>CM062817.1:290033132-292474920 GCA_031772625.1 Pinus tabuliformis
GATCTCAATTGTTGCCCCTTGCACCTTCCTTGAACCCTGGACACTTGAATGGGAGCCCTTGTCACCCAATCATTGAGATCTTATTCTCTATCTTTTGTGGGAAGAAAGTTTTTTGTGTCGTTCAACCTTAGCCTAGCCTTCCTTTTATAAGTTTGAGTTATTGACCATTTCCCCACAACTCTAATCTCCAAGTGATTGATGATTGAGATTATATCTCAACAACACTTGAGATCATCAGTTGAGATTCATCTAATTCAGTGACGCAAATAACCTTTTCATTCATTAGATTAACTCACTTTATCTTGTAAAAAGGAATTACTTTAATAACTAAAGAAATTGCTAAGGTTAAGACTTTTGTACACCTAGACACTTAGGCTTGTGCAAAGTGCCTGCCCAAGCTACAAACATCAACACTCCCTCTTTGCGAAGAAGGTACTTTTGGAAGAACCACCTAGAATTGGCTTCCCCTTTGGTCCCGACCCAATGTCCCATGCATAATCCTTTACTATGGATTTCCTCCAAACCTCCTGGTTTTTTACCTCTTCAAGGACCCTACTCATCACTGCCATATAGTTTGGAAACTTGTTTGGACACTTGCTCTCCTTGAATGTGCACTGAGGAGCCTCCATATGTTTCTGAGCATCCCTCAATGCCTGCTAAAATCACCTAGGTCTCACGAAATAACTCTTAGAGAGCTTTCTTCTAATTAATTTCTCCCCTCATAAAAAGAGAGTTACGGTTTGCATGTGAAAACAAGGGTTTTCCTCCTTACTCCATGCATAGATTCGATATCTCTTAAACTTAGCCTTAAAGATTCCATCGCCCAAGTAGGTGTTGAAATTTGGGGTAGCTTAGGGATGAATTTCCCTAGGAGAAATCCAACTGCCCCAAAGAAAATCCTAGCTACCCCAAGGAGAAACCATCTTACCCCAAAAAGAGAGTTTGATTTGGATAAAGGAAAATTATTATTTTGGCACTCTTATTATTAATTGATGTAGCATAATTTACTTGGGCTGTCAAATCATGTCTTCATGTTGGCCTCTCCTCCAAGCAACAAAAGATTAAATCATAATTGGATTTCTCATCAAGTCGACCTCACTAAATTAAAAGGTCATGTTGGCATAAGTTCAGGTTGGCCCCTCTAAGAGAGGCATCCCTTCACCCAATCAAATGCCTATATATTGGATCTCCTTGTGACTTATTTCAAGCATGGAACTCGTACATCTAAGGGCAATTATCTGAGGTATTGCAGGACTAAAGGAGTCGATCTAGAGAGGAGAAGAGGACAAGTTTCTTTATCTTGTTTCTTGTGTTCTGGATCAGGTTCAGTAGGAGCTGTTGGACGAATTCGCTAGGGCATGGTTCTATGGATAATTCTCTGTTTTGAGGTGGATTTGTAGGCCACTTTCTGCTGGAGTATTGGAGAGGGCCGAGCCATAATTTCTGTGCCTAAAAAGGGTCTGCTATAGGGCTACTCCTAGGGTAATTTAGATCGAGTTATGTTGATACATATCTGTGGTTGTTTCTGTGTATATGCTGCAATGTTACACCCTGTTTTGGGAGGGTCGTAAGGCCTAAAAGATTATTGATGCAAGGACAAATTTGTATCAAGGATAGCCTAGTATTTTTGTGGAGATTTGAGGCCCAAACTAGGGCTGTTGCAACTGCTACTGGAAGCCCTAACTATTGAAGAAAGTGTAACTAGGTTCGGTCTTCATAATGACACATTCCAATATGAATGATGTAAATTATATCTAGCAAAATATTTTTGTGAATTTGAGTCATGGGTTTCATGCTCAAAAATGTATTTGATTAAGTAGCTCTTATTATGAGCTCTAGGTTAGGTGAGAGGTTTGTGTCATTGATGTAAATGTTTACACTTGAAGATGTACAATGTATGACTCCAAGATCAAGGGCAGAATCATAGTGCAAGACTCCTTCCAAGTCATGTAGAAATCTACATGGTAAGTTCCTTAGATAGAACACCAAGGGACACTATTCACAAACAGATCAATACACCAGTATTCTTGACGTGGTTAAAACCCTCAAAGAGGGAAACACTCCACGACCGGAGCCAACACGGCCACTTCAGGCAATTTATTAATGTAAAAGAAAGAAATTTACATAAGCTTCTCTCATGAACGGTCACCTTACAAATGACCCTCCATGCTCTTTAAATAGAGATCATGGACCAATCGGGTGTTAAGCCACGGATCAAGTGTCGGTAATACCGAGGAGAGAATGAACCATCGGATCACTTCATGTCTAGAACATATCGTGATCGTCGGATTGTAAGTTACAAAAGTACATATTAAAGAAACACACTTTACCTAACTCTACACTAGACCAAGTTATACTTAACTATTTCCTATGTGTCGGAATATCCTAACATCCCCCCGAAGAACAACTTGGGATAGGATTGGAGGATGTACAAATATGACACAATAGGAGAAGAAAGGAGGCATTAGAGCCTATCCCCCCTTAGTGACAACTTCCTGAAATCCAACCATAAATCGAAGTTTAGTAAACTTCGCCTCTGTGAGAGCTTTGTAAAGATGTCTGCAACTTGATCATCAGTTGAACAATATTGCACTTCAAGAACATGGTCATGAATGTGCTTTCTGATGAAGTGCATGTGTAGTTCAATGTGTTTGTTGCATTGATGTTGGACTGGATCTTTACATAGTTGAATGGCACTTTGATTATCACACCAAAGTGTAGTCGGATGCTGCTGCTGAAAGCCAAACTCTGACAGGATTTGACGAAGCCACAGGGCTTCCTTACTAGCTTCTACGACGCCACGATACTTTGCTTCTGCTGAAGAAAGAAAAATGGCGCTTTGTTTCTTGCTAGTCCATGTAATAGGTCCAGAACCAAGACTGAAGACATAACCAACAGTAGACTTTCGATCATCAGGGTCACCAACCCAATCGGAATCAGTGAAACCAACCAATAGAGGAGATGCTTCTGCACTGTAATGAATCCCAAACTGAATTGTACCTCGAACATAATGAAGTATTCTTTTAGTTGCTTTCCAATGACTTTCATGTGGGTTTTGCATAAACCGAACAATAAGGCCAACAACAAAGGAAAGGTCAGGACGGGTATGGGTCAGATACAAAAGTTTTCCTACAAGCTGACGGTATAAGGTAGCATCAACTTCAAGGGAAGTACAAGTGACTGAAAGTTTGGCTCCAGACTGAAAGGGAGAAGGGTTGGCTTACAGTGTTCCATGTGAAAGTGGCGTAGAAGATCACAGACATACTTGGACTAGGAAAGGGAAATACCTTCCTTGGATTGCAAGACTTGAAGACCAAGAAAATAATGCAAGTGTCCTAAGTCTGTCATTTCAAACTGCTTTTAAGGCTAGACTTCACATGGTTTATAAGGTTGGGATCACTACCAGTAAGGATAAGATCATCAACATAAAGAACAAGAATGATAAGAGATTTACCCACTTTCTTGGTGTAGACAGTATTGTCAGAATGACACCTAGAAAAGCCAGTTTCTAAAAGAAAGCTATCCATTTTGGCATACCAAGCCCGAGGGGCTTGCTTGAGACCATAAAGGGATTTCTTAAGCTGACATACAAGGCTGGAGTCTGTTTGTATAAATCCAGGAGGTTGTTCCATATAGATTTCTTCATGCAGGTCCCCATGCAAGAAGGCAGATTTAACATCCATCTGATGGACTTCCCATTTGAAAGAGGCAGCAAGGGAAAGAACAAGGCGGATAGAGTTCATTTTGGCAACAAGTCAAGATCAGTGTTACTTGGGAGCGGGAGTGAAAGCGGGGAGTGGAGCGAAAACAAGAGTGGGAGCGACATTTTCAGAAGCTCCCGGTTTGGGAGCGAATCCCAGAGCGATTTTTTAAAAATATATATATTTTTTATATTTTTAAAATTTTGATACATATATGTCAACAAAAACATGTAGAATGATGAATTAGATATAAAAAACATAAAAAAGCCATAGATTGATCATTGAACCATATCACATCAATCATCTAGATTCTAGAAGTTATAATCTTCATCAACCATGTCCACATTAGTAACATACATGTTACAACTGAAAAATATTGAGTCTCGTGAATCATGATTCATCAAATTCAATCTTAAAGTTTCAACTTCAAGCTTTCAAAATTGAAAATTCAATATATAACATTTATCATCATTGATCACCAAAGTTGTACTTGTAAGCTAAGTTTAACCATTACAAGAAATAATATCTTAGGTATTTCTAAGTTCTAACTGTTAACATGAAATGAAATGTTATAAAATGAATTATGAATAATGAAATGAAATGAAACAACTTTAGTCTTTCACGAAGCATCATATTCATAATTCACAATCATTACCAATGAGTTATAATTGCCAACTTCGAACTTCAAACTTTCATTGTCACAGTCATATATTGTTTACAAAAAATATCATTATGATATGAAAGAGTCAAGAGTCAAGAGTTAAGGACTCAAGACTCAACAGTTATGAAAACTAATAGAAACTAGAAAATACAAGTAAATTGTAAATCTACATGTGGCCCTTGCCACGAGAGTCTCCTGTATGAGCAGGTCGTGGTGGTCTTCTAGGAGTCTCCCGCACAGACTGACGACCAGAACTAGAAGGCACATGCCCTCCACGTGAGGGTGTAGATGGAGGTGGCGACAACAAAGGAACAAGACTCGGAACTCAAGCACTGCTACTGGATGGTGGAGGTGGCATGGCTGCTGCAGCTGCTTCATCTTCATCCCTTATAAGTTCCTCTTCCAGTTCTTCAAGATGTATACTACCATCCTCCAAATTGTCATCCTCTGGGTGGTTGTCCCAAATTTTATATGTGGGATCCTCATAAGCCCGATCACAGTAATGACTCAACAACCTCAAGTTGTAGTGCACATAAACCAAGCTTTCTGCCGGTTTTCATTGAGTCTGTTTCTTTTCACATTATGTATGAAGCTGTAGGTGCTCCAACACCTCTCTGCAGAAGAAGTATTTACAACCTGTGATAGAACTTTTTTTGCCAATTTTGGCAAAAAGTCCCTGGCTGCCATATGTTTCCCACCATGTGAGAGAATCAAATTTGTCTCTGTCTTCCATTGCATGGAAGGTACCAAACAAACCAGTGCCACTGAAGTATCTGCCTATTTCAAGGCACACAGCTGCACATTCCTCCCTGTCAAGTATCAACTTTTCTAATGCATCCAAATATCCTCTAGTTACCTCTGCATCTAAATGGGGTTTGGTCCTAATCCCACCCCCTTGTGTAGGTTGGCCCAACCAAGATGTAGAGTAGTATTTTTGTGTAAGGATATACACCAAGCAATGTAGTGGAATATTAAGTTTATTCCATTGTACACACACACAATCGTGAATCAATTTGTACAAGTCGGGATCTTTGTTATGAACAATATCTTTTATTTGCCCCAACATGGTATCCATCTGCTCATACACCTTGCCAATCACTAGTTTATCTGTATCTGCAAACCGAATCATGTGATAAATGGGCTTGGTGAAATCCAATACTTGCCTCACACTTGACCAAAACATACCATCAAGAGCAGCCTCCTCCACCAGTTCAAAACCTCGCCTGTCAGCTGCATTTGTAGCCCTTTCCTTTAATACCTGCCAGTGTGGACTTGATACCATGCTAGCCAATGACTCTCTTACCTTCAAAAGGCGCCTAAAGGTGAGGTAATAGCTACCAAATCTAGTCTTCGCAATCTTCAACAACTCCAATCTTGAGTGACTGCGGAAAAGGCCATGGGTATTGCTATGATTTGTAATAAATTTTATCATTTGTTTGCCTTTCTTGTACAAATCACCAATCCATTTGTATTGTTCATTTTTGTTCTTAACAACATCATGCATCAAAAGGTTCAATGTGTGAACCAAACACCCAGACCAAAATATGTTGGGGTATTTATCCTCAATAATTGCTCCCGCTGCCTTACAATTAGGAGCATTATCAGTGATGACTTGGATGACATTGTATGGCCCAATACGGTCAATTGTTTCAAGTAATGCTTCTACAATGTTGATGGTGATCTTGAACTTCTCTGAGTAATCATATGCATTTAGAAAGATGGCACCACTATAGCAAGAACACTTATCAATGGCTTGCCTTTTACATTTGTCCATCCATCAAATACAATGGACACCCCATGGTCAGTCCAAGAACTTGTCATTCTATTCAAGGAATGTGATATTTTTGCTTTTTCATGATCAAGTCCAATGGTTCTTGCCTTGTCATACCTAGGGCTCTGGTATCCTTTAGGGCAATCATTTATGGCAGAAACCGTTTCGTGCCAATAAGGTGAGCGAAGAACATTGAATGGTATCCCACATGCATAGAGAAACCTGTAAACTTTTGAATCCACATCATTCCTACACCCCTCATCAAGGAAATCTGATATGGTTCTACGCCTTAAAGTTGGTGACCCTGTGCCTCCATATCCACTGCCTTGGGAGGATGCTGAAGGAGTTCTTTGTGCTTGTGATTGTGAGCTTGGTTCAAAGAAATCCCTTGATTTTTTAGATTTGTATTGGGCTTCCTCCTCTTTCCTTATGTATTTGGCTCTATCTGCTACTGACACAGCTGCACAAGTTTTGATTCCTATTTGTTTATCTCCATCCCATGGCCTTTTCTGACAGATGTGTTTTCTGGCACGGGTGTATGAACCTGTGTAATTATTGTTGCAATGGGGGCAATGAAATTTAGTGGTTCCACCCCCTTTCCCTGCTTCAGGCCTGTTAACATATTTCCACAATGGGGTTTGGTCTTGTTTAGTTTTTTGAGTCATGTTCACCCTCCTCCAACTCCTCCTCACTGGGGTTTTCATCAAATCCACTTTCTCTAGCTTCTTCATCCGCCTCTTCATTTTGGCCCTTCCGTTTCCTACTCTCCAGCACCATAATAACCAGAAAAGGGACCAAGAAGAAGAAAATGCCAAGAAATATAACCAGGTCCATGATGTTTGATATTTGTAGGCTTTTGAATCTGCAAAATTTAATGGGAATGGGAATGAGTCTTGAGAAAATTAAAAATGTATTTAGTTTTACTATTTAGTATTTAGTTTTACTATTTATTAATTTAATTTATTTAGATTCATGATTCATTTACTAAATAAGTTATACATTTACTAAATTACTAACTAAACTAAACTAAATTACTAAATTACTAAGTAACTAAAGCCTAAACTACTAAATTAATAAGTTACTAACCTCCTTGCAGGCTTGCTCCTTGTTCCTCAACGCTCGCTCCTCGCTCCTCGGCGCTCGCTCCTTGCTCCTTTGCACAATCTCCTTGGCTCTCCTCAACTCATTCAAGTCACAATGAAATAAAAAATGCCCCCCAAGCCCTTATAAAACAAAAAAAAATTAAAATTATTTTTTTTTTGGCGTCCACATTTTTTTTTTCGCCTTTTTCGCTTTTGGCGGCTTGCGTCACTCTCGGAGTGAAAATTAAAAGCCTGGGGCGCGATCGCTCCCTGATTGTTCCTAGGCTTTAATTTTTGCTCCGGGAGCGACGGGAGTGACGCTCCCGAAGTCGCTCCCTGTTTTGGTAGGGAGCGCAAATTTTTTTATTGGGAGAGCGCTCCCGACCCGCTCCCGCCCGGAGTGCGGATTGGGAGCGAGTTCGAAGAGGGGGGGTGGGGCGCTCCCCCGCAACTGTGGTCAAGATCAAAAGACTAGCAATTAACCCCTCCAAACGAATATGGAAGAAGCAATGTATTTTCGGCATAAATATATATTTATATTTGAGTGTTCATGTCGGCTTCATATCACATTCACGTCAGCTTAGAGGCATGTTATGTCGGCCTAACAGACAACCCTCAAACACTATAAATAAAGGCCTCTCCTCATCTATTCAGACACACTCACACAAGATCATTCGGTCTACAATTTATGCGAAGGAGACTGTTCTTGAGTGCGAGGTAAAGGAGAAGAAGGGAGCCGCAAAGAAGTCTATCCATAACCGTAGGAAGATTTGTCACACGTGAGAGGTTAGGGCATCACTCCGTCTGCCCTCATCATCAAGGAAAATACTCGGTCTTGGGTTCACTTGAAAGGCAGATCCATGCGAAGAAGGGTGACCATTGAAGCGAGGGTTTAGGAGGGCTAGAAGAGCCCTAAACCCCTCACACGTACGAAGGAGCAGATCTGGTTAGGGCTGCATTACAGTCCTAGGGTATCTTGATGATAAGGGCTGGTTCTAGGCCTAAAGAGCTCGATCATTGGGCTAGAAGAAAGCTACAAGCATAGCAAGGAAGAAGAAGACCTTAAAGAGCAAAAAGGATCATTCACACGTGGAAGGAAAGTGTCATCTTCAGATCTGCAACTAGGATTTTTGTGCAGTCCATTCAAGGAAGCAGATCACATTGTCTCAAGGCAGCGTTGAGGAGATCCACTAGGCTAGTGGACTATCTTGAGCAAGGGAAGCTTGAAGGAAGAAGAGGAAGGAAGGAGGAAGCCAACTCATCCATTCATGGTAGCAGATCTGATCCATGGGACATGTTAAAGAATTGTAGTAGCAGAATGATATAGCCTTGATCTTGGAGTCACATTGGTCAGAAGGGTCTTATATTGGTATTGGAAATTTTGTCAAGTGAAGATACTATAAGAAGAATTACCGTGGGTTTTTCCTCTCAGGTTTGGAGAGGTTTTTGCCCTGGCTGCTGCCTATATCTTGTGTCTTTGTTCTTTTTTTTATCATGCATGGTAGCTGGTTGATGAAGTTGATAATCACTAACATATAAAAGATCTTGTTTGAATAAATCTAAAGGATAAATTTACTTCACAAGCAGTTATCAAGATAGATAAATCATTAACCTATCAAGCCCTTAGATTTCTCAATACTAACCAGGGCCAAAAATCTTAGAATATAGTGCACAAGCCTAAGTGTCTTTAAAGGCAGAATCATGATGTCCTAAGGTATGTTGATTGCTCTTCCATGTTTGATGCTCTTTCTAGGTTGATAAGGTCCAGTTTGGACTGAGGTTGTATGACAACTAGTGTACAAGGGTTGGTTAGAAGAGCCCTTAATATAACCCCTTTTGAATGAAAGAGATCAATGACCATATGACAATATCCTTATGGTATTGAAGTATAGCAGTGACACTAGTGATATCTTCAATGATGAATGGCAGTGATATCTTTAGTGACATATGACTGTGATGTTTGGATAGTAGCTCTTGTTCTTTATATTAGTAATATATGGTAGTATATTTATGACATAGATGTGTGGAAGTGATCTTATGGCAAAGATTCTAGTTCAGTGGTGTGTGATAGTGATCCTTGTTCAATGATGTGTGATAGTGATCCTTGTTAAGTGATGTGTGACAATGATCCTTGTTAAGTGATGCGTGTGACTATGACAATGATCCTTGTTCAGTGATATTTGTGCCTATGATAGTGGTGAATGGCTATGATGGATGGCAATGACCTTGATTGATATGTCCAAAATATACAACAATGACTTGTGCTCCTATGGCGTTTACATATATGCTATGTGAAACAAGGATATCTGCTACTTGTGACAAGTGATATGGAGACAACCTTATGGGTTTCATTAGAGAGGTTTTGTGGAGAGCCTTTGATCATACTTGTCTGCTACCATCTCATGAGGATTTGGCATTATCCAGGGTTGGCGCTAGGAGGCCTAATATGATTATTATTGAAAGACTTGTGTCTCATTGTACTATTGGATTGTATCTCAATTGAAAATTGATGAATATCTAATAGAAGAAGAAGTGATTTATGGGTTTTCCCCCTGTGCGGTTGTTCCCTCATATCCAACCAAACCCTGTGTCTTTATGATGTATGCTTTTCTTCTATTGTTCCTTATTTTCTGCATTGTTGATGTTATTGTTCTCTCTATATAGTGGCTAATGTTGATATGGGGTGAATATTGTTGAAATTTTTAAAAATGCAATTATCTACAACAGAGAACAAGCTAGCGCTAAAATTAACAGTAGTGAGAGGCACTAGGATCCTTGTTGGTTAAAATGTATAAAATCATTTATCCTTTTTTTTCTTTTCATTTTCCTAAGCCCTTGAAGGCAAGTTGCTAGGGTTAGGGCATAGGGCCAAATTCAAATAGGGCCCCTTGAAAGAGGACATTGACAACTTGGTGGCTTGATCTCACCTTGATTGATCCTCTAAACTCAATCTAACTTTTCACATGGTGAAATTGCCCTAATAGGGTTGATGTCATCCACCCTAGGAAATTTCTGCACTACAAAACCCTAATCCTATTTGAGACTTTCAACTTAGTGATTATCTTGAAAATTTTGCATCTCCTTTTAGTTGATTTCATCATTAAACAAACCTTTTCTTTGTGCTTGCATGTGTAGTTGCTACTTTATTGAGCTACACCTTGAAACCCTATGTATCAAGTATCCTCTTAAAGGCTTTGCTTATGGTACGCTGTTCCTTTACATAAAAAATTGTGCCTTCATCCATTCAAGAAGTACCTTGCTTAGCCTTTCATACATATCACCTTGAGCCAATTAACTTAGAATATCCTTTAGGTGAAGACTGGGAAGCCTCCTTGGTGTGTTGAAATTTCACTAAAAAGCAGGAGGTGGATTGTTGAGGTGACAGTGGTAGTCCATCTCATTGTTGCATTAAGGTCTAGCCCTTGCCTTGTGAGGTATACCACAAGGCCTGGTAGTTTTTGAGGCAACTAATTTCTGGCACTGTTGCTCGGGAGGAGTTGAGCCAATGTCCTCATAATTTGAAGTCTTGGCTTCATTTCGTTGATTGAGCTTACCCCATAGATAAGGATAAATCTACTCATTTGGCAATTCCATTGGAAGGATGAAGACCTAGTTCTTCATTGAGTTTAAAATGTTTCAATGCTTGTAGGGTGAAGCAAGCATCTCCCAAAGCCATTTTTATTTTGCCCCGACGACTCCACAGTTAATTGTCATGCAAGATTCAAGAAAATAGCACCTTGCGATTTGCATGAAATGTGCACTACTTTGTATGTTAAGGATATTTTTGGATATCCTAATCGTTATGTCATAAATTGTATAACAAATGTTCCAATATTTGATGGTGATTCTTCTTCAACTTTGGATACTGTTGTAAAATTCAATTATGCTTAAGAGGTCAATGTGGTTCATGAAGATACTCTCTTGAGGTTATTCATTAATTCTCTTGGAACTGGTCAAAGAGGTGTTGAAAAATGTGTAACTAGGTTCGGTCTTCATAAGTATGAAATGTATTCTTGTAAATTATAAAATGAAAAGAAATTATTATTATTGGAGAATGGGTTTCATGCTCAAGTTTTTTTATTTTGTAGTTGAAGCACCCATTGAGTGCTTCTAGGGTTTGTCCTAGGTCTAAGAGTCATTGTCATATATTGAAGACCCTAATGGGCACATTGTATCTTGTAAAGAAAAATATTTCTGTCTTTAAAGTGTCGAAATTCCCTCCAAGATCAAGTCGGCCTAGAAGTTGCCAAGTTGGCCTAAATGAAGGGCCGTGTCTACCCTTGAAGAAGCCTATATAAAGAGAGGAACATGCGAAAAAGAGGACAAGAAGAGGTCGAAGAACAAGGACGAAGAAGAGGTCAAAGGAAGTCGAAGTGCTTGGGCTAGTTCTCTCTCCCACGTGCAAGCCAAAGCTAGGGTTTCTGCGCAAGGGTTGTCTTTGGTTTGATCTTGGAAGAGAGAGAGAAAAGAAGTCAAGCGAAGGCTACTTAGGGTGTCTCTCTAGCCCCAAGTCTCAAGGAAAGGCAAGCGAAGGAAGAAGAGGCCATACGAAAAAGATCGAAGTCTTCTAGAGGAGCAACAACAATTATCGGGAGACAAAATTTTGGATCTGCAGTAGGAGGTCGAAGTTCCTACAGCAAGAGGTCGAGTTGATCTTGATCTTGGAGGGTATTTGTCTGAGTCATGAGGTCTTGGTATTTGTCAATTGAAGGATCTGTAAGAAGAGAAGAGATTTAAGGGGTTTACCCTCAAGAGGAGGGGTTTTGGCCTTGGCTTGCAGCCTATATATTGTGTCACTGTTCTTATTGTTTTGGTAGTTGTTTGATGTATCTCACATTATAATAATAAGGATCAAAGCTAATAAGGTAAAAGGTAACACAAGCAATTATCAAGTTAAAGAGAATTAACATATTCATTGCCCTATTGAATTCTCAACATGGTTTCAAGCTAAGGTTGGCAAAGGGCATCATGAAGATCTCCTCTACAATGAAGAAGTTCATCAAGAAGTGTTCCAAGATAGCAAGCCATCTCAAGGAAGGTATCAAGAAAGCATGGAGTCTCTTATTTTCTTCAAGGAAGGTATCAATCAAGGAAAAAGATGAAGGTCTCTTCTCGGCTCTCTTTGGCACATTCCAAGATGAAGACATTTGGGTAATTGATAGTGGTGCATCAAGACACATGACTGGCCATTCCAAACAATTGAAGACCTTATCAAAAGGAAAATCCACCTATTCAGTGGAACTTGGAGATAACAAGAGCTATCTCGTAAAGGGTATTGGATCGACATCTATAAAGTTGGAGAATGGAAGCAACATCCACCTCAACAACATTCTATTTGTTCCAAGTTTGCATAAGAACTTACTTTCCATTTCAAGCGTAAAAGATAAGGGTGATAGAGTAGCTTTAATTGATGGAAGGGTTACTATATGCAATAAAGACTCAAGTATAAAACAAGCTAAAGTCATTGGCTTTCGAGAAGGAAGACTCTATAGACTAATATCTCTTGTGGCCCAAGACCTAGTTCACATTGAAATTAGCTCGTGTGAACTCTAGCATAGAAGATTTGGTCATTTACATTTCAAGATCTTTCCAACTCTAAGTTCCATAGTAGATGGAATACTTGAACTGAAGGAAGATCATGAAGGAGTATGTAAGGGATGTGCATTGGGTAAGAATACCAAGAGACCATTTAGAAGCAGTGCTTCACGGTCAAAAGAAATCTTGGATCTCATTTGTCCGATGTATGTGGCCCTATGACTCCTAAATCACTTGGAGGTCATCTATATTATGCCACATTTATAGATGACCATTCAAGAAAGACTTGGGTTTACTTAATGAAAACCAAGAACAAAGTGTTTAAAAATTTCAAGAATTCAAAGTTGAGGTGGAGAACCTTACAGAAAGAAGAATCAA
This sequence comes from Pinus tabuliformis, assembly GCA_031772625.1. Taxonomy (NCBI): domain Eukaryota; kingdom Viridiplantae; phylum Streptophyta; class Pinopsida; order Pinales; family Pinaceae; genus Pinus; species Pinus tabuliformis. The sequence continues at coordinate 290,046,261 of CM062817.1, forward strand.
GATACTAAGATCTGATAATGGAGGAGAATATACATCCAAAGAGATTATAGCATTCTGTAAGGAGTCTGGGATTAAGAGGGAGCTAATAGTCCCATATAATCCCAAGCAAAATGGAGTTGCAGAATGGAAGAATAGATCCATTGAAGAAAGTGTAAAAGCAATGTTACACGATCAGGATCTACCTAAGTTTCTATGGGGAGAAGCCACAAAGACAACTGTTTACATTCAAAATCGAAGTCCCCACAGGTCCCTAGACAACAAAACTCCGAAGGAAGTGTTCACTGGAAAGAAGCCATCTGTAGATCATCTCCGGATCTTTGGGTGTCCTGTATATATCCATATACCAAAGGACAAAAGAAAGAAGCTGGATCCTTCAGGCATGAAGGGAACATTTGTTGGGTACAACAACTCATCAAAAGCTTATAGGATCTACATGAAAGATGGACATCACATAGAAGTCAGTCGTGATGTCATATTTGATGAAAGCATAGCATTCAAGAAATCAAAGGAACTTTCCATAGACTTTGATGATGAAGAAATTTTGGTATTTGAGGAGGAAGTTGACAAGGGAGAAGAAGAATCACACCATGAAGAAGAAGGTCCTAGTGAGCCTATTCAACCTGTGGTCATCCCTGAAATAAGAAAAATACCTAATTGGTTGAAATCTACTCTACTTGATGCAGAAGGTCATGAGGCAACAAAAGGATCATTTAGAGAAAGCAAGAAACCCAAGAGATATTCTGGGTATGCTGCATACATGACTAAACTAATAGAAGCAGAACCATCCACTTTTGAAGAGGTTGTAAATAATCAAGAATGGAAATATGCAATGAATGAAGCGTATCAATCTCTAATGAAGAATGGAGTCTGGGAGATCACACCTAGGCCTAAAGACAAATCTGTGGTTACTTCCAAGTTGATCTACAAGATCAAACATGCAACAGATGGAAGTGTAGATAAGTATAAAGCAAGATTTGTGGCTAGTGGCTTATCTCAACTTGAAGGCATTGACTATGAAGAAACATTTGCTCCAACAACAAGATATACAACAATTCGATCATTAGTCTCTCTGGCAACATTGATGGGATGGAACATCCACCAAATTGATGTCAAGACTGCTTTTTTGAATGGCACAATAGATGAAGAAGTCTATATAGAGCAACCCTTGGGATTCGAAGTTAAAGATAGGAAGGCATATGTTTGCAGATTGAAGAAAGCATTATATGGCCTCAAGCAAGCACCAAGGGCATGGTATGCTAGAATGGATGCATATACGCAAAGAATAGGTTCCAGAAAAAGGTATGCTGATCCGAACCTTTATATTAAGGTTGTAGATGGAGAACTTGTAATCATTCTTCTGTATGTAGATGATCTTCTCTTGACAGGTGTAGAAGGTCGAATTGAAGAATGTAAGAAGAAACTAGCAGCAAAATTTGACATGAAGGATCTTGGGCTGATGCATTACTATTTGGGACTAGAAGTCTGGTAAGGACCTGATGAAGTTTATTTGGGTCAAGGAAAGTATGTGATCAAGATGCTGAAGAGGTTTGACATGATGGATTGCAAACTTATGACCACTCTGATGATCACAAAATTGAAGAGACTAAGGAGTTCCGAATCAAGCCCTGTGGATCCTTCCAAGTATAGACAACTTATTGGCTCATTGATGTACTTGGTGAATACTCGACCAGACATATGCTTTGCAGTAAATGTTCTCAGTTAATTCCAAGTGGAGCTGAAGCATGATCATTGGGTAGCAACAAAACATATTATGAGATATCTACGAGGAACCATCCACTACTGTCTAAAGTATGATAGAAGGAATGATGTCCAACTAATTGGATATACAGATTCTGACTGGGGAGGTAGTAAGCAAGATGGAAGGAGCACTACAGGAGGATGTTTCAATTTGGGATCCTCCATGGTCTCATGGATGAGCAGAAAGCAAGACACAATTGCTTTGAGTAGTGCTGAAGCTGAATATGTTGCAACCTGTGAAGTAAGCAGAGAAGCAGTATGGTTGAGGAAGCTGCTATCCAACCTGTTTGAAGGACCGATGAACCCTACAGTGATACTTTGTGATAACACCAGTTGTATACATTTGTCTGAAGATCCAGTGTTTCATGGAAAGACAAAGCATATAAACAACAAGTATCACTATATTCGAGAGCTAGTACAAAATGGTGTGCTACAACTACAATATATCTCCATTGATGAGTAGGTAGCTGACATAAAGTCACTTCCGAACAAGAAGCTCGTGTACTTGAGAGACAAGTTTGGTTTGGTTGATGTATCCTCCCTAATTGAGAGACAGAGATAGACACTACATTCTTGTCTTCACTTGGGAAGAAAGAATGGAGGATTGGGTAACCATCTAGCATTCGATGCTCTTTGAGAATGTGGTAGGGTAGACAAGAGTAGTCGTGGACCAATATTCTTTGAGGACTAGCTATCCAAGATAAGAATAGTCCAAAGAAGGTCATACTCAGTGAACACCTGGGTGGAATATGTACCTTGAGAGACAATGATGATGGTGTCTATAAATCATTGGTCTCACCATCATTGTGCTTTGATCTTGTGGAGAGATAGAGTTGTTAGTTAAGGCCTTGCTATGTGACAATGCTGGTTAATGTGATGCTAGACAGATGGGTTACCAATCCGACTCTTTTTATGGGATCTCTTCAAATTGAGAATAACCATGTACCTCTTATGAATACCAACCTAGTTAAGAGGGGGTGTTGAAAAATGTGTAAGTAGGTTCGATCTTCATAAGTATGAAATGTATTCTTGTAAATTATAAAGTGAAAATAAATTTTTATTATTGGAGCATGGTTTTCATGCTCAAGTTCTCTTATTTTATAGTTGTAGCACCCATTGAGTGCTTCTAGGGTTTGTCCTAGGTCTAAGAGTCATTGTTATATATTGAAGACCCCAATGGGCACATTGTATCTTGTAAAGAAAAAATATTTTTGTCTTTAAAGTGTCGAAATGCCCTCCAAGAACAAGTCGACCTAGAAGCTGGCAAGTTGGCCTAAATGAAGAGCCACATCTTTCCTTGAAGAAGCCTATATAAAGAGAGGAGCTCTTCCTCCATTAGATCACTCACTACTCACTCATTCTATGTGAAGAAGAGGACAAGAAGAGGTTGAAGAACAAGGGCAAAGAAGAGGTTGAAGGAAGTCGAAATGCTTGGGCTAGTTCTCTCTCCCACGTGCAAGTCGAAGCTAGGGTTTTTGCACAAGGGTTGTCTTTGGTTCGATCTTGGAAGAAATAGAGAAAAGAAGTCAAGCGAAGGTTACTTAGGGTGTATCTCTAGCCTTAAGTCTCAAGGAAAGGCAAGCGAAGGGAAGAAGAGGCCATACACAGTCTTCTAGAGGAGCAACAATAGTTGTCGGGAGACAAAATTTCAGATCTGCAGTAGGAGGTCGAAGTTCTTGCAGCAGGAGGTCGAGTTGATCTTGATATTGGAGGGTATTTGTCTGAGTCACAAGATCTTGGTATTCGTCAATTGAAGGATCTATAAGAAGAGAAGAGATTTAAGGGTTTTCCCCTCAAGAGGAGGGGTTTTGGCCCCGGCTTGCAGCCTATATATTGTGTCACTGTGCTTATTGTTTTGATAGCTGTTTGATGTATCTCACATTATAATAATAAGGATGTAAGCTAATAAGGTAAAAGTTAACACAAGTAGTTATCAAGTTAAAGAGAATTAACGTATTCATTGCCCTATTGAAATCTCAACAAGAGCGTGGGTTAAATATTCTTGTGAGCCTAAAAGCATCCCTTCCATTAGGATGTTCATTGAAAAATTTCTTGGGTATTGCTGGGCAATGTTTTAGAATTGTGGAGATACCCTTCAGGAATTAGTCTTAGCCCTCTAAGAGGGATGCGTCTTTGATTCTTCTAATGGTATTGAGGAAGAGGCTGAATAAGGAGATCATGGTCTAAGAAGAAATTCTATTTGTAATGAAGAGGGGCATGTGAACAATAAGCCTTGCATGCCATGTGATGATCAAGAAGCTAAGTCACTTGACACGAGGACAAGAGACACAAAGGACACAGAAATATGGGTGTCTGACACGTGACTCGATGACCCCTTGGAACATGAGATAGAGGACACATTATATATTATGTATTTAAAAAATAAAAAAAATTAGTAAATTACACATAAAATATGAAATATATAAAAAATTTACATGATGATGTTACAAATTCAACAACACGACTAATGCATATAACCAAAATAACATTGAGTCCAAATGCAATCCATCTCTGAACCAAAAATATATCAACAAAGAGGCCCTAAATGGCTTGTATAGTCCAAAAAAAATCATGCTACAACAAATAACTAGTACTATATATCATCAAAATCATTGCCTATATTGGGATCCTCATCATCAATATCACCCTCTAAGCATTAAAATAAGATAGAAAAACTTAAAATGTCAAAATTTGAGTGATGGGTGCATTTTTACTAGGGTCATGGTAGAGGAGTTCAAGTTTCAACAATCAATGCCACCAACATCGAGGTACATAGAGGGCTTGGTCCTCTTAATTAAATGCTAGTTCCATACCCTCATACATGACAAACTCCAATGGAAATGTTGTAATCCCCCCAATCTTGAAATCCTGAAAACTGTTAAGTCTATTGGATTTTGAGTGGGATCTAAAATTCTACTTTCTCCATATGAAATTCAATGAGGTCAAAACCACTCTCAAACATCCTGAGTCAATTAATTGTAATGTTAAAATTTTAAGTAAAATGATGAAAATGAAATATAAAGGAGAACATCTTGTTCACTTTAAGAATTTAACATTACCATTAATAACATTAGTAGGGCCTGGACAAATCCACTTCCCAACACTTGGAATCCCTTCTAACATTGCTTAATTTCCCTTAGTTGCACTCCAAAACCTTTGAGAGCTCCAAAACTATGATTGAATTGTGTGAGAATGAGGCAATAAATTGATTTTAGGATTTTTTTTTTCATAGGACACATGTTCAAATTTCGGGACACCAGTAGGGCTCGTGTCCGACACCAGTCAAACTCTTGCCCTACGAATAAGACATGAGTCAAACTCGTGTCAGACATGCGTCACTCACATGTTGTGTCCAACACGAAGGATTCAGGACAATAGTGGGGGGGGGTCAGGTGACTTGGGAAGATATAATTTCTGATCTGTTGAGCCACTTTCACTTCCTTCTGTTGTTGTTCCTTAGTCATATTCAGATTCCATGATTTGTGAACACGAAGATCCAACTTCAGTTGTCCCTTCTGAGTTTGATTTTCATGACGAGCAACTTATTTGTCGAGACCTTGCCTCTCAATCATCTCCCTACTCATGCCACTTACAACATATCTTGAGTGACATCAATGAGAGTTACACTTTGGAGATAGCTATTGAGCAAACGTTCTTGAAATTGATTATCAGTTAACTGTCATTGTTTCATTGGGATTTGGCACACATTCATCCACATCCTTGAGTAGGGTAGGAAAATATTTTCCCCAGAGGTTAATCATTAATGCAACTACAAGAAAGATAAAATTAATGATGGACACAACAAAATGAAAAGAAAAGTTAAAATGCAAAAGATGGTTGGGACATAATTAGCACGTGGGCAAAAACCTAACATGTTCTTAGTGCTTCCTAAGCACTAGGTGCACCATCTCATTATAAGGAAACCCTTGCATGTACCAACCATGATGAGCGAGAAACCAACTCATCCTTGAAGGGGTAAACAAATCCTATATCATAAAAAACAACTTTGTTCCTCGAGCTATGATCCATATAAAAACATTGTAAAAAATGTGTAAAAGACAAAGTAGAGGTGTGGGAAAAGTAGGCTGAGGAAAGGGGTAACTCATGCCTTCACGATTGCTTCCTCCATTACATCTATACACTCAAGATGTGGACCTCCATTAGCTGGTCCCCTAGCCATGACACTTAGCCATGAAGTCATTCCCCTCCATTGCCACCTATTGTCACTAACACCTATGAATTGAAGGGTTGACCTTGGAAATGCCACCTCCCCTTAGGGGTTGGAAGCACCTAATAGGGTTGATTACCTAGCCACCTCTAAAAAGGTAGGGAACACTTTTATGAGACTTGGTCTAGTTAGATATTTGAAGGTGATCCCGGTTTGAAGTATTACTATGCCCTTAACAATTAAGTATGGTCCACTATGATGCATCTTTGATTATTGTATTTGATGAGTGATTGTTGTCACATGAGTTTTAGATGGTTTTTCTTGGTGGTTTTGCATAGAGTAGATGAGGCCTTGAGGGCACACCTATTGCACTCTTACTCCACATGACACCTAGGCTATACTACACTTGCAGAGAGCATGATGACCTTGCAGATGCAACATTTTCCTTCCATGACAAAGTGTTGGGCACTTTGATGATCTTGACAGTTGATTGACACCCTCGAGCACCTTTAGAAGCTAGAACACTGAGATCACTTTACTTGACATTAAGGACCCTTGATGATGTATTCAACGAACCCAACATGTCCTAGGCTAGTCTTGACACTTTGATGGGCATGCCTTGATCTAGAGCCTAGATGATGATGATAATCCCTAGGATGATTAGGGATGGCTTGTGTTGCCTCATGGAGCCCCAATGCTTGAGAAAGAGTGCACCACGTTGTCTAGATGGCACCCCTGGAGATGACATAGGGCACCCAAAGCTGGCTTTTAGAGACAGGGAGATGTTTGAGGCTTGAGTTGAGGATCTCTCCTCAATTGATGTTTGTTCATGTTAGAATACTCTAAAAATATACAACAGATTAGATGAATGTGAGATGCATTCTCATTCATATGATACACATTAATACAATTTTATTGACCCTTGGTATTTATCTTCCAAGAGGTCTCTTGGAATTCTCATGGCCTTCACTTGAGGCTTTTCGCCTTCCATTCAAGTGAATGATCCAAGTTTACATAACCTAAGAGGATTATGTTCCTAAGATATCATAATTTTTGGTGATGCATCTAGCCCTTGTATTGCACTTTTGGAGCCTTATTAGCCCTGGAAGGGCATGACATCATGCATAGAGAGGGATTTCCGCTTACACTTCTGGGCGAACAGTGGCATATTTTATTTTGTTGAACTATTGGGTTGTATTGTAACCCATTTACTTTATGTCTACGAAAATGAAACTTGTTATTGGGATTTTAGTTGGATCACTCTGTTGACCACTACGTGTCAATGACCCATAGCAGTACACCCCTTTTTTTCACAAAAAAGATAGCGCTTGATCGATGTGTCCATGTCGTCTAGCCATCATAATCAGCGTGATCATCATGTTATAATGGAAACCCACTCTGCATGTATATGATGTAAATAATCTTAGCAGAACCGTGTCATGTGTGTAACAACCTAGGTAAACCTACCTTTCTAGTGACGATCTCCATTCTGGGAGGGTTTTCGTCTCACCGATCCATTCTCGGATGGTCGGTAGAGTTTTCCTCTCCAGTCTTACCCCAAAGCTGGAATGGATTTCATCGCTAGGATCTTAGGCGAGTCTTAGTGTTCTAGATCGAGTCTATGTAAAAGTGATTTGGGAATAATCCTAACTATTTGGTTAGGTTATTTCATTACAAATTGCTTGGTCTGCTAGATTATATTTGTGTCGCAGAAATGGGTGATCTGTGAGGGTCTATTACAATTGGGTTTTCCCCTTCATAATGTAAAAAATATGAAAATCATGATGTAAAGTGTCTTGAAGGTTGGAAAAATAAATAATCTCCTCATAGGTTAATTAATTAAATTTTCTGGCCAAAAATTAATTAAAATCCTAAGCCAGAAATTTAATTAATTCTAGGTACTAGGTAGATTTAAATTCTCCAAAGGCAAAATTCGTCGGTCCTAATAAAATAATTTTTAAAAGGTCCCGGGACTACGGTAAATTAATAATTTTGCTCAATTTTAAACCTTTGATCCCTGGGGATTAAGTCAAAGTCAAATTTTTGGGGAAATTAACTCAAAAATAGAATTTTTGAGTTAATTAAAATGCATTTAATTAAAAATTTCGAATTTCTTCAAATATTTAAATATTTCAACAGATGAGATTAAAAGAAATTTTAATTTTCATCAATGATCGAGATTGCTTTGACGAGGATCACTCGAACTAGCCGTTCGAGGATTTATCTTTAAATAGGAACTCATTTATCAGTTGATCCATCTGATCTTTTGATCGTGTGCTTAGCAAGAAGCTCTGGTGTAATCTTTGTTCTGGATAATAAAGAAAGACTTTGGGGTTAAATTCTGCGGGTGTTACTATTCATGGCAACACTGTAAGATGTGTTGTTTTCATGCATAATTTTTTCTAAAGCCATTGATAATAGCTTTTGAAGAGTGATTTGAGTACTGGTATCTTTCTTAGTCGCTGAGGTTTGAATAATAATTTAAATTTGGAATGTAATAGCATGTATCTCTATTTGTCTGAATTTTATTATTATTTTCTCGCTCTATTTTTTATGGTTGGTTGAGTTTTGCAAGAAAATCTTGATTTTAGATCCTCGGGTGTTAGGGGAAGTTTTCAGTTGGACCAGCCAGCGCCTGACCTGTGTTTTCTGGAGAGCTTAGCTAAATTAGCTCCGGGCTTATCATAGGATTTTGTTGGTGATACACAAAGGGTATCGAGTTAGCACCTCCTTTTAAAATTTAAAAAATCTAATTTTTTGTGGAAAACTTGATAGATTTGACTATTAAGAGCCTTCGATTATCAGATCTGAGAGCGGAGTTGGACTCATACTCTTCAGATCTGATAGATCTGTAAATTAGTTGTATATATCTGTAAATTATTTGTATAGATATGTTATTTACTTGTGTAGATATGAAATTTTATAACAATTTTGAATTTTAACACTTGGGTTTTTGGGATTTTTTCCTTTTTTGTACATATTGAGTATTGGGTTTTTATCTTTTCACTTGTGTAGGAATAGATCTGAGAAGTCAGCCAAGAAAATCTTTAGATTTGAGCCAGATCTAGACCTTGGGGGGCAAGATCTAGGCTCAAAGATTGTTTGCATGAATAGATCTGAGAAATCATCCAATGAAATTTTCAGATCTGAGATTTTTTCAAGGAGATCTGGGGGTTTTAAGACAGATCTAGGCCCCGAAGGGAAAGATCTTGTCCCAAATATTTTTGTACGACCAGCCATTAAAGATTTTGCAACAAATTTCAAGATCTGAAGCAAATTTTTCCAGAAAAGAAGTTTCAAGTTTTGGGGCTCCTAAGCCCAAATCTGCGTTCTCCTAGCCCAACTCTAGCCCTATTGGGCCTAGTGCTAGCCCTCATTGCCCCTAGATTCCCCTTGCTCCATTTCTGGTCTGAATAATTAATTTTCTTAAGTTGATCATTGGTGATTTTTTGCAGAAAAATTGGTAAAAATTTGTGTTTCAGGTATTGGAATTTTTTTGGCAACTTGGGCAAGTGATCTTCAAGGCCTAGGGCCTAAGGGTTTGATCTCTAAACTCTCTTTTTCCTCACTGCTTGTTACAACAATCATATGCCTTTCTAATGGTTGGCAAAATTTCATGTGGGTTAGCATAAAATCAGTTCGTAAATTGTGTAACCATTAAGGAATTAATTTCTTGAGTTGGGAACCCATCATTAAGCCTATTTCATATTTTAATTGCTGACTGTAATAAGTATATCAGATCTGATATAATTCTGGAAATCACATCATAACAGGCTGGATTTTTTTTATAATTCATGTGGGCAAGTTTGGGAAATTTTCGGTAAATTTTTGATATAAAGATAGCATTGATAGCTTACTGTTTTCATTGTCATATTGCTACTGTAATAACATTTGTTTGCTGCTGTCCTAAAAAACAATTATATGAAAGTTAGGAGTTTTAATATCGTTGTGGAAGTAACTGTCATAAGAATCTCGAAGGGTGATCTTCTTGATTGCATCAAACATTTCCCTACTGTCATAAAGTTTTTTCGCTGTTCCTTTTTATCACTGAAACATATTGGCTGCCATAGATTAAATTATGAAATTTGAAGTGATTTGAGTTCATAACACAATTCAGAATTTGTTTGACATGTTTGGCTTCGTTTGGCATTTTAATTTTATTGCTGTCATTAGAGAATTTGCTGCTGTCTTAAATCTAATCTTTGAAAATAAGTGCTTTTGGATGACTGTTCACATAAGTTCAGGTCAACAAATGGTCAACAAATTATTGGCAATAAAATCCAAGTTTAAACTCATATTTTTTAAGTTTCTGAATCACATACACACAAACTCATTGCCTAAAGGAAATCCATTTCACACTTGGAATAGATAAGTCTAATATTTTAAATTGTCCAAAGGTTTTCTTGTTTGGTGAATGGTAAATATTTTGAAATCTATTGAGCTAAGAATCATTGAAAAGGTTTGCATTTGATTTGGATCTAATAGAAAACTTGTGCTATTTGAATATCTCTTAAGTAGTTTTGGAATTTTCAAGTAATTGTTATTGAAGCATAAATTGGATAAATTCTCTAGTTTTCTTTCTTGACATTAATATCATTATTGGCTTGTGGTTATTATAATTTTTTGGCATATTAGTGATCTTTCTTTAAGAGCATATATCTTGTGTATCTTATTGGCACTTGAGATATTTGGCACTTTGTCTTGTATAAGATTGTCTCTTCATTTCATTAAGTACTCTTGTCATAAAGTTAATCAATACTAAGTACTTGAGTCTTAAATGATCTTACCTCAAGACTACTCACTCATCCCTTTGCTAATCGCATCTTGCATCTCTTTTCATCATAATAACATTTTCCTTAGCAGCAGTTGTCCATCATGTACTTGGTCCTAAATTTCTTAGCAAGATAGTTGACTCCACAAGGCACTGGTATCAATTGTATAAATTGAATCATTTAAGTCTTGCTAGATCTAAACAAGTATTTGGTCGCTCAACTGTGTCTCCTGAACTGGTTGGTTCCCAACTAGTCCTCCTTCATTCCATTTCTGTAGGGTCCACCCCCTTAGTCTGCTGTTGGGAGACAATTTAAATAGAGAGATTGGGGATTAGGGTGACAACCCCCGATCTCAGCCGTTGTTGCGGTGCCTGGACATTCTATGCTACAACATACTCCATTCTATTTTGTCATCATCACTGGTAGATTTCGGGCTCCTTTAGAGAACTTGGCTTAGCCTTTTTACTACTTGCTACTTGTGGAGATGAGATCTTTTTCAAGCTATTGCGATTGGGGACTAGTCTATGTGTTGGAGATGTTTTTTGGGGATTGAAAGAAGGCAATTTCTTGAAAAAATTGTAATTGTTATTGTAGATTTTTAATGGTTTTTCATATGATGAATGTTTGCTAGGGCTTTTCTATTGTACCTTGTCTAAATGCATATTCTTATTGGAAAATTTTGAATGATCATTGCATGTTAAATTTATTTTTCTTGAATGTCATAGAAGATCTCCTAAAGAGATTTCATTTAATTAAAAATATAACTAGGGTTTGTAAGTGAAATATATTGTGTTCCACCTTACTCCATGCATAGATTTGATCTCTCTTAAATTTATCCCTAGAGACTCCATTACCCAAGTACAAAAAGACAATAGGATCCTTGTGGTGGTCAAACTTTATGAAATCTTTTATCCTTTGCTTTCTTTCCATTTTCCTAAGCCCTTGAAGGCAAGTCACTAGGACAGGGCCAAAGGGCCAAATTCAATTAGGGCCTCTTGAAGGAGAACATTGACACCTTCATGACATGATACCACCTTGACTGATCCTTTAAACTCAAAATCTAGCTTTCTTCATGGTGAAATTTGCCCTATTAGGGTTGATGTCATCCAACCTAGGAATTTGTGCCCTACAAAATCCTAATCCTAATTAAAACTTCAACATAGGGATTATCTTGAAAGTTTTCCATCTCCATTTTGTTGATTTCGTCATCAAGCAAACCTTTTCTTTGCGCTTGCATGCCTAAATGCTTATCTTGTTGAGCTACGCCTTGAAACCCTAGGTTTTTAAGTATCCTCTTAAAGGATTTGCTATGGTATGTTGTTCCTTTACAAAGAGAATTATGCCACTGTCCATTCAAGAAGTACCTTGCTTAGCCTTTCATACATATCACCTTGAGCCAATTGACTTAGAATATCCTTTAGGTGAAGACTGGGAAGCCTCCCGTGTTGTGAAATTCAACTATAGAGCAAGAGGCAGATAACTGGGGTGACATTAGTAGTCCAACTCATTGTTGCATTAGGGTCTAGCCCTTGCCTTGTGAGGTATCTCACAAGGCCTGTTGGATTTTGAGGCAATAAAGCCATTATCCTTGGACAAGAGCCTAAGTAGGCTCTAAATATTTTAATGATGAACTGAATTGATTGGGAAAAATCTATTCTGCCATTTTCTTGTGAGATTAGTTATATTTTACTTCTGCTAATTTAATGTTAATAACCTAGCTGTGTGTTCATTTAGTCGATTTGTAATATGCTAGGTCAATGGATTGTCAGGTGTTGGGTTTTGTAGGAACATTAACAAACAAAGAGGCTCTAAATGGCTTGTAGAATCCATAAACTCATGCTAAAACAAATAGCTACAAATCATCAAAATCATTGCCTATATTGGGATCCTCAGAATTGATATCACCCTCTAAGCATTAAATTAAGATAAAAATAGCATAACATGCCAAATCAATGATTTTGCTTGAGTGAAGGGTACATTTTTACTAGGTTCATGACACCAGCGTTCGACAATCGATGCCAACAACATCAAGGTAAATAGAGGGATTAGTGCTCTTGATTAAATGCTAGTTGCATGCCCTCATACATGACATAATCCAATGGAAACATTGCAATCTTGCCAATCTTGAAATCCGGAAAACTATTAAGTCTACTGAATTTTGAATGGGCTAAAAAATTCTACTTTCTCCATATGGAATCTAGTGAGGTTGGAACCACTCTCAAACATCTTGAAACAATTAGTGGTAATGTTAAGGATTTTAGTAAAAGTGGCTTTTACTTTAAGAAAACTAGGCCAGTGAACTAGTGGAGGGTGGGGGGGTTCCTCTTTAAATAATATTAGTATGACCCTAGAGTTAGGTGTTCTGCTTGCAAATAACTTTATTTATTGCTTTTAAAAAACATTTTAGGTTTTGGTGGTCCTTAGTTGCATTGTACGACATTATACAAAACTAGTTGATTTATTGCTTTTAGGCTAGTTCCATGGTGAACTGGTCGGTTCAGTATGGAATCAACCAAAAATGTTTCGAATCCTTCATCTAGAGTGGAATGGGCATGGAATCGTTTGTACCAATTGGTTTTGCCAATCCCAGTCCAATTTTGATAACACTAGAATGCACTTGCAATTCTTGAAAGATGGAGTAGTACATGATGATGTATTTGGTAATCAAACAAGTAACAATACTTAATTGTATTGATAATAGATGAATGATCATAGAAGGGGAGACCCCTTATAATACAACTCTCATAGTAACACTTATCCAATGATATAGTGGTGAGTCATTAATGCATATAACTAGCACCTGTCCACTAACTTAGTAATGACTCATTAATATGAGTAACGAATTTGGTGATAAATAATTTGGAGTAGTTGATACACTTGTGGGAATCGATCCTATGGACTCACTGCCACTTTGGGAACATGGGACTAAGCGCCCACTCAAGGTGATGTTGTTGATTTGGAAGTTTACTAACACTTGTGGGTTGTGTTGTAACAAAAAACACTTACGTGGCATTAGAGCCTTGGCCCAGGTTCAATTTCCCTAAGTTATGTTAGAAGTGGAGGAGGTGTTGGAATAATAGTCACACCTTTACTTGTGGGTTGTGTTGTAACAAAAAACACTTACATGGCATTAGAGCTTTGGCCCAGGTTCAATTTCCCTAAGTTATGTTAGAAGTGGAGGAGGTGTTGGACTAACAATCACACCTTTGGTAATCGATCTTGTGTACTAACGACCACGCTAGGAACATGGGAGTAACCTCCCACTCAAGATGATGTTGCTGGTTTGGAAGTTTACTAACACTTGTGGGTTTTGGAGTAATGGAAAACCTTTACATAATTAATGAACCTATAGAAACAATAGCTCATATATAAAATATGTTGTGTAAAGGTACACAACAAAAAATATGGACAAGAATGTAAGAGGTGTTTTGTTAAAAATATAACTCATGAAGGGATTTTTTCCCAAATACATAAATAAGATGATGGTTGTTTCCTTCCCATCATAACAAGAAGCAATTAATCTAGCATTGACTTTAGAGAGTGAAGATTGGTGGAGTTTGCTTACAAGAAGAAATGGTCAGCCTTATGTGATGCTCGAAAAATTGAAAAGATGCGGGGAAAGTAATAAATAAAATAACAATAGGAAAAGGAAAAGAGAGGAAAGATGTTTGCTGCACAAACTGTAAACATGAACCTTGTGCGGTGCTTAAAGAAGATGATGGGAAAGTAATAAATAAAATAACAATAGGAAAAGGAAAGGAGATGAAAGATGTTCGTTGCACAAACTGTACACATGAAGGACATATAGAGTGAGAGTGGCTAGATTAACAATATTGTCACATATGCAATGTGGATGCCCATGATATCGATGATTCCAAATATAATGCTTGTAGTAAAAAAAATAAGAAAGTTATTGTTAGAGAAGTGGATAAAACAAAAAGAAACAATAGCAATAAAGGAAACAATAACAAAGGAGGGTATAGTCCTAATTGGAATACGATGGGGACAAATGATAAATATTCATGGTGCAAGGATTTCAATGTGGAAAATTGGGACATCAAGGATTATATGAAAATCAAACTTAAAAAGGCATTATTGTGCCTTTGTTTTTTTCCTAGTGATTAGTTAGCCATGTTTGTCCAAACATAAACAAGTAAATTTTGTTGGAAGTTAATCCATTTGAAGTTACAAATTTGGAATGACAATGAGACAGAGATAATAAAGAATAAGGGTGTGCATGTCTTGATTAAACAAGAGAAAGGAATAACAACCACAACATCATTGAGAGGACTAGACAAATTATTATTGAAGATCTTATTCTAACTTATAATTTATTTACATCAATATGTACAGGTGATCGACAGAGATGGACGTGCGATCTTACAATAGACAGTGAAAATACATCCACTTCAAAATCTGGGCCTCTTTCTAGACACAATGTTGCAGGCACATGATGACAGGGGAAACAAGTAGGTCAATGGGACTGAAGGTTACAACCATTATGAATACAATGTGGGAGTGCAAGTGCAACTCCTAGAAAATGCCGAAAATAACATAAAGAAAGAAACCTGCAAGAACACAACCTCAAAACACATGCATATAACTATGGAAAAGCTACAATGTTATAAAATACTAAATGAGGTTGTCCAAGACTGGAAAAGTGGACAACTCTAAGCCGGTAGAGAGAGAGCGATGGAGAGAGAAATTTGACAATGAAGTTAATGATGTCAAGGTCTTTTGGGTCTGATGGTTGACGACAAGGGGGGCAAACTGGGCATTGGTGCACTGTTGGAGTCATCTGGAACAATTTGGGGGATCTGACTGTATGATCTTGAGGGGTATGTAGGAGCGAGGGATGTAGGGGAGAAGGTTTGAATAAAGGAGGCCAAAGAGCTAAGTTGCACGATACGGGGAAACTAGTACGAGTTTCCGAAACAGGTACAGGTACGAAACGTGGTGCCCCCAAATTTTGGAAATGGGGAAATGTGATATATATATATATATTAGGACATTTAAGATATATGTGCAATCATAAAGCATACATGATACATTCTAATTTATTACATTATGATTAAATTGTCAATTGTCAATGCATAAACTATAAGTCTCTAAATTTACGTTAGATTTACTCACGAATGATCACATAATGAAAATAGCAATATCCAAAATCAGCCACGAGAAATTTATAATTTCTTGTCTCGTGCTTGATTGGGAGTCTCCTCCTACATAGTCGAACGACCTTAGTGCTCTTGATTAAATACAAGTTCCATACCCTAGATGATGACAAAATCCACAAATCCACAAAATCCAATGGAAACATTGCAATCCCCCCAATCCTGAAATCCTGAAAAACAGATAAGTCTGCTGCATTTTGAGTGAGATCTAAAATTCTACTTTCTCCATATGAAATCCAATGAGGGCGAAACCACTCTCAAACATCTTGAGTCATTTCATGGTAATGTTAAAAATTTAAGTAAAAGGATGAAAATGAAAGATAAAGGAGTGTCACTTTTACTTTAAGAATTTAACATTACCATGAACTGCGTATCAACACTAGGGCCATAGGATTGAACATTAGGCCACCCCACTCAAAAAAATCCTCTTTTTTATAAGTTGAGAGAGGCATCTAGAAGCATCCAGAAGATATTTTAGTCACCCAATAAAAAATTGGAAGCGAAAAAATAAAAAAAGTTAAAAGAAAACGTCAAGTGTTAACTGGAAACTCCGTTGTACGGCTTGGAAACTCGTTTCCAGCTGTACAGGCCACGTTTCCCAAGCGGGAAACGTGGCCAGTATGGCCGGAAATGAGTTTCCAGGCCATACGGTACGAGTTTCCTCGTTTCCGGCCGGAAATGGACCCCTAGGCAACATTTCCTGCAACTTAACCAAAGTGGTAATAAGATAATTACAAGTGAAAGAAGAAGGCTTTGTGGTCACTAAGGTAGAATTTATGGACACATCTAAAGATGTAGAAGAAAGAAGAGTCCTAGAATGTGATGCATCAAATGGAATGGAGAGGAAAATGCCAATGGGGTCAAATAATCAAGTTTTGTAAATGGAGACCCTAGTAAACATGGGCACACTAATTGCACAATCTCCATAAATGTTGGAAGCCATAGTACAGATTCTAGGAGGTGACGAAACTTGTTTGTAAAGTTGAGTGAGGAAGTTGCACCCATTGGCAACTATAATAACACTTTGCAGATAAACATGCAATCACATCGTGGAATATTTAGCAACAAAATCTCACTGTAAGGGGAGAGGATGTCAATTGGGTGATCGATAGAGATGGTCATGCCTCCAAAGCCAAAATAATGGTGAATATCTGTGAAATGAACCATATTGTGTTTTATGAGGGATTGGGGTTCAATCCCTTGCTAAATTTGCCATCTGCCGAAACTTGGATAGGTGAAGGTGGACACTTGATAATAATGTAAGGGCAATTAGGAGCGGACTTGATATGCATATGATTGTTTTGGGCATGAACAATATAAAGAACTTGGTATTTGTGCTTAGAAGTCTTTGATAATGTCAGTCACCCATCAGGTTTGTAGGAAGGGATTGTCTAAGACTTGGATGTGACTTTCAGGAATACTATTTTGGATGCAGAGTGAATTAAAGATCTTTAGAGATTAATGTGGTTGAGGTGAAGATGGTCCAGAGGTTGTTGATGTTGGACATGAGACTGAATGCTATCTATGGAAGCTGCTTGTAAAGGATGACATGGTTGTGAATACCAACGGTTTTTGATAGACTTTATAAATCCAGATATAGAGCCATGAATTACTGTATCATCACCTTAAATTTGTTTCTTCATCCCCTTCCTCAATCTTTTGGATTTGTTATAGACAAATATATTATCCTGCATGGATTGTGTTGTAACGATTTGACAACATCATCTTGATATCTAGTACAAGCACTAAGCCAAGGTTATGCCTCTGCCTTTGCTGCCTGACCTCTGTGGGATATGTGTAAGAGAATTTAGGATGTTGCAAGGCTCAGCTGATTCCTATGCATGGGTTGTTGGCTTTGTGCTTAGACATTTAAATTGCCCTTCTCCTTGCTTCCCTTTCTTCCTGCACTGCCTCAGCTTGGGTGCATGTTGAGATTTAGAATTTTTTTTTTTAGATATTTGATTCTTGATATGCTAATTTTGGTGTGCTTGGATTTCTGTAATCTATGGTACCATTTTTGTTGTATGTGTAAATTTTTATCGGCTTGACAGATTAAATAAAGTGCTTTACTGAAGTTTGTGTTCAAATTTTATGCCTGAAACTTAGTTGCTTGTGTTGGAAGATTTCTACTTTCCCTGAATGCCATTGGTGTACCCTTATGTTTGTTTTCAAATCACTGTAACTCTTCCCCTACGCCCCCATATTGGTGCACCTGCCTCATGGAGAGTCCACAGGGCGGTCCTGCATACCCTTTAACGTGGGTACCGTTTGTATTAAGTCTTTGTCCAAGATATAACATATGCATTTGGATGGTTTGTGGCTCACCTTTCATTTCAGTAGTTTTAGTGTTAGATAGTGCCCTTGTTAATTGTAAAGCTTTCAGAATCTAGAAAAACATTTATATAAATTTGACTGCCTCTTCAGGTTTGTGAGCATTTTTTATTTCTACTATAAGACATTTTAGGACACAATGAAACTATGTTGAATCAGAAATAGCTTGATCAGTCTAGTTGTATGCCAATCATGATTTTAAAGGTGTCAGAGCATGCAAGTTGGTCTGGTTGCTTCTATTTTCGGATTATTCAAGCAGGACTTTTGGCAGCAGGAGCACCTTCAGATCTGGTTCATGTGATAACAGGGTAGGTTCACTGGATCTGCTATCTTAATTGTTTCTGATAAGAAACCTTGCTTGGATTTTGATCGTATTTCTTGGTTGCCATTGAGGGTAACTGAATGTGGTTATTCTGAAGGATTTTGTTTAATTTTCTGATTTTTATTACAAATGGATTTTCTTGTGCCACAGTTTTGGTGAAACTGGAGAAGCACTTGTCTCATCCGTTGACAAAGTGATATTTGTTGGATCTACTGCTGTTGGTAAGATGGTATGCATTTTTCATTTGCTCCGAGAGATTGCCAAGTGTGAACTTAAGATATATTTCCAATGGTTGATAATTTTCCAGGCACAATAAATATGACTTAATGATAAGTGTGGAGGCATTCTTACTTCATTGTTATCCTTGCGAACTTCCTGGATGTTTAAAAATGTTCTTACCCACCCTTCTGATCATCTGATAGTCACAGTTGCTCCGATTTTTAAGAGCAGCTTGGCTACCATAAATATTGTTATTATTAGGAGCAAATGGCACTTTAGACAAGATTGTCTGCTCTTTGATATGATAGTTGTAATTACTTTGGTACGTACCTCTCACATTTTTCTATAATGCAGGTCATGGAAAATGCATCAAAGACATTAACCCCAGTAACACTTGAACTTGGTGGAAAAGATGCATTCATTGTTTGTGATGATGTGGATGTTCCTCATGTAGGTCCTGTACTATAAATTGCTTTAGAATGTCTCAATCACTGGCTTCAAGGGTTCAATAGAGTTTATGTTGGTTTAACTATGACATCTAGCAGCATTTTCATGTACTTTTCTCCATATTTGAGGTCAATTCAGTAATTCTGCTCCCTTGTACTGTTATCCTATGATATGTCAGGTTGCACAAATAGCTGTCAGGGCTGCTCTACAATCAAGTGGGCAGAACTGTGCTGGCGCTGAGAGGTTTTATGTGCATCAAGATGTCTATGATTCTTTTAAGGCTCAAGTTATCAAGATTGTGAAATCTGTGCGTGTGGTAAGTATATAAATCCAATGCTTGATTGTTTCTCTGGCAATTGCTAAATGTGTTGGCGCATGACACTTTTTATATAACAAAACGTTTCCTATTATCTCACAGGATTAGAAATTCCCTCAACGACTGAAACGGTGAAATGCTATACTTTAGGTCTCTAAGGATGATGTTACGTTTTTTTTTTTAAAGTACTTATACAAAGAGAAAAATATTTACAAACAAAAATGCAAATGTGTAAGGGTATACAATGGAGATTATAACCTCTTCCTGAGACTATCTAATGCTGAAATAAAATCTGAATAAGCAGTGGGATCTAAAGATTTCACATTTTGATCAGCAATGTTCCTTTAACCGGCAATCTATGATGTATTTTATCTCACGATAAAGACATAAAGGCAGATAGAACTTATCTCTCGCTCAAACAAAAACTTACACCTTATCTTCCAAAGCACAGAAGGCACCAAGATCAAAAGGCAATGGCATAGACCAATGACACCATCCTGCACAAGGTATTGATCATCCCTAAAAAAAGCTGTGTGCCAATGATCCTGCTTAGAAACAAGGAAGAATGCTGACCCTCCAAGAAACTCGACAACTGCTGGGCAAACTGGTGCTCCTGTTGGGTTATTTATATGTATAAATCCCAGACATTTAATCATCAACCTGGGGCTAGTAAGCTTTGAGGTGCAACCACAGGAAATGCAGGATCAGAACTGGGCTAACTGCATAATGACTGAAGGCAACTTAAATCACACTGGCATGAACATTCTAAAGAAATAATTACTTCCTTACAAACTCTGAACAGTAGATGGGACTCTGTCGGCTCAGGTAAAGGTAATGTAACGCGATCCTTAAGATCATTTACCTTATGTATACTACGTTCCATAAACTTACATAAGCCAGGACAAAGTGTACAACTAAATGAACATGTAAAATGTGTAAACATCAAAGAAGACAGAAATGAAAGACAATAAATATACTATTCACAAGTGTAGCCTTCCTGCCTAAGAAGGGGGGCCTGTGAGAAAATGGAAATCTGGATGCCACTGAGAGAGGGGGTGAATCAGTAGTGTGACCAAATTATACAACTTTTCACAAATTTGCACTTCTCAATCACTTTAGCAACTAGTCACGAAATAACAACATATCTCACTCATGTAAAGCAAAACATCATTATCATCATCGAGCACATGTGCAACATATACTTAAATACAAGCTTCAACTTGACTACATCATTGCCCCACAAGCTTCTACTTGTAGGTTTATCAGCTGCTACTGAAAAGAACTTTTATCCCTACTTGTTTATCAGTCTTCACTAAAAGGGACTGCTGCCCCTGCTCATTTATCAGCGTCTGCTGAAAGGGACTACTATCCCTGCTCGTTTATCAGCTACTGCTGAAAGGGACTCTTGCCCTTGGAATGCAAACTACCACTTGCTAGCACTGTTGATTCATATTTCATCTATTTTTCAAACTCAAATCAATAGGCCACTTCCCTTCACAAACAAATAACTTACCTCAGTGACTCACCAAAGCCACCAAACAAATACCTTCAACAATCTCTGACTACTGAACAAACACCAAACACACCAACAATCACTGATTACTGATCAAAACTTCCATACACACCAACAACATCAATTCTTATACGAAATCACCATTTAAAAATTCATTCTGTCTTCCCAAAACACCTTTGAGACACTAAAATTGGTATTTGATTCACCTTTGATGCAAAACAACACTGTGCATCTTGTTGCACCAACAACCTTCCACACAACCAATTCCTAATCCCCAATTCACACCATAATCTTGCTCAATCGATGTTTCTTATAAAGGAATTTGTACTGATAAATTTAGCTTCTTTGCCTTTTAGTTAACTTTAGGTCTCAACCTTTTCTCTTCTTGCATGAATCTTTTGTTAACTGGTCTTCTTAATGTGCTCAAACTATCTTCAGTGATTGATCTGGGGTTCTGATATGAATAATTGAGTTAAACTTCTTAATTTGCCATTTAGAACTTCAACTAAGTTTAGCTCTTATCTTGTTCTCTTCAAGTATTCTCTTGTTATCTTGATGTTTAACATGTTTATATCAGTTGTCTGCTTGTGTGAAACTCAAATCTATATTTGCACGTTGTTCTGAACTCAATCTTTGAGTTAATCCATGTGTCACTGGTACAAAGTGCCACATCACCTCGCTGACGTCATAAGGGCTAACTTGTCTTTGCCACATGTGCGTTCATGTCCTTTTGTTGGCCCATCTCAGTGGCCTGTCACCTATCACACAATCCTATGTCTGTCCTTGGCGTGTCACTGTATATCGGTTTGGCCCCCTCTCACTTGTCGGTTAGTCACAGTTGCGATCACATGACGTAGTTACATTATGGTCATGGTCACAAAAACCCACTGGTGGTTTGTGGATTGCCCTTGAGCGGTTTGGTGGTAAAGGGGGCAGGTCTGCTATTCATAGCGGATCCCCCTTTGCTATTAACCCTTGAGCATGCAACGCCTTGCGCAGTTTCATCGATGGGTCGTTGGGGTGCGTGGTGTCAAATCCGCCCACGTATATGCCCGACATTCAACGTTCACCGTTCTGCCAATCTTAGGTCGAATTCCAAATTTGCACCAATTTGGAATTTAACTCTGCAGTTTGAGCTATTGACCAACTAACACTCACTGGCCATATTTTCTGATCCAGGAGGCCATTTTTTGACTTCCAGATACCATTGGAAAGCTCTTTCAGACCTCTATCCATCTAAGTGGGTTCCAACTGTATTTGAGATGATCTTATGTACTGGAAATGGCTTCAAAGATCCTGCACCTTCACTAATTAGTTCCACCACTATTGTTCACCAATCTGCTTGGAAACATTTGAGTCTGGCAACACGTTTGCCATAAAAGTGCTATTCTTCCTTCTGTTTGCAATATGGGTACACCACCATTGAAAATTACCTGTGACATCCCCCTTGGACCAACATCACCTTTGATAGTAACAACATATCGATACTTGACATCAATTACCTGACATCAATGAGAACCTCCTTGACAACATATGGATACCTCTCATCATCTTCATGGCCTTTGCCATCAATGCTTTGTTGAGAAATCAATGCTACTAGACTTAGAGTTAGATTTCTCTTTCATGATAATTACTTGGGAATTATGTTGGCTTCTTTTACTTATTTGTTATATTATCTTTCATCAAGCAATTACCAAATTATGTGTGCATGAAGATCACAAAAACACAAGACACAAGATGTAGGCACTTCGCCGGGGAAAAACCCCTATCTAGGGGAAATCCTAGTCAAAATCTCTTCCTTCAATAGTTTTTCTTGAGACTCTTCAACCTAAACACAAACCTCCTCCACACCTAGTAGCAACAACACTTCGACTCCAACAACTTCAACTTGGCAACTTCCGACATCAACACGCAGCAACAGTGGCTTCGACTTTGACAAGGAGACTTTGATCTCCTGAATTAGACCACACGAGAGAGAGAGAGAGAGATCCCAAAGCTTCAATTTTGTTCTTCCCTTCCTTCTTGACCAAACTCACATTCCTTTTAGCCTCCTTCTTCACCTTCGCACTTTTCCCAGTTTCCAGCTTCAGATATTGAACTATGTGAGAGAGTGAGATACTCCAAATGAATTCGAATTGCCTTGTATATATACACTTCCAATGATGTCGAATTACCTTTCTTGAGGTCGACTTGGTGTGGAGGTTACATAATTCATCTTTGACTAAAAAATAATTCTTTTTACATTGTTCGAAAGCCCAAGAAGGGTCTCATAAAATATACAATGACTCTAATGACTCTTTATTAATCCTAGGAGTCCACAATGGGGACTTTTGACTAACAAAATGATGACCTAAGCATGAAACCCATGCTTTAATAAGTCATTGTAACAATAATAAAAATTCTTTTGACAAATACATTTTATGAAGAACGGACCTAGTTACATTTTTCAACACCCTCTTAACTAGGGAGGTATTCATAAGGAAGATCTCAAACTATATGAACTATGAAGAGTTTAGGTGTTGCAATGCCATGGACTAGATTCTTGACCAGGGCAATCTATCTAAGGTCTCTCAACAGTTTAGGCATCACAATGCCACACAGATCTATCCGAGTGGGACTAAGATGGACTAAAGCTTTCAACCTCTCTAGGTACCATCATACTTACTTATTAACCATCAACCCAGGGATTTAGGTGCGTATCCGAGGTCAAATCTCCATGACCAACACTACCCTCCCTACTTCGGGAACTAGACATCAACACAAAGTGTCGGCCATATGTCCTCCCAGGCAATGTGTCTTACACACAAAGCCTCAACTTTCCAGATTATTACAATCTCCTCGATCAAACAGATCGGTAACAACAAATCTCTCCCAATTAAACTAATTGATAACACTAAGCATGTAAAACATGCTATCAAACCTCTGAGAGATTCACCTTTACAAACACAACCCCAATTAGTAACAAACTTTCTAATGTACATAAGTAAACACAAATCTTCGGGGTATTCTAGACAACCAATGTTGCTTCTCAATCATAGTAGGACTTTCAAATGAATCTTGACAGAATATTCCTTAATCATACATCTTCCTTTCCTACTTCACATGCAACAGCATATTCTGCAAATAGATCTAGCTTTTATTATCTTAGTAGCCCCTTAAAATGCATTCTCCAATTTTTTCTTTCAAGGTGTCCATCATGACTATAATATGCCCTTTCTCTGAACTTGGGACTTGTTTCCATGAAGACAAGAGTGATGTGTCCTCTCACTTATGGCCTTTACTAAGACTTACAGTTGTTAGTCCTGGTCTAGTGCATGACACATGAAGTAGAGAACCATATCCATGACTGCCTCTTAACCAGGGAGGTTCAAATAATTCTTATACAAGAAATATACCCAAGCTCCTTCTTAACCTAGGAAGATCAACTTCTTTTCTACGACATCGAAGAATCTTTCATGGCTTCCATCCTTCTCATGAGAGTTATCATGACCATCATCATTCATATAAATTTCTTCATCATGCTTATCATATCAACTTTACTTACGAACATCTTCACCATCTTGAAGATTATGTACCTGCACAACTTAGATAGCAAGTACAACAAAATCTATAGAAGCATGAAGTTAACCTCATCAAAATCATACAATAATGGAAGTAGTAGACTTTATAGACTTTACTTCTATACTTCAACTATACTTCAACTTCTTGCCTAGGTTTTGTTACAAACTCTGAATCACATCAACAACTCAAGATATCAATCTCATTATATCTAGGTTTTCAATATTTCTTTCAGAGATATGACAAACTCTTTTATAACATATAGCAAACCCTAGAGACTAGTATAACAATGCATCTAACAACTTTCAGAATTCATATGTTAAACTTCCTACTAGGATTTCATACAAACCCTAGATTTCATACATGAGATTCAACAATCAAAACCAATCACCGCTCAATCAACAACATAACTAGCTTCTACTAGGGTTTGATGTAAACCTTAGATTTTCATTTACTAATTTTCAACAATCAAACTGATCACAATACAATTTTAGGTTTTTACCAACCTTTCATAAATAAAAAATTTGTCAAATCATATACTAGAGAATTTAACTTCTACTAAGGTTTAGCTACAAAACCTTAGAATTCACAAACAATATAATCCTAGAATATCAAACTTCGACTAGGGCTTAGTTCCAAACCTTAGGACTCATGACCATCAATGATTAGGTCAACTCATACATCTAGGATTCCATCATCATGTACAAGCATATCATAGCATGTGTTAATCAAACCCAAAGATACAAATATCAATAAAAGTTAGACATATAACAAACTTGATTAGACTAGGGTTTGATCAAACAAACACACACATGCCAAGGATTTCATTTCTAGGACATTATAAGGGTCTTGCTTATACACCCTACCAAACCCTAATGATTTAGGGTTTCAATACAAAACATAACAAACCCTAAATTACCAATACTTCAAAGGTTTGGGATTTCAAACATTACCATTCAACCCTAACAAGTTAGGGTTTCCATAACCATACCAAAACCTCAAACATGACATCATCAAAGCATCAAACATTTTCTTTAGACTTCAGCAATAACCCCAAGTAGGCTAGGGTTCCACAAATATCATCAACATAACCTTAAGTTAGGGTTTTCACAGAGAACCTTTCTAAGGTTCCACAAGAGTAATCAAAGATATGAGGAGGGTAGATTTATTTAATGATGAATCACCCAATCAAGAATCTTTATGATTCAGAAGAGCTAGACACAATGATGTTAGTAATAGTTTATCAAGAATGAATATCATGAAGAGAGCTAAAAACTTATAGTTTAATACATACCTTTGTTTCTTAACAAACCTTGTAATTCCAATGCTTTGTCTTGTGAAGCCTTTTTCCTTGTACCTTGAGTATTCAACAAGTCTTTCCTTTGGAAGTTGGTAAGGGCTTCCTCCAAGTTTGAGGGGATACATAGAGTAGAGGGATATGCAAGGGATAAAGTCCCTAAGAGTTCCTAGCAAACATGTCCTTGACTTCGAGTCCTTCCATCGTGTTCTTCTTTGGTGAAACTTATTTGGCAAAGTTTGCTTGATCCTTGTCCCTTCTTTCTTGGCCCTTTAGACTTCTCGATTTTGTAGACTTCTTCATTTTTTTTTTTTTTTAACTAGATCCAAGACTCTATTCTTTTCGAGGATGTGATCTATCCTCTTCTTCCAAGCACTGTAATTGGATGTTCCTTCTAATTTGTTCTTTCCCTTTATTGTGTTAGATATTTTGCTTGAAGATAGTAAGCTTCTTTCCTTATAAGGTCTCCTTATATGATCCTTAATCAACTTCTTGAGGTTCCTTAGATTCCTTTCAATAGATCCTTAAACTGTCTTTTTCCTCTTCACCTTAGCTCCATTCTATGACTTCAATGATGTTGATGCTAGGCCTTTAATAGCATAGCTTTTTTGTTGTCTCCAAATTCCACTGCATAAGAAGATGATTACTTTGATAGTGTGTGAAGTTGTTTACTCTTCCCTGTCATATGCCTAGATGCTTTACTGTCAATAATCCATGCATTATCATCATCAAGTGATCCTGTAAGTGTAGCTAAGAACCCTTGACTTTTGACCTTATTGAATAAGTAGTAGACAATCTTCTTGATCCATCTCCCTCTAGAATTGAATCTCATTCTTATCATAGAGGGAGTAATCATTTCCTTCAAGCCAACGAAGTGATCTTCAATCTTCTTCGACCTTAGCTCTGATACCATGTTGAGAAATCAATGCTAGTACACTTCAGGTTAGATTCCTCTTTCTTGATAATTACTTGTGAATTATGTTGGCTTCTTTTACTTATTTGTTATATTATCTTTCATCAAGCAATTACCAAATTATGTGTGCATTAAGATCACAAAAACACAAGACACAAGATGCAGGCACTCTACCAGGGAAAAACCCCTATCTAGGGGAAAACCTAGTCAAATTCTCTTCCTTCAATAGTTTTTCTTGAGACTCTTAAACCTAGACACATACCTCTTCCACACCAAGCCAACCTTTCCTTCTTTGATCCAACCTTCAACCTAGTAGCAACAACACTTTGACTTGGCAGCTTCTGGCATCAATAGGTAGTAGCAACGACTTCAACTTTGACAAGGAGACTTTGATCTCCTAAATTAGCCCACACGAGAGAGAGAGAGAGATCCCAAAGCTTCAGTTTTGTCCTTCCTTCTTGACCAAACTCACACTTCTTTTAGCCTCCTTCTTCACCTTCACACTTTTCCTAGCTTCCAGCTTCAGATATCGAACTATGTGTGAGAGAGTGAGATTCTCCAAATGAATTCAAATTGCCTTGAATATATAGCCTTCCAATGAGGTCAAATTACCTTTCTTGATGCCGACTTGGTGTGGAGGTTACATAATTCATCTTTGACTTAAAAATATTTTTTTTACATCATTCGAAAGCCCAAGAAGGGTCTCATAAAATAGACGATGACTCTAATGACTCTTTATTAATCCTAGGAGTCTACAATGGGGACTTTGACTAATAAAATAATGACCTAAGCATAAAACCCATGCTTTAATAAGTCATTGTAACAATAATAAAAATTCTTTTGACAAATACTTTTTATGAAGATTGAACCTAGTTACATTTTTCAATATGCCTTGCCTTTGCCATTAATGATAACATATTTCCAACAGGGCCTGCCTTCCTTGGAAATTGGCTACTTGAAGATGATCAACAATAAACTAATACCAGTGCCACAAAATAATAAAGACTCACAATGCTATTATATTCAAGAAAAAGACTTTACATATCCCTCTATATCTCTCCCTCATCTCCGGTATTCATACACACATATTTCTTTCAAAACATAGATAGATCAATGGATAAAACCATTCCCAGGATAAGTGGTCTATGTTTGTCTCTATGGACAGATTTACAAAAGAATAATAGAGTTGTTGATTTAATATATTTACGATCAGATCCTGTATTGAACAATAATATCCCATAAACAATTTCTGAATGATTTCATTTTCATTCCTATGACACAAAGTGCACGAGTATGAGATCTATAATCTATATCTGTAGGTACGCTATCCAATTGCCTATGTAGAAGGAGATAGTTTGTCCAGATGTTTGACTGATGATTCACGCTACTTCATAATAACCTATGCGTGAATGGAGCAACATACAACCATCTCAAGCCTTTGATCTTCAAAACCCATGTGCTGAATTTGTGCCAAGACACTTGGAAGTATGATAACCTTTAAACATATGATTCAAAGTTGAACTTAGGTGGCAGGAACCAAACTGTGTGAGCAAGAACCTTTCAGCTGGCACAAGAACCATTTCTCAACAATCACCATCATTAGCACAAAATCAATTCTAAACCTTCTTAAATCATTAAAGACAAAGGAAATAGTTGAATCAATTAAACTTTTACCTTAACATGCTTATGGTTGTTGATTTAATAGATTGGTCCAAAAATATGCATATAGAGGGTGATAATGGTAAGCACTGGATATAGATATAGGCAATCATAGATAAAATAGGTGGGTGAAATCATGTCAAAATAAAGGTCCAACAATCCCCACACCGACCATTTTGTATGCCCTCATGCAAAAAAAACCTCTAAGTGAAAGCCAAAATTTAGTCAAAATTGTTAGACTGCAACTTTCCACCAAAGCCCTGCAACACTAACCAAAATATTCAAGTTCCTCTGTCCTCTGTCTCCAACTTCTCTAAGTCTCTTCTTCAATATCCTATTTTGAACAACATACTTCTTAACTTGTTTGTACCATTCCTTAACCATCTTCTGCAATTTTCTGTTCTTAACAACCAACTTATCATTCTTATGTTGTAGTTTAAAGCTGTGTTCTTATAACCTCTCATTTTCCTCTTTGATATGTCTGTCAAGGACAAGGTGTTCTTGAATTTCTCTTTTCAACCTTTTAATTACCCTATTCTTCTTCTTTAATGTAGAATGAACCGCTGGATCAGATGGCTTCTGTTTATTGGTGGAATAACCATTGTTCGTTTCTACTACAGGGGGTTTAAACCCAAACTGAGAAACAAATTCCGGAGGACTGAACTCTTCAAACCTAGGGGATTTACTTTTTGCTTTATTAGAGGCATTGAGAGTATTCAATATTTCCCCTTCTTCCCTTTTGTCAGGCTAGGAGAGTAATTCCACAAATGAATTGTGTTTTTGCATTAAGAGAAAGCATGGATATATACAAGGAGAGGGAGACTACTAGGATTCATCTCGCAATGTCTCTTCATCTTCGAATGTCCTGTATTTTCTATTTACATTATTTACGTGATTTTTCCTAATCCCAATGATTAGGTGTCAACATTCCCCCCTTAATCTGAAGGGTTGTTGGTGAGTCCAAGCATCATTTTGAATCTTTCAAACTAATCCCTTCCAAGCGCTTTGGTGAAGATGTTTGCAATATGTTTATTTGTGGAACAATGTCGTACGTGGATTGTCTTGGCCTCAACATGATATTGAATCAAATGATATTTTGTATTAATGTGCTTGGTTCGATCATGGAACTTTGGGTTCTTGGCCAACTTTATTGCATAAGTGTTGTCAATCAAAAGAGTAGTTGAATGCACTTGTTTCTCCTACAAATCTTCCAAAATTTTCCTAAGCCACATAATTTTTTTTGTTGCTTCAGTTGCTGCCACATATTCTGCCTCAGTTGTGGAATTTGCTGGAATTGATTGTTCACGTGATGTCCAGGAGACGGCTCTTGAGCCAAGACTCATAACCTGAAGTAGATACTCCGGTTTCTTTATCTCCATCAAAATCTGAATCAGAGTATCCAATCAAGATGAAGTCATCCACTTGTGTATACTTGAGCCCAGAGTCTTGAGTTCCCTTCAACTACATTAGAACTCTTTTTGCAGTCGACCAATGACCCTCACAAGGCTTTTGCGTAAACTTGGAGAGGATTTCAACAACAAATGAAATGTCTGGTCTGGTAGTAGTCATGTAGTTGAGACTTCTATGAGTTGCCTATACTTCGTTGCATCCTCAAATTCTTTTCCTTCAGTGGATGTGAGCTTTAAATTCTATTCCGAGTAGTCAACTCAACCATGCCAAACCTGTTCAACAGATCTCCAATGTACTTCTTCCAAGAGAGGAATATAAAGTTCAGATGTTGGGTTACTTCAATACCAAGATAGTAGTGAACATAGCCCAAATCTGTTATTTCAAAACCTTTCCTCAGATCTTTCTTTATGGATGCAATGTGATTCTCATTGTTCCCTGTCATCAAAAGATCATCTACATACACCACAAGGTATACAATTGTATTGCCAACTTTCTTGACAAACAAAGCTGCATCATCAAGATCATAGTTTTTGAAATTGAGTTTCAAAATATGCCCAGTCAATTTCTCGTACTAGAGTTGCAGTGCTTGCTTGAGGCCATACAAGGATTTTACAAGCTTGCATACTTTGTGTTCCCAACCCTTCACAACAAATCGTTCTGGTTGGGGCATAAAAACATTCTCTTTCATGTTAGAAATCAGAAAGGTAGAAAGATTTTCTTATACTTGATAATTACTTGTGATGTTCTTCACTTCTTATTAAGTTTCTTTTATATCTTATTTCTTTTAGTTCATCAAGCAATTACCAAAGCAATAGCACATAAAACAATGCACACCAAACATAGGCTCACAGCCAGGGAAAAACCCCTCTCTAGGGGAAAACCCAGTCAATAATTCTTCCTTCAATTGTTTTCAGGAGATATTCCAAGACTCGTGACCATGACACAAAATTTCCTCCACACCAAGTCAACCTTCTTCTTTACTTGCAGATGATCCTACTTGACTTGGAAGCAACAACAACAATAGCAACTATTTCTTTGACCCAACAACTTCGACCTTGACTTAGAAACTTCGATCTTCATTGATAGACTTCGATCTTCACTCAGAGTCTTCGATCTTGGCCCAATACAACTTGAGGTGGCAACATCACATGGCAACTAGCTACGACATCAACACAACAAATGTCTACGACATCATACGATTAC
Organism: Pinus tabuliformis; assembly: GCA_031772625.1. NCBI lineage: Eukaryota > Viridiplantae > Streptophyta > Pinopsida > Pinales > Pinaceae > Pinus > Pinus tabuliformis. Next base: position 290,077,321 of record CM062817.1, read on the forward strand.
TAGCTACGACATCAACAAGAGAACTTTGATCTTCCAAACTAGGGTACGAGAGAGATAGTTGCACCAAAGGTTCAAATTTTCCCTTTCTCCTTCTCCTAGACCAGACTCACACTTCCTTCTCCTCCTTTTATTTAGCACTTCTTGCGGCGTTAAGAGAGATCGAACTTGTTTGTGAGAGTGTGCTTCAAGTGGAATTCGAATGGCTTCATTTATAGCCTTTTGGTTGTTGAAGAATCTAGGGCAAAGTAGTGTAGTGTGATTTTTCGTTACTTGATAAAAACTTGTGGAGTCTTTTTACTTTTCTTGTTAGCTTATTCTTCTTCTTCTTATTAGTGCATATGTGTGTACTTCATCAAACTGCTACCAAAACATAAAAACAAGAACACAAGATGTTGGTTCTCTGCAAGGGCCAAAACCTCTTTTCTCTTGAGAGGAAAACCCTTTAGTGAATTTCTCTTATTGAAGCTTCTATTGATCAATGCCAAACCCTAGACCCCTGACAAAGAGATCCTTCAAGCACACGTCAAGTTTTCACTCCTTTTTGCACCATATACCCTGACACTTCTTCTGGCACTTTGTTTCTCGACACTTCATCCTCCTACTTCCGGCACTTCGTTCTTCTTTCAACTTGTTAGTAACCTTGTTGCACTTGCTCTAGAGAAGATACTTTTAATGAGACCTTTCTTTTTATGATGGTTCCTTTCTTTTCTTCACCAATCAACTAGCTTGGATAACTGTAATGTAGCGCTATTATGACAGCAGAGGCAACCTCCTTTTCCTTCGCATGTGTGACTGAAATGAGCCTTAGAACAACCTTCTCACCTCCGCTTTTCCTCATTCATCCTTCGCTTGAGAGAGTGGTCTTTTAGACTTGGATTGAGCCCTAAACAATGAGATATGGTGAGTTGTTAATGGCTGTTGTCATAACCGCAGACAACCTTCCTTAACTTCGCACGTGTGGTTGTAGCTGTCCCATAAATGCTCCTCCTAACTTCGGTTCTATATACTTCTTCCACGCTGCCCTTGAAGACCCTATAGACCTCCTTATCTTCACTTGTCTCTTCGCTGATTTCAGAGCTTAAGTGAGTACGCTATAGAGGAGTGGACAACCTCTATTTATAGAGGTTTGTCCCTCCATTTAGGTCGACTTGTCAACTGCATCTAGGCCGACTTGACGACTGCTTTTATGCTTCGAATTTCTTCTTTCAGGGATGTTGTTTCTTGGAGGATGCTTGTGACTTTGCTTGGAGGTATTCACTTGACCATAATACATATACATACAAGGTATAACATGCCCTTAAGGTTTTCAACTTATTCTTTTGACTATTTGACTTACCTATAGCACTTTAAATAGTGCTAGACCTATTTCAATGAGCAAGAAACTCATTGACATATATTATAAAATAATATTTCTTTTCTTGAATAAATACAAATATTAAAAGTACATTTTATGAGGACCGAACCTAGTTACACTTTCCTTCAACATTGGTGAGGTCAAATAGTCTCCTTTGAGTCCGACTTGATCATCTTAAGGCTGACTTGGTGTGAAGACAACAAAATTCATATTTGACTCATTACTTAACCTTTTTACATGATTCAAAAGCCCAAGAAGGGTCTCTTTAAAAGTACAATGACTCTATTGACTCAGAATAAATCCTAGAAGTCCTCAATGGAGACTTTGACTTAAAACATGATGACCCAAGCATGAAACCCATGCTTTAATGAGTCATAATAATAATAATAATAATAAATCTCTTCTTTATTCTTTTGACAAGTACATTACAAGATGACTCAAATGAAGACCGAACCTAGTTACATTTTCCAACACCCCCTCTTAACTAGGGAGGTATTCATTATATACAAGTACAAGGAAGATCTCAACTATATGAACCATGACGAACTTTAGGCACCAAAATGCCATGGACTAGATTCCTGACCAGGGAAATCTATCCATTGGTATCTCAACAATTTAAGCACCACAATGCTACGGACTAGATTCTTGACCAAGGCAATCTATCAGGTTGGGACTAAGATGGACTCAAGCTTTTAGCCTCTCTAGGTACCATCAGGCTTACTTGCTAACCATCAGCCTAGGGACCTAGGTGTGTATCCATGGTCAAAGTTCTATGACCCACGCCACCCTCCCTACTTTGGGACCTAGACATCAACACAAAGTGCCAACCAAATGTCCTCCCAGGCAATGCTTTACTCACAAAGCCTCAACAATCCTTGATCTAGCAGATCAAGGATGACGAATCTCTCCCAATCAAATTGATTGGTAACCAACATGCTATCAAAACCTTCGAGAGATTCACATGTACAAACACAACCCCAATTAATAATATACTTTCACATGTACATAATAAAATACAAACCTTGGGGTCTTCCAGACAACTTGATGTTGCTTCTCAACTTTTTATAGTAGGACTATCAACCAAATCTTTGACGAAAGATTCCTTAATCATACACTTTCCTTTCCTATTTCTCGTGTAGCAACATATCCTTCAAAATTCATTCTGCAATCAAAACTATGCTCTCCCTCTCAACCAGGGAGATTTCCTTTATCCAGGGAGATCTCTTCTATCCAGGTTCGCTCTTAAGCCAGGGAGATCAACTTCTTTACTTCATCATCGGAGAATCTTGTGGCTTCTAACCATTTCATCAGAGTTATCATCATCCACATCATGCTTATCACATCAACGAATATCTTCACCATATTGAGATTGTGTACCTGCACAACTTAGATAGCAAATACAACCAAATCTATAGAAGCATGAAGTTAGTCATATCAGAATTACGGAAGCATTTCAACTTTATATATATCAGATACCCAAACTTAATTATAGCGAAGAGACACGTACTCTTCAACGTCTTGCTAGTGACTTTGTCATAAACCCTAGACTACTTCATAACAACTTTCATTATATCTAGGGTTTCAATGTTTCTTCAAAGGTGTGACATACCTTACTACAACATATAGCAAACCCTAGAAACAATTCAAACAAATATAGATCTACAAGGCATCTAACAACTTTTAGAACTCATATGTTAGACTTTTCCACTAGGGATACAAATCCTAGATTTCATACAAGAGAATCAATCAAAACCAATCACAACTTAGTCATTAACATGACCAACTTCCTCTAGGGTTAGTTGCAAACCCTAGATTTTCAATCAAACATCAATCCCAACTAAAACTCAGACTTTAACAATCTTACACAAATCTCAAATCATCACATTGTCATCATACATCAAAGATTTTCACTTTTACTAAGGTTTAACTAAAAAACCCTAGAATTTAACAATTGTTATATAAATAGATCTCAGATTGTTATATCACACATATTAGAGAATTTAACTACCACTAGGGTTTAGCTGCAAAACCCTAGATTTACCAAACAACATCAAACTTTGACTAGAGCTTGTTTCCAAACCCTACGATTCATGACCATCGACAAACATGTCAATTCATACATCTATGAGTACTTCATCATGCATAGGCATTTCCTATCAAGTGTTAGTCCAACCCAACTTCACAAATATCAATAAAAGTAAGACGTATAACAAATTTTATTAGACTACAGTTTGATCGGACAAACACAAACATACAAAGGAAATCAATTCTAAGACATTATAAGGGTCTTGCTTACACATTACACCAAACCCTAATGAGTTAGAGTTTCAATAAAGGAACATAGCGAACCCAAAATTACCAATATTCCAAAGGTTCGAGATTTTAGACTATCATTCAACCCTAACAAGTTAGCTTTCCCTGATCATACCAAAATCTTAAACATGTCATCATCAATAAAAACTTCAAATAACATTTCTCAATATCCCTAAGCAGTTTAGGGTTTCATACATTCACATTAGCATACCCTTAGGTTAGGGTTTTCTAGAGAACCTATCTAGGGTTCTATAAAATCAATTAAGAATAGGAGTAGGGTAGATTTATCAAGTGATGAATCACCCAAAATAAGAATCAATATGATTCAACATAGCTAGACATAACAATGTTAATAATAGATTGTCAAATGAATAAACATATATTATGAAGAAATCAATGTTTTAAATCATACCTTTCTTCCTTGACAAACCTTGTCTTGGGAGGTCCTCTTCCATACTCCTTGAGAATATAGCAAATGTTTTCCTAATCAAGACAATAGAGGGAGAATGGTGATTAGTATTTAATATAATCAAAACTTAAATGAGCACATGAAACAAAAAAACTAAAGGGAAATGAGATACTTATCTTTGGGAGTTGTTGGGGGCTCTCTCCAAAGCTTGAGGGATACCTATAAACTTATAAAACAAAAGGAAATGCCTTTTCCAAAAACATGTTAAAACCTATAAATTCTAAATATCAAAATACAAAATAGAATATCTAAGACTAGAAGCAAAGGACTTAATAGTGTAAGTCCCTTATATCAGATTCTTTGGGTTTGACTTTCTTTGGATCTCCTTCTTCAACAATGTTAGCATGATCTCTATCTCTCTTCTTATTCTTTGGATTGTCAGGACAGTCACTCTTGTAGTGACCCGTTTTATGACATTGATAACATTTTACCTTGGACATGTCTACTTTCTTCCTTGGTCCTTTTGACTTCTTTCCTTTGTGTTGAGCAGTGTAGGCATAAGATACTCCTTCATGATTGGTAACTAGAGAGATCCTTAATTCTTCTTGACTGCAGACAGTCGATAGTTCTTCAAAAGTGGGAGCTTCCTTCCAACTATAAAGTCCTGCAACAAATGCACCCCAAGTAGGCGGCAATCATAATAGAGCAATGATCACGAGTTATTTGTTTGGAACAATTTCATCAATGGCCAAAAGATCATCTCTGGTTCTTGCTATCTTCACAAAGGAGGCCATTATATCTTCTTTAGTCATCTTTGTGGTCCTTAGTTCATTATTCAAGCTTGCCACTTGACCATTGTTCTTAATAGTGAATAACTTTGACAAGGCTTCATACATTTCCTGAGCATGATTTATGTTGGCTATAAATGGGACAAGATTGTCCTTTATTCCTTCTACCATTAGAGTCATGACCACCAATTCTAATTCTCTGAACTTTACTTTCTCAGCATCACTAGAGTCATCTGTAGGCTTCTTAACTTTCCCTTTAACCAAGTCAAGTACTTTGTTCCTTTCAAGGATGAGGTCAATCCTCTTCTTCCAAGATCTATAATTTGAGGCTCCTTCAAGTTTGTTCTCTCCCTTGATTGTGTTAGACATCTTCCTTGAAAATAGTAGACTCCTTCCCTAAGATAATCCTTTTGAATGGTTCCTTGATCAAGTGCTTGAGACTGCCTTTTTCTTCTTTCTTCACCAAAGTTCTGAAACCATGTTAGAACATAAAGGCAGAAAGGTTTTCTTATACTTGATAATTACTTGTGATGTTCTTGACGTCTTATTAAGTTTCTTTTATATCTTCTTTCTTTTAGTTCATCAAAGAATTATTAAAGTGATAACACATAAAACAATGGACACCAGATGTAGGCTCACAGCCAAGGCAAAAAACCTGTCAGTAGTTTTCCGGAGATATTCCAAGACTCTTGACCTTGACACAAACTTTCCTCCACACCAACTCAACCTTCTTCTTTACTTGCAGATGATCCTACTTGACCTGGCAGCAGCAACAACAATAGCAACACTTTCTTCGACCCAACAACTTTGACCTTGTTTTAGAAACTTCGATCTTCATTCAGAACCTTCGATCTTCATTCAGAACCTTCGATCTTGGCCCAATACAACTTCTTGAGGTGGCAACATCGCACGACAACTGGCTACGACATCAACACGACAACTGGCTATGACATCATACGGCAACTGGCTACGGCATCAACAAGAGAACTTCGATCTTCCAAACTAGGGTACGAGAGAGAGAGATAGTTGCACCAAAGGTTTGATTTTCCCTTTCTCCTTCTCCTACACCAAACCCGCACTTCGTTCTCCTCCTATTTCACACTTCCTCTGGCTTCAAGAGAGACTGAACTTGCTTGTGAGACAATGTGCTTCTAGTGGAATTCGAATGGCTTCATTTATAGCCCTTTGGTGAGGCCGACTTGGTGTGGAGACAACAAAATTCATTTTTGACTCAAACCTTTTTACATGATTCAAAAGCCCAAGAAGGGTCTCTTTAAAAGTGCAATGACTCTATTGACTTGGAATAAATCCTAGAAGTCCTCATGGGGACTTTGACCTAAAACATGATGACCCAAGCATGAAACCCATGCTTTAATAAGTCATAATAATAGTAATAATAATTCTTTTCTTTATTCTTTTGACAAGTAGATTACAAGATGACTCAAATGAAGACCAAACCTAGTTACGTTTTCCCACATTTCAGATCTCCATTCAAGAAAGCAATTTTTACATCCATTTGATGGACTTTCCAACTGTTCTGAGTTGCCAAGGAAAAGATTGTCCGGATGGTAGCCCATTTTGCTATGGGGGCAAAAGTCTCCTCATAATCGACCCCTTCCTTCTATGCAAAACCTTTTGCCACAAGCCTGGATTTATGCTTTTCAAGTGAACCATCTAATTTATACTTGTTTTTGAAGACCCACTTGCAGCCAATTGGTTTGGTTCCCAATGGAGGATCAACCGACTTCCAGGTTCCATTTTTTATCAAAGCATCATTTTATTTCTGCATCCCTTCTTTCCATTCATCATGAGAAGAGACTTATTTGAAGGAAGTTGGTTTGAAATATATAAACAAATTTAGTTCACAATTATAAGAAACATCCATATCAACGGGTGAATAAGAATCATCTACATCACCTCCATTCTATCTAACAAAGCTTCTTGTCGATGTCATTCCAACCTCATCAAGACGCACAATTTCAAGTGTCTTTATGAGCCATTTAGAGGACATTTCTGAGATGGCCTAGGCTGCTCAGTTCATTGAGATGGGGTTGAATCACGATTTAACCTCCCAATTCTCTCATCACATCACTCAAAGTGTCTTTTTGATCAGTAGCTAAAGCTTCATGCGGGAGAGAGAGTGCTTCAGAAGGAGATTCCACAGATTGATCCACTATAGCGATCCCCCCTTCAAGATGTGGAATCTCATTATCAAACTCTTGAAAAGACTTTGCATGTCTGAATCTATTCAAGCGATCAAGTTGCCGCTCAACGACATTGTCAGTCTTGGAAGATTCAAGAAAGATCACATCTCTAAATATTATAAACTTCTTATTAACTTCGTCATAGAGACGATATGATTTGGAGGTATCTGAGTACCCCAAGAAGATACATCTGTGACTCCTTGCACTGAGTTTGTTTCTATGTTCCTTAGGTATCAAGGCATAACGGGTGGAACCAAAAACCCTTAGATGCCTAACAGAAGGAATGTGGCCATACCACATTTCATAGGGATTTTTGTTTTTGATAGCATGAAATGGACACCTATTATTTATATACACATCACATAGAAATGCTTCAACCTAAAACATCAACTTAACATTCTTGAAAAACATCATTGATCGTACCATCTTTAAGATTGTCCTGTTCATTCTTTTAGCTACTCTATTGTGTTGGGGATTATAAGGCACGGTTGTGTGATGTTTGATCCCATGTTGGCAAAATATATTCTTTTCCATTATTAGTACGAATAGAGCCAATATGAGATTGTGCATCATTTTCAATCCATGCATGAAAGTTCGTAAATGTTTCAAAATCTTCATATTTGTTCTTCAATAAATAAACCCAACACGTTCTGGTGTAATCACCAATAAATTTCATCATATATTTATTACCATTTGCAGAAGGAACAACCATTGGGCCACATAAATCTAAATGAATAAGTTCAAGTTTTCTAAGTGCTTTGGAATGAGAATCACAAAATGATAGTTTGTTGTGCTTTCCTAAAATACATGCATTACATTGCTTAAGTTTCCTAGGAATAGTTGGCAAACCTGTAACACTGTTTTTCTTCAACAAACAAAGGTTGTCATAGTTCAAGTGTCCAAATCTAGCATGCCATAAAAGACTTGATGGAAGTGTACCTTCATCAAACTGTGAGCTGTATGCAAATTTTTGTCCACGAGCAGAGGTCCCTTGCAACTTTAAGAGTCTTTTTTCTTCTATCCCAATCATGACAAGTGAGTTATCTGACCTCAACCTTGCCATCAAATATGTGAATGGAGTGTCCTTGCTGGCAGATGTGGACCAAAGATAACAAGTTTCTCCTTAGCTCCGGGAGGTATAGAACATCATGTAGAAGAAAGTCTGGAAGACCAGACAATTTGAGCCTGATTGTGCCAAGCCCTAATGGCTTGAGTTTTAACTTGTCTGCAAAGTAGACTTCTCCATCAACATTGTCACTGAATTCTTCAAAGAAATCTCTTCTAAAAGTCACGTGGCAAGTTGCTCCTGAATCAAGCAACCAAACATCTTTCCATGAAGCAAGTGAAACATTCAATAAGTCTTCAGTTACTCTGATGTTGCAATGTGCCACAAGATAATGAGTGGACTCGAGTGCTTTACCTTTCCCTTTACCAGGTGTTTTACTTTTTTCTTCATTTCTTTCTTGCTTGATTCTATCCAAGGCAACGAACACGTGGAAGCATCATGTCCATTTCTGTTACACCATATGCAATGAAGATCAAACCTTTCTCCTTGGAAATGTTTGCCCCCCTGCCTCTAAACTTCTTCCTTCCTCTTTTTCTTTGGCCACCCCCTCTGAGGATCCTGTCCCTGATTCTTCTCTTTTTGTCCAAGGCACAGAACTTCAAAAGATTGAGGAGCTGTCTTTTTTCCAAAAGCCTTCTCTCTTTCAACAAACTTCTTCTCAAGGGAGTCAAAAGAAATCTCCTTAAGTTTGCCACTTGCTTGCAATGACTCAAGATAATGTGAATAAGTGGGATATAGTGCCTTGACATAAGCAGTGAGAGGAACATCTATTTCAACACCAGTGGCTTTTATGTCATGCATAATGGATCTTATTTATGATGCTAAGGCAAGAGGGTCATAATTTTTCAACTCAAGATTGAACAACTTGATCATCAGTTGAACAACATCAAGCTCAGAGTGTGAGTCATATAATTCCTTCAACTTCGTTAAAGCTTCAAAAGCATTTGAAAACAACGAAATATGACGACTCACCTCTTCATTTACTGAGGCTACAATCAAGGCATAGGCCTTGCTATTCTTGTTATCCCAAATGATAAGCTCCTTGTCTGAAGTGGGCTTTTCAGGTGCATTGTCTCCTCCTTCACAAACTCCTTTCCAAAGTTCATTGAAAATAAGGGCATGTTTTATCTTCCTAGACAACTCATGTTAGTTCTCTTTGACAGAGAGAACCACTCTAACTATAGAGATAAGTGAACGCATCATAAAATATGATGATGTCTTTGCAATAAAACTAATTGGCTGTCTTCAACTAAAAATGTAGGCTCTCAATATAGCTCCATACACCATGCAATTTCATACCATATGACATAATGCTCACATACCCTACTGCATACCACTTATGGTCTTTATAAAGTAAAGGGCACATGAATATGATGTATGGTCCATATATATTACATATATACCATAGTCTTCATAAAAACACATTAAAGCACCAAACTTTAAAAAGCCCTCAACGCATATACCATATGCACTTTATATGTCACACACTTTCCATATTATACATATATACCCACTTTCCATATCATGGCTTTTCAAAATTTTTAAGGCATATGCACTTATCAACACCAATGAACCAACAAACATATACCCATCATGAAGCAACCAACACTCATGTACAACTTGTTAAAAACTACTCAACATATGTATGAATTATGACCATGTTAAAATTGGAAACTATGGCCAAACTCCACATGGGTCATCTTATTTATGATAGATGATATTTTCTTGGATTCCTTTCTCTGAGAGGTGTAGGATTGATCTAAAGATCATCCGATTCTGACATGTACAAATAAAGATATGAATTTATTTATATTATGGACAAATTGTCAAGGTTGGCCAACAAGCAAAACAGGGATTCAAACCCCCAACTCATCCTCAACGTTGCATATAAAAGGAGACCTCAAGTAATTTTCACCATCATCTCATCTCACATCTCTCTCTCTCTCTCCTCTTGTGATTGGGTATGCATATCTGGGTAGCTTTCTCTCACACGTGCGAAGGAAGAAGGACGAATTTTTGTTTGACTGCGTTGACCGAGCTGCAAGGAGGTTGTTTGACGACGTTGACCTTAAGCGTTGACTTGTGTTGACTTCGGTTTGAGTGAGGTATCTTTGTCCTAGCAGGTTGAAGATATGGGCACTAAAATCGAGGCAATCTGACCTCTCCTTTGACCAACATTGATTGTCCTAGGGCTGGCAGCAGAGTTGACTTTCGTTGACTAGTTTTGACTAGGCTTTTTCGGACTGTTTTGGGCTGATTAGACTTGCTGTTGGAGGCCGAAGTTGACTAGGTTTGACCAAGCTGAATAGAGGATGAATTCTGCCATGTTTGACCATCGTTGACTTCTCTGGTTAGGGCTTTTTGCTGTTGTCATGAATTATCAGAATTGTAAATTATACTATCTCTCTCTGCTGAACTATTGAAGAATATAAGAAAAATTGATCATAGGTTTCCCCACATTGGGGTTTGTCCCTAGCTGGTGCCAAATGTTGTGTCCTCTTGTCTTGGCTTGTCTTCTACTGTTTATGTTTATGTTCTATCTGCATTTTACTATCATGTTGATGTGATTGGTAAACTGGATATTTATATTGGGCTAATAAAAATATTGAAGTAAAATTGCTCTTAAGCATAGAACATACCATTGTTACCTAAAATTAACATGGTATCAGAGCTGAGGTGAAGAAAAAGCCCAAGCAAGAGTGAAAGAGCAATCACCAAAGACAGTTGGACAAGGACAAAAGGCTCAATGGGTTCCTCATCCTACTTCCCGGCTGAAGACGAGCTCCATGATAAATTTGACTATCATGGATGGAAGATGTCTCTTGATTTGACATTGGAAGAAAAAGAAGTGATGGACTATGTGCAGGGTAAAATCCCTGAACCACCTTCAAATGCACCGGCTGCTGCAAAGACCAAGTACAATAGGGCTGAAACCAAAGCAAAGAAGATTATCAGGGATTCCATTGACAAGCGTTTGGTGGCCTACATCTTTGAATTGAAGACCTCCAAGGAGATCTATGATAGGTTGATCAACATGTTCAAGGTTAGTGATGCTAATCAAATTTTATTTCTCAAAAATAAGTTGAAGGATATTAGAAGAGCAAGGACGAGGATATTCAATCCTACTTCTTAAGGATCACCGAGATCAAGAATGATCTACTTTCGATTAGAGAGGTTATTCTGACAGGGAACTTACTATCACTACCCTTGGAGGACTCCCACCTAAGTGGTATGTATTTAGAACCACCAACCTCAACAATGATCGAATTCCAGGGTTTGAAGAATTGATGTCGAGATGCATTCAAGAAGAAACAAGAATGGTGGAGCAAGAAATGCCTTCTAAAGCAACCCCACTTCATTCTCCGCTCATGCCAAAAGGATGAATAATGCGAGGTCTAAAGGTCATTTCCATGGGAATATTGGATCTAAGGGAGGAAGGAAGGGCAGGTGCTTTCTTTGCAATAAGTTTGGCCACTATGCAAGGGAGTGTCCAAATAGAAGGGACGCATCGCATGATGATGATCACAATCATTCCAGGGGCAACTTCAACAACAATGATCAAAGGAATGGCAAGTCCAATGGAAAAGGAAAAAGGAATGCGGGACATCAAGGAAATGGTCGACCTTCCAAGAAATCAAGGAACTCTAGGTATGAAGAATCAAATGTTGTTAACAATAAGCAAAAAGAGTACTATCTTATATTAGCCCTCTTCACTGCCTCTCCTCCGGACACTTTGGGAAATTCACTGAGTGATAGTGGTGCCTCAAGGCACTTCACCGAATACAAGGAAGCCCTCTCTAATCTAATAGAAAAGGAGACAAACTTGTAGATCATCCTTGGAGGCGATGCCACCTATCCCGTGAAGGGAGTAGGGAATGTTACCCTTCAAATGAATCAAGGTAACACTATTCATTTGCAAGAAGTACTATATGTACCTGATCTCAAGAAGAACCTCGTGTCCATTTCGACAATGGAAGACAAAGGATACAAGGTGGCATTCATCGATGGAAAGGTACGTGTTTGGAAAAGAAATTTTAAAGATTCTTTTACTCTTGGGTTTAGGGTTGACACTTTGTATCAAGTTGGAGGAAGTCCATTGGGAGCCATGTCTTGCGACACATCTCCACAATCTGAACTATGGCACTGAAGGTTTGCCCATCTTCATTATAAGGCCCTACTCGATGTGAGACAGATGGTGACAGGTATGCTCGAGTTCAAAGTGGAGCATGAAGGTGTATGTCCGGGATGTGCCGAAAGAAAGCTTACAAGGGGACCATTCCCCTCAAGTAATAGCAAGACCATAGATATATTACAATTGATCTACTCCGACATATCTCGTATGATGCCCGTAAACTCTTTGGGAGGATACTTATATTATCTCACCTTTATGGATGATTATTCTCGCAAGACCTGGATCTATTTCTTGAAGAAGAAGGATGAAGTGTTCCCCTGGTTCCGACACTTCAAAGTCTTGATCGAAAACCAATTCGAGAAGAAAATCAAGATATTGAGGACTGATAATGGGACCAAGTACGAATCAAATGAATTCCATGATTATTGCAGAGAAGTTGGCATTAAGGAGACTACAACACCATACGCCCCCGAGCAAAATGGTGTGGCTGAAAGGAACAATCGCACTATTGTAGAAGCTGTTTGTGCCATGCTTCATGATCAAGGGCTTCCGAAATTCCTATTGGCTGAAGCTGCAAATACCACCGTGTATGTTCAAAACTGATGCCCTCATCAAGCATTGGACTCCAAGACTCCCGAAGAAGTGTTCACTGGTAAGAAACCCAATGCCTCTCATTTTAGAATTTTTAGAAGTCCCATATATTTTCATGTGCCGAAAGAGAAAAGAAACAAATTGGGTGCATCTGGGAAGAAAGGAATATTTGTGGGCTATAGTGAAAATTCTAAGGGATATAGAATTTATGTAGCTGGTCAAAAGGAAGTTGAGATAAGTCATGATGTCACCTTCAACGAAGATATGGCCCTCACAAAGATCAACAACCTTCCTATCCTAAGGAAGTACAAAGAAGTTGACACTGGAAATCAGGGTGCAAAAGAAGAAGAAACGATGCTTGATGTTGATGAACCTATGGATCCTATTGATCCTCCTCCTCATGAGCCCTCCTCCTCCAAAAGGAAACCCTCATGGCTTAGGGAGACTCTGGAAGATGCCAAGAGACACATTGCACCAAGGGGGACTTTCTGTGAAAGCAAGAAGCCGAATAGGTATCAAGGATATTTGACCGCCATGAGCACTATCATTCAAAATGAGCCTTCATCATTCGAAGAAGTTGTGAAGCATCAAGTATGGAAGGATGCTATGAATGAAGAATACGAGTCAATTATGAAGAATGATGTCTGGGATGTGGTCCCTAGACCCGAAGACAAATTGGTTGTCACCTCTAAGTGGCTCTACAAAATCAAGCATGGAGCTAATGGAAGTGCAGACCATCTGATTCACAAATGTAAGAGGGAGTTGGCTTCTGAGTTTGAGATGAAGGACCTAGGACCAATGCACTATTTCCTAGGGTTGGAGATCTGGCAAAAACCAGGCAAAATTTTCCTCTCTCAAGGAAAATATGTCATGAAGATATTGGAAAGTTTTTGGATGCTGTACTGCAAGCCTGTGACTACCCCAATGGAACTTAATTTTAAGAAGTTATGTGGTAGTGTTGCTGGACCTTAATTGGGAAATGCTTCTGAGTATCGTCAACCTATAGGAGCACTGATGTTCTTAGTGAACTCTCGTTCGGACATATGTTTTGCAGTTAACACATTGAGCCAATATATGGTTGAGCATCATCATATACATTGGATTGGTACCAAGAATCTTCTAAGATATCTTTGGGGCATAATCACTCATGGACTGAGATACACTGTCGGAGATGTGAGGCTGCATGGTTATTTTGATGTTGATTGCGCTGGAAGTGTGGTGGATCGCAAGAGCACTCCTGGATGTTGTTTTTATTTGGGTTCTACTTCGATGTCTTAGATGAGTAGGAAGCAAAAATCGATTGCCTTGAGCACCACTGAGGCCGAATACATAGCTGCTAGTATGGCCTCCTCTGAAGCTATATGGTTGAGGAAGCTCTTTAGTGAGCTATTTGGACATGTGTTGGATACCACCGTTATCCTCTGTGACAACTAGAGTGAGATCCGATTATCAGAGAATCTCGTGTTTCGTGATCGCTCCAAGCATATAGATATCAGGTACCACTTTATCTGGGATATGGTACAACAAGGAACAATAAGGCTCCATCACATTGGGACTGATGAACAGGTCGCCGATATTCTGACAAAGTCCCTGGGGAAGGTCAAATTCTTGGCCTTCTGAGAATGACTTGGAGTCTTGTATGAGATGGACATTGAGATCTAGGAGCTCCGAGGGGCTTGGGGTACTTCTTGGAGCTGTGAGCAACCATATGGTGAATGGTTCAGCATTCCCCTAGTGGTTTGTTGTGTACAGGGTGAGTGGTTCATCCTTCCCCTGTGATACGCCTTGGCGACATGGGAGCAGGACGAGTGGTTCATCCTTCTTCTACCGAGACATCCTACGCATACAGTCTGGGATTCATGGGAAGTACCTCTCATTTGGCCAATGAGCAAGGAAGTGAGGATAGGGACCATAGTACTACCACTTGATGCATCGTGTACTACCATACTCCCCATGCTAGGATATTGGATATTGATCTAGGATCAATGGGAACTGAGTTCGGGTCAGTAAGAGTGGTATGAGACTCTCTCTTTTGATTGGAATTGACTTTGGGTCAGTAAGAGTGGTGTGAGACACTCTCTTTTGATTGGGACTAACTTCGGGTCAATAGAGAATGGTATGATACATTCTCGATCACTTCTTGTTCTTCATAGTTCAGCAGAGCAGTGCAGAGAAATGCATTGATGGCAGAGATAGTACAGATTGGCAGATGGATTAGTAGATGGAGTTCTCCCTAGTTGAGAGGGAGTGTTAAAATTGGCAACTATGGCCAAACTCCACATGGGTCATCTTATTTATGACAATTGCTATTTTTTTTGGATTCCTCTCTTTGAGAGGTGTAAAATTGATTTAAATATCATCCGATTCCGACATGTACAAATAAAGATATGAATTTATTAATATTATGGACAAATTGTCAAGCTCTGCCAGCAAGCAAAACAGGCATTCAAACCCCCAAATTATCCTCAATGTTGCATATAAAAGAAGGAGACCTTAAGTCATTTTCACCATCATCTCATCTCACATCTCTCTCTCTCCTCTTGTGATTGGGTATGCATATCTGGGCAACTTTCTCTCACACATGCGAAGGAAGAAGGACAAATCTATGTTTGACTGCATTGACCGAGCTGCAGGGACGTTGTTTGACTGCGTTGACCTGTTTTGACTTCGGTTTGGGTGAGGTATCTCTGTCCTAGCAAGCCGCAAATCTGGGCACTAAAATCGAGGCAATCTGACCTCTCCTTTGACCAACGTTGACTATCCTAGGGTTGGCTGCAGAGTTGACTTTTGTTGACCAATTTTGACTAGACTTTTTTGGACTGATTAGACTTGCTGTTGGAGGTCGAGGTTGATTGGGTTTGACTGAGCTGTATAGAGGAAGAATTCTTCCCTGTTTGACCAACATTGACTTTTTTGGTTAGAGCTTTTTGCTGATGTCATAAATTATCAGAATTGTAAATTGTACTATCTCTCTCTGCGGTACTATTGAAGAATATAAGAACAATTGATCAAGGGTTTCCCCACATTGGGGTTTGTCCTTGGGTGGTGCCACATAATGTGTCCTCTTGTCTTGGCTTGTCTTGTACTGTTTATGTTTATGTTCTATCTGCATTTTACTATCATGTTGATGTGATTACTAAACTGGATATTGATATTGGGCTAATAAAGAAATTGAAGTAAAATTGCTCTTAAGCATAGAACATACCATTGTTACCTAAAATTAACAGACCATTTAAAATAATATTAGAAAGGAATGTCTTGCATGGTGTGCTCGCTTTTTGTAGGAATTTACAGGGTAAGTTCCTCAGACAGAACACCAAAGGACATCGCTCACAAACAAATCACAGATCAATACACCAGTATTGTTGTTGTGGTTAAAACCCTCAAAGAGGGAAACAGTCCACGACCTGAGCCAACGTGGCCACTTCAGGCAATTTATCAATAAAAGAATGAAAATTTACATAAGCTTCTCTCATGAATGGTTACATTACAAATGAGCCTCCATGCTCTTTAAATAGAGATCATGGACCAATCGGGTGTTAAGCCACGAATCAAGTGTCGGTAATACCAAGGAGAGAATGAACCGTCAGATTGTAAGTTACAAAAGTACATAGTAAAGAAACACACTTTACCTAGCTCTACACTAGACCAAGTTATACTTAACTACTTCCTATGTGTCGGAATATCCTAACATCCCCCCTTAAGAACAACTTGGGATAGGATTGAAGGATGTACAAATATGACACAATAGGAGAAGGAAGGAGGCATTAGAGCCTATGACCCCTTAGTGACAACTTCCTGAACTCCAACCATAAATCGAAGTTTAGTAAACTTCGCCTCTGTGAGAGCCTTTGTAAAGATGTCTGCAACTTGATCATCTGCTGAACAATATTGCACATCAAGAACATGGTCGTGAATGAGCTTTTTGATGAAGTGCATGTGCAGTTCAATGTGTTTGTTGTGCTGATGTTGGACTGGATCTTTGCATAGTTGAATGGAACTTTGATTATCACACCAAAGTGTAGTCGGATGTTGCTGCTGAAAGCCAAACTTTGACAGGATCTGATGAAGCCACATGGCTTCCTTACTAGCTTCTACGGCACCACGATACTTTGCTTTTGTTGAATAAAGAGAAATGGCACTTTGTTTCTTGCAAGCTCATGTAATAGCTCCTGAACCAAGAGTGAACACATAACCTGCAGTAGACTTCCGATCATTAGGGTCACCAGCCCAATCAAAATCAGTGAAACCAACCAATAGAGGAGATGCTTCTGCACTGTAATGAATCCCAAACTGAACTGTACCTCGAACATAACGAAGTATTCTTTTAGCTGCTTTCCAATGACTTTCATGTGGGTTTTGCATAGCAATAAGGCCAACATCAAAGGAAAGGTCAGGACGAGTATGGGTCAGATACAAAAGTTTTCCTACAAGTTGACGGTATAAGGTAGCATCAACTTCAGGGGAAGTACAAGTGACTGAAAATTTGGCTCTAGACTGAAAGGGAGAAGGGGCTGGCTTACAGTCTTCCATGTGAAAATGGCATAGAAGATCACATGCATACTTGGATTGGGAAAGAGAAATACCTTCCTTGGATTGCAAGACTTGAAGACCAAGAAAATAATGCAAGTGTCCTAAGTCTGTCATTTCAAACTTCTTTTTAAGGTTGGACTTCACATGGTTTATAAGGTTGGGATCACTACCAGTAAGGATAAGATCATCAACATAAAGAACAAGAATGATAAGAGACTTTCCCACTTTCTTGGTGTAGACAGTATTGTCAGAATGACACCTAGAAAATCCAGTTTCTAAAAGAAAGCTATCCATTTTGGCATACCAAGCCCGAGGGGTTTTCTTGAGACCATAAAGGGATTTCTTAAGCCGACATACAAGGCTGGAGTCTATTTGTATAAAGCCAGTAGGTTGTTCCATATAGATTTCTTCATGCAAGTCCCCATGCAAGAAGGCAGATTTAACATCCATCTGATGGACTTCCCATTTGAAAGAGGCAGCAAGGGAAAGAACAAGGTGGATAGAGTTCATTTTGGCAACAGGGGGGAAGGTTTCAGTATATTCAATGCTTTCAACTTGTGAAAAACCCTTAGCAACAAAACGAGTTTTATGTTTATCAACTTTTCCATCTGGTCCAAACTTGGTTCTGTAAACCCATTTGCATCTAACAAGTTTTCGTCCCTTTGGAAGGGGAACAAGATCCCATGTATCATTTGCCAATAATGAACGATATTCTTCATTCATAGCTGAGTCCCAATCTGGATGGCCTGAAGCTTCTGCAAAGGTGTCAAGATCATAATTAGTTGAAGCTTGAGCTAGTAAAGAAGAGGCTCTATCGAACTGACAACATGTATGTCGCCGATGTGTAGGATCACCGACAAGAGCACCTACTGCATCCCGAGTAGCACGGACCCATTTTGGAAGCTGGGGAGCTGAAGGAGGATCCTGAGAAGGTGGGGGAGGCTTGTCATCCCCACTATCATCATCTGAAGAAGAAATATTTTCAGAAGTAGAAGGGATAGAGAGAGGTGGCACATCCGCCGATATATTTTCAACAAACTTTACATCTCTTCTAATGATAACATTTTTGGACTTAAGTGGAATAAGTCTGTATCCTTTGACATCTTCAGAATATCCAACAAAAATACATTTTTCTCTCTTAGGTTCTAAAGCTTTATGTTTCTCATCTGGAATATGGGCCCATGCTTCACTTCCAAAAACACGAAAGTGACTTACATCTGGTTTAATTGAGCTCCATGCTTCTTTTGGAGTGATATTCTTTAAAACCTTAGTAGGAGTGCGATTTATTATGTAATTTGCACAGTGAATTGATTTTGCCCAAAAATTAAGACTAAGTCCTTTAGATTGAAACATACAATTAGCCATTTCCTTTAAGGTGTGATTCTTCCTTTCAGCTACACCATTTTGTTGTGGAGTATATGGAACAATATGTTGCATTTGAATTCCATTCTCAGTGCAAAAGTTGATGAATTTGTTGTTAACATATTCTCCGCCATTATCAGATCTTAGCTTAAGAATTTGATGTTCAGATTGTTTTTCAACAAAGGCCTTAAAGTTCAAGAACAAGTTAAATACTTCACTCTTGATTTTTAAGAAGTATACCCAAGTGCGTCTGGAGAAATCATCAATGAAAGTTAAGAAATACTTGTAGCCAGAGAATGAAACAACTGGAAGTGGACCACATAAATCACTATGCACAAGCTGTAAAGGGGCTGAGGCATTCCAGGACGCACGTTTTTCAAAACTATCCCGATGATGTTTTCCAAGTACACATCCAGAACAAAGACCATCTCTGTAAGATACCATTGGAAGACCTGTCACCATATTTTCTTTACATAGATTTTGAAGGGAGCGATAGTTTAAGTGACCAAATTGCTCATGCCAAAGTTTGCTCACTTCATCATTATGAGCAACAAATAGCGAGGGAAGATTTGATGATCCAAAGTTGTTAAACTTATACAACCTTGTAGAATCATCATCAATGCCAGTAGCTAAAATCTGTCTAGGATCTCTTAGGTCCTTAATTACAACATCGCGAGGTGAAAATTCAACGATTTTACCTTCACCTGAATGAGTTATCTGATATATAGATAAAAGGTTGCAGGATAAGGTTGCAGCACATAATACATCATTGAATTGACCATTGTCTATGTCAATAGTTCCAGTCCCTACAACACTAAGAGATCTATCATCACCAACATATATATATTTTTGGTGTTACAATCATTTAAAGAAGAAAACATAGCTTTGTTTCTGGCCATGTGATAAGAAGCTCCAGAATCAATGAGCCACTCGTGAGAATGAGAAGAAGAAATACATTTAGTGCATATCCAGACCGAGATGCTTGACAACCACATGCGAAAGTGCTATTCCTGAAGATGAAGTTGAAGTTGTTGAGTGCTCCAAATGGATGTTATGCTTCTTCATTGCTGCTTCCAAGGCTTCCATATTCTTAAAGCATTTGGATTCTAAGTGGCCGTTTCGATTACAAAAGTGGCAATGTCTATCAGTCTTCTTCCCTTTGTTTTTATTTGCCTTATCATTATGTTGAGATGATTTTTCATTTTGAGACTGAAATGGCTTAGGAGCCTTGTTTGGTTTAGGACCATTCTTTTTAGGATACGGCTTCTTAGGATTCTTTGAATATGGTTGTTGCTAGGCAGCTAAGGCTTTCTTAGAAGAGTTTCCAAGATTAAGAAGACCAAGATGTAAGAGTTTTTCTTGTTCTCTTATTAAAGAATCACAAAAGGCATCAACGGAAGGGGACTTGTAGTCTTGTCTTTGAGAAATGAAGGCTTCTCTTGTAAAATGGAAGGTGAAAAGAATCACAAAAGGCATCAACGGAAGGGGACTTTTAGTCTTTTCATTGAGAAATGAAGGCTTCTCTTGTAGAATGGAAGGTGGAAACAAACACAGAGTACGCTAGTCTCAACTTAGTAAGAATGGAATAGATAAAGTTACCATATTCTTTCTTAACCTTAACACCTTCCAAGAGAAGTCTAAGGGTCTTGAACTTGGACAAAAAATCTTCAATGGAAGAAAAATTATTGGGGTCCAATGTAAGCAACTCATTTTCGAGTTGATGGGCTCTAAATTCATTTTTAATTCCAAAAACTTTAGTGATCTATTTCATTGCTTCATTAGGAGTATCAAGTTTTGTGATATGGAATCTAAGGTCTGGAGAAATAGACATCCCTATCAACCCACGTGCTTGATCTTGCCTATTTTCCCATTTGGCTGCCTTATCTTCATCTTTCGGTTTGGTTTCTTGGCCTGAGGCTATTCTGTAAAGACCTTTACTTCTAAGTAAATCCACAATGTAGGACCACCATTGGAAGTAGCTAGTGCTGTCAAGAATAACTTGGCATGAACTTTCCATTTTAACAGAAACTGAAGCTATAGATGTTGAAACTAAGTGTTCCAATGGAAAGATCTCGAAAAATTAGGCTGATTCAAAAAGAACTGCTCTGAAAACGGCTTCTGAATGAAAAAGTGATAGCTTTTTGAAGAAAAGTTGTTGAAAATGCTGACGAAGTGCGAGAATATGCGGAAATGAATGATAATGTTATATTTAAAAAAAATTTGCCCCCTTTCCAAACTCATTCTAATTAGCTTAACAAAAAGAAAGACTTGAACTCAAGACCTCTATTCTCATAAAGTAGCTTTGGACCAAGTGAGCTAGATTAAAAGGTTAGTAATTTTTGGAAAAGAAGAAGGGGTTTTTTTCTTAGTCACTGAAGCTTTGGGGTGCGTGCTTACTTGAGAAAGCTCTTTTTTGCCTACAAAACAAAAAACACAAAACCCAACACGGACATACAAAAAAAAAAACAAACCTTACGGCTTCAAGTTAGCTTTAGCCGGAAACTAAATATTTTCTTCAATGTTTCTGATTTTCCGAGATCACACTAAGGCGCGGCAGAAAAGAGCATACGCATGAGAAAAATCCTTCCTTTCTGTTTCTGATTTGCCCAGATCGCACAAAGTCGCGGGGCAAAGAGCATACGCAGAAATGAAAGGTATAGATTCTGTAATAAAAAACAAAGAGCTAAATAAACCAAAATAAACAGAGAGAAAATAACTAAAAACTGCAAATAAACACTGTATACCTCCAAATCTTAAAAATGACGTAGCTAGGGCTACTAGAAACCTTTTCGCATCAAACGAAAGGGGTTCCTCACTGGAATATATGCTCCTAACACAATAGACCAATCCTCTCGGCCCGAAAGCAGTCAGTAATAGTAGATCTAGGAAACGACAGCCGGATGCAATTCTACCAGCTTCAGATTTGGATCACCAACGGATGCAACCCTCAAATAGCTCCAATACCATGTAGGAATTTACAGGGTAAGTTCCTTAGAAAAAACACCAAAGGGCACTGCTCACAAATAGATCACAGATCAATACACCAGTATTGTTGACGTGGTTAAAACCCTCAAAGAGGGAAACAGTCCACGACCTGAGCCAACGCGGCCACTTCAGGCAATTTATTAATAAAATAATAAAAATTTACATAAGCTTCTCTCATGAACGTTACACTACAAATGACCCTCCATGCTCTTTAAATAGAGATCATGAACCAATCGGGTGTTAAGCCACAAATCAAGTGTCGGTAATACCAAGGAGAGAATGAACCGTCGGATCACTACATATCGTGACCGTCGGATTGTAGGTTACAAAATTACATAGTAAAGAAACACACTTTACCTAACTCTACACTAGACCAAGTTATACTTAACTATTTCCTATGTGTCGAAATATCCTAACACTATTTTTACTGTAATCAACACAAAGAAAGGAATATCTACATGGTTCTCGGCCCTCATATAAAAACCTAACGCACTCTCCAAGAAACTCAACAACTCATAAACAATGGAGCACTACTTCTATGGTCAACACACATAATACAGAGCACCAGAATCATATATATAAGGAGAGCACCGAATTATATATACAAGCAGTCACACCGAATTATACAAGCAGTCCTCAAAACAACATTCATTGCATACAACACACGGGCATAAAAAAATATCAACGTAGCACACGAACTTATGTAGCATACCAGTGAAACGCTTCAGGTCACGACCTTCAACGCACCACTTGCAGGTTCCAATAGAACACACACCATAGTTTTTATTCTTTCCACGCTCACCACACTAGATCTAACAATCGTATGGGCAGCGCCACCAACATAGTTTCAAGACAACATACAAGTGTGGCCATAGGACCAATACCAACACAGCTTCAACGCAGAGAGCTGAGAAAATAGATGGGAAAGGATAATAGGGAGATTGCAGAGCTGCAAAAAATTGCAGAAGGGAGTTACTAAGTGGGACATAAATGGCAGGATAGGACAATATATAACAGAGAATGATAGGAGTTACAACACAAAAAGGCTAATCTGGGCCCTGTGCTCCGATACCAAGTCAGGCTAGGAGAGTAACTCCACGAATGAATTATGTTTTATCATTATGAGAAAGCATGGATATATACAAGGAGAGGGAGACTATTGGGATTCATCTCCCAATGTCTCTTCATCTTCCAATGTCCTTTATTTTCTATTTACATTATTTTTCCTAATCCTAGAGATTAGGTGTCAACACCTTTTATCATGCTCCAAATCAATGACTGTTTGCTGATCAAAATTCTTTTGAAAGGTAAGACAACACTGACCGAACCCTAACTTCCTTGCCACACTTCTTGTGATTCGTTGTTGAGGTACAAAAGTTTGAGCTACAGGGGTTTCTACCATACATTCATTACCTCTCCTTTTTTCGTGACTTCTTAGGGTATGGAGAAAAGAGATCCCCTTGTTGACAACTTTTTCTAAGCCTTTTATTTTAGCATTGTTCTAAATACCATGTTCTACAGAAACTATGTTAAGTTAATTGAACCCATTTCGACTCAAGAAGTCGACCTAACTGTTATGCCTATTATTCAATTTGTTTTCAATTAATAATTTATTAAGGCCATAATGATAGAGGTTGATATGATGTTAAGTATAGTATGTTCTATGCTTATAACAGTTTACTTCTTTTTCTTATTATATTCCACAGATTAGCAATCACATGTACATAAAGTAAAGTGCAGATAGAACATTAAACGATCGACAAAAAACAAGCCAAGACAAGAGACACAAGATGTGGCGGCTAGCCAGGGACAAACCCCACAATGTGTGGAGAAACCCTTTGATCAAATTTTCTTTTATCTTCAATAATTCAGCAGAGAGAAATAGTACAATAAATCTTATTTATATCAGCAGTAGCAAACCCTAGATCAACAGCATCAGCATTAGCGACTTCATCATCAAAACTAGGGCAGTCGATATCTCACAAATCGACCGTCGGATCGACTTGATTCCACCACCAAAAGTTGGAGCCTTCAGAGGAGGTTCGGATGAACCTACAACGCAGTTCAGATGAGGAGATCTTCTGGTCCACGCAGGTCAAACTTCACTTCTACAGTTGCAGCGTAGTTTCAACAACTTCCTTCAAACTAGGGCAGTCGATATTTCGCAAACTGTCCGTCAGATCGACTTGATTCCACCACCAAAAGTTGTAGCCTTCAGAGGAGGTTCAGATGAACCTACAATGCAGTTTAGATGAGGAGATCTTCTGGTCCACGCAGGTCAAACTTCACTTCTGCAGTTGCAACGTCAGTTTCAACAGCGTCTTTCAAACTAGGGCAGTCGATATCTCGCAAACCGTCCATCGGATCGACTTGATTTCACCACCAAAAGTTGCAGCCTTCAGAGGAGGTTCAGATGAACCTACAACGCAGATCAGAAGAGGAGGTTTGATGGTCCATGCTGGTTAAAGTTTGGATCTGCAGTTGCAGCTTCAGTTTCAACAGCTTCCGGCTTCACATGTGTCAGAGAGAGACCCTTTTCTGCACAGTAGAGAAGAGACTCTTTTCTACGCAGTAGAGAGAGAGAGATGTGATGAGATGAGTGAGTGCAAATGAGGAGAAGTCCTATTGTATTTCTACACAACTGATGATGTTTGAATAGATGCGACTGTTGGGCTTTTGAGCCTACATGAGTTGTAGGTCGGCTTGATAATAATTCCATAATCAAAATAAATTCATATCTCTATGAATACTTACCGGAATCGGATGATCTTTAGATCAATCCTACACCTCTCGACGAGAGGAATCTAATGAACATATTATCAACCATGAATAAGACCCACATGAAGTTTGGCCCTAGTTGCCAATTTAACATATGAGGTTTTTTAGGGGTCTTTTGAACTTTTTGTGTCATCTTTTGCAAACTCTTCCATAGGAAATAAGGGAAATTGATTTTTCGATATAAAAACAAAATGAAGTAATAGCCTAATATGATACAAAAATGTAATGACATACTTGCCTTCACATTTCAGGTATTTCTGAAGAATGAACAAAAGACTACAACATTCAACTCTGATCCAAGAACAAGGCCCTCGTTTTTCCCAATCAACATCTTGATGCTCAAGCTTGAGAAATGTTGTACTTAATTGCTTGTCAATGGGTTTGTTTTTGAACCATTTCGCCCCTTCAAGCGGTAATCGAATAGCTCAAGCAATCTTCTTTTCGTTTACTGTCACAATCAAGTCCTTGATACGTGCTATCTTACCATCACAACCCTTTGCAAATTGAAGAACAACTTCATCATTAAACCCTTGAAATTTGACAAAGAAAGTATGCCATCTTGCTGCTACCAACATGTGCTTACATGAATTATAATCAAGAAATCATTCTAACTCTTCAATTGATGCAAGATCGTGGCAGTCGTTCCTCTGTTTCCCCATGTTTTCACAAAAAGTCCTAACAAGGATTACGTAGAGGTAACATGACTTGGCACTTGTTTTCACCAATTAGTTTGAACATAAAACGATCGTGAATGGATAAGTAAATAAGATGAGACACATTTGAATAATTTAAGTGCTTTGAATGTGTTGAATGACTGCTTCGGCTTATAATAATGATACCAATTGTGCAATTATAATCTTATAGGGGAATGGTATGGCAATAATCATGGAAAAATGGCGATAATAATCTTGTAGGGAAATGGTATGGGTCATCATAATGATATAAGGATATTAGAAATGGATAAAGCAATGATAGAAACTTTCAAAGCTAAATGGAGTTATATCATGAAATGACTGGGTTAAACAAGATAGGATCATAAGAAGGTAGACAAATGTTCTTTTATAATATTAATTTCCTTTGTATCAATGAAATAAGAAAGAATAAGAAGATTCGTACCTTGAGTTTCCTTTTTCATGTACCATTGATACTCACAAATATAACTTTATGTTGCAAGAGTTTGCTTTTCAAAATTGTTACTTACAGGTTTTTCTTGCCATCTTTGTGTGTTTCCTGTGACTAGAGACTCAAAGACTTATTGTAACATCGTCAATCTCGCTTGCTCTAAGTACCAGTTGGTAAATGGTGATTATTTGAAAAGTATGAGCAACTTCTAAACTGTATCCACAATAAATCTCCAAGACAAATTTATGTTGCTTGCTAAAAGCGATCTTTACTGCAGGTTTCTTAGAAACCCACATAAAGAAATAAGATTTTTCTTCATCATCCTTTCTTGTGAAAAACTTTGCCCATGTAATTGGTATGCTGAAGTCGAATATGGTAGAGAACATTCAAACTCCTAATCGTTGAAGAGGATTATAGAACCAATGTTTGTTTTGTTGAACTAGAGAAACATGCTTATTTGGGATCTAGTCAATTGCCTAGTCTCCAGTTAGATCCTTGCTAGGTTGTACTAGAAGATCTGGTTTGCATATCTAAGCTTGTTCATTATTCACTACACTATTCTACCCTACTTGAAAAAAGGAGGAAACCTTCTCTGATGTATAGATACATTTCCAGTGGAGCCACATGCGCAATAGGATTACAAATGAATTCATATTCATATTTGCAATATAAGCTTTGATATATACCAGAATATGGAGAACCAACTGATCCTCTTGATGTGGTGCCAAGAAATATTGAAGGTTAAAGTGTTGCTTTGGCTTGATCACTGTTTGAAGCCATCTTTCAACGTAGTCATAACTCTCTCGGTCCTTTTCTTCATCATCCCTGATTTGTCTGTCTTCCTTTGCCATATTCACTTGATGGTTGGTCTCTTGACTATATATAAGATGGTGATGTACACAGTGGAAGTTTCTAAACTTCATCAAATGTATTCCCTCATTGTTTGGTCTCTTCTAGAGCTTCTTCTTGATGTTGACCATGGAATCTTTGCTTTGCTATAGCATCCTAGAGGACAGGTATATTCCGAAAAGTTGTCAGGTATTTTTCTTCTTGAATCGCATAAATGTTTCCAAATGCTGCCAAGGTTTGAGAGATTTCTTTGAGTAACATCCTTCCTCCAACTTGTCTTGAGCTTCCTTGAAGGCTTACTACTGGTTTTTTTTTAATCCTTGTCTTGGACATGGATTAGTGTGTGGGGTTTTTACAAACTAGAACAAAAAATCTAAGAAAATAGATAAAATATTGCACACATTGCAAAATAAATTATGAAGAAAAGCATGTATTCGGGCAACTCATGCTACTAAGACCCTGCAGTCACCAAGTTGTCCGTTGACATGAAAAATGTTTCCCTTTCCATGCAGCACTCAACAAGAAACTTTGCATAAAATGAACAACAAGGTTTTCGTGAAACCCACTAAAGTAGATGTGTCGAGATAGAACTCTTTCAACAATTCTAAAGCAGGGCATCTTTGCGTCTTATCGTTTCTCCTCCCCCAATCTACGTAATTTAAAGGCAACCTACCTACCTAAGCTATAATCCCTTTAGCACCTTCCTCGACAACAACGCAAAAATGTTGGGTTATTTATATGTATGTAATGAGCTAGAGAAATTTAAATACCATTTTAAATACCATCTAGGATGGCGGGGTTTCCGCTTTGATACCACTGTAATAAGCTAGGGAATTTTTCCTAGGGTTTCTTAAGCCATTATGGTTTCTATCAACATTCCTTTTGTCCACAATTTTGTAGACTAATGTTAGCCTCACTCTGTTAAAAATCAATAATAAATCCAATTATTAAATTAAATAAATAAAATCATGAGAATTCCTCAAACTAAGGAGTCTAGTTTGGATGAGAGATTCTCTCCAACTAGTTCTCCAAAATTAGTGTGTAAGTTGAGAAATTGTCTCAACCAAGTGAGTCTTAGATAGATGCAGTATCTTAAGACCACTTACTCATGTATTTAAATGTATTATTAAATTTTTTGAATAATGTGAATTACATGAGCATGAGAGACCACATGATGGCTCTCTACCTTTTCCGCCAGTTTAATTTTTGTGTGTTAATTTGTTGTGCATATGGTTATATGGCTTTGTGATTCTTCTTCATGTGGTATCAGATCTAAAAGATCTACGGAGCATGCAACCTATTGTGTGAATACCTTTTGCGTGTGGGAGGAATGCCGGAGCACGGAACTCTTATAAGGGCTCAGAAATCTTGATCTCAGCAAAACACTGGAAGTTGTAATTGTGCATCTTCCTGTGGAGAAGTGACTACGTGTGGCTGACTAAAGCGTTGTCAGTTGACTATTGGAGCACTGCTACTATGGATACGTGAAGGAGAGGCCGAAATGTCTATGAAAGGAAATTATGTGAGACCTGGAATGTTGGTTTCGATAAATGACTATGACTGGGAACTTTGCGGGCCGCTAGAAGCAACATTGGAGGAATAGGAAAATGTAAGTTATTTGTTGGATGATAGATTAGTGTAAATTATGTTTGTATGCCTTATTGTGTGAGTTGTGATGCCGACGCTGATGCATATGGGTTGTGGAGGAAGGCATATGTAGATCCAAAATCTAGGTTATGGTTTTCACAAAGGTTTCGTTGTGCATATTTGTCGCCATTTGGCCTTTTGAAGATGTGATCCTGAGGTTGGTTTTCTTCTGCAAGATATGTACCTCAAATGTCATTCCTTCTTGCACATGGGTGTGATATGGAACTTGTAAGATCTAGTGCGGATTCACTAGGGTTTCGGACAGTGGGTTTCTTTGAAAATTTCTGAGGTTATTCAACATTCCGAGGTTATTCGGCTACATATGTCTGAAACATATGCGAGTATGTTCCTCTGAAGAAAATCGATCTTCTCATCTGTGGATCTCAGCCCCCAGGGGCACGTTCTAGGGAACCGACGACAAGTCTAAATCATCAGAACCTAAATCTGAGATGGAACCCTTGCTAGGAGACTCAACTGGAGGAATATGATCTTTTTCATCTGGAAGAGGAATTTTTGACCTATTGAAAAACTAAGTGGGTCCATCCAGGAAATCTTCATGCAGCTTGAAGTATTCAGTGTCTGTGTTTGAGGGATCCCACTCTACTTTATGTTGTTCAACTATCTCTTTCAGTAACTTCAATTTCACTTCAGCAAAAGGAGCACGGACCGAAAACTTTTCAATGATCTGGCGATTAACACCACAATCAGGGCTAAGTTCTGATGCAGCCACAACGAATTCCTTGCTTCCGGAAGGGAGACATAGAGTGGGCAATGGAGCTGCATGCATCAGAGGCAGGGACTACAGGGCAGACAGTGCACCCGAAGATACAGTCCATCCTTGACGGGTATGCCACAGTATTTGGGGAGATTCTGCCGGGACAACGACTGGACCGGGGGTTTGAGCACACCATTGAGCTTGAGCAGGGCATACAGGCAGTGATTACTACCCCCTATAGGCATCCCAAGGCCTATCGGGATGAGATTGAGCGGGCCATTCAGGAGTTACTGGCTCTTGGGCACATTCAGCCAAGCAGGAGTCCTTTTGCTTCTTCCGTGGTGTTGGTGAAGAAGAAGGACGGCACATTGAGGATGTGCATTGACTACAGGGCCCTGGATAAGAAGACACTGAAGAACAGGTACCCCATACCCAGGATCGATGAGTTGATGGATGAGTTGAGAGGAGCACGGTTCTTCTCAAAGATTGATTTGAGATCTGGGTACCATCAAATTCGCGTGAGGGAACATGACATTCCCAAGACCGCCTTCAAGTGTCACCATGGGCACTTTGAGTTTTTGGTGATGCCCTTCGGGCTAACCAATGCCCCAGCTACATTTCAGTCTTGCATGAATCACATCTTCCGCAGTCACTTAAGGAAGTTTGTGTTGGTATTCGTTGATGATATCCTCATTTAGAGCAAGACTTGGGAGGAGCATCTCCAGCACATTGAAACGGTATTGCGCATCTTGGAGGAGCAGCGGTTCTATGCCAAGCTCTCCAAGTGTGAGTTTGGATTGACGGAGATGTTATACTTGGGACACATCATAGGGGTGGACGGAGTGAGGGTCCACGAGGAGAAGATCAGGGCCATCAGAGATTGGCCAGAGCCGAGAAATGTGATAGAACTTCAAGGATTCATTGGCATTTGTACTTCCTACCGGAAGTTCGTCAAGGGTTTCTCACAGCTTGTTGCACCCCTAACAGATTTGACGAGGAAGGGGGCATTCATTTGGTCAGATACAGCGCAGCGAGCCTTTGACAGGCTCAAGGAGGTTATGAGCAGCTGCCCAGTGCTTGCATTGTCGGATTTTACGCAGCGATTTGTTTTGGAGTGTGATGCGTCGGGAGAGGGGATCGGCGCCGTGTTGATGCAGGGAGGACACCCTATAGCCTTTGAGAGCTGGAAGCTCCTTTGCACGAGAGGTTGTATTCTATATACGACAAGGAAATGCTGGCCATCATGCATGCATTGGCCAAGTACCGGCAGTATTTGGTGGGTAACAGGTTCAGGGTGAGGACTGATCACAACAACCTCAAGTCTTTTTTGGAGCAAAAGCAGCTACAGGAGAGGCAGCGGAAGTGGATCAGCAAGATCCAAGCGTATGACTTTGACATTGAGTATGTCAAGGGTAAGAACAACATGGTAGCAGATGCCCTTTCACGTAGAATAGCCACGTTGTCTCTTATGAGCTTGGACGCAGACTAGAGGGCTCGACTCCTAGTAGAGTACTCCAAGGATAGATTTGCATGTGAGGTTTTAGATGGGCAGGTGGCAGATGACAAGTACAGGGTGGTCGATGAGATCATCTACTACAGGGATCGGATCTTCTTGACTGAGGGATCTCAGTTCAAGAAGAAGATACTTCAGGCATCACATGATTCGCCATTAGCAGGTCATCAGGGGTTTACCAAAACCTACAGGGCCATTAGAGAGAGGTTCTCATGGAAGGGCCTCAAGGAGGACATATTCCAGCATGTCTGGGAGTGCAATGTTTGCCAGAGGAACAAGGGGGAGATGAACCATCCAGCAGGACTATTGCAACCTCTTCCCATTCCGAAGGGGAAATGGGAGTGTATTTCGATGGACTTCATCACAGGGTTGCCCATGGTACAGGGCAAGGATTGCATCTTTGTCGTCGTTGATCGGCTAACAAAGTATCCACACACTACACAACAATGCAGGTGGCCAAGCTGTTCTTCAGAGAGATTTTCAGGTTACATGGTCTTCCCAAGACCATCACCATTGACAGGGACAGCCATTTCATGGGCGGATTTTGGCAGGAGCTTTTCCGGTTGATGGGGACAGAGTTGACACCGAGTACCAGTTATCACCCACAGACGAATAGGCAGACAGAGATAGTTAACAAGTGGCTGGAGGGCTACTTGTGTAACTATGTCAGTGGGCAGCAACGAGCATGGCTGAAGTGGCTGCATCTGAGGGAGTACTGCTACAACACTACACATCACATGTCCATTGGTATGTCACCATTCTATGCTTTGTATGGATATCATCCCTTATCTTTTGCTGACGTGATGTTTGGTGCTAGCAAGGCTCTGAGAGCCAAGATTTGGATCCAAGAGAGTCAGGATATTCTCCGAGCTCTCAAGGATAATATGGCTATAGCGCAGAACCAGCAGAAGTTGTATGCCGACAGGGATTGGGTGGAGAGACAGTTCGAGGTAGGGGACTTGGTCTACCTATGATTACAGCCATACCGACAGTCGTCTCTGAAGCAGAAGGGGGCTAAGAAGCTCAAGCCCCGCTTTTATGGGCCATACAGGGTGATATGCAGGATTGGACAGGTTGCATATGGGTTGGAGCTGCCCCAAGGCAGCAAGATTCATAACATCTTTCATGTATCATGCCTAATAAAGGCATTGGGGCAGCATGTGACAGTGACAGATGAGCTGCCACCCACGAATGATGAGGGGCATTTGGTGTTGCAGCTAGAGGCTATTATTGATACCAAGGAGAGGCAGCTGCAAAGCAGGATAGTCTAGGAATTCTTGGTGAGGTGGAAGAATTTACCGGATGAGGATGCCACTTGGGAAAGTGAGAAAATTTTGCAGCATCCATCACTCCAGTTGCTTGAGGACAAGCAACATTTTGCCGGGGAGACTGTAATATTCCTAATTAGCTATGGCTAATTGGAATATTCAATTTTTCTCAATTTTGCCTTCTATAGTTATTTGTAAATAAAAAGGTGAGGAAAAGGGGACATAACTCACTTTTAGAATAAAAATCACTTCCTATTAAGCACAACGTTGTGACTTAAAGGGGAGCCAAGGGGGCCAAAGGACCACGCAGATATGGGGCCCACGCAGTCACTTGGAGGGACTACACAGATGGGAAAAGGAACACGTGGCAAGAGGAGATTACGTTGGAGGAGGTGAGCCTCGGGATTGAGAGAGGCCCATGCTATAAAGGAGAGAGGAGCATCCTCATTTTGGCATTCGATTATGTGCATTTGAGCTAGTCACTTTGACTTAGAGCACGTTGGCTGTTTAGCTGGTCTGCAGCACTGTTTAGTGCATTGAGTGTCTCCGTTCGGAGGTCTCACCCTTAGCCCCGGGGGACTTCGAGTGCCTGCTCGGGCAAGGTATTTCCATCAGTATTTTTGTAGTAATTTCATCAACATTTTAGCAGGAGCGTTGAGCATCTTGGATGACTGCGCAATCTTGAGAGGGATGACGCAGTTCTTTCTGGCAGGAGTTCTGGATTGAGGGTTCGTGGAGGATTTGAGCTGGGAAATTGAGCAGGGGATCAACCCTTGCATATTGGAGGATCTTGGCAGAGTTCTGGAGAATTTTATTCAGTGGCAGCGCAGAGCATTGAGGAACTGCGCAGATCCCCAAGGGGGTGATTTTCGGGGGTCAGCTATTTCAGAAAAGCTTTCTGGGTTTTTCTAGGTTTACTGAGTAGAGGCTGATTCCAGAGTTTCAACATTTTCTGAGGAGGGGAGCATGCCCAAATCCTCACTTGATTCTAGCAGTAGCAGCAGCATAGCAGTTCTCCAGCAGCTTGGACGTAGTTCAGAGAGAGGCCATTTCCTTGCTATTCTGAGTGTATTTCTTCACTTGCCTTGTGCAAGTCGAGGTGCTATCTTTCTGATCACCTCTTGTACTCTGTCCATTACTTGGTATAATAAAATGGCTTAGTATTTTTTGCCGCATTTCTTGAGTATCTGTTTATATTTCATGTATACATTATTGTTTGTTGCACTATTGTTATTTTATCTTTGTGAGTTTCATGGCTACTATACCACTTCTGCGTTTTTTTGGTTGGGGTTTGCTGGGGTTTCAGGAATATTCCTGGAAAAGGGATATTACAGGGGATCTTAGGTACACCGTGTGTAATGATTGCATGTGCATGACTTGTGTTCAAATTATCTCTTTGTATTATGCTTAAACAAACACATAAGCAAGCTTAAGTATAAGAACTCTTAATCAAGCTCTTGTAATCAAGCTTAAATACACAAGCACAAAGCGTCACATCATCAACTTGATAAGATGATCTTCCAAAGCAAGCACATTTCACATCATGTAATCAAAGCAATCAAGTTAAGGACGCTACAATATCAATCATTTCAAGCCAAGGCGACATCAACATCATCAACACTTTTTGTATCACTTGCAGATAAACATTTTTTAACTGAGTTGTACAGGTGCATTCTCAGTTGTAACCGACACCCTAATTTGAATTGTTAAAGTGAATACATTAAGTCAAGTAAGTCTTCAACTAAGTCATCAAGATTGAACTTGTCATTTGTCTCTTGGGTACATTTTCGACAGTGTTCGACACCCTTCCTTTTTTTTCTTCAATACATTCAGTGAGTACATTCAAGAAAGCACAAAGTGTCAGTAATCAATCAAGCAAGTTCAAGCAAGCCATCTAGAAAGCAATCATCATCAAACGAGTGTGAATTCTAGTGAGCATCAAATCAAGCTAGTGTTTAACGCAAGTGTCATTCAAACAACAAAGCAAGCGAGCGTGTCAAAATCAAGTGCGAAAGTTCACAGCACGACATCTACAATAAACGAGCCAGTGTGAAGTTGATTGAAGCATTCACAAAGTGTGAGTGAAGCATTCAAGCAAAGCGATCGTCATCAAGCGAGTGTGACATCAAGAGTTCAAAGAACCAAGTTGTAAAACTCTAGCAAGTAAAGCATCAACAATAAGCAACAGTATAAGCGAGCTTGAATTCAAAGTGAGCAAGCTAACATGGCAGCACACATTCAGTTGTCCCAAATTATTAACAATTTAATGTTATCATCAGCCGATGACATGGTGCACATCAGCAAAACCACTCTTGCTGACATTCAAGTGCATATTCAACATGCACATGAAATGATTGAGTTCCTTCAACTGGAGTTGCAACTGTAGAGAAATGAGTTGCAAGAGAAGCGTGTTGCTTCCAAGTCTTTGACCAATCCAGAGACAGCTGATCATTCGACTTCATTCATCCAACCAACTTCAAGTGTTGAAGTTGTTCCAGTTCAACTTTCTTCCAAACCCATCATCAAGCCATGGGAAGAAATTCAAAGTAATCGAAATCGACGCGACTTAGGATATGTCAAAGATAACGACAACTTACATATCCCTAATTATTCAAAACCCATTCAGTTCGTCAGTGTCGGATTACTTGAGCAAATCACCTCAACAATTCTCAGCAACTTGCAAACCGACATCAATGCACACAAACTGAAGTTGCAGACAAACAAAAATGTACACAAACTCAAGTTGCAGACAAACCGAAATGTTCTCATTGTCAAAGGACCGGTCATCTAGAAAATCAATGTTTTGATCTCCATCCTTGTAGCCATTGCGACAAGTCAAATCATACATCGGAGAAATGCTGCAACCAACGACAGTTAGCGAGATTGAAGATAAATTATATGGATTGATCCTTGGGAATGGTCATCCACAGCCAGAAGATTTCCAAGTTTTACAATCGGATTCACTCACACATATTGCAGCCAACAGTCAAATGAATATGGTACTCTCGTGTAGTTGAACGCGGGAGTACACCACTGAAATACTCCTCCACCTTCAGGGGGGGAGTTCAGATATATTTTGGAGAAGATTGCCTCTCCTTTCAGCTGACAAAGGGGGGAAAATGTCAATGAAATTGACAAGTGGTTGTCAGACTGAAAGTCTCAACAACATCAGTGAAGCAGCCAGTGGGCATCTCCAGCAGCCAGTGGGCGATCATCATCAGCAAATACGCCAGTGGGCGTTTTTTCAAATTGTGTCAGTGGACACCGGATGTTGTTTTCAAGCAAAGGACAGTTGGATCCTTTTGTGGCTTGGCACATGATGGAGTTGTCAAATGACATTCAGAGATGAATCAGTCATGCAGCTGACTCATGGTCTCTTCATATTGTAGTTTCTTCAACATTCAGCTTTGGCAATTTTTCAGGAAAATGTTTTTTGAGGATCAACTTGAGAACTTGGAAGATGGTTCCTTGTTCGTTTTGGATTTATCATTGAGGGGGGAAATGTTAGCCTCACTCTCTTAAAAATCAATAATAAATCCAATTATTAAATTAAATAAATAAAATCATGAGAATTCCTCAAACTAAGGAGTCTAGTTTGGATGAGAGATTCTCTCCAACTAGCTCTCCTAAATTAGTGTGTAAGTTGAGAAATTGTCTCAACCAAGTAAGTCTAAGATAGACTCACTTGGGGAATTACATGAGCATGGGAGACCACATGATGGTGCTCTTCCTTTTCGCCAGTTTAATTTTTGTGTGTTAATTTGTTGTGCATATGGTTATATGGCTTTGTGATTCTTCTTCAACTAATGCAAATAAAAGTTTCAATAAACAATGCTATCTAATAACTCAATCAATGCAACCATAATTTACTCATTCAACCATAAAAAGTACTAATATAATCCAATTTCAATGGTCTAGTACAATTGCTATTTCAATTCTGAATTCAACAATACTTATTTAACAATCCGATATACCCTATCTTCGATCCAAACTAGCTAAATTGTCTGGCTGGCTACAGGTATGAACCTTAACTCTGATACAAGATTGCTTGAGGGGTACTTCACAATGCTTTAGGAAGACAATGAACTTGAATTGCTCAGAAAAAAACACTTTTGTTCACACTCCAACAATAAAGGAAGGATGCACTACACAATCCTTAGTTTCGGATTGTCCAGGAGACTTTCGACCTACTTTTGAAGGGCTATATCTTGGCCACAAAAAGTTCGACTAGTATTTCATTGCCTCAGTACTTGGGGAATTTTGTTTATCCTCAGGATAACTTCGCTATCTTGTGTTGAAGAAAGTGTAACTAGGTTTTGTCTTCATAAATATGAAATGTACTTTTGATTCTTGTATTTTGTAAAATAAAGAAAAATGATTATTATTAATATTGAGCTTGGGTTTCTTGCCCAAGAAATTTATTT
Source organism: Pinus tabuliformis (assembly GCA_031772625.1). Taxonomy (NCBI): domain Eukaryota; kingdom Viridiplantae; phylum Streptophyta; class Pinopsida; order Pinales; family Pinaceae; genus Pinus; species Pinus tabuliformis. Next base: position 290,113,374 of record CM062817.1, read on the forward strand.
TATAGGTCAAGCACTAATTGAAAGCGCTTCTAGGGTTGTCCTAGGTCAAGAAGTCAAATAGGACCATTATCATAATATGAAGACCCCATCGAGCATCCTGTAAATTGTAAAAATAATTATTTTTGTATTTTACTGAGCCTTCCAAGACCAAGTCGGCCTAGAAGTTGGAATTCGTACCCCTATATATAGGAGACAGTTCGACCTCATTTTGACACATTCATTCCTCTCTCTCATGCGAAGGAAGAAACAGAAAAGGGCAGCGAAGAAGGCAGAAGAAGAAGAAGAAGTGTTTTGGGTTCCTCTCTCTCTTTTTCTCTCCACACGTGCGAAGAAGAGGGCTGAAATTCTGCAGCGTTTCGTTAGGGTTTCTGCTATTTGGCTAGGGTTTCCTTATGAGGGTTCGATCTGATGAAGAAGGGCTGAAGGAAGGGCCAACAAAGTCCCCTTCTAGATCTAGAAGACAAATTAGGTCAAGCGAGGTAGCTGAAGGCAAAAAAGAAGCAGTGCTAGTCCACACTTGCGAAGTAGTAGCTTTCGCTAGGGGGCCGAAGTTGCAGATCTGCAGTTAGGGTCGAAAATCTGTGGCTGAAAGTCGAAGAAGTATTGCAGGAAGAGATTTTGTTGGGTTTTGAAAGCAGTAAAGTAAGCACATCATTGAGAAGCCGATCTTGGTCTTAGAAGGGCTTCAGTGTTGGTCAAAGGTCTTGGTATTCTTCAATAAAGAATCTATAAGAAGAGATTGAAGGGTTTTCCTCTCAAGAGGAGAGGTTTTTCCTTGGCTTGGAGCCTACATCTTGTGTACTTGTATCTTGTTGATCTTCTTGTTTTTGGTAGCTGTTTGATGATTGAAGAACATATTATAACAATAATAAGAAGATAATCCTAATAAGTAAAAGGACATCACAAGCAGTTATCATAGTTAGAAGAATCATTGATGTTATCTTGCCCTAGATTCTTTAACATCTTGGTTACTTCAAACTTGATCATGAATTTGCCTCAGAAGGATGCCTCTTCTCTAGGAAATGTCAACCTGCTTCAAGGGTTACTTCGCTGCTACACACTCTTTAATTTGATTACAGAAATTTCGTGATTGTAGAAACCATAACTCGCATAGAAATGTTTCACAGAAATTTTGTCACTGTAGAAACCCTAACTTGCACAAAACTGTTTGAATGCCTCAGATCTCCCTGGGCCTGTTCCTTGCTTGACCTCAGGGTAGTCATATGCATGAGGAATGATATCTCTTTAAGATTAGGATTGCTCCAAGTTGTTAGAAAATCGGAAAGGCAAAAAGATTTTCATATGTTGATAATTGTGATATTATTATTATGTTCTTATTCGCTTCTTTATGTTCTTCCTTTATCTTTTTCCATCAAAAATGAAGATTGTGGATACCAGATGTAGGCACTCAACCAGGGCTAAAACCCTTATATAGGGGAAAACCCAGTCAAAAAACTCTTCCTTCACTAGATTCAAAATGAGATAGACCAAGACCTTAGACCAACAAACCTTCCTCCACCAAGTTAGCCTTCCAAGATAATTTAGTAGACTCTTCTTATCTAGAAACTTCAAGCCAACAACAACCCAAAAATTCGACTTCCTAGCTAAAGAACTTCGACCCCCAGCGATAGAATTCCAACCCAGCTTCAACATTGCAGTTTTGGCCCCTCTAGTAGCATGACAACCTTGCACGTGAGAGAGAGAGAATTTCGATTTCTTGTGCTTGAGAGAGACCTCCTTCTCTTTCGCTAGCCTTTTCTTCTTCTTCCCTTGAATTTTGCACCTTTTTCTAGCCCCAAAAGTTGCAGATCAAAGTTGATGAGTGAGAGTGACAAATGAGGTCAAGTTGCTACCTTTATATAGGTGTTTCTGCCCCTTAGTTTAGGCTGACTTGGTGGAGGAGGCCTAATTGACCTATTTTACAATAAAATAATTTTCTTTTTTGACAACTAGAGCCCAAGAAGGGTCTTTTACATTATGACATGGACAAGGATATTTGACATAAACCCTAGAAGCCTTCAATGGAGGCTTTGACCTAAAACAATTGACCCAAGCATGAAACCCATGCTTTAATAAGTCAATTTCTTTAATAATAAAATTTCTTTTTCTTTTCTTTTGACAATACATTACATGATGTTTCAAATATAATGATGAAGACGAACAATTGTTACATTCTTCAACAATCCCTCTTAACTAGGGTGGTATTCATAATTACATATATACAGGGGTACATGGAAGATCTCAAAATGAACTACGAAGAGTTCTAGCACACTCAGTGCTGCGTACTAGATACCTGACCAATGTATTCTATCCGGGTGGGACTAAGGGGGTTCAAGCTTTAGCCAACTCTAGGTACCATCAAGATTTTAAGCTCTACCATCAACCCAGGGATCTAGGTGCATATCCAAGGTTAGAGCTCCATGACCAATGCCATCCCCCCTCTTCGAGATCTAGACATCAACACATAGGCTGACTAGATGTCCTCCCAAGCATCTTGCCATTAGATGCTTCATCTCTCCCTATTAAACTAAATCAGATATATCCATTTGTCCAAGGCTCAAGCATAGTTTTAAAAACCGGCCCAAAAAACCGGTAACCGGTCTAACCGGCCGGTTGGAGGCCTGGCCGGTCCGAACCGGCCTATCTAACCCGGTTAACACCCATGCTTGCCCAAAAAAAGGCCCTAACCGGTAAAAACCGGCCGGTTTAGGGCGGAACCGGCCGGTTTATGGACAGCCCGCCGGTTAAAGCAAAAAGCGCAGCGGTTTTTGGAACTAGGGGTGGTTTAGGGGTTTTGGGGGTGAGGGAAAGGTATTTTCCCTCCAAAAACACCCTCACACTTGCTATAAGAGACCCCTCTCACTCTCATTTGTCTCACACAACTGATTTGGAGTGTTTGTGAGTGTTTGTGAGTTTGTTTGTGAGCTTGGAGAGTGTGGAGTTTTTGCTGAAGTAGTCATCTTGGAGTTGGAGTTGGAGCTATTTTGGAGATAGTGTGTAGCTGTCAGTGGAGTTGCCATCTTCAAGAGGAGGCTAAGGGAGCTACTTTGCATTTCCAGGTAAGGATTTGCACTTGATAATTCCTCATTTGAGTCTGCTGTCCATGAATTATTTTTTTTATGTGCTATAAACTTCTCACTTCAATGATCTATCATCTATGCTATGAACTCTCTAGCTCTATGCTATCAAATTTTGTAGCTTGCATGTGCATTTTTTTTCCTACATTTATCATTGGTTTTCCATGTTCCTTAGCTGCAATTTTTTTTTAAATGGCAGATTTCTTTGCAAATTGTTATTATTTCAAGCAAACATGGCTCCAAAAGGAAAGGACAGTGCATGGGTTCATTGTGATGTAATTGAGGGAAAAATGATATGCAAATTATGCCATAAATCTATTGGAGGTGGGGGTATTCTTAGGTTGAAACAACACTTGGTTGGGGTAAGAGGCCAAGTAAAGCCATGTGATGCACCAAAAGAACTGTTGGGTCCTATTAGGGCAGAATACATTGCCAAGCTTGAAAAATTTTATGAGGATAAGGCTAGGGAGAAGGCCATCCAAGATGAAATTGCAAGGAAGAGGGAATTAATGGAAGCCATGAATCTTATGAAAGAGAGTGGGTATGATGATTATGAGATTCAAGACTCCACTTCTATCCCTTCCACCAATGACCCCTTTCACTATGTTCATCCTTCTGTTGGAGTTGGCCAACCATCAAAAGGAACAAAGAGACCAAACATCCAAAGTTATTTCTCATCTTCTGCCAACATTGCCTCTTCTAAATCTAATCCCACTTCCTCCCAGCCAAGTTCTCAACCCACTTTGGATCAGCATTGGAAAAAACAATGCAAAGAAACTTCTCACCAATACATTGCTAGATGGTGGTATGATTCAGATATCCCATTTAATGCTGCTCGCTCACCTTATTACCAAGCTATGTGGGACTCTGTTATAGCTGCAGGAAAGGGCTTCAAAGGCCCTAGTATGCATGACTTGAGGGGAGCTCTTTTGCAAAAAGAGATATCTTCCATTGATGAGTATTTGGTTGAGTTTAAAGAGTCATGGCTCAAAACAGGTTGTTCCATTATGTCAGATGGATGGACCGATGGAAAGAACCACACTATCATTAATTTCCTTGTTTCTTGCCCTCAAGGAACCATGTTTTTGAAATCAGTTGATGCATCTGATAGGGTAAAGGATGCAAGCCTTCTATTTGAGCTTTTGGATAACATTATTCAAGAAGTTGGGGAGCATCATGTTGTGCAGGTCATCACTGATAATGCCTCAAACTATGTTCTTGCTGGAAAGATGCTTGAGGCCAAATATAAGACCATATTTTGGACTCCATGTGCTGCACATTGCATAGACCTCATGCTTGAGGATATAGGCAAGGTGGAGTGGGTAAAAAACACTGTAGAGCATGCCAATTGCATTACAAAATACATTTACAACCACTCATGGGTATTGAGCCTAATGAGGAAACACACTGGAGGCAAAGAGCTTGTTAGGCCTGCAATTACGAGATTTGCAACTCACTTCCTCACGTTGCAATGTCTCAATGGTCAACATAGAAACTTGCAGAAAATGTTTTCCTCTGAAGAATGGTCTGAATCTCGGTGGGCTCGTAGACCAGATGGAAAAGACACCAAAAAGAAAGTGTTAGACACTTATTTTTGGAAAAGGTCTGTAGAGCTTGTGAAAATTACCGAGCCCCTTGTTAAGGTGCTAAGGTTGGTGGATGGGGAAAGATTGGCCATGGGCTACATTTATGAAGCTATGGATCAGGCAAAGGAGCAGATACGGGCAGCTTACAATGACAGGTTAGCTAAATATGGCCGTATATGGGAGATCATTGATAACAGATGGAACAATCAACTCCATCGTCCTATACATGCAGCCGGGTATCTTTTGAACCCAAGGTATCACTATAAAAATCGGCTAGGAGATCAGCATGATGGGGAGGTCAGAGCTGGATTGATTGATTGCTTGGAGCGCATGGTCCCTAACCATGTAGACCAGTTGGAAATACATAGACAGCTTACTATTTTCAATCAAGCAAGTGGTACTTTTGGCAAAAACTTGGCAAAGATGGCAAGAGATGTGGACCAACCAGGTAAGCAATTCCAATTTCCATTTTGTTTTTCATTTCAAGTTAAAATTGTTTACGTTCTTTACAATTCAAATTATAAACTAAGTTACTAATTATTGTCTTTTTCTTTGCAGCACATTGGTGGGAGTCATTTGGTGGCCAGTGTCCTCAATTGCAAAGGTTTGCAATTAGAGTCCTCAGTCAAACTTGCAGTGCTTCAGGTTGTGAGCGCAATTGGTATGTTTTTGAGCGCATACACACGAAGAAGAGAAACCGTTTGGAACAAAAACGGTTAAATGATCTTGTTTTTGTGCAATACAGCATTCGACTGAGGAGGAACCAAATGATGAGCAAATCACCTGATCTAGATCCCATTGTGTTGGACGATATTGATCCAACATCAGAATGGGTGGAGGAGACTGAAGATCCTGTGTTTGAGGCTGATTTTGATATCGACATGGCTTTAGCGGAGGATGAGGCAGATTATGTGGCGGCATCAGAACCAGGATCAGTAGCGGCATCAAGGAAAGGCAAGGAACCAATGGAAGGCACTAGTCGTGCAGGTCGAAAAACTCGTGCTTCCATTAGGTCCACTTCTATTGTCATTGGTGGCATTGATACTGATGTTGCAGATGAGGCAGAGGCATCCTCAGACTCTGAACCAGATGATGTCTATGTAGCTCCTGATGATGATCCTGTGTCTAGTAGTGGTGATGGACTTGATGATTGATCATGTGTACACTGTAGACTTGTAGTAGGCCAATGGCCTCATAGCTTGCAACATTGTTTTTGGACTTTATAGGCCATTTAGAGCCTCATTTCTTATGTATTTTGCTATTTTGTCGATGATATGTATTGCACTCGGTGCCATTTTGATATATTCACCTTTGCATGGTATATAAATGAGCAAACTTTGCATATTTTGTCTCTATTGGCTTGGAATCATGGTTTTACATCTTAAAAATAGTTTTGTTTCATTAAAAATTAATTATTTAATGTATTTTTTAAAAACCGGTTCGTTTAGACCAAACCAGTCCCAGTTAGACCGGTTCCGGTCGGTAAAACGGTTCATTAGGTGAACCGGTCCGGTCACCGGTTCCGGTTTTAAAAACACTGGGCTCAAGCATGATTCCAGAGTGTTCATCTTTCTTATGGAGAGAATTACCTGTACAAACACAACCCCAATCAATGATAAATTTTCAAATATAAGTAAACAAACCTCTGGGGTCTTCAATCATTTTGATGCTACTTTCATAATCATGTTATCCATATACAATTTGTTGGAAGCTTTCTTCTTCTTTCATTTCTTCAGAAGCACCAAATACATCTTCAGATCTTCTCAAATCTTTTGTTTGCAACTTCATGAACATTTATTGATAGTACTTTTGCTTACTTCAAAGTATTCACTGTCATAATATGCCCTCCCTCTCAATTGGGGAGATATACCCTTAATTCTATCTAGGCTCCCTCTCAACTTAGGGAGATCGACCACTTCCTTCTTCTATAACATCGGAGAACCTTTCATGGCCCCATTCATACTTATGATATCAAGGTCATCTTTATCATTATCATTCATATAACTTCCTTCATCATGCTTAACCTGTGTGTTCTTGGTGAGGTATGAGGTCACATTGTTGGTCTTGATCATCTTGGTGTAATGTGATAAGTGAATCCCACATTTTGTAGGCAAACTTCATTTTTGTCACATGAGGGAATAGGTGGTATTTGATGGCATCAAGGATGATTCTCCTTGTCTTCACATTCTTCTTGTTGAAGTCCACCAACTGAGCAGGTCTAGTAGGAGGTTGCACAAGACCCTCCATAATGTCCCACACTTCAACTTCTTCTAGCAAAATCATCATCCCCTCCCTCCAAGGGCCAAAATGATCAGCCCCACTCAATTTTTCCTCCACTGTCAAACCAGTCGACATGACCCTCACAACCAACAAAAATGAGTAGGTCTGTTTCTTGGCAACCTTCCTCCCTCTCAACCAACAATTCTTTGGGTTTATGACTGAGGTTTTAGGTTTGCGGTTCACTGATATAGCAGAAGATGCTTGTTGGTCTCTTCTATTAGCTGATGGAGAAGTTCAAAATTGAAGCCTCTCTGATACCATGTAGAAATTTTTGTAATCTCGTAGCCCTAGCAATTTCAATTTTTTTGCATGAATGTTTAATGCCCTCACCCCAAACAGTTAGGAGATATATAAAACTTTTAATGCAAATTTGTTTGAAACACTTTAGAGCTATTTTTTTTTTTCTTCGTATCTGTTGATATGTAAGAAAATACAAGAAAGCACACTTAGAAATTTTACAGATATTTTGGTCTAATGACCCTGGAAAAACCCACATAGGGAAACCAACCTTCAAGGAGGATTTAATTGCTTTTTAAGGAAATAATTACCCAATAGAGATAAAACAAATTTATGTCCCTTTGCTTGCTGATGTCATTGCCCAAATTTACATAGAAAATCATGCCACACAGTCATAAACTCTGTCTCTGATTTTTCTTTATTTCTATGCATAAAAATCATTGACAGTGCCTTGAATTCTATGCCAAACTGAGCAAAAATTATCCCTAGAATTTTGTGACTAAACTCTGACTTAAATGCCTCGGAAAACATGCTGCTAGAGCCTCAAAAAACACACTGACAGTCTAGACAATTTTAGCAGAGATAGGCCTTGGCTTTTGTGCCAGGATTGTTGCCTCGTTTTGTGTGCTCAGTTAACAAAATGAGCCCTTGAATTTTGGGCCTAATAACCTCCTGAGATTGTCTCGAAATTCGCACTTGCTCCCTCAATTTTTGTGTCTATAAAATCAAGTTTGCTCTAGAATTTGTGCCAGCTGATTTCTTGGTATTCAAAACTCCTCAAATACTGTAACTTCCTCCTGCAATTAGTGGCTGTAGCAGCCTCTTCTCCTCCTCCTTTCAAGCTCTCTTCCTCTTCTCAAGTGCTCATGAGAATAATGAATGAGAGCCTCTTTTCCTTTTTCCCTTTTCGTCTTTTCAAAAGATGAGAACCCTAACCCTTGAGATCTTATGGCTGAGATTAAATTTCAGCTCATTACATCAAGGGTGGAGATCATTCCCTCTCTTGATCCCTTCTCTCATGTGGCCCCTCTCAATTAATGAGCCTCCTAGTTACTTTTTAATGTTTTGTACCATGTGCACTTTTCTCTCATAAAGTCACTTTTAAACATAAAAGTCACTTTAATATTATAAGGTGTTCTTTGTACTTTTCTTATAAAGTCACTTTATAACACTTAGTGACTTTAATATATTAAAGTACATAGTACATCACCCATAAAAAGTAACTTTGCTCCATGACATTAATAAAGCTCATAGTGTCCCAAGAAAAAAAGTCATTAATGTGTCTTACAAGGCCAAAAGGATAAATACACTAGGAAACACTTCCTTGGTACCCTTATTTTCAACACTATTTTAGATGTAAACCGCTGTCATAGAGGCTTTATCCCATAAGAATTTGGGAAGGTCTTGGTCATGTAGCATGACTCTTACACATTCTTCAATAGATCGATTCTTCCTTTCGGCTACACTATTCTATTGAGGATTGTAAGGGACTATTAGCTCCCTCTTAATCCTGACTTCTTTCCAAAAAGCCACAAGTTTTTTAGATGTATATTCCCCTTCATCATTTGATGTCAAGGTCTTGATCTTTTTTCCTTTCATATTCTCAACTTCTGCTTTGAACTCTTGGAACTTTTCAAACACTTCATCTTTAGACTCAAGAAATATATCCAAGTCTTTCTGGAATGATTATCAATAAATGTTACATAGTATTGATGACCCCATTATAATTTTTGTGTCATAGGCCGACAAACATCAAAGTGGATTAGGTCCAAGATTTCCTTAGATCTTGAGTCATTACTAGGGAATGGATTCTTCACATTTTTGCAAAGGGCACACCCTTTACAAACTCCTTTATGTTCTTCCTTCAAATGAGGCATACCAATAACCATTTGACTTATAGATGGTAATATTTTGTAATGGAGATGATCATACCTTCTCTGACATAACTCACAGGGTGATGTCCAAATGTGTTGTAAATGTAACTAGTGTCAGTCTTCATAATGTAATTCAAATGTACTATTTATGTCTTTATTACATTTGTTTATTATATTCATTGTCATTATTTATTTTTCTAGTCAAAGCAGGTTCTTCATGCTTATAGGGGTTATTGAGTCAAAAGAAGATTTATCACGAGTCAAAGAAATATATTTGAGTCAAATTCCCATTTGGACTTCTTGTAAGAAAAGGAAAAATTATTTTTTATAGAGTCAAAAAGTCAATTTTGTCATCCACAAGTCAAGTCGGCCCTGAATGGTAGCTATTCAACCTCCTAGACATGCATAAATAGAAGGCAATTCAACCTCATTTGATCACTCAACCAAACACATCAATTTTTATGCAAGAATAAGATGAATTTCAGCAAAATTCAAATGGGAGAGATAGCGAAGTCAAAGGAAAGAGAAAGTTATATTTTCTGCCCTATTTTTTGCTCACACGTGCGAGATTTCTATGATTTTTCAGAGCTGTTACAGGGCCGAAATTCGACCTCCATTGTAGGCCCAATTTTTTTTGTGATTGATCGGAATTTCAGAGCATTGACCAACGTTGACTCGTGTTGACATTGACTTGGAGGAGGTGATTTGGAGGGATGACTTGAGGGACATTGTGGCAACCTTGTCTTGGTCTTAAGTCTTGGATATTTCCCTTTGATCTAACTCTATAAGAAGAGGATTGATTGGGTTTTACCTGTTGTGGGGTTTCGCCCTGGCTTGGAGCCTACATCTTTGTGTTCTTTGTCTCTTGTGATCTTCATGTTTTTATGTTTTTGGTAATTGCTTGATTAAGAGGACATAATAAATAAATAAAAAGCAAACAAACATTCACAAGTAATTATAATGAGAAATCCACCCTAATCTACACGAATCTTGATTTTTCAACATGGTATCAAAGCTAAGGTGAAGAGAAGGCAGCTTGAAGATCACACTTTGTTGGCACATTTGGAAACACTTCGACAACATTCATCTCACTCTCAAGACACATCTATATAAATTACGTTGGAGGGCATCATTTATTTTGGCAAGCAAAAGAAGAAGACTCAAGGATCATCATCATTATTGAAGGAGACCATTGTATCAACTATCTCTTTTTCTCCCTTACAAGATATCATTGAAGGTTCCTGTAAGCATTGACAAGCTCTTGCTCATTCATCACTCATCATTGAAGGAGATATTGTAGCAACTTGAAGATATTCTTTTAGCAACCATCCTTGAAAACATCACTATAGCAACCACCACTCAAGAACATCTTTGGAGAATTTGGGAAGCATCATCAATATTCTTGGAAGGAATCTTATAACAACCTACTCTCCTTTGACAAGTAAGTACTTTACTACATTCTATGTCTCAAAATCCTAGTCTAATGGGATCTATCTGTAAGGAAGGCAACAAGCTCGATGGAGCCTCTAATTTCAAGGCTTGGAAGAAAAGAATTGATTTGGTTCTCATAGAAAATGAAGTTATGGATTTCGTTTTGGGTAAAGTTCTAGCTCCAAACCAAAGTAAGGCTCAAGAAGTGGCCAAATACAATAAGGGAGAGATTAGGGCTCAAAGAATCCTCTTTGAGTCTATCAAGGATCACCTCATCCCCTTTGTTTCAGATTTGTCCACATCCAAAGGAGTCTATGACAAATTGGTGAAATTATATTCCGTCAATACTACAGGTCTGAAAATCTCTCTAAGGAATCAACTTTATAGAACAAGGTTATCAAAAGATGAAGATGTGGCTTCATATCTTATGAAAATTTCAAAGTTGAAGGATCAACTTCAAGGGCTTGGAGAAGTCATATCTAATTCAAAATTAATTACTTCTGTACTCAATGCTCTACCTCCAGATTGGAGTGGTTTTGTAAGTAGCATCTATGCAAGAAAAGAAACTCCAACTTTTGAAGAACTTTGGGCACAATGTGTTCTAGAAGAAGCAAGGTTGAAAGAAAAGGACGACATCGGACCCAATATTGAAAATGCTCAAGCTTTTGCTGCTAAATCAAGGAAGAAGTTTGGAAGATTTGAACCTTGTTGTAGATACAATAACAACAACAACATTCAACTGTGTGGAAATCGAGACATGTCTAAAGTGCAATGCTTTGGTTGCAATGAATATGGACATTATAAAAGAGATTGTCCCAAAGATCCTAAAAACGAGAACAACAACAAGAGGAACGAGAGATGTGAAGCTCAAATTGTAGAAGATAAAGAAGCTTAGAAGAAACCAAAGATTGAAGACCATAAGGACCTCTTCTATTGAATAAATTGACAAATACCAGGTTTTGCAAGCAATTTGTCTTCATTTCTTATTAGAAGATAGAAGTAGCAGTTAGTTATACTTGTGTAGAAGATTCTTGGAATTCGTAAATTCAAGAAGCATATAGCATTGAAAGAAATAGAATCTACATGAAGTTCTAGAAGGGACACTCAATTGCATAAAATTGAAAGGAGTCATCACATCATCCAACGAGCTAGAATAGAAGAAGTTTGGATCATCAAAAAGTTGTGTACACATCATTCTACAATCACAATATTCTCAATCACTATAGCATTTTTATCATGAAGATTTAGATGCAGTTATATAGCAAGCAAGAACTACAAGATTCTCAATGGAAGCACAGCCATAACAGAGTCAGGATCATTATGCAGCATTATAAAAGTCTCTTCAGTATGATATTTTGTTTCAAGCATCAATCTAGTGATATCACCAAAGTTTGACTTTTGAATGGAAGAATCAAAGAAACTTAGTAGAAGTCTATTTTACAAGAAGTGTAGGCAGCTTATTAATATGCATTGAAGGAAAATCTAGAAGAAACATGGACGCATAAATGAGGTTACTCTCTTCAAAAGGAAGGAATCTCATCATTTTACATTTCATGAACATCATCTTCAAGAAAGATTAAAGAAGCAATTTGATGATAGCTTGGAAGAAAGTAGTATACTTACCTTGGATGAAGTTTTCTTAAACATCTTGCAATCAACTCTATTGAAAAGGGAATCAAGACTCTTCTAGATGGTTGTTTGACATATGGCAGCAAAACAGATTATTGACAACACCTATGAAGTGTTGAGAAATCTAGGGCATCGAGATTAAGTGATTTCTCTTCTTTAGATAACTCTAAGTTGCACGAAACGGGGAAACGGGTACGAGTTTCCAAAACGAGCACAAGTACGAAACGTGATCCCCCCAAATTTTGGAAACGGGGAAATGCAATATATATATATATATATAATAGGACATTTAAGAAATATGTGCAATCATAAAGCATATATGATACATTCTAATTTATTACATTATGATTAAATTGTCAATGCATAAACTATAAGTCTCTAAATTTACATCACATTTACTCATGAATGATCACATAATGAAAATAACAATACCAAAATCCACCGCGAGAAACTTCTAATTTCTTGTCTCGTGCTTGATTGGAATTTGGGAGTCTCCTCCTACATAGTCGAACGACCTTAGTTGTCTTGATTAAAGACAAGTTCCATACCCTAGTATCCTACGTGCTCTTGGTTATTGGGAGTCTCCCCTGCATAGAGGGCTAGGTTCTCTTGATTAAATACAAGTTCCATACCATAGTACATGACAAAATCCAATGGAAACATTGCAATCCCCCCAATCCTGAAATCTTGAAAAAGATATAAGTCTGCTGGATTTTGAGTGAGATCTAAAATTCTACTTTCTCCATATGAAATCCAATGAGGGCGAAACCACTCTCAAACATCCTGAGTCATTTCATGGTAATGTTAAAAATTTAAGTAAAAGGATGAAAATCCTTTTACTTTAAGAATTTAACATTACCATGAACTGCATATCAACACTAGGGCCATACGCTTGAACACTAGGCTGCCCCACTCAAAAAAATCCTCTTTTTTATAACTTGAGAGGCATCCAAGAGATATTTTAGTCGCCAATAAAAAATTGCGAAAAAAAAGGAGTCAATTTAGAAGAGGAAACTCCATCGTACGACCTGGAAACGTGTTTCCGGCCATACTGGCCACGTTTCCTCCTCGAGAAACGGGCCAGTACGGCCGGAAACGCGTTTCCAGGCCATACGGTACGAGTTTCCTCGTTTCCGTTTCGTTTCCAGCCGGAAACAGACCCTTCTCCAACATTTCCTGCAACTTAGAGATAACTGCTTGTGAATGCTTTTTACTTTTTAGATTAGGTTATTCTTTTTCTTAGATTATTATAGTGTTCTTATTCATCAAATAACTACCAATGCATAAATCATAAAGAGACAAGAGACACAAAATATAGGCTATCAACCAGGGCCAAAACCTCTCCCACTTGAAAGGAAAACCCGAACAAATTCTTCTTCTTATAGAGACCTCAATTGACAAACACCAAGACCAAGACCCTTGACCTATTTGCCACTCCAAGACCAAGACACAAAGATTTCTTGATGAGACCCTTAAAGAAAGTCAACCTTCTGCTCCTTCCTTCTCGGCTACCCTTCAACTTTGGCTTACTTATGCTTCAGACCTATACCTTATTTCTGCCCTAATTGCAACATGTGAGAAGTATGATGACCAACTTCCACACTTTTTCACTTCTCTTAGAGGGGAGACTCTCTGATATACTTCGGCTTGATGACTTCAGCTTCTCAAGTGACCTTACTAACCTTGGATCCTCCAACAATTCTCTCGGCTACTTCTGCAACAAATGTTGTCTCCTTACTTCGCACGTGTGACAAGATAGAGCCCAAACCGGATCTGAAATAATTCGATCTTCTTCTCCCTTCACTCGCTGGTTATAAGGCTACCTTCTTGACCCTTTTCGCACTTCTTCCAATTGCATATCATGATTGAATTGCTTGCTCTGAAATGAGGCCGAGTGGCCTATTTATAGTTGTTTCCCATGACAATAAGACAACTTGACAGTAAGCTAGGCCGACGTGTCATTATTATTCTTCTTGAAGCCGACTTGAAGGAGGTCTCCTTGCTAGGTCTTGGAGGGCCTTCTTATATATATAATGACACATATAAAATGTAACATGCCCAAGAAGGGTCCTACGTACATGACGTTGACTCAAATTGACTTTTATGACTAGATGACAAAACCTGAAGGCTCACAATGGGAGCCATTACTAAAATAAAATTTTGTGCTCATGAAACCCCGAGACGAGCATTACAATAATAATTTTATTTTTCTTCTTTTCATCAATTACATGAAAATTACAATTACACATGTCATTATGAAGACCGAACCTTAGTTACACTTCTCTTAACTAGGGAGGTATTCATAATGGTACTTGGTCTTTCTCAATCTGAAGAATTTCTCATAAGAACAGTCGGATTGGTAACCCATCTGTATAACATCATATCAACCAACATTGTCACATAGCAAGGCCTTGACTAATAGCTCTATCTCTCCACGAGATCTGAGCACAATGTTGGCGAGACCAATGATGTATAGACACCCTCATCATTGTCTCTCTCGGAACATACCCCACTCGAGTTTTCAGGGTGTGTTCCACCAAGACTGTTCTTATCTTGGATTCCTAGTCCTCAAAGAATATCGGTCCTCTACGACTACTCTTATCTTGGATTCCCTAACACATCCTTAGAGTATCGGATGCCAGATGTTTACCCAATCCTCCATTTTGTCTTCCTAGGTAAAGACCAGAATGATGTGTCTATCTCTCCCTCTTAATTAGGGAGGACATATCTATTCCAATAAAAGAATGTACTCATTCCTAAAGAAGGAATGTACCTAAGCTCCCTCTTGGCTTAGGAATTTTGCTTCCAAGTTTCTTCCAAGTAAGAAACTTGTTTCCAGGGTCCCTCTTAATTAGGGACCTACAACAACTCCTCAGGTGGAGATGATGGGACAACAAACTGCTTGAAGAACTCCTCCTCATGATTTCATGAACATCTTTTCGTTATCTAAGAGTCTTCATGTTTGGGACTTCTTCATAGGGCACAATCCTGGCATCCATCACTTTTAAGCATGAGTCAGTCATGTCATCATCGGAAAGTGATCTATCTATTCATATTTGGCCTTCCTTCATGCCATGTTTCCATAAGGATCTTTCATCCTACTACATGGCCATCGGTGGTGGAAGTCATCCATAGATCTTCCCTCGATAGACCTACACAAGCCCATCCAGATATTTGTTCAAAAATTAGAAATGAACACTTAAATAAAAATTATCTTTGTGATGGTATTTCATCATGACATCTTCTAGCTTGCATCAACATCCTACATACATATCGACACATCTCCTAAAGATATATATTGTCAAGGGCAGTGTTTTTAAAACCGGAACCGGTGACCGAACCGGTCCACCTAGCTAACCGGTTTACCGACCGGAACCGGTCTAACCGGGACTGGTTTGGTCTAAACGAACCGGTTTTTAAAAAATACATTAAATAATTAATTTTTAATGAAACAAAACTATTTTTAAGATGTAAAACCATGATTCCAAGCCAATAGAGACAAAATATGCAAAGTTTGCTCATTTATATACCATGCAAAGGTGAATATATCAAAATGGCACCGAGTGCAATACATATCATCGACAAAATAGCAAAATACATAAGAAATGAGGTTCTAAATGGCCTATAAAGTCCAAAAACAATGCTGCAAGCTATGAGGCCATTGGCCTACTACAAGTCTACAGTGTACACATGATCAATCATCAAGTCCATCACCACTACTAGACACAGGATCATCATCAGAGCTACATAGACATCATCTGGTTCAGAGTCTGAGGATGCCTCAGCACAAGTCAGAGTAAGGTCTGAGTTACCTATGTGTTTGAGACTGAGTCGTGAAAGAAGTTCAAAGCCAGATCTCTGTAATATTGTTGTGTAATCTGAACTCTCCTAAAAGGGCCTAATCTAGGCCTTGTTGCAGATATTTTCTAGCAGAACTTGATCAAGATATTTAAAACATATTGATGACACCTTGTTGATGGACTGACGCCAGCAACCTGTGGAATAAAAGGTTCAATCACAAAGCGAAGATGCATGACAAAAATTTATTATACAGGAAAGAAGTAATGAATTAGTCATGAGAATGCAGACCTACAAAAAGATCATTGAAACAAAGCCAGAAATCAAAGTCCAAAACATATTAAAGAAGGCCCGTCGTGAAGTTTACAAACAGATTTTGAATTGCACTGTCAAGTACCTCATTTCTCTTTGAGATTTATTTTGTGCTTTTTTGAAATACAAATCATTTCATAGTTTGAAGGACTCTAAGATCTCCATGCAAAAGACATTACAATGATGGGTAGCTCAGCATCTCATAACTCAGCCATAAATGAGTCTAACAAAATTATAAGTCTGCAAATGAAAGGTATGCATCATGGCTTGATTTACCCACAGTGACCTTAATCAATATTAAAGATTTTGCTTTGGCATCATTCTTAAAAAAATTCAAGGCTTGGAATAAAAGACATGTATCAAGAGGTTGATTTCACAAGAATATGATCAGTCAGATCATAGAACTGTCAATCTTGTTGAAGATTGGCAGCTTCGGTCAGAATTTCGTTAGCAAATTAATGGAGAAACTTAATATTTATGACTTTGGCCAAGTCAGCCTCGTAGAAGACAAGTTGGCCCCACATTTCTGACCAGCATTGACTATCTTGATTGACTTGTCCATAAACCGGCCGGTTTAGGACAAAACCGGCCGGTTAGCAATAAACCGGCCGGTTTTGACCTAAACCGGCCGGTTTTTACCGGTTAGGTCTATTTTCTGGGCAAATGAGGCTTCTAACCGGGTTTTTTCACCGGTTCTGACCGGTGAGCCTCCCAACCGGCCGGTTAGGCCGGTAACCGGTCAGACCGGAACGGTTTTTAAAACTATGGTCAAGGGTCTCTTTATTTTTTAGACTCCATCAGAGTCTTCATATCTTTCGTGGAGATATCCTAGTCAAATCTTCTTGGTATTTGGATGTTGATTGCCCTTTTTTTCCATGGTTACATATTCACGATCCCTTCCTTTCTTCACACATTTCATTCTCTGGAACTTCTAATCAAAGTTCCTCCAATTAATGTCAAGCACCTCATACTTCATATGAGGACATATTATCTGGATTTCATCTAGTGAATATGTGACCCATGCATTCTTGCATCCCTTTGATTATGCTCTTAAGATAAAGCATTGATCCATGTTACCTGCAACCATTGACATCACTCTTCGATATCAAATACAAGCATATATACCTCATTTTCCTTTGTGTCATCCAGACTTCTTGCAACAGTTTCCTTGATTGAACAGAGCTTCAATCCCTTGATTTACTTCATCTTTTAAGTCATCATACCATCATCCATGAATTCCACAAGTTTGGAATTCTTGATGAAACACTTGCTTCCTCTCTTGATTGATGAACCTTTCAATGAAGATTCCATCAGAGAATCTCGAGTATCTAGAGTAATTTCTGATGAGCTTTGACCTGGATGACTTTTTTCTTTTCCATAAGTGCCATTTATGTTTTCAATGAGGTTTCCAAGAGCTATATCCTCCATTGTTGACTGCTATAGATTCCAACCATCTTTCATGATGTCCCTAGCTCTTGTTTTCAATGCTTCTATGATGCATTGAAGCATCCCATTATTTTTCTTAGTGAATCATGATAGCCATATCTTACAACAGAAGACTTAGGAACTTGAAAAGTACATATGTGAGGAAGACTATCTCAGTCATAATAGAGATCTCTTACTTCCTCTTTCTTGGACCTATTTCTTTTCAGCTTCCTCCACTTCTTCGGTGATATGGGCTTCTTCTCTTTTTCTTTTGTTGTTGTCCTTCTTGATCTTCGAACAATCTCTTTTGTAGTGCCCATATTCTTGACACCCATAGCATTGAATCTTGGTCATGTCCCTTTTCTTTTTTTGAGAACCAGACTTTCCAAATTTTCCTTTTCTTCTTGTCATTGTAGCATAAGCTTGATTTTTCTCACACACTCCCACATCAAATTTGGCCTTTATTCTAGATTCTTCAATCTTGCACAGTGACCATAGGTCGTGGAATGGAGTAGCATCTTTCTTCCCATAAATACTTGAAGTAAAGTTACCCCACTCCTCCGATAGTGCATTTAGTACAACTGTAGTCATTTCGTTATCAGACATGACTTCAATCATATCTTGTAGTTGATCCCGAATTTCAGATTTCCTCATAAAATATGAGGCTATTCCATCTTCCCTTGACATCTTCAGCTAGAGTTCTTGCCTTAATGAGTGACTTCTCCAGCAGCGCTTACAGAATACAACTCTACCAGTTTGTCATAGATTTCTTTTGAAGTGTCGGGTATCCTTGATGGATTCTATAAGAATCCTTTGAGCCCTAACTTCCCCTTTCATATACTTTGCAAGAGCTTGAGCATCTTCCTTTCCTGGTTTAGTGATTGATCCTTTGACATGTTCCATGACCTCATTTTCAATGAGATTTAGATCCATCCTTTTCTTCCATGCAAGATAATTTGAAGCCCCAACCAATTTGTTGCTTTCCTTGAAAAAAGACATTTTGACAAATTTAGATGTGGACATAAATATACTTACTTGGTAAGATGCTCCTTCTCCTTGTTGCTTCCTTGATGTTGATGATGATATAAAGAATAGAAAATTTCTAATTGATGAAGATAATTTTCTTCAATAATGATCCTTGATCTTACAGAGAGGGAAATCCCTTAGGATTCTTTGATGGTGAAGTCTTGATGATGAAGATCAATGATGACTTCAATGGTAGGAAGCTTGCTTGAGTGAGAGTTCGCCTTCGAATCTTGAGGACAACACCTTTTGATCTAGCTTCCTTTGGATGAATAATCTTCAAGACACTTCAACTTCAAACTGATAGGAATGCTTCTTTGATTGATGATGATATGATCTTGATCTTGAAGTACTTTTCTTGGGTGAATAAACTTCAAGCTTACCTTGATTCATAGATTTCTTCAACTTGAGTAGATGTAGGGTTTTGGCCTTATTTTCTTGATGGTGATCCCAATACTTCTTTGATCTAGGGTTATGATGCTTCCTTTGTAGACCTTGACTTCAAGATGATCTTCACTTTGATTCCTCCACTGAGATTTGATCCTTGAGTGTCCCTTGATACGATGCCCTTCCTTGACATAGTCACCTTAGCTCTAATACCATGTTGAGAAATCTAGGGCATCGAAATTTCTCTTCTTTAGATAACTGCTTGTGAATGCTTTTTACTTCTTAGATAAGGATCTTCTTTTACTTAGATTATTATAGTGTTCTTATTCATCACACAACTGCCAATGCATAAACCATAAAGAGACAAGAGACATAGAATATAGGTTATTAGCCAGCACCAAAGCCTCTCCCACTTGAAAGGAAAACCCGAACAAATTCTTCTTCTTATAGAAGACCTCAATTGATAAATACCAAGACCAAGACCCTTGACCTATTTGCCACTCCAAGACCAAGACACAAAGCTTCCTTGATGAGACCCTTAAAGATAGTCAACCTTCTACTCCTTCTTCCTTCTTGGCTACCCTTCAACTTTGGCTTACTTATGCTTCAGACCTGTACCTCATTTTGACCCTAATTGCAGCATGTGAGAAGTATGATGACCAACTTCTGCACTTTGTCACCACTTCACTTGGAGGGGAGACTCTCATATACTTCGGCTTGATGACTTTAGCTTCTCAAGTGACCTTACTAACCTTGGAAACTCCAACAATTCTCTCGGCTACTTCTGCAACAAATGTTCCTCCTTACCTCGCACGTGTGACAAGATAGAACCCAAAACAGATCTAAAATAATTCTATCTTCTTCTCCCTTCACTCGCTGGTTATAAGGCTGCCTTCTTGACCCTTTTCGCACTTCTTCCAATTGCAGATCATGACCGAATTGCTTGCTCTAAAATGAGGTCGAGTGGCCTATTTATAGTTGTTTCCCATGATAATAAGTCGACTTGACAATAAGCTAGGCCGACATGTCATTTTGAGAGGTATTATTTTTCTTCTTTAAGCCGACTTTAAGGAGGTCTCTTTGCTAGGTCTTGGAGGGTCTTCTTATATATAATGACACATAAAAATGTAACATGCCCAAGAAGGGTCCTAAATACATGACATTGACTCAAATTGAGTTTTATGACTAGATAGCAAAACCTAAAGGCTCACAATGGGAGCCATTACTAAAATAAAATTCCTTGCTCATGAAACCCATGAGACAAGTATTATAATAATAATTTTATTTTTCTTCTTTTCATCAATTACATAAAAATCCCAATTACACGTGTCATTATGAAGGTTGAACCTAGTTACACCTTTCAACATGAAGATTAGTAATGCAAAGGAAGACTTCAGAGGGAGCCAACAACAAGGATTGGCATAAAAATCCTATAACTTGACTCAAGAATATATATATCGATTACTTTTGATAATGAGGATTGACATCAATAGTGTTTGGTATATAGTATGGCTTCCAGGAAAAATGTATAGCAAAAATGTGTACACTGTAGAAGCAGGAAAGGCAGAACTCATGAGACAATATGTTGGATTCAAATATTGATCAAGAAGAAGTTCAAGATATGGTTTCTTAGAGGAACATGAAGTTGAACTATGTTGTAATACAAAGGAAGAATTTGTGAAGGCTTATGAAGGAGTTTGGCTCCGTAAGGCGTTTGATGAGCTATTTGATGACATGTGATGAATATTGTAAGGATGAAGAATCTCTACCTGCTACAGGTTGAGACAGGCACAACCTTGAGAAACAAGTCAGGAAGTGTGCAGAGCAAAGTGTTGAAAAATGTGTAACTAGGTTCGGTCTTCATAAATATGAAATGTACTTTTGATTCTTGTATATTGTAAAATAAAAGAAAATTTATTATTGTTATTTTGAAGCATGGGTTTCATGCTCAAGGTCTTTTATTTTAGAGGTCAAGCACCCATTGAGTGCTTCTAGGGTTTGTCCTAGGTCAAGAAGTCAAAAGAGTCATTGTCATATGTTGAAGACCCCATCGGGCACATTGTAACTTGTAAAAAGAATTATTTTTGTATTTAAAAGTGTCAGAATACCCTCCAAGACCAAGTCGGCCTGCCAGCTAAGAAGTCAACCTATTTTGAGGAGCCTCGTCCACCTTAGAAGCCTATATAAAGGAAGGAACTCGACCTCCCTTGGACACACATTCACTTCTCATCATCTAAGAAAAGAAGAAGAGCAAGAAGGCTAGCAAAGAAGGAGAAGGACGAAGGAAGAAGTTTTTGGGCTAATTCTCTCTCACACGTGCGAAGAAGAAGAGCTAGGGTTTACTGCTTCAAGGTCGAAATTCTCAAGTTGCTAGAAGAAGATCAAAGTTGCTGGAAGAGGAGCCTACTAGGTCACTCTCTAGCCCTAGACAAGGAAGCAAGTCAAGCGAAGTTGCTAGGAGGCCTTGGAAGGCTAATTTTCAGTCAGATGTGTGGATGCAGTGGTAGTTGCAGGGGCCGAAAATTTCAAACCTGCAGTAGAGGCTGAAAATTTGAAGCTAGGGGTCAAAGTTGTGCTGTTGGAAGAGATTTGAGTGAGTTTGACTTTAACAAAGGAACTACATCATCAAGAAGGTTGGACTTGGTCTTGGTCTAGAGGTCTTGGAATTTGTCAATTGAAGAATCTATAAGAAGAGGAGATTTATGGGCTTTCCTCTCAAGTGAAGAGGTTTTGCCCTCGACTTGCAACCTATATCCTGTGTTCTTGTGTACTATTGTTCTTCTTGCTTTGGTAGTTGTTTGATGTTAAGAACAAACATAATAATAAGAGAAGAAGCTAATAAGTAAGAAAAAATAAAAAGACATCACAAGCAATCATCCTAACTATTGCCCTATAGATTTCTCATTACAAAACTCTAAGAGAGTCCTGAAAGCGGGAGCAAATTAAAGCTCCGAAGGAGTCTCAACCAGTATCACAGGTTGAGTTTCGGCTAGTCGGCAAGTGGGTTGGCCAACAAAATGATGAGGAGAAGAGACGAGGGCAAGTGGAGGCAACCACTCAGTGAGTGAATCCTAATAGAGGGGGAGTTTGAGCCAAGTGGGCAGACGAGTTGTTTAAGGGGGATTAGGAGAGAGTTGGATCTCCTTGTACCACATTTAGGCAGAGTAAACAACCATAGAGATACTAGCACTTATGATTGAGGTGATAGACTCAGATCATAGGAGCATGGTTGGAAGAAACAAGTCTTCATATCAAATTCTGCAACAAGAAGCAGGGAAGTCTTCTAGTTTAAAGGGAGTAGTTGCAACAACAGATAGCGTGGTAGTGTTGGAGACAAATCTAGGTGGAAGAGGTTCTTCCAAAAATACCTTCCTCACGAAGAGGGGGTGTTGAAAATGTAGTGAGTAAAGGTCTTCTGGCTTGTGCCTTACCAATGAAGACCTCGATTAGTCTTTCTCTTGTATGAGTATGAGCTCATGAGTTAGACTTTAGTTAGGATGCATTTATTTCCAGTTTATTGGAATAATCATCGAGATGGCATGTGTAGAGCTGGAGCTTCAATTAAGTGGAGTTTTCATCAATTTGACTGCAAAACGAGGTGGCAGTTACAAGTTTAGTTAGAGCGAGTTAGTCTTTAGTCTTGATAGAAGGGAGAACAAGTAAAATCTCCAAGTGTTGATTAGAGAGAGAATGGATTGGACTCTCAGTTAACTTGTCAATTAGAACTCGAATTTCTAAATTGAGTTAGGCCCCTTGCATGTTTGAATTGGGTATATAAAGAGGAGGACAGAGGCACAAGAAATCATAAGTTTTGTGCACAAGGTTTGTGAGACAAGACAATTCACGAGTTTGTGAGATCATCTTTGATTGTGGAGAGCACATATTTGAGAGATTGTGTCCTAAGAAATAAGAAGTAAAAAATGCACAAGAGAATAGGAGCCTCAAATGCGCAAAAAAATAGGGACTTGTGCGCTAGGAAATAGGAGCAAATTTGCGCTAGGATTTACGAGCCTCTTGTGCAATAGGAAATAGGGATCTAGTGCACAAGGAAATAGGGGCACTAGTGTGCAAAGATCAAGGAGAAGGATCAAGGGATTTGTAGGGCATGCCTGTTAGAAAATCGGAAAGGCAAAAGTATTTTTTTATGCTTGATAATTACTTGTGAGATTCTTGTGTTCTTATTAATTTTCTTATGTTCATCTTTTATCTTAGTTCATCAAGCAATTACCAAAGCAATAGCACAAAGATCAAGGACACCAGATGTAGGCAGACAGCCAGGGAAAAACCCCAATCTTGGGGAAAACCCAGTCAACAACTCTTCCTTCAATAGTTTTCCTAAGATAATCTAAGACTCTTGACTTAGACACAAACTTCCTCCACACCAAGTTAGCCCCTTCCTTTTTCAATAGATGATCACTTTCCAGTACATTCTTCGACCTAGATGTAGCAGTAGCAGCAACAACATTTTGATGCAATAGTATCTTCGACTTAGCAACTTTGATCTTAATGCAACAACTTCGACCTTGAAGCACTTGGCTCTTTGACCTTGAAGCAACACTTCTACCTTGATGTCGTACTAGAAGTTCTTGATGTTGTAACAGAACTTCGACCTTGATGTCGTAGCTCAACTTTGATGTTGTAACAAAATTTTGACCTTGATGTCGTAGCCAGAAAATCACACATTTGAGAGAGAGATAACCCAAACCCTTTGATCCTCCAATTCTCCTTCTTCCACTGCAACTTCGCACTTTTTCACGACTTCTAGGAGATCGAACTTGTGTGAGTGATTTTCCTCCAAATGAATCAAACTACTTCAATATATAGGCTTCTAGTGAGGTCGAATTACCTTTCTTGAGGCCGACTTGATCTTCTTGAGGCCAACTTGGTGTGGAGGTGACATAATTCATTTTTGACTCAAAAATAATTCTTTTTACATGATTCAAAAGCCCAAGAAGGGTCTCTTTAAATGTACAATGACTTTATTGACTTAGAATAAATCCTAGAAGTCCTCAATGGGGACTTTGACCTAAAACATGATGACCCAAGCATGAAACCCATGCTTTAATAAGTCATAATAATAATAATAAAATTTCTTTTTCATTCTTTTTCATAAGTACATTTTATTATGACTCAAATAAAATTATGAAGACCGAACCTAGTTACAATTTTCAACATTCCCTCTTAACTAGGGTGGTATTCATCATATACAAATACAAGGAAGATCCCCAACTATGTGAACTATGAAGAGTTTAGGCACCGCATTGCCATGGATTAGATTCCTGACCAGGGAAATCTATCCAAGGTTTCTCAACAATTTAGGCACCATAATGCCACAGACTAGATTCCTGACCAGGGCAATCTATCTGAGTGGGACTAAGATGGACTAAATCTTTCAGCGTCTCTAGGTACCATCAGGCTTACTTGCTAACCACCAACCCAAGGATCTAGGTGTGTATCCGATGTCAAAGCTCTATCGCCAATGCCGCCCTCCCTACTTCAAGATCTAGACATCAACACGTAGTGTCGGCTTGATGTCCTCCCAGGCAATGTTTCACTCACAAAGCCTTAACAAATCCGATTTTTACAATCAATAGCAAATCCATCCTGATCAAATAGATCAGTAACAACAAATCTCTCCCGATCACACTGATCGATAACAATAAGCATGTAAAACATGTTATCAAAACTTCCGAGAGATTTACCTATACAAACACAACCCCAATCAGTAACAATCTTTCAAATGTACATAAGTAAACACAAACCTCTGGGGTCTTTCAGACATCTTGATGTTGCTTCTCAACTTTTCACAGTAGGACTTAGAGCTTTCCAAATGAATCTTGATAGAAGATTCCTCAACCATACAACTTCCTTCCCTACTTTACATGCAACAACATATTCTACAACTAGATCCTGCTTTCCTTCTTTCAGCAACACCTCAAAATGCATTCTCCAATTTCTTCTTTCAAGGTAACCATCATGACTATAATATGCCCTCCCTCTTAACTAGGGACTTGTTTCCATGAAGACAAGAGTGATGTGTCCTTCTCTCACTCATGGCCTTCACTAAGACTTACGACTGTTAGTCTTGGTCTAGTGCATGACACATGAAGTAGAGAACCATATCCATCACTCCCTCTTAACTAGGGAGGATCTAATCATTCCTATACAAGGAATATACCCAAGCTCCCTCTTAACCTAGGGAGATCAACTTCTTTTCTACGACATCGAAGAATCTTTCATGGCTTCCATCCTTCAGAGTTATCATGACCATCATCATCCATATAACTTTCTTCATCATGCTTATTAAATGAACATCTTCACCATCTTGAAGATTATGTACCTGCACAACTTTAGATAGCAAGTACAACCAAATCTATAGAAGCTTGAAGTTAACCTAATCAAAATCGTACAATAATGGAAGCATTAGAGTCTTAGACTATATAAACATAATCAACAAGATACTTTACTTCTATACTTTAACTTCTTGCCTAGGGTTTGTTACAAACCCTAAATCACATTAACAACTCAAGATATCGATCTCATTATATGTAAGGCTTCAATATTTCTTTCAGAGATATGACAAACTGTTTTATAACATATAGCAAATGCTAGAGACCAATATAACAATGCATTTAGAATTCATATGTTAGACTTCCTGCTAGGATTTCATACAAACCCTAGATTTCATACATGAGATTCAAAAACCAATCACAGCTCAATCAACAACATGACTAGCTTCTACTAGGGTTTGATGTAAACCCTAGATTTTCATTTACTAATTCTCAACAATCAAACTAATCACAATACAATTTATGTTTTTTATCAACCTTTCATAAATACCAGATTTGTCAAATCATATACTAGAGAATTTAACTTCTACTAAGGTTTAGCTACAAAACCCTAGAATTCACAAACAATATCATCCTAGAATATCAAGCCTCAACTAGGGCTTAGTTCCAAACACTAGGACTTATGAACATCAATAATTAGGTCAGCACATATGCATATCTAGGATTTTATCATCATGCATAAGAATATGATAACAACATATGTCAAGCAAACCCAATGACACAAACACATTAAAGTCAGACATATAACAAACTTGATCAGACGAACAAACATATACATAGGGATTCATTCCTAGGTCATAAGGGTCTTGCTCATAAACCCTAAATATCTAGGGTTTCAATACATAACATAGCAAACCCTAAATTACCAAAACTTTAAAGGTTTGGGATTTCTGATATCACCTTTCAACCCTAACAAGTTAGGGTTTTCATAAGCATACCAAAACCCCAAACATGACATCATCAAAGCATCAAACATTTTCTTTAGACTTCATCAATAACCATAAGTAGGCTAGGGCTTCACATATTATCATCGACGTACCCTTAAGTTAGGGTTTTACAAAGAAACTCTTTAGGGTTCCACAAGAATAATCAAAGATGCGAGGAGGGTAGATTTATCTAATGATGAATCACCCAATTCAAGAATCTTTACGATTCAAGAGAACTAGACACAACAATGTTAGTAATGTAGAATAGATTACCAAAAAGAATGAATATACCTTTATCATGAAGAGAACAAAGCTTATGGTCTAAGGCATACCTTTGTTTCTTAACAAACCTTGTAATTTTAATGCTTTGCTTGTGAAGCCTTCTTTCATAATCCTTGAGTATTCAGTAAGCCTTTCCTAAATAGGGAAAATATAAATGTGAATAATATTTAATATAAACAAACTTGGATAAGTAAAAGAAACCAAATATAAAAGATAATACAAGGAGTAGGATACTTATCTTTGGAAAGTGGTGAGGGCTCCCTCTTAATTCAAACTTGAGGGATACGTAAGGGATAAAGTCCCTAACTTATAGATCTTTGACTTCAGATCCTTCCATCTTGTTCTTCTTTGGTGAAAGTTCTTCAGCGAATTTGCTTGATCTTTGTTCCTCCTTTATTTCCTGGATTCTTAAGACAATCCCTTTCATAGTGACCCATCTTGTGACAATTGTAGCATTGGCCCTTTGGACTTCTTGAAGGTGCCTTTCTTCTTGTGATGAGCGAGCCAATCCTTCCAATTTTTCTCTTCTTCACTCTCCTTGTTGATTACTAAAGATATTTTGAGTCCTTCTTGACTGCATGCATTCCATCCACTATTAGGCTCATGGCCAAAATCTTTGTTTCTCTAAACTTTGCTTTCTTTGCTTCACTTGATTCATTTGTAGGCTTCTTTACTTTTCCTTTGACTAGATCCAAAACTTTATTCTTTTCGAGGATTAGATCTATCCTTTTTTTCCATGACTTGTAATTTGATCTCTCCCTTTATTTAGTTAGACATTGTCTTTGAAAGGTCTCCTTATATGATCCCCTGCTCAACTGCTTGAGATTCCTTAGTCTTCTTTCAATAGATCTTCAACCCACCTTTTTCTTTCTTCTTCACCTTAGCTCTAATACAATGTTAGAAAACCACCTTTTTCTTTCTTCTTCACCTTAGCTCTAATACAATGTTAGAAAACCGGAAAGGCAAAAATATTTTCTTATACTTGATAATTACTTGTGAGATTCTTGTGTTCTTATTAATTTTCTTATGTTCTTCTTTTATCTTAGTTCATCAAGCAATTACCAAAGCAATAACATGAAGATCAAGGACACCAAATGTAGGTGGACAGCTAGGGAAAAACCCCAATCTCGGGGAAAACCCAGTCAACAACTCTTCCTTCAATAGTTTTCCTAAGATAATCTAAGACTCTTGACTTAGACACAGACTTCCTCCACACCAAGTCAACCCTTTACTTTTTCAGCAAATGATCACTTTCTAGTACAGTCTTCGACCTAGATGCAGCAGTAGCAGCAACAACACTTCGATGCAGTAGTATCTTCGACCTAGCAACTTCAATCTTAATGCAACAACTTCGACCTTGAAGCAACACTTCTACCTTGATGTCGTACTAGAACTTCTTAATGCCGTAACAAAACTTCGACCTTGATGTCGTAGCTCGACCTTGATGTCGTAGCTCAACCTTGATGTCGTAATAGAACTTCTTGATGCCGTAACATAACTTCGACCTTGATGCCGTAGCCCAGAAAATCACACATTTGAGAGAGAGATAACCCAAAACCTTTGATCCTGCAATTCTCCTTCTTCCACTGCAACTTCGCACTTTTTCACGACTTCTTCTAGGAGATCGAACTTGTGTGAGTGATTGTCCTCCAAATGAATCGAATTGCTTCAATATATAGGCTTCTGGTGAGGTTGAATTACCTTTCTTGAGGCCGACTTGATCTTCTTGAGGCCGACTTGGTGTGGAGGTGACATAATTCATTTTTTACTCAAAAAAAAATATTTTTACATGATTCAAAAGCCCAAGAAGGGTCTCTTTAAATGTACAATGACTCTATTGACTTAGAATAAATCCTAGAAGTCCTCAATGGGGACTTTGATCTAAAACATGATGACCCAAGCATGAAACCCATGCTTTAATAAGCTACGTTACCGGATCCGCTGGGGGCATTGGGTGATACCTCGGATCCCCGAATCCGAAACGGGTACGGGTACGGATACGGTGGGATCCGTACGATCACTAAACAAAATGTTCATCACGCAGTTCAGTTGGGTTTTTTTTTTTAACATATATATGATATACGTTAACATATATTAATATAAGTTTGTAACAGTTGGGTTTTCTTTTTTAACATATATGATATACGTTAACATATATTAATATAAGTTTATAACATATATGCGGTAGGTTTTATTTCTGTTTTATTTTAATTTTTTTTAACATATGTGATATACGTTATACGTTATCACATAACACTTAGTCCAGCGTGCTCAAAAAACATAATCACTAAAGTGTGGGTTAAATATTAAATTTTTTTTTTTATAAATAAAAATTAAATATGGTAGGCCCCTAAATATTAATTTTTTTTTTTATAAATAAAAATTAAATATGGTAGGCCCGTGGGCAGTAAACTATATAGTATATTAATATAATTTGTAAGTTATAAATAAAATTTAAAAAATATTTTAGGTTTATAACTTTATTTTAATAATTACAATTTATATCAATTATCAATTATTTAATATGTGTATTGTTTTTTTATTAATATTTAAATTTTATATGTTTATTAGTTTTTAAAATTTTAAATTATGTATATATGAAATATTAATAATTTAATTATTTATTTATTTAAATTTTAAAATTATTTATTATAAAATAATAATTTAGAGTTTTATATATATATATATATATATTTTTTAATTTTATTCTAATTATTTTAGTTCTAATGTTGTGATTCATGAATGGTTTTGATTTTAAACATCAAATGTATTTTTAAAATTTTTTAAAAATATTATTATATATTTTTGTACTCGCCGTATCCGGATCCTGGCTTTTCAAAAATCCAACGGATCCGTATCCGTATCCGGATCCGGATCCGTATCCATATCCGTATCCTGGTAACTTAGTTAATAAGTCATAATAATAATAAAAAAAATTATTTTTCATTATTTTTCATAAGTACATTTTATTATGACTCAAATACAATTATGAAGACCAAACCTAGTTACATTTTTCAACAATGTGAAAGCTTCAATAGTGGAACAATTATGTGCTAGACAGTCGAGATCAAGCAGTGATCAAGGAAGGCCGAGATCAATTGTATCAGCTGAGATTAGTGAGAAGAAGCAAAATTCTTTCTCAAAGACAAATTGCTTTGTAATAGATCCAATTGCTCAAGAACAATCAATAGAATATCAGAACAAAGATAGCAGGTTTTCCCTTTTGGATTCCCTGGGTAAACAAGCGTGTCAATTTGTGTGATGTGTTTTTTATATCTACTGTTTTATTATGCTGCTTATAAATTGTTAAGAAACTTTGTATCTTGGTGAAAGTAAATTTGGTTTCAGTTTCAGATTCTTTGATTTCAGTTATTCATCTAAGTAGTTATAGAATTTCATGGAAAATTAACAGTTGGGTGCTTTTGTGAGTGGGTTGGGTGGTGTTGACTGATGGGTATCGGCCACTATAGGCTGTTTTCCCTCTTTTTTTATTTATTTTTAATTATTTGAACCTTTAAAAAAAATCTCAGTCAATTTTTTTTTTTACTTTACTAAGTGATCGTCCGTCGCACATTTTTTTACGTCCTTTCACCTTGTCCATCATATCACATATGGTCTTCGGCCTACAAATAATTTTTTTCAGCCTGGTATGATCACGACTGAACCTAGTCCTGATGATCCTTGTATGAACTTAGCTTCCTACATGATTCACAAATCAATTTTCATAGTTAAGGGCCTTGATACCATGTTATTTTCCTACAAACCTAGCACTTGACAATTCATTAACCTAGAAGATCGTAGAATTGTTGAATCAAATCTGAGCTAAGCTCTTACTCAATTAGCGGAAACATAACCAATCTCAATCACAATGACAAACAAATTTTGCCCAATCAATAGTTGTTCATTAAAATTCTGAACTTGGGCTCCTGTCTTGGGATAATGGCCAATTGAGAAAATTACAGATACAATATGCCTTGGATTTGACCCGGCAGATCAAGCCCTTACTCAATTAGCGGAAACATAACCAATCTCAATCACAATGACAAACAAATTTTGCCCAATCAATAGTTGTTCATTAAAATTCTGAACTTGGGCTCCTGTCTTGGGATAATGGCCAATTGAGAAAATTACAGATACAATTAGCCTTGGATTTGACCCGGCAGATCAAGCCCTAGATCTCCTTGGTTGATTTGGATCTCCAATGCTGCCCTTCTGCACTTTCTTGGACTTGGCACACTGCAATATCATACTCGTCACTTGAGAAAATCCCTCTCTCAAAAGCTAGCACCACTTTATGGTATGTCTTCTCCTCTCCTTAGCCTTGCTTTTATAACTTTACACTGACCTAAATCTCTAAAGTGATTGATGGCTGAGATTAGATATTGCCTCACTTGATATTGATGGTGATCAAAATTAAAACATAATCACTAAAGTTTACTTTAGCTCAACTAGCCAACATAATAATTATGTGCTTTTCCCAAGTTAAATTTAGTATAAGTTACAATAGCAACTTGCCCACACTTGAGCAAGTGTCCTAAGGAGATCTGTGGGCGACTTCTACATGCCTAGACACTCAAGCCTGTGCAGAAATGTATGCCTGAGCTACAAACATCAACAGTATTTACAAGCCTTCGTGGGTGGCTAAGCCTTGATTACTTATATGCTATTGCAATTGTGATTTCTGTGAATGTAAATATTAATCAAGAGGTTAAAAATGCATCTTTATATGTTTGCTCTTCTGCAAAAGTGATATATAAGATTTTACAAGCCTCGAGTGCAGGTTTGCATTACACGAGATTTTCTTTTCATCTATTTTATTTCATTGCACTATACATTGAGATAATTTCTAAATTCAGCTTTTTTCACAGGGGCCTCCTTTAGAGGCAAGGTATGATATGGGAGCAATCTGTTTACAAGAGCATGCTGATAAACTTCAAAGTCTTGTGAATGATGCTTTGGAGAAAGGTGCTGAGATAGCAGTCAGAGGAAAGTTATTTTTTGGAAGTCTGGGAGATGACGTGGTTGGTCAATTCTACCCACCTACAGTAATACTTAATGTGAATCATTCAATGCATTTGATGCAAGAGGAGGTAATTATTTGCTATACATAATATATATTCAGAATTAGCTTTGTTTTCCATAATGTCATGGTCTTCCTAGTCTTCAACTTTGAGCCCTATGACAAAATTTATTATTTTCTTGATTAGATATTTGGACCAATCATTGCAATCATGAAGTTCAGCTCTGATGAGGAGGCTATAATGCTGGCAAATGATACAAACTATGGACTTGGCTGCGCTGTATTCTCTGGAAGCCAGCGTCGGGCAAGATCAATAGCATCGAGGATATATTGTGGATTTGCTGTAATTAATGACTTTGCTTCTAGCTATATGTGCCAGGTACATTTTGGTGCTTATCTTGATTATGTTTTTGTTCAATTTTCCTTAGCTTTTATAAAGATACTGATTATTATTATATGATTTTTTTCTTTAATAACGGACTCTTATCACTTCTCCAGAAACAGTGTAAATGGTGGAAGTCCTTATATTGATTTATTTGAGAATTACTCGTAAATGTATTAATTTGTTTGTTTGTTTTTCTTAAAAGCTCTTCGAACTAAAATTGAAGGAAACCCTATCTTCTTGTTCTTTCAAAAACCCTATTTTCTTGTTCTTTCAAATACTGTAAAATATCTGCAAGGTTTATACATTTTCTATCTACAAATGCTCTTTTCTCATTGTGCAGAAAATTAGATTATCTTATTCAATTGGAGAGAAAATTTGTTGTGAAGGTGCTCTGATATTCTTTTATGTAGGACATGAATATTCCAATACAGGGGTAGAAGCCGGCAAGTGTTCAGAATTGAGAGTGGTGAACAGGAAAGTGTCTACCGTTTCCTTTAAAAGGATATCCAATTCTGATTAGCAAATAACAGGATATCCAGACCTGAACTGATGCCTGTCAATGTGTCAAAATTAGGTTATCCCAGCTTCCAACTCCGACAGAAGTTTCCTTATATTCTTAGCATTGGGAACAGCAAGAGAGTTTAAAGCCAATTTAGCTGCCAACAATTTATTTATTTATTTATGGCAAATGTGTCTGTAAATTGAAATCAGAACATTATACTGTCAAAATACTTTAATGTCTTTTCAAATCTCTTGCTTTACATTTAGGGGTTGTAACAACAAATTAAGTTTAGAAACATGAATGAATGGTAGGCTTATATTGTTTATCCTGCACTTGTATAGTGGATGTTCTGATTCTTTGAACTTTATTCCCTATCGAAGAAAATGGTTGCTTATATTTTTTATCCTGCACTTGTATAGTGGATGTTCTTCTGATTCTTTGAACTTCATCCCCTATCGAAGAAAATGGTTTCTTACCATTGTAATTATGAATGATAGTTCACACATGCTTTATGTTGTGTAACAAAATGTATAATGTATTTATGCTTTGATCACTGCTTAACATTTTCATTTTACACTACGGATGGTGTTGTAGTCATTGCCATTTGGTGGAGTGAAGAATAGTGGGTTTGGAAGATTTGCTGGTGTTGAAGGTCTTCGTGCATGCTGTCTTATCAAAGCCGTTGTAGAGGATAGATGGTGGCCGTACATCAAGACCAAGATTCCAAAGCCATTGCAGGTGCATATAATTATTTTTGGAATTGACTTAAATTCCTTTTTCATAGCAAGTTTACTTTTTGTGATTGTGTTCTTTCGTGATTTTTTTTTCTGTTCCAGTATCCTGTCGCAGAGAATGCCTTTGAGGTCCAAGAATCTCTAGTTGAAACACTATATGGTTTGAGCATCTGGGATAGGCTCAGAGGATTGGTGAATGTTATCAAACTCTTATCTGAGCCAAATATTCCTGATGAAACAAGGAAAGCTCAATGAACCATTTTGAAGGTAATACAACAGTGTCGCAACTGTTGTCTTTAAAATTCATATTCCCAAAAGCTTCTTCGATTCTTGTGGTTTTGTTGCCATCATTTTGAGGGTTCTTGACTTTCTCTGGGTTAATACCCAAAGGATTCGTGCTGCTTGAGTATCTGCTATGTCTTATTGGAAAAGGAAGCTCTAATAGCAGCAGTTTATGCAATCAAATGATTTCTTTAATTATTTTTACAGGAATATTCCTTCACTAGCCATGAAGAGGCTGAAAGTTGTCAGTTCAGATGACATCAACATTTGAATGAAATGAGGACATTCTATTCCATAACGTGGCCATTTCTTATGTTTAATTGTAAGAAAATCAGGGCGGTGGTTAGTCTTAAGATTTTGATTGGAGATGCATTTTACAGCTAATATCCAAGTCTAATTTACAATTTATATTGTGGAAAGTATCTGATTTGTTTTCCATAGTATATAATTTAAAGGATTACCAATTTTGGCATGCAACAAGAACCTTTATTAAAAGGCCTTTGTAAAGCATTAACTACATTTAATGAACAAGAGATCACGAGTTCAAACTATTGAACTGACACTTGCGTTTCTAGTTCATATGAGTCCTATAGCATACTTGGTCTTCTATTACCTATGCAATTTTTTGAGTACATTTAGTTTGAATATGGAAGCTATAAAAATAGTGTTTCCTTGATTGGTGTCAATATCTCTTCGAATAAATTTAGTAGAAGACAAAACACAACAATAAAATGAAAGGAAAGATAGTGGTTGTCTATTGAGAGGATGTTTGAGATGTGCTTATTTCCTGTTAAGACGTTTTTTTATTGTATTCATTATGCATACCGACACAGCTGAATAATTTGCATAAAGGTAAAAGGTCCACAAATAGCTGAATACTTACTCAGCATAAAAGGTAAAAGGTCCACAAATAGGATTAAATTCTGTAATTTTTTTGGCTCGTAGATGCTTTCTGTAGCTAATGTTAATAATTATCCTGTCGAAACTTACAAGCATTTAGGAAATACTGTGGGCTTGTAAGTCCTGTCTTGCAAGGTTGTACTAGTTTTGGGTTAATATATGAAGAAAGATCCCAGTTTGTTGTTAAGCCCAAGTCCCTTTTTTTGGGTTAAGAAAGATCTCAAAGCCAGTATGCTAAAAGGTTAGTGAAGATAGTTCTTTTATTTTTTATTTTAATGATAAGTCCTCACGGAGAACGAATATGTATATTCATAAACATTAATATAATGCTTTTGTTTTTTTTATGTGGAAAAAGGTTGTAGGTTGCTGGCTGAAATATAGGCTAAAGTGCCATTTGGCATGATAAATTCTGTAAAACAGCTAATTTGAGCTTATAAAAGTGAAGCAACATTGCAAATACTTGTTTCTCTCTGGATTATTATAGTTGGAATGTGATACTGGTCTTTCGCAGGAAATATAATAACAATCTATTTTTAACAATTATTCTTTTCATCAATGTTGACAGTTGAAATGACGGAAAGTGACATCTTAAGGAATCTTATACTATAAATTGATTCATTGGTATCCACATCCCTTGCTGACGTAAAGTGACATCTTAAGGGATCCTATACTATAAATTGATTCATTGGTATCCACATCCCTTGCTGACGTAAAGTGACATCTTAAGGAATCCTATAATATAAATTGATTCATTGGTATCCACATCCCTTGCTGACGTAAAGTGACATCTTAAGGAATCCTATACTATAAATTGATTCATTAGTATCCACATCCCTTGCTGAACACAATCCTATACTACAAATTGATTCATTAGTATCCACATCCCTTGCTGAACACAATCCTATACTACAAATTGATTCATTAGTATCCACATTCCTTGCTGAACCCAATTGAATGTGGCACAAGGGATGCAAGAAAATTCTTTCATTGCCTTAAGATTGACCTTGGAATTTTTTCATTTTCTTATGACCTTGGATTGTTTTAGAGCTAAAAAAAATTGAAGGGCGGAAGACTAACATTTCAAATAATTCATATCAAGCAATATAAAATATCAAATGCATTTTAAATAATTCATGTCAAGCAATATAAAATATACTATCCATAAAATTCTCCGTGTGATATAAATAGACAACCTCTAATTCAATTCTAAACATTTACTTTACTATTAATTTCTAAGCCTAATCCGTGGCAATTTATTAGCCCAACAAACTATTTTAGATCTATTGAATAAAAGCACAATAGGGTTTTCAACATAAACAAAAAATATTTAGTGGAAGCACATTAAATCAATCAATCTCAATATCATAAGTGCACACAAGTTTTTCTACCCAATCAACAATTCTTCATTAAAATAATATCATTATTTACTCAAGTTCCCTTGGAAAAATGGCCCACTAATGAAAACACATATAACGATAACTTGGAATTGATCCAACTGGTCAAACCCTCATTGGCTGATTTGAATTCCCTTGCTAACACTTGCACTCTCGTCAAATTCGACACACTTGAATGGAAGTCCACTCAATCATTAAGATTTCCTGTGCAGTCTTAAGCTTAGTCATTGGTATGTCTCTCCTCCCCTGGATTACCCCTTCTTTTGTGAGCTTCAGTTATGACTAAATCTCTTAACCATGATTTCCAAAGTGATTAACAATTGAGATTAGATTTCACATCACTTGAGAATTCTCTAATTCATCAATACAACAAATCTTTGCATTTCATTAGATAAAACATGCTTTTGTCTTATAAAAAGAAATTACTTTGATTATTGAAGTAATTGCTAAGGTCTAAGGGTGTATTAGGTGATAGGTATGCCTAGATGCTTAGGTCTATGCAAAAGTATCTACCCAAGCTACAAACGTCAACACTCCCTCTTAATGAGGTACTTCTTGAAGAGTCACTTGGACTAGCTTCTCCTCCAGTCTTGGCACAATATTCCATGCATCATCCTTGACAAACTTTATCAATACAATAAACCTTTGCATTTCATTAGATAAAACTTACTTTTGTCTTGTACAAAAATAATTGATAATTGAAGTAATTGCTAAGGTCTAAAAGTGTATTAGGTAACTTATGCATGCCTATATGTTTAGGCCTATGCAAAAGTATCTATCTAAGCTACAAAAATCAACACTCCTCTTGGTGAGGTACTCTCTGAAGAGCCACCTGGACTAGCTTCTCCTCCAATATTGGCACACTATTCCATGCATTATACTCTACCATGGCTCTCACCCAAGCCTCTAGGTTTGCTAATTTGATTAATGAAGTAATTGCTAAGGTCTAAGAGTGTGTTAGATACCCTATGCATGCCTAGATGTTTAGGCCTATGCAAAAGTATCTGTATGAGCTACAAATATCAACACCCCCTTTTAGTGAGGTACTTCCTGAAGAGCCACCTAGACTAGCTTCTCCTCCAATCTTGGCACAATATTCCATGCATCATCCTCTACCATGGCTCTCATCAAAGCCTCTAGGTTTGCTACCTTTTCAAGGATGTTGTTCATCTATGCCATGTAGCTTAAAAACTTCTTTGAAGACCTGCTTTCCATGAATGTGTTCCTACAAGTCTCTACATGCCCTTTTGCATCCCTCAATGTCTACACAAACCAACTAGGTCTCCTAATAGAATTGGAAGGAGCCACTCACTCTCCCCCACCTAAAGGTTGACTCCCTAAGCTCGAAACCTTTGCATGTTGCTCTACCTTTGGAAGTATCCTACTCCTTGTCCTTTGTCGCTAGTGGTGGCATCTCATGAGACTTACTAGATGCAAATTTCTCTTTGAACTTTACATCTTTGTCCAAAACTATCTTCCTTTGTGCTGGTATGAAGATTTTGTAATCCTTTGATGCCTCATTTTATCCCACAAATACCCCTTCATTCCTGAAGGTTCAAGCTTCATCCTCTTCTCCATAGGTACATTGATGTATATTGAACAACCAAAGATACGAAAGTGCCCTATCTTTGGGTTCACTCCTATGAAAGCCTCCTCAAAAGTCTTGTCCCCCACCATGAAAGAGTGCCAGAAGGTGGATGCTTGAGAGCAGCTGCATGAGGAAGAGGTTGTGTGAGACAACCAACAAACACCTGAGAAGTGGGTCCAGAGCAGACACCGACAAACAATGTGGGGAACACTTAAGCATCCACATTAAAATAATATCAAAATCTATTCGGACTCTTTTCCTAGGAAAATGGCCCACCCATGAAAATACATATAACCATAACTTGGAAATGACCCAGTTGATCAAAGCCTCCTTGGCTAACCTAGATCTCACTCGCTTCTCTTTGTGCTTTCTTCAAACTTGGCACATTGGAATGGAAGTCATTTTCACACAATCATTGAGATTTGTTCTCAAAGTTTGTATTCACTCACTCTTTTCCCTTGGCCTAGCACTTCTTTGATAAGCTTGAGTTCTGACCAAATCCTTAACTTTAATATGTAAAGTGATTGACTATTGAAATTAAATCTCACATCACTTAAAATTAACATTTAATCTAATTCACTAATATAAAGAAATTCATTAAATTAAACATGTTTTTATCTTATAAAAATAAATTACTTTAATTAAAATTTAAATGTGTATTAGCATACTTTTATATAACTAAACATTTAAGGTTGTGTAAAAATACTGGCCTCAACTACAAAAATAAACACTTACTACATCAAGCTATAAAAATAAATCACTTCACTTATATGTATGTATATGTATAATTTAATTCACTAATATAAAGAAATTCATTAAATTAAACATGTTTTTATCTTCTAAAAATAAATTACTTTAATTACTATAGTAATAGTAATTGCTAAAATACCCGGATGCGGGTGTAAGCACAGGAGAAAGTGCTAGGCCACATGGCCAGCAGGTGATGACACGAGCCAGCCAGCGGGAGGACACCAGGGACGCCGTCGCAGCAATAAATGTGAAGGCCCCCGCTCAGAACTCTTAATGAAATTAAAGGCGGATAGATGGGAGGGCAGGGCGCATTCATGGCGCTCAAGATTCAATGGAATGTTAATGGATTTATGTTGGATGAAGGTATGGAGTCACACCATTCGAGCCTGGACATTCTCTGCCTTCTGGCAGACGCTGAGAACTCTGAATTCTCTGCTTTTCAAGAAAGGGGCATCAAAGCACCATTTTCAGGTGCCGAGAAGAGAAGCCCTGAATTGGCAGCTCTGTTTCACTCAGCCAGCTCCATTGTCAACATGGCTAAGCCAAGAGAAAGACAGCCGTGCAGACGCGGAACTGGTCGTGGGAGCTCCTCCCGCCCTCCAGCAGCGGATGCCCACCACCATTGTTGCTGCTGCTACTGTTATAGACGGGCTGGAACTCCCCACCTGCAGGCATCACAGTTCTTGGATACGGGCAACCCAGTTGAAGGACCACCAGCGCTTCCAGCGTTTGGCACCGCAGTGTTTAACTTGGGGCACCTCAGTGCACATATTTCAGTCCTCTTCGTTAGGGACTCAGAGGAGGATGACGAGGGATCAAACGGCAGAGAAACGCCCTCCGATGACCAATCGGGAAGGGCTGAGGAAAAGACAAAGGGAGCACCTGAGAAGGCACCCGCCCAGCCTCAGACGCAGGAGGCGTCGACGTCCAAGGCGGGAGAAGAACGGGCAGGCCTCCCGAAAGAATATGGTTGGGTCCCGATCATTGAGGAGGAACCGGAGGAGTAGCAGACATTGGCTCCGTCATCCATCTTTTTGTCCAGGTCCAGTTCTAAGGTCTTCTGTCTCGGTCGTTTTCTATGTTTGGGATAAATCAAAATGTTTTTGTATGGGTCTTTAGTTCGTCTGCAGGTCTTTTTGTAACTTTGTTTCAGTTAGTAAGTCTTTTCTGGGCGATTGCACATGTCCACGGTCGCCCCTGCGAGGGTGGTTTTTTGTGTCACAGCCCCTGCGTGGGCAAGGTTAATGTAAAAAAGAAAATCTTGATTAGTTTTGAGGCAGCTTGGACACATCTCTCTGCTAAAGCCAGCTGCCAACCCATAGTGCCACAGATGGCCATGGGGAACCTGTTTTACTGCTTGTAATGATCTTTTGTACATAATATAATTACTTAGCATAGTTTTACTGAGAAAAAAAAAATAGTAATTGCTAAAATTTAAATGTGTATTAGCATACTTTTATATAACTAAACATTTAAGGCTATGTAAAAATACTTGCCTCAACTACAAAAATCAACACTTATTACATCATGCTATAAAAATAAGTCACTTGACTTATATATATATATATATATATATATATATAGATAATTTAATTTACTAATATAAAGAAATTCATTAAATTAAACATGTTTTTATCTTCTAAAAATAAATTACTTTAATTACTATAGTAACAGTGATTGCTAAAATTTAAATGTGTATTAGCATACTTTTATATAACTAAACATTTAAGGCTATGTAAAAATGCATGCCTCAACTACAAAAATCAACACTTACTACATCAAGCTATAAAGATAAATCACTTGACATATATATATATATATATATATATATATATTAAGGTGCTTCACGGACACTGTGTGGCCACTACATCCATGGTAAAATCTAGGCAGATCAACCCATATATATATATATTAAGGTGCTTCACAGACACTGTGTGGCCACTATATCCACGGTAAAATCCAGGGAGATCAACCCACATATATATATATATATATATATATATATATATATTAAGGTGCTTCACGGACACTGTGTGGCCACTACATCGGAAAAATCCAAGCAGATCAACCCAAAGGGATCTTCAGCCAATTAATTTATAGTTGACGATAGAAAGTTTTGGTCTTTGAGGCCCAGTCCACCACCTCCTATGAATCACCTAGCACATCCAACTCTTTGATATCAAGCCAGTGAGCACAAAACAATACTCTCCACAAGGCGAAAACTTCAACTTTGGTGTTCGATCCATTGCCACCCAGCCATTTAAAATGATAATATGTTCCAAGTTGATAAGTAATAAAAGCACCACAACCACACAATTCATTTTTTTCAACTCTGTCAAAAAAAGCCCTTGAGGACAGTCATATGCCGAAGATAGAGGGTGGATATGTCTCACCGATGAAATACCACCGCCATATCCAACTTCCCGGTAAAATGCCACAATTCGGATACAGGGAACTCTGATATTTTGTGATTTCTCTTCGAATAAAAATGAGTTACGGCATTTCCATATGCCCCACATAGTGTATAATGGGAGTGGGCCAAATTCTTTTTGGTTATATATACAATCTTGTAGGCAGTCACCAAGTGATGTGGAAATCCAATCTGCTTTTCAATTTAGAAGATTCATCACGCCTACTCGGATTTTGCAAATGCGCATTGCATAAAAATATGTACTGAATCCTCTAGAGCATCTACACATAATATACATTGACCAAGACCAGTGAAGACCCTGTGGCAAAGATGGTTCGATGTCAATATCTTATTATTCCAGACCAACCAACCAAATACCTTGAGCTTGGTAGGAAT
This sequence comes from Pinus tabuliformis, assembly GCA_031772625.1. Classification (NCBI taxonomy): domain Eukaryota; kingdom Viridiplantae; phylum Streptophyta; class Pinopsida; order Pinales; family Pinaceae; genus Pinus; species Pinus tabuliformis. Next base: position 290,154,352 of record CM062817.1, read on the forward strand.
ATTCCACCGCCAAATTTTCAAGAACCATCGACATGACACTGGATGTATAGGGAAGGAGTTATACACCAATATGCATCCTTAACCAATATCTGACCCTGTGCCAAATAATAGCCCAGGCAAAAGTATCGTCATATTCATATAGAGAAATGCAAGCCAGAGTTAGATTTTGGGCAATACCTATACCATCGAATATGAAGATCACCTTATAAGCCAAATTCTGATGTCTGCATCCAGATTGGATGGAGAAAGTCATTGTTGACAACAATCTAGTTGATAGAATAGATTCCAAGATTGTGAATATTTCTCCTAAGATCCATAGGTAGAGTACGGTCCCCCTTATAACCACATATAGGATCAAGTCTGATTTCTACATTAGTCTCATTGCCAACCTGCCATCTGATGTTGCTCATAAGCCAAGGTGACTTTCATAAAGCTTCTCCATATATATGAGATGGCACATGGGATGTATGCCCCCTGCTTGATCCACTGTAACATGGTCTGGTTTTTTTAGATACTGTCTTGATAATGCATTGCCATATGCCATCTCCACTAATTGTTCTCCATAAGCTCTTCATAAGTAGTGCCTAGCTTAATCTTTCAAGGTCCTTAATGCCCCAGCCACCCTCTTCCTTCCTCTGCCATAATACCGCAAGGCGGGCCAAGTGGAACTTATGTTTATGTTCTGCAATACTGCATATACCATAATCAACCGACCCACAATTGATGCTAGAATTTTTCAGTCAGCAAATGCCAACCTTTGGTTCCATATCTGTTCTGTTTGAGGATAAATTCGAGATATTTAAAACCAAAGTCCAATGATGCACTGTCCACCTCAAATATTCCAGTGATCTCCAATATGTAAGCATCATCTGGGGATGAAGAGATCAATTATGACTTTGAATTGTTCATGTATAGACCAGATGCATCCCCAAAGTAACTAATGATCCGTTGCAAGTACCTCCATTCCACAATGGACAAATTACCAAAAATAAGCGCAATGTCGACAAAAATGAGATGTGTGACCTTAATGTGTCTGGAAATCCGCACTCCTGAAATTGTCTCATTGTTATGTGCAACCATGATTAACCTACTCATACCCTCTGATCCGAATTGGATCCATGAAAATTATCAGAGTTCTATGACTGTATCAAATCATGACAGACTTCAAAAACTTGTGAACAATGAGCTATCATAAATAACCTCTGTATAATGGTAGTTTGTAGCCAGCAAGGAATGACGAGGACCTCGGTCAAAGCACGCTGACCGAGGCCCATGGAGACCGCGCAGTAGCGCAAACTAGCAAATAGGAAGCTCAGATCAGAAAACGGACGTTGTTTCTAATGCAAGCGCTAATTGCGCATCGCTAGGAAAAACCCCTCGAGAAGAAAAAGCCCCGAGCGCTCGGTCACAAGGAAAACCCGAAAACCGTGGGAAAAGCGCTAAAATGGCAGCAGGTCTCCCGCTCCAAAACAAGCGAAATATCAGAGGCGTTTGGGCGGTAAGCGGAATTGTCAGGAGACCCAGCAATGCCATACAACGAATGACGCGTGTCCGGCGGATGAGAGAGAAAACCGCTCTCATCGCGGGCTAACGTTCGGGCAACTCAACCGCGCGATAAGAGTGATAACCGTAGGATCTAAAGGCCCCAGATCTAATGGCGGAGATTGCGCCTAATGGGAAACTGGATTTGATGGGAGAAATAAGCTGAAGCATATAAAGGTTGGAGTCTGATTTGATCGTTGAGCTAGTGGATGAATCATTTCGCGGCATAACCAAAATAACGAACCGTTTGAGGAAGAGCTGGTGCAGTTCGTGAGGGGACAAGTGGCCACCTCCCTGTGAAACGTTACGCAGTAGCGATGACGCAAAGGCAGGGAATTCCAAGCGGACAACAACAGGCGAACCGAAGAGACGAAAGAGGAAGTGAACAGTCATGAGACAGGTTGGCTTTAAGCCACGAACAAACAAAGAGCAGAACATAGGGAGAAGAAGAATAGAAGAAGAGAACAGAGTGAAGCAAGAAGCAGAGAACAGAGAAGCGAGCTGACCTATAGAGCTAAGGCAGCATCGAGCAAACAAAAGGCTTGATAGGTTCAAGCAATCCCTGTGAGGATATCTGTCGGGAACTGAGTACCAAGTTGGACTCATCCCTTTAAGACCAGTTGAGGTCGAGACTTGGTAAGGAAGAGTCTGTGCACTCTAGTGGCTTGGGGAATCCAAGAACCACCCTACTAAGCATCATCTATTCCAGGAGACTCAAATCGAGCTCCTCATTGTAAAAACTCTGCTTAACGACACAATAAAAAAAAAATCCACCACTGAAAGCTGGACCGGAGACGTAGCCCAAGAGGATTAGGTGAAGTCCTTATTAAATTTTGTTGTGTTTCTGTTTGCTTGCTGTGTTTCTCTTACTGTTTTCCAGTTTCTGTGTATTTTGCAATCTTATCGATCCGTTGCCTAAGATAACATAGACACACACCAGTGCATGAGTCTGTAATACCTTCATTCATTAATTAATTAACTGAGATCACTCTCAAGTGATTTTCAGATCAAGTGGTATAAGAGCTCTAGGTTGTTAAGGTTAGAAAAGCTTGTGTTGGATTTAGCTGTTGAATGCTAACAAGATCAAATCTCAAATTAGGAGAAGGAGAGTTGGTCGAAACTAATCTTGAAATTGGGAGAGTCTATACTCGGAAGACAATGTTAGAGGAAGGTTCTATGGGGCCAGACCCTCAATTCATAGATAGTTTCCTAGCCATAAGGTCCATGGTAGAGGAAATGTATAAGGACTTTAAAAAACACAAGGATGAAGATTCATCAGGCTCCAAACAAGATAAACGAGAAGAAGAGTTTCTCCTTCATGACCACTCAAAAGGCAAAGGGAAAGAAAAAAGCTTTCTCACACCTCCTAATAGCCCTGAACATAAAAAGAAGACATCTTTGATTAAACTAAATGTTAAATTTGATTTACCTATATATGATGGAGATTTGAATGCAGAAAAGCTGGACAATTGGATTAAACAAATTGATATTTATTGCAGACTGCAGAGTATTGATTTAGACAAGAGCAAGATTCAACTGGCCAGCCTACACCTTGGAGGCACTGCCTTGGTTTGGTGGGAAGGTAGGACCCAAGCTGACATGAAAAGACATGGTAAGATTATTTCTCTCTAGAGTGGATTTGTTTCTGCAATCAAAAAGCAGTTCTATCCATTGGCCTACATGCAGCAAGCCATGATGAGCTGGCAAACTCTTCGACAGTTGAAAGGGCAAAGTGTACAAGGATACACCCAAGAATTTAGAAAGAGAGCATTGATTCTAGGAATCTCATTAGACTCACCTGAGACTCTGTTGAAGTACATTGGTGGTCTACATAGCTACATGAGGCACACTATCCTCATGTTTAATCCCACTAGTATAGATGAGGTATTTGTACAAGCTACTCATTTAGAAGCTAGAGGAAAGAATGGAAATCCAGAAGTTGGGGGATCATCCCAACCCACTGCAAGCAAGAATAAGGAGAAAAGAAAATAGAAATGGAAAGCAAGGAAGGCCAACACTGCACAAAAAATCAAGGCTTCATGCACTCACTATAATAAGGATGGGCATGATGATGAGCACTGTTGGATTCTGCATCCGGAGCTGAGACCTAAGAAGTTCGAGCGCAAGAAGAAGAAGACTACTGCAACTATTCAGAAATATTTGGGGTTAGACTCAAGAGATAAAACAACCATTGCAGCCACAGGTATAAAAGGTAAGAATTTTGAAGCATCTCCTAGTAATTCTGCACAATCTACTATTGATGAAGAAAATGAGATAAAAAGACATGAGCTTTTCCATATTCGAGTTATTTCCAAACATCAAAAGATTGATACTTTGTTTGATGGTGGCTCACAAGTAAATTTAATTTCTGAAGCAATTGTAAAGAAGTTTGGATTAGTGACTACACCTCACAAAAAACCATACCCATTAGGATGGTTAAATGATAAAGCACAATTACAAGTGACTAGACAATGCAAACTCAAGTTTTCTTTGGGTCAGCATTTGTAGATGAGGTTGAGTTAGACATAATTCCTTTGGATATATGTGGAATTGTTTTAGGAAGTCCTTACTTGTATGACAGAAAAGCTATTTTCTATAGAGCTAAGAACAAGTATCTACTTGTTAAAGATGGAATCGAATACTTTGTAAGAGCTCATAAGCTCAAAAATAATTACACTCTCATAAACTCAGGGTAGATGAAACGAATGATAAATTCATGAAAACAATTTTTACTGATGGTTGTAAAGGAAAAGAAACCTGATAAAACCAATGTATTTGAGGGCTGTAATGCTAAACAGCGAGCTGATTTAGAAAAATTTGTTTCAGAGTATGATATCTTGTTTCAAGAACCTAAAGGTCTGCCACCCAAAAAGGAAATAGTGCATGAAATTAATTTGCAGCAAGATGCTCCACTGCCTAACATTGGAATGTACAGGTTGTCCGCTTTAAAGAATGCAGAAATCAAGAAGCAGGTGCAGGAGTTGCTCGAGAAGGGGTTCATCAGACCTAGCACATCACCATGTGGGTCACCAATCATTTTGGTGAGAAAGAAAAATGGCTCATGGAGAATGTGCATTGATTACCGAGCACTAAATAAGATAACAATCAAAAATCGTTATCCCCTTCCTCGGATAGATGATCTGTTAGATCAGTTTAAATAGGTTGTTTATTTTTCCAAGCTAGACTTGCATAGTGGATATCACCAGGTCAGAGTTGTAGAACAAGATGCATGGAAGACTACTTTCAAAACAAAGCAGGGATTGTATGAGTGGTTGGTTATGCCTTTTGGATTAACTAATGCTCCTGCTAATTTCATAAGATTAATGAATGATGTACTCAGACCTTTTCTTGATGATTTTGTTATTATGTATCTGGATGACATTCTGATATTTAGCAAAACATGGGAAGAACATTTAAAGCATGTTAAACAGACACTAGATGTTTTGAAAAGAGAAAAACTTTATGTTAAACTCTCAAAATGTGTATCTGGCAAAACATCTTTGAATTATTTGGGACATATAGTAGGGGGTGGTGAATTGAAGGTAGATCCCTCTAAGGTGGCAGTCATTTTAAACTGGCCTAAACCCAAATCTGCTACAGAAGTTAGGAGCTTCTTAGGAGCAGCACAGTATTGGAGAAAGTTCATTTCTAACTTTTCCTTAATTGCAGCTCCCTTACATGCTTTAACAGGATTGAACAAGGTGTTTCAGTGGGGAGGCAAATAGAAGAAAGCCTTCGACACCTTGAAAGAAAAGATTAGTACAGCACCAGTACTAGCACTGCTTGATCTTCAAAGACCATTTGAGATCCAAACGGATGCCAGTGACTATGCCTTGGGAGCAGTTTTGACATAGCACGGTAAACCCATATGTTATCATTCTGAGACATTTAATTTTGCAATAGTTAACTATCCCACATATGACAAATAATTGTATGCATTAGTACAGAGTGTGAAAATGTGGAAACATTACTTAATGGGCAAAGAGACAGTAATACATGTTGATCATCAACCACTTCAATATCTACACTCCCAAACTAAGTTGCAGCAATCAAGACACTTTATAAATATGGGTTTTCTACAACAATTTCATTTGGTCATCAGATATAAAAAGGGCATACACAATAAAGTTGCAGACATGTTATCTAGACCCATTATAAATGCATCTACTATATACTTAAGCATAATTCTGTGTTACATGAGAGCTACATTGAACAATATTCTCAAGATATAGACTTTAAAGATGTATATGCAATTTTAAGTCAAGGCAAACGAGTAGAAGAATTGGATTATCATATTAAGGACCGAGTCCTATATCATTGTGGGAAGTTATGCATTCCACAAACTGAAAGAGTAAAGATAATTCGAGAAGCACAAACTTCTCTAATATCAGGTCACTTTGGGGTAAGTAAAACAGTTGCACAGCTGCAAAGATTTTGTTATTGGCCAAAAATGAACGAGACATTTTCTAGATATGTAAGAGGGTGTACTATGTGTGCTAAAATCAAGCCCAACAATAGAAAACTAGGCTTGTACACTCCACTACCAGTTCCTTCTCATCCTTGGCAAAGTGTTTCCATGGATTTTGTTGGAGGACTGCCTAAATCTAAGAAAGGTCATGATTATTTGTATGTTGTTGTGGATAGGTTCAGCAAAATGTGTATTTTGATACCTTGTAATAAATAGATTACAGTTGAACAAACTGCAAAATTGTTCTTTCAACATGTATGGGTTCATTTTGGATTACCCACTTCCATTATATCTGATCAAGACACCTGATTTGTGGGGAAGTTTTGGTCGAGTCTGTGGGAACTGATGGACACCAAATTGAAGAAAAGCACAGCTTTTCATCCAGAAACCAATGGCCAGACATAAGTAGTCAACATGACAGTGATCTAGTTGCTCAGGGGATATTGCAGTAAGCATCCCAAACTCTGGGATGAACATTTATGTTATGTGCAGCATGCTTACAATTGAGCAAAACATTCTTCTACATAGAGATCTCCTTTTGAGACCTGTTTTGGTTTCACACCAAGGTCTCCTTTGGATTTTGTCTTTGATAAAGACACAACAGTTGAGGGACACAACGATGTGGACAGGGCAACTAGGTTCATTGAACAAATCCAAGAGATCCACTAAGCGGTACAGGAACAGCTGGAAAAGAGCCAGGCCAAATACAAGGCAAGGCATGACAAGCATCGGATGGAGCATAGTTTCCAAGTTGGTGACCAAGTCTGGCTGTATATCGGCAAGGACAGGATGCAAGGTGAAGATAAAAAGCTAAAGCCTATCAGGTATGGACCATTCAAGATACTTGAGAAAATTGGTGAGAATGCTTTTCGCCTTGATCTACCAGCTTACATGCACATCTACTCAGTCGTAAATGCAGATAGCTTGAGATTGTTTCAACCTTCACTAATTGAGGTTCCTGAAGAGCAGAGTCAATTGCCTTCTATTGATGACCTGTTACCTAAATATATTAATGAATTGTAGGAAGACACAGTTCTAGACAGGAAGGTGAGGACGACGCGTAGGGGAGATGTTGAGTACCTCAGAATTGGGCTCAAGGGTTCAAATTCGAGCAGTGCAAAATGGATAGGGATTGGACAAGTGAGACAATTGTACCCTCACTTAGTCGATGCTTGAAAACTAACTTTTGGTGGTCCAAAAGCTTTTTCAGTGGGAAGGTCGTGATCCGAATTGGATCCTTGAAAATTATCATAGTTCTATGACTGTATCAAATCATGACAGACTTCAAAAACTTGTGAACAATGAGCTATCAGAAATAACCTTTATTTAATGGCAATTTGTAGCTAGCAAGAAACGATGAGGACCTCGGTCAAAGCGCGCTGACCAAGGCCCATGGAGACCGTGTAGTGGCGCAAACTGGCAAATAGGAAGCTCAGATCAGAAAGCGGAGGCTGTTTCTGATGCGCGATTAGCATCACGCATCACTGGGAAAAACCCCTCGAGAAGGAAAAGCCCCAAGCGCTCGGTCACAAGGAAAACCCGAAAACCATGGGAAAAGCGCTAAAACGGCAGGCGGGTCTCGCACTCCAAAACTAGCGAAATATCGAAGGCGTTTGGGCGGTAAGAGGAATTATCAAAAGACCCAGTGATGCCATACAACAAATGACACGTGTCCGGCGAATGAGAGAGAAAACCGCTTTCATCGCGGGCTAACGTTCAGGAAATTCAACCACGCGATAAGAGTGATAACCGTAGGATCTGGAGGCCCCAGATCTAACGGCGGAGATTGCGCCCGATGGGAAACCAAATTTGAAGGGAGAAATAAGCTTAAGCATATAAAGGTTGGAGTCCGATTTGACCACTAAGCTGGCGGATGAATCATTTCACGGCATAACCGAAATAACGAACCGTTTGAGGAAGAGCTGGCGCAGTTCGTGAGGGAACAAGTGGCCACCTCTGTGTGAAATGTTACGCAGTAGCGATGACGCACAGGCAGGGAATTCCAAGCAGACAACAATAGGCGAATCGAAGAGACGGAAGAGGAAGCGAAGAGTCATGAGACATGTTGGCTTTAAGCCACGAACAAACAAAGAACAGAACACAGGGAGAAGAAGAACAGAAGAAGAGAACAAAGTGAAGCAAGAAGCAGAGAACAGAGAAGCGAGCTGACCTGCAGAGCTAAGGCAACATTGAGCAGACAGAAGGCTTGAGAGGTTCAAGCAATCCCTGTGAGGATATCTGTCGGGAACTGAGTACCAAGTTGGACTCATCCCTTTAAGACCAGTTGAGGTCGAGACTTGGTAAGGAAGAGTCTGTGCACTCTAGTGGCTTGGGGAATCCAAGAACCACCCTACTAAGCATCATCTGTTCCAGGAGACTCAAATTGAGCTCCTCATTGTAAAAACTCTGCTTAAAGACACAATTAAAAAAAAATGCCACCACTGAAAGCTGGACTGGAGACGTACCCTGGGAGGATTAGGTGAACTCCTTATTAAATTTTGTTGTGTTTCTGTTTGCTTACTGTGTTTCTCTTACTGTTTTCCAGTGTCTATGTATTTTGCAATCTTATCAATCCGTTGCCTAAGATAACATAGACACACACCAGCACATGAGTCTGTAATACCTTCATTCATTAATTAATTAATTGAGATCACTCTCAAGTGATTTTCAGATCAAGTGGTATTAGAGCTCTAGGATGTTAAGGTTAGACAAGCTTGTGTTGGATTTAGCTGTTGAATGCTAACAAGATCAAAGCTCAAATTAGGAGAAGGAGAGTTGGTCGAAACTAATCATGAAATTGGGAGAGTCTATACTTGGAAGACAATGTCAGAGGAAGGTTTTGTGGGGCCAGACCCTCAATTCATAGATAGTTTCCTAGCCATAAGGTCCATGGTAGAGGAAATGTATAAGGACTTTAGAAAACACAAGGATGAAGATTCATCAGGCTCCAAACAAGATAAAGGAGAAGAAGAGTCTCTCCTTCATGACCACTCAAAAGGCAAAGGGAAAGAAAAAAGCTTTCTCACACCTCCTAATAGCCCTGAACATAAAAAGAAGACATCTTTGATTAAACTAGATGTTAAATTTGAATTGCTTGCATATGATGGAGAGTTGAATGCAAAAAAGCTGGACAATTGGATTAGACAAATTGATGTTTATTGCAGAGTGCAAAGTATTGATTCAGACAAGAGCAAGATTCAGCTGGCTAGCCTACGCCTTGGAGGCACTGCCTTGGTTTGGTGGGAAGGCAGGACCCAAGCTAACATGAAGAGACATGGTAAGACTATTTTTGTTTGGAGTGGATTTGTTTCCGCAATCAAAAAGCAGTTCTATCCATTGGCCTACATGCAGCAAGCCATGATGATCTGGCAAACTCTTCGACAGTTGAAAGGGCAAAGTGTACAAGGATACACCCAAGAATTTAGAAAGAGAGCATTGATTCTAGGAATCTCATTAGACTCACCTGAGACTGTTGAAGTACATTGGTGGTCTACATAGCTACATGAGGCACACTATCCTCATGTTTAATCCCACTAGTATAGATGAGGTATTTGTACAAGTCACTCATCTAGAAGCTAGAGGAAAGAATGGAAAGCCAGAAGTTGGGGGATCATCCCAACCCACTGCAAGCAAGGAAGGCCAACACTGTACAGAAAAGCAAGGCTTCATGCACTCACTATAAGAAGGATGGACATGATGATGAGCACTATTGGATTCTGCATCCGGAGCTAAGACCTAAGAAGTTCGAGGGCAAGAAGAAGAAGACTGCTGCAGCTATTCAGAAAGATTTGGGGTCAGACTCAGGAAATGAAACAACCATTGCAGCCACAGGTATAAAAGATAATAATTCTGAAGCATCTACTAGTAATTCTACACAATCTACTATTGATGAAGGAAATGAGAGAAAAAGACATAAGCTTTTCCATATTTGAGTTATTTCCAAACATCAAAAGATTGATACTTTGTTTGATGGTGGCTCACAAGTAAATTTAATTTCTGATGCAATTGTAAAGAAGTTGGGATTAGTGACTACACCTCACAAGAAACCATACCCATTATGATGGTTAAATGATAAAGCACAACTACAAGTGACTAGACAATGCAAACTCAAGTTTTCCTTTGGGTCAGCATTTGTAGATGAGGTTGAGTTAGACATAATTCCTTTGGATATATGTGGAATTGTTTTAGGAAGTCCTTACTTGTATGACAGAAAAGCTATTTTCTATAGAGTTGAGAACAAGTATCTACTTGTTAAAGATAGAATCGAATACTTTGTAAGAGTTCATAAGCTCAAAAATAATTTCACTCTCATAAACTTAGGGCAGATGAAACGAATGATAAACTCATGCAAACAATTTTTTCTGATGGTTGTAAAGGAAAAGAAACCTGATAAAACCAATGTATTTGAGGGTTGTAATGCTAAACAACAAGTTGATTTAGAAAATTTTGTTTCAAAGTATGATATCTTGTTTCAAGAACCTAAAGGTCTGCCACCCAAAAAGGAAATAGTGCATGAAATTAATTTGCAGCAAGATGCTCCAATGCCTAACATTGGAATGTACAGGTTGTCCGCTTTAGAGAACGCAGAAATCAAGAAGCAAGTGTACGAGTTGCTCGAGAAGGGGTTCATCAAACCTAGCACATCACCATGTGGGTCACCAATTGTTTTGGTGAGAAAGAAAGATGGCTCGTGGAGAATGTGCATTGATTACCGAGCATTGAATAAGATAACAATCAAAAATCATTATCCCCTTCCTCGCATAGATGATCTGTTAGATCAATTGAAAGAAGCTATTTATTTTTCCAAGCTAGACTTGCATAGTGGATATCACCAGGTCAGAGTTGCAGAACAAGATGCATGGAAGACTGCTTTCAAAACAAAGCAGGGATTGTATGAGTGGTTGGTTATGCCTTTTGGCGTAACTAATGCTCCTGCTGCTTTCATGAGATTAATGAATGATGTACTCAGACCTTTTCTTGATGATTTTGTTATTGTGTATCTGGATGACATTATGATATTTAGCAAAACATGGGAAGAACATTTAAAGCATGTTAAGCAGACACTAGATGTTTTGAAAAGAGAAAAAATTTATGTTAAACTCTCAAAATGTGAATTTGGCAAAACATCTTTGAATTATTTGAGACATATAGTAGGGGGTGGTGAATTGAAGATAGATCCCTCTAAGGTGGCAGTCATTGTAAACTGGCCTAAACCCAAATCTGCTACAGAAGTTAGGAGCTTCTTAGGAGCAGCACAATATTGGAGAAAGTTCATTTCTAATTTTTCCTTAATTGCAACTCCCTTACATGCTTTAACAGGATTGAACAAGGTGTTTCAGTGGGGAGGCAAACAGTAGAAAGCCTTCAACACCTTGAAAGAAAAGATTAGTACAACACCAGTATTAGCACTGCTTGATCTTCAAAGACCATTTGAGATCCAAACGGATGCCAGTGACTATGCCATGGGAGCAGTGTTGACACAACACAGTAAACCCATATGTTATCATTCTGAGACATTTAATTTTGCAGTAGTTAACTATCCCACATATGACAAAGAATTGTATGCATTAGTACAGAGTGAAAAAGTGGAAACATTACTTAATGGGCAAAGAGACAGTAATACATATTGATCATCAACCACTTCAATATCTACACTCCCAAACTAAGTTGCAACAATCAAGACACTATAGATGGATGGGTTTTATACAACAATTTCATTTGGTCATCAGATATAAAAAGGGCATACACAATAAAGTTGCAGACATGTTATCTAGACCCATTATAAATGCATCTAGTATACTTAAGCAGAATTCTATGTTACATGAAAGCTACATTGAACAATATGCTCAAGATATAGACTTCAAAGATGTATATGCAACTTTAAGTCAAGGCAAACGAGTAGAAGAATTGGATTATCATATTAAGGACCAACTCCTATATCATTGTGGGAAGCTATGCATTCCACAAACTGAAAGAGTAAAGATAATTCGAGAAGAACAAAATTCTCTAATATCAGGTCACTTTGGGGTAAGTAAAACAGTTGTACAGCTGCAAAGATTTTGTTATTGGCCAAAAATGAACGAGACAGTTTCTAGATATGTAAGAGGGTGTACTATGTGTGCTAAAAGCAAGCCTAGCAATAGAAAACTAGACTTGTACACTCCACTACCAATTCCTTCTCATCCTTGGGAAAGTGTTTCCATGGATTTTGTTGGAGGATTGCCTAAATCTAGGAAAGGTCATGATTATCTGTATGTTGTTGTGGATAGGTTCAACAAAATGTGTATTTTGATACCTTGTAATAAACAGATTACAGCTGAACAAACTGCAAAACTGTTCTTTCAACATGTATGGGTTCATTTTGGATTACCCACTTCCATTGTATCTGATCGAGACACCCGATTTGTGGGGAAGTTTTGGTCGAGTCTGTGGGAACTGATGGACACCAAACTGAAGAAAAGCACAGCTTTTCATCCACAAACCAATGGCCAGACAGAAGTAGTCTACAGGACAGTGATCCAGTTGCTCAGGGGATATTGCAGTAAGCATCCCAAACTCTGGGATGAACATTTATGTTATGTGCAACATGCTTACAACCGAGCAAAACATTCTTCTACACAGAGATCTCCTTTAGAGACCTGTTTTGGTTTCACACCAAGGTCTCCTTTGGATTTTGTCTTTGGTAAAGACACAACAGTTGAGGGACACAGTGATGTGGACAAGGCAGCTAGGTTCATTGAACAAATCCAAGAGATCCACCAAGCAGTACAGGAACAACTGGAAAAGAGCCAGGCCAAATACAAGGCAAGGCATGAAAAGCATCAGATGGAGCATAATTTCCAAGTTGGTGACCAAGTCTAGTTGTATATCAGCAAGGATAGGAAGCAAGGTGAAGGTAAAAAGCTAAAGCCTATCAGGTATGGACCCTTCTAGATACTTGAGAAAATTGGTGAGAATGCTTTTCGCCTTGATCTACCAGCGTACATGCACATCTACTCAGTCGTTAATGCAAATAGCTTGAGATTGTTTGAACCTTCACTAATTGAGGATCCTGAAGAGTAGAGTCAATTGCCTTCTATTGATGACCTATTACCTGAATATCTTAATGAGTTGTAGGAAGACACAGTTCTGGACAGGAAGGTGAGGACGACGTGCAGAGGAGATGTTTAGTACCTCAAAATTGGGCTCAAGGGTTCAAAGCAAAATGGATAGAGATTGGACAAGTGAGACAATTGTACCTTCACTTAGTAAATGCTTGAAAACTAACTTTTGGTGGTCCAAAAGCTTTTTCAGTGGGAAGGCCGTGATCCAAATTGGATCCATGAAAATTATCAGAGTTCTATGACTGTATCAAATCATGACAGACTTCAAACACTTGTGAACAATGAGTTATCAGAAATAACCTCTGTATAATGGCAGTTTGTAGCCAGCAAGGAACGACGAGGACCTCGGTCAAAGCACGCTGACCGAGGCCCATGGAGATCGCGCAATGGCGCAAACTGGAAAATAGGAAGCTCAGATCAGAAAACAGAGGCCATTTCTGATGCGTGATGCTAATCGTGCATCGCTGGGAAAAACCCCTCGAGAAGGAAAAGCCCCGAGCGCTTGGTCACAAGGAAAACCCGAAAACCGTGGGAAAAGCGCTAAAACAACAGGCAGGTCCCACGCTCCAAAACAGGCGGAATATCGGAGGCGTCTGGGCGGTAAGCAAAATTTTCAGGAGACCCAGCAATACCATACAACAAATGACGCATGTCCGGCGGATGAGAGAGAAAACGGCTCTCATCGCGGGCTAACATTCAGGTAAGTCAACCACGCGATAAGGGCGATAACCGTAGGATCTGGAGGCCCCAGATCTAACGGCGGAGATTGCGTCCGATGGGAAACTGGATTTGAAGGGAGAAATAAGCTAAAGCATATAAAGGTTGGAGTCCGATTTGACCACTGAGCTGGCAGATGAATCATTTCGCGGCATAACAGAAATAATGAACCGTTTGAGGAAGAGCTGGCGTAGTTTGTGAGGGGACAAGTGGCCACCTCCCTGTGAAACATTACGCAGAAGCGATGACATAGAGGCAGGGAATTCCAAGCGGACAGCAGCAGGTGAACCAAAGAGACGAAAGAGGAAGCGAACAGTCATGAGACAGGTTGGCTTTAAGCCACGAACAAACAAAGAGCAGAACACATGGAGAAGAAGAACAGAGTGAAGCAAGAAGCAGAGAACAGAGAAGTGAGCTGACCTGCAGAGCTAAGGCAGCATCGAGCAGACAGAAGGCTTGAGAGGTTCAAGCAATCCCTGTGAGGATATCTGTCGGGAACTGAGTACCAAGTTGGACTCATCCCTTTAAGACCAGTTGAGGTTGAGACTTGGTAAGGAAGAGTCTGTGCACTATAGTGGCTTGGGGAATTCAAGAACCAGCCTACTAAGCATCATCTGTTCCAGGAGACTCAAATCGAGCTCCTCATTGTAAAAGCTCTGCTTAAAGACACAATAAAAAAAAGGCCACCACTGAAAGCTGGACCGGAGACGTAGCCCAGGAGGATTGGGTGAACTCCTTATTAAATTTTGTTGTGTTTCTGTTTGGTTATTGTGTTTCTCTTACTGTTTTCCAGCGTCTGTGTATTTTGCAATCTTATCGATCCGTTGCCTAAGATAACATAGAAGCACACTAGCACGAGTCTGTAATACCTTCATTCATTAATTTGGTTTTGGGGAAAAATTTATAAAGTGGGTCCAGGCTGCCATTTCAGAGCCTTGGATTGCCCCCCTAGTAAACGGAAGAGCCACAGAATTTTTCAAAGCCTCGAGGGGCCTCAGGCAGGGATGCCCTCTCTCCCCCCTGCTCTTTGTCATCCAAGCCTCGGTCCTCAGTTTCCTGTTAGATAAAAAAATGCATGATCAAGAAATCAATGGCTTGTGTATAGCTAGAGGAGTCAAAAGTTTAAACCATGCCTTATTTGCTGATGATACCCTGCTATTAGGCAGCGCCACCTACTCCACCGCCTCCAAGTTCAAAGCTGCCCTGGATGTCTCCATCAAGGCCTCTGGTAGTGCCCTCAATAAGAATAAATGTCACATTTATAGCTGGAATACCCCGCCAAGGGTTCTCTCTGCAATATCTAGGTGTCTTGACTTTGCTGCCTCATCCACCTGGACCTCTTTTAAATATCTGGGTCTTCCGGTCAGTCACAAAAGGCTCACTGTCAAAGACTGGCATCCACAGCTTGAAAAGTTCAAAACTAAAATTCAATCCTGGGGCTTCCGCTGGCTCAACGCAGCTGGCAAGACTGTTCTGGTGAAATCTGTGCTCTCCAGTCTTCCCATATTTCATTTTGCAGGTCTCATTGCCCCTCTAACCATTTTGAACAAGATGGAGGAGCTCATGCGCAGATTTTTCTGGAAGGGCGGAAAGCAAAATGAAAGGAAAATCCCCCTCATCAGCTGGGAAACAATAGCCAAGCCTCTGTGGGAAGGTGGACTGAATTTCAAAAGCATTAATCACCAGAACGTGGCCATGGCTGCAAAGATCATTTGGAGGATCATTGCGCCCAAACCAGGCGGGCACAGATCGCCTTATGGAAGAAGTACTTCAGGGGATCTCGTCTAAGATGTCTAGAAAGTGAATCTCATGCCCAGAACTCTACTCTCATCAAACAGAACTCAACATTCCACAAAATTCTAGCTAAAGCAGGCCCCCTAATCAGAGAGCACTCTTATTGGGTCCCCGGAAACGGCAGAAGGATAAACATATGGACAGATCGGATTATGAATCAGGAGCCTCTGGAATTTAGGCTGGTCTCCAGGGAACTGCGCAGGTGGATGGAATACAAAGGGCTGCGCACACTCTGGGACATCTCACGGTGGCAAGATGAGAACTGGGCGGGCTGGAAAAGTGAGACGGTGCCAGATCACCTACGAACAGATTGGAATGCGCTGACAGACCACCTCCACGGTTTGGCCCCCACGCAGATGAGCAGGCAGGATAAAAAGGGATGGGGGACGAACGTCAAAGGGTACACAGTCGCCAGCGGATACAGAAAACTACTTGAGAAACCTCATGTGCCGCCCGATCCAGCACCGTGGCATGGAGTATGGCGCACTCCCTCTTGGCCGAAGACTGATACATTCGCATGGCAGCTCTGCCATGAACGCATCCTCACGCAGGACATACTGCAAAGAAAAGGGATCTACGGCCCCACTATTTGCCACCTATGCAAGGCAAATTCTGAGACAACAGTGCATATAATGCTGGAATGTAATTTCGCCAAGCAAATCTGGAGCTCCTTCGTGCAGAACCTGAGCGGCACCTTCTTAATGCCAAACACCATTGTGGAGATGTTCTCAAAATGGACAGACAGATATCCAGGTCAGCCGCCAAGAAACCAGGTAATTAAAACAGCCTGGGGCATTCTACCAAAGATAATTTGCTGGCAAATTTGGCTAGAAAGAAATAGAAGATTATTCAGGGGCACAAACCAGAACAGCAAGGTTATAGAGAGCAAAGTTATAAGCCAAATTAAGGAATGCCTTGCTGACATAAAAGATGATGCAAATCTCAGTCTTCAAGATATCTCCTGGGGCTCAAACATTGGCTTACAATTTCATCCAGCGAACAGAGCTGCCCCTCCTCATAAAAACTGGCACATAAGGAAATCAGAAGATGAATTTAAAGAATGGCTCAAAGCGATGTCAAGACATACCCTCTTCTTTGACGGGGCAGCAAAGGGAAACCCGGGCAAAGCTGGTGCAGGAGGAGTCATAGTAAACCCAAAAGGGGAAATATCTCACTCCTTCGCATGGGGGCTGGGTCACACAACCAGCGTGCAAGCTGAGGCTCTAGCTTTATACCAAGGCCTCAAGATCCTCCAAGAAACAGGTATTGAGACAGCCAATGCAATGAAAACCAGCACTAAAGTGAAGGATCTTAAACTTTCTAGGCTGATAACCAGAATCAAGGGAATAGGAAAATGCTTCCAGAGTTTAGACTATTTTCATGTGCTAAGAGCCCTCAATAAAGAGGCGGACAAAGAGGCCAATAAGGCCACTCTCCTCTCAGCAGGAATCAAGCAGGAAGATAAAGAAGATTCATGGGATCCCATTCCCTAACCTGTAGGCTCCAATGTTTTATTGCCTTATTTTAAAGAAATTCGTCTGTATCTCCAAGTGGGGGAAAACAATAAAAATCATTCACCCTAGATCAAAGAAGAACTTTGTAAGAATAAGATGCAGGCTCACTCACAAAAGTGACCCGCATCAGAATACAGGTGACCTCAATGTAATCAGTTTACTGGCTTTCAGCCCAACAGGAATATAAATATCCCATACCCGTTTTCGTTAAAAAAAAAAAAAAAAAAAAAAAAAAAAAAAAAAAAAAAAATACCTTCATTCATTAATTAATTAACTGAGATCACTCTCCGGAGATTTTCAGATCACCCTTAATGACAAGATGGAAAAGAAGTGGAGACAAAGCACAAATTAGTCGGAGTCCATGAATGCACTAAAAAAATGTGTAGGCAGACCATTAACCAACACCGCAAATTTGGCAGATCATGATCCGATAGCCCAACGGGGGTGACCCAAGATCTGAAGATGTCATGACATTCCCCTAGGTTCTCATGAATCAAGAAAGGATCAAGTTGCTTTGCGATACCAGCAGAGCCAGTCCTAGCAATCCACAAAGCTGGTCTTATGGGCACTGACAAGATGTCAACCAAATGATTTCTACCAAATAATTCTCTGACAATTCCAACCTTCTAATCCAATGTACACCTGTCACCCCAAATCTCACTCACATCCACAGTGAGGTTCGAGTCGCCAACCAATATTAATGATCCCATTTTCATAATGCCACAACTCTCCATGCGATTCCAAATACACTGTCGAGCTGTATAAGGATCATATGTATTAAGGATATGTATTCTAAACGTCAAGCCCCTGATAAATCTGGATAGTAGGATACCTGCAAAGGTTTTATATGCCAGAAAATAAACAACCTGAGGATTCCAAATAGAAGTGAGACCACTATCCATTGCACAAACCTTCCAGTCGGGACAAATCTTAAGAAGAATTGACCACACCTTATGGCTAGCCATCATCGTCTCTTGTAGAAGAATGATCAAAGGAAGTTGTGCCCCAATTAAATGTTTGAGAGCGAGGATCTTATGGGTGCCCCCAAACCCCTGACATTGACAGATAAAAGCTTCAGGGAGTGCAGAAGTCCACGGGCATAAACTCTCTCAGAACCCATATAGGATATGTCCTGTTATCAGATGAAGAACCTTCCAATTGGAGAACCGAATCATTATGGGAAATATCCTCATCAGGAGGGACCTTGGGACACCACTTCCTACCAATGGTCACATTCTTGCATGAATTGGGCTAAACTTAAAATATAAAACCACAAATTTCATTCATTTCTTTACTCAATTACATCATGCTTATATAGGAATAACACCTAACTAATTCCTAACTACTCACAACCGATTCCTGTTCAACTGCTCATAACTACTTCTATTTCAACTGCTTCATAACTAACCATTTCTGCATTAGCATTATTCTCACATCCTCCCTTAATGGAGAAATGGATTTTCTACCATACCTAACTGACTTCTAGAACTTGTACTTTGAACATCTGCTGTATTCTCTAGATTGATGTAACTACTGCATTAACAGAGGGTAGTTGGGATTAATACCTTTCTACCACTCTCCCTTAATTCCAACTATATAACAAACTATATATTCTTAATGATGACGACTTAAACTTTAACTTGCTTGCTGGTCTAAGTCTCAGCTAGGCTTACAACAAAACATTTCATTTTTGCCTTCTTATTAAAAGGTCCATGCTTGTTCTCAGCTAGGCTTACAACAAAACATTTCATTTTTGCCTTCTTATTAAAAGGTCCATGCTTGTTCCTTTTCCATTGCTGGTGCAGTTTCATCTTCACCTTTTTGGATTTCCTGATGAAATTCCTTTGCTCCTTGCTTACATACTTAACGTCAACAACCTCTTTTGGATTGAGAGGCAATGCAAGATCTCGAACGAGGTAATTTAATTCATGTTCTCCCCACTTTCCATAAGGAACCAGCGAAGGAGTCACCAAAATGCATTCATCTTTGAACATGAGCGGCCTTCGAAGAACATCCATGGTAGTATCCTCCAAAGTAGATCCAATAAAACTTCTAACAACCGAGCAAGTTTTAATCTCAGTGATTTCTTCACCAGCGTGATCCTCAACAACATGAGTGATTTCTTCAGGGACATGATCTTCAACAACATGAAACTCTTTGTCAATGGACTCAAAAACACGATCTTCAACAACATGAAACTCTTTGTCAATGGACTCAAAAACACTGCTAATCCCAAACGGGTTCATGAGAAAATGATCATTAAAAAGATCATTGTCAAAAAGGTCTAAAATAATAGACATATCAGTTAGCTTTATCACACTTCAAACAAAACACCTTTTCTACTTCTTCTCTCTGCTCTCCTTGGCCCTCGGGGCTCCTCCAATCAGACCCGCTGTCACAAACAGTGCTCACTAACAACACTCCCACTTACACAATTTTTGCAACAAAACAAAGAAAAACCGGGCCGGCTGAAAAAGAATATGACCACGGTAAGCTTGCAAACGATTCTCGACAGCTACAGCACCAATTAAAACAGAAAACTCATAACCTGTAATACGGCATTTACTTAAACTGCCACTTGACCGAGAACAAAACACATATACAGGGGCTCAGATTTACAGCAAGTAGAACATACAAACTCTTTTATGTTCATCCCATACAGCATATGTTCAGGTTGATGGCTACAGGTTCACAACCGTTTTAACCAGAAATGTCCGCGAATTGGATACCCAATTTAATTGCACCACTCTCTGTGGTACGCAGTACGAGGTCGGGCGTCTACGTGTCTCTCTGCATGGAGAATTAGTTGTTCTCAGGAATAAAATGCGTATTTCAGAAAGGACCAAACTATAGAAATAGACAATCACTGAAGGCGGTAAGAGAAAGTCAGTGATCAGTTGCGCTCTCGTCTTGGTTCACGAGATTCATTTGCCTGCAGACAATCAATCAACGTCAGCGTATGCTGTCCACAGCGTATCCTGCTGCACCGGATTCAGCCGCTGTCCACACCGTCCTGCTGAGCGTATTGAAGTACCCGAGTTCTTGAGTCTTGGCAGCAACCGAGTATCACAGTTCCGCTTACTGTTTTCATATATATGATATTCCCCAAACTTAAAACAGAAAACTGTTTACTTTGAGCGCCAGTCGCAAGAAAAACAGCAGATCGCAAAAAACAAACCGGAAGTATCTGTTAAAGAAATGGCACAAAAGAAATCGGTTGAGTGTTCTTGCAAGAACAAAGAACAAAATACCAGAGTTCTGGCAGCACACAAGCACGCATAACGGTGCCCGTTCTCGACAGTTCTATTCTGGACAGGGCGGCAAGCGAAAACTACCCAATACTCCGCCTACTCCGCGCCTTACTGACGGGCTTAGATCCTCTCGCGGTCTGAGGTTGAAGTCGAACTATAGGTTGCCACGGATCGAACCAAAGTCATGTTACCCAGCGCTCTCAGAGCCATTTACGAAAGAGCGGTTCCGAGTTTCTTAAGGTCTCGCTGTCTTGCTTCCACCAGCGTTCTTACACAGCAATCCTCGGCACACAAACGCACCACTGCTCCGTCTCGACAGCACTCCTCGGCACACAAACGCACCACTGCTCCGTCTCGACAGCACTCCTCGGCACACAAACGCACCACTGCTCCGTCTCGACAGCACCACACGCAGCCGTCTTGAGGTCAGTTAGCCGTCTTTCTCCACACAGCCATAAACCTCCACGCACAACGCACACAGGTCTCTTCACGCACACTCTAATGGCAGAGTCTTACTGCCCACGAAAAGAAGAGAGGCGCAGACACCACTAGGCCTTCCTCACCTCCTGCGCTCTCACCCCAGCTCAAACCCTGAGCTCTGATACCAACTTAAAATATAAAACCACAAATTTCATTCATTTCTTTACTCAATTACATCATGCTTATATAGGAATAACACCTAACTAATTCCTAACTACTCACAACCGATTCCTGTTCAACTGCTCATAACTACTTCTATTTCAACTGCTTCATAACTAACCATTTCTGCATTAGCATTATTCTCACAGCTAATGTTCACGATAGCCAAGGGAGAGGAAGAGGCGTGGATGGGGAGTGGCTCAATATCAATATCAGAATGGAGTCTCAGCAACTCAATGTCACCGCTGACCAAGTAGGTTGGAGATATGTCCCCAGAGAAAGTCCCAAATTGTAGGGTCGGAGTAGTCTGGTGTAATTCAGAAACCTCCCCTTCCTCACAAGATGTGGATGAATTATCCACATGAACAGGAATCTGTGAGACCAGAGGACATGGGCCAAGGAGGGGAAAGGAGTTTAAAATGCTAGAAATCCCCTTATTACATCTACCGACAGCCGGCCTAACACAACGGGGAATATGAGTAGCCTCCTGACCCACAAGATCCAAGAATACATACCCAGGGAATTAATGTGTCTATCATGACCTGTGCATTTATTGATCTTTTAATGTGTCTATCATGACCTGTGCATTTATTGACATAGATCAATGAAATGAAAGGAAATCATCTAGTGGGTGTTAAAGGTTTTATACGCTGCTAATTTTCAAAACTCAAGAAAGCAAATATTATATAAAGGGAAAGCAAATAATTATATATTAGTGGGTGTTAAAGGTCCTATAGGTTGTTAATTTTCAAAACTCAAGAAAACAAATATTATATAAAGGGAAAGCAAATAATTATATATTTATATGGAAGTATTGTCATTTGAAAGATAATGTCCTACATTTAATTTGATTAATTTAAGGTTTATTCATATTAAGTGCACTAAATAACTATTATTAAATTGAAGTTGCAATTAGAACAAAAGGGTTGGTCTGTTTCATATATTATAACATGGACTAGTGTATGCAGGTGGTCTACGGGTGAGAGGAGGTAGGTAAGCAACTACTAACTTAAGATTTATTGCATATAAATCAAGGTTAAATCCAGCTTTCAATATCTGGAAGCTCTTTTGTGGTCACAATCTAGGCATTAAAAAAAATAATACCATCAGAACTCTAATAATCTCTATTTACAATTAAGTCTTTCGTCTATGTCCCATAATTTATGTGTGATAGTTTAAGAAGAAAATATATTTTAAGACCATTGAATTATTTTTCAAAATTCATTTCAAAAATATAAGCTTATATAGCAAATGTGTATATATAGTAAAGCATCGAATAATATAGCATTTCCATCATTGAGCATGGATGATTTAATGAAGTGTATATATTATGGTACATTCTTCGAAATAGATTTAATGGTATTCCGCTAGATTAGATTTAGAAGAGGAGATAAGTGGAACATTGCATGCAAAGATCAATGTCGGTTTGATGTACATGATAGTATTAAAAAAAGAGTAATCACTAAAAATACAAGAAAATAGATAAATCTAAATAATCCATTAAATATAAATTAGCAATTGCATCACATGTTGCAATGGAAACGCCCTAAGGCTATAGTATGTTATAAGAAATTTTAGAAACTTGATAAATATTGAAAAGAAAGTATTTAATTGGATCATCCATTGAACTTTTTTTTGACTTCCTCCTAAAAGAATGAAAGTATTTAATTGGATTATCCATATGAAGTTTTCTTTGACTTCTTACTAAAGGAAGATTTTTACAAAGTTATGAGGGATATAGCAAAGATTTTTATTAGTATTAAAAATGATGACGGAAACATTATTGAGTAATTTACTATATTTTTTACTCGTGATTACATCATTTGCTTGTATACAAAGTAATAATAAAGTTAAAAGGAAATCATAAATGCGCGCAATATAGCCTGTCAATTATATGTGATGAAGTTGTTAAAAGCTTGAGGATTCACTTTGGCTGGTTTGGCTTCTTTTAAGCCATGAGAAATAGTAGATATATTATTCAATTTTCTCGTAAGGGATTCTAGGGTAAAATATGGTGTTCATGTATTTTTAATTGTTTATGTGTTATCATGTATTATAAATATTTATTTCTATCTCATTTTTTACTGACAAGTGGTTTCAAAGCCAAGGGATTGTGGCTTGTAGAAGGAGATGATGGTTGCAAATGTCAAAGCATTATATGTTGAGGCTAAAACTAACATAGAGAAGCTTGATTGGGATTTTAAGTACATACATGAATATTGTATGAGAGGAAATAGAGGTCTAGTAGGGTGATATGCAACTACAAAAGTGAGATCTAGTGAGGAGAGCACGTGGTTAAAATGAGAGAATAGCAACATAAATACTGAATAATAATAACAAAAAAATATTACTTTGGAGATGGAATTTGTAAATTATTGAATAGCAATAACAAAAATAAATATTACTTTGGAGACGAAAATTGTAAATTACATGTATATGGCACGCAAATGTAAGACTTGTTTAGGCATGCCTATCCTTTCTTGTGAAGTCTTGGAGTAGACCTAGGTGATAGGAGAGAAGGGCATGCAAATGTTTAAAGGGGTGATTGCATGAGAGGAATCAAATATTTTAATTAGTAAATATCTTCTTTTAAATGTTGTCATATATATATATATATATATAATTTAATCTTATGTTGTTATCTTATGTTGTTAATGATGGAGTAGATTTGTAGCCCTCAATGGACAACTCACCTAATGATGGTTGTGTAAGTAAATGAAGTATTATATGTCAAGAAGTTTTTGGTTCACATCACCCCAATTCACATATATATGCGGAATGGTCATATCTAAGCGCCTAACCTAGAGGTTATAGTAATAGTGGTTGGAATCGACCCCATGTCACATGAGTATGAGATTGGTCCAATTGTCAATTCCTCTAGATACAAAGGAAAAAAAAAGATAGATTAGATCTACATGTTTTTAATTTTTCAATATAATCTTATGATTGTTGAACTTTTTATATAACATTATGTTTTTTTGACAATTTCTCTCCATATTGAAAAACACCTAACCCCCTTAATTGTAATACACAATTAAAAATATATATATTCTTTAAATATTTAGATATAGAAAATAGATCTTACAAACTAATAACACCCTACTAAAATTATTTGCCACAAAAAAAAAAATATTAGAATTATTCTTTAATTAATAATAAAAGTAGCTATTCAATTATACAAAATTCCTTTTATAATGGTATAAAAATAATCTAATTATTTTATTACTCTTAGTATTAAATAAAAAATAAAAAAAAATAAAAATATATATATATATAGATATATGATAAAATAATCTAATTATTCTATTACTTCTGAAATTAAAAAATTTAACTAAATAAACAAAAATATATAATTTAAAAACCAAATCCATATTAAAAATATATAAAATTGCAATACAGATACCAAAGGGTCAAAACTCCTAATATGCTATATGATTTCTTACGGTCTAACATAGAAATCTCTTAGCCAGATTGAAAAATAATGTGCACTATACATTTCAACAATCTAACATAAAATTCTTTCAAATATTCAAAAAATAATAATAATAAAAAAATTGAGAAGAAAAAATAATAAATAACAATGTGCATTATACTTTATTATAATTTAATTTAGAAATTTCTTAGACATGAACAAAGAAGAGATAACGGCAAACAATGTCAATCTGAATAAAAATAGAAAAATAATATTTTAACATTGAAAAATGAATCTTTTGTAATAAGTGTTTTATCTCTGAATTGTATTTTTACACTGCTCTTTACATGATTTTTAAAATTTATTTTTACCAATTTTATCTAATTTCTGAAAATAATTTACCCTCAAAAGAAAATAATTACACTGTTCAGTCATATGGAAAGATCCCGCCAAATTTGTTCTGTCTTAAGGACATCTTTGTTCCGTCTTAAGGACATCAACAACTTTAAAGAGGGCAAGAGCTAACGAGCCTGCTATTGGGCATTAAATGTCCGCTTAGCTGCAAGCTCATTGGCCATATAACACGCCCGCGGTGACTTTCCGAACACTCCGTCCCCACCGAAAATTATATAGCTATCGAGCTTGCAGCTAAACGGACATTTAATGCCCTAGTTAGTTCTTGCCTTTAAAGAGAGGGGCCTGCTTTCTATTCTGCCGTAATCAAGTTCACTCATCATTAACACTTTATTATGATTTATTTTTTAATGATTTTAAGCAATGACTTTCATCCATATTTCAAATCATCTCATAACCAGTTATTTGTCAGTGAAATTTCATTGTGGAAAAATCAAACAAAATAAATAAATAAAGGTAGCTGCCCCAAAACAATTGGGGCAGAAGAGTAAGATGGGAAAAATTTAGCGGACTAAGTTATTGTTCGGGGGCTTGCGTTGAAGAGGAAAAAGATTAACAGATTCACCATTCATGGAGCAGGAAGTATGGCATTGGATGAAGTGGAGTAATTTTGAAACCGTCTCAACTCTGCCTTCAAGCTCTGACATAATCCTAAACACAGTGGAAACGCTATTCAAAATTGATTCCATTTCTTCCTTTGACATAGTTTATCCTCCATGAATGATGTACTGTCGGTTGGATTGAAATTCTTCTGCTGGTCTGTCTGCTAATTAACTTTACAGATTCTTTTTTTTTGTTTTCCTTTTTTGGTCATGCTTCAAAACATTTCCCTGCAACAAAACACTATGTTTCAAAAAAAAAATGATCTCCTGGATTTATGGTGAAACTGTTTGATTATGATGCAAAAACGTGGTAGAAGGTGGAGAAGAGGTCCATCACATCCCAATTAGAACCTCAAGCGGAACCTAAAATTCCAATACGGCCTGCATAATCTTTAGTAAGAACTCGAATGCGTTGGAAGGATAGGAAATGGAGCTCGCGCTGCAAGAAGAAATGGCAACGGCTAGGGTTCTGCCCTAGCCCCCGTGCAGGCCAAACCCGTCCGTGATCCACCTTCTCATGGCCGGCTTAACCTCATCAAGCTTCGATTCCAGGCATTCGTCCTCGGGGATGGTGGATCAAATCCTTTCCACCTCCCCTGACAACTCTGACATTTGTATTTTGCAGCTCATTTCGTTTCAGCTGTCTTCCTCCCCTGGTGCATCTGAGTCCTCGGTGATGGCGATGGCGGATCTGATCGGTTCTTCCTTCCATGACGACTCCGACTTCTGTATTTTGCGGCTTATTTTGTTTCAGCTGTCTTCCACCCCTGGTGCATCTGGTACTCACTGGAAGTTAGTTTTGGATAGTCCGCGGGAGCTGGCATGGATAATGATGCAGATCTGGCTCTCTTAGTTTTAATAGGAATTCGGGTAAAGGCTTATTTCAATGATATTGAAGAATGTTTAGTGTTTTTATTTTTTGGTTCAGGGGTTTTAACTATAATTATTTTCATAGTGAAAGATGTTGTAGTGTAGTTAGCCTTTTACAGTATCAATAGTATGCGGCTCTAACAGATCTTTACCCTCCTGGAGTTTATCAGTACATAGTTCTGCATTCAACATATCCAAAAATATCCCTTTTTCAAATTTTTCCGTGTTCTGCATTCAAATATAAATACAGATACTAACTGCTACAGCATTCAACGGATACAAACTATCAAAACTGAACTGTATATCTGAAGCCATATAGAAAGCATATAATGGGCCAGAGTATCCATGTCCACCAAGCAAAACCAGAGAATCTGAAACGCCAACCACCGATCGTTCCTGCAAGTCATACCAGGGGAATGCTGCCAACTTGACAGCGCACAAAATTTCTATATCTTTGTTAAAAGATGAGGCTTTTATTTACACTGTGCATGAATTTTTCCATTATTGGATTGATTTTGCAAAAGGTTTTTATTTACACGTGGTATTTGTCGTTATTGGTTTGATTTTGCAGAAGGTAACAAATCAGGAAATCGCAGTGGAACGCACTTACGAGCACCCTGAAACATTAAAAGCCCTAATGTTAAAACCCTAAAATTTATTTGTTGAAACTCTAAAGGTCAAAAACGAAAACCTTATCAGCCTTTGTAGAAATGTGTAAAATTGAACCCAAATGGAGGGAACTACTAACTTGGTGGTGTTTTGCTACAACGTTCAACAAATACAAACTATCAAAATTGTATATCTAAAGCCATATAGACCACTAACTTGGTGGCATTTTGCTATAGTGTTCAACAAATACAAACTATCAAAATTGTATATCTAAAGCCATATAGAAAGCATATAATGGGCCAGAGTATCCATGTACACCCAACAAAAACAGAGAATCTGCAGCGCCAACCACCGATTGGTCCTGCAAGTCATACCATGGGATAGGTAAATATCACTAATAACAGAGGAAATAATTGCATACAGAGATTAAAACAGTGAAACCCAAGGCAAATTTTCAAGTAGGTGTTATTGGAGAAAATAATCAATCTCCTCTTCCACTTACCTTTGTTCTTGCTAGGGCAACCGTTAAAATACTATATAAAAAATGGAAAACTACCAGCGTAAAGATGAAGATGTGGAGTTGATGCATGCCGCTTTGAGAAACCAGAGGATACTTCACGACAGAAAACACTAGCTACAATTCCAATGAAGGCTACTTTGTAAGAAACAGGTTCTTCCACAGCTCCTCCTAGATGGCCAAGAGGATGAGTTACAACTGGATGAGTTCGTTAACCATGGTAATGGCACGGTAAGATGCATGCCCAACACATACACCAACACCCACACCTCGAAACTTGATTATGTCAGGTTCGGGAAAGACGACAAGAATTTGGCATGTTAAATCAACTCGGCGAAAGATGACCTGAATTTGACATGTTAAATCAATGACGGGAGACACTCCAATCGTCTAACGATTCATCGAATGGAGGGGAGAGATGACAGGAGGGTAGGGAGGGGAGTTCATGTAAGAGGGAACGCCTTATGGCGTAAATATTATATTTTAGATATGAAAGTGATGATTGCATTGAATGAATATGCTATCTTAATACAATATTGAATTGGTGGGTTATGGTAGCCATGATCCTAAGCAAATGGTGTATGATAATTTATTTTTTAAACAAGGCGCGTGCACACACACACACACATAGATCAATGGAATCAACAACTAGGGTGGTCTCGTACTCTGGGGACAAGGAGTCGATTCCATCCACTACCAATATAACCACTAGGTGTACCACGCCTACTCCTCACGTGGACACAAGTTAGTTGGAGGATCAAACCAAGGACCTCATAATATTTTATATAACATTTTTACATGTTTTTCCTAGTGAGCTACCCCTAAAGGCTTGAAAATTTGAAGGTCATTGGGATTCGATTCACATATGTGTGCATAGATCATGATATCATTTTTTAACATAATATATCTAGGTGCAACCATACATTCGACCACTACCTCAAGGTCACCCTATGGCTCCACATTAAGCCCTCGTGATAATTGAAATTTGTTTGATGGTGAAAAACTCTTCACTTTCAACCATTAGATCCATACATTTGAAGGCGAAATTTTTAAAGGACATGGAGGTGGGTCTGATCCATTTATGTGTGCACAGGTCACAAAACCATTTGATATAATCTCTTTGGATGTAACCACATGTTCAACCACTACCTTAAGGTGTCCCCATGGCTCCAGGCTAACCTTTCATGTGAGTTGAACCTTGACCAATGTTAAAAAACTCCTTTCTTTCCACCTTTGAATCTAACCCCTTTAGGCTCATATTCGAAAGGAGGACATGGGAGTGGGAATTCATCCACTTATGTGTGCATAACTTATGAGGCCATTTAATATAATTTATCTAGGTGCAACCACACACACACACACACACATCCTTATGATTCATTACTAAAAATATATATGTTTAAGTATGCTACAAGTCACCGGTCTTTGATATATTTTGTGCTCAAAGCAATGATAAGAGTAGAGTTTAACTTCCACCACAAATTAAACAAATATCATACTCTTCATTTTAGACAAATGATTATGTCCATTATCCATTGGAAATGTTGTACACATGGTGAGGATATAAGTAATAATGAGTAGAGGGTGTCACAACATACATGATGCAATACAAGTCGCAATGTTGGAATTTGTTAGGTAATATAAGATTTCAATGAAATTCTCTTTAATCCTTTGTAAACCATCATGGATTTGAGAATTAGTAACCCAAATTTTGTCAACATATATGGCTCTACTTGATTCATCTTTAGATATAATTGTTTGAACTTCATTTTTGTCATAACGATAGAAGTTTTCTTATCTGTGAGATATGTGTTGGTCAGTGATCCCTCCTTAATATATTCTTTCATTTATGCTTTTATTTTAAGTAATGAAAAATTCAATTTTGATTAAATAATATTTGAATGTGTAAGATTTTTTTCATTATATATGGACTTCTTAATACACAAATATGCATGAAGAAGAATGAGTAAATTAATGAGAAAACTCTAAATAAATTGACTTTGTCACCACTACACCTTTCCATTTGGCTTGATGCTTTTCCATCTCAAGTGGGATGTGTACATTCGACTCATACCAATACACTTATGTTTCCCTCAAAACACCCAAAAGCACTCAACAACAACCAACCTATAACAAGCTAGAAGTAGCTAACTTGAGTGTTGATTCTTGTAGTTTACTATTATTTTTATATTTTTTTCTCAAACAATCATCATGCACGCATTGGAAAACTTTTTTTACTCGTGGAATGTTATGGTCTTAACCTGCAAAAGATACCCAAATACAGAATATGCGAAGAAAGATACCCAGAACATAGAATAGTGAGAGACAACAGCAAATATTTTATTATTCAGAAAGCAATGTTCACTGGCCTCTTCAAGGGGGCAACCTCCAATAGAGCAGAGCTCGATACAAAAATAAGACACAATGCTCCTTGCAGGGAGTCTCTATCCTTTATATATGACTCATACATGCAATACCATGGATCAATACCATGGGTTTTATTAATACCATGGCCCATTTGCAACTAACTGTGGTCTCGTCATTAATTGCGGGTTAACCACTTGCAATTATTAATATGGGCTTTATTGACTCTTTACTATGACTCGATCCCACTACATAAATAAGGGGGTTAGGGTGGGACCCTAACATGCCCTCCCCCTTAAGAATAGCCTTGTCCTCAAGGCTGAAGCTACGGCAACTGCTGAAGAATAGTGGCTGGTTCCCAAGTTGCATCTTCCGGAGAGGTGTCTTTCCACTTGACGAGAACTTCCCTAATCATGCGGCCACGCAGATGCCTTTCTCGTGTGTCTAGGACCTGTTCAGGTTGGAGCCAGATTGACCCTTCCTCGTCCAATTTAGGTAGACTGGTTTGAATTTTGCAATTGTTCCCAATCACTTTCTTGAGGCATGAGACATGGAAAACTGGATGGATTTTTGCAGTAGGCGGAAAAGCCAGTTTGTAGGCTACTTCTCCAACGCGTTGAAGTACTTGATATGGTCCGTAGAATTTTGGAGATAGTTTCTGACAAACCTTGTCTTTGAGTGATGTTTTCTTATATGGTTGCAGCCTCAAAAAGCCCTGATCCCCTTCTTGAAATTGGCGCTCTGAGCGATGCTGGTCTACCTGTTGCTTCATGCGGTTTTGAGCTTGATGAAGATTCTCTCTAAGATGGGCGAGCATGGTTGCGCAGTTTTGTAGGAGTTGATCCACTGCTTGTACCTTTGAGCCCCCCTTGATATAAGAAGTAGGGGAAGGAGGGAGTTGACCATATACTGCTTCATAGGGAGTCATTTTGGTGGTGGCATGATAGTTGGTGTTATACCACCATTCAACCAGAGGTAACCATTGTACCCAAAGATGTTTCTTTTCTGAAGTGAAACACCTAAGGTAGGTTTCCAGACATTTGTTGACGGCTTCCGTTTGACCATCCGTTTGTGGATGATAAGAAGTACTGAGTTTTAGTTGGGTGCCTTGTAGCCTGAAGAGTTCCTGCCAAAGCATGCAGCGAAATAACTAGTTCGTCAGGGACATTGTCCTTTTGGTTGTCCTCTTCTACCGCCTCATGTTCCTCCAGTGGTGGATCTTCCTCCGATGCATTGTAATCAGTGGCATCAATTTGAAAAAATTTGGGCTCCTTGCATTTATGACCTGGGGAGTATTTTTCATCACAGTAGTAACATAATCCTTGCTTTCTTCTTTTGGCCATTTCTGTAGGTGACACCTTTTGAACCTTAAGTGTTTGAGTCGTGTTGTGAGCCTGTGGGGGGCGACCCTTAGTGGTGAAATTTGGGCGACTGTACTAGGCTGCTAACGCACGTTCCACGTTACGAGCTACCTTACAAGCCTCCATCCATGTGGGAGGGTGGTGTAGTAAGACGTGGGCTTTTATGGCTTCTTTAAGACCGCTGATAAAACATTCCATGTAGAACACATCTGAGAGACCCCTAGTGCAGAAGGCTAAGGCTTCAAAGGCTGTAATATATTCATCCATTGTGCCTGTCTGTCGGAGCTTAGTAAGACAACCCAAAAAAGAAGATTCCTAGTCAAAGCGTTCTGTAAGAGCTTTTTTGAAGGAGGTCCAAGTCATAAAAGGTCCATTGCAACATTGATGCCATTCCCACCATTGCCACCTTTCATGGTACAAGTACATGCTCCCCACCATAAGCTGAGTCTCATTATCTAAGATGTTATTCAGATTGAAATACTGCTCCATTTGTGCTATCCATGCTACCAGGTGAGAACCATCAAATTTATGCATATCCAACTTGGGAGGTCGCGAACGGGATTATTGGTGGGGGCCCCCGAGGTGAAGAGAGTGGCTAGACTCACCCTCATTGTGTCCATTGCCAATATACGCCTCCTCATGGGCTTCCTCCTTGCCCTTCGGGATTATGCTTGGGATCATGCTAGTTAGTCAATCAAGCTGAATTTGGAGGGATTGCAAGGATTCTTCAAGTTTGTCCATCCTCTCATTGGCCATAGCTTGAGCTCTACTTTCTACCATGCACCGACCTAATGTTCTTGAAAATTGGGACTGCCCAAAAACAATTTTCACTAAGAATTGAATGGTACCACCGTGCTCAGCTCGTCGTCCTGATTCTGATGGGCTAGATCACCAATAAGCGCCCCGGGAGATCTCACATTTTTTTTTCTTCTTCTGAAAACCTTCCTTAGGAATACTGCAGTAGCTGAATCCTCAAAATGTCAATGCTACCAAAAGTCCTGCGAAAATCATGAAAACCTTCCTTAGGAATACTGCAGTAGCCGAATCCTCAAAATGTCAATGATACCAAAAGTCCTGCAAAAATCATGCCCCGGTATAGGAACCCCACACAACTACTCAGATCAGGTGGATCTGAAAGATCTGAATGGCGGATCGGATAGCTCCGAGCAGCGGAACAGATTGCTGTTGCGGATCTTATGGATCTAATAGATCGGAATGGCTGGTATGCTAACTCGGAACTGTGGGACCGATGTCTGCTGCTGCTGCACCCCTTTGCGCGAGCGGATCTGGCAGAGATGATGCGTGATCCCAAGATAGAAAAGGGAACTATGGTCTCGAGGAGTGTCAGGTGCTACAGATCGCAATATACATAAGGGTCTGACAGTAGTACTCGGCCGAATGTTTCAGGGCTCTAACTAAGGAGGATCAACCGTACCCTTAGCCGTACAACCCGACTACCCTATCGTACGGGCGAGTAATCTCTCCGAGTGCTGTTCTCGGTGTACTGTAGCAGCAAGACGGCCGACAATTTATCTATGGAGAGGTTGCAGAGGAGCTAAGGGGCTTCCGATATACCCAGAAGGTACTTGGAAGACAGTCCGTACACGGTTCTGTCTAATGTGCTACTACTCGAAGGGGTACCCACAGGGGTTACAAGGGAGTCCAACAAGCGTGACCGCCTCTTGTATTTCCTACGTGCATGCCTCCCCAAATCCGCAGGTTTATGCGCTCAACAACAGATCCCGTGGTTTAAAGACGCCGGAACACGTCTCTAGCCAAAAAAAAAAATTGCTAAGAAATGGAGATCCCACCGGCCCTGGAAAGTGCTTTGATACCACTTGTTATGCTCTTAACCTGCAAAAGATACCCAAATACAGAATATGCGAAGAAAGATACCCAGAACATAGAATAGTGAGAGACAACAGCAAATATTTTATTATTCAGAAAGCAATGTTCACTGGCCTCTTCGAGGGGGCAACCTCCAATAGAGCAGAGCTCGATACAAAAATAAGACACGATGCTCCTCGCAGGGAGTCTCTATCCTTTATATATGACTCATACATGCAATACCATGGATCAATACCATGGGTTTTATTAATACCATCTATCTAATACCATGGCCCATTTGCAACTAACTGTGGTCCCGTCATTAATTGCGGGTTAACCACTTACAATTATTAATATGGGCTTTATTGACTCTTTACTATGACTCGATCCCACTACATAAATAAGGGGGTTAGGGTGGGACCCTAACATGGAACCACTCCTATTCTAAAAGTGTTATTGTTTATTGATGATTATGTCCAAAATTGGTTAAGATATTGATCCTCGTTATTTTAGTGATTTTCCGAAAAGTAAAGCAATTATATGTTGTAGTACACTTCATTAGGGTTCACCATCTTTAGAAATATCATTGTGCTTACCACTCATAATTTCTTGTGCGGTAGAATTGACGATCTAAGTCAATTTCAACTCCAGTAACTATGGTTTCCATGTAATAATCATAGAAAACATGTTAACAAAAGATCGATCTAAGAATTATGATTCTTAAATGGGACTACTCAGTTAGCTAAGAAGATTATTTTAGTTTTGGTCCCCTAAAAAAGTTGATTACTATTAATACCCTCATTTGATAATATGGGAGGAAACATCATATTCCAAATCCACGTAGTCAAGAGAGGAAGGTGCACTCTTTAACTCCCTATAAATTCCTTGCATGCATATTATACCTATGTAAAAAGAGTAGAACAAATTCTTTGAAAGAGAAAAATCTACGATTTATGTCATGTAGAGTTGGCATGAGGACTTATTGCACATTTTAACTAGTGACCTAGAGGCATAACACATTATGTATATGGGATAAAGTTACAGGACTTGCTTGAGTAAGACGTGGATCTTAGGCTTAAGAATTAGCAACCTTAGGATTAAAAAAAATGCATGGAAACTCTCTTTAAAACAAGAATTTCATTATTTATAAAAAATGTCCAAATTCCTTACAACTCCAATCTACCATTCCCTCTTTATCTCATGAGTGTTATGAAGTGCCAAAATGTTGCTACCATGTTTCAAAATATGATGCACCTAGTATCCAATCAATGTGGAACTTAAACCATACATCTTTGATCCAAACCAAAACTAGAACCATGACACTACCCACCATACCTACTAAAAATTTGCATGCTAAAACATGCCAAAAATTAGACTCCTAAAACAAATGAAACTTGAAACATGAAGAAAATTGTTACACGACACCTACTAAATATAGCACATCTAGAAATAAACACTATGAAAAGTAGAAGTGTTTCAATTGTTAATGAAAAAAGTGTCATTAAACTTGTCTTTTTGCAACAAACCCAAACTTGTACTATGATTCAACATGCAAACCCTAAAACCATAACTACTAAAAATAATAATCTCACCAAATGACTTGCATGTCACTCAAAATAAACTCACTGGCATTAAGAGCTCACAAGGGTTGGGAAAATGTAGATAATTTTGACATGTGAGCCTCTCTCCTAGAAAGTAAGAACACTACTAAAAATAATGCATCCTCAAACTCTAATGAAACTAATTATAGAGTCAAATTTAATTAATGTGAAACTCTAGATGTAATTAGAATGGACCAACGTGATGAAATCAAGTTGGAAATTGATTGTAACAATGGTTCAATCTAACAACATCCCATGCGGAACGTTTAGAACCTTAGGATCTATGTACAATTGAACCTTACTCCATAGATCAATATTGGTTGTCCACTAAGCGGTGGATTCTAGTACTTGACACCTCATTGGATGTTTTAGAAAAAAAGGATAAGGCCACACATGCCTATCTACAACTAGAATCGACAACCCATTTAATATATGAATCTCCCATTGAAAAATGAGTTGAAGTTGACATGCTAGGAGAATTCGTTGGGAAAATTCCAATGACGTAAACACTTTCAAGGTGTGAGGAAGCCTATAAATGAGGATAATGGACTCTAAGTACAAGCATAACCATGGCAACATGAAATTTTTATTGAAGTTGAACATTACTAGGGTTCATCTAATTAGAACTCAATGTTGATAAAACCTATTGAATGTGAGATGGTGGCTACTGATGGAGAAGTTTTGATATTTCTCATAAAAACATCATGAATCTCATTAGGCTAAGCAAGATAGATGAGAATGTTACCCTAGGTTTATATCCCTTATATTTCTACAATCGGATTCTAGGAATAAAACTCGTGATACATGAAATCTCTTTTCAGAATATTTTTTATTATTATTAATTTTTACCCATATCAGCCAAAGAATAAAGAATGAAAGAATATAGTATCAATCCATAAATAATAAACTTCCAAAATGTGTTGAAAATAATGTACATTGAATGGACAAGTATGTTTAGAATCAAAGTATTTCAGTAATCCAAAATATGAGAAAGAAATCCACAAATAGATTTTTATTGAAAACCAATCTAAATTACAAAACAAAGTGTCTTTATAGATCCTTGATCAGGACCAAAGAGTATCCTTAGAATCCTCGGTTGTAATAAGAATCATACTAAGGCAACCAAGTGCCAAAAGAAAGAGATAGAATAATAAGATATGATATGGATCACTTCAATAGACATATATAACATCATCAAACTCTCTCCAAAATTTAAAATTAGCATTGAATCAGATCAAAAATTCTAAAAATTGAAAACATATTATAAAGGAAAAAGTAACCTTGAATAATTCTACAAATCAATTATAAATCTTTCTTTGCCACCTCTCAAGATATCCCTATTATCAACAAGACAATTTAGCCCTCAAGAAACTCAAAATGGAAATGAATAAGAATGGCGAACTCACTTTCAAAACTTGGGAATTATTTCACACATATTCTTCTCTCCTTTCCATTCATGCAATACTCTTTATCCTTGTAGATATTGTTAGGTAGCTCGACAACCTTTGAACTATTTATTTGATCTTTTAATTCGTTATGGATTGCAAATGTTTTAAGGAAAATATTGTGAATGTATTAAAAACATCTAACTAAAAATAGGTGGTGTTCCACAAGACTCTTTTATAAACTTCATTGAATATAAAATTTATTTGTGTTACTCGTAATAAATATAATCATCATATATGGCAGAAACATAAATTAGAAAATGCATCATCATCATAAGCATGAAGCCCAATAATAAAACTTGTGCCTTCCTTTATCAAAAATTTATGATATTTTAAGTTTCCAAAATTAAATATCATATAATCATTGACAACCTTCAAATTATGCCTCAAATATCCAAAATATAAATTATATCATAAAAAATGAAATCATAAAAGCTCAACGCATATCCTTGTATGAAATTTATTTTTTTCCTCCCTTCTCTATCTTCACTGAATGCAGTTTTGAATGTGTAGAAATGGAATACGAAAAATTAGTATTATGAACTTCAATAGGCTTCTACGCTTTATCCTCAAGAAGCACATGGGTAATTTGTTTATCATTTATGGGAGGAGAGTGGGAAACATAACCAACTAATGGAATTACAAGATCATAAATAGGTGGTATAGGTGCATTTTTAGAACTATTATGCCAATGAACAACACCGGAAGGGGGTTTAGTGGGAATGTTTCCCCATCTGCAATCCAAAGGTTGAGAGGGTTCTCGGATATCCAATTTGTTACAATGAAGCTGAAATGGTGCATTAGGTTGACCAAATTGTTATGGTAAGGTTGGATTTTCATGCACTTCAAGGTTGACCAATATGTATGAGCTAATTGAACTCACCAAAATTAGCATCAAAATGAATTGAAAATATTACTCTTATTCCTTCCTTCTTTCCAAACAGCAAAGGGTCTTCTCCCTATCCCTCTCATGTTCCTATGCTACCCTTGTTGAAAAATCTCAGCTATGTCATTTGATAAGGCCAATTAATATCTTGAAGTAAAATACTAAAAAAAGTAAAAACATTATTCATTAAAGTTTATTGAATATACTAAATAAGACCCAAACTGTAGCATATAAGACAAAGCATGCAAATGGAAATGAAAAAGAAAATTTAATAATAAAATAGAGAAAAGCTCAAACAAACTCTATTTTGCATCCAAAACATACTCGATATATCAATCAGACAGATCATTCACTATCATAACATCTACGTCCCTCTCCTTATTTCCACTTTATATTTCTTTCAAAGTAATCATATCAGTCCTGATTTGATGTTCGGCTTGCATGCCAACATTTCAAAATAATTTTGAGTCAATATCAAACAAGGGGAACAAACATAATATTGGCATTATAACACAGTTTTGGCACCATGACATAGGTGTTGTCCTTGATGGAAACTCACTCTAATGATAGATCACAGTTCAGACTCACAGAATGAAGAAAGAGAGCTATACGCAAGTTCCCCATTGATTAAGCCGCGTGTACATGCGAGTTAGCAGACCAAAAGGAGCGTATAACGTACACACGCACTTTCACAGAAGGAAAGGTGCGTACATCTTGGAAAACTAAGTTTTGGTTCGTGGTATTTGGTCCATGGTATTTTGATCCATGGTATTGGTCCAAGGTATCTGGTCCGAAGTGTTGACCCCAGGTATCTGGTCTGAAGTGTTGACCCCAGGTATTTGGTCCAAGGTATTGGTCCTAAGTGGTTTTGGTCCATGGTATTGAGTAAGGCCTTAGACTATAAAAGGAGGAGAAGATCATTAGGCAAAGGACTCAAGTATTGAATATCTGATGAAGAACAAGATCTAATATACAGGTTATTGGGTTATGGTGCATAGCTGGATCTGAACCAAGGATGAACCTTAGCGCTTGATGAAGGATAAGATCTAATGATGGGTCAAGATCTTAAGGCTTGAAGTGAAGTATATTTATGTGGTTTGATCATTTATCTAAATAAGTGGCGCATGTTGTAGTCTGTAAAAATGATGATTTGGGTTTAACTGAAGTCTGAAATTGTTGTAAAGTTTAAAATCATTATTTACAGATCTGTACGCAGGTTCACTTTAGAAAAGGCGCATATGCACACTGGTTCTGCATATCAAAATAGTGTATACATCTTAAATTTGATTTGCAAATCTGTACGCAAGTTTTCCTTGAGAAAAGAGCATATGCATGTAGGTTCGACACAAGGAAGTAGTGTATACCTTATAAAATATGTTTTAGTTGCTTTTGTTTGCTGTTGTAGTGTTCTGGGTTCTGGCTTGGGTTATGGTTACTGTATTTTGGTTACAGCATTTTGAAAGATCAGATTGAAGGGTTGTCAAAGTGATTGATTGATTCAGGTGTGGTTGGTGCAAAGGAGATTGGTTGATGCAAATGATTGAATGATGTTATTGATGGATCCAGTCTGAAAATTTATAAAACGTGGTCCCTAGAAGAAAAGAGAAGGTTGTATCCTTCTGTAGGTCGGCACCTACGTACTAGTAAACATATCAGCTAGTACAAGAGCTAGGGGGTTGTAGCTCCCTTCCAAGAGAAGCTGGAGAAAGAGAGAAGGTTGTAGCATTCTGTAGGTAGAAGCTTGCATACTGGTATATGTCTGCACTAGTACAAAAATTGTAAAAAGAAGTTTCTTATTATTAAAAAGATAGAGATGATTGCAGTAGGTGGTTTTCACCCACATTGGGTTTCCACCTTACATCTTGTGTTCATATGTGTGATTGTGTTCTGTTTTTACTGCACCTAGTTACTGTTTATATGGTTCTGATGCACTGATTAAAGATCAACATATGATAAATTAACTGAATCATAAGTTTGCAAGATATATGCTAGTTGCCTTAAACACAGTTGCGTATACACACGAGTTCCATTAACTGAAGTAGTGTATATGAATCTGATTATGGAAATGAAAAATTATTGACTTGCTAATACTGATTCACCACCCCCCCCCCCACCCTATCAGTATTATTTCCAACACATAAAGGAATGGAAAATGAAAAGTATGAGGGATTATAATAACTTTATCATATTATATATAATTTTTGTGTAACATGAGTATCAATTCAACATGATATTCAAGTTCTATAGTCATTTGTTTCAAAATGATAGTATAAATGGGTGAATGAACTATAGGTTGTGAATTAAAATCACAATTCTAGCCTTTAATTAGAAATATCTCCAAGGTTATAGGTTTTCAATATACATTCACTACAGGTTGTAAACTTTCATAATATTTCGCGATGCAACATCCAAAATCTTGTACATTATATTTTATATGAAGAAGAATTAGGCTTATAAATGTGAGTCCAACCTCTCTAAGTGATTAAAATCTCTATCATATTTTTTTGTAACCAAATAAAATATAAAAAATGTAAAAGTAAAAGTCTTGAAACAAAGTACATGGCTTTCTTATTTTACTTTTAAATAATCTTATTTCTAACAATAATCATATCCACCCAGTGTATTATATCCATATATTATTTACATCAACTTCATATACATAGAGAAATAATCTTATAGTCAACCAACAACCCATGATCATAATGCTTCGTTTTTGTTCAAGACATTTATCATCTCTCAACCTAACAACTTAATATGAAACACATGGCATGTCATAAGATGATTTTAGTTGAACTCTTTGCAAATTCATTATATATACCATTCAAGCATGATGAATAAAAGAAACAATTTTTTTACATTCATCTTATAGGCTACAACTGGTAGGTTTTTCTTTTACTGCTTATTAGTCCCTGCCTCCGGCATAGCAGGGACTATAGCATTCGATCGAGCGTTGACCAGGTATTAGTTGTCGTTGACCGCGCTGTTCAGCAAAATTTAAGCTAAGGTTTGGGCATTTCAATTTCGCGCAATGAAATTTTAACCAAACTTTTCACTTACACCTCTTATTGGAAACCTCACTTGTTTCGAGGCACATTACGATGGACATGGTTATTTTATCCAAAGTTTATTTGTTTTGCTGCTCAAAGTTTTCTTTTCATGCATGTTCAGGGTGCCTGTTTTCCTTTCATGCATGTTCTCTGTGCCTGCATGCAGCGCCCTGCATGCAGCCAGTGCCAGATGTCTAATGGTTGTGCACAGGCGTCCACGTTTGTCCACAAATCCTTCCTCTGGAGCAGAGCAGCAGAGCAGAGAGTGAGTTTCAGTTTCGAGCTAGTTTTAGGAGCAGAGTAGAGAGTGTCAGGAGCAAAGTAGGGAGTGAGTTTGAGGAGCAAAGCAGAGAGTGAGTTTCAGATCAAAGCAGAGAGTTTCAGTTTCAGGTGTCAAGGGGGGA
The DNA here is from genome assembly GCA_031772625.1 of Pinus tabuliformis. Taxonomy (NCBI): domain Eukaryota; kingdom Viridiplantae; phylum Streptophyta; class Pinopsida; order Pinales; family Pinaceae; genus Pinus; species Pinus tabuliformis. Next base: position 290,194,739 of record CM062817.1, read on the forward strand.
GCTTCAGTTTCAGCCAAGGAAGAGAGGAGGAGTTTCAGTCAAGGAGGGGTTTTCCAAGGAGGGTGGAGGTAATTTCTGCTCGTTTACCTCTAGTTTTGTGCATGTGGAGGTAATTTCTGCTCGTTTACCTCTTGTTTTGTGCATAACTTATTAGCTGAGGCAAAATCCTGTCACTGTAGTGGCTATACTTCTAGCTTACTACCTACTACAACAAGCGCAAGTCACTGAGCTTCCCCCAAGACAAATACCTGGATCTCCCCACCTTCATTTCTTCGCGTCCCCACAGAGGCCGCATAGCCCTCATTGATTCCGCCATAGGAGAAACCATCACCTTCCCTCCATGGCCGAAAGAAGTGCATACCCGCGTTCAATCCATAGGTCTTACGTTTCACATATGAGACTCGCATCTATACGTCCTTGCCATTGTAAGAATTTTCCAAATTAGAAGCCACCCAGTTGTGAATTCTACTAATTTCTTCTTCTTCTTCTAACTTAAGGTCGCAAAATAGCCAAAATTGCATCTCCACTCTGCAAAACCTCATCATGGTATCGAATCCCACCGACGCCCCTTTTGTGAAAATCGAACAAGCCGATACTGCCATGTTGCTTTATTCATCTAGGACTGCTTGTGGCTCCTTTTCCCTTCTTCTTTCCCTTATTGGAAAATATCCCTGATGTTCTGTTTGCTTCGCACCATTTGGTTTCCCCTTCTTCTTGTAAGATTTCATGTATTGCGGAGGTAATTTATACTGGTTTACCTCTAGTTTTGTGCATACCTGGATCTCCCCACCTTTGTTTCTTCGCGTCCCCATAGAGGCCGCATAGCCCTCATCGATTCCGCCACAGGAGAAACCATCACCTTCCCTCAGCTATGGCGGAGAGTGAAATCACTTGCCGCTGGTTTGGCCGAACTGGGCATCAAAAAATCTGATGTCGTACTCCTCCTCTCGCCAAATTCAATTCATTTCCCCATAATCTGCATGGCAATTTTGTCCATCGGAGCCATCGTCACGACAGCAATCCGCTAAATACGGCATCAGAGATAGCGAAGCAGGCCAGAGACTCTACCGCCATGTTGCCCTTCACCACACCATCTTTGGTTGCCAAATTGGAAGCCACCCAATTGCGAATTCTGCTAATTTCTTCTTCTTCTTCTAACTTAGGGTCGAAAAACAACCAAAATTGTGTCTCCACTCTACACAACCTCATCATGGTATCGAATCTCGTCGACGCCCCTTCTGTGAAAATCAAACAAGCTGATACCGCCATGCTACTTTATTCATTTGGGACTATTGGAATGTCCAAGGGGGTTATCTCCACGCACAGAAATGTCATTTCTATGGTCTGGATTTTACTGAGCGTGCAGTAAGGGCTTTATGCACATAGGGAAGAACGCCCTCCATTTTTCTTTTTTCTCTGGGTTGGGTTTGTTTTCGACGGTACAGAGGAAGAACGAAACGAAGTGAGAGGCCGCATTAGGGGGGCAGGAGAAACTGCCTTGATACATTCCACGTGCCTCGACTGCCTTGAATCATTTCTTCAAGACAGTTTTAGAAAGACTCTAGAAGGAGATTCAATCATTTGGATGGATGCAAGTGAGTTGGTTAGCTAGGAGGTAGACACGTTGGACATGCAAAAGAGATAGAGGTAAAGACGTTGGGTATGCAAGAAGGACGAGAGGCAGGCAGGTGGTAAAATTGTGGGCCCACGGTATTTTATGTGTTTGAAATATATTTTTGTATTATACATTTTTTTTTGCATGTGTTACAAGTGTCTGTTTAAAAGCTCTGTCTTTAGCTTGATACGTTACAGTTTGTCTTTGCTTTTATACATTACAGTTTCAGAGCAGTGAACTGCTACAACTTTTGAGGTCCAGTTTAATTTGACAGCCTTTGAAGTTCATCTTTATTTGACAGGTATTTTTGGGCTTGCGGTTTAGCATTGTTTAGGATTTCCCTGCATCGTTTTCGCATCGTTTTGGATCACTTTGCACTTCAATTGGTGATCTCTTGCAAACCCCAGTATTGTGGTATGCGTCATTCTTTCACAATATTCACCTATCAACAGGCAGGGTATTTAATATTTTTAGGAATGTTAGCAATTGGACAGATATTTTGTAAAATCATATAGTTCAAAACTAAAATATGATTACTGGTGGGTAAAATATTTCTTCAAACAGTCATTACATTTTATAGAATAATTGGAAGATGCTTTGCTTCTCCGTCGAATCCATGGCTTCACTGAACGTTGTGTGCTCGACAAGCTTGAGAAAGATTTCGCTGCTTCTCAGAGGGAGGCGCTTTTTTCGTTTGGATGTCCCTATCTGGTTGCCTCCAGCCGAAATCTCCTCCTGAAATGCCTCGTGTGTAGCCTGGGCCTTTTCTGTCAGAGAGCCATTAGCTCTGAGGTTGTCAAAGAGCCCCGAGATGACCCCAATATCTGTAAAATTGCTTGTAGAAAGGTTTTCAGAGATCCGCGGCGGGGTATGTGTCTGCTGAAGACCCACCTTAGCTGATGGGCCCTCCACCAAGGGTTTTTCCCCGACAAAATCCGCAGGAATCAAACCCTGTTCTTTCCCTAGAGTATGAGATGCCGCGGTGTTCCAAAGCGCGGCTTCTGCTTGAGCGTCAGTGATAAGCTGCGGACCTGTGAAACCTCGAATAGCAGTCGCTCCAACCGGAACCGAGATGGTAGGAATGTGCCGAGAGAGTGTAGGGAGTGCGTCGACTTTAGCTGTTAGTTCATGGTTGAAGACTAAAAAATCATCAGTTATTTCAAGTTTTTTTTTTTCAATTAAACTTGTTCCAATTATTGGAGGAACTAGTGGAAGGTCAGTTGTGCAGTGAGACTTTAGTCTAACTCGGTGATCATCTAGTTAACTAATCAATCAGCCAAAAATAGCTAGTGCATGTAGAGAACTCGAGTTCTCCAAATATGGTGGAGATTCTAAGGAAGTGTAACATCAGTTTTAGACTAGTCTTGAGTGTACAAGTGTTTCAGGCAGTCATATGATCAAACTTGAGAATTGTGCAAGGAAATATGGGCTCAAACAAAGGCAGAAATTGACTAAGTATGGGTTAGAGCTTCTCAGTGAGCAGAGCGATAGGTTATTCACTTGCAAGTTATGCTCAGTTGAGTAAAGAATTTGTCATACATATCTATTCATTATATTAATCCAAGCAGGCAAAGGGTTTTTTAGCAGATTTATTTCCCCTTGAAAAATATTGTGTGCTTATGTGTCATTTCTCATTGCATGTTTGTGATTGATGTTCTAAACTGTTAATTGAATTTCACAGAGCAGTAGAGTAGGTTTGTGTCTTGTGATTTTGATTAAAACTTCATGAGCAGTTGCAAATATACGCATTGATTTCTACAAATTCTTAGTAATCTAATGAAACAACTAAAATATGTATGATATTTTTATTTTTATTTGTCAAGATAAATCATATGTGTGGATGTATGCACTTACAATATACAAGGCAATACCTTGCCAACTCACCACTATATGGATGTGGAACACAATTGCATGGATTATTATTATGAAATAAGTGGATGTGGCATTACTACTCAATTCTAAAATACTATCCTAACTTTGTATTTATCAAGCGCTAAGAGGGATCAAATCTCTCAAGGTGAAAACCTCATTTTTTGTGTAAAACTTGAGGAAAGGTTTGTACCTCGAGAGATTTGATCCCTCCCGCTACCTGATAGATACAAAGTTAAGATGGATACCTGGAGCTAAAAACTACCAACGATAAATTGACTCTATGACCTCAATTTTTAATTTAATTCAATTTTAATTTTATATTTATTTTAATGTTATTCCTTTAAATACGTTACATTTGAGAAGAATACCATGGGAAAAGTCATTAGTTATCAAACCCCGGAGTCTAAAAACTACTAATGTTTACGTACATTACAACATCTCTTCCATACTGGGCTGGAGAGCGCCTCTCGGTGCAACAAGGTGTGTGGGAGAGGAAGTTAGGAATATGGTTAGACCATTTTTGCAAAAGAACATGTCTCATTCTTTTTATGAGTATTTATGTTATAGGAAGTGTTATTCCTTACTATTGTAATTTATAAGTGGAGGTGGAATCCTAGCTCCATGGTGGGAGATGGCATGCCTTGTCGTCACGATTTAGGAGGGGAGGAAACATTCTTACTTGACGATGGGTGGTAACATTTCTCATGGTTTTAGTAGTCACTCTCAAGGGCCAATTAACTCATGCAATGGGGTGTGAACTCAAGACTCAATTAATTAATGTAGGTATTTACCCACTTCAAGTGTCACTTAAGAAATAATAATATTTTAATGAAAATGGAAATTATAATTTAGGAAATTAATTAAATGTAGATTTATCTCTAGGTAATATCTAGGGTGAGTGATGTTACCCTATTTTTCAAATTAAGGAAAATATAAATTATGATAAAACCCACCTAGATGTTGAATTATGGAAATAAAATATATTAGCTAATCTTGCATCTAATGAGGTGTCTAGGTGAGATAAGAGAGTCTTTGATAAGTTTAGGAGATTTACCTATTTAGAAGGGATTGTTCTCTGATTATCACCATAACTATGAGTTAGATTAATTTGGAAAAACAATAATGTGATTGCTTGGGAAGTGTTGAATTGTTTTTTATATTTCCCTTTGATCAGAGGAGACATGCTTAGCCAGTCTAGTAGTTTGAGACCCACTACTAATGCATACCCTAATGGTATTGTACTAAGATTCTAATTGTGATCCCACATGGATTGTGGGTCCCAATGAAAGAAGTCTTCCTTAGTAATGGCAAGGTGGAAAACAATTTGCATAATAATGTTGGAAATATAAAGAAGATCTCGGAGTCTGTAGTTGGATTAAATTCAACAATTCAAGTGCATTTTTAATTATGTTATTTGGTCATTGTTTTATATGTTTATTATCTAATGTAAAAAGTGAGATTAGCCTTATAAATCGAATTCGTCAAACGTGTTGAATTTTCTTATTATATTCCATTTAGTTTTTGAAAAGAATTGGCTATCAGGTTGATTACATCGATAGGCGTCTTATTGTGAGGTTCTTCTTCATGACAATGTAGAGATTCATCATCCTTCTTCATGACACTTTAGAGATTCATTGACCGCTACAGTGGAGATTAGGATGACTTTTATTTTGTCATGTTTCATCGATTCGGCCCAAGCCTATAGCGTTACCTCAAATATTACTACTTTCTTTTTCTAATTTCGAGGTAGGAATCGTTTTGGTTAGCCTCTTTACACGAAAGCTCACGTACATCCGAAGCAACACAACCAACTGTTCGATATGTAGCCAACTTTTCAAAGTGGGAGGCTTTCAACCTCTATGTCATTTTGGCAAACCTCTCTACACAAAATCTCAGTGACATCCAAAGCAATAAGAATACAAACAACAAAAACACACTAGAGACATACATATAGATAATAAAAATGTACTCAGCTAAATAATAAAAACACACTCACAACTAAATAATAAAAACACACTCAACCACACATTCAACAACTGAAATATATCAGTAATTGCGCAATTTTAAATTGAATGACTAGTTTTTCTAATTAGTAAATCATATTTGTTCTTGTTGCTCTGCATCAGCGAAGAATTCTTTAGTTTCGTTGGGGATGGGAATGTGAAACTAGTTGTGTATTGCCCATTATTTCTGTAGTTTCACAAAGTAGGTTATCTGTTGTGAATACTAGAGGGACATCAAAGTGTGCAAGCTTTCCTCCTACCACTCCTCCTTCGACCCAAATGGATGGAGCAATAGTGCCCTTCTCTCCAGAAGCTTTACCAGTGGATTTATGATCCAAGAAATAGAAGAGGAGAACTAAACAAATGATCATCGTCAAGCTAAGGACGCCCCCAATAATAATCAAAATGAGCCATATAGTTTTGAATTTTCTTCCATTTTTTCCTGTGAGCTCGCTTGAGATGTTGTTGGAGACCCACTTGGTGATAAGAATTGATTACAAGGGGATGTAATAGTGTATCAATGAAAACACAAATTCCCCGCAAAAGAGCTAGCATTAAATTTTCTTACCAAGGAGGATGGAACAAGACCAATATCCAACCGGTTAAGAGAAGTAAGTCCCTACCAGTTGGTGCTTCTCTCCTAATCAAATTAATCATGCCCACAAAAAAATATTTTTATCAATAAACTAAAAGAAAACAAGTGTCAAATTTAGTAACAAAAAAATATGAAAGGGGTTCAAAATGATTACTGAGATGGAGAGGTAGACGCCTTGGTACATCGTACTAGATTTGGAAGAGATGTGCGAATAGAATGGGCCCAGGGGAATAGAACATTGAAACACCACTTGACCACCGACATTTAAAACCTACAAAGGAAACAAGAGTGCGTTAAGTACCAAGAAAAATTAAGAAATAAAATAGGAATGGTCTCAGAGAAAAATATGGATTATAAAATAAGTTTTTTTTATCACTAAGATGTACGAGTTGAAACCCTTCCACGAAAGAAAAACCATTTTTTTGTAGGTAAGATCGAGCTACACTTGGTGTATCAAAAGGAGGGGAAATCGATAGGTTAAAACGCCAATCTCTCTAGCAGATATGAACAACGCTCTACCAAGTCCAGTGCAAAATGACAGATGAACTGGTGTATAGTTATTTTTACCAAAAGGTAAATCCTAACGAGATACATTGTTGATTTGTCAGAAACAAATCAAGACTATCTGTTACAAACCAACATGCTATCACGTGAAATCATGTACGAAATGACTCTTGGATCAAGTTAGTTGAACCATGTGGCTAGGTTGTGGATCCCATGCAATTAGTCATAGGCCACCTCATTAGGATGAAAGGCTAGCCATATACGTACATAACTATTGTAGGAACAGAAATTAAATGAAGGGTGTTTGATTTGCAAGGAAACATATATTACAAGGTTGGGTAAACATAATAAAATAATGAATTGCCTCCTTCTTCCCCACATAAGGGGTAAGAGAAAATCCCTTCATGTTATATCTGAAAGCGCCTACCATGACCATGAATGAACCATCATAAGATATATAACGTAAAGGCCCAATACTACTATTAAGCGCATAATACATCAATTAATCATAAACAACCATGTACATAAAATGTGGGAAGAGGACTTATGAGATGGGTAAGAGTATGTTGGGTTGCAATATAATCATCTAGTAAGAGGAGTTAACAACTCACAATCTATAGACTAAAGTTAATAACTTTTTTTTTGTGAGAGAGAATGAGGTACATTACATTTTATTTCTAGATATGTTAATAATTATATGAATATATGTAAGTGTTAGTATTCAAAAGCTCTTATTCAATTAATGTTGATGATGAATATTTTGTTTTTTCAGAAAAGAAAAAGCTTCATAGTATTATATTGAGTCAATATAAAAGATGCAGATGGTACAAAAATGGCTCAAAAAAAGAAGCCAGAAGACCTAGATATAGAGATAACATGGCCAAAACCTGAAGGAAGAGAACCTTCCAGGAAGCGGAAGCCTGTATCACTAATCCAGAAAAAGACAGTCGGGAAAAACAAAAATCAGAGATATGAGCATCACATGACGAGTACATATTACATATGAGATTGAGTTTTAGGACGGCTAAAACTCATGATTTATACAAGAAAAGACAAAAAGGTTGAAGAAACGAGAACCTTTAACAAAACCAAAGGAATCTCAAAAACCAGGGATAGAGAAGTCCAGGATGAAGCGGGAATTCTCTCCATCTATAACCTTCATGGACCATGAGCCAGAACCTAAAAGCAGACCCTTCTTGGACAGGTTGTTAGCTTGGAGATTCTGGGCATGGTAGAAGTGGTGTATGGAGAAATCTCTCATGCGCCCCCAGAAGAACATTATATTGTCCATCCATCCTACCAAATGAGGACTATTAATGTGGCAGGCACCCTTGACATGATCAATCATTGTTTTGGAGTCACCATAAATTGAAATTTCCTGTACATCAAAAAACACACAGAAGGCAAGGAGGCCCGCTAGAGCCCTCACCTCAACCATACTATTAGTGCCTTTCCCACCTTTCCATGAAATAAGATATTAGAGCTTCTCGTCCATGATAATGTGAACTCCGCAGCCACAAGTGTTTTGTTGCTCAGCCCCATCAAAAAATGCACTAGGAACACTGTTGAGGGGACATTCTTTCTCTTTCATGTGGCCTTTTCTCATTTTGGGCTGTTTTATTGGCACAGAATCATAGATGGAGATGATGTGTTGTAAAATAGACTTTAGGGAGTCCTTTGAATCTTTGAAGGTTTTGTTATTCCTCCATTTCCATGCGCACCATAGGACGATGATAATAAAAGATCTCCATGATTCTCTTTGAGCACTCCACCATTCAAAAGCTGCATGGATTGAAACAAAAACAACATAAGGGAAACCATAAAGCATTGCCAATTCATACCAGATTTGCATTGGAAGAACATGTGATAATTGGATTCCTCAGCTGATTCGCACATAGAACATCTACTCGGCCCGTGCCAGTTCCTTTTCCTTAACTTTTCCCATGTTAAATTTTTGTTGTTGAACACCAGCCACGAGAAGATAATCATTTTAAGAGGGCACCCTGACTTCCAGAGGATCGTAGGATATATAGAGCAGGAACGAGAAGCCTTTAAATTAATCATATCAGAGTAAATGTCTTTTACACGAGCCGGCAGCTTTGCATTTGGCACTATCCAAATAAGATGGTCAACTGTCCCTGAACGATGAAAACCACAATTTCGAAGAGCATCCTTGACAGAATTCCATACCATAACTAGAGGCTCTAACAAATGAAGATCATTGGCTTCTTTCCATAGGGGGATTGGTCCATGCCAAACTGATATTAATTTTTCCCACGTAAAAATGTCTTTCCTGTTGAAGAAAAACAGAAGGCTCTTAGGGATGGTTAAGCATTCCTGCCCACTCAGAATGGGGTCAACTCCAATTAAAATTTTGCTGCCAGAATAAAGACTCCACTTCAGATTCTTTAAAAAATATTGCTCGATTTTGCGGAGACTGAGCCATATAGCAGATCCTTGCTTGGCTCCAATTGATCCATTCCTGTACTAGAATTCCAAATCTTTACCTTTCATGTATTTCTTTTTAATAGTGATACTCCATGGCCCTTCACCAAAGATTCCCCTCCACAACGATTTGCAGAGGAACGCTTTACCAAAATTCCGCAAATCCAACAACCCCCAACCACCTAGATTCTTAGGCAAAGAAATCTTTTCCATTTTGGATAGATGGAATTTCCTCTGATTTGATTTACCACCCCATATAAAGTAGTAGATATCTTGTTCATTTTGTGAATGATGCTTGCAGGTAGGAAGAAAATATGAGCCCAGAAAACAGCCAACTGCGATAAGACCGCCTGAGTTAGAATAATTCTACCTGCCAAGGAAAGAAACTTGTATTCCCAAGCCGATATCTTTTTGTAATATCTTTCTATCAACCATTTCCAATCCACTTTGGAATAGCCCTTGGCCTTCAGCTGAAATCCCAGATATTTCAAGCCATCCTTGAGCGATTTCATCTCTATTCCTAATAACTCAGAGATCCATTTCACCATTTCCATGTTGATATCATTGTGGAAGAGGGTAGATTTTGCTTTATTAATTTGTAACCCCGTAGCTCTTTGGAATCTATTAAGAATGTCATTGAGACATATCCACAAAACCCTGCAAAGCATTGCGAAAATGAGCACATCATCAACAAAGAGGTTGTGCGAGATAAAATTATCCCTGCAAATCTTGACAGGCCTGCACCTATTTTTAGACACCGCCTTCTTTATATGGAGGCTTAGAGAGTTCATTGCCAATATAAACAAAAGAGGGGAAAGGGGGCATCCTTGACGAAGTCCCCTTTCCGCTGGAAAGAAAGGAGAAGGCATTCCATTTATGATGACCACGTAGTTCACATTTTCTACACATGACATAATCCAGCTGATGGAGTTTGATTTCAAGCCGATCTTTGCCAATAAACATCTAATGAACCCCCAATCTAAACAATCATAGGCTCTTTGTAAGTCAATTTTCAGGATGGCTGCATCTGATTTTTTTGATATCATAGAAAAAATACTTTCATGTGTATTAGCGACTGCATCCAAAATATTTCGCCCCTTTAAAAAAGCATGATGGTCTTTGGAAAGAAAGGAGGCCAAAGTCGCTTTTATTCTTTCAGCAATAATTTTTGTGATGATTTTGAAGGTTATATTGCATAATGAGATCGGCCTAAAATCTTGGAAGGATTCCGCTCCAGCCTTTTTTGGGATTAGAGCAATCTGAGTGGATGTTGTGATCTGATGAATATTGCCTGAAATTCGGGATGCTTCAACCATCCTCAGCAAGTCTTTCTTGATGATATCAAAAAAATGAGAAAAAAAATCTATGGTCCAGCCATCCGGGCCTGGGCATCTATCCTTTTTGAAAGCCCTCAATACTCCAAGGAGCTCCTCCTCTGTAATTGGCTGAAATAGGCTCTCATTTTTCTCATCATCAAACATTTGTGGAACCAGATCAATACCCCATAGAATGTCCTGAAAACCACAACCTTCCCTTCTTTTGTATTGGCTTTTGAAATGCCTTACAACCTCCTTTGATATATCTTGTTGTGAGACGAAAAAACCACCCTTTCCATCACTTATTCTCCATATGGTGTTTTTTTCGCGCCTGGAGCTTGCATATTTATGAAAGAACTTAGTGTTCCTGTCACCATCCTTTAGCCATATTGCCCTGCTTTTGAGCCTCCAAGAGGCTTCCTCCTGCTTCAAAAGATTTTGTTTTTTTCTTTCAAGTTCTTTTATACGGCATTTCATGCTAAGGGGAAAAAAATTACATCCATAGTCTTTAATATATTGTCCAACTCCCTCTGTGTTTCTTGAAGCGCATGTCTGTCCCTTTTTCTTTTTTCAAATTGCCACTCTTTTGCCACCTTCCTCAAAACAGACATCTTGTCTCTAAAAGTCATAAATGGGGGAGACATATTTCTTGGAAATAGATTCTTCCATGCATGTGTAATGATTTTATTGAAATCTGGATCCTCTAACCATGTTCTATTGAATTTGAAAGGGTACCCCTTTCTGAATCCTTTCTCCCGCCAACTGAGGTAAATCGGCCTATGATCGGATGTAAATGCGTTCCCAATGGACGAGAATGGCATGCCCATTTTATCAATGATGCTTACATGCATTATGAACCGATCAATCCTTTTAGCAATATACGCCTCTCCTGTTCTTCCGTTATTCCATGTAGGCATCATTTTCGAAGGAGCAATATCCACTAGATTTATGTTCAGAAGTTCATACTTAATATGGTCTGCAAGCGGATCTCTCTTTCTGCAGTTACCCCAGCGTTCATCAGTGCTTAATGTTACATTTAGATCACCTGCAATCATCAGAGATTCAATATCAAAAATTTCTGAGGCAAATAATTTTCCCCAAAAAGGGATTCTGTTCTTATAAGGCGCATAGGTGTTCAAAATGTTAATTTGGAAGCTTTGTCCTCTGATAGATGCTGAGATAAGAATACCAACAAAACACTTGTAAGCTTTAGCTCTGATCCAATCAGGATCCCATAAAACTGCTTTTGCTTGTTTTTTCTCTCTCCTCATTTCTTGAATGTGAAACCTCCAAACTTCGTTTCTCGTCCCGTTATCATTTCTCGTTTTGTTTCTCGTTTCTGGTAGCATAGTTGATGAGTGTTTGATTACAAACAAATTTAAGATTAAAAGTGCAGTGCCTTATGATATCTTGTTAAGTGAAACAGGGGTTGCTCCTATTGAAGCAATTTCTATGGTGCGAGTCATAAGTTATTTAAAAAAATTTGAGCAAATGGAAGAGGGTAGATGGCCTAAGGTTGTCTTTAATGATAGATTGTGCAAGAGCAAAAAAACTTGGATGCAACAAAATAACAAATGGTTTAGTAAATGGGATATTTGCTTGAACACGTGCCCCATAAACAGCAAAGAGATAAAAGCTTTTGCTATGGAAAAGTTCCACAAACGTACTTGGGAGAAGGAGCTAGGAAGAAAGAAAAATTACTATATGGAAGTGTTTAATCCCACTCATAATCATCAACCAAAAGCATACATAGAGGCCAATATCTCTTGGAGAGCCAAAACTCTTATTGCTCAGTTAAGGACTAATTCTCATCAACTCCGTTGTGAAACAAGGCGCTGGAAAAGGCCAAAGGAAGTGTGGGAGGAAAGGGTATGCATTTTTTGTTCTTCCGGAAAAGTGGAAACAGAAAAACATTTCATTTTAGAATGTGAGGCCTTCAAAGACAACAGGGAAAGTTATGCAGATACGCTGGCCGCTCGCTCTTGGGATAATCTATTTAACGAGGGGTTTGTCGAGAAGACGGGAGCATTTATTGTGAAGCTTCACAAAAAAAGAGCCGAATACATCAAGTAGATGAAAAAGCAATCTGTCCCATAGACTATCTTTAGCCTCGTAGACGTTAAAATAATTTCTTTCTTCTTTCTTTCTTGTATTATGCCTAGTAAAATTCGAAGTAAAAAATAGTCAGACAAGTATCATTCTCTCCGTGAGGTGTGGAAAAGCTACGATGTATTCGCAACATGTAATAAGGAAGGGATCAAATATGCGCGCGAATGTGATGACTACAGGAATTAGAACGATTTTGGCTTTGAAATACCATTAAAATCAACGTGCTAATAATTGACTTTTACTGGACTAAAATTAATAGTAAATTTATATTACGTATTTCTCACTTTTCAATGCTTAAATCCTTAAAAATTAAAAAGGCGTGAGTTTGAATTGAAGATTATAATGTTATCTTTCAGGTGTTCGATTTCTGTTCAGCTATATATAATTGTAAAAGTAAAAGGTGAAAAAGGTAGTATTTAATTAAATTTATATTTATTTATTATAATTTTAGAAAATGAGATTAAATTGTATTGATGACTAAGTTTAAATTTATATATTTTTAAATATATGATTTTTTAATGAAAGTTTTAATGATAATTAGTCTGGTAGAATGGTTTATTTCAGAATGTTATTTTCGTTAAAATTGTCTTTTAGTTTTTATGAAATGATTTTTAATAGGTTAAGAGTTTATGTTCTTTAGAAAAAAATAAGTTAATAACCTTATATTTAGAGGTATTTGGTAGTAATGAAAGTCTAAGAAATGATTTTTAATAGGCTAAGAGTTTATGTTCTTTACGTTTAAAAAAATAAGTTAATAACCTTATATTTAGAGGTATTGGGTAGTAATGAAAGTCTATTTTCTTATAGACAACCATTCAATTATTTTAAGTGTTGTGGTTTTTTTAAATAATGGTGATAATTTACCCTTTGTGTATTAGTGAGTTACCATAGATTTTACTACATTCAAATATTATTAAAAAATAAAAAAATCTATAATATATATTTAAAGAAGAAAAAAATTAAAACAAAACATTTCTATGGGTGTGCTTTGCACCTCTTGGTGTAAATGCTAGTATGTACATCCTTGACTTTATAGTTGTATTTACGGGAATTAGATGAGGTTTAATGTGTAGGGAGTAGATAACTTTACTTCACATTTATAATTGTAATTGTTTATTTTTGTGTGAAATGTATATGACATGATATGTAAGTGGTTCTTCTTTATAAATTTTCTATGTAGATTTTAAAAGTAATAATGAGATCTTTATGATTATTCTGAAGTTGAAAATGCAAATTTGATTATATGTGAATATATTTTTGTTGTATATGACTCTAAGGAAACTAAGTCAATATGCAATGGTCACCAACCTTTGTCAAAAAGACTTCCATATTATAAGTAAAATTACATTTACATTGAATTTGTAATATAAGTTAAATTTGATCAAGGTATTTTTTAAGGATCAAATATTATGTCTATGTATAGTATTATAGACGATTATTCTAGTTGGAAAAGTCATACATATAGAATGTAGGTGAATATTCAGTAAACACACACACACACACACATATATATGTGTGAAAATAGGCAAATTTTTAATCAAATGAGTAAATATTTTTCCATAAAATGTAAAAAAAAAAATTAACTGATTATAAAATATCACCCTTAAATTTTTCCCTAAATTCAATTATGATGAATTTGTAAAAATTACTCTATTGATAAAATTTCACCCCTAAAATTTATCATGATTTACAGTGAATTTGTAATTTGACATTAACTTTTGCTTATGAAGAGTATGTTTTAATGTGGCAATGGTCATGTGATTATTTCATATATTTGCATGCACGAGTTAATGGGAGCAACACTAATTGTTGAGAATAAATTTTGGATTCATGGGATAGCAATATGTTTGTAGATGCTAATGGCATGTTCGTGGGTATTAGCAATATGTTTGTGGATGTTAATGGCAATAGTACTTGTTAATGCAACTTGATACCCGAATGGAAACGTTATTTGTTAAGGCAATTGGATATTCTTATTGGGTATAATGTTGAGATAAATATGGTTCATGGAAAAAAGAGGTGGTGGGCCCAATCTCAACTAAGATTGAAATTATATTTTTTATATGTGAAATTAATTTCTGGGAAAAAATTGCATAGAATGGTTGGATTTTTAAATTAAAATTTTGCTCAGCAACCATGTAAATGTCATTTAATTGTCTTATGGGCATGAATTTGTGGTAAATCATATAAACAAGAGTAATAGATGCAATGGAACATAGTTCTTGTTTCTACTAGTAATTAATTAACTTTTGGTTGTGTAGAGTGCAGAGAAAATTCCATCTGTGCAACGAAAACTCTCAGCACAATGAAACCTCTCTGCACAATGAAACCTCTCTGCACAATGAAATCTCTCCACACAATGAAAGCTCTCTCCACAAAGCTCTTCGCATGTTTTGTTGTCATTGTCTCTTCACACAGTTCTTGTGCATTACTATTACTATACGTTATTGGTAATATTTTAATACTAAATAATTTCTATAATGAAATATGTATGCACAAAACTCTCTGCACAATGAATACAAAGCTCTCCACTTGTCTTGTTGTCCATGTGTTTCCGCACTCTACCGCTAATTAATTGATTAAATGTTGTGCAAGGTGCGGAGGAAACTTTCATTCTCCTCTACACAATGAAAGTTTTCGGCACAATGAAATCTATCCACACAAAACTCTTTGCACAATGAAATCTCTTCGCACAAAACTATTTGCATAATGAAATCTTTTCACACAATGAAAGCTCTCTCGGCACAATACAAATTGTTCACACAAAGCTCTTCACCTATCTTATTATTAGTGTCTCTTCGCATAATTCTCCTGCATTATTATTATTATATAATATTGGTAATCTTTTGATACTAAATAATCCATATTTAGAAAGAAAGAAAAATTAACAAATCAATCATCTAAGTGGTCAAGACATAATGAAAGCTCTTCGAACAAGCATTTGTTAATAAAAATTACAAGTATGTCGTGATGTTTTGCACTTCCATATGCATTATCTTTCCTCATAGTTCTTTTGCATCATTACTATTATATATTAGTGGTAATATTTTAATACTAAACAATCCATATCCGACCTGTAATGCAAACTTGAAGGTGATGAACAAATTGCAAGTGAAATTTTATGTATTTTGGGTAATGGATGAAGTTACAAAACACATAAAATAATGGTTTTTAAACTTAGTTATCACCAAAAACATAGGAAAAATACCATATCAGAAACACATAACAAAAAAGTGATAAAGGAGTTCACCCCTCTATTGGGCTACATCTCCTGGTCCAGCTTCCAGTGGTGGGCCTCTTTCATTAAGTGCTCAAATTTGTGTTTACATGGATTTATAGTGCTCGGAATGTAAATATTATGTGTCTGATGGCTTCAGAAATGTCAAAAACCCCAAGTTGGGCTCTTTCTGCACTTCATTTGGTCAAAAACTGAAAAAGTTATGTTTCTCCCAAGGTTTTCCAATTTTCCACAACTAACCATCTTACAATTTGCCCCAAACCTGGCTTAAGTGACCCAAACCCGGAACTGGTACACAAATTTGGCCTACAATCATGCCCAACGATGGAAATTATCCAATGTGTTAAATGCCCAATAACCCCCATTTTCCGAAAATTAGAGTTGTATGGGGGCACGTGCCCAGCGGTTGAGGCTAACCGCCCGCCCCCGTCGACTGACCCCCAACAAAACTAGCACCTGGGTGCATTTCTTACCATAAAACTGGGACTAGGGCCAAAAATCATGTGTCGAACCCATATTTCGTGCTAAGGGCTTGCGGTGGTGGCGTGAGGTTCTATGGCGCCATGGGACCGTAGCTAGTCCCCAAACTCCACGCCCGTTGCAACAACCCCCCAAAGACTGCGGCTGTGGTGGCATTGGGTATTAAAACCATTGGCTGGGACCTTACCTTAGCACCCTTAGCCTGAATTCCTTTCTCTGCTCCAACATGGGTTACATGATATGGAGAAGACCGTGGGCTAGGCCCTTATAACTCTGCCCTTCTCCGCATGTTAGCATCGGGGTTTGATCTGCGATGTTGTGGCATATTGTTGTGGGGGATGACCGTGGCTTGGGGCTGGGGCTAAGCCTCGAGCCCTCAACTCCCTCCGCCACGATTCTATGGTGTGTAGTATGGTCGAGGGCTAGAGCTTAGCCTTAGCCCCTTTCCCCATATGTGCACAACATCAAACTTATATATGGTTTTTGAACCATTGTTAATAAGGAACAATGTGCGCTCTAGTGGTAAGGCACCTTGCTGTTGGGTGGGAGGTCTCGTGTTCGACTCCATCAGAGGTCTGTTCTCCCATAAACAAATTTTAAAATGCCACCAAGAGGCCACATGGCAGCCATTCATTTGCCCACGTGGCTTCCAACCATTGGAGCCCAAAAATCACAGTCAGCCTTGTAAAAATAATAAAATAATTTGAACCAATAAGATTCAAATGTTTTTTTTTACCAATCTGGAGTGGCCAAGTGGCAACCTGCCATTGGCCTATAAATGTACAATCAGCTTGTCACCTACAATATTTTTACCTGTTTTGGAATTTGATCTGAATGTGATATCAGGAGCATACGATATTGGTTTTGAACGATTCAATTTGTGTTGGATCCAGGTCGCCGAGATCTACACTCTGGTATAGGTTTTGAGATATGTCACACATTTTGAATTTTGAGCACTAAATTGATTTCTTGGATCACTCCTCCCAACTAGAAGATTTTAGACCTCCAAAAGATTATTTTCAGTCAACATACAAATGAGGGTACAATTCCCTCACCCTTCCCTTTTCAATCCATTTGGCTTTGCATGATTTTATACCTTTAAACCCCATATGAAGGTGCTTCCCATTCCTTCTTATTAAAGTTCATGTTTCTTTGTCAAGGATAGGATATAGTTGTAATTCTTCAAGAATTTTTGAAGAGAAAACTTGTATTAAAGAAATCTGAACATTCTCTCATATGTCTTCAATCAAAGGAGGCTTACCCATTTTCAAGTTCTTTTCACCTTGAAGTTTTTCTTTGCTAATGCAAAGCTTTACTTCATTTCCAACTTGAAAATTGAGGCCAACATGATGTTGATCATGTTCAACCTTGTTTTTGGCTCAACTCTTCACCAAATGTGAATGCCATCACCATGCACCATTCTTCCTCAAAGCCAAAACATTAGGAGCCCCACAAGAAGATGTATTAGAACTAATGTTCCCTTTCTCAAGTAGCTCTTGCATCTACTTTTTGATTCCTACATTCTCTAACACCGGCATCTTGTTCAGACTAATGTTCAAAAGTGAATCATCCTGCTACAAATGAACTTCATGTTATTTTCCTCTTTTAGGAGGCAACACATTATATTCCTAAAAAATCTTATCATATGTGTTAACAACTTCAACTGAATCAGATTTTAATGTTGCATCACATTCTTGGAAGGCTTCAGATTCATCAATATCTTTATGTTTAATTGTCAACAATGCAAAATTCTGACTAGCATTTACAAACCTCTTCATTTGTCCATCATTCACAAGAGACAAATTCAACTTTTTGCTATGTGCTCTAACAATGTACTCAATCCCATCTTTAAACAAGTGATACTTGTTCTCATGGCGATGAAAGATGGCTTTATTGTCATATAAGTATTGGCTTCCCAAAACAATCCCACAAATTTCAAGTGGTACCATATCAAGTTCTACCTTATCAATAAAATTTGTAGTGATGGAAAATCTAAGCATGCATTTTCTTGTCACTTTCAACTTGGCATTGTCACATAGTCTGGTGAAGTAAATTTAAGTGCGGACACAAACAAATTCCTCTAGCCTGATAATGGGTCTAACCACAACATATACATTCTATGGAAGATTTCCTTAGGTTAGAACCAATTAAGAGAGCCTACCTCTTAGTCCACTTATCTCATTTGATGATGTCCTTGCTTGCTCGCTCCAACTATCTCTCGCTTCCTTCTTCAAGCACCTGAAACAAGTAAACAACAGCAAACAACAAACGTGATAATAGACAAATTGTAATTCAACCTACTTAACAAGTCAAGAAACATTAAGCCATGAATATGTAATATGACAAATCATGTAGGAAATAAATCGATAGTTGCATATATTAATATCAAAGAGAGATTACAACCATTTGTCTTGACGTTGCAGTGCTCCTCTGACAAGACCGGGTTCCCACACACGTCTACTAGCATTCCATGATGGCCTCAATCAACAATAGTTTTAAGGCTCTCCCTTTTAGGCTTCACTCCAAACCAAATCACACTTCTCCCTCACACAACTAGATAGCTACAACTAGTAATAGCTTGTTGTCTACTCCAAACCAAAATAGCATTAGCACACCAACCTTAACACTAGCTTGTGCTTGGGAAGAATGGAGGTTTACATAAGATGAATGGATTGGAGATGGGTCCTCTTCTCATGGGAGAAGGTCTTATCCCTTGAGGTAGTTCCATCATTATAGGGGAAAGGAGCCCAAACTGACATCCTTGACCCCATTCGGCCAAACCATTTACCAGACTTTCCTTATGAAGCTTCTAGAGCTGGAAGCTTCGACTCCTAATTTAAAAAACTTTCCATAACAGGTCTAGTGCGACTAGAACACAGCTCAATCGCTCCGGTCGACACCAGGGATAGTTTTAATCTCTGCACATCGAAGCGGGGGAGATAAAGGTCATTAGCGTCAATCTTGTAAACTAGGAAAAACAGAAGTTCCAGGGGAAATGGTGCAAAAGGTAATTGACCTGCTCATGAAGAGGGACACAATGGGAGTTTCTTCATGAAGGAAAATCATGGGGGGTTCACTGTAGAGGTCCTCCAAGATCAAGGAACGGGGAGTATAGGGATAGTGACAAAATTTTGTGTAACAGATGCCCCCTAAAGTGTGAAGGTCGAGCTAGAGTGAGGGATGAAACACTTTATGAATCAGTGCGGGGAACCGGTCTGCCGTCAGAAACTTGCAAGCAAGTACAGATACATATACATAATTGAGAACTCTGCCAAATGATACATCAATCATGGCATGGACGCAGTCATCCAAGGAATGATCATGTAAATGGATCTAAGTATGGACGCAGCCATCCGTTAAAGAGGATCATAATGAAACCAAGGTATGGTTGAAGCCATCCAATAATGAGAAGGATCACAGATGATAACTCATGGTCTAGTCGCAGCCAGCCATTTGAAAGAGACATGCATATCATCATAACCATGTCACATCACTTCGCAACCTGGACTTTTGTGATCTGAGTCCAGGGTCTTGCGCTCCAACACAACCCGATCAAAGTACAAATTCTAACATGCGAATAGATGTGTTGACGTCGAACATGCTAGAAAGTCGCTTGATTACCAGTCAATGATGTAAATTTTTAACAAGCGTGAAAAAGACCACCAATAATGACAATGGTCCTCAAGGTACTATCAGCACAATCCACGGAATGTGAATAGAGGAACTGAAGTTGAACACCCTTGAAATCACTCGATCGAAAGCCAATGATGTGAACTTGTCATCGAGTGCGAAGAACTTGCCATTAAGGCATGCAAGCTCTCTAAGGTATTGGAAGGGAGTCCCTCGGTCAACTTCCTGGATAATGAGTTGAAGTCGACGGAAAGCGACCGTGTTGAAGGAGGGCCATAATGTTTCCCACATCATCAACACGAGACGAAAGGATGCAAAATGATTTTGGATGATATAGAGAATCAGAGGTAAGTATAACTATAGAAGGACAACTCTATAACATATCGGCGACACAACTGGAAGTTTGGCAGCTTTTGGATCCATAGGATCGGTGGTCATGATGATGTGGCAGAGATCAAATGGAGGGAAAAAATGAATTGCCCAAACCCAGGAAGGTCAATGATACAAAGGATGATATCCCAACCCGACACGAAGCAAAAAGCGTCATGTTCAAGAGTGAGCTACTGACACAACTGATAGATTCCCAAATTTTCCCCCACCATTCCTGGCAAGTACCCCAATTATTTTTTAATCGCAAGCTTGAAGGGGATATCATATGCTTGCACTATAATTTCATCCTTCGGACGAATCCGACCTAGTAAGTTTAACGATCCCTAGGAAGGAGAAGCTCATGTTCGTCATAGTGACGACTCCGATGTCATTTAATAGTTTAATGAGTCTGATAAAGGTGTAACTCGGTATCTTTTTCATGTTTAGAGAGTTTGAAAAAGACACGTAAAATAAAACTCCACATGGTCCCTTTTCGTACGTTTGTGTCTCTCGAGCCCGAAAAGGTAAAAAGAAATATTTGAGAGAACCACTTGACCATTTCAGTTAAGGAGCACCTTTTTCATAAATAGTGCCTCCTAGCCCGAAAAAGGGGTAAACTTAAAATGGTTGCACGACGTTTCGCATCTGTTAATGAGTTCGAAACGATAAGGGCTCAGCCATCTTTTCGCTTTTAAAGGGTCGGAAAAGAGCTTAAAAGCGGACCCCCCATTTTTTTTCTTTTACGAGTCAAAAGGGAAAAACACTCGACAATATTTTCATATGAGTTTAACAAGTCGAGAAAAGAGTTGAAACGTGACTCGTCATCATCGTTGAACATCCATCACATGTCGCTGCATAAATAAGGTAAAGTGTATTATCCAGTTCTCAAGGCAAAATAGATCAAAATATTTACAAAAACCTGATATTTTTATGAAAAAATGAATAAAAAGGAGAAAAGTATATATATTTTTACCATTTACCATTTTACCTTGTTGTGAAAACATTTTACTCACTTCTGCCCTAACTGTTCCAAAGCAGATTGCGGGAGATCCGGGAGGTCAATAAATGAGCCACCAGTTCCAGGTAACAGCTAAAGCCCTAAGCTCCATTTTCATGTCCTTTATTTCTGTTTTTAACCAATTTTTTGTGTTTTGTGGGGGTTTTTGAAAAACCTTTTCGCCCTCGGTCGGCGCGACTTCCGAGCACGAAATCACGCCGGCCGAGGGTGATTAACAAAGCCAGCTGCGTCGTTTCGCACCACTGTTCTTAAAATAGTAGCGTCAGCGCCGTGAATAGGGAAAACCCTATTTCCTCAAAAACTCCCCATTCAAACTTAAATTTTATGGGCCAAGCATGATTGTTGACTCAAATTAATGGCTTTTGCAGGAAAGAATCGTTGAAAATGGTGGACTGGAAAGAACGAGAACATGAGGATGTTGATACTCAGGCAATGAATGACCCGAATTGCCTGGAAGCTTTGAGGGCTTGCGGGCTCCTCAAATTCTTTCCCACGCCAGGGATGCGGGCCCAACCCGGGTTGCTTTGATACCTAATTAGTCTTTTTTGGTACATTAATTGGGAGATATTTGTCATTGGCGACCAAGAGCTAGAATTGGAAACTTCATATATATTTTTCATCACTGGACTGTCTCGCAGAGGGGAACCAGTGAACTTGTACGAGTCACGACCAATTGGGGAAAGCATATCTTCCTTGCTTACCGAACACTACCCTGAGGCCCTGAAATCCAAAAGTGGGAAGATAGAGATTTCCAATGTTCAGGATTTGACACTGAGAGTGCTTTTGTTGACTATAAAAAGAGTGGCAGGGTCCCAGGCGGAACATGAGACTAACAAGTCGAAGTTCCTTTATGTTATTAATTGTACAACTCCTACGATCTTCAACTGGACCGAGGCCATGAAGATCAATATCAAGCGCCAGCTGTTCAAAGCCAAGGTGGGGAATATGAAGCAATTTTGCTTCGGATCGGTGCTTGTGACCTTCTTCTTGGAACGGGTACCACTGTTCTAGTATCATCTAACTAAGGTAGATCCTCCTATGCCATGTGATCCGCGGATGGCCTGCTAGAGCCATTTGATGCCCAAGATCACTGGGGGTCAGCACATGTCATACCGACCAGCACTCTTTTCATGGCTATGACGACAGAAGATCATCATGGAGGATTGGCCATACAATGGCACTGATTCCCCTGGAGATCCAGTTATGCCCTTACCAGATGGGGAAGACTTTGATGATGAAGGTAAAAAAAAAACAATTTTGATATTTTTTAATTGTTTTTGGTATATATGCGCTTATAACATTTCTCTTGTTAATGTAGACGTTGGACCAGAGTGGCCTGCCCATATGTCCCCAATAGCCAGGCGCGTCCCTCGTCCTATTGATGTTATTTCTCCTTATCAGGAAGGGAGTGACAACGAGGAGGAGATCGCGAGGAACCTTGATGGGTTGACTTGTGGTATCCCGGAGTATGCTCAGGTAGGAGACATTCCTCGTCAGTACCAGAGACACACGGTGGGAGTCTCAGATCAGATCCGTCGATTGCTGACTCGTGTTGCATGAGCCGTATCATGCTACCATGATCACCATGCTGATTAGTTCCTAGGTCCAACACTTACATTTTTTTAGGCTTGCGTGCCACGGATATATGAGGCTTGCGAGCTGCCAATGTTATTTTGGACACACATATTATTTTTTGGGGTTCTAATGTATCAAACATTATCACCATATATATATATATATATATATATATATATATATATATATATATATATATATATATATATATATATATATATGATATATATATATGTTGTATTTTCCTGTCTACTATGATACAAATGGTTTGTTTTATCTTTCACATGTTTCGTAAATGTCTATCCAACACATGATTAGCTAATGCATCTGTCAATGTATTCATGCGTCTAGGAATATGATGATATGTAATGTAATCAAAATGTCTTTCCAATAGATGGATACGGAGATACATTTTTAATATTTGAGGGTTTCTGACAGAATATTGCCCGTTGAGTTGAAGGATGACAAGCTATGAATCCAAGTTGAGAACCAATTCTCTGATTCCCAAAGAGATGGCTTCTGACAACAGTTCGATGACTGCACTGTATTCAACAATCAGGGAAAATTTTAAGAACCCCCCCTAAATTTACATGTATAATAAATGGGCGAATCTCCATGGTATATAGGAAAAATGGAAGGCGATTTTATCAATAATATGATATGTATATATAATTTTTTGGCAAATCTCTCACCAGGCATGACGAATATTTTACTCAATTATAAAATCTTGTGTTTATTGAATACACAAATGAAATCATTGCATTTCTTTAAAATATCTTTTGAAATCAAAATTACCAAAATTACATATCAATAACCTAGTGGGTGTAGGATAAAATTCACTCGTGCCATTCACAGAAAGCATGAGAAAAAACCTAATACTCTATATAAAACCAAGAAAAATTCAAATTCATCACTTCTAGGGACCTCGTAACCACCCTTCCAATACACAAGTATGTTCCTGTTTACAATTAGAAAAATTACCCAAATTACAATCTGTTTACTCCAGCATATGTTGGAAAGTTATAGAAGGATGACTAGTGCAATCAATCCATTCCTTTTAGCCCTGGATTTCAGTATACTTGTCCAACGTCTATGCTTTAACCATTCACCTTAAGATGTTTTTACAATATAAGTTCCTAAGTCTATTTAATATCTTCATTATCATAAAAACCAACCTATATCCATCTTAACTCCACATCTACCACTCTTAGGGGGATGAAATCTATTTATCCCTCTAAGCACTTGGTAGGCCCAGAATTAAGATGGATCTAAGATGATAGAACTTTCCCTTTAAATAGTCTATGCTCACATGAATACCATGGTATTACCATGGGTCAATACCATGGGTTATCATAAACCTGGAGCTTAGAAATTACTATTAGTAATTTAGAAAAATTAATAAAATTAATAGTTGATTTTTATTTTATTTTTTATTTTAACCAAGCTAAAATGTTTAACATACATTAAATTACAACATCCATTTTTACTCTTGATCGGATCAAATATTTTTTCACTCTATGCTAGTTTGCATATCACGATATTTGATACCTCTCGGGGGTAGTAGATCCAGAGTAAAGATGGATCTATGCTGGTTTAATTCCCCCATTTAAATAGGCTACATTCCAGGTGAATACCATGGGTCAATATCATGTGCCATTTTGGTGAATACCATGGATCAATACCATGTGCCATTTTTATTTTTATTAACACTAATATTAGGGTTAATAGTGTTTTTTTGCATGGTATTAATAACAATCTAGTCCATGGTATTTGTCCCATAGTATTTTGCCCATAGGTTCACCTAAATATAACGCATTTTTTGAGTGTTCGTAAATATAAGGTGATTTATGGAGTAAATATTAAAAAAGGTTTTATTTGTTTACCATACCTCTTGTTTATTTATATTTTTATTAATTTACCATACCTCTTTTACAAATATCGTATTTGGCCCATAGGATTCACTTAAATAAAACTTTTTTCTTGAGCCTTCATAAATAGAACAAGGGTTATGGACTAAATATAAAAAGAGGTTTTATTTATTTACCATGCGTCTAGTTTATTTATATTTTTATTTATTTACCATACCTTTTGAATAAGTATAAAAAGACGTTTTATTTATTTACCATACCTCCACTTTACTTATATTTTTATTTGTTTACACCCTTGCATGTATATAAGGTGACTTATGGAGTAAATATAAAAAATGTTTTATTTATTTACCATACTTCTCATTTATTTATATTTTTATTAATTTACCATACCTCTTTTATAAATATGGTCTTTGGGCCTGTGGCCCATAGGATTCACTTAAATAAAACCTATTCTTGAAAATGGGCGAATGGAAGGTTGTAATTCCTAATTTCAAGGGCTAAATTTACCTTTTTTACCCTCTCCCTTAAAATAAGGTGGGCTATTTGAGGTGATTTGTAAAAATGTACTATGATACAAAATATTCGCCCACTAAAAATTTAAAACCCCTTAATTTCGCCAAAGGGTGAACATTCGCCCCTAAAATTTTCTATGTCAACAATGTTGTTAGTTGTGTGACCTAGACAAATACCTTGGAGGTCAATCAACTCACCGTTAGGGTCATAAATAATCCATGCCGCTGATGATAGGTTTCGGGTACTGCGGCAAGCACCATCAACGAAACCAATGTGGGGAGTCGTAGACATCTCCAAAGCAAGAAAAGCATCGTAAACAGGCAAGCTGTTTGAAAACTACCACACAAAACCACACTGCACAAAAATGAATGACACACTAATGTACATAAGTAACCATGCAAGATGACCTAAGCATAGTACTTCTTGAGGAAAAGCCCGTTTCGGGGCTTATCAAGAGGATTTCCTTCATAATCAATAAGCTCATAGGCTCCTTTCTGCAAAAAGTGGTTCACAATGTAGGGCCCATGCCACATGGGTTCGAACTTACCTGCCCCCAACTTATCATTAGCTTGGTCATATAGTAAGACAAAATCACCCTCAGAGAACGCACAAGGGGAGATCGACTGGTTGAAGTGGGATTTGACCCATTTATTTTGTGCTTCGATGACCAAGGCGGCGAGACGACGAGTCTCGTCCAATCATTATAAATACAAGAGGTGTTCCTCTTGAGGTGACGTTTCGGGTATGATTTCGACAGCTAACTTGAGTGAAGGAATCTCGCATTTGATTGGCAATGTTGCTTCCAGACCATAGACCAGCTGGAATAGTGTGAAACCAGTTTCGTATTTGGTTGAGATTCGGTAAGCCCACAGAGCTGAAAAGAGCATGATATGCCAATTTGACTTGTGCATCCCAATAGTACGCTAAAGCATTGTGAACAAGACTTTTTTCACGGCTTCAACTTGGTCGTTGGCCTGAGGGTAATATGGGGTCAAGCCATCGTGGTGCAAGCCCAATGCAGATGCCATCTCAGCCATCATGTAATCTCTGAAATGGGAGCCATGGTCTGTGATAATGGCTTGGGGTACACCGAACCTGGAAATAACATGGTTGAAAGGGAATTGAGTTGTCGTCCTACCATCTCCAGAGTATGTAGGCATCGCTTCAGCCCATTTGGTGAATAATCCATGGCGACGATAATATAACCATGCCCCCCGGTCGAACGAGGGTTACATGTCATATAATCGATGCCCCATTTGGCAAAAGGACCAATGGTAATGACGGGGTGTAGGTGAGCGGGTGGGGCACGCATCTTGCATTGGTAAATTTGGCATTCATAGCACTTGCGAATAGCAAGAATGTAGTCCTTGAAGATAGACAGCCAGAAATAACCAGCACGAAGGATTTTTGAGTTGTAGCGTAACCAGACATATGACCACCACATGCCCTAGAGTGGCAATCATTGAGAACTCTTTCAGCTTCCTCGATCG
Source organism: Pinus tabuliformis (assembly GCA_031772625.1). Lineage (NCBI taxonomy): Eukaryota > Viridiplantae > Streptophyta > Pinopsida > Pinales > Pinaceae > Pinus > Pinus tabuliformis. The sequence continues at coordinate 290,221,382 of CM062817.1, forward strand.
TAAGGCATCAGTGAAGAACTGAATCGACACCGACATGGTATAAAGTATCGCCAATAATGCGGTAGGGTTGGGAGTGATGTTGAATCCTTCGGCGATCATCCTTGTTCAATGCGGACCGGAACGTGGATGTTTAGAGATACATGATAATATCACCGTACCACGGATCAAGGGTGCTAATCAGAAAGAGGGTCTGATCCGGAAGTTGTTCATCTACACCAGTAGGAAGAGACTTAGAGGGAAGGGAAAAAATCAATTCGGCGAAAACAGGTGACTTCTTAGATTTGGCAGTGGTAAATACCAAATCAAATTCTCGTAGTATCATGATCCATTTAGAATATTTTCCCCCCAACAACAGACGAGTCAAGATATAGGTCATGGGGTTGCATTCAGAAATCACTGTAGTCGTGCGCAGAAGGATATAGTGCCAAAAGGGTTGAACAGCCTGAACGGCAGCCAAAGCCAACTTCTCGACATGTGCATAACGTGTTTCAGTGTCGAGGAGATTCTGTATAAGGTAGTAGATTACATGTTCATTGCCTTCATCGTCGTCTTGAACCAAGAACATAGCAATGGTGCTATGGGACGCGGCTAAGTAAAGGAAGTAATCTCGATAATAATCCAGTGGGTGCAATAGAGGAGCACTTATGAGGATGGCCTTGAGATCGTCAAAAGATTTTTGGGCCACCTCGTCCCATACAAAGGGTGTTCCTTTTTTTAGCAACCGAGTAAATCCTGTGGCTAGCCCGACATAATTGGGTATAAAACGATGGAGAAAGTTGGCCTTTCCTTGTAGGCTCTAGAGTTAGTGCAGTGAAGATGGAGGGGGTAAATTTACAATGGCCTCGACTCTTAGTGGATCAAGGCAAATATCGTCCTTGGAAATGATGAAGCCGAGGATTCGTCCTAATTCTATGCAGAAAACACATTTGTGCGGATTCAACCGAATGTTATAGTGTCTGCAGCAGAGAAAAATTTGCCGAAGATGGTCTGGGTGATCTTGGCGCTTATGAGAATGAGCAGGAATATCATCCAAGTAAGGTTGGAAAATGTTGTGAATGTCATGAAACGCGTAGGAAATTTCCCATTGAAACGTGGTGCCAGCATTTTTGAGGCCGCAAGGGAGCTTCTTGTACACGAACGTACCCCAAGGGCAAATAAAAGTTGTTTTTTCTTGATCAGCCAGTGCAATGTTGATCTGGTTGTAACTAGAAAAACCATCCATAAAGGAAAAGATCTGGCTCCCGGCGCATTCATCAATGATTTGATCAATGAAGGGAGTACAATATTTGTCTTTAGGATATGCACGATTGAGATCTCGATAATCAACGCAAATGCAGATTGTGCCCTAATTTTTAGTCACCGGGACAATATTGGACACCCAGTCTATAAGGGGAATGGGATAGATGAACCTAGCTTTGAGAAGCTTTTCAACTTCACCCTTAATAGTGACGGCCTTCCTAGGGTGCATCGGGCGTGTTAGTGTCAGTCTTTCCAGCCTTCCTCCAGTGATCAAATATGCTCTTACAAAGTGGTCTCAGAGTGTCAAGGTCAAATTTTGTCATTTCAGTGAGTCTTCAAGCAAAATTTGGTCACTAGGCATTAGGTCTAGGGTTTGCTCTCACTCTTTTCAAAGTTGCCCAAAGGCCCATCCATGTCATCATTCAGCAGATTCTATCATCATTCATAGGGTTTTCATTATCATGTCAGTGTCGAATGAGTCATTTTACACCTTGTTCATGCTTCAGTTGCGCCTAGGCAAGGTCATTTCCCTCTCCTAGGGTTTTGGCGCTAATTTCTCTTGGACGGTCAAATCATCGGCAAAACTTGTATCCTGATGTTCATACACCTTCCCCTATCCTTAAAATACCTTACCAAATGCTTCCCATCATTGAGATCCCCCAAAATCCTCATTTTTGCACAAACCCTAGTTTCTAGCTACAACCTGGCAATTTTCTAGGTTTGGCCTGTGTTTCGCCCTTTTGGACCCCTTCCCCTTGCTCAATCTCTGAGATTCCACTTTCCCCTACTTCCTAACATTCCTCCCTACTCCCAAAAATTTCCCCAAGAATTTAGAAGCCCTTATCCCCTTCATTTCGCTTCATTTCCACGAAATTCTTTGCTTCACACATCGGGATCAGTCTCACTCAAAAGCCGTTTCAGAGAAATCAAAGATGAATTTTGGAAAACTGAGAGATTTTTTTGTCCAAAACATGCCAAAGAAGAAAAACCTCCTTCACTTTTTGCACAGGTGTCATGGTTTTAGAGAAATGTCAAAATTACAATCGTCGGATCCAAGGAGGTTGGCCAAGGCACTAAAACGACGGAAAAGGCCCGATCCACTCCAAATTTTGGCCAAAACCTCTTTGACTGAGCATGGTACTTGATTGGGGACTCCCAGCCCAAATTTCAAGAAATTTGGAGAAAATTTTGTCAATTGTGAATTTTTTGTGCCAAACACAGGTTTTCCTCCCCAACGGGTCGCACGCCGCGCGCGACCCTTTCGTTGGGCGCGCGACCCTTTCGTTGGGCACCTCCATTTTGGGAAAACTCAGCATTTCTTGATTTTTCATGGAAAGTTACACTTTCTCAGCCATTTCCAAGAAATTTCACCAAGTTTTGGGCTCTAGAAAGTCAAAAAAACAAGCAAAAAATGACTTTCTGCCACATTTTTGACACACAGGAAGCAGTCTTGGGAGATTGCAATTTTGGAGGGGAAAATGATCACCAAATTCAGAAATTCCACTTGGGTTGGAAAGTAGACATCCAGACCTTTCCAAAATGCCCACTTTTTCCTCATTTGGACACCGGGAAGTACCTCAAAATCAGCTCTAAAGTAGCACGACCCGTTCAGGAAGAGGGCGCGACCCGTTGGGCAGTTTTCACAAGTATTCATCTACAGCTCAGGAATTCGCCCAGTTTTGACCAGTTTTGACTTGAGATGGGATTTTTCACCCTCTTTGATGTAATTTATGTATTTTCATGTTGACATGACACTTTTTTACCTATTCTAGAAGATTCATTCATGAAATAGTAAAAATTTAATGAATGAATTGGTTTCCTAGCTTATAGAGGCAAGTTGTTTTGACTGCCTAGATTTTAGTGCTCAGTTTAGAATTGGTTGAAACAGCTCCTAGGATAGTGATCTCGACCCCTAGAGGCAAGGAAAGAGGTTAGCTTGCCTATATTATGTATTTTCTTAGTCATTTTCAGAGGTTGGAGAGGTTGGACTCTTGAGGGAGAAGCTCTATTGTATTACTCATTGTATCTCTGCAATTTTGGCAAAGGAAGAAAGACCAGGGTTTTGTAGTCCTTTTTGGGATTCCTGTGGTTACATGTATTGATGGTGTGTTTCTCTTTGTACTTGTGAATTTTTTATGTGATTCATCTTCTTACTTTTCCTTCTGCAAATTAGGCAAATGAAGTGTTAAAGTAGAATTCATGGTTGCCATGCTCTGCTTTTAAGTTTGCTTAATATTTATGTTTTCATCTGTCTAAAGAGAACTCTTGAAGGTTTTTTGCTCTCTTTAGCTTCTCACCGGTCATTTCTCTCCATCCATTTAATTTAAAGGCATCAGTACAGTCTCCTACCTTGCCCCAAAGAACCCCCTGCAAAAACTGTGTCCAATCCCCGCACCCAGAATTGCCTTTCCCCAACTTTCCACCAAAACCCTAAAAATCCCAAATTAAACCTTTTGATCAGTTTACTAGCCTAAAATCAGTGTTTCCTCATTGGCTATCTTGCCCGTTGAAGATCTTTACCGAGATATACCGGAGAGAGCCCTCTCCTGCCCCGTAGGGCTAGCTACGAGGCTAAGTGGTTTGATGTTGCCTTGAAGTTTACCTTTCTCAGCCTGAGGTGAAATTTCAAGCGCTAACAGGGCGAAGTCGTTGGCAAATGGGCTTTGCATGCAGATACGTTGGTATTTCGTGCACTACAATGCTAGGATCAATGTCGGGCATTTCCTTGTAGGACCACGCAAACACATCACAAAATTCCTGAAATAGACGAGTATATGTCTTGATCTCATCTGGAGAACAAGATACCCCAATATGAACGTATTCAACGACATTGGGTTTGATAGAAATTTCAATCAGCATCGTTTGTGTAATATTACCCAGATTTCCTTCCGACCACACTTCATGAGTAACAATTGGTGGCGGAAATGGAGAAGAGGACTCTTCAAAAACAGTAGACATGACCGTCGGGCGAGGCAGGAATGAGGAGCGATGATGAGTATCGATCCAAGGTGAATCCTCGAGAGACATGACTTCCATGATACCTTCATCAGCAAGGAAGGTCTCGGCTAAGGGATCAGGCGATTCCAAAGTGTCAAGCAATGGGGATTGAGAATATGTATCGAAAGAGGTCTTCGACATAAAAGAACCAAAGGATGCAGAGTCCGAAGCCAAAACAATTTCCACGTAATTGACTTTGGCGGGACTAAGCAGCATAACCTCGCCCCAGGTATCAACAAGATCTGGTGAAGGTACGACCCAACGGTCAGATTTAACCAAGATCATGTTGACAAAGGCAACATGAGGAGGTGGGAGTGGAAAAATTCCCATTAAGGCAGAATCTTTGAAAAGACCTGCCCCCACACTCTCATAGGGAGCACTATTGTGCTTGACGTACAAAAAATTGCCATCTGAGGAGGAAGAGGAAAAGAAAGATAGTTGGTTGACAATGACAATCTTCCCTTGATGGGGAAAATGAATCACGCGAAATAAAGAGGAGGCCACGGCATGCATGGCATAGGTCCAACTTCAGCCGAGTAGAAGATTATAATTAAGATTGACATCAATAATTTCTACTTCGACTTGCACTGTCTTGCCTTCCAGGGTGATGGAAAGGTTAGGTAAGACACCTAAGGGTCACGGATCGTGCCCATTGAAAGCTTCCAAAGTGTTCGGATATTGGTTCAATGCAGGAGAACCAATAGCCTTCCAACATGCGGTCAACATGATGCAAGTGGAAGCACCTCCATCGATGACAGTCTGGTGGATGGTCTTCTCATTGATGATTACTTGAATAAGAAAGGCAATCTGATGAGGGATATGCAGAACATGGTTCTCTAGATCAGAACATATCAAATTCGAATCGGTGGGATCGATGCCCCCGATAACTAACAGCAAAAATTTATGTTGCGATGGGAAGCTTTGGAGTACCTCGAGAGCCGACATGGCTGACAGCACTGAGACAATTCCTCATTAATATTATAATGTTGAGCATCTCAGGTGTTGTCATTATACGAGGATTTCCGCAACACACCTCGAGAGGGTGGATGTATAGTGGAGTCAAGGTTAGGGTGCTAAATATGAAGAGGGCTAGAACTCAGGGCAGAAGAAGAAGGTATGGCTTCTTTCTCCTTCCCAGCTATTGAAGCAGGAGTTTGATAGTCTTTCGATCTAGTAGCCACATTAATAGGTGTACTCATCATGAACACTTCAGATCCCAGAGGAAGCAGATTAGGGTTGGTCTACCATTTTGGTTTTCTGAGACGGAAATGGCTCTTTGAGGATAGCGGGGGTCCCTGTGAGCAAGCGACTAACTTCAGATCGTCGGGGACAATCCTTACTATAGTGATATTCCTCGCAAATGAGGCAAGGATACTTATGTTTCTGTTGTGAAGATTCTTTAGCAAACGATTTGGGAGGACCCTGTTTCGGGGCATCGGCTTTAGCTTTGACTTTGCCATTCTTCTTCCCTTTCGAGGATTTGTCCACTATGGTAGACTAGACAGCATGGACCTCGGAGGTTTTACCAGGGCCAGGTGGATTCTAGGATGAATTATTAGGAACAACATTTGAGACTGACTTCTGTTTAGAAGAAGATTTAGCAGGGATCTGGGATACTGAACTAATAACTCCATCGATGGGAGGTATAACTAGTGACTTTGATGTTGCGGGATTAGATGATGGTCGCGGAGCATTAGGTAATAACTTGTATAAAGTGTCAGACTGAGAGTAAACTAGATCCAAGTACTGGGCACGAGTGATGGCCTGCTCTTCAGTGACGCATCCACCCATAGCTATATCACGAGAAATTGGGACCACGAATGATTTGGTGAACCATTCAATGAGCAACTGATCAGCAATCTCAAATTTGATCAGGTGACGTCTACGTCTCCATTCATGGATGTGATCAGAGATGTGTGTCACAGTATCTTTCTTAATTGATGTGAGCAAATAGGTGCCAGTTTCATAGCGAACTGGCAACTGAAAGTGCGTGAGGAAAGCCATGGCTAAAGAGTTAAAGTCATGGTAAGTACTTTGAGGTAGCTCGATGTACCACTTTGTTGTAGCACCCATGAGGGTTCGTTGGAAAAGACAGAGACGAATGGAATCGTCTACGTACGAGTTCAATGAGCACCAGAGGTGATATGTCATCACATGGGCCTAAGGATCTTCTTTAGCTTTCCCATTGAACTTTGGACAATCACTTGGTATCTTGGATGGCACCGGAGGCCAGTATGGTGAATGAAGGATTGGATCATTTGTAAGGCGAGATACATCTGGCAACTTGAGTGTAGCCAAGAATGGCAATTGGCTGTTAAAAGGCATGGGAGGTCGATAAGCGGGTCTAAACGGAGGAGCCCATCCCTGTTGGTAAGGATTTTGGACCCACAGTGGGGGATTTTGGCCATATGGCATCTCAGGTTGCCCCCATTATAGATTACCTTGACCATAGGGAGGATTTTGACCTTGAATACCTTGGAACTGTCTAGCCATAGGTTGTTTATAAGCAACGTATGGGTTAAAAGGCTGTTGAGCCTGTTGACCTTGGACATATGGATATTGGACCTGTTGTCCTTGAACATATAGGTGATGAGCATGTTGCCCCTGAATAAGAGGATTTTTGACTTGCTGCCCTTGGGCATAAGGTTGATACACTTGTTGCCCTTGGACATAGGGATTTTGTACCTGCTGCCCTTAACCAAAAATATTTTGAATCTGGTGACCTAAGGCATTAGGGTTTGTACCTGATGACCTTGGCCGGTAGGATTCTGGACCTGTTGACCTAAGACAATAGGGTTTTGAGCCTATTACTACAGGACTTGACCTTGACCCTTCCCTTGCAAGGGTTGACCCCGTTGATATGTATAAAACGGTTGTTGTTGCCCTAGTTGGTTTTGCTATTGCAAGGGTTGACCTTTCGATTGCAAAATTTGTCCCTGAGGGTGCAGAGGTTGGCCCTGCGAGGACATGGGTTGGGAGGTGTGTGGAGCATATTACATCTGCTACTGTGCGGTTTGTTGCAACTGTTGCAAGGGTTGACCTTACGGTTGTTGCAGTTGACCTTGTTGTGGGATCATATGCCCTTGCAGTTGTGCGGACAGCCCTTGTTGCAACAAAGGTTGCCCTTGCAGTAACAAAGGCTGCCCTTGTTGTTGTAGAGGTACTTGAACAATGCCCAGGAAATTTCTAAACTAAATCTGGCCATAGCGAGGCTGAATGTACTACCTAGATTGGAGGGTGTAAGGTTGATTAACCATCCCTTGATATCCATATGGAACGTAAGGAGTTTGGTATTGGACATGAGCCGCATAAGGCTGTTGATACTAAACATTGCTCGATCTATATGGACCAACGGGATTCTGAACCTATTGGTACTGGACATTGGTTGATCCAGTAGGGTCAGCAGGGTTGTGAATAATACCAGAAGAAGACTGGTTTATACCAAGTATGTGAGCTACTCACATTAGAGGCACCTGACACTATAGAAACATTCAGGTCCTGCCCCCCAGGTGGTGGCACAACTTGGCCACTCACTACAGGGACGGAGGAACTGATAGAGACATTCTTTGAAACTATTGGTTGTGCTTAACGGGTAACTGGGATTGATGATACAAGGGTATTTGGAACGGTGGGTTGCATTGGGACTAAGGTAATGGCCTTTTGGGAAGTCGTGTTCACAACGAACAGACCTGACATAAGCATGGCACCTCATGCCCAAACAAGGTTATGGTAAAGTGATGAGGCACTAGGTGTACCTCAAAGCAACTGTGCCAAAGACACATAGTTGGGTGGAAAATTAGCGGGAATACCCCTGAATAGGGGAAACCCTCAGGAGGAAAAGGAAACTCTTCCTCAACAGTGTGTGGAGTAGAAACTTCGGACTCTTCCGGAGAGGTGGCTGGAGCATCGCCTTCGAGTTCCATGTCTGGAAATAGATGATGATGAATGGTTGAACGAGTATGACGGGATAGTTCCAATGGAACACCCAGCTAGTCGTATGGATTGTAAGGATGTTGCGGTGATATCACAACAGGGTCAAACAAAGGGCTCGAAGGATAAATAACCAATCCAAGCGGACCGTTAGTGGTCGGCAAGTTCTCAGGAGTTTGAACGAGATTGTTCGGAGATTCCAGGCCAAGATCAACAAATGACCCAGTATCGAAAGTAGGCGGAGGACGAGATGACAAAGGTTGAATACTCAGAACAATTCTGATTTCAACACCTTGGTCCTCGAGTGACTCTGGTAACTAAAGAAATGGCTCCTCAAACAATATTTCAGATGGAGGAGAGGAAGAGGAACTAGGTGAACCAAATGGTTCAGCCACGATGTCCTTGTCTTAGTCGATTGAAAAATTAACTTCAAGGATTTAAAATTTTCTTTAAGGAAAGCGCACGATTTGGTCTAAAAAAGACTAACAGGGTGTTTTCAGATCGTGGGCAATCAATTATTAAGACACATAAAAGACTGGTGCTCTTTCATTTTTTAAGAGTCGAGAAAGAAACAAAGATGACTCTATCGCTTTTGATTGGAAATGAGCTCGAAAGGACAAGTGCTTGAATGATATTTTAAGTTTAATGAGTCAAAAAGATAAAATGACAGCTCTTGATGATCTAGTTAAACAAGATTATCGGGCAACCATGAATTGCAGAATACCTCCCGGTGAATCAAGAAGTACGAGTAGGCAATCGCCCTCGAATGTTGTGTTCAGTGTATCACGTTTGCAAGGCAGCCGACTCGGCTTCCTAAGGATAAAAGGATTGCAGCCTAGAGGGGTCTCCCGTTATATACTCGACAATACGGGGAGCACAAATCCATGCTAGCGATGTCTAACGCCGAAGCTAACGACAGCTTCTAGGTTTAAAGACATCGGAACACGTCTCTAGCCCTTCTAGATATGATCGCTAAATGTCAAATGTGCCTTAGGTTTATTCATTTTAAAGTTTATCTTGAGTTATGTTTCAGTTTTCAGGTCTTAGCGATGCGACTCGAAAAACCTTAAATGCAACTAAATGAGACAAGACCCTTTCAATTCAATGAAATGCCTACATTAGAGAGGGTAGAAACTACTCAATCAAATGAAAACAATCAAGCAACTGAAAACGAAATGACCTTTCACTACCTTACCTTTTCTAAAAATAAACTAATGAAAAATTCATTCCAATTCCTAATTTCCTGACAAGCACTCATCTATTAGTCCTTTCAAAAGAAAATGAGTTCTCTTCCTTTTTCAAATGCCGATGCAATTCTAGCCTTTTAATGATGCAAGTTATCGTATCACAATGATGAAACGAGCTAGAATTTCATACTTGTTCATGAAACAACGAAACAAACTTTTCGCATATAATTCTTCAGTGAAAAAGTTCTCGAGACAATAAACTCTTCAAGCAGATGAACACATGAAAAGAGAAACTCATTCAGACTAATGAAACACCGACTTTACCAACCACAAGACAAGCAATGTAATCCATGCCGGAAAAGGAATGTTTAGGCAAGCAAACAAAAAAATTTCAAACTTGTGTAAAAGAGGTCAAAGTCATAAAAGGACCAAAAACAAAATGCAAGGAGTAAGTACACCTACAACTTGACTTACTGAGTTCACAAACTGTTGAATGGACGACAAACTAGATGCCCTAGTGTCGCTAACCACTCAATGACTCAATCAATCAAGCAGAAAGATGATAAGTCAAAAATCAAACACAACCAAATGAAAAGTAGCTTTCTAATCAGGGAGCAAATGGTCCAAAATGCTTACGGGGTCAAAATCACAAGAGCGGAACACAGTGGCCAAGATTGGGGTCAGGCCCTAATCTTCACTTACATGCATCGGTGCGACTACCTAACTGATAACAAGCGCCAGAGGCTGGTCGGTGCGACTGTTCCTCAGCATATCGCGCTGATCAGTGCGACTGTTAATGGATTAAGCGCGCTGATCGAAGGAGCTAAGGAAAATAAATAAATAAATAAAAATAAAAATAAAAATTTGAAACAGGGACCAAATCTGCTACTATGAATTTTAGACTCAGGCTAGTAAGCAGGAGAAAAGAAACAAAACCAAAGGGGAAAAATGGAAAAAGAAAAGTTGTCACGAAATCTTGAAATCCAAGACAAACAAAAGGATTGGTTCCCCACCGGAGTCGCCAATTTGTGGTGAAGTAAAATTATAAGTGTGGACATAAAAAAATCAACTAGCTTGATAATGGGTCTAGCCATAACAGGTACATTCTATGGAATATTTCCTTAGGTTAGAAACAATTAAGAGGGCCTACCTCTTAGTCCACTTATCCCGTTTGATGATGTGCTTGCTTGCTCGCTCCAGCTATCTCTCGCTTCCTTCTTCAAGCACCTGAAACAACAACAGCAAACATAAAACGTGATAATATATAAATTGTAATTCAACCTACTTAACTAGTCAAGAAACATTAAGCCATGAATATGTAATATGACAAATCATGTAGGAAATCAATCGATAGTTGCATATATTAATATCAAAGAGAGATTACAACCATTTGTCTTGACGTTGCAATCCTCCTCTGACAAGACCGAGTTCCCACACACTTCTGCTAGCATTCCATGATGGACTCAATAACAATAGTTTTAAGGCTTTCCCTTTTAGGCTTCACTCCAAACCAAATCACACTTCTCCCTCACACAACTAGATAACTACAACTAGTAATAGCTTGTTGTCTACTCCAAACCAAAATAGCATTAGCACACCAACCTTAACACTAGCTTGTGCTTGGGAAGAATGGAGATTTATATAAGATGAATGGATGGGAGATGGATCCTCTTCTCATGGGAGAAGGTCTTATCCCTTGAGGTAGTTCCATCATTATAAGGGAAAGGAGCCCAAACTATCATCCTCGACCCCATCCAGCCAAACCATTTATCAGACTTCCGTTACGAAGCTTCTAGAGTTGGAAGCTTTAGCTCCTAATTTAGAAAACTTTCCATAACAAGACCTGCGTGACTAGAACACAGCTCATTTGCTCCGGTCAGCGCTAGGGATAGTGCTAATATCTACACATAGGCGCGGGGGAGACAAAGGTCATTAGCACCGGTCTTGTAAACTGGGAAAAACAAAAGTTTCAAGGGAAATGGTGCAAAAGGGAATTGACCTGCTCATGAAGAGGGACACAATGGGAGTTTCTTCATGAAGGCAAAGTATGTGGGGTTCACTGTAGAGGTCCTCTAGGATCAAGGAATGGGGAGTGCAGGGACAGTGACAAAATTTTGTGTAACACATACCCAACCCAAAGGATAAGGTTTAGGATGAGGAATGGTTTCCAAATTTAGTTTATTGGCAATGTCTTCTGAAATGAGGTTTGCTTTTGAACCACTATCAAACAAAGTATCTACCTTGTTATGTTTTGTGATAACTCTAATATGGAAAAACTCTATTCTTTCTCTTTCAGTTTGAGTTTTAATGGATTTGCTAGAAGAAATATTACTTGCAATAGAATCCTTACCTTTCAATCCCATGGCTATGATTTTTGTTTCATCTCCGGAATCATATCCTAAATCTTGTTTTTTAGTTGCAGAAATCTTTTATTTCTCCTTGTTATTAAACTTTTTGGGTCTCATCTCAGGATGAAGTTTCCAACAGTGGCCTTCATCATGGCCTTCTTTAGAACAGTGTTTACATGTGAGTTTTTCTCCCTCGTTCTTGATTGAAGCATTCTTTTTATCCTTGCATTTGAACTTCCCTTTTCCTTTTTCTCCAGACCTAAATAACTTCTCACTAGTTTCTTCATAAACATTTTTCCCTCTTGCTTCTAAATGAGTTTCTTGTACACAAAACACACCTAGTTTTGTAGGGTTAAACATGAGAATAGTGCGTCTTAAATAACTATATAATCATCCACTGTATTTGAGTAGATTATCTTGGGATGACAAATCTATACCCAAAATCAAATCCCTTTTCTTAATTCTTGAGTATAGCTTTGCACATTTTGACCCTTAGCTTGCCTAAACTTTTGTCAATCCATAATAGATTTTTGCATGTGTGCTAATGGATAAAATCGCCTTCTCATTGCAACAACAAAATCATTCCAAGAGGATAAAACCTTACCATGTTTCTTCATGTCCAATTGAGTTTTTACCTCCCACCAAATAAGTGTTGCACCTTTCAATCTAAGAGAATCAAGTTGAATTTTGGTCTCATCATCCTTGATTCTTTGTATCTTGCGATACACTTCAATCTAACGAATCCCATTATCTAATTTCTCAGCGTTTACCTCTCCATCATACATAGGAAATTGAAACTTAATTTAAAGCTTTAACAAAGGAGTTTTACCATGTCCTTTGGAGAATTTGGAGGTGTTTGAGAAAGGGTTGAAGAAGTAGAAGAAGATGAGGATGAGGATGGAGGTGAAGGTTGTGGTTTGTCACCATTCCCTCCATTCCCTTTTGGAGGCTTGTCTCCTTTTCCTCCATCTCCTTTTGGAGGTTTTGAGATCTCTCCATACAACCTTGAATTCCTCTCTTCATAAAGAACCTTTACCATTTCAGACATCTCAAAGAAAGCTTTTCTGAAAGTTCTTTCATCTTCAGACGTCCCTTCATGACCTTCTTCATGTGTCATGACTATTGAAGCTTGAGGTATGTGTGTTCTCCTTGAAACAATTTGAGATCTTGGCTCCACAAGTTATCATTCTCCTATTTTAAGATTCAACCTTGTAAGCATCAGAAAAACACTAGTAAACAAAATCAAACCTTCATAATAACCTTGAGCTTTGATACCAAAAATGATCTGTAATGCACACTTGAAGGTGATGAACAAATTGCAAGTGAAATTTTATGTATTTGGGGTAATGGATGAAGTTACAAAACACATAAAATAATGGTTTTTAAACTTAGTTATCAGTAAAAACAGAGGCATACTACCATATCATAAACAGATATTAGAAAAAATGATAAAGGAGTTCACCCCTTTCCTGGGTTACATCTCCTGGTCCAACTTCTTGGATCAGCTTCCAATGGTGGACCTCTTTCATTAAGTGCTCAAATTTGTGTTTACATGGATTTACAATGCTCAAAATGTAAATATTATGTCTTCAATGGCTTCAGAACATTCAAAAACCCCTAGTTGGGCTCTTCCTACACCTCATTTGCCCAAAAACTGAGAAAATTATGCTTCTCCCAAGTTTTTCCAATTTTACACAGTTAACCATCCTATAATTCACCCCAAACCTGGCTTGAGCGACCCAAACCTGGAACTGGTGCACAAATTTAGCCTACAATCACGCCCGACGGTGCAAATTCTTGGACGCGTTAAATGCCCAATAACCCCCATTTTCTGAAAATTAGGGTCGTATGGGGGCATGTGCATATGGGTTGGGGCTAACCGTGCACCCCTGTTGACCAGCCCTCAACATAACTGGAACCTAGGCGCATTTCTTCCCATAAAACCAGGACTAGGGCCAAAAACCACACGTTGAACCCAGATTTTGCGCTAAGCGCTTGCGGTGGTGGCGTGAGGTTCTATGGCACCATGGGAATGAGACTGGTCCCCAAACTCCGCACCCGTTGCAACAGCGCCCCAAAGATTGCGCCTATAGTCGTGCTGGGTATTAAAACCATGGGTTGGGACCTTACCTTAGCACCCTTAGCCCAAGCACCTTTCTCTGCTTTGCCATGGGATACATGTTGTGGACAAGACCCTGAGCTAGGCCCTTATAACTCCGCCCTTCTCCACATGTTAGAATCGGGGTTTGATGTGCGGTCCTGTGGCATATTGTTGTGGGAGATGACCATGGCTTGGGGTTGGGGCTAAGCTCCGAGACCTTGGTTCCCTCGACCACGGTTCTATGGTGTGTAGTGTGGTCAGGGGCTAGGGCTTAGCCCTGGCCCCTTTCCCCATATGTCCGCAACATCAAACTTATGTATGGTTTTTGAACCATTGTTATCAAGGAACAATGTGCGTTCTAGTGGTAAGGCTCCTTGCTTCTTAGTGGGAGGTTTCATGTTCAACTCCCCCATAGGCCTATTTTCCCATAAACAAATTTTAAAATTCCACTAGGAGGCCATGTGGCAGCCATTCATTGGCCCACGTGGCTTCCAACCATTGGAGCCCAAAAATCACAGTCATCCATATAAAAATAATAAAATAATTCTAACCAATAAGGTTCAAATGTTTTTTTTTTACCAATTTAGAGTGGCCAAGTTGCAGCTTGCTATTGGCCCAGAAATGTACAGTGAGACTCTCACTTGTAATTTTTTTACCTTTTTGGGAATTCGATCAAAATGCGATATCAGAAGCATACAATATCGGTTTTGAACAATTCAAGTTTCCTTGGATTCAGTTCGCCGAGATTTATGCTCTGGTACAGGTTTTGAGCTCTGTCACACACTTTTAATTTTGAGCACTAATTGATCCCTTGGATCAATATCTTTGTATTCTGAATACTACTAATTAATTATTAAAAGTTGTGTGGAGTGCAGAGAGAACTTCATACAACGAAAGCTCTCCACACAATGAAATTGCTCCGCATATAACTCTATGTACAATGAATTGTCCAACATTAGATGAAATTTGTTAATAACAAATACAAATGTACAACGCTTTTTCACACTTCTGCATGGATTCTTTGACTGCACAATTCTTCCACATTGTTTTGTACTTATGCATGCATTCTCCTTCCACACAGTTTTCGCGCACAATTTCCATACTAGTTTTTAAACAATTATAAGGCTCTTGACATTATGAAATGCATTAAATACAATGTGTTATTAAGTCTATGTATTTTTATTAATCAAAGTATTAGTGTGGAAGCAAGGATTACCAGTAAACATTAGTGTTTATACATATTGTATTACATAATCATTCTAATCATAAAAGGTAACGTACAAATTGTTGAAAGCATTTAATACTAGAGCATGTGAGAAAGGGAAAGTGTGTAGCGCAACCATATATGCAAAATCTGTGTCAAGATAGAAACGTTTGCAAAGATGCGAAAACTTGTAGTGACGAATATTGATTTCAATGTAGGTGAATTCGCACTTAGCATTGAAGAATTAATGCTTAGTAATACTATAAATAGCCGTAGTGTGACGAAACCACAAACTTTCCCATAAAACTATTGAAATTCTGATAGGATTTTGAGAAAATCTGGCAGAATTTTATGATAATTTGGGTTACAATTGTCAAACTTTAGGATTCTGGGTGCCCCAGGGGTTCTTGATGGTGCTGAATCCAATTCCACCATCATGAAAACAATTAATGCACTTAAAGGATACACTCGAAGGATTGGATTTCAGCAAAATTTTCACTGTTTGGGCGAAATTGATCCGGATAGTCGGGGGAATGAGGCCAAAAAAATGACAAAATAATAAGAACTAAAAATTTCCTAATAGGTCATCCATCACAATGCTATTCTAACCCAAGCACGCTTCACTGTAGAATTATCATGAGCCCTGATGCATTAATGTTGATGCAATCCAAGTTGTTTAAGAAATGAAACTTAATAGGTGAAAATGAATATCACAATGTAAAAATAGCTAAGAATATGACATATTTCATAAAATAAATATTTCAGAAGAAAACAACATAAAAAGAATGAAACTATTTTTATTGAATGTGAAATATAGCATAAGATTACATTAGGAAAAAGGTTTCCTTTACTCCACGGTGAAGTCCCGTATTTATACTTTTTACATGGATATTTCTCTAAGACCATGCCTCTCATTACATTTCAAATACCATGGGTAAATGCTACAGTTTACAAAATCTGTGGGTAAATACTATGTGTGAGTATCATGATTATGATGGTAAAATTGAAATCATCATGCGATTAGATTCTCACTTTAATATTATGATTTATTTTTATTTATTATCATGCATCATCCATGGTTTTAACAAAAATTGATATAAAAATAATTATTAACTACGGTAATTATTATTCACCTAGATCAATTATCCCCTCTTTGGAAACAATGGTCCCTATTGCATAAAGTTCCCTTGACATATGAGGAAATTTTTGTTGAACATGGTTCTTGGTGAACCACTTGCCTTGGAGAATAAGTTGGCCCACTTTAACCACTCGATAGAGTTGTAGGTTCTGCTGGTGAGTACCCTTCATCTTGGTGTCCATAATCCCATCATTTGTACCCTGAAACTCACATAGAACCTGATGTTGGTCATGTCATTGTTTTTACTTGGAATTGGTTATTGGTAGGGCACCATGGACCTATGGTTGGAAGTGTTGAAATCGTTCAACAAATTTGGCTGCTTGAGGGGAGGACTTTGTTTGCGAAGATGTAGTATGAAAAGTGACATCCATGGGGATTGATTACTGGAACCCTAAACATGTTTGAAAGGACTTAATGGATTTGTAAAGAGCTCTGTTGTAAGTACACTAAACATATGGAAGGCTATCATCTAGTGTAAGTGGATGTAGGTGCGCCTTTGTAGGTGAGGTGAATATATCTTTGGACCCTTATACAAGCTAATTGTTTGTGTTCTATATAGAGAGCGTGTACTAATGTTGTGGTGGTTGTAAACATTGATTAGTAGATCCAAAAATATAAAGAGAAAAATAAACCTCATAGTGTAGATTTCATATTTTTAAGCATAGTTTTATCATATTTGTTGTGACGAACTGTCTAGTGGAATATCCATGAAAGTTTATGAATCAAATATCTTGACAGCGAATGAAACCAATAAATATTTTGTTTTTTGGTTCACTGTATTCCTAGTAAGTTGTGAAATCAAATAGTATTTTGCAAGAGGATGTTTCGAACACCTTATTTTACTATGACCAATTACTTCTTGGTATGGAACCAATTCCTTGTTGCTATGCATGCTCACTAACAGTTTGTCCATGTAGCAAAATCACTTGAATGACCTTCTTGTTGTGCAAGCATAACACCTCCTTTTGCCTAAAACATTCAATGAATCCTACACATGTATGATTATAGTGGACAATAATTAATAGGCCATAGTTTTTGATGATGAGGGTATGCCTTGAGATTTCGATAGTCCAAGAATGAGGGAGTGTTATCAACCTCTCTACACTAATCTATGATACATCTGCATGAAGGGAAACTTCTTATGGAATATCGCTAATAATAATTGGAATGAGGTTGCCTTGGTTATTAAAATCAATCCATTATCCTCTTCAATGGTGATGTTGACCTCGTGTGTTGTTGTAACTACTTGGATAACTTATGCTCCTTAGATAATCTGATATTAAAATTTAATGAAGGTTTCTTGTAAAAATTTACAAGCTAGTTTATGTATCGTGGACAATGGATCGAAATTGCAAAAGAAAATAAACTTAGTTGAGTTTTGCAGATTTTAACAGTAAAAAACAAACAACATGTAGCATCACAAAACAACAATTTGATGATGGAGTTCACCCCTCTTGGGCTACATCTCCAAGTCCAGCTTGCAATGTTGGCCCTTTAAATTATATGCTCAAATGTAAAATTACATCAACATATAATGCTCAAATCACAAAAGTAACACTACCATCATGTCCAGAACACCCAAAAAGCCTTGTATAGGCTCTTCTTGGGCTCAAAAAGGCTGAAAAATGGGCAATTTAGGCCTCCTTCTTCATTTCCCTACTAATTGTCCTGCAAAATTGACCCTGTCAAAACTGGCAACGAATTCTGCCTTTGGTGGATCTGTAAAGCAACAAAATTCACGTAGGTTCGACGAAATTTTTGTCAATTTTGATGTAAATTGTCGAATCATTAAATTGACTCTTGCGCCCTCAATCTCCGCCTTCAGGTCAGTCATGTGGCACATAATACAACCAAGTATGCGGGGTAGAGGCCATGTGCCCCATCGGCCCTAGCACCTGGTCATATTACAGTTGCAACATCGCGAGCAGGGTGCGACATGCCCGCCCCTCCCGGGTTGTTTTTCGTCAGTTCCATTATATTTAATGGGACTGGGGTTGGGGGTTAACTCCCCGCTCCTTCTGCACCTCCCCCCCCCCCCCCGCAAATAAAATAAAATATTATACAATAAATAAAAATGGCCCATATAGTCATAATCAATAGCATGATGGTGTCACAGTAGAACAAATGGTTAGTTGGTCGAAGGTCACGGGGTCGAACCTTGCTGAGGTCGGTCGATCCATAATAAAAAAAATTATCCCATAAAACAAAGCCACATGGCAAGTTCCCATAGGGCCATGTGGCAACCTTTCATTGGGCCACATGGTGGCATGTGGTTGGCCCAACCACAATCACCACAACCAATAAGAACTCACCAATTGTCTAGTCTTGATTGGTCCTCTAATAGTCGTATTGCACAGGCACCCTGTTGATGTCAATGCCACATCATCGTATGGCCTGCCTAGTCAACCCTACAAGTTGACTTTTTAGTTGTTTGTCAAAAACTTCAGAACACGCAAACTTTCTCATATGGTGTCAGATTGAGGCGATTCAAGTGTCATTGGAATCAAAATGACAATATCTATGATTTGCACTGGTTTCAGGAGAATTTGAGCACTCTTATTTTTTAGCATATTTTTGATCCCCTAGATCATTAGATTAGAGATGTTAGGAACTCTTCATCCTCTTTATTCTTGACTCTCCAAACTCTCCTCTCATATTTGTGGTTTTTGAGGTGAATCTCTAGATGAAGTCACCAACACTTTTCTTCCCAATCTCCACTTAATTAGTAATGGTGGGAAAAATTCTTATTGCTACTACCTAGACTACTTGGCATACTCCTCCTCTCAACGTGTCTCTATGTTTGTTGTTGGATTTGGGAAGTCTTCTCGCCATTCTTCCTCTAAAAACATTTAGCCTCATGGCATGTGGCTTTCCTCTCACAACAATATACCTCATGATGGTATTACTTCCCATGAAATGAGCATGCTTTTAAGTACCAATAGTTGACAATGTTATGCCAGTTCTTCCTACAAAATGACAAACAAAGGGAGCCTTACCCAACACATACCATGATTCTACTTCTTCAAATTGATCTCCTCACTACTTCTTTTGAGAGTAGATGTAGGAAAAGTCTTTGAACTCTTATCATCACCACTCATATGTAATCTACCCCAAAAAGACTAAGGTGGTAGTGGGTTGTCATCTTCATGTATTAATATTTCTTTTGATGAGCATGCTAACTCCTCCATGTATTTTTCCTTCACAAAAGTGATGCTGGATTTCATGGCTTTTTTTGTTTTTTCATTGAAACCTAGCCTTCATATTTAACCCTTTACTCAATTATAATGGGGATTAGGATGCCTTTCCATCTCTTGTCTAGCCTTTGCCTATCATATCCCATTGCATTAACAACTTTGGTCCAATTTCTCTGGTATTATTTTCAACTTCACCAAGATGCTCTTCAGAAGTGCTTGTGGAATACGAACTTACTAGAATTATCTTGGTCATGGCATTGGCTTTGATAGTGGAAATTGAAGGTGGATTTTCGTCTCTATTTTCTTGGATAATTGCTTAGAGCTTTTCCAATTCCTCCTCCTTCCCTGCCAACTATTTTTATAGGTAATCCATCATTTGAGTTACCATGTCCTCTCACCAATTGTTCAATTAGATGACCTTATATCCTAAGTGCATAAGTTGAATCCTATTCTTGTCCCAATTTGTGATAACCATAGTGGGGAGTCTTAGACTTTAGTAATGGAAACATTTTTTGTTGAGTTGTCGAGGTTCTTCTCCATCACTAACATCCTATAGTTAAACCGTTGGACCTATTCCTTGAAGTGTGTATTCTCTTATTCAAATTGAGCATTGACAACTTGTAGGTCTTCTCACCTTTCTATGTTTTCTTTACCCATGTTAGGTGTACAATGTTTTAGTGATTATACCACAATCAAGGAAATAATTGTTCTAATACCGTATGATCTATAATCAAGGGACTTATAGCTCACTGGCTTCACCAATCCTTTCTATAAATTAAAATTTGACCATTCTTCTCGGTCTTGTATAAAGATTTGTCTTCTCGATGTAGCCTGCACACTATAACTAACTAACAATGTTAATAATAAATAGGACTTTAAGTTGGTTTCTTTTTTATCTATCTCTAGAAAGGTAGACATAAATTGGCTATGTTTCTCAAGTGAAATGCAACATGCTTATGAATGGACACTTATGTCTATTTCCCAATGTAAGAATGACCCCAACTAATCAACACATCATCCAATCTACTCTCTCAAATAGCATGCACATCCAACTTTTTATGAATTTGAGGTATATGGTTGAGCCCAAGAACTGTCAACTTTGTCTTTAATGGACTCTTTACTGAAAACAAGGTAGCGAAGATCTACGTGTGCAATTGCTTTAGAATTGAAGTGGCTAGATCACAACTACACAAGGAGGATTTTTATATAGATCTTTTACTTCACAACACTCCAACAAGCAATAAATGTACACTCTGCTCCAATATGGCTCAAGGATAGTGCGCGCACACACACACCAAGAAAAGGAAAGAATGTTCCAACAACACCCAAGAGAAGGAACACTTGGCTCAATGAAAATGTTCCCGAGCAATGAGATATATATGTTTTAAGACAAGGACCAACAATATAACTCTCATCACAAAAATAGTGAGAATTATGTCTAAATCTCAATTGAACAATCTCCTTCACCACAAGCCTATTATTTTCTTTACCATCAAATAAACATGAGAACAAAAAGAATTACACACACATAAATTTATCCTGCTATTCGAGCATGCTTCAATCTTGATTCTCCAGTGGTTTAGTTACCAAATCCTTGGTCACTCCTTTGTTAGTTAATGCATTACCAAAATGCTACTTTAGGACCAAGAAAAACATTCCAACCACTAAAGAAATGCTTTTACTTATATTGTATACACCTTGATCACAATGGTGCATACCAAGGAGTGCAGTGCTCCTATAGATTATCTTCACTACTAGTGTTTGGGCAACTCAAGGTAAGTGCAACATTAAGATATAGGGCAAGAGATGGATGAAATTACAACACTCAATTCCTTAGTGGGGTGCATTCCTTTACATTGCTTTAAGAAATAAAAAGAAAATTTTTCCAACTCCACTTTAAATTGTTAATTGTACAGTTTAATTAAATATATAACTAACAAGAACTAAAGTTACAACCAACTCAAATCAATGTGTGACTTATCCAAGGATGCATATGGTCTACCCAAAGGCTTTGATTGAATGGTAATTAAATTTACTTGTAGGTTAAATTATTAACTTAGTTCCTAGTTAAAAACTCAAGTCAAAAACATCAACGACAAGTTCAAACAGTTTTGTCATGCGTCACTGCTACCTCTACGAGTGCCCCCCTGTGAACCTTCCTCACAGCCATGGCTCCAAAGGGAGGCTCTGAGCCTCCTTCCTCCCTCCCCCCTAAGCTCATGGCCTTCAAGCAGCTGGTGGGCGAGTGCAGCAAGCGTCCAATTTCAGCCTCCCAGCAGAAGTTCGTCAAGAAGATGGAAGCAATCCCGACTATCGCTCTTCCACTGGAAGAACCCTGACATGCTGCCCTGAATATCACAGAAAGAGGACTCACCGGCTAGTTCACTGGGTTATGTCCATCACCAAGAACCATCGAATGGTGGGTGTAATGCAACTGGAGACCACTAATTTCAGAAGGAATAAAATGCTACTTCGTCGGTAAGGGTTATTTCATTTTCATTTTTGAATGCATCGAAGATAGGAACCTCATCTTTAGAAATGGGCCATACTTCATGGATCCCCAGGGTCTGTACCTGAACAAATGGACACCGGACTTTGATCCAGCCCAAGATGTGCCCTCGATTGTCCCTGTCTGGGTGCACCTCCCACATTTACCCTTGCATTGTTGGGGTCCGAAGACTTTAGAAACCATCATAAACACACTTGGAAAATACATTGACAGAGTAGACATGAAGGGAAAATACTCCTATGCCAGAATTTGTGTCGAGGTTGATCTGGAAGTTGGGCTTCCAGAAGCCATAAAACTAACAGTGGCAGAATGGTCTCACGTGCAAGAACTGGATTACAAGCAACTGCCTTTCAAGTGTAGGCATCGCCATGGATATAGGCACTTTGCAAGAAACTGTAAAATGAAAATTGAAGAAGAAGCAAAGAAAATGAAAGGAGACCAATGGGCAGCGGTGTAGAAGACGACCTCATCAAAGCAACACAGCAAACCGAGAGGGAAAGGGGCTCAAGCGGGAACCATTGTTCCATCCACAAAGCTACAACCGGAAGGGGCAGTACCCCCTAGAACAGACCTTCCCTCAAATTCCTTTGTAGCTCTTAGCACACAGGAAGAAAACTCTGTTATAGAAAGTGATGCAGAACAGCAAGCCAATCCCTCATTAACCAAGGAAGGAAACGCAGGGGTTTCCCCTGCCCAAAACGACTCCCCATAAAGAGTCCCTTCGCCAACCTCTTATGCAAACATGATAAGAAAAAAGCCCTTGGAATTGATAGGCTCATCGGAAGAGGAGACATTTGAAAGGCCCTCGAAGTGGGCAGGGAGGAAATCCCTCAAGGAAGCAAGAGAGGAAGAAGTAGAGAGGCAAAAAATGCAAGGAATCCAGTCCACTCTAGAAATTTCCATAAGTTGAAATACCAGAGCACGCCACCAAAGGGAGGCCTCTCCTCCACTACCCCAAATAAATAATGCATATAGTCTCTTGGAACTGTAGAGGCTTGGGGAACCCCATGAAGGCTGCAGCTGTTAAAGATCTCATGAAAATAGAAACCCAGAGATCCTCATGCTCCAAGAGACAAAAATTGAAGGGGAAGCCCTTCTTGAGTTAAGCAGAACGAACTGGAAGACCAAAGCTGGGACGGCCGTAAGTGCAAGGGGAACCTCAAGAGGACTTGCCATGGTCTAGATGGAGGAATTGTTCTAGCTAGAGAATTCCTTCGAGACTCAACATTGGATTTACACCGAGCTTCGACATAAAGCAAGTAAGCTCACTCTCGCCCTGTTTAATCTTTATGTTCCTATTCTTTACCTTGAGAAAAAAGAGTGTTGGCAAACACTTATCGATTTTGTAGACAACTATTCTCCCATGAACATTGTAATAGCAGGAGATCTAAACATCATTCTTGACCCAAAAGAAAAAAGAGGGGGTAACAATAGCAGAGATCCATTGCTACCCCTTGTGGAGGATATAATTCAATAGTGGTATCTTCTTGATATTAAACCCAAGAAGGGGAGATACACTTGGACCAACAACAGAACAGGGGCAGCTCACATCTCAGCCAGGCTCGACAAATTCCTAGTGCAGAGCACTCTTCTGATGGATAAGAGAATAGTATCATCGAGAATCCTACCAAAGCTCACCTCAGACCATAAACCCATCTTCTTACAACTGGATGAGGAAGAAAACCTGGGGCCTATACCGTTCCACTTCAGCCCTTTGTGGATAGAGCAAGAAGAATTTATGGAAGTCATTGCCAAGGCTTGGTCTATCATGGTCACCGGGTCACCCAGTTATATATGGGAGAAAAAATTAAAAGCAACCAAAGCGACTCTAAAAGAGTGGGTCAAAATGCCTCCCAACACCTTCACCACATATAGAAAAGAAATTGTCCAACAGTTAGCATATTTACAGTTGGAGATGGAGGGCAAAGACATAACCACGCATGAATTGGAGAAAGAACAAGTTTCCCAACTTGCTTCTTTCAGCTCTTTCAGAAAAGAAGAAGAATTTTGGTAGCTTAAGTCCCGGAGCCTATGGTTGAAAGCAGGTGACCAAAACACAACCTTCTTCCACAGGCAGTTCAGAGCTCGTCTCTCCCGGAATCACATCTCAGAAGTCACCTCAGCGGATGGGATAGTCACCAAAGGTTTTGCTCAAGTTAAAGAAGCTATTGAAACTCACTTTCAGCGGTTATACACAGAGGATGGAACAGGTGACGAGGTGATCTCCAATGACTTCCTCTCCCGGAGCCCTTCCTTGGTTAATGAGGAGAATAACTCAAATCTG
The DNA here is from genome assembly GCA_031772625.1 of Pinus tabuliformis. Classification (NCBI taxonomy): domain Eukaryota; kingdom Viridiplantae; phylum Streptophyta; class Pinopsida; order Pinales; family Pinaceae; genus Pinus; species Pinus tabuliformis. The sequence continues at coordinate 290,245,513 of CM062817.1, forward strand.
ATGAAGCCCTTCACTGAAGAAGAAATTAGTAATGTAATTTGGGACATGGAGCCTAAAAAAACCCCAGGCCCAGATGGTTTCTCAACACACTTCTACAGAGCTTGTTGGACAATCATCAAATCTGACCTACTAAGAATGGCAAAGGCTTTTCAGAGAAAGAAAAAAGTGGGAGGTAGCACCAAATCCACCTTTCAGGTCTTAATACCCAAAGAAGTGAATCTGGCTACCTTTGATAGATTTAGACCCATTTCGTTATGTAATGTCTCTTACAAAATTCTTGCTAAATTGCTCGCAAAAAGAATTAAACCTCTTCTAAGTAAGCTCATTTCTCCCAGTCAAGGAGGGTTCGTAGCAGGAAGACATATTTTGGATAATGTGGTACTTGTTCAGGAATCCATGCACTCCAGTCATCAGAGGAAGGAGCAAGGGATGTTGATCAAGTTGGATATGACCAACGCCTTTGATCGGGTAAAACTTTCATTTCTTTACAAATTTCTACTCTCCTTTGGATTCAGCCTAGCTTTTGTGAACCTGATCAAGGCCTGCACTGACAAACCTTGGATCGCCCCATTGGTAAATGGCTGACCTGCCTCTTATTTCCAATCTTAAAGGGGGATAAGGAAGGATGCCCACTTTGTCCCTTTCTGTACATAATAATGGTAGACACCTTGAGCAGGAAACTGATAGTGGAAAGAAATAAAGGTACTCTCACGGGCATCCGACCGATGACTGGATTAGAACCAAAATCAACCATGCCTTGTTTGTAGATGATTATCTTCTGTTGGGAGGAGCTTCCACATGAATAGAAAAGGAATTCAATGGGACCCTGCAAAGCTTCTGTATCATTTCAGGAGCACTTATTAATAAAAGAAAAAGTGCAGTGTACAATTGGAATACAAAGGAGCAAACCATACTCCGAATTGCCAGAATCCTGGACTTTCCGGGCTATGCCTCACGGGACAAAAATCAATACCTGGGACTATATTTAACTCTGGGGGCTAACCGAGCCTCACTCTGGATTGAATCCATCAGCAATATCAAAACCAAGATATCTTCTTGGGGTGGGCAGTGGCTAAACTACGCTGGCAAGCTAATCCTCATAAAGTCTTTCCTTTCCTCTCTCCCTATCTATTAGGCCTCCTTCCTCCTGGCACCAAAGACAACCACGGATCAGATTTCATAGCTGCTCAGAAACTTCCTATGGCAGGGAGGCAAAGGAAATGAGAGGAAATTTCACTTACTAAGTTGGGACACAGTGAAAAGGCCAAATCTGGAAGGAGGTCTCCAAATTAGAGACCTTGGCTTGGCCAACATTGCCTTAGGTGGTGTTGAGGCCCCGAAAATTGGGTCGACAACAAGGGGGATACCCACCCGGTCCGAACCTTGGTTGGCAGCTCCTTATCCGTTTGGTATAGCAGGTCCAACTGGGGATAATGGGACCAGTTTCCCAATCTAAGGTGTGTGTGTGTGTGTAGAGTTGAATGATGCTGATCTAGGAGTATCTTAAGCTAATTTAATTCAAACTTCTAAGCTAACTCTATGCTATTGTAATCTAATAAAGGAAAAACAACACATCTAATCTACACTAACCCGGGGTATATTTCTTCTATTATGCGATCTAAAAAGATTTCGAACAATAACTGGTAATAAAGATCATTCAGCTATCATAAGAATAGAAATCAATTAAGATAAACCATTCTGCATAAAAAGTTAGGCAAAACAGTTGTGAACAGCATATCGCATAATAAGTTATTCATATATCAAGCACAAATAAATGACTCCACCGTACAGAAGTGCCAAATGGTAACCCACACATTCATGCATTAACATATAAACAACTGAAAACTGCATATCACTTTAAGAATATGAACAGAAACAGGTCAAGAGATAAAAGTACCATTTATGACTGGTTCCACTCATAAGCTTCAAGCAATAACGATTTATCTCTACTTGTTCTAACATCTACTAAGAGTACAAAAGTGCAACATCAGTAGCAGACATTAAATGCAAACATTGATAAATCTCGATCCATCCATTCACCAAAAACCCCCTCCGAGGGTGCAAAAGTGCATGTTCTAAGGACAAGTTTTTTGACAAATTTCCGGACCCTTCTCTAAATGCCTGAGAAGGGTTTAAATACTGCTAACTAATTAATCTTAATTACATAAATTTAGGACACGGTTTCAAATGACCGCCCTTCTACTAAAGCAAATTATTTCTAAAAATTGAATCTAATTTCTAACCGTTTCTGTATTTGCTCCTTAGTGTTGTAAGCAATGCAACATTCGCCTGGGAAGAGTCGGCTGGTTGTCTTCTCCTTTCGTTTGAGTTACGAAAATAGAAACAACAAGAGCTGGCACCGCTTTCTGACAAACTGGAAGATATTTTCCTCTGGCTTGGTGTATTCGCTGTGTGTATACTTGGTAATATCCCAAATTTCTCTCAAACTGATTGTGCTGTTGCTATTTCGGTTTCCGGCCTGGCGAATGACTAAGCAAGTTAGGGACTTTGCTCTCTGAACAATTTTCTGTATTGAAAATTGTTTCCATTCTTTGTTCCAGACTTTTCTGGTGTGTTTTCCTCCTTTAGCGTTTTTTTTTTTTCTTTACCCAGTCTAAGCTTCAGGATCTTTTGAAAGCATGCTGCTTTTGTGCACCTTTGACTCTGAGTCTTGAATAGTCTATTTCCATCAGTTTCTGTTGAGTGATACTCTGGAGTCCGCGGTCCTGCTGCATGCGGCATCCGTTTGCGAAGGCATTTCTTCTCTGTTCTCCGAGTATTGACACTTTCCCCTTTTCCTTAGATGTTTCCTGCACATTGATTTATATTAGTTGTTGTCTTACAGTTTACGCAAAGGAAAAGAGTAACGACGAAAAGATTGACATGAAAGCTTTAAGCTCTAATGAATGCATAATCATGACATTCATAATGAACTGACTCTTCGAAAAACACAACACAATCCTTCTCGGATACTTTGGCGTACAATCATTAATTTCTTTTTAAGGTGCGCGCCCAATTTTGGTCTGCAGACAGCTTTCCTTGAACGTTGTGCCGAGGAACCTTTGCGATGAGTGATTTCTGCGACTCGCATCGCAGTGTCGAGGATTGCGTCGTTTAAGATGTGTTATCGCAGGATTTGATGATCGCATTCATCGCAGATCGCAATATCGCAGATCGCAAATATCGCAGATCGCAATATCGCAGATCGCGCTTAATTATAATCATTGTGTGCTGCTTATGCGATGTTGCGATATGCGACGTCGCATATCGGCCATCGGCGATTCCTTAAGATTTTTATTTAAGAGAGCTTCACAATATAAGCGATGCGATGAATTTCGCGTCGCTTCTTCGCAGCTCATTATGCGCATAGGAAAACGTCTCGTTCTCTTCTCGCGATGCGATATAGCTTTAGGGAGTCAAAATACAGAGTTTTGATAATAAAAAAATTGGATTTTTTGTTAAGGGTCCCCATTTGCTTGGTGTTATTGCAAATACCAATCAAAGAGGGGGGGTGTTGGTGACCACAACAGGTGGCAAAATCCTTTGGCAGCTCTACTCCAATAAACACCACCTAGTTAGCCAACTACTATGGAATAAATACTTCAAAGGAACCTCATTGAGAAACCTCCAAACGGACAGAGTTCCCAAAGGCACACCGCTTTGGGACCTATGCAGAAAAGGGCTTGCCACCTTCCAAAACCATCTTTACAGGGTGCCTGGAAATGGAGCAAATATTATGATATGGCAAGATAAAATCATGGGCAATTCCCCCCTTAAACACACAGTGGAGTCAGTTGATCTCCGTGACTGGCTCTCCCAGCACGGCTTGCACAGTCTAGCCAACATTTCTACTTGGGACAGCTGGGGGAACTATTGAAAATGCAACAAGATGATGGAGCTTAGTGAAAAGGAGTCGCCTTCACTAAGTGGGCCCGCAGGCTATTTTTGGCGCAAAGTCTATTTTTAGACTATGTCTATTTTTAGACATATGAATCATGGTCTATGAGTTGCAGGATGCTATTTGTGGATGATTGGTCATGTTGGTAAAAATAGATGGACTTCTATTTTTAGACATATGGGCGGAGTCTATTTTTAGACTGCCAGGCTAAAAATAGAACAGTCGAATATTATTAGCTCATAATAATATTTGGACTATAAACATTATCTTATCCTCTTGGAGCACTTCAGTTTGAGCTACAGATGTGGCACATGCAGCTGTCAGAAGGAAATACGCTTTTCTTGTGGGTCAGTTGAGCTATTGCATGGTGGACTTCAGTTAGAACTCAAGTGGTTGAATTTTGGTGGAGTTGATGGAGTTGTGTTCAGTTTGACTTGGTTAAACTAGTTGTATTTAGAATAACTGCAGAATACACTAGTGATGAGTGATGTGAATTAATTGTTAATTAATTCACTAATTATTAACTCATAAAGCAACTAAAGAATACATCAGTTAACTTAGTGCACGGACAGTTCAGTGGAGACAGGTGTTAGAGGTTGAGATTGCTATCAGTTGTGATTATACTTGTGCATGAGATCTTGCACAATCAATGGGACTGAGTAATGCCAATGAGGATTGCATGGTTCAGCCAAGAAAATACGACTTTGCTTCAGCCATTCATCATTATTCTCATGCAGGATTGCGCAGTGGAGGCGAGCAAATAGTGGAGGAGATTTGAGGCATCATATCTGAGCTAGTTTGTGTGTAACAGGTGGAGATAGTACTGAGTACTTGTGAGGAGTATTGTACTATGTATTGTTACATGTTCTCAATCAATATAATATACAAATAGTGTGGGGTTTTCAGCTGTAAGGTTTCCCCGGGTTACATATTGTGTTAATGTGTGCATGCAATTGATGTTTCATTGATTTTAATGTTGCTAAATTGATGATCAACGTAGAGGAGGTTATGTATTATGCATGTATTCCGCAATAGTGTATAATCGGGATAATCTCTGTGAATAAGTGTCATATTATTCAAAATTTCTACAGGAACTGGGAAGACTGGGTCTTCCCCAACCTGCCAACACGCTTACTTCACCAAAAGCAACTCTTCTTGGATAAGCCGAAGGGCTCGGCACCAGTTAACCTACATACATCGAATCTCTGGAGATGGGGGAAGAGAGGGGCCTACACCCCTGTGCTTGGCTTTGCAGCCTTGCAATCCACACAAAATCAAGTTCTCAACCCTTCCATTCAGCAGCGCACTTGGGACGCATACGATATCCCCAAGGTGAATTTTTTCACTTGGTTACTTATTCACAGGAAAGTGTTGACAAGTGAAAATATTACCCACAGAGGCATTATAGGGCCACATTGGTGCATTTTGTGTAGATCGGCATCTGAAAATGTGGACCACCTCTTTGCAAGCTGCATCTTTGCCCAATCAGTATGGGTTGTCATCCTCCACAGTCTCGACGCACCCGCCCCTCTCCAGTGTACAGTCATGGAGCTCTTCTCCACCTGGACTACAAGGTACCCTAGGACTCCCAATGCACACAATCTCTGTGGAATCGGATCTGGCACTCCATTCCCAAGTTCATTTGCTGGAAGCTCTGGCTCGCCCGAAATAACTGGATATTCAACAATGCAATGTCCTCTCCCTTGTCAGTGGTAGCCAAAGCTAAGGCGTCCTTGATGGAAGCTCTAGGGAACTACTCCAGCAAGTTAGACGATACCCTCATAACTGAAGAACGAAGCTAGTTGGGAACCCTCCTCATTCGAGTCAGCAAGAAAGTACCTTCCCGCCCCACATTCAATCCTGCTTGGCGCATCAGAACATCGGATGCAGAGTTCCAAACCTGGTGGAGGAAGCAGGGAAAGGTAATTGTTTTCTTCGATGGTGCCTCTAAAGGCAATCCAGGGATCTCTGGTGCAGGTGGAGTGGTCTACTCTCAAGACGGCTCCCGAATAGACAACTACAGCTGGGGACTAGGACAGAGCACAAACAATCATGCTGAAATTTTAAGGCTTCTTAAAGGTTGTCAGATCGCACAGAAGCATGGACACAAAGCTCTTCAGGTCTTCGGGGACTCAGACCTCTTGATAAAGACATTAAACTCAGAAGAGCGCTTTAGCAATTCGGCTCTCAACAATACTCTCCAGAGGTTGCGGGGCCTGCAGGTTTTTCTTACCTCTTCCTCCTTTCACATCCTCCATAGCTCAAACAAGCAGGCAAATATCAAAGCCAATGAGGGATGTTGTCTGACTCAAGGGTTTCTAAAAAAAAAACTCAGAAGAGCCCGTGTGGATCGCCATACCATAGCTCAACAACGCTGCACCAAGTAAAATCTGCATTGAGCAACCGTTAGATCTCAATGATCAACGGTCCATATTCAACATCAGAGGAGCCTAATGGAACTATCGGAACTGATCGATGGAGCAAATCAAGGGTCATCGCTTGTGAAAGTGCGCAGAATTTAATGAAGCGAAAAGGGGGTTTATTAACCTCGAGTGGTATTTCGGGCGGCAATAGTAGTGGTAAGTGGTATCGTGGGCTTGGCTCTAATTCAACTAATTGGAGGACATGTAGCAGCGGTGGAGTGTGGGGAAACCGCTTTATCGGGCGGTTAACCCCTGCGTGTGTTATCATCCTGAAATAAATGAGAAATGTTGGATCTAACAAGAGTAGATCAATGACGGAGGTTCAACATGCTATTTGGTCAATCGAGGATCGGGGTTTGGTAGTGTCATGCATTTTTGTGAAGGGCCGATGGGTGCGGACCCGATGTTGTTATGTGTGCAAGTTTATAAAGTTTGAAGTCCGACAGCTCAATTGCATATCGGATGCAAACGAGGAGTGTTGTAAAGTGAGCCGCAGAGGTGCCGATACCCGATTGCAACAAAGGTGGAATCTCAGAAAGTGTTTCAAGACCGTGCTAAGGCAGAAAGGATTGTTTTGTGGATATTTCCTTTATAATGGTTTAGAAGGAATTAGCGTCATTGGAAGGTTGTATGTGTTATTTATATATAACCTTTGTTAAGAAGGGAAAGGTTAAATACTCGTGGCTAAGGGGTAAGGAAGTTTAATTAGAGAGTTTTAAAAGTCCCGATAAGTATTTAGGGGCCTTAACCATTGGAGGTTGATCACATCGCTAAAAGAATTGGTCTTTGTTCCAACATCGCCGAAAGCTCTTCTCCGATGTGATTGTTCGGGGATCGCAAATTGCACCCTATTGTGTTTTAAGACCGCCACTTTGTAAACTTCAATAGCCGATGCGAAGTTCCTTCAAGTCTCAAAACTAAGAAGGAAAGATTGTTAGGAGTAGAAAGGATTAGTGAACTCAAGCCTCCATGTAATGTCGGTTGATTAGGCCATGGCCCAACCGTTGATCTATAAATATATTAACCGTTTTAGTTATAAATAAAATAAAATAAAATAAAAATAAAAATTAAATTAAATTAAATAAAATTAAAAAATAAAATTAAAATAAAATGAAAAAAACAAAAACAAAAACAAAACAAACAAACAAACAAAAAAACCTCAAGTCAACATTTAAGCATAAGTCAGTTGGTTCCTTGGCGGGGTGTGCACCTTTACAATACTTTAAGAAATAAAAAGAGAATTTTGCCAACTACACTTTAAATTGATTGGCTATATAATTTAATTGAATGCATGATCAAGAAAAAAAAAAGAATTACACTAGCTCAATGTAATGTATGACCTATCCAAGGATGCATATTGTTTACCCAAATGCTAAATGCCTTAATTAAATAGGGATTATAGCTACTTGCAGGTTAAATTTGTAGGTTTTAATCCTGTACAGAAATTACCTGCATACGAATTCTAAAAACATAAAATAAACAATGGCGAGAACATAAAACATAAAACAGATATACACAAAGATTTTACCCTAGATCCTAAAACCGGGACTACCAGATTGATTTTTCACTATGTTCCTTTCAATGTTACAATACATATATATACATGTCAAAGCATTCATAAACCCCAACCCATTAACCCTATATTAGAACATAATTGTAGTTCCCTTTACCAGATCTACAAAATAACATGGGCAGAAAACCATCATGCCCAAAACCATATGTAAAACCATAGGTAGGTCCACCCACCTAATATAGGGTCAAAAAAAAAAATCTGGGGTGTTGCTCTGAACCCCGTGCAAGGGGGCTACTACCCCCCTGGAACCGCCCAACAGGACACCCCTGCTACGCCCAGCACAATGAACAAAGGGGGTTATCGCCCCCACTGTGACCCTCCACATGCGTGTGACTAGTCGTGGAAAGAATATAACACACACCCAACATTCTCCCACTTGTTTTCTTTTCCACGCAGGGGGTCACATGAGAGCTTAGTCATTGGTCTAGTCGTGCAACCCATTGTTTCTCTACACCCAGAAAACTTCTCAGTGCTCACAAACTTCGTCAATGCATTTGTAACTTTCTTCAAAGTGTCCACCTTTTCCAACAACACCTTTTTGTCCTCAGCCATATCCCTCACAAAGTGATACTGAACATCAATGTACTTTGTCTTTGAATGATAAGCAGGGTTCTTTGCTAAGAAAATTGCACTTTGGTTGTCGCAGTCTAACCTTATATCTCGTTATACTAACCCCATACTTGAACACAATCTCTACTACCAAACTGCTTCCTTGCTTGCATGAGTGGTTGTCGTGTATTCTGCCTTTGTAGTTGAAAGTGCCACTATAGATTGTCTCTTGCTCATCCAACTACCTGCTCCTCCAAATAGGTTAAACACATACCCACTTATAGATCTTCTCTGATCTAGATCTATATCCCTATCTGCATCAACAAAGCAACGAATGTCCAAAACTCTGTCCAATCCTGGTCTTCCTTGGTAGCACAAACCATAATCACTTGTGCCACGCAAATACCTGAAAACGTGCTTCACTATTGTACAATGCTTCTCCCCTGGTTTTGACTTAGACATGCTCAATACTCCCACCGCATGTGCAATGTTTGGTCTAGTACAAATCATTTCATACATCAGGCTACCGACTGCACTTTCATATGGAACACGGGACATGTCCTCTTCCTCTTCTTGTGTCTTGGGACACTATGCAGCAGATAACTTTACATCTACAGGAATAGGAACCTTCACCAGTTTATTATCCTTCATATTAAACCTTTGCAATATTGTCTCGACATACTTCCTATGGTTTAACCATAACTTCCTCTTTTCCCAATCTCGTTTAATTTCCATGCCTAAAATATAGTTTGCAACACCAAAATCCTTCATGTCGAATTTGGAGGATAATTGGGTCTTCAAATCCTAGATAATTTCTTTGTTATTTCGAATTAGCAACATATCATCCACATACAAGACCAAATAAATAACAAAATCACCAATTAATTTAAAATACACATAGTGATTTTCTTTGCTTCTGGTGAAGCCAAGTCCCCATATATATGTATCAAATTTGATTGTTTTAACCCATAGAAAGACTTTTTTTAACCTGCATACTAGTTCTTTCTTACCCTTCACCACAAAGCCTTCAAGTTGCTTCATGTAGATATCTTCTTCCATATCCCCATGAAGAAATGTTGTCTTCACATCCATCTATTCTACCTCAAAATCAAAAGCAACAGCAACAGATAAAAGTAATCTAATAGAAACTACCTTGGAAAGAGAAGAAAAAATATCACCAAAATCAATTCCCAGTACCTGGGAATAAACTGTTGCTACCAATCAAGCTTTGTATTTCTCCACCTTGCCTTCTGCATTCATCTTTTTTCTTAAACACCCATTTGCTTCCAATGGGTTTCCTTCCAACCGGCAACTCCACTAGATCCCAAGCCTCATTTTTTCGAAAGATGTCATTTCATAAATCATGGCCTCTTTCCAGAGTTTTCTGTCATCTGAATCTACTACCTCCTTGACAGTTCTAGGATCATCATCAGTAATAGATAAATCAAAATTTGAATAGAAATAAGATGGACTATACCTTTCTGGCAACCTTCTTTCTCAAACTGATCTTCTCACAACTAGAGTTTGTGGGTCTTCATCTTTTGGTTCCTATTTCGTTGTAGAGTCTGATTCTTCCTCCTTTAGCTCAAACTCTATCTTCCCATGTTCTTTTGGTAGGACTTCATGTTTAATAACATCTTTCACCTCTCTAAACACCACATCTCTGTTGTACACAACCTTCCTTGTTTATGGGTTCCAAATCTTATAACCTTTTAAATCCTCTGTATACCTAATAAAGATGCACCTTTCAAATTTACTATCCAACTTTGCTATTTTCTCCTTTGGAACATGTACATATGCATCACAGTCAAATACCCTTAGATGTGAAAGAGAGGGTTTCTTACCAGTCCATTCCTCATGTGGAGTCTTATCCTCCAACGCTAATGAAGGTGATCTATTAAGAAGGTAACATGCAATCTTTACTGCCTCTACCCAGTTTCCTGTCCTAACCCGGCACCACTGATCATGCTTCTTGCTTTTTCCATCAACATCCTATTAATTCTTTCTGCAACGCCATTTTGTTGAGGTGTGTATGGAGTAGTATTCTAACATGCTATACCACACTTCTTACAAAAATCTTAAAATTCCTTCTTGCAAAATTCTCTACCATTACTTGTCCTCAGCACCTTTATCTTCTTCTCTATCTAGTTTTTCTCCAGAGCCTTAAATTCTTTAAACTTGTCAAAGAATTCACATTTATTCTTGAAGAAATATATCCATGTATTCCTTGAGAAGTCATCTATAAATGATACATAGTACACGGACTTACCCATTGATGGAACCGACACAGGTCCAAACACATCATTGTGCACAAGCTCTAATATTCCTTTCGCCCTCTTAGCACCAGTGGGGAAACTCAATCAATTTTGCTTCCCATATACAAAATGATAGGTCCCTAGAATACTAATGATTACTCCATTACTATTGTAGTTGTATCCCTTATTAATATTGTTGTGCCCCTATTTTCCCCATATTTTTATTACTGTGCCCCATAGAATCCCTCTATTGTTATTTTTGTGGCTTTATATTATTATTGTTAGGTCGACTGGGTTATATTGTGACTCCTTAGACTCCTATATATAGAAAGGAGGTTTTGTCATTTGAATCATCAAAGAATTGTTCATTTATGTAATGTAAAGGAGGTTTCCCCCTCGAAGAGGCTGGATTCTAAGGCGTTGATCTATCTTTTCTATCTTTTCTTGAGCTGGTTTCATAACATTTGGTATCAGAGCTTTGGATTCTAGGGTTTCGCTGCTCCAAATAAGTCATTGTGGAATTTTCACTATAACTTTTTTTCTGCGACATTTCAGAAGCTAAAAAAAAACCCATTTGAGAAGAAATCGCGTTGAACCTCGGGTCCGAATTTCAGAACTTTTCACGCTATATTTGCAAAGATATGATCTAAGGAAGTTGGTCTTTCTGTAGACTCCTGAATTGCATTCCAAACAGGTGACCTGGGGAAAATCATCATAACTTTCTCTCTGAGCATCAGATTGAAATTTCATAAGAAGGTATAGAAATAGGATGGACTGTAGTCTCTTATATATATTTTTCAGAGCCAAAGGTCGAAATAGTGACTCGTGGCACATCCTACAAGTTCGCTCTACTGAACTAGTCTATAATCAGGTCACTGTGGGAGATTTCGCATAACTCTTTCTTGGAGAATCCAATTTGGATCAGACTTGTGGCATTGGAAGAGGACGCAGAGGGCTACTAAAAATCGCAATTTAAGAACTGGATGGTCCGAGATTACAGAGATACATCATATTCAATATCAAGCTCCTACAAAGTGAAAAAAGGTGTGTAGTTTTTTTTTAAATTTTTGCATAAAGCTTGGTTTGAAAAATTAGTTTGAAGGAATTCAAAGGGCATAGTAAATCATTATTATCGGTAATTGGTGCCTCGAGGAAAGAAAATGAAAACACCTAGTAAGCAACCTGAAAGCTCTAGCATGACTCATGAAGAAGAGGAAGAAATGTAACATGATATATCAAAATTACGAAACCAAGTGCAACAACTGTCACTTGCACAAAAAGGAATAGAATCTAAGATGGATGATTTAAAGAAAGATGTAGAAGCTAAGATGGATGTTTTAAAGAAAGGCGTAGAAGCTAATATGGACGATTTGAAGATAGATTTGAAGACAGACATGGAAGAATTGAAGATAAATATGAATAAGTTGCTACAAGAAATGGTCACTAACGGTGAAAGGGTAGTAAAGGAAACTCATGATGAGAACAAAAGAAATGTTAATCATGATTCCATAGACTCTAATGTTGGATCAAAGACCCACCATATTCCAAAAATCGATATGAGGAAGTTTGATGGCAAGGATCCCGCAACATGGATATTACAGATGGAGCAATTTTTCGATCTCAATAATGTGCAAAACACACAAAAGGTACGTATTGCAACTTTATATTTGGAACCAAATCAGTTTGTATGGTATCAATGGCTTTGCTCTCGTAAACAAATTATCACTTGGGCAATTTTTACGGAATAATTGACAGCACATTATGAGGATACAAAAAGCAAAACTTTTTTTAGCCAATTGATAAGTCTCAAACAAAAGGGTTCAATAATGGAGCACATTGAGGAGTTCCAAAAATTGAACATAAGGGTAAAAAATATTCCAGAGGAGCATAGGATTGATGTGTTCATAGGGACTTTAAAGGATAATATCCAACATGATGTTCGCCTTTAGGAACCTGATTCATTAGAGAAGACATTCAGGTTGGCAAGAAAAATGGAAAGCAAAATTATGGCAACCAGGAAGCATACCAGTCACAACTATAAAGATGGAAGTGTCGTTACCCCTAGCCTTCCACAACCTATAAGGTTGACACCACAAAAATTGGAAGAAAAAAGAGCAAAAGGGCTTTGTTACAGTTGTGATAGCAAATACACTAAGGGTCATAAGTGTGCTGAGAAGAAATTATTCTACATAGATTGCGAAGAGGAAGAAGAAAAAGAGTAAGAAAGTTCAAAGGAAGAGGATATAATCCAGGAAAAAAGCCTAGATAAAGAAGAAATGAATCCGACCATATCTTGTAATGCATTGGCTGGAATTACCACTCCTCAAACCATCAAGATAGAAGGACAAATCAAGAAGAAAAAGGTAATAGTGTTGATTGATTCAGGAAGTACCCACAATTTTATTCATTGTAAGGCAGCAAAAGAATTGAATTGCTTCCTCTATCCAGCACCAGAGTGTCAAGTGATGGTTGCAAATGGAGGAACGATAAATTGCTCTGGAAATTGTCATAATATCAAGCTATCCATGGGAGAATATGCATTGACTAGCCCAATGCTTTCCATTCCAATGGGAGGTGCTGATGTTGTACTAGGAGTCCAATGGCTACAATCCTTGGGTACAATAGCTTTTAATTTTCAAAAACTTTTCATGAAATTTTTTGCAAAAGGAAAGGAAGTTGAATTAAGGGGTATTTCAGGGAAACCGGGAAAGATAATCAGCTCTAACGGTATGACAAAGCTTCTAAAAAAGGAACAAGTAGGTGTAATTGCACAATTATGTTCGCTAGATGTTTCCACATCGGAATCGTCTATTTCTCCAGATCTCCAAAAAGTCTTGGACAATCATTCTGAGGTATTTGAGACTCCCAAAGGTCTCCCACCTATTTGTGATCATGATCATGCTATTCATGTGATTCCAGGAAGTGTTCCTCCAAACATCAGGCCATATAGATATCCCTATGCCCAAAAGAGTGAAATTGAACGTATGGTTGTAGAAATGCTAGAGGCTGGTATAATTCAACATAGTCAAAGTTCTTTCTCTGCTCCAGTAGTATTGGTGCACAAGAAGGATGGATCATGGCGCATATGTCCAGATTATAGGGAGCTCAACAAGCTCACTATTAAAGATAAGTTTCCCATTCCTGTCATTGATGAATTACTGGATGAATTACATGGATCAATTTACTTCACCAAGTTGAATCTTCGTTCAGGATATCATCAAATCAGAATGAAGACTGAAGACATTCCAAAAACAGCACTTAGAAATCATGAGGGTCATTATGAATTTTTGGTCATGCCTTTTGGCCTTACCAATGCACCTTCTACATTTCAAGGTTTGATGAATTCCATTTTCAAACCCTTCCTTAAAAAAATTGTGTTAGTATTTTTTGATGATATACTAATCTACAACAAGTCTTGGAAGGATCATGTTGAATATGTTGACAGGGTGCTACAACTATTGGAGGAGAAACAATTATATGCAAAAAGATCCAAATGTTTCTTTGGAGTACAAGAGGTGGAATATCTGGGTCATATTGTATCTCATGAAGGAGTTAAGGTAGACCCTAGCAAAATTAAAGCCATTAAGGAATGGAAAATCCCCACATCCATAAAGCATCTGCGAGGATTTCTTGGATTGACAGGGTATTATCGCAAGTTTGTTAAGAATTATGGGAGAATAGCAACACCTCTAACAACATTATTGAAGAAGGATGCATTTTCATGGACTCCAGAAGCAACAAAGGCCTTCGAACATCTTAAAGAGGCAATGTGCCAAGCACTGGTCTTAGCTACACCGGACTTCACAAAAACCTTTATTGTGGAATGTGATGCTTCAGGAAATGGAATTGGTGTTGTTTTGATGCAAGATGAAAGGCCCATTGCTTTTGAAAGTCGTCCAATCAAGGGAAAGTTTTTACACAAAGCTATTTATGAGAAGGAAATTTTGGCAATACTACATGCACTTAATAAATGGCAACCCTACCTAATGGGAAGATACTTCAAGGTAAAAACGGATCATGATAGCCTTAAATACTTTTTAGAACAAAGATTATCCTCTGAAGAGCAACAAACGTGGGTCACAAAGATTTTGGATTATGACTTTAAAATCATCTACAAAAAAGGGAAGCAAAATGTGGTGGCAGATGCACTCTCAAAAAAGGATGAGGATGTGGAAGCGTTGTTGTGCGCCATTTCTATTATCCAACCAGATTGGATAAACGAAGCAAGGGAGGAGTGGAAGAATGATGAAGAAGTGTGGGCACTTATTCAAAAGTTACAACAAGATTCCAGTACATCTGATACATTTAGCTGGCGAAATGATTTGTTATGGTACAAATATTGCTTATACCTCTGTAAGAATTCGCAACTCAAACAAAAGATTCTTATGGAATTGCACACTTCTCCCTTAGGAGGGCACTCAGGATTTTTAAAAACTTACCACGGGGTTAAGAAGGAATTTTTTTGGGATGGCCTTAAATCGGATATTCAAAAGTTTGTTGCAAAATGTTTGGTTTGCCAACAAAATAAAGTTGAAACAATTAAGACCCCGGGTCTATTACAACTTTTATCCATTCCAAGCCAACGTTGGGAGGAGGTTTCAATGGATTTTATCACAGGTTTACCCAAGTCTGAGGGAGAAAGTGTCATCATGGTGGTAATTGACAGACTTACCAAGTATGCACACTTTTGTGCATTATCACATCCATTGAAAGCCAATACAGTTTCTACTGCATTTATGGAAACAATTCAAAAGCTACATGGAAACCCAAAGATTATTGTAAGTGACAAAGATCCCATTTTCAGTGGAAATTTTTGGACAGAATTATTTTCTTCTCTTGGTACTCAGTTGGCTCATAGCTCATCTTATCATCCTCAATCTGATGGGCAAACTGAGATAGTAAACAAATGTTTGGAAGGATATCTTCGTTGCGTTGTATCTGATGAACAAACACAATGGGTCAAATGGTTGCCTCTAGCTGAAGGGTGGTATAACACTTCCTTCCATACAACAACAAAAATGACCCCATTTATGGCACTTTATGGATATCAGCCACCATCCATCACATCATATTTAAGAGAAAATTCTAAGGTTCAAGCAGTGGAACATCACATCGAACATCAACAACAAGTCCTCCAACTCTTAAAGGATAATCTCGTGTTGGCACAGAATAGAATGAAACAACAGGCAGATCAACATCGCAGCGAAAGAAGTTTTGATGTAGGTGATTGCGTATTCTTATAGCTAAAACCATATAAACAAATGTCCCTCAAGCAAACTAAGAAGGATAATAAATTATCACCAAAGTATTATGGTCCGTACAAGGTGTTGCAAAATATTGGTACTATGGCATACAAATTGGAGCTTTCTGCAGCGTCTTGAGTGCACCCAGTTTTCCATGTTTCATGTTTAAAGAAGGTTATAGGCGATAAGCTCTCAGTTCAAACAATATTGCCAAAACTTGACAAGGAAGGAAAAATTATATTGGAACCGGAAGCAGTCACAGAAACAAGAACTTGATAGCTACGAAATCGATCAATTTTGGAGTATCTCATCAAATGGAAGAACTTATCCACTGAAGATTCGACATGGGAGGATGAGAATTTTATACAGAAGCATCCAGAACTAATCAAGTTTTGAGGACAAAACTTTTTTTGAAGGAGAGGGGCATGATAGGTCCCTAGAATACTAGTGATTACCCCATTACTATTGTAGTTGTATCCCTTATTAATATTGTTGTGCCCCTATTGTCCCCATATTTTTATTATTGTGCCCCATAGAATCCCTCTATTGTTATTTTTGTGGCTTTATATTATTATTGTTAGGTCGGCTGGGTTATATTGTGACTCCTTAGACTCCTATATATAGAAAGGAGGTTTTGTCATTTGAATCATCGAAGAATTATTCATTTATGTAATTTAAAGGAGGTTTCCCCCTCAAAGAGGCTGAATTCTAAG
The DNA here is from genome assembly GCA_031772625.1 of Pinus tabuliformis. Lineage (NCBI taxonomy): Eukaryota > Viridiplantae > Streptophyta > Pinopsida > Pinales > Pinaceae > Pinus > Pinus tabuliformis. The sequence continues at coordinate 290,262,167 of CM062817.1, forward strand.
GCGTTGATCCATCTTTTCTATCTTTTCTTGAGCTGGTTTCATAACACAGAATTTGAGTAGAAATCGAAATCCAGAGAGAAATTAGACATACCTTCTACCATACGATTACCATGAAGTATTTGAAGGCCCTTCTCTCCAATATGTCCAAGCCTTTGATTCCATAACATGGTATTTTATCCAAAGTCCACTAGATTTTCTGCTCCACTTTCAGTAAACACAGAACTGTTGCACCCATAAATAACAATTGTACCCAGAAGTTTGTACAAAGTTCTAATCCATACTCCCCGCATCAACACCAGTGCTCCTTAAACCATCTAGCAAGTATCTTTCTTGAACACTGTTTTTACACCTGCATCATCCATCTTGCTTACATAAATCAGAATTCTGGCCAATGCAGGTATATGCAAAACACCTGGAAGTGTTCTAATCCTTCCACCTTGCAACTTTAGCTTGAATTTTCCGCATCCGACGATCCTAGCCTTCCTATCATCCCCTAAGAAGATATTACCACCATCATATTTCTCATACTCACAGAACCATTCTTTATGGGGAGTGAAGTGAAAGGATGCACTTGAGTCAATCAACCATGCCTCATGACCTACATGTGTACTTGAAGAAGAAGTCAAGTACACATCCCAATCTTCATCTGAGGTAGTTTTATCCTCTACAGGAGCATCATTAGATCCCTTTCCTTTCACATGATCTTTAGATCTATTGTCCTTTTTGAAGTGCCCTTCCTTTCCACATTTCCAGCACACCTTTACAAGTTTCCCTGGAGATTTAGATCTCCCACTCAAGGAATTCATTTTGTTGTTGTTCTAGGACCATCCTCGTACAGACAAGGAATCTCCACCCTCCGTATTTTTCCATCTCACCTCCTCCGACGAAAATGATGATATTATTTCATCAAACTTCAAGGTAGTTGTATTGCTACTTATTGCAACAACCAGACTATCCCATTAATCTGGTAGAGACCACAGTAAACTGATGCACTTATCTTCATATGAAATTTTAATATAATAGATAATTACTGGCTTATCACAGTATTAAAGGTGGTCAGATGCTTTGTCACCGAGTCTCCATCCTTCATCTTTGGGTTATACAGATTTTCCCATCTGAACAATTTGGTCACCAGAGACTTAGATTGGTACAAAGTCCCTAACTTGTCCCACAAAGCTTTCGTCGTAGCTTCCTTTAATACATTCAACAATATTGAATCTGAGATACACAATTGTATTGTGCTCTTTGCTTTCCGATCCAACTTCCCCCAGTCTTCATGTTTCGTAGATTATCGACGAGGGCTAGCATACTGATGAGGTGTATGTGTACTATATGTACTAGAAGTCCTAATTATTCAAGCAATTCCTAAATTAAATCAAGATATCGAGAAACACATGTTTTCATTACTCTTACATGAAAGTAAATATGTCACTCTTTAACAAAAGTGAAATCAAAATTATTACACTTGCTTAAATGAAATATCACACTTTACGTGAAAGAAAAATCACACTTGCTTGAGAGAAATATGAAACTAGGATTATCACACTTGCTTGAAAGGAAGATCACACTTTGCAAAAATAAATATCACACTTATTCAACTAAATAATGAAACTAAATCTAAATCACTCTAACATAAAAAAGAGAAATTAACACTAATTGGAAATTCAAATCCTCTTCACCAAACTCAAACTGTACTATAAATCGTAATTCAATCCACACTCTACTATACTACTTATCATGTGCACAAGAGATCTCGGCTTCACCCATTCATCCTAAAACAAAATTACTAAACAAAATGTGCTCTATTATCCACTTTGTGATCACTATTAAAAATACTCATTAACAATCGAACTATCAGTGAAATAAATTAATTAAACACAATATAGAATGTGGAATTGAAATGTTAGTTTGAAAACAATAAAACCTTACAACTCCAAGGGGACCTCGAGTGAGATGTAGGCAACAACACGACTCTTAAAATGGACTATATACTCATCAATGCAATGCATGACACAGATATCAAATAAAACAAAGTTTTGTAACAGTAAAATAGAGTTTTTCAAACAATATGAAATATTGTGTTTGTCATGTCGAGAGGAAGATTTATAACCTCCATCAAATTGCTTAGCTATTTATGAGCCTATCCTACTTAACATAGACTAAAAATATCATAAGAAGATAATATCTTGTGATTTCCTCATGATTTGCTATCGGAGAAGCAAATCATGAGGCTAAATATCTACTTCAATTAATTTCCTCGCTCACCTGGTTCGCCTTTGACTCCTTCTTTGTTGGTTGACTTCCACGTTGACTGGGCCTATGTGGTGTTCTCATCATCGATCCAGACCATAGAGATAGATAAATATCATTGTGCCAGCTATTATCCACCTGCCCATGTGTCTCATTCCTCGGTTGAAGTTCTGGAACCTATCAAACCTTCGACTTTGCTGCAGAATCAGTCATTAGCTACAGAATTGGTGCAATTCAGTAGCTCATGCAAATATTAAGTTAAATAATAAATAAAAATGAGACTTATGAAATAAAATATGTTTAAGTACATGTTATCAACATGAACCTTGTAGATTGAGGCTCAATTAGAGTTATTAGAGTAAAAAAAAAGGAGGATGGAGTGTAGGAAGGTGGTAAAAAAGAGACAATTTTGGGTTTCAACACTTCATCTAAAATTGCCCTTGGTTTAGTAGCTGGATCTACTGTGGTCCACTGATCTTTATCCACCAGCAAATCCTCCACCTTGAGTTTCCACAACTCAAAACTCTGACCATTAAATTTCTCGATCTCTATCTTTCCACTACGCACCATCTTCTTTCACTGCAAGAATTGATCTCGCAGATCTCCCACTGAACAAGGTCTACCACATGCCCAAGAAAAACCCCTCAACAGCAAAGGCATTCCCTTGAAGCCAAAACAGCTCTGATACCAAATGTAGGTTTTAACCCTGTATAGAAATTACTTGCATAAAAATTCTAAAAACAGAAAATAAACAATGGTGAGAACATAAAACATAAAACAGATATACACATAGATTTTCCCTTGGATCCCAAAACTAGGACTACCAGATTGATTTTTCATTATGTTCCTTTCAATGTTACAATACATATATATACATGTCGAAGCATTCATAAACCCCAATCCATTAACCCTGGATTAGAACATAACCATATTTCCCTTAACTGGATCTGCAAAATACCGTGGGAATAAAACCATCATGCCCAAAAACATGTGTAAAACCCATGCACAAAACCATAGGTAGGTCCGCCCACCTAATATAAGTACCCCAGACCCCATGCAGGGGGGTTACCGCACCCCTGAAAACCCCCACACGTTTGACTAGTTGTGGAAAGAATATAACACACAGCCAACAAAATTATTAACTTAGTTCCTAGCCACATAACTCAATTCAACATTTAAGCATAAGACAACTAATTCCTTGGTGGGGTGCATGCATTTACATTGCTTTGAGAAATAAAAAGGAGAAATTATCCCACTACACTTTCAATTTATTGGCTATAGAATTTAATTGAATGTACAACGAAGAAAAAAAAATAGTTACAACCAGCTTAAGGCAATGTACAACCTATCTAAGGATAGATATGGTCTACTCAAATACTTAATACCTTGACTAAATGGGGATTATAGCTACTTGTAGGTTAATTTATTAATTTAATTCTTAGCTATTAAACTCAAATCAACATGTATCCTGGAAGAATAAGGCATGGTTTGCCTTTTTTAATACCTAAGAACCTCAACAACTACATCTTGTTGGTTTCAAGGTGTTGATTTTCATAGGATGTTATAAACTGATAAGCACTTCTTATGATTTCTTAATTTAATATTTTCTTTCATTCACGTTCATCATAAAGAAATTACACAAAATATCTCAACAATATAAACAAAATGCTAGCGGGATCTTAAAGAGACACAAGAATTTACTATGGGAAAACCCACTTGGGGGAAACCCAACAACCTTTTTGCTCAGAGAAATCATTCAATTCAACAAGAGATACATCCTTATCTTATCAGTAAAGACGTAGGTCAAACTAACCATGAACATACCTAGGTGAAACCTAGTCAGGCAAAATAATTAGCCTCATAAATGTGGTTTTTTGTGCCTCAACTATTAGGTCTTCTGCCCAAGAAATGTCTCTAATCAGAATTCAACCTTCTGCTTGGTTCAAAAATTCGGTCTTCTTACATGGATTAATTCTATCTAGAAACTTGACTCGCTTCCTCACTTCAATCTGGCATTTCCTTTCTTCCTTCACTTGATCAGACGTAATGTGAATTGTCTTGAACAGGAGAGGATCTGAATTTACCTTTGAAGGAGGTCAAATGATATTTATAGATAAGTTAAATGAGCCTGAATAGACACGACTCTAAGATTGGGTTGACTTGAAGTCGACCTTACTTTTGGAGGCAAAAATACGTGATTTTAAAATGCATATTTCCCTCTTTTTGAAGCCGACATGGAGAAATGTCTTGAAAATATTATTACATTTATTTGGAGGGCTAAAGTAACAATTATGAAGACCGTTCATAGCTACAAAAATTCAACACAAGGGACATAATTAAAAAATCAGTAAGTAGTTGCAACATCAAACTTATAGCATCCACTGATCTCACTATTCAAGGAGAAATAGGTGGTTTGGATTTATTAACTGTCGGGATTTATCATACTGGGGAAGTCTAATGAATTATGATTCTCCTAAATCAATATACAAAATCATTGTTTTTAAATGGTTAGGAACAAACTGAATCATAGAGACATTGAATTCATTTATACTATGCATATTCTATCATATTTCACACTAAGGACAACAAATGGAGATTATGTCTAATTTATGCACTCATACAAATGAGGTCCACAATAATATACACAATGAACAATCATAATGAACATAATGATTTTACCCTAAAAACCAAACTAGGAAAACCGACTTTGAATGGTTTCTTGGATTTCAATTTGACAGTATTTGGTTATAGTGTAGTTCATGCCTCTATGTGTATCCTTCCCTCCTTGGCCAAAAGGCCCTTTGTGAGTGAAAATACAATAGTAAAAAGGGAGAGCTAGGGCAAGGGGAAGGCCAACAAGCATGGCCCTTCATTTCACATTCCTTGGTCCTTTTCTCTCCTATTATTATTATTATTTATTCTCTCTTTCTTTCTTTTGTCTTGTTTAATTTTACATATAACACTATCTTCAATATTTTATCTAACCTTCATTAGTCACCTGACTTCATTCTTAGATACTAAATCTTACAACCATTCACTTGTTTATATACATTTTGGATAAATAATTGGGGCAATGCTAGAGAGTTTGTTAGGGATTTATTTCCACAGAAAACATATTTCCAAAGTCCTTAAAAGGAAAACAACATCACTACCTTCCAATCTTTAAACATAATTAAAGGGAGGATGAAATGTGTTAAGGACCCAATCAATCTACAATGTCATAAATGGGTTTGTGAAACTATCAAAAAAATGTATATTGGTAAATAATGATCAATCTTTTCAACTAAGGATCAAGGAATATGAAGTCATTATACAACCTGATCGCTTATAAACCTTTGTTCTTGTTGAGTACTCTTATTACACTAAACACCAAATGTGTATTGAAAAATACTATAGTGCTTGCAAAAATTGATAACTATAACTCTAAACACAAATTTAGAAAAGCCATTGGAATTATTAAACATCTGAATAATTTGAACACGAATGGTGAATAGGAGGCAAGTAACAACCATATCTCGTTGCTCCAAAAGAGAATAATTCAAAATAATATTATAATATAAAAATATGTATTGCTACATGAAATGCATTAATAGATCAAAATTTCTCTTAATCGAATTTTTATGTCTTCATAACAGATCAAAATTTCTTTTATCGACTTTGTATGTCTTCCTAATGAACCTTGGCATAAGTTTGAAATGTTTGATCAGGTTTTATTTTACATGGGTCTTCTTGAAAACTTATAGATAAATTTGAAGACAACATAAGCCTCTTTCAATCTTTTTTTTTTAATAATTTGAGAGAGGACTACAAAAGCTTGCATGATTTCTTAAAGAGTGGTTTATATAGTTATTTTATTATATACACGACTATTGTAAAAGACATTAGCGTATGCTTAGTAAACTTGTAAAACAACTAATTCTTTATCTGTTAGACTTGAACCAGAATGTAAGAGATTTATCAGGCATTTGTTAAGCAGTAAATAGGTGCAATAAGAACAGAATAAAGTATCACACATAAGTAACACACATGAACACCAGGATTTAAGGTGGAAATGCAATGTGGGAGAAAACCATTGTTGTTGTCGTCTCAGTCTTCAAAACTTATTAATATCAAAAACTTCTTACATTCTTGTACTGGTGCAGACTCATACCATTACGTAGGCACCCACCTGCTAAAGGCTACAACCTTCACTCGTTCTCCAGCTCCTACTGGAAGGGAGCTCCAACCCCCTGATCTGATTACCAGCTACTTCTGGCAGGAAGCTTCGACTTCCTCACTGAAGGCTCCAACCCTTAGAAACATCCACGGACCACGTTTCATGAATTTTCACACTGGATCCAATATCAACACTTATGCTCAATCATAATTGTAATACAATCATCAATATCTTAGATACAAAATCAATGAATCACTGAAACCCAATCAACTGACACTTAATCAAAACTCAACCAATCAACTATAACAGTCAGATCATTGTATCCATAACACAGAACTGAACTCAGAATATTGCATCAACACATAGAATTAATTGCAAACATAGTTACCGATCAAACGGGAACTATTACCTAAAAACGGGTACTCGAGCCCAAAAATCCCAAAAAAAACATGAAAAAACAGCCCAAAGATAAAAAGTCTTGATTCTGCATCATCATTTTTTTCAGAGTAAATTTTCAATATTTTTTAAAAATAACAGTAAAAAACAATAAAAGTCATTTTGTTTGTTGCAAAAAACACCTTGAAATCAAAAAGTGTTGATGCTGGAATAACATCTTTTTTTCAGGGTACATTTTCAACATTTTTTAATAATGACTTTAAAATTAAAATATCATGACTTTGAAAAACTTTAAATTTCCAACAATTTTCAAGCATGACATTAACGATAAAATATCACATTTTCGAAAAGCCTTAAAATTCCAACGATTTTTAAGCATAACATTAAATTTAAAATATCACTTTTTTGAAAAACCTTAAAATTCCAACAATTTTCAAGCATTGTGTTAAAAAAATATATATTTATATTGTTTTCAACCATAACATTAAAGATAAAATATCACGACTTAGAAAAACATTAAAATTTTGATAATTTTTCAACCATGGAATTAAAACCAAAGATTATGACTACAAAACAATCTTAAGTTTTCAAAATATTTCAAGCATGACATTATGAAAAAAAATTATGACTAAAAAAACATTAAAAATGAAGACCTGAATGAAAGAGTTATTATACCAAGAGTAATTTTTTTTAAATGTTAAATGTATAGCGATTTTAAAATCTTAGCCTAAAACAACTTAATACATTGCAACAAAAAAATTAAAAATCAACTATCAAATTGACACGCAGTGTAGGTAGCTCAACCCATTGTAATGAAAACTTAAAGACCAACCATGAAATTAACACATTGTGAGGCAAACTCGATTGATTATAACAAAAACTTTAAAATCAACTAACAAATTGCACGTAATGGGATCACGTTGCTAGACAAGAATCGACACGGACCCTATATATATATGAAAGATACATAAGAAAATAAAAATTCAAATATTGAAAAAAAAACAAAACAAATAAAAAACAAAAAACCCACAAAAATACAAAAGAAAACAAAAAACCCACAAAAATACAAAAAAAAACAAAAAATCAAATATTGAAAATAATAATAATAATGATAATAACAAGTAATAAAACATAACAAAAAAAATCAAATATAAAAAATATATAGAACTGCAAAAATTCAAAAAAAAAAAAAAAAAACAAAACAAAAAACAAAAACAAAAACAAAAATTCAAATATTGAAAAAAAAAAAAATAACAAATAATAAAATATGACAAAACAAAATATAACAAATATATAGAAATGACAAAAAAAAAACAACAACAACAACAACTACTATAAAAATGTAAAAAATAATTAACCATAACATGTAAAAAAAGAAAAGAGTAAAAAAACTGTAAAATGTAAAAAATAATTAACCATAACATGTAAAAAAGAAAAGAGTAAAATAAAATAAAAACCAAATAAAAAAGAAAAATAAAATACAACATTAAAAATAAATAAAATAAATAATAATAAATAAATAAAATAAAATAAAATATTCCCCAGCCACCCCAAAGCCCAACTTGCCAGGGGTAGCAAGGGGACGATTCATGACGAATATCTATATATATATATATATATATATATATATATAATTTAAGAAAAAATTAATAAAAAATCAAAACATCATTTAAAAAAAAAGTTAAATAATTACAAAAAAAAATCAAAACAATTAAAAAATAATAATTTAAAATAAATAAAAAAATATTTAAATTTAAAATTTAAAAAAAAAGGTTAAATAATTACCAAATATATATATATATATATATACCCACGCCACCTCGCCACACTGCCTCCCTCTCCCTCCCCACTGCACCCTCTTCCTCTCCCCTCTCACCCCCCACCCTCCCTTCGACCCCCAGCCCTCCCTACCCGCCCAGACCCCCAGCCTGCAGGTCCAGGCGGGTGGGGAAAGGAGGGGGGGTGGGGTTGAGGGAGGTGAGTAGGAGGGCGAGTGTCGAGGGGGTGAGGGAGTGGGGGGGAGGGGGAGTGGAGAGGGGAGGAGGGGGCCTGGGGTGTGTAGGGGGAGGGGGAGTGAAGGGGCGGGGTAGGGCGAAGCGAGGGGGGAGGGAGGGTTAATAAATTTTTTTTTTTATTTTTTTGTTATATTTTTTATTTTTAAATTTTTAATTGTTTTTTTCTAATATTTTATTTATGGTTTTTTATTTTTATTTATTTTTTTATTTTTTTAATTGTTTTTTTTTTTATTTTTAATTATTTTTTTTATATTTTTAATATTTTTTAATTGTATTTTTTTAATATATATATATATATATATATATATATATATATATATATATATATATATAATCTTTGTTTTAATTGTTTTTGTCTTAAATTTTAAATTTAAATACTTTTAATTTTGATTTTAATATTTTTTTAAATGTTTTAAATTTTTTATTTTTTTATAGTTTAAATTTTTTTTTAATTATTTTGAAAAAAAAAAAATCAATTTTTTTTTAATTTTTTTAATTTAATTTTTTTATTTTTATTATTTTCTTTTATGTTATTTCTTTATTTTTATAATTTTAATCTTAAAAAAAATCTTAAATTGTTATTTTTTATTATTTATTATTTATTATTTTGTTTATTTAAATGATTTAATTTATATATTTTTTAATTTTTTATTTAACTTATTTTTTCAAATTTTAAATTATTATATATATATATATTTATATATTGGGAATTATTTTAAGTTTTTAGATTTTTTTTTGTTTAATTTATTTTCCTTTAAATTATTTTTTTACGTTAATTTTTTTATTCAATTTTTTTTATTTTTACAAGTTAATTTGGGTTTTTTTTTATATTTTTATAGGTTTTTTCTTTTTTCTTTTTCATATATATATATAGATATTTGTATTTGATTTTTTTGTCGTGTTTTTTAATTTTTATGTTTTATTACTAACATGAAAATTAGCAACTTTAAAAAAAAAAATTATCCACGCTTAATTCATTAAAAAATTTAAAATGTAAAAACTAAGCCCTCTAAACAAAAAGGGTTGATACTCATCAACACTTTTCAAAATCAAGATGAAAATCACTAACAAAAAAAAATGGTTCACACTTGATACATTAAAAAATTTAAAGTGTCAAAAATAAGCCCTCTAAAAAAATGTGTTGATGTTGCATCAACACTTTTCAAAATCAGCATGAAAATCACTAACATTTACAAAAATTGTTCATACTTGATACATAAAAAAAAATTAAAGTGGCAAAAATATGCTAAAAAACCAAGGTGTATTCTCAATCACCATTTTTCAAAATTGAGTGATATTTTGCTACCTCAAAAAAAGGGTACTAGGTCATTTTCTCGTTTGATTAGTAACTATGTTTGCAACCCTGATAATTCAAATGCCAAGATGTATACGCTACTTCGCTTAATGCAACCCACGTGTATACGCGCTTTTCTGTAGAGAAACCCGCGCACAAATTCTAATATAGTGAAAACTGAAAACTTGACTAGTGCAATTTTTATATACGTAAGTTTGAAGAAGTGAACCCACATGTATACGCGCTTTTCCCAACACTAACCAGCGTATAGATCTGCAAAATTTAACCTAAAATTACGCAGCTCTTCAAAACTTCAGAAAGACCTGGATCATAATATTCAGAGATAAAAACATGCGTGAGTACTTAGATCTAGTCAATCCATGAGCAGATCATATAATGAAAAAGTCATTTCAAGTCTCATGATCCTAATCCATCATTGTATTCATCAATGCATAGTTATTTCAGATCAATATGACAATTATGGCCCTTGCAATGCAAATATACTTCAGATTGAAGTATTCATTTCATCAAAAACCCTTTCACTTGCACACATAACACTTTTATCTTCACCTATTTATATAGTTTAGCCCTTATCTAATACCACGGGTCAAAACTACACTAGTGTCGGTGGTAATATTTGACGGGATCAATATCCATTGTCGCGCTCATTATTATGGGCCAATACCATGGTAAGGACCCCTGATATTTAGAATAGCATGGTGCAAAAACCATACGCTACTTTGCTTCACCAAACTTGTGTGTATACACGGCTTGGCTTTGATGAACCCGCATATAGATTTTCAAATATTCACCTGTATCAAACTTCTGATTCTGATTTGTAAACCTTTGACCCATCATTCTGGTATTCTGTTCCATCATTCTGTCATCTCTGAACTGACCTGTGGATTAATCTAGTTACCATATACTTGTTCTGTTACAAGTGAGTTTCCATCAAGGACAACACATGCATCATAATGCCAACAATATCCCCCTTTGGACTTGATGGCAACCATGTTGGTGTTGATCACCTCAACCTGTAGAAACATGTTAGATCCATCAAATAATTGTTATTCAAACACCAATGATCACCTCAACCTGTAAAAACCTGTTAGATACATCAAATAACCATTATTCAAACACCAAGATATTCTCCCCATTTGACATCAAGGGCAAAGGTGGACCAAAGCTCCCCCTTTGAATCTAATTTACATTATACTGCCCATGCTCCCCCTGAGCACATGCTGGATCTTCAAAAAGGTTTTCAAGTGAAGAACATGACTCTATAACTCAACTGAGGATACATATTTGACTAAACCACCCAACCAAGTGGGATTACATTTTTGACACACTCATCCAACCAAGTGGGATTACATATTTGACAATTATTACATTATAGGTCTCCACATGACCTTTATATCAAATGATAGATATGGCATTAATATTAGATCTAAGACTTTTGTGATCCATAATGTAGATATAAGTCTTTCGGATTAATCGCATTGTTAGGATTTGGTCGACGTTTTGAACCAACTAATGTGGTTCATCCTCAAGACAAGGTGAGAAATCAATCAATCTAAAGGAATAAATAGCATGAATGCGTCATTGTCCAGGGTTTACTAGTGAGAACTAGCCATTGGTGAATTAGTTAATAAGGAAAATAATATATTATTTAATAATTAGTGGTACAGAGATATCTAATAAAATATTATATATTTAAATTAAAAATAGTTGTTATGGAAAATAAAATATATTATTTCAGTATTATTGATTTATATAATATAATTATTTATCAATAATATTAATTTATATAATATTATTAGTTATGGGTTGATTTATTCTTTTGTTTTCAAAACTAGTTGTTGGGAAAAATTCAATTCAAAATATTTTATTTATTAAAATTACCAATAATTTGTTATTATTATTTATTCAAAAGATAATTTATTAATATATTCAACTTATATTTATATAATTATAATTTGTGAGAGGTTAGCCTATATCCTTTAAATAGAAATAAAGTAATGTTGGATTATATAAACCAGAGTTTTTAGGTTAATAATTAAAGAAGTTTACATCATGATATATTATTAGGGGTATACATATTTTAGTAGTATTAATAAACTTCATAATACAAAAATAAAAGGAAGAGGAGGATCCAAAATTTTATAGGAATTCAGAAAGATAAAAATAATCTAAATTCTAAAGGGTTCCAAAAAAGCGAGATTGCTAGGGAGGGGGGGAAGGGATTGCTAAAGTAATAAGTATAATTTAAAAAGAGGAATTTAAAACTAATAATTACTATTATATGCACATGAAATTGAAGAAAATTAATAAGGATAATAGGGGATAGATGATGAAGCCAGACGAAACTAAAAGCAGATCAGAAAGAATCAAGAAGAGAGAGTTGAAATCCAGCTCTTACTCAATTTCCAACCATCGTCCCTAATCAGATTTTTGGCATGCCCCTACCCTAGACAATAATGCATTCATGCTATTTATTCCTTTAGATTGATTGATTTCTCACCTTGTCCTGAGGATGAACCACATTAGTTGGTTCAAAACATCCATCAAATCCTAACAATGACATTAATAACTAAGACCAAAATATCTTAAAAGTAGCATAATTCAGCAACCAGAATGCCAACAATGCATTATATTCTGCAAGGCTAATTCTCCCCCTAAACCTGTGCTACATGTTCATTTTCAATAAATCATTCATCAAAGCATCTTCATCAATCAGATAAATATCAATGAGAAAAACATAACTCAATACCATATCAGCAGATTGTACCCATCAACACCAGACCAAGAAAAATCAAATCATAGTTGTCAGAAGCATGTCAGAGGTTGATCTTGAGTCTGTCCCACTGTTTTTCTATCAGAGAAAAACATACGCGACTATTTGTAAAGAAACTCGTGTATATACGCGACTATACCTCATGAAACTCGCGTATAGCCAGCAACCTTCTGAATTTTCACTTGTAGACTGAGCAAACTGAATTAACAACAAAATGAGGCAAAGACAACTCCCAGTTTCTATCTGAGATATTCAAATGCTTCTCTAGGAAGGGGTTTAGTAAATATATCAACAACTTGTTCTTTGGAGGGAACATACTCCAATTTAACCTTTTTCTCAAGCACTTGTTCTCGTAGAAAGTGATACTTAATAGGAATATTCTTGGTCTTGGAGTGCATAACAGGATTTTTCGAAATACTAATAGCACTTGTATTATCACATAGGATGGAGATGGGTGGAGAACATTTGATTTGTATATCCTGTAATGTTTGCATCATCCAGAGAAGTTGTGTGCAACAAGATGCAGCAGCTACATATTCTACTTCCGTTGTAGATAAGGCAATGGAACTTTGTTTCTTGTTGAACCAAGATACCAATCGGGGCCCCATGTAAAATGCACCTCCACTAGTGCTTTTCCAGTCATCAACATTTCCAGCCCAATCCGCATCTGTGTATGCATGAAGGGTAAGATCTGCATCTTTAGGATACCATAGACCAAAACCTTGGGTTCCTTGGAGATATTTGAATATTCTTTTTACTGCCTGAAGATGTGATTCCTTTGGATTGGCTTGGAAACGTCCAGCAATCCCAACTGCATGTATGATATCTGGTCTGGTACCTGTTAGATAAAGCAGACTTCCAATCATAGACCTGTACTCTGGTTGGTTTACTACGGGAGAATCATCATTAGAACTAAGGCTACATCCTGTCATCATGGGAGTACATACAGGTTTGCAATCTTCCATCCCATACTTCTTCAGAATCTGCTTGAGATATTTTGTTTGTGAGAGAAAGATGCCATCTTTTGCTTGTTGCACTTGTAGACCAAGAAAATAGGTTAGTTCCCCAAGTAAAGACATTTCAAATTCTTGCTACATAACAGAAGCAAAGTTTTGACTCATAGATTCTTCATTACTGCCAAAGATGATATCATCAACATAAACAACAATAATTAGCAGTTTATCACCCTCAATTTTTGTGTACAAGTTGTTGTCTGTGGATCCTTTTGTGAAACCTTATTGTTGAAGATATTTGTCAAGATGATAATACCATGCCCGCGGAGCTTGTTTTAGCCCATATAAAGCCTTTTTGAGTTTGCATACAAGGTTTTCATCATTCCCCAAAATGAATCCTTCTGGTTATTCAATATATACTTCTTCTTCTAGATATCCATTAAGGAAAGTAGATTTTGCATCCATTTGATAAACTTTGAAATTTCGAAAACTTGAAAATGCAAGAAACATTCTTATGGCTTCAAGTCTAGCTACTAGTGCAAATGTTTCTTCAAATTCTATACCTTCTTGTTGAGCATAACCTTTACAAACAAGTCTAGCTTTGTTTCTAATGACCTCTCCATTTTCATTCAACTTATTTTTGAATATCTATTTTCTCCCAATAACATTTTTATCATGAGGCCTTGGAACCAATTCCTAAGTATCATTCTTTTCAATTTGATTAAGTTCTTCATTCATGGCCTTAACCCAACATTCATCTTTACTAGCTTGATTTACATTTTGTGGTTCAATGGTGGATAATAAAGCTAGATAACTAGAAGATCCTACAAGGGTTCTTCTTATTTGTACCCCAGATTCCTTTTCTCCTAGAATTTGAGTTTTTGGATGATTCTTTTGAACATACCTGGATGGAGGCTTTTCTTTGTTTGATGTATCTTCTTCTATTGCTTCATTAGTTTCTTCTTCTATATCGTTGTGATTTTATGTGGCAAAGCATTCATCATCATCGTCCTCTTTTGTTGATGTTATCTTTTTGGGCCCTATGCATGCTTCATCAATCACAATATCGATGCGCTCAACAATTTTCCGAAGTCTCTTATTGTAACATTTGTATCCTTTGCTTCTAGATGAGTAACCAAAAAGTATTCCTTCATCTGCTCTAGCTTCAAACTTACCAAGTTTTTCATCATTATTTTTTATGAAACATTTGCTTCCAAAAACTCTAAAATGCTTTACAGTGGGAGGATTACCATACCAAAGTTCATATGGAGTTTTATCACTATTCACGTGAACATGAGCCTTGTTGATAATATTTACTGCAGTATGTGCAGCTTCACCCTAGAAGGTGTCAGGAGTTCCAAAATCATCAAGCATGGCACAAGCCATTTGTTGAACAATTCTATTCATTCTTTTTGCGATGCCATTTTGTTAAGGAGTTTTAGCTACAGAAAATTGTCTTTTTATGCCATGTTGTTCACAAAAATCAAATAATTTATCTTATATGTATTCTCCTCCTCGGTCATATCTGAGACATTTCATTTTTAGATCTAATTCATTTTCAACTAATGCCTTAAAGACTTTAAATTTATCAAATGCTTCATCTTTGTGTTTCAATAGACCGATTCAGCACATTATAAAAAAGTCATCAATGAATAAGATATAGTATTGTTCTCCACGAGGTGACTTTTTCCTTACTGGTCCACACAAATAAGTATGTATAAGTTCAAGAGGCTTACTTGCTTATCCTTATTTGGCATTGAATTGAACTCTGGTTTGCTTACCGAATTGACATGACTTACATATGGTACTTTCAGGTATGGTGATGTAGGGTAGATCACGAACAATTTTGAGCCTGCTTGATTTGCTTATTTGAGAGAAGCTTAGATGTCCCAACCTTCTGTGCCATAACCAGTTTTCTTCTGCCTTGCCTAGGTAACATTGTTCTTGGCCACCTTTCAATATATACATATTGCTTGGGGTTCTTGTTCCTTTTATTATGGTCTTTCATGTGTCAAGTTCACAAACCACACATTCTTGTGATCGGAATACCACCTCATTTCCTTAATCACACATTTGGCTAACACTCAACAAGTTATGCTTTGATCCATCAACATACATAACATTACCAGCTATAACTTTTTCTTTTAGAAAAAAAAGAACCTTTACCCTTAATGACAGCAGGTGAGTCATTTCCAAAAGTGACATTCTTTTCTTTCTCTAAAGCATTTTATGGAATAATTTTATCTTTATCACTTAACATGTGTTTTGAGCATCCACTATCAATGTACCATTGATTTTCTTGTCCTTCTGCAAAAAATTATATGCCACAGCTTTCAAACTGTAACTCCTTCCTTTTCCATACCTTATAATTTGTTGATATTTTCTCCTTTTGAGATGTTGACTGTAATTTGCTCCTGCATTCAAATTCTTCATGTCCAAAGTTATTGCAAAATTAGAATTCAATTTCATCTATAAGAGGTGAGAATATATTATAAGAGTTCTTCTTGACTCCTGCCACATTCCTTTGTTTTCTTGCTTCTCTAGTCATGATAGTTTTGTATACAACACATTGAGTAGCCTTATGACCAAAATTTTGACATGAGAAACATTGTCCATTAAAGAAGAAATTTTTGTGATCATAGAATCTTTTGGTGTTGTTTACCTTTTGACTGATGCTTCTATTGTTGTTCGTACTTGGATAGGAGTGAACATGATTTACCCGCGGAATGCCTTTATTCTTTTACTGAGGATTGAAGTGTTGCTGACTGGTTTTTGTTGCATTACTAAAGCTTTGCTGACTGGTTTTTGTTGCATTTAGATAGCTTCTGGTGGTGGCTGAAGACTTTTTTGTTTTAGATGTTTCTCCAGTGTATCCAAGACCTGTCCTCATAAGAGGAGAGCGTTGTACCTTGATAATTTTATCTAAGGTTTCAGATCCTTTAGCAAATCTAAGATTCCGACTTTTTATTTTCTCAAGTTCCTTTCTTAGACTTACTACTTTACATTCTAACTTCCAGTTATGCTTTTCCTTTTCTATGAGTTGATGCTTCAAAGTATCTATGGCTACTTTGTTTTCTTCTAAGCAAATTTTGAGTTGAGTAATTTCTTCAAATAAATATTTTTCCTCTACTGCATCCACAAATGTATCATTAGACTCATTAGTATTTTTCTCAAAATCCATGAGTAATTTAAGATCTTGATCAGGTTCACCTTCTTCACTAATTGACAAGCCATCACTATCTTCATGAGTATAATAACTTCTTCTACTGTCAAAGTGTATCCTATTACCTTTTGCGGTATCCTTCCCTTTCTCATGGTTGTCTTTATGAGGACATTTAGCAGCATAATGACCAACTCTACCACAAGAAAAACATTTGAAGGGAAGCTTACCTCTGAACCTTCCGGTGCCCAGTTGAATTTTCTTTACAAAGTTCACCTCATCTTCTTCTAATATGTATCTTGATTCCTTGTGTTCTTCCTTTTCTTTTCCTTTTTTCAGATGCTTTAAATGCGGTTTCTCTGACTTCTGAGGGACCTTCTCTCCTCATTTCAAAAGTAGTCAGGATCGCATGAAGTTGAACAATATTAAGAGTCTGCATATCCTACCTCTCATCAATGACATACACTTTTGACTCAAATTTAGGAGTTAGAGATCTTAATATTTTCTCTACTAAAGTAGTGTCCTTTATTTCTTCACCCAGATTTTTCATGTGGTTTACAATCTCATCTATATGTAGAAAGAAGTTGGCAATACTTTCATCATTATGCATTTTGAGAGTTTCATTTTGAATTCTGAGAGTTTGGAGTATAACACTTTTTACCTTGGTATCGCCTTCGTAGCTTTGAATGATTCTATCCCATATTTCTTTTGTTGTGTGTTAGCTACATAACTTTGACAAATTCTTGTTCTATCAGGCTTCCAAAAATGCATTGATAACGTTGGCATTGGTTTCATACGTCTTCTTTCTGCTGCACCTATGGGAAATGTAGTTGGATATTGGTAACCTCCTTCCACAATTTCCCAAACATCTGCTCCAAGAGACTGAAGACAAGATTTGGTTCTTGTCTTCCAATATAAAAAATTATTTCCGTTGAAGAGTGGTGGTCTAATAGATGTTGATTCGTCTTGAATGATCATCTTGGGAGATCTTCCTTCAAGCGATCAAGCTTCTTTTGAGGACCTGCTCCGATACCAATTGTTGGGAAAAATATTGAGAGGGTGCGGGGGGGAGGTGAATCATTATTTTAAAAACTCACAATACTAATTTTCTTTTTTGAAATGTATACGCGACTTGACTGAACCCAACTAGCGTATATACGCGATTGTTGTAAAAGAAACTAACGTATGCTCAATAAACTTGTAAAACACCTAATTCTTTATCTGTTAGACTTGAACCAGAATGTAAGAGATTTATCATGCATTTGTTAAGCAGTAAATAGGTACAGTAAGAACAAAATAAAGTATCACACATAAGTAACACACATGAACACCAGGATTTAAGGTGGAAACCCAATGTGGGAGAAAACCACCATTTTTGTCGTCCCAGTCTTCAAAACTTATTAATATCAAAAACTTTTTACATTATTGTATTGGTGCAGACTCATACCAATACGCAGGCACCCACATGTTGAAGGCTACAACCTTCACTCGTTCTCCAGCTCCTACTGGAAGGGAGCTCCAACCCCCTGATCTGATTACCAACTACTACTGGTAGGAAGCTTCGACTTCCTCACTGAAGGCTCCAACCCACAGAAACATCCATGGACCACGTTTCATGGATTTTCACACTGGATCCAATATCAACACTTATGCTCAATCATCATTGTAATACAATCATCAATCTCTGACACACATAATCAACTAATCATTGAAACCCAATCAACTGACACTTAATCAAAAATCAACCAATCAACTGTAAGAGTCAGATCATTGTATCCAGAACACATAACTGAACTCATAATACTACATCAACACACAAAATCAACTGCAACCCTGATTATTCAAATTCCAAAATGTATACGCTACTTTGCTTAAGGCAACCCACGTGTATACGTGCTTTTTTGTAGAGAAACTCGCATACAAATTTTAATACACTGAAAATTGAAAACTTGACCATTGCAATTTTTATATACGTGACTTTGAAGAAGCGAACCTACGTGTATACGCGCTTTTCCCGAGACCAACCAGCGTATAGATCTGCAAATTTTGACCTAAAATTGTGCAGCTCTTCAGAACTTCAGAAAGACCCAAATCATAATATTCAGAGATAAAAACATGTGTTAGTACTTAGATCTAGTCAATCCATGAGCATATCATAAAATGAAAAAGTCATTTCATGTCTCATGATCCTGATCCATCATAGTTATTTCGGATCAATGTGGCAATTATGGCCCTTGCAATGAAAATATACTTCAAATTGAAGTATTCATCAAAAATCTTTTCACTTGCACACATACCACTTTGATCTTCACCTCTTTATATAGTTTAGCCCTTATTCAATACCACGGGTCAAAACTACACTAGTGTTGGTGGTAATCTTTGACGAGATCAATATCTGTTGTCGCGCTCATTACTATGGGCCAATACCATGGTAAGGACCCCTGGTATTTAGGATAGCATGGTGCAAAAACTATACGCTACTTTGCTTCACCAAACTTGTGTGTATACGCGACTTGCCCTTGACGTACCCACGTATAGATTTTTAAATATTCACCTGTATCAAAATTTTGATTCTGATATGTAAACCTTTGACCCATCATTATGGTATTTTTTCCATCATTCTCTCATCTTTGAACTGAACTATGGATTCATCTAGTTACCATATACTTGTTTTGTTACAAGTGAGTTGCCATCAAAGACAACACATGCATCATAATGCCAATATATCTTAGGTGTTCTTCATAGCCATTAAAGCATGCATGTTGTTCACTAACTTTTTTATCTGAAAATTTGTATTTATATTATATGAACTATATTGTTTACCAAAATGTAAATATTGTATTTTATATAATAAAAAAGCTACAACCATTTCTGACAATGGTGTACATGCAACTACTCTACATAAAGATTTTTCTAAGGTTACAAAAATAAGCTTATACTATATAGTAAATGTTTCAAGTTAAACTATAAGTGGCTTGTTTCACAAAAACACTTAACAACCCAATAAATACAAAAAACATAAATTCTAATTATAAACATGAAGATTATTTTATTCTTCCTAAGCATCATATCACTAGGGGGAGTCATGTTCTCGATTTCTATTAGATTCTTCAATTAATGGATGGTTTCAATTTCTTTTACCCTAGCTTAAACTGAATTCTCTATAGCCCTGTTGTTTGAAGTAGTGGATAGAGTGTCCATGCAGAGGTTCGAAGTTAGATTGAAAAGCACATTGCATTTTATTTCAAGTATATTAATCATCTTCTTTTCTTGTACCAACAAGCAAGGTATTTAGTGATGCGTATTCTCATGGACTTTAGAAGTCATAAAGAATAAGAGCTTGTATTGGAATGAATAAAGTCCTCATGCCTTCTCAAAATTCTTTGGAATTCCAACATATCTCTATTTTCCATGCTTAGTAGTCCTACAAATTGAAGCTAGAAATGAAAATTTGAACCAACATAGGAAATCTTGTCCAAAGAAACAAATATGGTGTCACCAAACCCTCTAAAAATCCATAATGACCCAAAATATTTGCAGAGGTTTTCATCCATATTTTCCTCACTAGATGCCCCTCATAGGGTGGTCGTAGTAACAAGCACACATAACATGACGGACAAGAAAATACAAGCACAAAAACTAGAATTGAAATACACTTCACCACGTAATGATAAATTCAAAGATTCATCCAAGATCCAACACCCCATCTTCACCACATTTAGATTAAATCATACGAAGATCAATGAGCCCCCTATAAACAAAAGAGATAATTACTATATGACTAGGCATTCCAAAATCCAACTAAATTTATGCCCAAATTTGGACAATGACCTCACCATTACCCTAAAGATTTTATGTTGTTCACATTCATTACACTTAATAACCATGTGCAAAGTAGAGGTTTGCATGTGAAAGAGGATATGGCATGTCCTCAACTCTCCCATCTTGATGTCACTAAGATCATGTGTGAAGAGTTGAATCATGTGGTAATTAATATGATTGATGCACCTTGTGAATCATTCCTCAAGAGAATAGATATATGAGTTAGGTTAAACTTGACTCAGTGAAAGAATCAAAGTTGCTAGGTTAATAATGGTGGTTTTAGGTGTATTGTATTAATGACTTGTGGTGTTGAGCTTGTGGATTACATGTATTGAAGCCGTAAAAATACCTAGGGATACTCCATTGTAATGTGCTTAGAGGTGAGCAATGAATACTCACTTGGATCACTTAATCAAGATTAGTCCAAGGAATAATAGATCTATTGGCTAGTCTTTCCTAGTGTAGGCTTTCAAAGATAAATTGTGTGTGATTTATGTGTGCATGTTATTGTTAATACTTATTTTCTCTTGTATTATTAATTCTTACATTTGGCATGGGAATAAGATGTTGGCTTCAAGGGATGCCTTTGTTGCTAAGGCTTTGGCTTGGTTTGGGCCTATGATAAACATGTTCAGTGGGAGCTCTATAATGGTGATTCTTGTATTGAAAGAATGGTGAGTAGTTCTAGAGTCGAGATCGAGAAGTTCAATGGACAAATGAGTTGTGGAAGCTCGAGAGGGACGATCTTCCAGTAGATAAGGAGTAATAGGTGACTATGGACTCGAGTATGAAGCCTCTTGTTATGTCAAAAGAAGATGAGGTCAAATTAATGGAAATGGTGAGTGCACTCCCATGGATTCTTGAAGGAAATGACAACATTAAAAAAAAAGTATTATAATGGAGTCAATTTTAAATGGGCATACAACTGTATGACGAGGTAAGGCATGTGTAACCCTAGTAAATAATTGATCAATTCTAGAGATAGGCCTAAGTGATAAGGGGTGACATGTAAGATTCATGAATACTTTAGTTATAAACGTTAAAGAAGTTGGGGCTTAGGGGTCAACAGTGAAGGCTCACTTGGTTGGTTTGGCCAGATTTGGTCAAGGGAAACCCCAACTCAAGTTTGAAGGATGGAATGTTATGTTAAACTTAGCTTGACAAAAAGGTCAAGGTTGTTAGGTTGATAGTGGTGGTTTTATGCACATGGTATTAGTGACTTGCGGTATTGAGCCCATTAATTACATGTAATGAAGCCTTTAAAAGGCTTGGGGAAACTATTGTAATGTGCTTATAAGTGAGTAATGGGTTTGGTAAAGGGAATAATAGATATATTGACTAGTTTTTCCAACTTTTGCGGATTTTTTTGATAAATCACATGTGATTTATGTGTGCATGTTACTATGTTATTAATAATAATTAATTTCTCATCATTCTTAATTATTACATTGTGTCAGCCCCGAGGGTTAGCTCAATTAGTCAAGTTTTTGTCATTAAAGCACCCTTGTTATTGACATGTCATGGGTTCAATTCTCTTGACACTCTCAGGGTTATGCTTCGTGGTTGAGCTGACATGAAGTGATCCCTTCAGGTGAATTTTCCTGGTACAGATATTTTGTGGATGTAATTATCATCGATCTTCTGTTGAAAAATGTGTAACTAGGTTCGGTTTTCATAAATATGAAATGTACTTTTGATTCTTGTATATTGTAAAATGAAAGAAAAATTATTATTATTATTCTTGGAGCATGGGTTTCATGCTCAAGGTATTTTATTTTAGAGGTCAAGCACCCATTGAGTGCTTCTAGGGTTTGTCCTAAGTCAAGAAGTCAAAAGAGTCATTGTCCTAAGTTGAAGACCCCATCAGGCACATTGTAACTTCTAAGGAATTTTTTTTTTGTTATTAAAAGTTTCAAAATACGCTTCAAGACCAAGTTGGCCTAGCAGTTGGGAAGTCGGCCTAAATTAAGGAGCCACGTCCACCTTAAGAAGACTATATAAAGGATGGAAATCGACCTCCTTGGAAGACATTCATTCACTCACTCATCCAAGTGAAGAAGAAGAGCGAGAAAGGAAATGAAGAAGGAAGAGGATGAATAAATCTTGTCCTAGGTTATTTCTCTCTCACACGTGCGAAGGAAGGCTAGGGTTTTTGTTGCTGAACTAGGGTTTTTTCTTCTGCAGGTTCAATATTGAAGAAGGAAGAGAAAGAAGGTCAGCAAAGGTCACATTAAGTCTTCCTCAAGCACTA
The DNA here is from genome assembly GCA_031772625.1 of Pinus tabuliformis. Lineage (NCBI taxonomy): Eukaryota > Viridiplantae > Streptophyta > Pinopsida > Pinales > Pinaceae > Pinus > Pinus tabuliformis. Next base: position 290,285,258 of record CM062817.1, read on the forward strand.
GAATAAGGAGAAATCCAAGTGAATGTTTGAGGAATCCATGGGAGGCAAGAACATGCTCACACACGTGGTAGCGACTGTTGTTGCGAGGGTCAAAATTTCAGACCTACAATAGAGGCAAAAATTATGAGGCTGGAGGTCCAAGTTGTGCTACTAAAAGAGATTTGACTAATTTTGACTTGATCTAAGGAAGAACATCGTCCGGAAGGGTTGGAATTGGTCTTGGAAGGTATTGGTCTTCATCCAGAGGTCGTGGAATTCGTCAATTGAAGAATATATAAGAAGAGGAGATTTACGGGTTTTCCTCTCAAGTGGGGAGGTTTCGACCTTGGCTTGCATCCTACTTTATGTGTTCTTATCATTTTGGTAGTTGTTTGATGATACACAAATAGAATAATAAGTGAAGAAGTTGATAAGTAAGAAAAAAGTAAAAAGATATTGTAACACCCTCCTCCCACATCTATCCAAGCAACTGTCCAGTCGGGGTAAACACGCGACGAGAGGCTACTAAGATTGGATTCTACCTCCTATGTGACCTTAAGGAAGTGGAATTGATGGAAACATAACACACAAACATTCAACATTAGCTTCAAGACCCTCATGAAACAATCCAACACTTCATATAGCTTTCCCTTGGGTCCTATTGAACCAAATCTCTCTTCAACCATTCACCCCATGCCATATTCCAAGCATGAATGTGGCACTCAAACCAAAAGAACCAATTAGGGCATACCGAGGCTAAACAAGCTCACCCTCATCAATAGAAACCAAGCTTTACTATAATCCATCTCGGATCACTAGGTCAACATAATGAACACATCATAATAGGGTTTATCGTGATCTCCACCCGATCACTAGGCCAAACAAGCATGGATTCCACCAAATTTCTTCACCTACACCGTGAGGAGTTTTACTATCTCCTAGTCTCTTAGGCTTTACTGCAATCCAAACCCGAATCACTAGGCCCTAAACCAAGACCCACTCTCCATGCTTTACTGCATATCCCAAACTCGAGATTACTAGGCCCAACAGAGAGCAAATCACCTCTTGGATTTACCGTACACCTGGCCATTCATCGGCAAGGATTCTTAGGCCCACCGAGGCAACACAATCTTGGCTTTACCGCAACCCACTGTTTAGCTTAGGGGTCACTAGGCCAATGGCTTTACCGTGATGCACATTCTGGTTCAAGGACCACTAGGCCATGTGCTCTATCATTCAAATATCCACCCCACTCAGATTTTAATCCATCTGGCATTCCAGTTCAACCAAAACATGATAATCCCATCACACCATGGCTATTTAGAAATGGAAAGGTTAGGCTGAAAACATTGTTACACCTGGAAAAACCCATGCCACAACAATAGAAGAACCACATGCAATACCATGCATGCCAAATCTAGCAAGGAAAATACACATTCAAACCGATACCTGTAATGAATCTTGTTGTAGCTGCTTGATCCTGCCTTTCCCTGATTGCACCTTCCTTATTCTTACCTTCATTGCTTTTCTTGATCCCATGCATAACCATAGCAAAAGATTGAGCCAAGAGCTTACACCGACCAAGAGCTTGCCAACTGATCCTCATGAGCCTTTTTATTAACGAGGCCTCTATTTTCTTCATTTTCCTCCTCACATGCAACCTGTGACCTTTCACCTTACTTTTCTACTAATTTCCTTTATTTTCATAAATAAATGTGCCAAAAATGTCAATTTTCCTTTCCAAAGCCTTAGCCATTTCCTTTGCCAATTTCCTTAGCCATAAACAACCAAATGAACGCCTCCTAAGATGTCTTTCACAACACTCAACTTGGAATACGTGCCCCATCACCATGGCCATATATATATCTATATATATATATATATATATATACATATACATTAACATGGAATTTTCACTAGGGTTGTTACAGAACCCCCCCCCAGGGGAACACCGTCCTCTGTGTTCAACAACACCTATAACTACAAGATTACTGAAAAGAAAACATATTGCCCATGGAGCTTTATAACATAGCTCATTGCAGTATTTATAATGAATGACCTTCTCAAAAGAAAAACATCATGACAACATGACCAAATAACAACCATACCGCATACTAGAGCTTTATAACACAACTTTTTATGATATTTACAATAACCACATATGTACATTTTCTAAACCAGCAAATAAAAGTATACGATGCCTGTATCAATCAACAAGGGAATCTAGAGGCTCACACCTCCACCCTCAAAGTAATACCAGGATTCACCTCTTTCCCAGGAAGTCCAGAATCCACTGCAAAGTCAAATCTGCATCCAACGCCCAGCGCTACAATCCTGAGCCACTTGTCCCCTTAGCGAACAGTTATCGGCTCATTTTTCCAAGGCGCACTCTAAATGTGCATCTGATTCCATTTGGAAATGCTAATGAAAAAAACAAACATATATGCGACCTTCCCTTCTCTGTTACACAATCCCTCAGGAAATTCGATGACCACATCCGTGCAGTCACTCACCTCCCAAGTTTCGTTGGCACCCCGATTCCAGTCAGTCCATCCCTTGGCAAGGCTTCCTCGCATTGGAAGATACAAACACCAAGGCATATCCCTACCTTAAAACCATCATATCGGTCATAGCATGCTCATGGCAATCAATGGACACTATTGGGGACCAGTGTCCCACAATGGCCCTACTCCTGAAGTTCTTTACCAACATACTGCTGCATTTTCCAATTCATTTTGTTGATGCTGATAATTATTGCAATCGATTTCAACCACCCAACCGGGCATGTTCATGCATTCTTGTACCAAACACATAATTTCCATTAGATTAAAAATAAATTGAAATAATTTCAAATCTTACCTCATGTTGAGGGAAATCTAACTAGGTTCGGTCTTCATAAATGTACTTTTGATATTTGTATTTATTCGAGAAAAGAAATATTATTTTTATAATATATGTCGATGAGTTTCTTGCCCATTGAAGTAGGTCTAGCACATGTCAAAGTGCTATAGGTGAGTCAAAGAGTCAAAAGAATTATGTTGAAGACCTTAAGGGTATGTTACATTATGTAGATTCATGTATAAAAGTCAAAGAAGACACCTCCAAGCAAAGTCAAGTATCCTCCAAGCATAGACACCATCATAAGAAGCAATGGCACTATTAAAAGCACCTATTGCAACAAGAAAATCAAATCGGCCTCAAAGCTACAAGTTGGCCTAAAAGGAGGGACAAACCTCTATATATAGAGGTTGTCCACTACCTCAAAAAGAAAACGCATTCCTCTAAAATCTATGAATGTACAAGGAAAGAAAAAGGGCACCAAAAAGACAAGAAGAAGGTCTCCAAGGCAGCGAAGAAAAGAAGGATAAAACTCAAGTGTTAAAAGGCTAGTTACAACCACACGTGTGAGGAAAGGAGAAGCAATCCATGCGGTTATGGCAGCAGTAAATTATAGTTCACCATATCTCATTGTTTAGGGTGCAAACTAGGCCTACAAGGCCTCTCTCTCAAGTGTGGAAGAAGGAAATGTAAGCAAAGGGTGGAAGATAAGCCTAACATAGTTTTGTGAAGAGAATCCCCCGCACGTGCAAAGAATTAAGGATGCATCAATGCTGCCCTAAGTCTGCAATAGTTGTCAAAAGAAAAGAAGGCTTGGTTGGGAGGCTATAAGGTCATCATCTTAAGTTAGAAAGACTCCATCTCAAGAAAAGGAAGAAAAGGTCAAGGTTCATCCTATAACACACAATCTAAGGTCTCTACAGTTCTTGGAAGAAGTGCCGAAGGGAGGAAGACAAAGTGTTGGAAGGAAGAGGATGAAGTGTTAAAAGAGGAAGTGATCTTGAAAGGACTTGACTTGTTCTTGGAGGATCTTCTAGTCAATGGTATATGGTTTGGAATTGATAAATAGAAGCTTCAATAAGAGAAATTCACTAAAGGGTTTTCCTCTCAAGAGAAGAGAGATTTTGGCCTTGGCAGAGAGCCAAAATCTTGTGTTCTTGTTCTTATGTTTTTGGTATCAGTTTAATGAAGTACACACATATGCACTAATAATAAGAAGAAGAAGAATAAGCTAATAAGGAAAAATAAAAATACTCCACAAATTATTATCAAATAACGAAGAATCACACTACACTACTTTTCCCTAGATTCTTCAACATGGTATGAGAGCTAAGGTGACACATCAAGGAAAGGGAATCTCAAGAACACTCATCAAGGAGAAGCATCTACAAGGTTGAAGCATCAAGCCTATAACTCTCAATCACTTCAAGGATGAGAAGGTCTACAATCTATTATTCATAAAGGAGGTCTACATAGCAATAAGAAGAAACTTACATAAAGGCACCTAAAAAGAAGAGAAGATTGAAGCAGGACCTACATCAAGCTACAAGTCATCAAACAAATCTCATCATCAAGCAAGTCCACTTGGAAAAAGAAACTTGAAGAACATCAAGATCCAAGGAAGGCAAGCCAACAAGTCTTCAAGGAGGAAGAAAACCCATTACATCTCAAAATCTATCAAGTAAGTAGATGCCCGCTTCTGAATATACATCAACATATTTTTGCAAGGAAAGCAACAAATTGGCAGGTACCTATAACTTTCTTACATGGAAGAAGAGGACTGATCTACTTCTCAAGGAGAATGAAATCCTAGAACATGTCAAATGGAATATCGCTATCCCTGCTAAGGAACAAACTCAAGCCTTAGCTAAGTACAATGAGGATGAGACAAGAGCTCAAAGGATTCTAATAGAATCCATCAAAGACTCTCTCATTCCTCATGTCTCAAAAATTGAGACATCAAAAGAAATTTATGATAAAAAAGTAGAGTTGTTCTTGGTATCCACAACTAGAGAAGTAATATCTCTGAGGAATGAATTATACAAGATGAAGATAACAAAGGAAGGAATAGCTCCCTAATTCAAGAAAATATTTGAAATGAGACATCAACTTCAAGAACTTGGGGAAGTCATGTCTGACAGAGAGATGAAAACTGTAGTATTCAATGCTCTACATGAGGATTGGTGCAACTTCACATCAAACATATATTCCAAGAAGGAATAAACCACTCTTAGTGAAATGTGGTCTCTATGTAGGACAGAGGAAACCAGACTTATAGCAAAGGAAGATGCGGGATCAAAGGAGCAAGAATTTGCTACCATGGACAAGATAAAGGGAAAATTTCGCAAATTTGGTCCACGAAGAACAAACAACAAAGACATGTCCAAAATAAAATGTTTTGGATGCCAAGAATATGGACATTACAAAAGGAATTGTCCTAAGCTTACGAAGGACAAAAACAACAAAAGAAAGAGGGAAGAAGCTCACATAAGTCAAGAGGTGGAAGAAGAAGGAAAGAAGAAAAATAAGGAATATCCTTCGGATCTCTACTATGACTAAGTCAAAACTATTTACTTCAAGTCTTATTTCAAAGCTTTGAGTAGGATAGGACCATGTAGGAATTGCATGGCTAGAAACCTATTCTAGAATCTAGAAGCATGGAGAACATAGAGTTCTAGATACTCATGTAGGAATAGCATTTATAAATGAAAACAAAATGCATGGTTAGAAATTTATTATAGAATATGTGATCATGGTAGATATGGGTCAAGATATTCATATAGAAGGAGCATACCTAGTATAGGATCTCATCCACGATGAAAGAAAAATTGATCGTGATTAAAAATCTTAGGAGACCACCATCATCAAAAGAAAGAGAAACATTTGCAAGGAAAGGGTCTTCAAGATCCTATGATGGAATCTTCAAAAGAAGGTTCATAAACCAAAGCAGATGTGTCATTGGGAATCCCATTCATTGGATTCAAGAAAAGGATGATATGCAGGCAAGATAAGATGAAGCAATAAGGGCCTCACCAAGGACAACCAAATGAAGCTAAGATGATCAAAGGAGAATCAAGATGAGGTATGTATGCATCAAATTTTAGTCATGTTATCATTGGTATATTATTGAGTCATGGGAATAGTTCTATAACATGATCAAGTATGAAAGAATCTATTTCACCAAGAACATGCTCAAAGTCATGCACTATAATGCAATGAAGGTCAACAAAAGAATATTCTCACATAAGGAGCATAAAATTGCTAACTATGAAGCACGAAGAAATGCTAACTAGACTAGGAAGCCATCAATGAATAAATGCTTTCACAAGAAGCATAAGATGGTTGACCTATCTATCTTAGAAGGAACAAATGAAGAAAGAGATCAAACACGTGAAGAACACCATGATCACCAAGAATCACTATCTGACAAGATATTTTGAAGATATCTCCCGAAAGAAGGCAGGACAACTTTGATAAAGGAAGGAAGGATCCTTGACACCTATGAAGGCCTTGGAGATATAAAAGATGCATATAATCGATTCTACTCTACAAAGATGTCGTGATGAAGAAGCCATCCAGGAAAATAAAAAGCAATGTTGAAGCAATATCAATATGAATTCATAATGGGCTACTAAGTCGAATCATGTAAACAAGAAAGTACAAGGAAGCATCCCTGAGAGAAGCATTCCAAAGAATCGACAGATGACAAAGGAGTAGCCAGATGACGAGAAAACCTGATGCATGGCAAGTAAGACACTTTCCACGAAGGAAGAAATGACATGAAAAACCAGGAAAGTGATCGATGGATGGTGTCCTACCTAGAGGAAGTTGAACAAAGACTTCATGACATCAAAGAAAGGAAGGAGATCAAGCAGTTGAAGGAACCAGGAAGAAGAAGTTGTTGATGAATGAAAGAGTTCCTAGTTAAGGGGGAGCTCTGATAATTCCCTGATCAAGAGGGAGTTTTGGATCACCCCTGATTACAAAGGACTGACAATTATGTTTTTCCATTTCAGGGGTCATGCATTAGACCAGGACTAATAGTCGTAAGTCTAGATGAAGGACATGAACGGAAATGTAGACACAAGATAAACACAAAATTCTTGTCTTCACTTGGGAAGAAATAATGGGAGGATTGTGTAATCATCTAGAATCCAATACTCTTTGAGGATGTGTAGGGCATCCAAGACAAGAGTAGGCAAGAGGACTGAAATTCTTTGAGAGCTGGGAACCCAAGATAAGAATAGTCCTAGAAGTTCATACTCAGTGAACACCTGGGTGGGTATATACCTTGAGAGACAATGATAAAGGTGTCTATAAATCATTGGTCTCGCCAGCATTTTAGCTCATGATCTAATGAAGAGATGTAGTTGTTAGTCAAGGCCTTGCACTATGACAATGTTGATGGATATGATGCTATAAAAGATGGATTGCTAATCTGGTTTCTCTTATGTGAATTCTTCAAGATTGAAACAATAGCCAAACACCTTGTAGTATTGTATGAATACCTCCCTAGGTAAGAGGGAGTGTTGAAGGAAATATAACTAGGTTCGGTCTTCATAAATTTACTTTTGGCATTTGTGTTTATTCAATAAAAGAAGTATTGTTTATATAGTATATGTCGATGAGTTTCTTGCTCATTGAAGTAGGTCTAGCACATGTCAAAGTGTTATAGGTGAGTCAAAGAGTCAAAAGAATTATGTTGAAGACCTTAATTGTATAAAAGTCAAAGAATTCACCTCCAAGCAAAGCCAAGTATCCTCCAAGCATAGACACCATCAAAAGAAGGACATTATTAAAAGCACTTCTTACAGCAAGAAAATCAAATCGACCTCAAACCTACAAGTTGGCCTAAAAGGAGGGACATGCCTCTATATATAGATGTTGTCCACTCCTTAAAAAAGACAACGCATTCCTCTGAAATACGGGAAGATACAAGGCAAGGAAAAGGGCACCAAAAAGACAAGAAGAAGGCCTGCAAGGTAGCGAAGAAAAGAAGGATAAAACCAAAGTGTTAAAGGGCTAGTTACAGCCACACGTGTGAGGACAAGAGAAGCAATCCCTGCGGTTATGACACCAATAAATTACAGTTCACCATATCTCATTGTTTAGGGTTAAAACTAGTTCTAAAAGGCCTCTCTCTCAAGCATGGAAGAAGGGCATGCAAGCGAAGGGTGGAAGATAAGCCTAACGTAGTTTTGTGAAGAGAATCCCCCACACGTGCGTAGAATTAAGGCTGCATTGCTGCTACACAAAGTCTGCAATAGTTGTCAAAATAAAAGAAGGCTTGGTTGGGAGGCTATAAGGTCATCATCTTAATTTAGAAATACTCCATCTCAAGCGCAAGAATAAAAGGTCAAGGTTCATCCTAGAACACACAATCTAAGTTTTCTACAATTGCCTGAAGAAGTGCCAAAGGAAGGAAGACAAAGTGCTGGAAGGAAGAGGACGAAGTGTCGCAAGAGGAAGTGATCTTGAAATGACTTGACTTATGCTTGGAGGAGCTTTTTGTTAAGGGTCTAGGGTTTGGAATTGATTAATAAAAGCTTCAATAAGAGAAATTCACTAAAGGGTTTTCCTCTCAAGAGAAGAGAGATTTTGGCCCTGGTAGAGAGCCAACATCTTGTGTTCTTTCTTATGTTTTTGGTAGAAATTTGATGAAGTACACACATATTCACTAATAATAAGAAGAAGAAGAATAAGCTAATAAGGAAAAATAAAAATACTCCACAAATTATTATCAAGTAATGAAGAATCACACTACATTACTTTTCCCTAGATTCTTCAACATGGTATCATAGCTAAGGTGACACATCAAGGAGAAGCATCTACAAGGTTGAAGCATCAAGCCTATAAGTCTCAATCACTTCAAGTACGAGAAGGACTACAATCCATAATTCATAAAGGAGGTATACATAGCAAGAAGAAGAACCTTACATAAAGGCACCTAAAAATAAGAGAAGATTGAAGCAGGACTTACATCAAGCTACAAGTCATCAAGCAATTCCACTTGGAAAAGGCAACTTGAAGAACATCAAGATCCAAGGAAGGCAAGTTATCAAGTCTTCAAGGAGGAAGCAAATCCATTACATCTCAAAATCTATCAAGTAAGTACATGTCCCCTTCTGAATATACATCAATGTCTTTTTGCAAGGAAAGCAACAAATTGGTAGGTACCAATAACTTTCTTGCATGGAAGAAGAGGATTGATCTACTTCTCAAGGGGAATGAACTCCTAGAACATGTCAAAGGGAATATCACTATCGCTGCTGAGGAACAAACTTGAGCCTTATCTAAGTACAATAAGGATGAGACAATAGCTCAAAATATTCTAATATAATCCATCAAAGACTCTCTCATTCCTTATGTCTCCAAATTTGAGACATCAAAATAAATTTATGATAAGCTAGTAGAGTTGTTCTCAGTATCCACAACTAGACAAGTAATATATTTGAGGAATGAATTATAAAAGATGAAGATAACAAAGGAAGGAATAGCTCCCTACTTCATGAAAATCTCTTAAATGAGAGATCAACTTCAAGAGCTTGGGGAAGTCATCTCTGGCAGAGAGATGACAACTGTAGTACTCAATGTTCTACCTGAGGATTGGGGAAACTTCACATCAAACATATATTCCAAGAAGGAAGCAACCACTCTAAGTGAAATGTGGTCTTTGTGTAGGACAGAGGAAACCAGACTTAAAGCAAAGGAAGATGTGGGATCAAAGGAGCAAGCATTTGCTACCATGGCCAAGAGAAAGGGAAAATTTGGCAAATTTGGTCCACGAAAAACAAACAACAAAGACATGTCCAAAATCTAATGTTTTGGATGCCAAGAATATGGACATTACAAAAGGAATTATCATAACTTAAGAAGGACAAAAACAACAAAAGAAAGAGGGAAGAAGCTCATATAACTCAAGAGGTGAAAGAAGAAGGAAAGAAGCAAAAGAAGGAAGATTCTTCGAATCTCTATTATGACTAAGTCAAAACTATTTACTTCAAGTATTCTTTCAAAGTTTTGAGTAGGATACAAGAATGTAGGAATTGCATGGCTAGAAACCTCTTCTAGAATCCAGAAGCATGGAGTACATAGAGTTCTAGATACTCATGTAGGAATAGCATCTATAAATGAAAATAAAATACATGGTTAGAAATATCTTCTAGAATATAGGAGCATGGTAGATATAACTCAAGATATTCATATAGAAGGAGCATACCTAGTATGGAATCTCATCTGCGATGAAAGAAAAATTGATCATGATTAAGAATCTTAGGAGACCTCCATCATCAAAAGAAACAAAAACATTTGCAAGGCAAGGGTCTTCAAGATCTTATGATGGAATCTTCAAAAGAAGGTTCATAAACCAAAGAAGATGTCTCATTGGGAATCCCATTAATGGGATTCAAGAAAACAATGATATGCAGGCAAGCTATGATGAATCAAGAAGGGCCACACCAAGGACAACGAAATAAAGCTAAGATGATCAAAGGAGAATCAAGATGAGGTATGTATGCGTCAAATTTTAGTCATGTTATCATTGGTATATTATTGAGTGATGGGAATAGTTCTATAAGATGATCAAGTATGAAAAAATCTCTTTCGCCAAGAACATGCTCGAAGGCATGTACTACAATGCAATGAAGGTCAACAAAAGAATATGCTCACATGAGGAATATAAGATTGCTAACTACGAAGCAAGAAGAAATGTTTACTAGACCAGGAAGAAAGCAATGAAGAAATAAATGCTCTCACAAGAATCACAAGATGGTTGACCTATCTATCTAAGAAGGAACAAATTAAGAAAGAGATCAAGAATGTGAAGAACACCATGATCACAGAGAATCACTATCTGACAAGATACTTTGAAGATATCTCCCGAAAGAAGGCGGGACAACTCTGACAAAGGAAGGAAGGAACCTTGACACCTATGAAGACCTTGGAGATATAAAATATGTAGATAATTGATTCTACTCTACAAATATGTCATGATGAAGAAGCCATCCAACAAAATAAAATGCAATGTTGAAGCAATATCAGGATGAATTCATAATGGGCTACTAGGACAAATCATGTAAACAAGCAAGTACAACGAAGCATCCATGAGAAAATTATTCCAAAGCATGGACAAATGACAAAGGAGTAGCCAGAAGACAAGAAAACTTGATGCATGGCAAGTAAGACACTTTACACGAAGGGAGAATTGACATGACAAACTAGGAAAGTTATTGATGGATGGTGCCCTACCTAGAATAAGTTTCAACAAAGACTTCATGACATCAAAGGAAGGAAGGATATCAAGTAGCTAATGGACCCACGAAGAAGAAGTTGATGGTGAATGAAAGAGTCCCTAGTTAAGAGGGAGCTCTGACATGTCCCTGATCAAGAAGGAGTTTTTTATCACCCCTGATTACAAAGGAGTGACAATTGTGTTTTTCCATTTCATGGGTCATGCACTAGACCAGGACTAAAAGTCGTAAGTCTAGATGAAGGCCATGAATGGAAATGTAGACACAAGATAGACATAACATTCTTTTCTTCACTTTGGAAGAAAGAATGGGGGGATTAGGTAATCATCTGGCATCTGATACTCTTTGAAGATGTGTAGGGCATCCAAGAAAAGAGTAGGCAAGAGGACTGATATTCATTGAGGGCTAGGAACCCAAGATAAGAATAGTCCTAGAAGGTCATACTCAGTGAACACCCAAGTGGGTATATACCTTGAGAGACAATGATGAAGGTGTCTATATATCATTGGTCTTGCCAATATTGTAGATCATTATCTCATGAAGAGATGGAGTTGTTAGTCAAGGCCTTACACTATGACAATGCTGATGGATATGATGCTATAACAGATGGATTGCTAATCCAGTTTCTCTGATGTGAATTCTTCAAGATTGAAACAATAGCCAAACACCTTGTAATATTGTATGAATACCTCCCTAGTTAAGAGGGAGTGTTGAAGGAAATGTAACTAGGTTCGGTCTTCATAAATGTACTTTTGATATTTTATTTATTCAAGAAAATAAATATTATTTTTATAATATATGTCAATGATTTTCTTGCTCATTGAAGTAGGTCTAGCACATGGCAAAGTGTTGTAGGTGAGTCGAAGAGTCAAAATAATTATGTTGAAGACCTTAAGGGTATGTTACATTATGTATATTCATGTATAGAAGTCAAAAAAGACCCCTCCAGAAAAGTCAAGTATCCTCCAAGCATAGACACCATCAAAAGAAGTAATGGCACTATTAAAAGCACCTATTGCAGCAAGAAAATCAAGTCAAACTCAAAGCTACAAGTCATCCTAAAAGGAGGGACAACCCTCTATATATAGAGGTTGTCCACTCCCTAAAAAAGACAACGCATTCCTCTGAAATCTGCAAAGGTACAAGGCAAGGAAAAGGGCACAAAAAAGATATGAAGAAGGTCTCCAAGGCAACGAAGAAAATAAGGATAAAACCAAAGTGTTAAAGGGCTAGCTACAGCCACACGTGCGAGGAAAGGAGAAGCAATCCCTGCAGTTATGACAGTAGTAAATTACAGTTCACCATATCTCATTGTTTAGGGTGAAAACTAGCCTACAAGGCCTCTCTCTCAAGCGTGGAAGAAGGGCATGCAAGCGTTAGGTGGAAGATAAGCCTAACATAGTTCTATAAAGAAAATCCACCACATGTGCGAAGAATTAGGGCTGCATTATAGTTGCCCTAAGTCTGAAATAGTTGTCCAATCAAAAAAAGGCTAAGTTAGGAGCCTATAAGGTCATCATCTTAAGTTAGAAAGACTCCATCTCAAGCAAAGGAAGAAAAGGTCAAGGTTCATCCTAGAACACAAAATCTAAGGTCTCTACAGTTGCCGAAAGAAGTGTTGAAGGGAGAAGACAAAGTGTTAGAAGGAAGAGGACAAAGTGTTGCAAGAGCAAGTGATCTTGAAAGGACTTGACTTGTGCTTGGAAGATATTCTAGTCAAGGGTCTAGGGTTTGGCATTGATCAATAGAAGCTTCAATAAGAGAAATTCACTAAAGGGTTTTCCTCTCAAGAGAAGAGAGGTTTTGGCCCTGGCAGAGGTGCATCTACAAGGTTGAAGTATCAAGCCTAGAAGTCTCAATCACTTCAAGGACGAGAAGGTTTACAATCCATCATTCATCAAGGAGGTTTAAATAGCAAGAAGAAGAACCTTACATAAAGGCACCTACAAAGAAGAGCAGATTGAAGCGGAACCTACATCAAGCTACAAGTCATCAAGAAAGTCCACTTGGAAAAGGAAACTTGAAGTCTTCTTTCAAAGTTTTGAGTAGGACAGGAGCATGTAGGAATTGCATGGCTAGAAACCTCTTCTAGAATCTAGAAGCATGGAGTACATAGAGTTCTAGATACTCATGTAGGACTAGAGTTTATAAATGAAAACAAAATGCATGGTTAGAAATACATTCTAGAATATAGAAGGATGGTAGATATAGCTCAAGATATTCATATAGAAGGAGCATACCTAGTATAGTATCTCATCCACGATGAAAGAAAAATTGATAATGATTAATAATCTTTAGAGACCTCCATCATCAAAAGAAAGAGAAACATTTGCAAGGCACAAGTCTTCAAGATCCTATGATGGAATCTTCAAAAGAAGGTTCATAAACCAAAGCAGATTTCTCATTCGGAATCCCATTCATGGGATTCAAGAAAAGGATGATATGCAGGCAAACTAAGATGAAGCAAGAAGGTCACGCCAAAGACAACCAAATGAAGCTAAGATGATCAAAGGAGAATCAAGATGAGGTATGTATGCATCAAAGTTTAGTCATGTTAGCATTGTTATATTATTGAGTCATGGGAATAGTTCTATAACATGATCAAGTATGAAAGAATCTCTTTCACCAAGAACATGCTCGAAGGCATGTAATACCATGCAATGAAGGTCAACAAAAGAATATGCTCAAGTAAGGAGTATAATATTGTTAACTATGAAGCAAGAAGAAATGTTGACTAGACAAAGAAGCAAGTAATGAAGAAATGCTCTCACAAGAAGCATAAGATGGTTGACTTGTCTATCTAAGAAGGAACAAATGAAGAAAGAGATCAAGCATGTGAAGAACACCATGATCACCAAGAATCACTGTCTGACAAGATACTTTGAAGATATCTCCCGAAAGAGGGTAGGACAACTCTGAAAAAGGAAGGAAGGACCCTTGACACCTATGAAGGCCTTTGGAGATATAAAAGATGCAGATAATTGATTCTACTCTACAAAGATGTCGTGATGAAGAAGCCATCCAATAAAACAAAAATCAATGTTGAAGTAATATCAGGATGAAGTCATATTGGGTTGCTGGGTCGAAGAATGTAAGCAAGCAAGTACAATTAAGCATCCATGAGAAAAGTATTCCAAATCATGGACATATGACAAAGGAGTAGCTAGATGACAACAAAACCTAATGCATGGCAAGTAAGACACTTTCCACGAAGGAAGAAATGACATGACAAACCAGGAAAGTGATCGATGGATGGTGCCATACCTAGAAGAAGTTCGAACAAAGACTTCATGACGTAAAAGAAAGGAAGGAGATCAAGCAACATAAGTACCCATGAAGAAGAATTTTTTGATGAATGAAAGAGTCCCTAGTTAAGAGGAAGCTCTGATAGGTCCCTGATCAAGAGGGAGTTTTGGATCACCCCTGATTACGACAATTGTGTTTCTCCATTTCATGGGTCATGCACTAGACTAGGACTAACAACCGTAAGTATAGATGAAGGCCATGAATGGAAATGTAGACCCGAGATAGACACAACATTCTTGTCTTCACTTGGGAAGAAATAATGGGAGGATTAGGTAATCATATTGCATCCAATACTCTTTGAGGATGTGTAGGGCATCCAAGACAAGAGTAGGCAAGAGGACCGATATTCTTTGAGGGCTGGGAACCCAAGATAAGAATATTCCTAGAAGGTCATACTCAGTGAACACCCAGGTGGGTATATACCTTGAGAGACAATGATGAAGGTGTCTATAAATCATTGGTATCGCCAACATTGTAGCTCATGATCTCATGAAGAGATGGAGATGTTAGTCAAGGCCTTGCACTATGACAATGCTGATGGATATTATGCTATAGCAGATGGATTGTTAATCCAGTTTATCTTATGTGAATTCTTCAAGATTGAAACAATAGCCAAACACCTTGTAATATTGTATGAATACCTTCCTAGTTAAGAGGGAGTGTTGAAGGAAATGTAACTAGGTTCGGTCTTCATAAATGTACTTTTGATATTTGTAATTATTCAAGAACATAAATCTTATGTTTATAATATATGTCAATGAGTTCCTTGCTCATTGAAGTAGGTCTAGCACATGGCAAAGTGTTGTAGGTGAGTCAGAGTCAAAATAATTATGTTGAATACCTTAAGGGTATGTTACATTATGTATATTCATGTATAAAAGTAAAAAAAGACGCCTCCAAGCAAAGTCGAGTATCCTCCAAGCATAGACACCATCAAAAGAAGCAATGGCATTGTTAAAAGCACCTATTGCAGCAAGAAAATCAAGTCAACCTCAAAGCTACAAGTTGGCCTAAAAGGAGGGATAAACCTCTATATACAGAGGTTGTCCACTCCCTAAAAAATACAACACATTCTTCTGAAATCTATGAAGGTACAAGGCAAGGAAAAGGGCACCAAAAATACAACAAGAAGGTCTCCAAGGCAGTGAAGAAAAGAAGGATAAAACCGAAGTGTTAAAGGGCTAGTTACAGCCACACGTGCGGGGAAAGGAGAAGCAATGCCTGCGGTTATGAAAATAGTAAATTATAGTTAACCATATCTCGTTGTTTAGGGTGAAAACTAGGCCTACAAGGCCTCTCTCTCAAGCGTGGAAGAAGGGCATGCAAGCGAAGGGTGGAAGATAAGTCTAACATAGTTTTGTGAAGAGAATCCCCCACACGTGTGAAGAATTAGGGTTGCATTGTTGCTGCCCTAAGTTTGCAATAGCTTTCAAAAGAAAAGAAGGCTCGTTTGGGAGGCTATAAGGTCATCATCTTAAGTTAGAAAGACTCCATCTCAATCGAAGGAAGAAAAGGTCAAGGTCCATCCTAAAACACACAATTTAGGGTCTCTACAGTTGCCGGAAGAAGTGCCGAAGGGAGGAAGACAAATCGTTGGAAGGAAGAGGACGAAGTGTTGCAAGAGGAAGTGATCTTGAAAGGACTTGACCTGTGCTTGGAGGATATTCTAGTCAAGGGTCTAGTGTTTGGCATTGATCAATAGAAGCTTCAATAAGAATTATTCACTAAAGGGTTTTCCTCTCCATAGAAGAGAGGTTTTGGCCCTGACAGAGAGCCAACATCTTGTGTTCTTGTTCTTATGTTTGTGTTAGCAGTTTGATGAAGTAGAGACATATGCACTTATAAGAAGAAGAATAAGAATAAGCTAACAAGGAAAACTAAAAATACTCCACAAATTGTTATCAAGTAACGTAGAATCACACTACACTACTTTGCCCTAGATTCTTCAACACCTCATTGTTAGCTAGTTAATACGGTAACTTGCAATCCTATTTACTTCCTGTCACATCAAGTCAAACTAGAATCTTTGATCAAATCATCATGTGTAAACATATCACATCATGTTAGCGCCAAACACAACCATCATAGATCAAAATCATAAATCACATGTAACCATCATAAACCATAATCATAGATCACATGTAATAGTCATAGACCAGAATCATAAACCACATGCATAATAAAACTGAAATAAAATTTCGATACTTATCCTTTAATCATTCTTTGGCTTCCACCCTTTTCCTTATTTCGTACGTACTTCGGATTGGTTTTCGCACCCGACAAACACCCCGTGCCTTGTACTCAATAGTGTGCACACATGCAACCACACACAGTATACTACACCATGCAATACATGCATCTACACCTGACATGCAACACATACACCTACACCTAGTGCACAACACAACACAATACATACGCCTGCACTCAGTGTACAACACAACACAACACATATACGTACACAATGTACATCACAAGACATGCATCCACACACAACGTGCGACACCACAAATGCATACACATACACCCAATATACAACACAACTCATACATCTATACTCGATGTACAATGCCACATAATACATGTACCTACACCTAACATACAACACAACAAAATACATGTACTACACAAAGTACAACACAATGAGTATGCATGTCACGATACCACAACTACACAATACACATACTTAGTACCACATGTACACAACACAACATGTACGACACACACAATACCACATGTACACCAGTGCCATATGTACAACATGTATACAGTATCACCTATGCAAAGCACCACTTGCACAACATGTGCTCAACATCACATGTACACGACACCACCTGCACAACGTGTGCTCATCACATGTACATGACACCACCTGCACAACGTGTACACAACACCACATGTACATCGTACCACCTATACAATGTGTACACAATACCCAATGTACATAGTACCATATGCACGACATGTACACGACACCACATGTACGTAGCTCCATATGCACGACATGTACACAACACCACCTACACACAATGCCTCTTGTACCACATGTACATGACACCACATGCTCACAACGCCACTTGTACAATCATGCACACAACACCATATGTACATAGCATTATATGTACAACATGCACACAATTCCATATGTACATAGCACCGCATATACAACATGTGCATAGCACCTTACACAACACTGCATATCCAACATGCGCATAACACCACATGCACACAACACCGCATATCCATCATGTACATAGCACCGTCTATACCGAGCACTACATATGCAACATTCACACAACACTACATGTACCACCATGTACATAACATTGCATAAACAACATGTACAAACACTGTATATGCACAACACTGCATGCGCACAACATCACAGATGCGACATGTACAACATATACAACATATGCACAACAATAGTACCACACATCCAAACCACACTGTCACTACTAGGTAACCTTGCTTCTAGTGTCTCTCTACCATCCATGCTTATCCTAGCATGCCACGGACCACAGGACTTTCATTTTGTCAATGCATCCCTTGCTATAACCTATCCATAACATAGACATAATATCAACTGATAACCACATGATATTGACCTCGTAGATGTGTCAAGCTAATCCTCCCACTTGGTTCCTCATAAGACCCAAAACCTCTTCGCATCATTCACATACGTAAGCAATCATTCCTCCACAAGAATGATTCCTAACAACCTTGTCAAACAATGACATACATACATATATATACATATAAATATTATCATTGAACAATCATGATCCATGGTGACATTGTCAAACACGACATATGTACATACATACATGTATACATATATAAACATCAACACACTCATGATCACAACACAATTACCAAATATCATAAGGTCAAGGTTAAGAGAACGCCCTTTATCTGTGCACACCATACACAACTTTGATAGCAATCATTCCCAACGTAGTCAATGCATTTGATGCCTCAGATCCATTTACTTTACCTTTCCTATTACCTTTCTCATGACTATCCTGCCACTGTCCATTTAAACCATTGGACCAAACTAGTCCAACCGACTGTCATAGTCTTACCTTACCTTTTGGGTACCACACAACTCTCCTCGAGATCCATTAACTTTCATATTTCTCAACCAATTCCCAAGACTCAAAACTTAAAATGCAAGCACAAGAAACAAACAAGAAGAAAACCATGAAAACCAATAACAACACAACTCCACAAACAAAGTGGTATGGCCATACACTAGACATAAACAAAGTCTCTAATCAAGCACAACAAATCACGAAAGACCAAGAGCACAAGACTGACAATAGACGCCATGACTCAATCCCCATGGTTCCCAGTGCTTTCAAGGAAAGCTCAACCCGAGCCTTCTTCAATATTGCATGGCAGTCTGTTTGCCATGTAATCTCCTACAACATACTGCCATAAACACATAACTATCAATGCATAAATAACTATAACAATACACCAGTTACCTTACCTTGTTGTGCCAAGCACTTTGCTTGCAACTGAACACATCCATGTCATTTCTCAAGGGACTCCAATCCTTTGACAGATCCACCTGTAACTAGAGACTAGCTAATATATCTGTCAAGTACATGTTCATGACTATAGCACATACCCACATAATGTCAGACAAAATCAAGGCTAGGAAGACTTCTTGTATGTGAAGCACTGATTTGTTTGGAATTAGGGTTTCCAAACATAACCATAGGAGTTTTTTCCAAATTCCTTTCTTCTACCTTTTACCTGGTTGCAATCAAGGCTTACTATGTACTGTCACATCACCCAACTATTAGTTATATAAACACATCAACTATTACCTTGTCACGCTAATACCAAGCATGTTTCTTGCAACCTCTCACACATGTCAACCACATGTTCCAAATATCAAAACAATCATATCTATCAATTTGAAATCAACGTTTACAAAAAATCGTGTCATAACCCATAGTCATTAGACATAATGCTATAATTGTCAACTACATTCAAGTACATATCAACTGTCTCAACGCATATGTGTTAGTACAATCATCTTAAAACAAGATCATTGGAATGCATACTCATATTATGAAATTCATCAAACATTCAACCAACTTGCAAACATACCATGTTAAATAAATCAACTAGACACCAAACACTCAAACACCAAATAAATGTCATAATCAAACAGTCAAGCACAAGGTAGATGACATAAACAAGTTCATACCTTAATGTATCTCAGGGGAGGCAATCTTGTCTGCACAATCAATCTAGTTAGCATGATATAACTTCACGAGATATTAACTCAAACATAAATAAGATCATGATACCCAAAATAGTCACTAGCTAACATGTTTACATGATAACTCATACACAATTATCATTTATGCATAGCAATCACATATGTACGATTAATTTAGATTAGTATGACATAATATCACAACATATTAACTCATACCTGAATGTCATAACCCTAACCATTTGCATAGACCAATCCAACTTACTATGATACATATAACATCAAGATCTTAATCTAATAACCCTAATCACCAAGTTACTAGCATATAACAACAACAAGCTATATATCATGCTCATCAACAACATATAACCTAATCATCAAGTTATCTAACATAAAACAACAATAGCAATGCATACAACCACAGGTTACTGTCATTCTTGACTATCTGATATGCATATGACTATACTAACTAACTATCATCTATCATGTCTGTAACCATAACATCAAAAGACATGTATATAAACCTAATGCATACAACAATCCTTAACTTACTTACTTGCATGTCGAACATGCAAACATGTATGACTATCTGCTCTTATCCCAAAGTCTAATGTTGCAACCTCATTATGATGATCTGCATCTCCTGCTCTATCTCAGCCAACACATTAGCGTCATAACAACCAATAGCGTCATGATGACCTAAATTGCATACCATGACTTCATAAGGCATGTTTGACTCACATTTCATTCATAACTATAACCAAGACCATGTATGCATAACAACTGCATATAGACATATAACACATGAGTACTAAACCATATAAACATCATTCTGGCTAGGGTCCAGTCATCAATGCATGACCATATAAACTACACAAACCATGACCTCATGTGTGACAACAACAACCACAAATGCATATACAACCATACACTCATGATGACGTACTCCACAACAATACCTTCAACCTTCACATGGCAACATCACAACAACCATGATCAACACCATGCAAATGCAACAATCACATAGACTACATGCATAAGGAACACATATGCGACCAACACGAAAGCATGATCAACACACAACCCATCCAGTCCGAGGGGTGATCCATGCTTTGATACCACTTTGTAACACCCTCCTCCCACATCTACCTAAACAACTCGCCAGTTGGGGTAAACATGTAACGAGAGGCTACTATGATTGGATTCGACCTCCTATGTGACCTTAAGAAAGTGAAATCGACGAAAACATAGCACACAGACGTTCAACATCAGCTTCAGGACCCTCAAGGACCAATCCAAGACTTCAAACAACTTTCCCTTGGGTCCTACTGAAGTTTTGACCAACTTAAGACATAGTCACTCTCATGCTATAGGCATGACAACGTCCAGAAACCCAGAGTCGCTCTCATAGGCTTGCCTGCCAGCGTCCAGAGACTCATTTTGCCAGTTCTATGCTAGCATCCCCCAGATTTGATCCACTTTTTTAGGCCCACAGCCCAGGTCACTACCCATAATGGAATGATAACTTAGGAGCATTAAAAGAACAGGGAAACAATGATGCAAAAGCAATAAGTTAAACAAAACCTTAATCAGACCCCTACTAGCCATGACAAGCATTTTGTCAAACATGTCGCAAGCATGTAATCTATAGGTGTAACAAACAAAATTAAACATAGGGATCTTGTACTTATCTGAGAATCGCTAAGAACCATTGTTCCCTCATGTCATTTGTTGTATTATTATCTATTAGACCATACATACATTGTTCATTCATATACAAGTAAAAATATGATGAGCTCCATACATAGTCATAAAACACATACATAACCAGCATAATAGCTACAAAAATGATCCGGATTTAACCAGGAATGCAACAAAATACAGAGATAACCATATACACAAAGAGGCAGCGGAAATAATGCTTCATTTCATTAATGGAAAATATGAAATATGCTTACAACCAGAAATGGAAATAAACCAGCTAGGGCGATGGTAGCTTATCTCTGAGAAGAGATGTGGCAGCTACATGCCTTTGAACTGTCTTACAATGAGGCTCGAAGGCCTATTTATAGTTGAGAAACAATGTAAAACCCTTCACATTCCAAAACCTAACCCTAGAAGATGAAATGCCAAATTGTGGGCCCCGTTTGGGTAAATTGGTACATCAATTTCCCGGGGTCGTAACTTTAGCATATGATCTTCGTTTGACGCGTACAATAGCTCATTAGAAAGATCTATCCGAGCACTACAAATTTTGGAAGGGAAACATCGGTCCATGGACCCATGTTGCCCCAGATTTCCCAAAAATCGTCATTTATGGCCTCAAAATGGCTCCGAAAGTTCAGGACCCGAAAAACTGTTAAAAATAGTAAACTGTGCTACAATTTAGGAAACTGAAAAATTGAAAGATATAGTTGTGGGTGTCCAAATGGGATAGGTGGGTGGCCACCAACATCCACCTGGATCATCCTCCCCCCTTAGGAAGCAATGGTCCTCATTGCGTTGAGTTCCTCCATCTGTTGAACTTGTTCTGTAATCTCTGATGTGTCTAGTAATGGCGGGAAGCATGGTTGACGATGGTCCATATTGAAAACTTGTTGCAGGCAAAGGAATGGAGGAACGTTGTGCTCCAAAGCATTTTTCCCCACAGCTTTGGTACTACTGTAAGGACCATGTCAGAGTGGTCTGAGCTTCTGATGGGCTCTTGTAAGGCGTTATTTTTGCAGATGTAACCAAACTTTGTCACCCACCTGAAACTTGTGTGGTACCCCTGTGGGTGAGGAGAAGTTGTTCCTGTGTTCTTTCATGACCGTATCCCTTTGTTGTTGCTGTTGGTTGGAGGAACACTTCGCGGGGGTCATGGATGTGGTGACGATCTTCCCCTTACTTTGGGAGCAAACTAGACAGATGAATTTCTTAGTCTGAGAGATGAGCTTGCTGCGTTTCTTAGCAGTGATCAAAGAGGTGGCGGTAGGTGGGGCTACCTCCGGTATCCTGTATAATGAATCACCCAAAGAAATAATGACAGCGCAAGGCCTTGACTCATACACAGCATGTCGCCTCCACAAGTATGGCTTTCCTAGTAATACATCACAAACATCTAGAGGTGTAACATCACACAATACCTCGTCTGTGAAGGGCTTGATTTTGTAGGGAAGGTGGCACTGCTAGCGAACTTTGAGATCTCTTCCTTCATGAAGCCACCTGATACTGTATGGCTATGGGTGTGGTGTAGTTGGTAGGCCCAATCGCTTCACAACCTCTGCTGAAATGAGGTTCTTTTGGCTGCCACTGTCGACAATGAATTGCACCGGTGAACCCTTCACCCACATCTGTGAGTGGAAAAGGCGCTCCCCCTCCTCTGGATCTTCGAGTTCATTCTTCTGGATCTTGGCGGTGGCAACAGTGGCACTGGGATCTGCATCAATGATCTTCTTCCCTTTGCCATTCCCCTTGTCGGGTTCCTGGCTCAGGGTCAGAACATGCACCTGATTCGGAAGCCTTCAACTCGGCCACCAACGACTGCTTGATCTGACACTCACTTGTGTTATGAGTGGGACCCTTGTGGAACTCACACCACTTTCCTGTGTCCTTATTTGGCTTTGTGGTGTTGTTCTTTTCTTGTGGCTTCGACGGGTTGTCTTGGGTCACCCCGCCTTGACTTTGTCCTTTGGTCTTCGGATTTGCAGATCCAAAGCCTCGCTTCTTCTGTTTGAACTTTTACTCGATTTTGACAGCGTATCGGTATGTCGTGCTGAGCGAGGAGATGTTCAGGGACTCCATCTCTTCTTGGATGTATCTGTGTAGGCAGGCACGTATTTGAGTACCAAATGCAGCTCAGAGTCCTTGATACCCAATTGTGTGCGAAGGGTATGAAAAATGTTTGTGAACTCCAGCACATCTTGGTCTCGTCCTTGCCGTAGTGTGGTCCATTTGATGTATTTGTCCTCATAGCTTTTGACAGGGTAGTACTGCTCCTTGACGGCATCCCGGAATGAATCCCAAGTGGGTGCGGCTGAAAATAGTGAGCTCGTACTTTCATTCTTCTGCTCGCAGTAGGTTTCCCACCAGTCCTTGATGTGGGGGTTGCTTTAAGAAGAGTGAAAACAATATTTTCCTGACTCGAAAATTCATGAACAAAAAAATACCGATCTAGCAGATTTAACCATTTATCTACAACATCTGCGTCTATTTGACCCTCGAAGATGGGGATTTCAAAATTAACGTGTACCTTAAAGGGTGTGGCATTTCCAGAGTAGTTGTTGGAAGCCGATGCGTCGCCTCTGGGTAGCCGCTGAAGGATCTGCGCAAAGCTATCCATCATCGCGTTCCTTTACCGCTCGAGGGCTTCTTCAAGCAAGATTTTGATAGGATCTCCTTCCCCCTCGTCTTTCTTCTCATTCACCATGGGAGGCCGTTAGGATTTGCGAGGCTGGTCTTGCAAAGGTTCGACCAGTTCAAGCCCTAACTCCTTATATCCCGACCTCGTTGGGGACATGCAAAGAAAAACAGAGAAAAAGAAAACCGCTATGATACCACTGATCCGGATTTAACCAGGAATGCAACAAAATACAGTGATAACCATATACACAAAGATGCAGCAGAAATAATGCTTCATTTCATTAATGGAAAATACTGAAATATGCTTACAACCAGAAATGAAATAAACCAACTAGGGCAATGGTAGCTTATCTCTGAGAAGAGATGTGGTGGCTACATGCCTCTGAATTGTCTTACAATGAGGCTTGAAGGCCTATTTATTGTTGAGAAACAATGTAAAACCCTTCACATTCCAAAACCTAACCCTAGAAGATGAAATGCCAAATTGTGGGCCCCGTTTGGGTAAATTGGTACATCAATTTCCCGGGGTTGTAACTTTGGCATATGATTTTCGTTTGACGCGTACAATAGCTCGTTAGAAATATCTATTCGAGCACTACAAATTTGGGAAGGGAAACATCAGTCCATGAACCCATGTTTCCCCCAGATTTCCTAAAAATCGTCATTTAGGGCCTCAAAACGGCTCCGGAAGTTTAGGACCCGAAAAACTGCTAAAAATAGTAAATTGTGCTACAATTTAGGAAACTGAAAAATTGAAAGAGACAGTTGTGGGGGTCCAAATGGGATTGGTGGGTGGCCACCAACATCCACCTGGATCAAAAAATACTCATGAAAGTACAATCATATAGATCACATTTAATCCATCAAAATACTCATAGAAATACAAGGAGAAATAACCTTTCATTAATGATGAAAAAACCAAACCTGGGATGGGACTTCCACGTTCCACCCGACCATAGAATGGCTGAGCCAAATCTCTCTTCAGGAATTCACCCCCATGCCATATTCCAATCATGGATGTGGGAATCAAACCAAAAGAACCAACCAGGGCATACCAAGGCTAAACCACCTCACCCTCATCAATAAAAACCATGCTTTACCTTAATCCATCCCGGATCACTAGGCCAACACAAAGAACACATCATAACAGGCTTTACCATGATCTCCACCCGATCACTAGGCCAAACAAGAATGGATGCCATCGGATTTCTCCACCTACACCGTGAGTAATTTTCCTGTCTCCTAGTCTCTCAAGCTTTACCACAATCCAAACCTGGATCAATAGGCCCTAAATCGAGACCCACTCTCCAGGCTTTACCGCATATCCCAAACCCGAGATTACTAGGCCCAACGGAGATAAACCACCTCTTGGCTTTACCGTATATCCTGCCATTAACCGACAAGGATTCCTAGGCCCACCGAGACAACACAATCTTGGCTTTACCACAACCCGCAGTTTGGCTCAGGGATCACTAGGGCAATGGATTTACCATGACCATAGTCTGGTTTAGGGACCACTGGGCCATCTGCTCTATCATTCAATGATCCACCCCACTCAGCTTCAAATCCATTCGACAATCCAAATCAACCAAAACATGAGAATCCCATCACACCATGGCTATCTGGAAATGGTAAGACTAGGCTGAAAACATTGTTAACCATGGCAAAACCCATGCCACAACAACAAAAGAACCACATGCAATACCATGCATGCCAAATCTAGCAAGGAAAATATACATGCAAATCGATACCTGCAAAGAATCCCGTTGTAGCTGCTTGATCTTGCCTTTCCCTGCTTGCTCCTTCCTTCTTCTTACCTTATTTTCCTTTGTTGATCCCATGCATAACCATAACAAAAGCTTGAGCTAAGAGCTTACAATGACCAAGAGCTTGCCAACTGATCCTCAAAAGCCTTTTTATTAATGAGGCCTCTATTTTCTTCATTTTCCATTATTTTCTTTCATTTTCCTCCTCACATGCAACCTATGACCTTTCACCTTACTTTTCTCCTTATTTCCTTTATTTTCTTAAATAAATGTGCCAAAAATGCCATTTTGCCTTTCAAAATCCTTAGCCATTGCCTTTGCCAATTTACTTGGCCATAAACAACCAAATGAACACCCCCTAGGATGTCTTGCCCCACATTCATCTTGGAATACATGTCCCATCACTGTGGCCATATATATATATATATATATATATATATATACACAGAATTTTCACCAGGGTTGTTACAGATATCACAAGCAGTTATCAAGAAAAGATAAATCACTCTAATCATTGCCCTATGGATTTCTCAACATGGTATTAGAGCTAAGGCCGACTAAGGGCATTATGAAGATCTCTACCACACTGAAGAAGGTTCTAAATAAGTGTTCAAAGGTAGAAAGCCACCACAAAAAGAGCTTCAAAGAAGTATGGAATCTTCTATTTACTCCAAAGAAGGAAGTGATCAATACAAAGGATGAAGGACTCTTCTCAGCACTCACTGGCACATTTCAAGATGATAGCAATTGGGTGATCGATAGTGGAGCATCAAGACATATGACCGACCATCACAAGAAACTAAAAACGCTGTCAAAATGCAAGTCTTCATACTTCGTAGATACTGGTTATAATAAGAGCTATCCTGTGAGAGGAATTGGATCAACCTCACTAGAGTTGGAGAATGGAGGAAATATTTATCTCAACAACATCATATTGTTCCAAGTTTGCATAAGAATTTACTTTCATTTCAAGTCTAGAAGATAAAGGTGATAGAGTGGCTTCCATTGATGGAAAAGTTGTAGTATGGGGTAAAAACTCAAGCATAGAAAATGCAAGAATGATTTGGATTCGTGAAGGAAGACTTTACAAGTTGCTAACTCCCCTTGCTCAAGAATTAGTTCACATTAAAATCAACCCATGTGAACTTTGGCAAAGAAGATAAGTCATCTCCACTTCAAAATCCTTCCAACCCCAAATTCAATAGTATACCTGAAAGAAGATCACGAAGGAGTATGCAAGGGATGTGCATTGGGTAATGTTAAACACACATGGGCAACAAGAGAATTTGAAAGATAAAACATGAGAATGCATCTTTTATTAACAACCGATATACATTTATAGTACATTGTTTGACTGTTGGATTTCACATCCCAAGGTCTCTTGGACTTCTTTTTGTCTATTTGGCTTCCACACTAACCCATTGAGGATTAGGTGTCCAACATTCCCCCCCTTAATCCGAAGGGTTATGTATGAGTCCAAGAAGAGAGCTATAATACAAAATGTGCAAAAAATTCATGGGAGCACTAGGCTGAATGTGCTCTCTGAAATGTTGGTATAAAGGGCTGTGGTTTAAGGATGACCACCAACATTGGAATGCTTAGTGCAATTCCAGGAACTCTTCCAAAACTGGCAAGAAACTGAAGTCTTTTGCTAGAGGAAGTGCTCCTATTGTTTTGAAGAGGGAAACCTTCAACCATGAAAGGGAGGTCTCATCCCGCATAAAATGGAGAACTTCAACCTGAAAAGGGAAGTCTCAACCTGTGATGGTTTAAGGATGACCAACAACTCTAGAATGCTTAATGCAATTCCTGGAACTCTTCCAAAACTGGCAAGAAGATGAAGTCTTCTATTAGAGGAAGTGTTCTCAATTTTGTTCCTGGAATTCTTCCGAAATTGCCAAGAAGCTAAAGTCTTCTGCTAGAGGAAGTGTCCCAGATTACCAACTGAAGGCATGCTCAGGGGCATCTTTGTCTCTAGCTACAACTCTGAAACTGGTGTGGCAGGTTGTGGCTCAGGCTCGCTTGATGTGACTTTGAAGCTTGTAGATGACCATCATTTCCCCCCCATCAGATACAAGGTGAGATGATGGAGAAAACTCAACTGCAAGATTGTTCAATACTCTGGAACAAGTTCTGACATGTGATTGGAATATCTTCTTGGTTGTTGATGCCCATTGCTAAGAAGCGGTCCATCCAAGATGAATCTTTGTTCTTGTAGGACATTTGTTTCTGAAGCATCTGTGTGAAGAATGGGTGGTTTTATGACAGTGCTTACATGGATGAAGGTCAAAACAATGATCTTTTAGATGGCCAACTCGGTCACAGTGTTGGCATTTCACAATTTGTTGTTGTTGTTGTGGAAGAGGGGCAGAATTTGGAATAGCTGGAGGTGAACTGTCATGAGGAGCAGGTGAAGATGAATCGTCCTGAAGAAATCCAGCACTTTGAAATTGGATTGGTTTGGAGTAGTTTGGAATATGAAAGGACAAGTCCTTGTCATATCCAAGACTAGTTCTGTGCTTGTTGTGGACAAGCTCTTCCCAAGGTCTGATGATGGGCTTGGGAAGTGCAAGCTGAACTTCTGCATCTGCATGTAACCTTGCTGCTTTATTGGGTACTAAATCTGAATGAACTGTAACATTATTGACTTGCTGCTGATGGGTTGTTGTCTCAATGTTCTAAACAGAAACAAGTTCAGAATGATGATTCCTCTGTTTTAATTCTTCTTGCTGAAGCTGAGATTCAAGCTGTAAAAAGTCAATCTTTTCATGTACATCTTGTAAACAACTATGAATATCGGTGAGAAAATCCTTGCTGATTTTGATTGTATTATCCATAGTAGAGAGTATTAGATTGTCCAGTGATTCTAATATTGCACCAATTGGAGCCATTTTTTTTTTTTTTGAGTAATAAGAGCGGGACAGAATTAGATGAACAAAATTTGATATACAGAAGTATAAATATAACCTGTTCTGTTTAAAACTTTAGTGTCTTTGGCTGTCCTGCTCCGATACCAAGTTGGGGGAATGCTTCTTAAACCTGGTGTATTCAATACAAATGGTTGATATAGATCTTCATTGTTACATTCTTTCTCATCCAACTTGAAACTGTAATAACGCAACTCAACTAGACTAGAGGGAAAACTGTCGAGCAATAAACAGTGGCTAAGATTTTTTTATTTTTATTTTTAGCATAAGGGAATCGTTACAACAAGTGGTGAGCAAACAAAGCAGGCATAGGAATGCAGTCAAAGGTTTAACTGGTCCAAAAGTTTGCGCCATCTTGGTGGTTCTTCATGTTAAACAAGAACTCCACTTCCTCCAATTAAATAGTAGACAATTGTTTATAATGTGCTGACGACTGCTCAATGCTATACTCCGAGCTCGGCCAAAAATTGGACAAGATATACTATTGATTACTTGCCTATCAAACTGTTGTACATATGGATCAAAGAATTCATTCGTTATTGTACGACGAACTGGGGCGCTGATGGATAGTATCTACATCTTTGTGATGAAAATCAAAACCTCGGGTGGTGAATCCATATGAGTGTATCAATAAACCAATATAATTTAAACACCATAATACCACTCGATTGGTTGAAGAACATCTAACATAACATATTTTATAATGCCAACTCCAAACCTCTGATTCATGCTCCCAAAGAAGTCAACATTATTATAGAAGGAAGTCTCTAGATGTTTTAGTTTCATATCATTTTGTAAGCCCAGCCATGCTTGCCTAAAAAGTCTTGAACAACTTCCTTAATAGCCAAATTCAGGGCCAATTGCTCAGCTTTAAGTGGCTCTTGTGTAATTGGATCAAAGTTTCCAATCTTCCGTAGATGTTCCAAAATAATTTCTCTCTCATATGTAACTCCCGAAAGATGTCCAATGTAATTTTGCAACATATATATTCAGGTAACTTATTAGGAATATCCGCCTTCGTTTCTTTGTCAAACAAGGCTTCGGGTGAAGGAATTTGAGCTGGCGCTGGAGGATCCGATCGATTCCAGCAATCTCAAAGCCCTCTACAAGAAAGGTCGCGCTCTGGTCGGGCTGAGGCAGTATGCTATGGCATGCGAATGTTTGGAGAAAGCGAATGAGGCCAACCCTGGCCAGATTGAAATATAAGACGCACTCTACCAAGCCAAGACTCTATAATCCTAGAGTCGGAATGGGAAGTATGATATCTCAGAATTCCTGCTCGGACGCGGATCTTCTACTGCGACAGTGGTCGATTTTATTGTCCCCGTAGAGATCAAGATGACCAAGGACGGTCGCGGCAGGGGGCTTTACGCCAAACAAGAAATAACTTCCGGGCAGCTTTTGCTGGTAAGCAACGCCATTGCAGTAGCTTATGAGAATGACTCGGTTGTGATCAATGTGGACCACCAGGGAAACATTAATCTGCCGTCACAAGAAGATGTTGTTGCTGCCGTTGTCAATGCTGCTAGAAAATCACAGAGATTACCCCAACAACTTTATAGTTTAAACCACTACTCTGCGCCTCGGAACCTGGATGTCCCAGCCACTGATGTTTAAGACAGAGGGCCAAATTGCAGCGGGGAAAAAATGCAGGTAGATGTTAACCATTTACAGGACATTATAAGTCGGAATTCATTCGGTGGAGCCAAACAAACATTTGCCTCAAAATCTAAAATATATGAAGTCAAAATCTAAAATATATGAAGCCAAGCCATGTGCGAGAGCTGGGGTTTCAAATGCAATTGTAGGAGATGCATTCTGGAGCTCTCTCTGAATGCAACCTTGGAGCCTAGAACCCAATGGTTCGAGGAATTGTATGACAAAGCATTGGAGGAAACAAATGTTGCATGGTCTCTAAAGGGTTTTGACGCGGATCTTCTGGCATGCGCAAAGTTTTTTTTAGTAGATATGATAGATAGAGGAAATACGTGGAGGAATGGTAGATCACTTAGGTATAGACAAAACTGACGTGCAGAGAAAGTTTCATCAAAACGCTCATAACTGATATCAAACGCATATGCCAAAGATATGATTTCATTCAGACTTCAGGATGCACAAAATTTCAATGGCCAATAGATTAAAACTTCCCACAAAGATGTGCCTGGGAAGAGTTGAGAGACGTTACCTTTGTTCTGACAAATGCTCTGAAACCGACAGAAAGAAGTATTAAACACATATGATAGGTATGGTAGCATATGGCAGGTATGGCTGAGGTGAGCAGCGCAGCGTGGGAGGAGAGACGTTCAAGGCAACATTCAAACTAACCACGTCGAAGATCAGCAGACAATTCTCAGGAGGTAGCGTTGGATTCCACTAAGATAATACAGGAATAGTAATGACAGTTCTGACACTTAGGAAGGCAAAATTGATGGCAGAAATAACCTGCATAGAAAGGCCATAAAACAAATGGCTTAAAGTAATTATGCAGGGCAGGAATACGTCTGCTCTAATACCATGTTAAACACACATGGGCAACAAGAGAATCTGAAAGATAAAACATGCGAATACATCTTTTATTAACAACTGATATACATTTATAGTACATTGTTTGACCATTGGGTTTCACATCCCAAGGTCTCTTGGACTTCTTTTTGTCTATTCGACTTTCACACTAACCCATTGAGGATTAGGTGTCCAACAGGTAATAACACCAAGAGACCATTTGGAAGCAATGCTTCAAGGTCAAAAAAAATATTGGATCTTATTCATTTTGATGTTTATGGTCCTATGACTCCTAAATCACTTGGATGTCATCTATATTATGTCACATTTATAGATGACCATTCAAGGAAAACTTGGGTTACTTAATGAGATCCAAGGATGATGAAGTTTTTACCAAATTTCAAGAATTCAAAGTTGAAGTAGAGAACCTTGCAGAAAGAAAGATCAAGATATTAAGATCTCATAATGGAGGAGAATACACATACAAGGAAATTATATCCTTCTATAAGAAGTCTGGGATTAAGAGGGAGCTTATAGTCCCATATGATCCCGAACAAAATGGAGTTGCAAAATGAAAGAATCAGTCCATTAAAGAAAGTGTAAAAGCTATGATACATGATTAAGATTTATGGAAATTTCTGTGGGGTGAAGCTACGAAGAGAATTGTATACATACAAAATCGAAGTCCCCGCAGGTCACTAGGTAACAAGACTCCCACAAAAGTATTCACTGGAAAGAAACCAGCTGTGTATCATCTCCAAATTTTTGTTTGTCTTGTCTATATTCATATACCTAAGGACAAAAGAAAGAAGTTGGATCCATCAAGCATGAAGGGAACATTTGTTAGCTATAGTAACTCTTCTAAGGCCTATAGGATCTACATAAAGGAAGGACACCGAATATAAGTCAGTGGAGATGTGATATTTGAAAAAGGTATTGCATTCAAGAAATCAAAGGATATCCCTATGGACTCTGATGACGAAGAACTTCCAGTATTTGAAGAGGAAGCTACTAGGGAGGAAGAGGAATCAAATCACGAAGATGAAGTTTCCAGTGAACCTATACAACCTGTGAAAATCCCCTAAACTAAAAAGAGGCGTAACTGGTTTAGGTCTACACTACTTGATGTAGAAGGTCATGGAGAAGTTCAAGGCACATTCAGGGAAAGAAAGAAGGCCAAATGATATTCTGGGTATGCAACCTATATGATGAAATTCATAAAAGTAGAGCCATCCACCTTTGAATAAGTTGTCACAAACCAAGAATGGAAGGATGCCATGAATGAAGAGTATCAATCGATGATGAAAAATAGAGTTTGGGAGATCATACCTAAGCCTGAAGACAAATATGAGGTAACTTCCAAAAGGATCTACAAGATTAAACATGCAGCAGATGGAAGTATTGATAAATATAAGGCAATATTTGTGGCTAGGGGCTTCTCTAAACAAGAAGGCATTGATTATGAAGAAACATTTGCTCCAACAACAAGGTATACAACTATACATTCATTTGGTCTCTTTGGCAACATTGATGGGATGGAACATCCACCAAATGGATGTCAAGACTACATTCCTAGATGGCACAACTGATGAGGAAGACTATATAAAGCAACCCTTGGGATTTGAAGTTAAAGATAGAGAGGGATATGTTTGTAGATTCAAGAAGGCATTATATGGCCTCAAGCAAGCACCAAGGGCATGGTATGCTAGAATGGATGCATACCTTCAGAGTTTAGGATTCACAAAGAGTTTTGATGATCCAAACCTTTACATTAAGGTTATGAACGGAGAGTTGGCAATCATTCTTCTGTATGTGGATGATATTCTCTTGACAGGTGTGGAAGGTCGAATTGAAGAATGTAAGAAACATCTAGCAACAGAATTTGACATGAAGGATCTAGGGTTGATACACTATTATTTGGGACTGGAAGTCTAGCAAGGACCTGATGAGATATATTTAGGTCAAGGGAAGTATGTGATTAAGATGTTGAAGAGGTTTGACATGATGGATTGTAAACCAATGACAACCCTGATGGTCACAAACTTGAAAAGACTAAGGAGTTCTGAATCGAGCCTTGTGGATCCTTCCAGATATAGACAGTTGATTGGCTCACTAATGTACTTGGTGAATACACGACCAGATATATGTTTTGTAATAAATGTTCTCAGTCAATTCCAAGTGGAGCCTAAGCATGATCATTGTATAGCATCAAAACATATATTGAGATATCCGGAAGGATCCATCCACTATTTCCTGAAATATGATAGGAGGAATGATGTCCATTTGATTGGATATACAGATTCAAAATGGGAAGGCAGTGAGTAGGATGGAAGGAGGACTACGGGAGTATGTTTTAGTTTTGGATCCTTCATGATCTCATGGATGAGAAAAAAGCAAGATATGGTTGCTTTGAGTAGTTATGAGGCTAAGTATATTGCAACCTGTGAAGTAAGCAGAGAAGTTGTATGGTTGAGGAAGTTGTTATTTGACTTGTATGAAGGAGCAATGGACCCTACAATGATACATTGTGATAACATTGGTTTTATATGATTGTCTGAAGACCCAATGTTTCATGGAAAGACAAAGCATATAAACAAAAAGTATCACTACATTCAGAAGCTAGTATAAGATGGTGTATTGCAGCTACAGTATATCTCCATTGATGAATAGGTAATTGATATTTTGATAAAATCTCTTCCTAACAAGAAGCTTGTGTATTTAAGAGACAAGCTTGGTTTGGTTGATATATCCTCCCCGGTTGAGAGGGAGAGATAGGCACATCATTCTTGTCTTCACTAGGGAAGAAAGAATGAAATATTGGGTAAGCATATGGCATCTGATACTCTTTGAGGACGAGGTAGGGCATCCAAGATAAGAGTATTTGTAGAGGACCGATATCCTTTGAGGACTGGCTATCCAAGATAAGTATAGTCCCGCTGGAACATACTCTGGGAGAACCCGGGTGGGGTATGTTCCGAGAGAGACAATGATGATGGTGTGTATCAATCATTGGTCTCACCAGTATTGTGCTCTGATCTTGTGGAGAGATAGAGTTATTAGTCAAGGCCTTGCTACATGACAATGTTGGTTGGTATGATGCTAAATATATGGGTTACCAATCTGACTCTTCTTATGAGAACTCTTCAGATTGAGAATGTCCATGTACCATTTATGAATACCTCCCTAGTTAAGAGGGAGTGTTGAAAAACATGTAAGTAGGTTCGGTCTTCATAAATATGAAATGTACTTTTGATTCTTGTAGATTGTAAAATGAAAGATAAATTATTATTATTATTATTCTTGGAGCATGTGTTTCATGCTAAACATATTTTATTTTAGAGGTCAAGCACCCATTGAGTGATTTAAGGGTTTGTCCTAGGTCAAGAAGTCAAAAGAGTCATTGCCATAAGTTAAAGACCCCATCGATCACATTGTAACTTGTAAAGAAAATTATTTTTGTCATTAGAAGTGTCAAAATGCCCTTCAATACCGAGCCGGCCTAAATTAAGGAGCCACGTCCACCTTAAGAAGACTATATAAAGGAGGGAACTCGACCTCCTTGGAAGACATTCATTCACTCATTCATCCAAGTGAATAAGAATAGAAAGAGAGGCAGCGAAGAAGGAAGAGGGTGAAGAAATCTTCTTCTGGGCTATTTCTCTCTCACACGTGTGAAGGAAGGCTAGGGCTTCTGTTGTTGGACTAGGGTTTTTCTTCTGCAGGTTCGATCTTGAAGAAGGAAGAGAAAGAAGACTAACGAAGGTCGCATTGAGTCATCCTCAAGCACTAGAAGAAGGATAAATCCAAGCGAAGGTCTAAGGAAGTCTTGGGAGGCAAGAACAAGCTCACATGTGTGGCAATGACAGCTGCTAAGGGGGCCAAATTTGTAAACTTACAATAAAGGCCAAGATTATGAAGCTGGAGGTCGAAGTTGTGCTGCTAGAAGATATTTGACTAGGTTTGACTTGATACAGAAGGGTTGGACTTGGTCTTAGTCTAGAGGTCGTGGAATTCGTCAATTGAAGAATCTATAAGAAGAGAAGAGATTTACGAGTTTTCCTCTCAAGTGGAGATGTTTTGGCCCTAACTTCTAGCCTACATTATGTGTTCTTGTGTATTATTGTTCTTCTTGTTTTGGTCATTGTTTGGTGATACACAAACATAATAATAAGTGAAGAAGCTAATAAGTGAGAAAAATTAAAAAGGCATCACAAGGATATCAAGAAAAGAGAAATCACTCTAATCATTACCCTATATATTTCTCAACACGGTATCAGAGCTAAGGTTGGCTAAGGGAATTATGAAGACCTCTAGCACACTAAAGGAGGTTCTCAAGAAGTGTTCAAAGGTAGCAAGCCACCTCAAGAAGAGTTTCAGAGAAGTATGGAATATTCTATTTACTCCAAAGAAGAAAGTGATCAAGGCAAAGGACAAAGGACTCTTTTTTGCACTCACTGACACATTTCAAGATGAGAGCATTTGGGTGATCGATAGTGGAGCATCAAGGCATATGACCGACCATCACAAGAAACTAAAAACACTATTATAAGGAAAGCCCTCTTACTCTGTATAGCTTGCTGATAATAAGAGCTATCTTGTGAGAAGAATTGGATCAACCTCACTAGAGTTAGAGAATGGAGGAAACATTCATCTCAACAACATCCTATTTGTTCTAGGTTTGCATAAGAATTTACTTTCCATTTCAAGTCTAGAAGACAAAGGTGATAAAGTGGCTTTCATTGATGGAAAAGTTGTAGTATGGGGTAAAAACTCAAGCGTAGAAAATGCAAGAATGATTGGGATTCGTGAAGTAAGACTTTACAGGTTGCTAACTCCCATTGCTCAAGCATTAGTTCACATTGAAATAAGCCCATGTGAACTTTGGCACAGAATATTCGGTCATCTCCACTTCAAAACCCTTCCAACCCTAAATTTAATAGCAGATGGAATCCCTGAACTGAAAGAAGATCATGAAGGAGTATGCAAGGGATGTGCATTGGGTAATAACACCAAGAGACCATTTGGAAGCAATGCTTCAAGGTCAAAATAAATCTTGGATGTTATTCATTATGATGTCTATGGTCCTGTGACTCTTAAATCACTTGGAGGTCATCTATATTATGTCACATTTATAGATGACCATTCAAGGAGAACTTGGGTTTACTTAATGAAATCCAAGGATGAAGTTTTTACCAAATTTCAAGAATACAAAGCTGAAGTAAAGAACCTTACAGAAAGAAATACACATCTAAGGGAATTATATTGTAAGGAGTATGGGATTAAGAGGGAGCTGATAGTTCCATATAATATCGAACAAAATGGAGTTGCAGAACGCAAAAATCAGTACATTGAAGAAAGTGTAAAAGCTATGCTACATGATCAAGATTTACCAAAATTTATGTGGGGTGAAGCTATGAAGACAACTGTATACATACAAAATCGAAGTCCCCACAGGTCAATAGATAACATGACTCCCGAAGAAGTATTCACTGGAAAGAAACCAACCGTGGATTATCTCTGAAATTTTGGTTGTCCTATCTATATTGATATAGCTAAGGACAAAAGAAAGAAGTTGGATCCATCATGTATGAAGGGATAATTTTTTGGCTACAATAACTATTCTAAGGCCTATAGGATCTACATAAAGGAAGGACACCAAATAGAAGTTAGCCAAGATGTGATATTTGACGAAAGTATTGCATTCAAAAAATCAAAGGATCTCCTTATGGACTCCGATGAGGAATAACTTCCAGTATTTGAAGAGGAAGTTGCTAGGGAGGAAGAAGAATCAAATCATGAAGATGAAGGTCCTAGTGAACCTATAGAACATGTGGTAATCCCCGAAATTGGAAAGAGACCTAACTAGTTGAAGTCTACACTACTTGATGCAGAAGGTCATGGAGTAGTTCAAGGGACATTCAAGGAAAGCAAGAAGCCTAAACGATATTCTGGGTATGCATCCTATATGATGAAATTGATAGAAGCAGAGCCATCCACCTTTGAAGAAGTGTCACAAACCAAGAATGGGAGGATGCCATGAATGAGAGCATTAATTGATAATGGAAAATGGAGTTTGGGAGACCGTACCTAGGCCCAAAGACAAATCAGTGGTAACTTCCAAATGGCTCTACAAGATTAAACATGCAGCAGATGGAAGTATTGATAAATATAAGGCAAGATTTGTGGCTAGGGGCTTCTCTCAACAAGAAGGCATCGATTATGAAGAGACATTTGCTCCGAAAGCAAGGTATACAACTATATGTTCATCGGTCTCTTTGCGAGCATCCACCAAATCGATGTCAAGACTGCATTCCTGAATGACACAATTGATGAGGAAGTTTGTATAGAGCACCTCTTGGGATTTGAAGTTAAAGATAGAAAGGCATATGTTTGTAGATTGAAGAAGGCATTATATGGCCTCAAGCAAGCACCAAGGGCATGGTATGCTAGAATGGATGCATAACTACAAATATTAGGCTTCACATAGAGTTCTACTGATTCAAACCTTTACATTAAGGTTGTGAAGGGAGAGTTGGTAATCATTCTTCTGTATGTGGATGATCTTCTCTTGATAGGTGTGGACGGTCAAATTAAAGAATGTAAGAAGCATCTAGTCGTAGAATTTGACATGAAGGATCTAGGGCTGATGCACTACTATTTGGGACTTAAAGTCTGGCAAGGACCTGATGAGATTTATCTAGGTCAAGGGAAGTATGTGATCAATAGGTTGAAAAGGTTTGACATGATGGATTGCAAACCAATTACAACCTTGATGATCACAAACTTGAAAACACTAAGGAGTTATTAATTGAGCCCTATGGATCCTTCTAGATATAGACAATTGATTGGCTTACTGATGTACTTGGTGAATACACGACTAAACATATGTTTTGCAGTAAATGTTCTTAGTCAATTCCAAGTTGAGACGAAGCATGATCATTGGATAGTATCAAAACATATACTGATATATCTGCAAAGAACTATCCACTACTCCCAGAAATATGATAGGAGGAATGATGTCCATTTGATTTGATATATATATTCCGACTGGGGAGGTAGTGAGCAGGATGGAAAGAGCACTACAAGAGGATGTCTTAGTTTGGGATCCTCCATGATATCATGGATGAGCAGAAAGCAAAATATAGGTTCTTTGAGTAGCGTTGAGGCTGATTATATTGTAGCCTGTGAAGTAAGCAAAGAAGTTGTTTGGTTGAGGAAGTTGTTGTCCAACTTGTTTGAAGTACCAGTGGGCCCTAGAGTGATACATTGTGATAACACCCGTTGTATAAGATTGTCTGAATACCCAATGTTTCATGGAAATACAAAGCATATAAACAATAAATATCACTATATTCAAAAGCTAGTACAAGATGGTGTATTGCAACTATGGTATATCTCCACTGATGAA
This sequence comes from Pinus tabuliformis, assembly GCA_031772625.1. Classification (NCBI taxonomy): domain Eukaryota; kingdom Viridiplantae; phylum Streptophyta; class Pinopsida; order Pinales; family Pinaceae; genus Pinus; species Pinus tabuliformis. The sequence goes on from CM062817.1 coordinate 290,323,810, forward strand.
CAAGTAGATGATATTTTGAAAAAATTTCTTCCTAATAAGAAGCTTGTGTATTTAAGAGACAAACTTGGTTTGGTTGATATATCCTCCCTGGCTGAGAGGGAGAGATAGGAACATCATTCTTGTCTTCACTTGGGAAGAAAGAATGGAGGATTGGGTAAGCATCTGGCATCCAATACTCTTTGAGGATGAGGCATGGCATCCTAGATAAGAGTAGTCGTAGGAAACCGATATTATTTGAGGATTGGCTATCCAAGATAAGGATAGTCTCAATGGAACATACTCTGAGAGAACTTGGGTGGGGTATGTTCCAAGAGAGACAATGACGATGGCGTCTATCAATCATTGGTCTCGCCAACATTGTGCTTTGATCTTGTGGAGAGATGGAGTTGTTAGTCAAGGCCTTGCTATATGACAATGTTGGTTGGTATAATAGTAAACAGATGGGTTACCAATCTGACTCTTTTTATGAGATATCTTTAGATTGAGAATGTCCATGTACTATTTATGAATACCTCCCTAGTTAAGAGGGAGTGCTGAAAATTGTGTAACTAGGTTTGGTCTTCATAAATATGAAATGTATTTTTGATTCTTGTAAATGAAAGAAAAATTATTATTATCATTCTTAGAGCATGGGTTTCATGTTCAAGGTCTTTTATTTTAGAAGTCAAGCACCCATTGAGTGCTTCTAGGGTTTTTCCTAGGTCAAGAATTCAAAAAAGTCATTGTCATAAGTTGAAGACCCCATTGAGCACATTGTAACTTGTAAAGAAAAATATTTTTGTCATTAAAAGTGTCAAAATACTTTTCAAGACCAAGTCGGCATGGCAGCTAGAAAGTCAACCTAAATTAACCTTAAGAAGGCTATATAAAGGAGGGAACTCGACCTCCTTGGAAGAAATTCATTCACTCACTCATCCAAGTCAACAAGAAGAGCAAGAAAGGCAACAAAGAAGGAGGAAGACAAAAAATATTGTTCTGGGTTATTTCTCTCTCACACGTGCGAAGGAAGGCTAGGGTTTTTCTTTTGCAAATTCGATCTTGAAGAAGGAAGAGAAAGAAGGTCAACAAAGGTCACATTTAATCATCATCAAGCACTAGAAGAATAAGAAAGCCAACCGAAGGTCTGAGGAAGCCTTGGGAGGCAAGAACAAGCTTACACGTGTGGCAACAACTACTACTGAGCTGGCCAAAATTTCAGACCTGCAGTAGAGGCCGAAATTCTGAAGTTGGAGGTCGAAGTTGTGTTATTAGAAGACATTTGACTGGGTTTGACTTGATCTAAGGAAGAAAATCATTCGGAAGGGTTGAACTTGGTCTTGGAGGGTATTGGTCTTAGTCTAGAGGTCGTGGAATTCGTCAATTGAAGAATCTATAAGAAGAGAAGAGATTTACGAGTTTTCCTCTCAAGTGAAGAGGTTTTGGCCCTAGCTTGCAACCTACATTATGTGTTCTTGTGTACTATTGTTCTTCTTGTTTTGGTTGCTATTTGATGATACATAAACATAATAATAAATGAAGAAGCTAATAAGTAAGAAAAAGTAAAAATACATCACAAGCAGTTATCAAGAAAAGAGAAATCACTCTAATCATTGCCCTATAGATTTCTCAACATCTTCAGTGTTTGTGATCCATATTAAAAAAAATAAAAATCTTACATTATGTTGGACTAATTATTACACCTTTGGGAATTGGTCTTGTTGACTAATTGTTACACCTTTATGAATCAATCTTGTGGACTAACCATTGCACCTATGGGAATTGATCTTGTGGACTAACAAGCACCCTGGAAACATGGGACGAATCACTTACTCAGGGTGATGTTTCCAATTTGGAAATTTACTAATGCTTATGGTTTTGGTGTAATAGAAGATGTTTACATGGTATCAAAGCCTTGGCCCAAGTTTGGTTCCCTTAAGTTACATGGGAGGGGAAGTGTTGGAATAACCACTACACTTATGGGAATCAATCTCGTATATTAACTGTCACGGTGGGAACATGGGATTAATCACTCACTCAAGGTGATTTCGTTGGTTTGGAAGTTTATTAATGGCCATAATTTTTGTTGTAATGGCAAATCTTCATAATATATTTATACCCCACATTTTTTAATTGAATTACGTAGGTTAGCTCTATGGATTTTTAGTCCATTGATTTGCTTCCACATTGAGATCTATTTTGATGCGGTAGAAGGAAAATTTAGAAAAGGATATGACTTCCTTTTTAAATAGAGGCATGATGAACATTAATTTACTACCCAAAGGGGAGAATTTTCCAAGTATTGCCTTGATGATTACCATTGAGTCTCCAAAACTAATCGAGTTATGACATTGGCTTCATTTGTCAAAAGGAGAACATGCATCTTTGGTTAGAAGGAGACTTCACAAGAGTGCATATGGTTTTGCTTGGTTGTTTATAGCTTGACTCGAACCCCAAACAAAGGAAATTATTGTCGTTCCTCCAATATCATGGAGACTCCCCCCCACTCTTGCTACCACTATATTGTATGAAATTTAACTTAAAGGAGATATGCCAATAAAATTACATAACATGAAAGGCTTTGAGCAAAAATTTATATAACAAATGAAGTGCTTATAAAACCAAGTTTATATTCATGCTCAAAAGGGAACATACTGTGAAATTTAATTACTCCCAACTAGGCATGGAAAATATCCCTACCATCCAAATTTATAAAAAATCTTTACCACACGCCATCATAATTCCCTAGAGTATATAACTTATGTAATACTTGTTTTTTCCATGTAGGCTCCAACATCTGAGATTTTGGGAATTTCGGTAGGTAGGTTGTATTAATTTTTTTAGGGATGATTCTTTTGATTGGGATAGAATTTCCTCTTAAATGAAAATTGTTGGTTGCCGTTGAACAAATTGTTTTTAGCAAGGTTTGGAGGTAATGTACTCTAGCTAAATGATGACTCTTTGTTGAAAAGTAGGCTATTGTCGTGTTCCCATTTCCTCTTACTCTTTGGAAAATGGTTCAAGTTGACATATTGTAACTAAGATCCTTTCATTGTAGACTTTTCTCCATCTTGTAGGATAATCTTTTTGAACCAAGTACTCATGTTGAAATATTAGACCATGAATGCATTATTTTGTTTTCACGTGGTGAAAGGATTATCCTCTTGTTGCCTTCTTACCAAAAAGTAGGTGCAAGTGATTGGATGTGCTTATTCTACTTTGATTATCAAAAATAAAGGACCGAGAACTTGAACAATAAAAATCAAAGATGACAAATCTCTTGAACAATAAATGGAAAACAAAAATGATGAATCTCTCAAACAATGAATAGAAAACAAAAATAAAAAATCTCTCTTCGTAATTAAATCTGAAGAGAACATTTGTTCCATCCAAAATACGTGTGAAATCCCTAATTAGTTAAACTAAAAATCCAGATAGAGATTCCCTTATCTTATTCTCATTTAGCTAGAAAGATAACTTAGAAAAGTATTGAATTTGTAGAAATACAAAAAAAAAAAACCCGTGGACCATCGCCCTTTTAAGTTTTGTATTAAATTTGTAGAAATACAAAAAAAAAAAAATCCCTGGACCATCGCCCTTTTAAGTTTTGGAACCATAATAAAAATTATGCTACAAAATACAATTGTTTAGAGCCTCCAAAGAAGGGATGAAATATTGCAACGATATGGATACCATTCCATTTTAAACGAGATGTCAACCCATTTAACATTTTCTAAGTTTTGGAACCATAACAAAAATTATGCTACAAAATACAATTGTTTAGAGCCTCCAAAGAAGGGATGAAATATTGCAACGACATGCATACCATTCCATTCCATTCCATTTTAAACGAGATGTCAACCCGTTTAACATTTTCACTGAGTCGACCTGAACAAAACACCTAAAACTTCCGTGCAATGATCAAATTTGAAGGGCAGGTCTTAATTTCATTTAGAAGGGTACACATCTAGGTCACACTTCTATAATGAAAAGCATAAAAAAAAAGCAATTCAATTGACAATAGTAAATTATTTTCAAATTTCTTTTTATTTTTTCACAAACAAAAAGATACTACTATGTCAAAGGCTGCATTAGTAAATGAATTATTCTTACACGTGTGATTGAGAAATGTAACCACATAGGATCATATTGCGCAGGCCTTGAACTCAGCCACAATTGAACCAACTATAGGGACAAAATCATAGTTGGGAAACTGCATATGAGTACAAAAAATAAACATATATACATAATTACATCTTAATGAAATTGAAATAAAAATAAAAATACGAAGAAACAAAAATACTTATATTAAAAGTATATGGAAGGTCTCATTTATAGAATTAAAAATAAATTCTAGCTTATATAGGAAGTATCAGTGTAATTCTAGCTTATAAACTTCAAATTTGACCAAATCACTATTCTATTGTCTATTAAAACTCTTTGGAAAGCTGATACTTCCAATATTTGCACATCTCAAATTATTAGAACTACAGTCCCTATACTTGGCCGCAAAATTAATGTAAGATACCTTTTTCTTTCAGTTATAAAACTTTGACAGTTTTGGTCCTCCAGCTTAACATATCTTGTGCAATATCCTGCAATGATTACATTCAATATGTGTTAGAAAAACTTCACATACAAACTTGAAAAATATGGTTATGCTTTCATTTACAAAAGGCAAATGGTATAAAACTAAAAAAATTCACTTACCAAAATGGTTCATTCAAGTGCTCGATAGAGTAAGACAATGATGGTAATAAACACTGAAACTTACTAGTTCTTTCAATCTATTTTCATAGTGTAAGAGCTTTTCGAGTTCTCATCTCTTTCCATTCATCATAAATAGCATTCCAATCTACCTCATTTAGAGCATGAGGTGCACTGAGAGAGATAAACATTAACATATCCAATGTTTTTAAAGAAAGCCTTGACCTATCCTCATTTTTTATCCGATTTAATTTTGAAAAACTTCTTTCACAAACTGCTGTACTAGCCGGAATAACAAGAATTGCTTGCCATAGTTGCATTAAGCATGGAAATCCTTCAAACCATTCAATTTCACCTCCACATAGATCCCATGCTCCAAACATATGCTTTTTTGGGTAAGATTTATACATAGTACATATAAATTCATACATTTCGCCCATACATTTAATGTTGTCCACAACAAGCAAGCCTCCAACACTAAATTTTTCACATAAACATGTCAACAATCTTCTTGTTTGAGAGTCTCTGTCATCCATATCCTCATAATAATTATGAGGACTAAAAAACTTAGCTGCATTAAAAATAGGTAAATCTGTGAACCTTGCATTTAGAGAGTCAATGCCTTCATTACAAAAGCCTTTCCCAGCGTAATGCAGTCATCTGGTGTCCCTGATCTTTGTGACTTTGGCAAACTCTCAAACCTCAATTCATGTACATGTACTATACCTGAGCAATCTGCAAACTCAAGAGTTCTTTGTTGTGTTTTATTTAAGAAGGATGATGTATGCATTGCACCTGCCCCAAATGTGCCTCTTAGAAATCGCTTATGAAGCAAGCTAATAGTGATATCCAAAGTTGTTCCAATAGATGTAATGTCAACATGATCCTCTTAAAACTTTTGATTCAACTTATTTAATTCAATAAGCACATCTGCAAGTAAGTGGACGCAAAATTGAACTTGAAATATTGTAGCCATCTCATACATTTTTTTCTCCACTAACTCCCAGTCCCTTAACAAAGCAGGCATGAGCTTAACAAGTCTTTCCATAACTTTTCCTCTAGAAAGCCATCTAATATGATGAATTTGTAACACTTCTAGCCTTGTGATTTGAAATGACTCCATTAGCTCTTTCAATTCTCCATGTCTTTTAGTAGATTTCCCTAACCATGAATAGATATTGTTTGCAAACTTATCAATAGCTTGCAACTCTTCAAAATAAGATGAAGCATCATTAGCTGCTAATGCTTCTCGATGAGCTATACAATGGATATCTACTAAATGAGGGGCATGTCGACGAAGCTTAGTAGATAAACCTTCACGAATACCCCTCATGGATGATGCTCCATCAGATCCAAATCCAACTAAATTTGTCATGGATAGATTCATGTCTGCTAAAAGAGATGTCACAGCATCATACATAGACTGTGATGTTCCATCCCTAATTTGTAGCAATTGTATGAATTTTATAGCACATGGACCTCTTCCTTCATTGGTCAAATGTGTAATATAAATAATCAAATGTTGCACCATAGTCCTATCAGTGCTTTCACCAACTAAAAGTGAGTAATATGGACTTTGGAAAATCTCATCTTTTAATTTTTTCCAATATACCTTCTGAGCAGCTTCTAGAAAGTCTTTTCCAGATGTTGTATTTGTATATGTTCAGTATTCATCTATTAGAGGCATGTGAGGAGTGTTTTTATACCTATTCAAGTCACAAATTAGCTTATATACTTCCAAAGGTAAATCATGTATTGCAACAAAATACATGTTCTCAATCACTGATATAATTCTCTCTTTCTGAGCATCAACCATTAGTTCTACATGTTTTGTAATTGGAAGAGTACTCCATTTACTTTCTCCCTCTACAAGTTGCAAAACAAATTTATGAGCCTCTGATGTTGCATGGATGTTTAAAGCACTAACTTGAAGGGTTGTGCTTCCATCTTTAGCAAATGGAGTTTCCCTTTTAAATTTTACACACCATGAACATTTTATCCTTTCAACACCATTAAAATCTTTTACAGCATAAGCCCATGGAAATCTCAACTTCCATTTAGACTTGAATGTTCTTTTGTACCTCTTGGATGTTGGTTCCTCTTCAAGAAGTTTTGCATTATTTGATTCATGGTCCTCATCCACATGATCATATACTTCATTTTCAGAAATATGTGGTTGATTAGAACATTGAGAGATACCAAATGCATCAGAAAGTGAAAGTTGTTTCAGATCCTTTTTGGGGCGACCAAGAGGTGCCATTTTATACCTATAATCAACAAAACAAGAAATATAAATTAATATAAATTAATATAAAAATACATAATATTATTTGAAAATAAGACAATATACAACAAAATTCATATGAAAACTAATGAAAAGCAACAAATAGATCTCACACACATAGATCTATTGATCATTGAAAATTAAAATTAACATTGATCTTCATGGAAGGTTATGCACATTGCTATCACCAAAATGAAATTTCTTCTATAACAAGGAATATCTCAAATTGTTTTTTAGTAATTGTAATGTAGAAGGCATCATGATTCACAAGGACAACAATCACAAAAAAGGGGATGCACAAAGCACACCAACAGTTGGCAGTTCGAGTGGGGCAAGTCTATGCAGCATGTGTCATGTATGGATACTTCTTGAGAAGAGTTCACAAACACTTCCAACTAGAGAAGAGCATTAAGATACTTCCTTTTGTCTCAAATGAAGAAAGTGATTCTCAGTAGTTGAATTACACCCACCCAGAATTAGAAGGTAGAAATTAGCAAGAAAATTTAGATGTACGAGGTGGTGTGGCTGGATAATAAATAATAAATAAAAATGACACACGATTATCTCCCAACACTGCTAACACTAGATGATTAGGATAGCCATGAATATTAACATGCATGGTTCCATGATTGTTATGTATGTTAACAACTACATATGGTTGAGAGTGGAGGTGGGCAACTAGAAGTCCAAATTTCAATGCTCAACAACTGTACATTTCAATGTTATGGTTCTAATTACATCACACATAAAATTATAGACATGCATGTGTGTAAATTTCAATGTTATGGTTCTAATCACATCTCAAATAAAATTACAAACATGAAAGAGTGCGCATTTCAATTGTTTCAAATACTCTTATTGTGTGTTTTGCTTTAGGAAAATAAAAACAACAAATGCCTCTATCTCTCTCTCTGAGTTGTTACATGCCTTTATTAGTGGAATATTTTTCTTCATCTATTTATCCTTCTTTTATACAGTAAAAAAAATACATTGAACAATGTACACATGTTTCAAATCATTCCATTGCATCTCAAGACAACTTGTTATAATGAACATAATATTGACTAGTCAACACATATAAACATATTATCACATGACATTGTAAAGCCATCACTCATTCTATCTTATTAATTATTATTGTCCTATATGGATTTATATCTATTGTTTTTTGTATGTTGGATTTCTCTATAATAAATTAACATTATTCATTTCACTATTGCAAACATGTGCTATTAGACATCTCTAGGATTAAAATATAGGTAGATATACTTTGATCAATGTCATATTGTATAGGGATTTAAACAATACTTTGATTGATTAAATAACTTCCATTTTTTTTATCATTCAAAATGCTTGTTTATATTTTTGTAAAAATAAATGAAGTGAATGAACAATAATCAATTCACTCATGAGTGTGAGTTTTTTCTAGTGTAATTAAATTGCTTTGTATATCATGACCAAAAACTTGTGTTTCTACTCTAAAATATAGCATTTTAAATTTCTTTGTTTAATTTAAAAAGATATAAAAAATTTATTTTCTTACTTCTTGATTTATAAAATTGAAATCCATATTACATTTGATAAAAAAGATGATTGACATATTGAAAGAAAAAAAAAAAAAAACAAAAAAAATTATTGTTAAATCTTTTCCACTTACATCTTATTATTCTCTTTTTACTCATTATTCTTCTATGTTCATTTCATTAACTAAACTTTTATGTTCAAAATAAGTTATTATGAGAGACAATTGATTGTAAATCACTTTACCCTTAACTTTATTGGAAATGAAATTGATAATCTTTCAATTTTTGTTCCCCTTAAATATCTTATATTGTGTTATTATTAAATCAATCTATGTATCACTTTGGTCTAGCTTCATGAATTATAGTTTGGGATACATAATTCATTTGGGATACAATGTTAATGAAATTGATAATCTTTCAATGTTTGGTCCCTTTAAATCTCTTATATTGCGCTATTATTAAATCAATCAATGTATTGCTTTGGTCCCCGTTCACCAATTAGACTTTGGGATATTATGTTTTAGAGCGTATATTCATAGTCAACACAAATGTATGAGCAAAATTAATGGCCACTCATTTGAAATTATTATTTTTTTCTCTGCAAATACTAACTTCTATTAACTGAAAGGCAAAATATTTTTACATATTGTCGAGGCATTGCAGCACTCGACAGAACAGAACTGCCCCATTACATCCATAAGCTGGGGAAACCAGTTACAAAGTGCAAGAAACCAGATATCAGACATAAAGAAGGACCAATGTTGCCAAGGAGAAGAACTAAGCTGGCATAGACATACAAAAACAAAGCAACCCAGCATATAATTGTCACCAGGAATCCAACTGGGAGCCAAAAACAGTAGGAAAAAAAAGACATAGATACTTGACCACGCGCCTGAACCAGAAGCCGAAACAAAAAGAGACAGTCCCAAGTGGCTCTACTTCTCCTGTGTTGGGTCGCTGTCCTTCTTCTCATCCCGACCAATATCACCAGTCTTCAAACCTTCATTGCCGCTTAAATCATCGTCGGGGATTGCTATGGCGTGATCAGCTTCGCCATGAATCCTGTCCTCAGCGTTCGATCCTGTATCTTCCAGGGGAGGAAGACTGTTAAGACCAGCTTCCTGTTCAACTTTCTCTTTTTCCTATATCTCCATACTGTCTTTGTCCGAAGAATTCTCACTGTTTGGAGAAGGATTAGGGGCAATGCAGGCCAGGGGGGTGACAAGATTTTCCTCTTCCGAGAGAATGAGAGTGATGTGGGCAGTGACCAGGGGTCGATGGAGATTACTTTGGAACTTGAAGTGCGTTGTTTGGAAAGCGCTATTCGGTAGAGGTTTATGACCAGAACCAGCAGAAGGCCCAGCTTCATGGACGGGAGAGGGATTGAGAGGTTCCGATGCCGTTTCCATGGCGTGACCAACTGGAGGGTGCAAGCGAGTGTCACGACGCCCCTCAGGACAATGCCTCTTACTCGAGCGAACCATGGTGATGGACAGGAGATTGGACAGAGAAGGGCTGTGGACGGGATGACCAACAGGCCGAGGTCGAATGAGGCCAGAGGAATGCCCAATAGAGCTAGCGACCGCCACCACAGAATAACAGAGCTTGTAAATAACCACAATATTACAGAGCTTGTAAGCATCCACAGAACTTACGGACAACAACAAAAAGCAGGAGCTCCGAACGGGTGAGAAATTACCCTGGTGATAGATGGCTTGTAGCTCGTGGTCGCGAATGAAATTTAGACCCACACCCACAGCCTCCTCAGACCATATTCCATAATCGCGCGACTGAGCATCAAGCTTGGTGGTAAAGCAATGGAGCGTCATGATTATAACAGGGGGAATTTTGCGTCGATCCACGCAGAGCATTAATGCAAATCCGCCTCCCGATCTCCCATTAAAACACTTCCCCTGCTCGCATGAGTTAACATCCCGGGAGGCCACGCTGCTCTGCAGCTGGCAGTACTGGGCATTAACTTCTTGCATGGATAACTGTGGAAGCGGTTATGCCACCCGGATCTGGGACTCATTTGAAATTATTATTAATTCTTATAAATTGAATAAATTAAGCTTAATTGCAATTAGGGGAATGAGGTGTTTTTGCATTTAAATTGAATTAACTAAATGTATGAATTATGTGTCTAAATTAAAATGAGTATGGAAATTTTAAAGACTGAAATTTTTCTTCAAATTGAACATGGAAAATTTGAAGGATGGAAAAAAATTTCCAAGTTTAAAAATGTTAGAAAATCTTATTAATCCTCAATATTAAGTTAAAAAATGTTTAGCAATATTTTTGTAAGAATACTAAATTTTTTAATTATTTTATAGTCTCTAAATTAGTATAAAATTTAGGTGAATCATTTTTAGAATAAACGCAAATCTTTTTTTTTTTTTAGAAAACCATGGAAAATTAGCTCACTTGGAAACATTGGCCCCTATAACTTTCCTTGAAAAACAAAAAAAATTCATCTGCCTTTAATATCAATATTACAATAATAAAAAAAATCATTTGAATACATTAAAAATATATCATAGATTCATCTTAACCTAGTCCAAAATTATATCATAGATTCATCTTAACTTAGTCCAAAATTATCACCAATATATGATTACGCATTAAGCTAATTCTATAATATAACAAATATTCATATTAAAAAAAATAAAAAAATGCACAAAATTAAAAAAGTCTCTGTAATTTTTTTAAATAATTAATTTATAACCCATATTTAATAAAACTAAAATTAAACAAAACATTTACTCTCATTTACATATTTTTATTTTAACTTATATTTTTTTATTAATTATATATATTAATAACATAGAAATATATATTAATAACATATTTGTAACATTCCATTAAAAAAAATTCACTTAATATAATGCTATTTGTGATGTCTTCTTGTTCTGGTAACTCTCTATTGATATATTGTAAAAATTTTATACAATATTTCTGAGTGAAAGGAGATGAATAAACTAATGGCCATTTATCAAACTATGATTTGAACTAAATTCCGTCTCATTATATTGTTACAATCTCAATTTATTGGAACAGATTGAAATCACCCCTATTCAGTGATTATGCCAAATGCACGATATAGTCATTGTAAATGGCCAGTTACCAGGACCAACTCTTTTTTAATCAACGGGGACACTGTGGGATTCCACTATTCACTAGTTTGTCTATGCTCTCATTTTTTGGACACCCCTTAATTGGAATATGGTGATTCAATCTTTGGTGAAGTTAATTTAATTCAAATTCACAATTCAAATTCACTAGGTAGATTTTTGGAGATTAATTTCTTATATTAATTGCACATTTCTGAAATATTTTATTCAATTCAAAATATTTCTGGTATGAAGGTCTCTATTAGGCAACTGGTTCCTGGCATGATACAACAAATGCAACATGTCTATCCCGATTGTAGAGGCTCAGACGAGATAATCAGTGGCAAGGATGAGTGTGGTTAGTGTAAAGGGAACAAAGTTGTTCAAGACAAGAAAGTACTAGAGGTACACGTCGAGAAGGGACTATTGCATGGACAGAGGATAGTCTTTCAGGGTGAAGCTGATGAAGCATCGGACACTGTAACTGGGGACATTGTTTTTGTATTGCAATTGAAAGATCACTCTAAGTTCAAACGAAAGGGTGATGATGAAATGGACCATCCTATTGAATATTGATATTGATGGGGAAATAATGTGATATTGATTGATTAAAAATGAGTACATGTTTATTTACAGATCACAGAGAATTGCCTGCTATACCGATCTGGACTAATCTTGTTACGTTATGACATGCATTTCCTCAACAAAACTGTCAATACTCATCAACCAGAAATCGACTAATTTCTTCAAACTCTACAAGGGACTAAAACAAGATTGTTCCCCTTATCCATTACTATTTATTTTAGTTATTGATGGTCTGAGCAGAGGCATTCAGTGGGCTAGAGAAAATGGACTAATTGCTAGATGCAGGGTAATAAGAACCATTGGTATTTCACATCTCATGTTTGTGGATGACCTGTTGTTTTCTAGAAAAATAAAGTAAGCAAACTACAAGCATTCCACAACATACTTTCCAGATTTGGGGTGGCATATAGAATTATTATGAACAAAGATAAATCTGTTCTCTGATTACTAGTATCTTGCCTCCAAGTCGCTAGCACATTTACTAACACTGATACAAGTAACTCATTCAAAAATTGGGAATATGAAAACATACCAGGAATTGGGAATCCACAAACAAATAAAATCCAGTACGTTAGGAAGCCTATGGAATGTGCTCCTCTCCAAGCATAAATTGTGCTTAAACCTTACTTGATAAGTGTTTGCTGAATAATGAATCTATGCTCCACTCCAGCTTAAATCGTTGTCAAATCTTGCTTTGGGCAGCCTTCAGACACAACCCAATAAAATTATAGACCCAATACATGACCCGTATTGACATTAGTGGCTTTCAATTGAAACTACCAAATGAAATGGTATCAAAGGGTAATTGTGAAATAATAATTTATAAGAACTTGGATCATATGCACAATTAAAAAAAACAACTCAAAAAGAAACTGTTGTTTTTTAAATGGGAGCAACTTAGAAACTATCAAATGTAATGGTATGAAAAGGTAATTTTGACATAATAAGTAATAAGAACTTGCATCATATGCACAATTAGAAAAAAATTGAAAATTGAACAACGCTCCTTAAATTTTTTTTAAGATATTATTCCAATTTTTGAACGCTTCCGTGCAAAACATTAAACCCAAATATCAAAAAGGCAAAGCTGATCTTCAAACCTCTTTTATAAAGGCCTTTTCATTCGCAGCCGATAGACCGAGCTTTCTCATCGGAGTTTTAGCTAGTTCAGCTCGATTCTTCCATTTCCTCGTTTGAGTTTTGTGTGCATCCGTTTATCGGAGCTCCATTCTCTTCGTACTTTTTAGCTCTGTGCTGCATCAGGCTAGTACTGATACTCGTTCTTTCCGTTGATTTATACTAAAAACTTTCCGGCATAGAGGTCTTTCAGCTTCTCTATTTTCTCTTGACGAATTCGTGGCATTTCATTACCTGCAGCAATGGCTGCTACGGAAGGAATCAAACAGCACCAGTCGACATGGAGTCCGTATGACAACAACGGAGGGTAAAAGTTTCTCCATCATTTCCTTTTCCACGCATTTTTAAAAGAGCGTTTGCGTTTTTTCTTTCTCAGGGCTCCAAACGGATTCTCATCTTATGAAAATTCAGAGAAACATTGAATCGGATCATTAACCTGCTATACCCGTACTGTGATTTGGGTCAACATTGTCTTGCTATTTTTCCATTTATTTTGAAGACAAAATATTTGAGTTTTAGATTTCTTCATATCTCGGGGTTTTACCTTTTTAAAATTTTTATGCAGAACATGTATTGCAATAGCTGGTGCCAATTACTGCGTGATTGCAGCAGATACCCGAATGTCCACTGGCTACAGCATTCTCACTCGCGATTACTCCAAAATTTGCAATCTGTAAGATTACGACTTTCATAAACTTATATTTTTATTTCGTAAAGGATTTGGCTTGGAACACTTTTCAATAGACGAAAATATGTTAAACTAGCACAGACCCATCTAAACCCGGGTCTGATATGCACCTTGAAGTTGCGAGGTCAAGGATGCATAACACGACTAATAATATTCAATGCCTTGTTCGTTTAATAGAAGAAATAATAGGAAAGAATTACACACTTTCAGTTATATATTGACCAAGAAAACAACATAACTAACTGGAAACCAAACACACAAATAGACACACAGGATTTATGTGGTAAAACTTCGATAGGGTGTCAAGGAAACATCCACGGGGCAAGGGATTGGAATCTATTAATTCAACAATGATTCTCCACGATTACATTTCTCGGGCATTCACTAGTTTTATATTGTCCACCTCCGTTACATAACTAACATTTTGGTATAGAACTGACTAGTTACATTTTACCCAAAATTACATAATTCGTTGTCAAACTAACAAACTCCACCTTGACAATAATTTTCCTAATCCCTTGCCCATGCCCATTCATCATCTTTTCTGCAAGCCAAGAGAAGCTAAACACCACCGTAGCTTCTCTACTGTCACTGGGTTTGTGAATATGTCTGCACAATTCTCTCGTGTATGGACCTTTTGAAGAGCTACTTTTCCGCCATCGATCACGTCTCAAAAAATGATACCTTACATCAATGTGATTGGTTCTGCTGTGATAAGCATGATTTGTAGCCAAGTGAATAGCACTTTGACTGTCACAAAGTACATTAACTTTCTCTTGCGTCCTTCCAATCTCATCGAGCAGACCCTTTAACCAAATTGGCATCTGAAACAGCTATATATTCAGCTTCGGTAGTGGACAACGCAACTGTTTCTTGAAGCTTTGACATCCAACTAATTGCTCCACCTGTAAGAGCAAAGACATAACCTGTAGTAGATCTTCTTTTGTCCAAATCACCTGCATAGTCAGCATCTACATATCCACAGACTGATCCTTCACTACCATTAAATACGATGCAATGGTCACTTGTGCCTCTTAGATATTGAAGCACCCATTTCACTGCTTGCCAATGTCTTTACCTGGATTTGCCATGAACCTACTGACAACTCCAACTGCATGTGAAATGTCAGGTCTTGTAAATACCATCGCATACATTAAGTTGCCTACAGCGTTTGCATATGATACATGAGACATATACTGCTTTTTTTCATCAGCTCTAGGACTCAAAACTGAAGAAAGCTTAAAATGGGAAGCTAGTGGAACATTAACAGGTTTCACATTGTTCATAGAGAACTTTTCAAGTACTTTTTCCACATACTTTTGTTGTGACAACCAAAGCTTACCATTTTTCCTGTCTCTGTGTATCTCCATGCTCAAGATATGTTTTGCTGCTCCAAGATCCTTCATATCAAACGTCCTAGAGAGTTGAGCCTTTAACCTGTTGATCTCTTCCATGCTTTTGCTTGCAATAAGCATATCGTCAACATACAAAGCTAAGATAATAAATATGTCATTGAAACTTTTGAAGTATACACAATGATCATACTCACTTCTTATAAAGTTCCGGCTCACCATGCTTGTTGGTTTAATAGAAGAAATAATAGGAAAGAATTACACACATTTAGTATATATTGATCAAGAAAACAACATAACTAACTGGAAACCAAACACACAAATAGACACATAGGATTTACATGGTAAAACCTCGACAGGGTGTCAAGGAAACATAAAGGTATAAGGCGAGACTAGTAGCAAAAGGGTATTCTTAAGTTGAAGGTATAGACTTTCATGAGATTTTTTCTCCAGTTGTAAAACTTGTTTCTATTCGTACTGTGTTGGCACTAACTGCGTTACTTAATCTTGAGTTAGAACAGTTAGATGTTAAAACAGCTTTTCCACATGGTGATTTGAATGAAGAGATATATATGGAACAACCAGAAGGTTTTGTACAAGGTCGCAACAGAAGATTAGTTTGCAAGCTTAGGAAATCATTGTATGGTCTGAGGCAGTCTCCCAGACAATGGTACAAGAAGTTTGATTCCTTCATGGTGAGTCAGAACTTTATAAGAAGTGAGTATGATCATTGAAACTTTTGAAGTATACACAATGATCATACTCATTTCTTATGAAGTTCTGGCTCACCATGAAGGAATCAAACTTCTTGTACCATTGTCTGGGAGACTGCCTCAGACCATACAATGATTTCCTGAGCTTGCAAACTAATCTTCTGTTGCGACCTTGTACAAAACCTTCTGGTTGTTCCATATATATGTCTTCATTCAAATCACCATGTGGAAAAGCTGTTTTAACATCTAACTGTTCTAACTCAAGATTAAGTAACGCAGTTAGTGCCAACACAATATGAATAGAAACAAGTTTTACAACTGGAGAAAAAATCTCATGAAAGTCTATACCTTCAACCTGAGAATACCCTTTTGCTACCAGTCTTGCCTTATACCTTTCGATACTTCCATCAACTTTCCGTTTCAGCTTGAAGACCCATTTGCATCCAACAACACTTCTCCCTTCAGGAAGCTCTACAAGATCCCAGGTATTGTTCTTGGCTAAGGAGTCCATTTCTTCTTCCATAGTCGTTTTCCATTTTTCGCTATCTGTATCATCTACTGCTTCCTGATAACAAGAAGGTTCCCCATCTTCAGTAATCAAAGCAAAAGATGAAGCAGAATCTTCATACCTTTTGGGAGTTTTCCTTTCCCTTGTAGACCTTCTTAGAGCGACTGGTTGCTGAAGTGGTTCAGAAACTTGAACTGGTTTAGAAGCTTCAACGGCTTCCTTTGTGTCTTTAACACCTTTTTCTCTAGAAGTCTCTCCTTCCTTTCGACTGTCACCGAAAGGTCTAGCCTCCAACTGAACTCATTGATTTGGCGATACCTGTTCTTGTTCAATTCTTTCAACATTTGATTTTAAAAGAGAGGATTCATCAAATGTTACATCTCTACTAATGACTATCTTCCGCAATGTAGGATCCCACAACCTATATCCTTTCACTGCATAGTCATACCCAACAAAGACATAACATTTCGACTTTGGATCTAATTTTGAATGCTGATTTTTCGGAATAAGAGAATAAGCATCACAACCAAATATCCTCAAATGTGAATAGTCACAAGACTGACCTGTCCAAACTTCTTCAAGAATTTTACAATCAATTGCTACTGAAGGTGATCTGTTAACTAAATAACAAGCAGTAGATACTGCTCCTGCCCACAACTCCTTTTGCAAGTTAGCATTGCTGATCATGCTTCTGGCTCTTTCCATAAGAGTCCGATTCATACGCTCAGCAACACCATTTTGCTGAGTATAAACAACAGTTTTGTGTCTAATAATTCCCTCATCCTTATAGTATTGTTCAAATTCAACTGAAGTGAACTGACTACCATTGTCAGTTCTTAAACATTTAATAGATTTGCCTGTTCTTTTCTCTACCATTACTTTAAATTGTTTAAAGACATTTAATACATCAACCTTCCTTTTTAGCATATAGACCCAAACTCTACAGGCGTAATCATCAATAAACGTTAAAAAATACAATGCACCTCCATATGACACAACAGGGGATGGTCCCCACAGATCAGAATGAATATAGTCTAAAACATCTTTACTATTATGATTTCCAACTTTAAATCTCTGTTTACACTGTTTTCCATACACACAATGTTTACAGAAATCTAACTTCAAGGATTTTAGATTGGGAAGAGATTTACGTTTCATCAGTATCTGAAGACCTTTCTCGCTCATATGACCCAATCGCTGATGCGATAGACAAGTACCTGCTTCTTCCTTTTCTGACGCAACCGCTGCTTCACTGACCTGAGTACTTCCTTTTAACTTGTAAAGATTTCCGACCTTTTCTGCCTTCATAACCACAAGAGCTCCTTTAAAGACTTTCAAGACGCCATCCTGACCTGTAAGCTTATAACCATTTGAATCCAACACTCCCAAAGAAATCAAATTTTCCTTCAAATCAGGTACATGTCTAACACTAGTTAATGTTCTAACTGTGTTATCGTACATCTTAATCCTGATATCTCCCATCCCAACAGTCTGACATGACACATTGTTACCCATAAACACAGAACTACCGTTTACATTTTTATACGAAGTAAACCAATTTCTATGTGGGCACATGTGATGCGAAGCACCAGAGTCTAACAGCGAGCTATCTAAACCCTGAGAGACATTACATTCAGGTGAAGTTTCATCTATCATACATAATTCTTCAGCAGATAAAACTTCGTCTATCATACCTGAATCGACCTGATTCGCTTCCTTCTTCTGGTTTTCAGATTCCTTTTGTTTCCAACAGTCTTTCTTCAAGTGTCCAATTTTATTGCAGTTCCAACATTTTGCCTTACACTTCTTCCCCTTCGATTTCGATCTGTAAGACCCCCTTGGTTTTTCTCCTCCTTGGTTTTTCTCCTCTTTCCTTTGAGCGTCCTCTAGCTACCATGGCTTCTGATGCAGCTGTGTCAGTACTGGATTTCCTTCGTACTTCTTCAGACAGGAGAGCTCCCACGACTGATTCAAACTTCAAAGAATCAGCAGTGCTCAAGTTGATTGAAGTTACAAAGTGATCCCATGATTAAGGGAGAGAACACAACAAGGTTATGGCTTTATCTTCTTCTTGTATTTTAACTTCCATATATGTTAATTGACATATAAGTGTATTAAAAACATTCAAATGTTCTGCAACGTTTGAACCTTCTTTCATTCGAAGACTGTATAACTGTCTTTTCAGATAAATTTTGTTGGTTAATGACTTTGTCATATAGAGTTTTTCAAGTTTTTCCCACAATCCTGAAGCTACAGTCTCTTCAACAATATTGAAGAGAACTTCATCTGCCAGGCATAACCGGATGGTACTGAGAGCTTGGGCATCCAAGTCCTCCCAGTTTGAAGTAGTCATGGTTGCAGGTTTCTTAGTTGCCCCATCCAATGCCTTGTGCAACCCTTGTTGCACAAGCTAATCCCTAACCTTCAGTTTCCAAAGAGCAAAATTGCTCTTTCCGATGAATTTCTCCACCTCGAATTTCGCATTTGACATCTTGGCCATTTTCCCTCCTTCCTAGGGTTTTAGTGTTTCTAGGGTTTATATATATATTTTTTTGTTTGTCTTTCTCAATAAATAATTCCCCAATTCAACAGAGTTTCATTTCAAAATCCTATGTTTCCTTTTCACCAATTTAATGGAAGAAACCCTTTATTTTTCTTCAATTTAAATGAAATCTTTACTTCAATTTACTCACATCCACATCCACCCTTTATTTTCAGAATAAAAAAAACTTTATTTCACAACTTTCTGAAAAAAAATTTTCTGAGACAATCTCTTTAAAAAAAATACCCGGATCCACCTTTGTCGAACATGTTCTGGCAGCACGTAGGACAGAGTGTTTCTTCAGCACGCACTTTCTCTTTGCTCCAGCACGCAGAGAATTCAGTGGATCAAACAGGTTTAGTACGCACTTCCTTTGCAAACTCTGCACGCAGACCAATCATGCAGACAACACACAGCTCTGGTCTTCACACGCAGAGGGGATAGTATGTAGAGGGTTTGGACTGGCGTCCTTCTATCAGGCAGCACGCAGAACAGACCAGCAACGCTCACACAACAAAGAACTCCTCCACAACAACGTTCCACACAGGGAGCATGGAGGGCAGACCAACAACGCGCAACACTTGTCTTCACACAGAGACAAGTAGTTCCTCCTCATGCAGAAAAACACGCAGCTACTTCGACGGCTGCACACGCAGACTCCTTGACGGCTGCACATGCAGATTCCTTGAAGACTTCTCGACAGCCTGAACAGGGTCAGCGACGGCTCCACGCAGAGAGCACAACTCTTGTCCAACGCAGAGAGCACTCCTCCTTGTAAACCGCTCCACGCTGGTTCACACGCAAATGACACCCAACAACTTCATGCCTTTCGCTCTTACGCAGAGGTTTAATAGCAGGTCCTTCTCTTACTCAGGGCAGGTTGCTCGCTCAGCCACACACTCAGCCACACAGTGATCGCTGAATTTTTTTCTTTTCTCCACAGACAGATTCACGCTCACGCACTGATACCATTTGTTGATTTAATAGAAGAAATAATAGGAAAGAATTACACACATTCAGTTATATATTGACCAAGAAAACAACATAACTAACTGGAAACCAAACACACAAATAGACACATAGGATTTACGTGGTAAAACCTCGACAAGGTGTCAAGGAAACATCCACGGGGCAAGGGATTGGAATCTATTAATTCAACAATGATTCTCCACAATTACATTTCTCGGGCATTCACTAGTTTTATACTGTCCACCTCCGTTACATAACTAACATTTCGGTATAGAACTGACTAGTTACATTTTACCCAAAATTACATAATTCGTTGTCAAACTAACATGCCTCGGCCATTCGAACTATGCATCATCGTTTTTTGCAACTTCAAGATGCACGTTAGACCTAGGTTTAGCTGGGTCTGTGTTAGTTTCCGTGTTCAACTCAACCAATGCGCTGTCTAGATTTAATACAACATGACACACATGGGTACACACACTAAAATTTGATGGATCATCCCCACCCCCACCTGGGTTGTAAATGCAGGTCACTTCTCTTGTGCAATCAGGAACATTTGTCATGCTCCAAGATGCTAAAATGGGCTTTTGACTGGCCATGTTGAATGCTTGAGAACAACAAGCTTCAAACAAAGCAGTTCTGATTCAATGGTTAGCGGTGTTGTTTGCCGAGTGCTGATCACGAGTTCATTTATTGCTAAATTGGCAGTTCCATCGTTTCCGTTTCCAATGGTGGACTCTTTCCTAGCGGCAGTCTCATTCTCTTAAGGAATTGGCTTCCCCTCAAGTGCTCATTCTCGTAGCAATTCTCTTTGTGCAGTGGTTCAAACCACTTTCAATGTGCCGTACTTAATAGTCCAAGGCTGCTGGGAAGCGGGAGAGGGGAGCGACAATTTTCAGAAGCTTCTGGGTCGGGAGCGATTTTGGGTGTGGTTTTTTTATGTAGTATATATTTTGATGCATATATGTTGACAAAAACATGTATAATGTTGAATTACTTATAAAAAGTGTAAAAACATGGATTAAACCATATAACATCAATCATCTAGTAGCTAGAATTTTATTTTTATCAACCACAGGTCCACAAGTTACAACATCTTGATTCTCATCATCATCATGTTGGGTGTGGAGTCTGGACCTTGATTATTTTCCTAATTCAGAGGTCTTGTTTCATCTGTGTTTGGATCTTGGTCTCTGACAGGGGGTGTGGGGGGCCTTGCCCTCCATATTGTTGTAGGGGGGTCTACAGGGCAACAACAACCTTTGGGCCCCTAAAAGGAAATTTTTGAGAAAATTGCCTAGTAAAATATTGTAATTTTGTAGTCAATCTGGACGGTTCATTAGGTGGAGATTTGACATTGGAAATTATGTTAATTTAGGTTTTTTTTTTGTCCTAGAAGACAACCCTCGATTTGTATGAAGGAATTGTATTGCAGTTGGGTATTATTCTATATCTATTATATCTATTCCTGTCTTTTGCTATCACTTGATCACAAGTTTTGACTCATACAGTCTTATAATATAATCTTGTAGAGATGCTTTCTTACACAAGTTTATGAAATAGTGTAGGTTGTTTTACATTGGGAGTATATAAAATTTGTTGTTCCAACCCTTTTCCTTCTCACTAGCTTTGTCGCATACTTTTACAAAGGTGTTGAACAGTGATCGTTTCTTTTTTTTTTGCTTGCGGAGAAAAGAAAAGAAATATATTTCCAACTCTTCTAAATGTAAGGCTCAATCCTCCAAATTAGCCTCCTTTGGGTTGTTGTCCCAAGTGATATATGCTATATTAAGTTGAGCCCACTGACAATAATGTGATAGCAACCTCAAGTTGTAGTGTACATAAACCAAGCTTTCTGCTGGGTTTTCATTGAAGCAGTTTCTTTTGACATTGTGGATGAAGCTATAGGTGCTCCAACACTTCTTTGCAGAGGAAGTATTAACCACTTGTGAAAGCACTAGGGAGGGAGCAAATGTTTTTTGGCGGGAGAAATTAGGGAGCGAATTTTTTTGGTGGGAGTGTGCTCCGTAAGTGCTTTCATTTGGAATGCGCTCTGGGAGTGAGTGCAAGGGGGAGCCCACTCCCCTGCGGCCCTGTAACAGTCATCTGTTTAGTTTGTTGCTTTTTCCATGCCATGTCCCTCAGGTTTTTACGCAAGTCTAATTTACTAATGGGAAGGCCAATAGATTAGTCATGAACTTTTGAGAAACGTTAGTTGAAACTTGAAACAATATATGATGCCCCCTCTCTCCAGGACTTTTAGCTCAGTCTCTATTTTCAACAAATTTTGCCAGAGTCGAGCATTTCATTATATAGCAGTGTGTGGTTCTGTACAAGTCCAGGTTGGTTCAAAGCCTCCCCAGGTTGTAAGCTTGCAGCCTGTCAAATATGTATCCGACTCAGAAAAGCTGCAAATTTGCACCAATTGTCAGAGGTATACAATAGATTTTGTATCACATACATCCAACATACATTGAACATTGAAGTCACGATCCAATGTATGAGTACAATAACAAATAGGCACATCATTGGAAAGTTTGATTCACTTTATAGGAACGGAAATTGATTGAAAATCAAAAGATCCAAAGAGCAATTGCATGGAGGCCTACAACTACTTTTCCCTTGTCAGTTAATGTGAAAGTTAGCTACACATTCTTGAGAATAAGGCAATGTATGCAATCGTAACCTGATTGAATAAATAAATTTTCCTTGTTTGTAGGATTCAAAAAGTTCATGTAAATGGATGCCACTAAAAGCCTAGACCTTACCAAGATTAATGCGATTAGTTTGGAAAAATTTTGTAGTAATTCAGCCTAGACATTTGAAAAATTGCAATAAGAAAGATGTCAGCCATTTCAAATCATAGATAACACAAAATAATGTTGATGGAACAGATCATGAAAGAACCTACAAATGTATTTGTGGCATGTACGTATTCAAAATGAATAATCTAGACCAGGAACCTTGTAGATGATAAAGGTAAATGTGTGTGTGTGTGTGTGTTTTTTATATTCATTTATTGTGGCTTTAAAAGCTGACTTACTATCTAATTAGTTGTGAGACAATGAGGTGTTGATGTTTATAGCTTCGGATAGGAACTTCCACACCATTCTAAGTGTCTAGATGTGTGGAAGTTGTCCAAGACCCTCAACCTTAGCAAATTTACCTCACTTGAAGGCAATTTTTTTTTTCATCTTCTTGTTTATTTGTTTTGTTTTGGTTCGTGGACCTTGGAGATCGGTGATAGCTACATCCGTAGAATATTTGTACCAGGCATATCCACTTGAAGGGATCACTTCCTTCTGGCTCAACCACGAAGCCTGACCCCAAGAGTGTCAAGAGAATTGAATTTGTGACATTTCAATAGCAAAGGTGCTTTAATGATGGGTTCTGCCCATCACTTGCTCTCTCTCTCCCCCCCCCCATACTTCCCCTCATCCTCTCTGTCCCTCCCTCCTCCTCTTCGTCTTTCCCTCTCTCCCCCTCCCCCTCTGTCTCTTCCCTTCCTTCTCCCTCTTCCTCCCTTCTCCCCCCCCTCTCTATCTCCCCCTATGTTCCTCTTGCTCCCCCTTGCTCACTCTCTCTTTCACTCTCTCACTCTCTCTCTCCTTCCACTCCCCCCCTCTTCCCCTTTGACTCCCTCTTGCTTCCCCTTGCTCACTCTTTCTCTCTCATTCTCTCTCTCCCCCCCATCGCTTGCTCTCCCTCTCTCTCTCCTTCCACCTCCCCCTCTCGGGGCTAATTAAAGGATTAATTAAAGTGAAGTGTTTTTTTATAAAAGGTTAGTTTAATAGAATGAAATGCAAAGGATTTTGCATTAGTGAATTTGATTGATGAATCCTAACCATTGATCTCAAATGAGGTGAGATGTAAACTCAACCATCAATCACTTTGGATTTGGTCACTTTTTTCAGGAGGTACTAGTTCTTAGGAGACAAATTTGATAGGGTCCACCTAGAATAAACCCTATTAGATTGAACACTTCCTTTTCTCTCTAGATCTTGATGACTGAGGACCGCACACTATATAGAAAATCCCATATCATATCAACATCTAGGTCAATGAGACCTCACATCTCCTCTAGGCCTGCAAATAATATATCATTTCCAACTAGAGTTTCTCTAGGGCTTTGCTCACACCATTGTGCTGATGTCATATCCCGTTGGGTCAACATACATCCCAGTTTTATGTGATCCCAAAGCTGAAATTGTCCCTCACGGACCATTACCTGATTCTTTCTGATGACCTTGAGTGGTAGGGGAGTTCCAATGAATCACAGGTGTCTGCCTAGTATCTTACAACCTGTACTCCCTATTGAAGCTCATTTGCTTGCCAGGTCACTTGGGAGCTGGCATAACTAGTCTCTTATTTTGTGGCAACAGGGGTCACCCATATCCTCCTTTCTGTAGACATTATCTATGATGCAGATATTGCCTCGCTGTTATATCTAGCTCCTGCTTTTTATCTTTTCATATTCCAAAATTACTTGATCAACACTCCTTCATGCATTTCTCATGTACCTGTCAGTTTGGTTTACTTTATGCTTCGGGATTAAGCTTAGTTTCTCCTGCAGGTGATCATCACCGTACATTTTTTTTTTGTTCCCTTCAGTCCATTGATCCTTTTTTTGGTCATTCATTGGACATTAATATAACTAAATTATATCTGATTGGTTGTTCAGCTTTGAAAGTTCTCACTGCTTTAGTTTCTCATAGAAGTAGCTGCTTTTGCTGTTCTTGCAACTGTTGGAACTCTATTCCAACTGTTAGAACTCTATGCTCTGTTTGGCAATACATTGCTGTTATCTTAGTAGTTTGGGTTGTGATAGGTTGGCTGTCACAGTTTTTCAGATCACTGTTGGTGCAGTTCTTGGTATCCATAACATTAGGGACCCTGACAAACTGGTTTTGTCTGCTGTCATCAAGTCTGGGCTGATAATTGTGATATCAGAGATTCAATAACAGCAACATTTATATTAGAATTGAGAAACAGATAGTGGTTCTAGCAATGTTGGGGTTAGAGTGCTTCTGTATAATTTTGCTTTGCAAATAGTGCATTAAACAACAAATGCTCTATATTCCTTTATCACTCTGCTGCAAAACTTTGGTCTGAATCTAAGGTATGTTTTATAGAATCCCACATCTAACAGAGGTATTGGAAGACATTCATGATTCTTGTGAAACTGGACTTCGAATTGAAAAACCTTTGTTTTTGCTAAATAGTTTCATTATCCACCATTGTCTGTACAATGTGAATGTTAGGTCAGGTTGTCTGATGATCCTGGATATATTCAGTATTCTATATAAGCTTATATTAGCTATCGATATAAGTGCATGCATTGTAGATTTCTCATCTCATAAAATAAAGTACTTTCAGTAATATTTAACTTGCTTTGTACCCTTTTTCATTTTTCACATTGATTTAAAAAATGCTGTAGGTAGTTGTGGTAGTTCATTTTTCTTCAACCAGATCTTAGGAAATTTGTATGTTGCAAACTTTTTTAACTGCCTACAAAAGGAGGATCTAAAAAAACTATGATTTCTAATTTCTGCAATAGATAACTTCTTTATCTGTTGAACAAGATTCTTTTAAATCAACTTTTGTATTACCACTCTGCTCTTGAATATGCTGAGAACACTGATAACAATATTTGTCTAATTGTTCCCAAAAGAAAGTAAACTATTCCTCTTGTGATTAGACTTGCAAGGGCATGAAAACATCTTGTAAAGGTCTTGAAAAAACTTGCATAATCATATATTTGCAAAATCATGTCATGCTCATTATAGAGTTATAATAAATTTTGACATTGGTGTCACTGTGTCTCTTTGTTTTTGATAATGTTGGATGGTGGCAATGCCAAAGTTCTCTCGTTGCGGTGCCCTTCTTTGGATTGTCCATTTCAACTCTTGTGGGCTTTGTTGTGTCTTTTTCTATCTGTTCTAAATCCTCTTTTTCTCTAGATGAACTCCCCATGGTCACTTTTATGATTGTACCTTTGGCGGTCTCATTAGATGATTTTGGCCAATATTAGACATTAAATGTCAATATCTAACTTTAAATTGTGGTAGGCTAGCTATGGAACAAAATCAAGCTAATGGTAATCAATCTAAGTTGTTTTTATCGTTGGGATTTGCTACTATTTTAAATGTAGATAGTGACTGTTTGCTTATCTCACAACTCTTTCCAATTTTTACTATAGGAATATGCATTCAATCGTGTAACTTGGAACCTTGAATATGTAGGCTGGCTGCTTGTCTCCCATAAAAACAAACTTTTATCTGTTATTATATGATTGTCCTGATATTGGTTGCATTTAAATTTGGAAATGGAATCCTTGCTGTGTTAATATGCTAGTGTCATAATAGGGTCTTTTATTGGTATTATACTATGCTGCACTGGTTTCCAGAATGAGGGAACAGTGTCTGGGATGGCTAGAGCACACCCCCAGGTTTGAGGGTATAGTGGGTTGGGGACAACAATAAAATATATATAGAAAATAATAGTTGTATATATACAGAGGGAGAGAGAATTTTCCAGAATGGGGGAACAGTGTCAGGGATGGTTAGAGCACACCACCAAACTTAATGTTCAATGAGAGTGATCAAAACCGGCGCAAAATTCAAAGAAGCCCATAAAGATGTACAACCCAGTGAATCTCCCAAGATTAAAGCCGAAATAAGAATTTAGCCTCAGAAACAAAACCCAAACCAAAAGGAGCAAAAGAAATACGCCCAAAAATATGATTTCTTCAATAAATATTTGAATCGTATCGAGGAACATATCCAAGACAGAACCCAGGCAAGACTTTGGCCTTTCAAAGAATTTTTACTAACTCCATTACGCTGCAAATGTAAAACTACGAATTCCTTGTAACCTTGATGTCGCAGATGACCTCAGAGCATTCAATCAAAATCGTGTATTTGGACAGCAGCCAATTCTCTTTTTATAAAAACCGTAGAGGCTTCTAGGGAGTGGACCCACTAATTTTAAAATTAAAATTTTGTTCCAAAAGTCCCTTTTTGCAATGAGGCCGATTAGGAGGGAAAATTAAAACATTTTAACTTTGATTTTTGGCCCCAAATGTTACCTTTGAAAAGTAAATTTGAATATATCCTCAACCACAATTAAATTTGAATTCCTTCAAAAAAATTGTTTGATTTGGCTTCTTAATAAAAGTCTTTTTTATCTTGTAGATATGAGCCATGGTCAAGCCAATTGTATGTTGCCACATCATCAATTATTTAGGGCTTTCAATCAATAAGCCATCATGCCACATCATCAAATATTTGAGCAGGTGCCACCTCAACAGCCCTTGGGGTTTTGGATCACTAGCTGGGGTCATAAACTTTGACGGAGCATATCTCTCAAACCGTGAAGGCCCACGAGATGCTCCACATGTCAATGGAAATAACATAACAAGTAGAATCTAATGGCGAGGGTCACAAAGAAAAACTCATTGATCTGCTTCCTCGAAAACTCCAACAACTGTGGGGTGTGCACAACTTCCAAGGAAGCCAAACCCTAGAGCTAGGTTTTTATCCTGTAGGTAGGGTTTCATCAACCCGCATCATCCAGTTGCAACCTTATCACATCATCAAGCTGCATCATCATCACCTGCATCATGGGTTCCAAGGGATCCGAACCTTAGGGTTAGGGTTTTGTCATGCAGCTAGGGTTTCTGCCACATCATCAACATCCTAGGGCTTCATCATCATCTGCATCGTCATCCTGCACCTGCTGCTCTTGCCGCATCTGTTGCTTGACATCAATGACAACATACTCAACAATTGTTTTTGCCTCTCATTGTTCCAATACATGGTAGTCCATATGTTGAGATTTTAATTTTCTATGTTGCCTTTAAATTTTCTTGTTACAAGGCACTCGTAAATTTAGAAAAATGAAAATGAGAAAAAGATTAAGCTTCTAACTATAAAATTAGAATATTATAGCTCAATCATTTGTTCTGCAAGTACCTTATTTTTGAGGTTTCATGTTGGGGGTGTGAAATTGTTAGGAGGAGCATGTTATACGGCATAGCAAGTTGTTATAAGTAGATTGACGAACTCTTTGTTTGTGATTTTGCTTCATGTACCAATCCATGGCAGTCCATGTTTTGAGCTTTTAATTTTCTATGTCGCCTTTAGATTTGATTGTTACAAGCTAAGTTACCAGGAAACAGAAACAGATATGGATCCACCAGTTTTTTGGAAAGCTAGGATCTAGATATGGTGGGGAAACACCACATACGAAAAATACAATAATATTTATATTAAAAAAATAAAAAAAATTCAAAGTTAAAATCAAAGCCATTCTAAGAGGACTCTTCATTGAGAGTTGGATGGGATTGATCTAATTAAATTATTATTGACACAACTATTCTTTGTACACTATATATGATTATCCATGTATTGTCTCAAAGCTTTCATGTTAGCATTATCAAATATTGAAAATTAAAATTTTGATATGTCAGACCTCTCCTACTAGCATTATCATGTGCTATATGGCCTATAGGTAATTAATAACTTATATGACTATACAGCCTATAGATTACTAATAAGTAATCTAATTAAAAATCTAAAGAGTATTTGCTTTTTATGGTTTCAAATAGGTGGCAAATATCCTTAAAAAAGGAACAAAAATAATCCAAAAACCCTAATATTATATGCTTGGGATCTGGCGTGTGAGGGCTAGTTGGTACAGGATCTGTTTCAGTAGCATGGGATATGTTTCCAGGTTTGAAGGATCAGTTTATGTGGTGGGTCCGTATCCGTATCTGTATCCAAAATATGGATCCTCAGATCCAACATCAAGACCCTGTGGATCCAGTAACACAGGTTACATGACACTTGTAAATTTAGGTAAACAAAAATGTATAAAAAGGATCAAGCTTCTAACTATATTCCTTTCACAAGTATTTGGTGAGAATCTCGTGTAATGTACCAATTGTTCGCTGATTAAATGACTTTTTGATCATATATTGCATGCTGCTTCAAGCTTTCAGGCTGCATTCTAGTTTTAAAAAATTCGCTACATGATATGTTGTGCATTGGTTATTGCAGAGCAGATAAGTGTGTGATGGCATCATCAGGATTTCAGGCTGATGTAAAGGCACTACAGAAAAATTTATCTGCAAGACATCTGGTGAGTACTATGTGTAATTAGGATTTTTAATGCATTTACTTCCACTTCACCAGTTCCAGATATTCCTCAAGAAAATGTTAGAATTTAGAACTTATGCCAATCAAATGGATGATCTAAACCAATGGACAAAAATCTGGTGACCTCTACACAATGAAGTAGGAAAGTCTTTTTAAAACAGTACTGACTACAGGCATATGGTGTTTGAGAAACAAAAACACCTTTCCATATAATTCAGTAGAAGTGGTCTGTTCACCAGCTTCTTCACTACTATCATGGATCATTCAATCTTTGATGCAAGCAGGGGCTTGACCTTGGGTTCCACCTCATCTCTAGTTTCTTCTACTCTTGCCCCATGTGGCTAGACCTGGAGGCTGCTGCATATCACTCCGCAAGAGCTCATTATTCCAGACTTCAGGGCATTCTCTAGAGAACATCATCATATAGGCTCTCCTGTGGACATTGCCATTCCTAGATCTGATGATGACACTGACTGATCCTCGTGACTGATGGCTATGAGAAATATACATGTTCTGGTCCATTACATCAAATTTCATCATGTTACTTGTGGAAATTGAACCTGGGTGGGGAGGATCCCAGTCATTCCTCCCAACCACCCGAGATAAACCCAATTGACTTTTAAAACGGACATGGGGGTGGGATTTTTATATATATGTGTGTGTGTGTTTATTTATATTTAAATAGCACAGCTAATACAATGGGCTAATTGCAGATTTATCAACACCAGCATAACAAGCAAATGAGCTGTCCTGCCATGGCACAGCTTCTCTCAAATACTCTTTATTACAAACGATTTTTCCCATACTATTCATTCAATGTTTTAGGTGGCCTAGACAATGAAGGTATGCCATATATCTCTGAGTATATTTGCTTTCACTATTTATACAATATAATCGTCTTTGCTTTGCTTTAACTATGCATATTTAATTCTTCTATGCCGTGGAAATTGTTACAGGAAAGGGCTGTGTCTTTACATATGATGCAGTTGGCTCATATGAACGAGTAGGATATGGTGCACAGGGGACGGGTGGGACACTTATGATGCCTGTTCTTGACAATCAGCTTAAATCTCCTAGTCCTCTGCTCTTGCCAGCTCAGGTATGTTAGAATGTTGTTGTCTGGGAAATTTTTTATATTAAAATATAAAATAGTTTCTCAGAACAATGGGAATGTTTCAAGAGGAAAGGTAATTTTCGATGAGAAAAATGCTGACAATTAGTGCCATAGCTCATTATTAAGAAATACATCGTACTTACCCCAAAATACTTAAGTGATCCAAATGACACTGCGAGAACATCATCCTTGCATCATGTAAGGAATCAGAACTCCTCCATGAGTATGTCATTCTTGCGCCATGCCATTTCATATCTTATCATGATCAAAGTTTTAGGATTTATGTTTTCATGTTGGGGTGTCATTGTCCCAAGCCACATGATGCTGGCAGTCATTCGTTCATGGTAATGCAATATAAATCATCCATAACCATCATTTCAGACATAGCTTAGCATCCTGCTTAATGAAAAAGGTGGAGATTTGCACATGCACTTAATAATCACACTGTTTCTCTGCAGTTAGCACAGTGTCAAGTTTCAATTCCTTTCCCTTATCAGTTGGAAATTGTGCTAAAATTTGTTTTTAACGTTTCATAAGCACACAAAATTGTTTAGTGTCTTTCTATGTATGACATAAAAGACCACATACAGACTCCATAATTACAAGCATTTCCTAACAGATCTATTTTAAATAATTCCTGCTGTAACTGCAATGTTGATTTTGAGAGTCAGATACAGTGTTGCAAACTGCCTGATTTTTATTGCAAAACCATGAGGTTTTGACCTAGCTGATTTGATTGGCCGAAAAAAATCAGCAATTTTTTGAAGGTCAAAAATCACAATTTTATCATAAACTGCGCAACAAAATTCATGTGACTTTAGTCACTTTATGTGGTACAAAAGTACAAAGTACTTTATTATATTAAAGTTACTTTATGTTTGTAAAGTGACTTTATGAAAAAAGTACATGGTGTTGGAAAATCAAAGTATTTGTAGATTAGAGTTGACTTTCTTTGATAATTACTTGTGATATTAGTTGGCCTTTTACTACATCTAATTTTTCTTTATCAAGCAATTACCAAAACATGAAGATCACAAAGACACAAAGAATACAAAATATAGGGTTCCAAGCCAGGGCAAAACCCCTCCAAGGGGAAAACCTTGAAAGAATACTTCTCTTCTTATAGAATCAAATCAAAGTGAGACTTCCAAGACCCAAAGACCAAGACCAAGACCTCCTTCAAGCACCAAGTCAACCCTCCAACAATTCCTTCCTCAAATAAAGTCAAGTCAACAAGGTCAACAAAAGTCGAACTTCAAAATTTTTGGTCAAATCAATGTTTCAGTCCTCTATTCTAGATCTGCACTTCGGACCTGTATTCTTGTCCTCCTGCAGTTACCCATAAACCCTAATCTCACATTAAAGCATAAAATTCAGTTTTTCCCTCTTTCCTTTGACTTTCTCGTCTTCTTGACCTTTGCTCTTCTTGCTTCCTTCTTATTTCAGATCGAACTTGATGGTGGCGTGTCAAATGAGGACGAGGTCTCCTCTAAATATCATCATCCAAGTGAGCGAAAAGGTGCCCAACAGGGCCAACTTGTCATGGCAGGGCCGACTTGGTCTTGGAGGAGAAAATGACTCTTTTTGACTTAAAAATAACAATTTTCTCTTGTTACAAAGTGTCCAAATGGGACTTTAATACATGACAAATGTTCTTCTTTGACTCAACAAGCCCTAGTAGCATTAAGAACATGCTTTGACGTAGACTTGAGCATGAAACCCATGCTTCAACAAATAAAAATTCTTTTTCTTTATACAAAGTCGTGATTACAAATGTCATTATGAAGATCGAATCTAGTTACATTCTCTAACACATGGTGCTTTATATTATTAAAGTCACCTTGTGTTTTTAAAGTGACTTTATGTGGAAAAAGGTACAAGGTACAAAAACAACATTAACGTGACTAGGGAGGTTCTTAATGAAGGGGGGACATGAGAAAAGGGGTCAAGTGAAGATTAGATCTCCACTATCGATCTATGAGAGCTGAGATCTAATCTCAACAATAAATCAAAGGGTTAGGGTTCTCTCATCATTATGAGAGACTAAAAAGGGAAAAAGGAAACTAGAGCTTATTATTCTTCAAGTGCATTGTTGAAGAGATCAAAGAACGAAGAAGAAGAGGTTGTGATAGTAAGGTGGATGAAGAGAAAACATACAACAAGGAAAGTCGCCACAAATCTGTGTTTCCAACAGATGTAACATGCATGTAGACCAATGAATTTGAGTAGGGTTAGCAGGTCGAGATTCCAGGAGAGATTTGCGTTGTTTTTGAGGAGGGCTGAGAGAGTTGTCTGAAGTTCGTTTTTCTGGCAAAGTTTTTAGTTAGTTGGCTCACATTTTAAGGAGATCTATCAGGGTGTTTAGCATGCAAATTGAGGCTGAAAGGGGGGACAATCTGCACCTGATTTGAGGAAAACTTTAGAGGAAGGTTCTTCAGAACAAAGATCAATTTTTGAGCAAAGAATTGACTGTGGTTCAAACTCCAAATCTGTCAGAAGTTTGAAACTGTGGCTTGAATTTCCAGAACTAGAGTTGAAGTTGTGACAGAAATTCCAACGATGCTGACATGATATTCAAGGGGAGATAAGTACCTTGATGTGTTAATGTTGTGTAATTATTCTATAAGATAAGCTAATAAAATCCTCTTCTAGACTAGTTTTCCCCTTGTGGGTTTTTATAGGGTTAGAGTTTGTCCAAAAACTGTGTCCTAAAATTTAGTGCATGTTTATTTATTTTATCAATTGAAAAGTGAAAGAAAAGTAGAGCTAGTCTTGTAATGTTTCTTTTAAATTTTCACTACCCTTATATATATCAGCATGATGTGGAGCTATGGGCATTAAACCATATGCAAAGAAAACTGAAACTTGGGAGGGCTACACGAAACCGAAAATTTCTACATGGTATTAGAGCAGTGAACCTTAAGCCGATATAGAAAAGACAACAAGCATACCTTCTGCTAAAAACAGTGAACAACAAACCAAACTGCCTATGTACACCCAAATAATTGTGGCTGAGAGGGAGGCTAGTTGCTAATTTTTAGAGCTGAGAAGTTTTGTTGGTTGAGAAGGTCATGGCTACTGGATTGAGGGTGGAGGATAGGCTGAGTGGTGCTGAGAATTTTGGGATGTTGCTGCTTGAGGAAGTTGAGGTGTGGGATATTGTAGAGAGTGCAGTACAAAATCCCACTGATCCAGTTCAGTTGGCAGACTTCAACTAGTGGAATGTGAAGGTGAGGGGAATCATTCTCGATGCTATTAAAGACCACCTATTCCCTCGTGATAGGGAAGAAGTTTGCCCATGAGATGTGGGATTCCCTAGTAAAACTTCACCAGAGCACCAATGAGAATAGGAATATGGTGTTGCGTCAGAAGTTAGAAACACCAAGATAACCAAGACTGACACGATGACCTCATACCTCACCAAGATCACAGGTGAGAAATGAGTTGGCTGTAGTAGGAGAGATTATCCCCGAGGACTAGTTGGTTGGGATGACATTGGATGGTATTCCTAAGCAGTGGGATGGATTCATAGATGGCATTGTTGCGAAAGAGCATTTTCCTGATTTGAGGAGGATGTGGGATGATTTCATGCAGGAGGAGACCAGGAGGAATGCCAAGAGTGGCAGTCAACATGGTGGTGGGGATGAGGAGGAGAATGTTGCCCTTGCAACTAAGGGCAAGAAGAAGGCCAAGAAGGGGCTTCTAGTGGCGTCAAGCAACATAAGGGGAAACAAGAGTCCAAGAAGGACATGAGCAAAGTGAGATGCTTTGCTTATCGGCAGACCGTGTTCCACAGGGACACATCCTCCCGAGATGTGGAAAATCTTGGGGAAATGTTTCCGAACGCCCCCTTTTTTGGGGAAACTCCGAGGGGGGCGTTTCTCTGGTGACAAAACACTTCTCTCTTGTGGGGGGGGACGGGGGGACACAAGAGGGACACCTAGACATCCCCCCATTTTTTTTCGCTAATAGCAATTAAAAACATTAAAAATTAAAAAAATTACAAATTTAAGTATGTCTTCATGCAACAAATGGCTAGTCATTGGAGCATCAACGCACTCCTTGATGCTTATTAGTTATTTGATCATGATGTTCATTTCTTTTAGATGCTTTTCATTGTTCTAGTTTTGAACTTTTGACTCTAGACACTGATGATTGAGTCCTTGACTCTTTTAGTATTTATTATTTAGTACTTTTTGAGAAATTTACTAGTATGTCACTGTTTTCTGTTTACTTTTAGTTTTGTATTCTATGGCTATTTTAGACTTCAGCATAATGTCATTGTCGTATGATGAATTTACTTTTTGATGTGTTGCGTAATTTCAATTGTCAAATGATGAATTTAGTTTAGATGTATCTCACATAATATTAATGCCCATTGCCAAATGATGAATTTAGATGGAACATTGCATAATGTCAATTGATGATTCTGATTCATAATAGTCTAATATGAAATGATGATCATATTTTGTTAGCCTCATACTCACAATCAATCAGTCCAAAATAATAAAATTATGAAACTTGGAAAATATAATTCCTACTTGTCTTTGATGTGCTCATCAATTCTAGAACGAGTTTGTTCTTAATATTTGGGAGTTTGTTGAGGTCTAGGTGGTTGAGAGATTCTCTCCAACTAGTTAGCCTCCTAGATTAGTGTGTGGTTGAGATATTCACTCAACCAAGAGATTGCATGTACAAGATAGGCTAACTATCTCGAGACATAGCTTGATGTATTTATGTTGTATCATTATCATTAGTCTTTGTGAGTACACACTTAGGCTTAAAAGCCTTTTCTGACATGTTTTTTGTCTCTTGAATTATTTATTTGTTTTTATTTATTATCTTCATTTTTTTTCCCTAGGAAAAATTGTAATTTTATTCATAATGAGCAAAATTACATGTAGTAGATGCTAAAAAGCATATGCATAATAATCAGGTCCTGATTTCTCAGGATCTATAAAAGACTAATCTATTCTTTTCTACCTTTCTTTTTTTCCACTTTTCGCCAACCACCAGTGTTGGGTGTGGATGTTATAATAGACATTTGATTCTCTTTTGTATTTACTGGAAATTCTTTGTCAGAATCAAATCCTTCTGATCCATGTATTTGTTTGCTTCCACTTACTTCTTTTCCTTGTGTGTGCTGCTCATTCTGCTGCAGTGGGATGGTGGGCCTTAGAATTAAGGCAGAGTTGTGCTCGATTTCATCCTTTTGTGACATGTTCTGAGTGATCTGTACGTTATTGTCTGCGATATTTTCTTTTATCTCTGCTTCATTTGTTGCTTCTTCCAGGGATCAATGCATTGCCAACCTTTTGGCTTTTGGGATTGTTTCTTATTTCTTTTGGGGCCTTTTTTTGGCTTGTGGGCATGCACTTTGAAGGTGGTTTGTTTGTAAACATCCACGACAACGGAATGCCGTATTTTCTTAAACTAGTGGTTGAGTCCACTGTATATTGTTGTGAACCAGCATAATGCGATAAGGTAAATCTTGACTAAGATCTACTTCAACACATATTTTGGCAAAAGTAAATATGCCTCTGTTGGAATTTGGTACCGGAGGACAGGTGGTTCCCTAAGGCTTTGATCTTTGGCCTAGGGAAAAGTGTCCAAAAGAATTTAATTTTTCTCCTAAAGTGACTTTATAATTTTATAAAGTCAAATCTAATTTAAAAGTGACTTTAAGTGATAAAGTTACTAAAGTCTAATTTTAAAGTGATTTTTATAAAGTCAATGAAAAATTAGAAAGGAAAAGTGACTTTGGAAATAAATGATTAGTGGGTCTTTATTAAAGTGGGGTGAATTAAAAAATAGAAAGTGAGATTTAAATGTGCATTTAATCTCAGCCCTAGATCTCAATCTATTTCAGCCATTGGATTTAGGGATCACCCAAAAGTCACTTAGGGTTGGATTAAAGGAGGAAAAGGAGGAAAAGATCATTCATTCTTTCATGAGCAGATTGAGAGAGAGAGAGCAAGGGAGATTTCTAGACAGGGAGGAGAAGGAGGCAGCAGCTTGGCACACATACCAAGGCAGCAGTTAAGCAAATCCGTACAGTTAAGTGAATGAACACACAGTAAAAGGCAGATTTTTGCACAGAAATCGAGGCAGTTGATTTTCTGCACAAAAATCGAGGTCTGTACAGTCCATCTGTACCGTCTGTACAGTCGGTCCGTACCGTTCGCACCATTCGTATAGTCCGTACAGTAGCCGTGCAACATTGTGTTGCTGTTTGGAAATTTCCAGTGGGCTGTGAGGCTCAGAAATCGAGATAAGTTGTAAATTTGCTTGCTGATTTTTGCTGAAAATTTCTCACTATAAAAAAGACATTTTCCAGAAATAAAGAAGAGCTCTCAAACTGGTTTTCCCCAAGAGTTGTAGGGGGTTTTTCCAGGGTCACATTGACCAAAAATCACTGTGTCTAAATGTTTTAAATGGCTGTTTGTAACTGCTGAATTTTATTTCTACATTTTCAGCATTCTGTAAAATTTCAAGAATTTGTGTTTTCAGCAAATTTTTTATTTTTTATTTTTTAATTTTATTATTTTATTATTTTATTTTATTTTATTTTTTATTTTATTTTTATTTTATTTATTTATTTTTTTTTTTAATTTTTATTTTCAGTGTTAAATGTATGGATATGGGAATAGGCATTTAACTATATGGGAGAAATAAGGTGAAACTGAAAACCGGGGTGGGAAATCAGAAATTTTTACAGCCTCTTGAGACTTTATCCGCATCAATCTTAAGAAATTTTCCCAGGGTATTCCCTATTCCTTCTAATACTTTGTGGTGCCAGAAATGTAGTGGTAGATTGTGTATCTAACCCATACATGCATTTTGGATACCACCATAGTGGTGGCATCAAAACTTGGAAATGAAGGGATCATGAAGAGTCCTACATTGCCCCAGAACCATGGTCCCTCGTTAAGGGCATAATCCTTGTCTTTTACTGTTTCAAATATGACAATAAAAAACCCCTTGGAACATAAATGAATATCACAATTCGATGTCCATGTAGAGAATATCCATTAATGTAGAGCATAAAGCTCATTTACGTTAGGGAAAGAGACTGTCAGGGCTGGTATCTGAGATTTTTGCTCCATGATATAGGGCCTAGGTAGTTTTGGGAATGGTGCTGGTTTGGTTTGGGATTCCTCCTTCCCTTTGATGACGTCTTTAAAAGAGCCTGTGCCTTTTGTGCTGGTCCCGGAGCATCCACAACGCAATCTGAGATTGACGATGATGGTCGAATCTGTGGTAATGCCATAACCCTGTAGTGTGAATTTCTCTTGCAAAATTTGTCTTTGCATAAATCAAACTTTGCATACTTGCTGATATACCCCTGTTTCTGTATCTCGCACTTTAACTCTTGAATCTACTTCCTGTTCCATATCCGCTTGCAGATAGTCCTCCCTTGTAATGTTTTGATAAAAATTTGGATCAGATCTCGATCTACTGAGTGTATTCCTATTTGGCGGGCTTCGATCGATCATCTCCCGAGCATATGATGGCCAGATTAATGGAGTCACCCACTGTGTAGGAAGAATAGTCTGTATCGGCGAGAAGCGAAGCAAACTCCCCAGATCTAGGTCTGCTTCTCTATTTTGACATCGATATGCCCCCATGGGATCACAATTATCCAGATCCGATTATCTTCATATTTAGATGTACGTTTCATATTTATTACGATTTACTATTTACTAATTTAGATTTTAACATATTGTTGGGATTTTATTTTTTATTTTCATATATTAAATTTCTATTAATTTTTTTTTTTTTATGATTTTGACGTCCCCTCGTTTCCTCGAGATTTCCCTAATTTTTTGGTTTGCTTATATACGTCCTTCTTGTGCGTATCCCCACTCTCGCATTTCCCTATCTCGAAAACTCGGTGGAACATTGTCGACAGATAGGTCATTATGCACATCAATGTCCAAACAATAAGGGGAAGAAGAAGGATGTGGCGACATCAACCAAGGTGGATGAGTTTTCCACCAAGTTTGACCTAGAGTTTGTTTTAGTTGTGAGCTTAGCCATTAGTGTTACATCCTCTAGTGTCTGGTTTGTAGGGAGTGGAGTATCTTGCCATATGACTGGAGTGAAAGAGCACTTTACGAGTCTTACAGAGGATGATGTAGACTTGGAGGTGGTGCTTTGAGATAACTTCGAGGTCAGAGTGACAAGTGTGGGGATTGTATTCTTTTAGAGGGAGTTATTGCCACCTTTGAAAGTGACGGAGGTGCTATATGTTCCAGGGTTGGAGAGGAATTTGATTTCTGTTTCCAGTATTGAAAATAGGGGATATGTAGTGGTGTTCCGGGATGGAAAGGTGCTTATGTATCCTAAGGGATCTAACATAGCATTTGTGAGAGTGATTGGTGTTTGTCATGGGAGACTTCACTGATTCATGTTTCAACCTACTTAGATCATAAGGAGGTCACAGGAGGATGATCATGTAGAGTAGCAGGCTCCTTAGCAGGGGAGCACACTATAGGTTTCAGGATACACAAGTACAGGTTCACAGGGGTCAGGAGGATCACTGAGTTCTGGGGTCATGGGAGGATTATCATGTAGAGTAGCATGCTCTTGAGCAGGGGAGCACTCTATAGGTTTCAGGATCCACAAGTACAGGTTCACAAGGGTCGGGAGGATCACTGACTTTTGGGGTGACAGGTACAAAGTTTACAGGTTCACTATAGGCCACAAGGACATCTTCATCAAGATCACAGGTTCCAGGGGATGAAGTTCCCACACTAGTTCAGAAGCCTACTTCAGTGAATAGGAAACTGAGATGGCTTTATGATACCTTGAAGGAAGCACATGAGTCAGTGAGGGAGAGCAGACCACCAGAGGGTTTGGGTGGCTATATGGTGAGTGTAGTGGATGACAACGTCGTACCAAAGGGTAAACATATCCACTTCATATATAAGATGGTAGTAGTGAGAAACAAGTTCCTCGATAAGAGGGAGTGTTGAGAAAAAGGGTACCAAGGAAGTGTTTCCTAGTGCTTTTGCCTTTTGCCTAGGAAAACACATGAGAACACCTTTTTAGTAAGTGACTTTATGAGCTATTAAAGTCATGTGACTTTAGTCACTGTATGTCGTACAAAAGTACAAAGGTACAAATTCATGTTTATTAAATTTAATTTATGTTTATAAAGTGAATTTATGAGAAAAAGTACATGTTACTTTATATTATTAAAGTTGCTCTATGTTTTTAAAGTGATTTTTTATTTTCTTGAATGATTATTTTTGAAATATTTTTAATGTCTTGTGGTGTCACTGAATCGGGCTTGATGTTGTATCTTGTAAAGTTATTTTTTCCTTCTTATAGGAAAACATTAAAAACTTCTTCATCATTGTCTATCGTTTCAATTATACTCAATTCAAGAATCACTAATTGGTTAGCATATTCGGTGCTAGTGTAATTATTATCTTGAGTGGGAGTAATAGAGGTAATAACATTTTTTTTGCAATTGTTCCTTTGATTTTGACCAGTGCAAAAAGCAGCTTTGCTAAATTTTTTAGGAAACCTTCCATTACTAGTCTCCATTTTGAGTTTGCCCCAAATTTTCATAATAATTCACCTTAATCTTGGTACTTATAACTTGTTTACCCTCCAAATGGCATGATGCTTTTAAAATTGCAGTGCTATTGATGTTATTTTCAACTCTTTTCAACATGGTTTTACTATGCACTT
The DNA here is from genome assembly GCA_031772625.1 of Pinus tabuliformis. NCBI lineage: Eukaryota > Viridiplantae > Streptophyta > Pinopsida > Pinales > Pinaceae > Pinus > Pinus tabuliformis. Next base: position 290,363,878 of record CM062817.1, read on the forward strand.
TATCAAAAGTTACCTTCTTTTCTCTCTCTCCCCTTTTAACCACCTCTTATGGAGACTATTTCTTTTTTTAAATAATGGACATAAAATATAATAATATTATTCTTTTTTAGTTTTCCAATTAAGTTTGCACACTATATAATTCAACTCTAAAATTTTGGATTAATACTTTTTTTTAATTAACAATTAATTAGGCATTATATGGTTTGTCTTAAGAAAGATCATGTCTATATGAACAAGTTACATTTTGAAATGAAATAACGTGGTGCACGGATTACACGGTTCCATTTAGTGTGGCGGTTGCAAATTACGGTGGATATGTGTGCCAATCTATAGGTGGATATTGTATTTTCTTGCAACTTATCAATACAACATGAGTCTATGCACTTTGTTCGATCTAGTGAATATAGCTCCAACAACACAATCAAAATAGTGACTGTGATTTGGTTGGCATTGGTAAAGTACAGTGTCATATGGACATATAATCTTTATCTCTGATTTTATAAAATTACCAAAATTTAAGTTGAAACCTGTATCTTGATCACAATCATCCACGGTTGGCAGCAGAGCATATGATTGGCAGACAGAACACGGTCGTATGGTTTGGTGGCAACAACGTACATTTGGTAGTAGAACGTACGGTTGGAAGATGGGACACGGTCGTACGGTTTGCGACAATCAACGAGACAGGGAACATTACAATAGACGTGAGGATGACCTAACAACTGATATTATGGCCTTGGGCGGTGGTAGATGCGTTTTTTCCCTTTTTTATTTTTTCAATATATATATATATATATATATATATATATATATGTTGAAATTTGGTACCGGAGGACAGGTAGTTCCCTTAGGCTTTGATTTTTGGCCTAGGGAAAAGTGTCCAAAAGAATTTAATTTTTCACTTAAAGTGACTTTATAATTTTATAAAGTTAAATCTAATTTAAAAGTGACTTTAAGTGATAAAGTTACTAAGTCTAATTTTAAAGTGACTTTTATAAAGTCAATGAAAAATTAGAAAGGAAAAGTGACTTTGGAAATAAATGACTAAGTGGGTCTTTATTAAAGTGGGGTGAATTAAAAAAATAAAAAGTGAGATTTAAATGAACATTTAATCTCAGCCATTGATCTAAATCTATTTCAGCCATTGGATTTAGAGATTACTCAAAAATCACTTGGATCACCCAAAAGTCACTTGGAGTTATATTAAGGGAGGAAAATGAGGAAAATATCACATTCGATTCAATTCTTTCATGAGCAAATTGGGAGAAGGAGAGCAAGAGAGCAAGAGAGATTTCTGAGTAGAGAGAAGAAGGAGACAACAGCTTGGCACACATTCCAAGGCAGCAGTTGAGCAGATTTGTACAGCTGATTCAGCACACAGTGAAAGGCAGATTTTGGCACGATTTTCGAGGAGAGGTTTGCACAAAAATCGAGGAGCAGTTTGCTGGTTTTTTTGCATGCAAAACGAGGGCCATACAGTAGCATTTAATGCTGAAAGTGGGCACGAAAATCGAGGAGACCGTACATCATTTATTGCTGTCGTGTTTGCTGTAATTTCCAGTTTGCTGTGAAGCATGGGAAAAGAGATAAGTTGTAAATTTGCTTGCTGATTTTTTGCTGAAAATTTCTCACTGTAAAAGGCAATTTTCAGAAATAAAGAAGAGCTCTCAAACTGGTTTTCCCCAAGAGTTGTAGGGGGTTTTTCCAGGGTCACATTGACCAAAAATCTCAGTGTTTAAATGTGTTTTAATCGCTGTTTATTACTGTTGATTTTTATTCTGCAATTTCCAGCATTCTGTAAAATTTCCAGAATTTGTGTTTTCAGCAAATTTATTTTTTTCAACTTGTTAAATATATGGTTATGGGAAAGGGCATTTAACTATATGGGAGAAATAAGGAGAAACTGAAAACCGGGGTGGGAAAACAGAAATTTCTACATGGTATCAGAGCTTGAGTGCTGAAGGGCAGTTTGGGACAGCAAAAGGAAAAATTACAGTTGCTGATTTTTCACTCAGAAAATTCCAGCAAGCTGATTTTTCATAAACAACAGTTTTATCTTTACTACAGCAGTGCTATTTTTCAGTTTTAGGACAACAGGATGTCATTGGGATTGAGGGTGAAGGATAGGCTGGATGGGCATATAAATTACAACGTTTGGAAGGAAAGAATGCAGAGTATCTTTGAGGATGCAGAAGTCTGGGATATCATGGTGCATACCACACAGAACCTTGTTGTTGTGCCTACTGATGCTACTCAGTTGACAACTTATAATAAAAAGAACAACAAGGGTAAGAGGCTGATTCTAGACGGAATTAAAGACCATTGCATTCCTCATGTGAGAGGAAAGAGCAATGCCCATGAGATGTGGACAACATTGTCCAATCTCTACCAGAGCACCAATGAGAACCGGAAGATGGTCCTGAAGGAGAAGCTGAAGAACATTAAGATGGGTAATGATAGTGCAGCTGGATATCTCACAAAGATTACTAATGTGAGAGATGAGTTGGCAGCGATTGGAGAGGCCATTCTACCCACTGAGTTGATGTGGATTGCAGTGAATGGCCTCCCCCGTTCATGGTTGAACTTTGCTGATGGGGTTTGTGCATGTGAGACCCTTTCCACATGGGAGAGGTTTTGGGATGATTGCATTCAGACAGAGATCAGGAAAGGTCAGCTTGGGGCAGCCAAGCCAGTTGAGCAGGATGAGGATGTAGCACTGGTGGCAGGAGACAAGAAAGGCAAAGGGAAGAAGCAGACTTCCACAAGCAGTGGTGGGTGTAAAGGCAAAGGTAAAGGTAAACAGGGGAACACACAAAAGGATTATTTCAAGGTGAAGCGTTGGAATTGTCAAAAGATGGGACACTATGCAGTTGTGTGTCCGGAGAAGAAGAAGAAGGGGAAGAACCAGGACGTGGCAGCTTCAGCAGAGATTGAGGACTTTGCTGGTCGTTTTGACCGAGAGTTTGCGTTCACTACGTGTGAGTCCTCTAGTGCAGGATCACCTGCCACACAGGTTCAGAGGGAGCATGCTTTTCCCTCTATTAGCGGAGCATCTTCAGGTATCTGGTATGTGGACAGTGGGGCTTCACGTCATATGACAGGAGTCCGTGAGTACTTCTCAGAGCTTTCAGAGAGTGGCACTGATATTGAGGTAGTACTCGGTGATGACAGAGTTGTTAGAGCAGTCGGGGTGGGGACACTGACATTTCAGAGGGAGTCCAAACCTCCCTTGAAGGTGTCAGAGGTTCTTTATGTGCCAGGGATGAGGAAGAACCTCATATCCGTCTCAGCTTTGGAGGACAGAGGATATGAGGTACTGTTCAGGGGAGGACAGGTGTTGATGTATCCTAGGGGCACTCCAGCTGATTTAGCTAGAGTGATAGGTGTACGCCATGCAAAGGTGTACAAGTTTGCATTCCCGTCCCTTTTGGCATTGAGCAGTAGTACCGACAGCAGAGCTAGCAGTTCTGAGCTGTGAGAGATTTGGCACCGCAGGATGGGACATATGTATCATGGAGCCTTGAGGACATTGCGGGAGATCACTACAGGTGTGCCAGATTTCAGTACTGATCACTTTGATACTTGCAGAGGTTGTGCGATGGGCAAATTTGCCAAATCCCCTTTTCCCAGCAGTGACAGCAGAGCGACGGGGATACTTGATTTGATTCATTCCGATGTGAGCGGTCGGATGTCTCATGTTTCCTTGAGTGGATATGAGTACTATGTTTTATTCATTGATGATCACTCCAGGAGGACCTGGATTTATTTTTTGAAGACCAAGAGTGAGGTCTTCAAGCGGTTTCAGGAGTTCAGAGCTCTTGTGGAGACTCAGACAGGTCGAAAGATCAAGTCCTTGAGGTCGGACAATGGAGGAGAGTACACCCTTGGAGAGTTTGTTGACTATTGTGCGGAGGCAAGCATTAGGAGGGAGTTCACTGTTCCTTACAACCCCCAGCAGAACGGGGTTGCGGAGAGGAAGAACAGATCCATCATAGGGGCTGCCAAGGCCATGTTACATGATCAGGGGTTGCCATTGTTCTTGTGGGTAGAGGCCTGCAACACAATTGTTTACTTGCAGAACAGGAGTCCGCATCGTGCCTTGGGGCACATGACTCCGGAGGAGGCTTTCTCTGGGAAGAAGCCTGATATTGGTCATCTTCATATCTTTGGATGCATTACATACTCCTATATACCCAAGGAGAAGAGGACCAAACTAGAGCCCACCGCAGAGAAGGGTATCTTTGTGGGCTACAGTGAGACCTCAAAGGCCTTTTAGATTTACATTCCTACACAGAGGAGAGTTGTTGTCAGACGGGATGTGAAGTTCGAGGAGGACAGGGCCTTTAGGAGGTCACGAGAGTTAGAGTATCTGGATCAGCCAGACCCTCAATAGCAGTTGAGTCAGTCGCAGGGATCCAGTGGGCAGGGATCAGGAGGATCCGGAGGTACATCTATGAGGATGTCAGGTCCGTCAGTGAGCAGTGGCTCGCCGAGCCAGAGGGGTGGTGCTCCGGGCGGCATGCAGAGCAGTTCACAGAGCAGTTCACTAGGGAGTCCATTGATGGACAGTTCACACGGTGCCTCAGCTTCTACAGGTTCAGGTGCAGGCAGGAGGACAGCAGACAGACAGTCAGGATTTCAGGCTCCTAATGATGATGAGGAGGAGGAGTTTCATTCTCCAGTGGGAGAAGTGCGCTCAAGGAAGAGAAAGCCCAAGTGGCTTTAGGACACCTTGAGATATGCCACATCTGTTGCTGCGCCGAAGAGGTTGGTCAGAGAGAGTAGACCACCTGAGAGGTTTTGTAGCTATATGGCAATGGTTACCAACATCCTTGACTCTGAGCCTTCTAGCTATGAGGAGGCAGCTAGCCAGCAGGTCTGGAGAGAGGCCATGCAGGAGGAGTATTCTTCTATCATGAAGAATGATGTTTGGGAGGTGGTGCCGAGGCCTGAGGGCAAATCCGTGGTTACTTCCAGATGGCTTTACAAGGTAAAACATGCTGCAGATGGCAGCATTGAGAAATTCAAAGCGAGGTTTGTGGCTAGAGGGTTCTCCCAGGTAGAGGGAGTTGATTATGAGGAGACCTTCGCTCCCGTGGCTCGATATACTTCGATCCGCTCCATTATATCGATAGAAGCAGAGATGGGTTGGAAGATCCACCAGATGGATGTGAAGACCGCATCTCTCAATGGCTTCACACAGGAGGAGGTGTACATTGAGCAGCCACAGGGCTTTGAGGTGCATGGGAAGGAGTCCCATGTGTGCAGACTAAAGAAGGCCCTTTATGGCCTGAAGCAAGCTCCCAGAGCTTGGTACTCCAGGATAGATACATATTTGCAGGGGATGGGTTTCACAAAGAGTGAGGCAGATCCGAACCTTTACTTTATTGTGATTGGTGAGGAGCCTCTCATTCTGGTGTTGTATGTGGATGACTTGGTCATTACAGGTGCAGAGAGACTCATAGAGCACTGCAAGAGAGATCTTGCGGCGGAGTTTGAGATGAAGGACATCGGCTTGATGCATTACTTTTTGGGTTTGGAGGTGTGGCAGGAGGAGGGGCATTTCTTCCCGGGGCAGGGGAAGTATATTGTGGACATCCTTAGCAGATTCCACATGGAGGATTGTAGACCCATGTCGACACCGATGATCACCAACTGGAAGAAACTTCATGCTTCGGATTCCGAGTTGGTGGATCCCACATTGTACAGGCAGCTGATTGGTTCCTTGATGTATTTGGTCAACACTAGACCAGATATCTGTTTTGCAGTCAACACGATGAGTCAGTTTATGTGTGAGCCTAGGAAGATTCACTAGGTGGTTGCAAAACACATTTTGCGGTACTTGCAGGGGACTGTGGATTATGGTCTGGACTACAGGCAGGGAGATGGAGTGAGATTGGCAGGATACACTGATTCTGATTGGGCAGGTTGTGCTTCTGATAGGAAGAGCACTTCAGGGTGCTGTTTTGGGTTGGGTTCAGCAGTAGTGTCATGGTTCAGCCGGAAGCAGCAGTCAGTAGCACTGAGTTCAGCGGAAGCAGAGTATATGGCAGCCAGTCTAGCTAGTTGTGAGGCTATCTGGCTTCGCAAGATGTTGTTTGGCTTATTTGGTCAACCGTTGAGACCTTCAGTGATTTACTGTGATAATTAGAGTTGCATTAAACTCACGGAGAATCCAGTATTTCATGACAGGTCAAAGCATAGCGGGATCAGATATCATTTCATCAGAGACTATGTTCAGAAGGGAGTCGTGAAGCTTGAGTATATTTCCACTGATGAGCAGGTTGCAGATATTCTTACCAAAGCCTTACCACGAGGCAAGCATGTCTACTTCAGAGACAAGATGGGTGTGGTGAGGAACACCTTCCTCGGTAAGAGGGAGTGTTGAAATTTGGTACCGGAGGACAGGTGGTTCCCTTAGGCTTTGATCTTTGGCCTAGGGAAAAGTGTCCAAAAGAATTTAATTTTTCTCCTAAAGTGACTTTATTATTTTATAAAGCTAAATCTAATTTAAAAGTGACTTTAAGTGATAAAGTTACTAAATCTAATTTTAAAGTGACTTTTATAAAGTCAATGAAAAATTAGAAAGGAAAAGTGACTTTGGAAATAAATGACTAAGTGGGTCTTTATTAAAGTGGGGTGAATTAAAAAAATAAAAAGTGAGATTTAAATGAACATTTAATCTCAGCCATTGATCTAAATCTATTTCAGCCATTGGATTTAGAGATCACCCAAAAGTCACTTGGATCACCCAAAAGTCACTTGGAGTTATATTAAGGGAGGAAAAGGAGGAAAATACCACATTCGATTCAATTCTTTCATGAGCAGATTGGGAAAAGGAGAGCAAGAGAGCAAGAGAGATTTCTGAGTAGGGAGAAGGAGACAGCAGCTTGGCACACATTCCAAGGCAGCAGTTGAGCAGATTTGTACAGCTGATTCAGCACACAGTGAAAGGCAGATTTTGGCACAATTTTCGAGGAGAGGTTTGCACAAAAATCGAGTAGTTTGCTGGTTTTTCTGCACGCAAAACGAGGGCCATACAGCAGCATTTAATGCTGAAAGTGGGCACGAAAATTGAGGAGACCGTACAACATTTATTGTTGTCGTGTTTGCTGTAATTTCCAGTTTGCTGTGAAGCATGGGAAAAGAGATAAGTTGTAAATTTTCTTGCTGATTTTTTGTTGAAAATTTCTCACTGTAAAAGGCAATTTTCAGAAATAAAGAAGAGCTCTCAAACTGGTTTTCCCCAAGAGTTGTAGGGGGTTTTTCCAGGTCACATTGACCAAAAATCTCAGTGTTTAAATGTGTTTTAATGGCTGTTTATTACTGCTGATTTTTATTTCTGCAATTTCCAGCATTCTGTAAAATTTCCAGAATTTGTGTTTTCAGCAAATTTATTTTTTTCAGCTTGTTAAATGTATGGTTATGGGAAAGGGCATTTAACTATATGGGAGAAATAAGGAGAAACTGAAAACCGGGGTGGGAAAACAGAAATTTCTACAATATATATATATAATTATTCTTAATTTATTTTTATCTTTGACCCCTTATTTTACAATTTTTTTTTCTATAATTTTTTTAAATATATGTAATTTTATTTCTTCCGTTATATATACATATCCTCTTTTAATGGCCAAAGGCCTGACGACAGAATGGAGAACCTCCAAAAAAAGCTGTGGCAAAAATTCTCAATCATAATGAACTTGATGAAGGGATGATGGCCAAAGGTTGGATCATACTCGCTAATGGCTGGGATTAGAGGACGAGGTTTTGACACCAATGTAACAAACAAAATTCGTACACATGAATATATTCAAAATATTTGGAATATGGAAATATCCATAATAGGACAAGTAATATATTTATGAAAGAATGTCTGAAATTTGATATGGTTGAATACAATGAGGGTTCCCTAACATATATACCAAGTAGAAGTTCTCTTTCACGAAGAGCCATGTTTGTTAATAGGGACATGCCTTTTCATATGTGTACCTTTTATTAAATAATAAGTTATAATTATTTATGTATATAATAGTCGCAACATGTCGCCCAAAAAGTTTTCGAGTTAAGTATCTGTTCTCATTTGAAGGGAGTGCTCAATATGATAGTTTTAAGGAAGTCAAAATTAGGATAAATTGAGTATGGGAGTTGCCCTTGGAATCTAAACCATGTGCTCCAAAAGTTGAGAACTCACTAGAGGGGGAGCCATTAAAACAAGCCATGCCCTAGAATTGTGTAATATTCGACTTGCTTTCATATATATATATATATGTATCAGATTCCTTGGCTTTGTTCTTTTTTGTAAGCTACTCTTTGATATTGTAGTAAATTGAAATGAGATCAAGAAAATACATAAGTTTTGCTACTGGTTTGCCACTAGGGAAACCAAACCAATAGCATAATCACTGTTTTTAAACTAGCAAAACATGAATTTGAGTTTGTTGACAAAATTGATAGTAGTGTTATCTAGCCTATAAACTAATTTGTTTTGGATGTCTAGAATATATCCATATTCAGATTTCGTCCTATCTATCTTATTAACTGTACGACCTCGAGTGACCAAGATATTGAGAAATAAAATAAAGTCGGAAAGAAAGATATTGTACATATCTAGTCAGAGATGGTGACCTCATTAAGTTTCTCTTGGAATTGATCTTCTTCTTCAAACAATGAAAATTATAGAACGACTACCTTCTTTGCCAATTTGGTGGCCTTTTTTCCTAGCTTCTGCACTTGTAATTCCAGGGTGTTTACGCACAATAGGATCTCTTGCTGTGCCTTGCTTCTTTCAAAGAAGATTTTTCCTATAATTGTTTTAATGTGCCAATGTATGTCAATTGCTTGCATGTACCTGTTGAACCTTCCTTTGTTGGAGCCTATGTATGGTATCCATTGGTGTACATTGTTGAAGACCTCTTCATTCTGTATAAATCTTCTCTCAACTCTGGGGTCCTTTTCAAGATGATGATTTCAGATCTGATGGCATAGGGAATGTTTCTCTAGTAGGTGGTTGTTGCTCTCTAAACATTGGCTTGAATTTGTTGATATTTGTAGCTCGGGCAGGTTCTTCCACATAGGCTTAAGTGTCTAGGCATGCGAAAGTCACCTTATGGACCCTTAACCTAATAGAAATGCAAAGGATTTTGCATTAGTGAATTAGATAAATCTCAATCGTCAATCTCAAGTGAAGGTGAGATCTAATCTCAATCGTCAATCACTTTGTAGATTAGCGTTGTGGATTCAGTTAATGACTCAAACTTATAAAAGGAAGGCTTAGGCCAAGGTAGAAGACACATTGAGTGAGCACAAGACATTGAGGGAAGGACATCTAAGTGTGGTGGGTTTGAGGAAGGTGCAAAGGGAAGCAAGTGAGATCCAGATTAGCCAAGTAGATCGAAGGGCAATTCTAGGGCTTGATTGGTTAGATTAGTTTTGGGTTCTTGTTGTATGCATTTTCCTTCGTGGGCCATTATCCTAGGATGAGAGTTGTTGTAAGTTTTGAAGTTATTTGGATGAAGAACCAATTAGAAGGGAAAAAAGTTGTGCATGTGGTTGTGAGATCGTGATTTAATTTGCTTTCACTGATTATAATTGTTAAAACTCTACCCGTGCTTTTTATTTAGTAGATTTATGTAATCTGCTAAGTTAATAAATTGCAAGGTTGCTAGGGTTTGAAATTAACATGGTATCAGAGCCCAAACTTTGAAAATCAATCTCCAGAATTGCACACATCCGGGTTTGTACAGGAGTCATAGGGTGATAGGTTTGGCCAGTGATCATACGAGTAGTGATAAAATTTGCAGGGTTCTGGGTTGATTTTGCACATGCCGTACATCGTGTAGTGTGGTTGTAAAAATCGTGGTAGGATAAAGTTTCTCTTTTAAGAATAAAAATAAATTAAAAAGGGGTGTAGTTGACAAGACTTGTTAGCTGACAACCCAATCACCATAGGAACCTACGCAGGACATAGACATAGTTGTGTTCCGGATTTAAACAGGAACGCAACAAATTATAGAGATAACCATAAACACAGAGATGCAGCGGAAATAATACTTCATTTCATTAATGTAAAATACTAAAATATGCTTACAAACAGAGTTGGAAATAAACTAGCTAGGGCGATGGTAGCTTATCTCTGAGAAGAGATGTGGTGGCTACATGCCTCTGAACTGTGTTACAATGAGGCCCGAAGGCCTATTTATTGTTGAAAAACAATGGAAAACCCTTAACATTCCAAAACCTAACCCTAGAAGATGAAACACCAAACTGTGGGCCCCGTTTGGGTAAATTGGTACATCAACTTCCCGGGGTCGTAACTTTGGCATACGATCTCCGTTTGACGCGCACAGTATCTCGTTAGAAAGATCTATCCGAGAACTACAACTTTGGGAAGAGCAACATCGGTCCATGGACCCATGTTGCTCCCAGTTTTCCCAAAAAATGTCGTTTAGGGCCTCAAAATAGCTCCGGAAGTTTAGGACCCGAAAAACTGCTAAAAATAGTAAACTGGGCTACAATTAAGGAAACTGAAAAGCTGAAAGAAACAATGGTGGGGGTCCAAGTGGATTTGGCAGGTGGCCACCAATATCCACCTGGATCATTCCTCCCCCCTTAGGAAGCAATGGTCCCCATTGCATTGAGTTCCTCCATGAGGTGAGGAAACTTCTGTTGAACTTGGTCCCTGGTGAGCCACTTGCCCTGGTGAGGGAGTTGGCTTGCTTTGACAACTCGATACAATTGGATATTCTGCTGACGAGTGTGCTTGATCTGTGTGTCCATGATCCGATCAACTGCAGCTTGTTCCATGCAATCTGGATTTAACTTTGTGGGTGTGAGCTGTTCTGCAATGTCGGATGTGTCTAGTAATGGTGGAAAGTATGGTCGAAGGCGGTCCACATTGAACACTAGGTGCAGGCCAAGGAATGGGGGAATGCTAAGCTCAAATGCATTGTCTCCCATAGCCTTGGTAATGGTGTAAGGACCACATCGGAGTGGTTTGAGTTTTCAATAGGCTCCGGTAAGGCGTTCCTTTTTCAAATGCAACCAGACTTTGTCGCCCACCTGAAACTTGTGTGGCACTCGATGTTGATCATGTCGCTGCTTGTACTTGGCATTTGATTTCTCCAGAATGTCATGGACCTGTTGGCAAATATGTTGGATGTGCTTAATGAAGCTGTTTGCCTTATCTGTTTCGGACCGGACATGAGCTGAATCTGCGTGAGTAGCTATAAATGGCATGGCAACATCAATGGGACATAGTGGCTGGAATCCCAAGCCCACCTGAAAAGGGCTGTGGCTAGTTGAGCTGTGGAGAGCTCGGTTGTAGCTGTGTTGAACACAGGGGAGGCTCTCGTCCCATGTGCGTGGATGCTTTGAGTTGTACATGTGCAAAATGTGTACGATCATCTTGTTGACAACCTCTGCCTGACCATCAGTTTGAGGATGGAAGGCTGTGGACTTGGTGAGTTTGGTGTCGAGCATCGACCAGAGACTGGACCAAAGTGTACTGAGAAACCTGCTGTCCCGATCTGAGATGATACACTGTGGGATCCCAAAGTGTACCCACACTCGTTCAAAGAAGAACTTAGCAGTGGCTTTTGCTATGATGTTCTTCTTGCAGGCAGCCATAATGGTCATTTTCGAGAACCTGTCGACGACCACAAAAACACAGTCATTTCCATGATTAGTGGAAGGAAGGCCTGCATGTAATCCATGGAGATGGATTCCCAAGGTCGACTAGGGGTAGGCAGCGGGGTATAGAGGCCTTGCTTCTTGATGGTCGGTTTGGCACTGGCGCAGGCAATGCATGATCTGATGTACTTCCCGACATCTTGTCGAGGATTTGACCAATAGAAATACTTCTGTAGTACTGCCACTGTTTTCTCGACCCTGAAATGTCCAGTAGCCCGACTGTAGTGTGCTTCCCAAATCATCTTGGTACGCTCACTTGAAGGAACACAAAGGTGACCCAGGTGGCATAACAGGGCATCCTGGAGGTGAAAATCTGGAACATGCTGACCCTCCAAGAGTGTCTGGTATGTGTGGCCGAATTCTGGGTCGCTTTTGTAGAGAAGTGGCCAATCAGAAGTCTCGTGTGCACAAGAGTCGAGCACAGTCGTTAATGCCATGATCGGTGGTCGATTGAGGCAATCTGCAATATTATTGGTGCTACCCTTCTTATACTTGATATTCAAATGGAACTGTTGCAGGTATGTGGACCACTTCTGATGGCGATCATTCTGCAATTTCCCTTGGGTCTGTATGAACTGTAGGGGTCGATGGTCTGTGTGGATGACCGTTTCCTTCCCCAAAATGTAATGCTTCCATAGTCATTGTCGGCAAGCCTGCACAATGGAATACATCTCTTTGTCATAAGTGGGATACTTCCAGACTATGTCTGAAAGTGTCTCACTGTGATATGCCACTGGATGCCCGTGTTGAGTGAGGATTGCCCCAATAGCATAGTCAGAGGCATTTGTCTCGACTTCAAATGGTTGTTGCATGTCTGGTAATGCGAGCAGTGGTGCCGTGCAGAGGCGATCTTTCAACTCTGTGAATGTCTTCTGTTGAGATTCAGACCAAAAGAATTTTGCTTTCGCTCCTCCCTTGGTGACTTGACTCAAGGGCCAAGTGATACGAGAAAATGCCAACACGAACCTGCGGTAGAAGTCGGCAAGACCAAGAAAGCTGCGCAACTCTGTCAAAGTGGTTGGAGATGGCCAATCTCGAATGACTTGGATCTTGGATGGATCCACATGTACCCCCTGTTCATCAATAATGTATCCTAGATACTAAACCTGGGTCATGCCAAAAGTGCATTTCTCCAAATTGGCACATAACTTGTGTTGCCGTAGTGTTTGGAGAACCTGTCGGATGTGGTGGAGGTGTTCTTCCCAACTATGGTTGAAGATCAGGATGTCATCCAAGTATACCACTACAAATGAGTTGGCGAATGGCCACAAGATTTCATCCATTAGCCTCATGAAGGTTGTAGGAGCATTCGTCAATCCGAAAGGCATAACCAACCATTCGAAAACGCCCTCCTTGGCTTTGAAGGCAGTCTTCCACACATCAGAGGGTTCGATTGGTACCTGGTGATATCCTAACTTCAAATCAATCTTGCTGAAATATTTTGCCCCCTTCAGTTGGTCCAATGTTAGGATATTCCGACACATAGGATATAGTTAAGTTCAACTTGGTCTAGTTTAGAGTTAGGTATAGAGTTAGGTAAAGTGTGTTTCTTTACCGTTGTACATATTGTAACTTACAATCCGACGGTCACGATATGTAGTGATCCGACGGTTCACTCTCACCTCGGTATTATCGACACTTGATCCGTGGCTTGACACCCGATTGGTCCATGAGTTCTATTTAAAGCGCATGGAGGGTCATTGTTCGTGTAATCCGTGCATGAGAGAAGCTTATGTAAATTTTCATTCTTTGATTAATAAATTGCCTGTAGTACCCACGTTGGGACAGGCCGTGGACTGTTTCCCTCCTTGCACTCTGAGGGTTTTAACCACGTCAAAAATACTGGTGTATTGATTTGAGATCTGGTTGTGAGCGGTGTCCTTTTGGTATTCTTTCTGAGGAACTTACCCTGTAAATTCCTACATGGTATCAGAGCTATTTGAGGGCCGCGTCCGTTGGTGATCCAAATCTGAAGCCGGTAGAACTGCATGCGGCTGTTGTTTCCTAGATCTGCTGTTTCTGACTGCTTTCGGGCCGAGAGGACTGCTCTGTTGCGTTCAGAGCATCTGTTTCAGTGAGGAACCCCTTTCGTTTCACGCGAAAAGGTTTCCGGTAGCCCTAGCTGCGTCATTTTTCAGATCGGGAGGTATACAGTGTCTTTTGCAGTTTACTGTTATTTTCTCTCTGCTTATTTCGGTTTCGGTTTATTTAGCCTTTTTTTTTAACCGGATCTATACCTTTCATTTCTGCGTATGCTCTTTGCCCTGCGACTCTGTGCGATCTGGGCAAATCAGAAACAGAAAGGAAGGATTTTTCTCATGCGTATGCTCTTTTCCCTACACCTTAGTGTGATCTCGGAAAATCAGAAACATTGAGAAAAATATTTAGTTTTTCGGCTAAAGCTAACTTTGAGATTTTTTTAAAATTTCTAGTTTTTTGGCTAAAGCTAACTTCGAGCCGCAAGGTTCGTTTTTCTTTGCATATCCGTGTTGGGTTTTGTGTTTTGTGTTTTGTAGGGAAAAAGAGCTTTCTCAAGGCAAGCACGCAAATCAAGGCCCCCCCCCCCCCCCTCTCTCTCTCTCTCTCAAATTTTTTGTATAGATCAATTGGTTCAAAGCTATTTTAAGAGAGTAGAGGTCTTGGGTTCAAGTCTCCATTTTGTGGGGGCGGATTTTTTCATTCCCGCACATTCGCGCACTTTGCCGGCATCGTCAACAATTTTTTTTTAAAAAGGCCATAACTTCTTCATCCGGAAGCCTTTTTCAGAGCCGTTTTTTTTAAAACCGCCTATTTTTTCGAGATCTATCCATTGGACCACTTACTTTCAGCATCTTCAGCTTCAGTTTTTCTTCAAAAAATGGAAAGTCCATGCCAAGTCATTCTTGACAGCACTAACTACTTCCAATGGGTAGCCTACATGGGAGATTTACTTAGAAGTAAAGGTCTCTACAGAATAGCCACAGACCAAGAGAAGAAACCAAAAGATGAAGACAAGGCGGCAAAATGGGAAAATAGACAAGATCAAGCACGTGGTTTGATAGGGATGTCTGTTTCTCCTGATCTTAGATTCCACATTGCAGAACTTGAGACTCCTCATGAAGCATTAGAAAAACTTGCTAAAGTTTTTGGAATTAAAAATGAAATTAGAGCCCATCAACTTGAAAATGAGCTGCTTACTTTGGATCCTAATAATTTTTCTTGCATTGAAGATTTCTTGTCCAAATTCAAGACCCTTAGATATCTCTTGGAAGGTGTTAAAGTTAAGAAAGAAGATGGTAACCTTATTTATTCCATCCTTACTAAGTTGGGACCAGCCTACTCTGTATTTGTTTCCACTTTCCATTCTACAAGGGAAGCTTTCATTTGTCAAGGACAAGAATACAAGGCCCCTTCCTTTGACTCCTTTTGTGATTCCTTAATAAGAGAACAAGAAAAACTCTTACACCTTGGTCTTCTTAATCTTGGAAACTCTTCCACGAAAGCATTAGCCGCCCAGCAGCAACCAAATTCAAAGAATCCTAAGAAGTCATATCCTCAAAAGAATGGTCCTAAACCATCTCAGCCTCAAAATGAAAGATCATTTCAGCAAAATGATAAGACCAATAAAAACAAATGGAAGAAGTCTGATAGACATTGTAACTTTTGTAATCGAGATGGCCACTTAGAATCTAAATGCTTTAAGAAGATGGAAGCCTTGGAAGCCGCAATGAAGAAACATAACATCCATGTGGAGCCTACTTCAACTTCAACTTCCGGAATGGCACTTTCTGCATGTCATTATCAATCATCTCAGTCTGGTTATGCATTAAATGTATCTTCTTCTTCTTCTCATTCTCATGAGTGGCTCATTGATTCTGGAGCCTCTTGTCACATGGCCAAAAATCAAGCCATGTTTTCTTCTTTAAATGATTGTAACACCAAAAATATATATATTGGTGATGATAGATCTCTTAATGTTGTAGGGACTGGAACTGTTCATCTAGACAATGGTCAGTTTAATGATGTATTATGTGTTCCAACCTTATCCTGCAACCTTCTATCTGTCTATCAGATAACTCATTCAGGTGAAGGTAAAATTGTTGAATTTTCACCTCATGATGTTGTAATCAAGGATCTAAAAGATCCTAAACAGATTCTAGCTACTGGTCTTGCTGATGATTCCAAAAGGTTGTATAAGTTTCACACCTTTGGGTCATCAAATCTTCCCTCAGTATTTGTTGCTCATAATGATGAAGTGAGCAAACTTTGGCATGAGCGATTTGGTCACTTAAACTATCGCTCCCTTCAGCATCTATGTAAAGAAAATATGGTGACAGGTCTTCCTATGGTATCTTGCAGAGATGGTGTTTGTTCCGGATGTGTACTCGGAAAACATCATCGGGACAGTTTTGACAAACGTGCCTCTTGGCACGCCTCAGCCCCTTTACAGCTTGTGCACAGTGATTTATGTGGTCCTCTTCCTGTTGCTTCATTCTCTGGCTGCAAGTACTTCTTAACTTTCATTGATGATTTCTCCAGACGCACTTGGGTATACTTCTTAAAACTCAAGAGCGAAGTATTTAACACTTTTTTGGCCTTCAAAGCCTTTGTTGAAAAACAATCTGGACATCAAATTCTTAAGCTACGAACTGATAATGGTGGAGAATATGTTAAAAACACATTCATCAACTTTTGCACTGAAAATGGAATTCAAATGCAACATACTGTTCCATACACTCCACAACAAAATGGTGTAGCTGAAAGGAAAAATCGCACCTTAAAGGAAATGGCTAATTGTATGCTGCAATCTAAAGGACTCAGTCTTAGTTTTTGGGCCGAAGCAATTAATTGTGCAAATTATATAATCAATCGCACTCCTACTAAGGTTCTAGAGAATATCACTCCAGAAGAAGCTTGGAGTTCCATTAAACCAGATGTAAGTCACTTTCGTGTGTTTGGAAGTGAAGCATGGGCCCATATTCCAGATGAAAAGCATAAAGCTTTAGAACCTAAGAGTGAGAAATGCACTTTTGTTGGATATTCTGAAGATGTAAAAGGTTATAGACTTATTCCATTTAAGTCCAAAAATGTTATCATTAGAAGAGATGTAAAATTTGATGAAAATAAATCGGCCTGCGAGCCTAGTCCGGCGGATGTGCCACCTCTTCCTATCTCTTCTACTTTTGAAAACATTTCTTCTTCAGATGATGAAAGTGAGGATGACATTCCTCCCCCACCTTCTCAGGATCCTCAACTTCCAAGATGGGTCCGTGCTACTCGAGATGCAGCAGGTGATCTTGCCGGTGATCCTACAGATCAGCGACGTACACGTTCTCAGTTTGAAAGAGCCTCTTCTTTACTGGCTCAAGCTCCAGTAAATCATGATCCTGACACTTTTGCAGAAGCTTCAGGCCATCCACATTGGGAAGCAGCTATGAATGAAGAATATCACTCATTGATGACAAATGATACATGGGATCTTGTTCCTCTACCAAAGGGACGAAAACTTGTAAGATGTAAATGGGTTTACAGAACCAAG
Source organism: Pinus tabuliformis (assembly GCA_031772625.1). NCBI lineage: Eukaryota > Viridiplantae > Streptophyta > Pinopsida > Pinales > Pinaceae > Pinus > Pinus tabuliformis. The sequence goes on from CM062817.1 coordinate 290,381,087, forward strand.
TATGGACCAGATGGCAAAATTGATAAACATAAAGCTCGTCTTGTTGCTAAGGGCTTTTCACAGGTTGAAGGCATTGACTACACTGAAACCTTCGCCCCTGTTGCCAAAATGAACTCTATCCGCCTTGTTCTTTCCCTTGCTGCCTCTTTAAAATGGGAAGTCCATCAGATGGATGTTAAATCTGCCTTCTTGCATGGGGACTTGCAGGAAGAAATCTATATGGAACAACCCATTGGCTTCATACAAACAGACTCCAGCCTTGTGTGTCGACTTAAGAAATCCCTTTATGGTCTCAAGCAAGCTCCTCGGGCTTGGTATGCCAAAATGGATAGCTTTCTTTTAGAATCTGGCTTTTCTAGGTGTCATTCTGACAATACTGTCTACACCAAGAAAGTGGGTGACTCTCTTATCATCCTTGTTCTTTATGTTGATGATCTTATCCTTACTGGCAGTGATCCCAACCTTATAAACCATGTGAAGTCTATCCTTAAAAAGAAATTTGAAATGACAGACTTAGGACACTTACACTATTTTCTCGGTCTTCAAGTCTTGCAATCCAAGGAAGGTATTTCCTTTCCCAGTCCAAGTATGCTTGTGATATTCTTCGTCATTTTCACATGGAAGACTGTAAGCCAGCCCCTTCTCCCTTTCAGTCTGGAGTCAAACTTTCAGTCTCTTGTACTTCTCCTGAAGTTGATGCTACCTTATACCGTCAACTTGTAGGAAAACTCTTGTACTTAACCCATACTCGTCCTGATCTTTCCTTTGCTGTTGGCCTTGTTGCTCGTTTTATGCAAAACCCCCGTGAAAGTCATTGGAAAGCAGCCAAAAGAATACTTCGTTATGTTCGAGGTACAGTACAGTTTGGGATTCATTACAGTGCCAAAGCAGCTCCTCTGTTAGTTGGTTTCACTGATTCTGATTGGGCTGGTGACCCTGATGATCGGAAGTCTACTGCCGGTTATGTCTTCACTCTTGGTTCAGGACCTATTACATGGGCTTGTAAGAAACAGGCTGCCATTTCTCTTTCGTCAGCAGAAGCAGAGTATCGTGGTGCCGTGGAAGCTAGTAAGGAAGCCTTGTGGCTTCGTCAGATCCTATCAGAGTTTGGCTTTGAGCAGCAGCATCCAACCACACTTTGGTGTGATAATCAAAGTGCCATTCAGCTATGCAAAGATCCAGTTCAGCATCAGCGCAGCAAACACATCGAACTACACATGCACTTCATCAGAAAGCTCATTCATGACCATGTTCTTGAAGTGCAATATTGTCCAACAGATGATCAGGTTGCAGACATCTTCACAAAGGCTCTCACAGAGGCGAAGTTCACTAAACTTCGATATATGCTTGGAGTTCAGGAAGTTGTCACTGAGGGGGGATAGGCTCTAGTGCCTCCTTCCTTCTCCTATTGTGTCATATTTGTAAATCCTTCAATCCTATCCCAAGTTGTTCTTAAGGGGGGATGTTAGGATATTCCGACACATAGGATATAGTTAAGTTCAACTTGGTCTAGTTTAGAGTTAGGTATAGAGTTAGGTAAAGTGTGTTTCTTTACCGTTGTACATATTGTAACTTACAATCCGACGGTCACGATATGTAGTGATCCGACGGTTCACTCTCACCTCGGTATTATCGACACTTGATCCGTGGCTTGACACCCGATTGGTCCATGAGTTCTATTTAAAGCGCATGGAGGGTCATTGTTCGTGTAATCCGTGCATGAGAGAAGCTTATGTAAATTTTCATTCTTTGATTAATAAATTGCCTGTAGTACCCACGTTGGGACAGGCCGTGGACTGTTTCCCTCCTTGCACTCTGAGGGTTTTAACCACGTCAAAAATACTGGTGTATTGATTTGAGATCTGGTTGTGAGCGGTGTCCTTTTGGTATTCTTTCTGAGGAACTTACCCTGTAAATTCCTACATCCAAGAGGTCATCAATCCATGGGATCGGGTACCTATTATGGGCAGTGATCTTGTTTAGTGCCCGATAGAGTCTCCAAGTCCCATCCTTCTTCTGTACCAACACGATCGGGCTCCCACAGGGCGATGAACTTGGACGGATGTGACCTTTATGTAGCAGCTCCTGAATCTGCCTCTTGATTTCATCATTCTCCAGAACAGAGCGCCGATTGGTCCATTGGGCAGCGGTGCACCTGGGGTCAGATTGATGGGGTGCTTGACCTGACAGTGTAGAGGAACCCCTGCAGGGGAGGTGAAGATATCCTCCACGACCTTGTCCATCTGTAGTTGTCGTGTGGAGGGGCCCTGTCTGTTGGTCGTGGCCACCATCTTCTTCGTTCCTTGAGGGTGTATCATCAGGAAAACAAATTTCCTAGTTTTGGAAACGAGCTTACTGCATTGTTTTGCAGTAATCAAAGAGATGGCAGTAGGCGGTGCTACCTCCAGTATCCTGAACAACTTATTTCCCAAAGTAGCAATAACAGCACGAGGCCTTGATTCATACACAACATGTCGCTTCCACAAGTAAGGTTGTCCTAATAATACATCACAAACTTCAAGGGGAGCAATGTCACACAATACCTCATTCGTGAAGGACTTGATGTTGTATGGAAGGCGACACTGCCGGCTCACGCGAAGATCCCGTCCTTGGTGAAGCCACTCGATGGTGTACGATTGTGGATGCGCTGTGGTTGGTAAGCCCAACCGCTTCACGACGTCTGCCGTAATGAGGTTCTTTTGGCTCTCACTGTCGACAATGAACTATAGCGAGGAGCCCTTTACCCACATCTGGGAGTGGAAGAGACGCTCCTCCTCCTCTGGATCTTTGGGTTCCTCCTTTTGGATCTTCGTGGTGGAAACGGTGGCGTTGGGCTCCGCATAGATAATCTGCTTCCCTTTGTCATTCCCCTTGTCGGGTTCTGACTCAGAGTCGGAACATGCATCTGATTCTGAAACCTTTAGCTCGGCCACCAGTGACTGTTTGGCCCGACACTCACTTGTGTTGTGAGTGGAGCTCTTATGGAACTCACACCACTTTCCTGTGTCCTTTTTCGGCTTCACGGCGCTGTTCTTTGTTTGCAGCTTTGGCAGGTTTTCTTGGGCCGCCCTGCCTTGGCTTTGTCCTTTGTTCTGCAGTTTGGGGGCACCTTTCCCTTGCTTTGGATTTGCAGATCCAAAGTCTCGCTTCTTCTGTTTAAACTTTTGTTCAACCTTGACGGCATATCGGTATGCCGTGCTGAGTGAGGGGATGTTCAGGAATTCTATTTCTTCCTGGATGTACTTGTGCAGGTAGTCGCGGTATTTGAGTATCAAATGCTACTTCGAATCTTTGATACCCAACTTTGTGCGAAGGGTATGGAAAATATTGGTAAACTCCGGCATGTCTTGGTCCGTTCCTTGCTGTAGCGTGGTCCACTTTCTGTATTGATCTTCATAGCTTCCGACAGGGTAGTACTGCCCCTTGATGGCCTCTCGGAAGGAATCCCAAGTGGGTGTGGCTGAAAACAGTGAGCCTGTACTTTCATCCTTTTGCTCGCAGTAGGTTTCCCACCAGTGTTTGACGTGGGGGGCTGCTTTGAGAAGAGCGAAAATAATCTTTTCTCGACTGGAAAAATCATGAATAGAAAAATAACCCTCTAGCAAATTTAACCATTTATCGACGACATCTGCGTTTATATGACCCTCGAATATGGGGATTTCAAAATTAACTTGTACCTTAAACGTTGTGGCGTTTCCAGAGTGTCTGTTGGAAGCCGATGCGTCGCCGCTGGGTAGCCGCTGAAGGATCTGGGTGAAGTTGTCCATCATTGTGTTCCTTTGTCGCTCGAGGGCTTCTTCGAGCAAGATTTTGATAGGATCTCCTGCCCCCTCGTCTTTCTTTTCATTCGCCATGGGAGGCCGTCGGGATTTGCGAGGCTGGTCTTGCAAAGGTTCGACCAATTCAAGGCCTAACTCATATCCCGACCTCATTGGAGACATGCAAAGAAAAACAGAGAAAAGCAGACCGCTCTGATACCATTGATCCAGATTTAAACAGGAACGCAACAAATTACAGGGATAACCATAAACACAGAGATGTAGCGGAAATAATACTTCATTTCATTAATGTAAAATACTGAAATATGCTTACAAACAGAGTTGGAAATAAACCAGCTAGGGCGATGGTAGCTTATCTCTGAGAAGAGATGTGGCGGCTACATCCCTATGGAGACGATGTATATAAGGATAACAATCATACATGGAGATAATGAAGAAGAAATCTATATGAAACAACTAGAAGGCTTCACATTCAAGGGGAAGAAAGAGTTGGTTTGCAAGGTACAAAGGTCCCTGTATGGGTTAAAATAATATCTAATGATGTGCTATCAAATGTTCGATAATTGTATACTGGAACTTGGTGTCCAAAGGATCAAAGATGAAAAATGTGTGTATTCCAAGTTAGTTGGTGATAATTTTATTTATGTTGTCTTATATATTAATGATATGTTGCTAATTAGAAAGAACCAGGAAACCATCAAATTTGTCAAAACTTATTCGTTTTCTGAATTTGATATGAAATATCTTAGTGCTACAACTTTTTTTTTGGCATGGAAATTGAAAGATATTGAAAAATTAAGAAGCTCTAGTTGAATTAGATGAAATATGTCGAGACACTATTTTAGAGGTTTAATATGTGAGAATGTACATTGGTCAAGGTCCCTATTCATGTAGGTATAAATTTATTCATAGATCAATTTCTTAAGACATAGGAAGAGTGAGAGGAGATGTCCCATGGTCCCCATGCTAGTGTTTTTGATAGTTTGATGTATGAAACTATTGTAGTCTAGCAGAAGGTGTGCATGGGTTATTAGTAAAAAGGACAAAAATAACTCACATAATCATAAACAACATATGAAAGGTAGAAGAGACACAAGGTATTAGAGAACCAACAAAGAAGTACTTTTTATTATATTCTATTAATGAGAAAATCAAACCATTCTATTGATGTGCATATATATATATATATATAGATGCACATCAATAGTATGTATATATATATATATACATACTATTGATGTGATATATATATATATATATAGATGCACATCAATAGTATGTATATATATATATATATACATACTATTGATGTGCATCTATATATATATATATATATATATATATATATATCATGTGTTGACAGTTATAACAATTTAATTTTTGGAACCGACTATCCTTGACTGACTCAAACATTCGAATCAACTAGTAAGCCAACCAACTTTACACTATGTATTTCTTATATTGACTCAACTAGGCTAGTCAACTAAGTCGACTAGCCCCTCCAACATCTCCCCCACCCTCAATGCCTTCTTTGTCCCAAAGAAGGGGGATATTTGGAGACTTACAATTTTTTTTACAAAATTTGATACAATAGATAGAAAATAAGAGAGAAGAATTATCAAAAGATATCATGGATCTGTTGAGGGAGAAGGCTGCAATGGTGTCTATTCATGAGATGCCTACCTCACAGTTGTGGTTGGCTGATCCACTGATGCTTCCTGTCCTCCATCCCAAGACTTCAATATTAAGATTCCTCTTCTTTCTCTTTCTGCTGGTGACCAATCTCCTTTGACCTCAATTTATTATGTATATGATCTCTATTTGAGGGTTTGGCTGCATCCTGAAAGACTTGGTTCAAAAAAGTAATACTTAGGTCATGGGGGAGTTGGCTCAAATGACCATGCTTGGGATGGAGCCTCTGGAAATGTTGTTTGGCGGATGATAGGTGCAAGAAGTTGTAGATGTTGATCAAATATTGACCATTCTCTTACAACTAATCTTGCTTGTGCTTCCAACGTTTTGAGTTGTGATAGATACTACACCTTATCGCCCACTATTGACTGATGTGTTGGTCGTTGTTCAATTGATCCTTGTTGTTCCAATTGATTTCACTTGGTTAAGAATTCACTATAATTATTCAGTGGCATTGGAGGCTTCTATTTGTGACTTTTTTCCCTCTCTCAGCCACTAGATTTCCTCCTGCATCAGCTGCACTTGTAATTTTATTTCTTAGCAATCTTGACTTATAGTGTAGACTTTGCTCAAGTTTTAAAATCTTCAATAGAATATGTTATGAAACCACCTCACAAAAAGATAGAAAAGATAGATGAACACCTTAGGAATAAGCCTCTTCGAGGGGGCAACCTCCTTTAAATTACACAAATGAACAATTATTGGATGATTCAAATGACAAAACCTCCTTTCTATATATATGAGTCTAAGGGGTCACAATATAACCAAGCTGACCTAACAATAATAATGTAAAGGCACAAAAATAAAAATAGAGGGATTCTATGAGGCACAATAATAACAATATGGGGACAATAGGGGCACAACAATAACAATAAGGGATACAACGACAATAGTAATGGGGAAATCACTAGTATTATAGGGACCTAACATGCCCCTCTCCTTCAAAAAAGTGTTGTCCTCAACGCTTGAGTAGTTCTGGATGATTTTGTATAAGATTCTCATCCTCCCATGTGGAATCTTCAATAGGTAAGTTCTTCTACTTAATGAGATACTCCGAAATTGATCGATTTCGTAGTTGTCAAGTTCTTGCTTCTTTGACTGCTTCAAGTTCCAATATGATTTTTCCTTCCTCATCAAGTTCTGGAAATATTGTTTGAATTGGAATCTTGTCACCTATAACCTTCTTTAAGCATGAAACATGGAAAACTGGGTGCACTCAGGAAGCTGCAAGAAGCTCCAATTTGTAACACCTTGTACGGACCGTAATACTTTGGTGATAATTTATTATCCTTCTTAGCTTGCTTGAGGGACATTTGTTTATATGGTTGTAGCCATAAGAATACCCAATCACCTACATCAAAACTTCTTTCGTTGTGATGTTGATTTGCCTGTTGTTTCATTCTATTTTGCACCAAGGTGAGGTTATCCTTTAAGAGTTGGAGAACTTGTTGCTAATGCTCGATGTGATCTTCCATTGCTTGAACCTTAGAATTTTCTCTTAAATATGATGTGATGGATGGTGGATGATATCCATAAAGTGCCATAAATGGGGTCATTTTTGTTGCAGTATGGAAGGAAGTGTTATACCACCATGCAGCTAGAGGAAACCATTTGACCCATTGTGCCTGTTTATCAGATACAAAGCAACGAAGATATCCTTCCAAACATTTGTTTACTATCTCAGTTTGCCCATCAGATTGAGGATGATAAGACTAGTTATGAGCTAACTGAGTACCAAGACAAGAAAATAATTCTGTCCAAAAATTTCCAATGAAAATGGGATCTCTGTCACTTACAATAATCTTTGGGTTTCCATGTAGCTTTTGAATTGTTTCCATAAATGCAGTGGAAACTGTACTCACTTTAAATGGATGAGATAATGCACAAAAGTGTGCATACTTGGTAAGTCTATCAACTACCACCACGATAACACTCTTTCCTTCGAACTTGGGTAAACCTGTGATAAAATCCATTGAAACCTCCTCCCAACACTGGCTTGGAATGGATAAAGGTTGTAATAGTCCTGGGGTCTTAATTGTTTCAACTTTATTTTGTTGGCAAACCAAACATTCCACCAGAAACTTTTGAATATCCGATTTAAGGCCATCCCAAAAAAAATCCTTCTTAACCCTGTGGTAGGTTTTTAGAAATCTTGAGTGCGCTCCTAAGGGAGAGGTGTGCAATTCCCTAAGAATCTTTTGTTTGAGTTGGGAATTCTTACATAGGTATAACTGATCCTTGTACCATAATGAATCATTTTTCCAACTAAATGTATCAGATGTATTGGGATCTTGTTGTATCTTTTGAATGAGTGCCCACACTTCCTCATCATTCTTCCATTCATCTCTTGCTTCGTTTTTCCAATCTGGTCGGATAATAGAAATGGCGCAAAGAAATGCTTCCACATCCTCATTCTTTCTTGAGAGTGCATCTGCCACAACATTTTGCTTCCATTTTTTGTAGATGATTTCAAAGTCATAACCCGACATCTTTGTGACCCATTTTTGCCGCTCTTTTGAAGATAATCTTTGTTCTAAAAAGTATTTAAGACTATCATGATCTGTTTTTACCTTGAAGTGTCTTCCCATTAGGTAGGGTCGCCATTTCTTAAGTGCATGTAGTATTGCCAACATTTCCTTCTCATAAATAGCTTGTGTAAATACTTTCCTTTGCTCCTTTTTGGGTTCTGTGAAATGCTAGTGGGCTGCGGATTTCTTTAGGTTGGGTATTCGAATTCCGGCAGTTTGACCGATGGTATCAAGTGGTGCCTGACGGTGTTTTGAGGCTTGTTTCTTTGAATAACACGTTTGTAATGTGCAAGCTGTCATCCAGCAGCGGAACAAGTTATTGTATGTGACTCATATTATAGTATGCAATATTATGCTTATACTTGGAGCAGAGTTTTATATATTGTGCTGTTTTTTTTAGCAGTTTTTGCATTGATATATATTGAAGTGATATATGTTGAAGAGATCCCTTAGCGCCTTTTTTTTCTCAAAACACAGTAGTGTGGCAGTGATATAAGAAATGGTGATGTTGATGCAAATGTTAGAAGAAAAATAAAATGCATAAGGCTATGGTATAAGGATTTTTTTTTCAACAGAAGTTTTTTGGCAGAGATATTTTTTTTACAGAATGCATTCAATCATTTCTATGGTAGGAATAGTTCTCACTGGCAAGGAGAACTATTCAGAATGGTCTCGAATGGTGAAACACACCCTCATCTACAATGAGCTGTGGAAAGGAGTGTGTGTCGGAGAAGAAGACAAAGACCCTGTGCAGCCTACATCAGATAAAGAACTTGTCATTTGGGAAAACAAGAACAGCAAAGCCTATGCATTGATCGCAGCATCTGTAAATGAGGAAGTAAGTCGTCATATTTCATCCTATTCCACTGCCTTTGAAGCTTTACAAAAGCTGAAAGAACTCTATGATACACATTCTGCACTTGAAGTTGTTCAGCTCATGATTAAACTCTTCACTCTTGAACTGAAAAATAATGATCCTCTTGCTCTTGCATCTGAAATAAAGTCTATAATGCATGATATTAAATCCACTAAGGTTGAGCTGGATATCTCTCTTATTGCCTTTCTCAAAGCACTCTATCCTACCTACTCTAATTATCTTGAGTCTTTACAAGCAAATGGAAATCTTAAAGATATAACCTTTGACACTCTTGTGAAAAAGTTTGCTGAAAGAGAGAAAGCCTTTGGAAAGAAAACAGTCCCTAAATTTTCTGAAGAGACTGTTTGCCTTGCTCATAAAGAAAAGCATCCTGCTCAAGATTCTACAAGAGGAAGAGGTGGACGAAGAGGAAGAGGAAGATACTTCAGAGGCAGGGGGGGCAGACATCCTCAATCAGAAAAGGCAGATCTGCATTGCATTCGCTGCAAACGAAATGGATCACATGATGCTTCTACATGCAAGTTACCATGGGACAAAGTTGAGCAGAGAAGAAATCAGCAGAAAGGTAAAACTGATGACACAGACAAAGGTAAAGCACCTGAATCCGCTCACTATATTGAGGCACAATGTAACATTGGAGTAAATGAAGATTTGTTTAATGCTTCACTTGTTTCTTCGAAAAATGACTGGTTGCTTGATTCAGGAGCAACTTGTCATATGACTCATAGGAAAGATTTCTTTGAAGATTTCACTGACAATGTTGATGGAGCAGTATACTTTGCAGATCAGTCAAAAATCAAGCCATAAGGGCTTGGCACAATCAGGCTTAAACTGCCTGGTCTTCCAGACTTTCTTCTGGATCATGTTCTATATCTCCCACAGCTCAAGAGAAACTTGCTGTCCCTGGTCCACATCCGCCAGCAAGGTCACTCCATTCACATGTTTGATGGCAAGCTTGAGGTAAGAAAGGCATCTGACCACTCACTTGTCATGAGGGGTATAGAAGAAGAAAGACTTCTTAAACTGCAAGGAACCTCTGCTCATGCACAACATTTCTCATATATTTCTCATCATGAAGAAGCTGCACTTCCATCAAGTTTATTATGGCATGCTAGATTTGGACATTTAAACTATGATAGTCTCGGCTTGTTGAAGAAAAATGGTGTTGCTGGTTTGCCTACAATTCCTAGAAAACATAAACAATGTGATGCTTGCATTCTAGGAAAGCATAGCAAATAGTCTTTTCATGATTCACATTCAAGAGCACATAGGAAGCTTGAACTTATTCATTCAGATTTATGTGGTCCAATGCCTGTTCCTTCTGCAAATGGAAATAAATATATCATGACATTTATTGATGATTACACCAGAATGTGTTGGGTTTATTTTTTGAAGAACAAATCTGATGCTTTTCAAACATTCAAGAATTTTCATAAATGGATTGAAAATGATGCACAATCTCATATTGGGTCTATTCGCACTGATAATGGAAAAGAATATACATCAAATGAATTTGAACACTATCTTCGCCAACATGGGATTAAACATCAAACAACTGTGCCTTATAATCCTCAACAGAATGGTGTAGCTGAAAGAATGAACAGAACAATTTTGAATATGGTACGATCCATGCTTTTCTTCAAAAATGTAAAGACAATGTTTTGGGCTGACGCTGTTCTATGTGCTGCATATATAAAGAATAGATGTCCATCTAGTGCTATAAGAAACAAGACTCCTTATGAATTGTGCTATGGACATGTTCCTTCGGTAAAACATCTCAGGATTTTTGGTTCCACCTGTTATGCTTTAATACCAAAGGTACATAGAAACAAACTTGGTGCTAGAAGTCGTAAGTGTATCTTCCTGGGGTATTCAAACACATCTAAAGCATACCGCCTCTATGATGAAGTAAATAAAAAGTTTGTTTTATCTAGAGATGTCATTTTTCTTGAATCATCCAAATCTGACAGTGTTGTTGAGCGGCAACTTGATCGCTTGGATAGATTCACAAAATCGAAATCATTCCAAGAGTTTGATAATCAGATTCCACATCTTGAAGGGGGGATTCCTATACTAGATCAACATGTGGAATCTCCTTCTGAAGAACAATCTCCCCTGCATGACACTCCAACAACGGATGATGCTTTAAGTGATGTAATTGATAGAATTGGGAGACTTAATCTTGATTCAGTCCCAACTCAATCAATAGAACAACCTGGACCATCTCAGAAAGGTCCCCCAAAGTGGCTGACAAAGACACTTGAAAGTGTTCATCCTGATGAAATTGGAAAAACAGGAACCAGAAATACAAACCGACAAGATGGAGGTGATGTAGATAACTCTAATTCACCTGTTGATATGGATGTTACTTATGATTGTGAATTGAACTTGTCTACAGATTTTGAACCAACTTCCTTCAAAGAAGCTGCTTCTCATGATGAATGGAAAGAAGCGATGCAGAAGGAGTATGATGCCCTCATAAAGAATGGCACTTGGAAGCTGGTTGATCCTCCATTTGGAACCAAACCAATTGGCTGCAAGTGGGTCTACAAGAACAAGTACAAAGCTGATGGCTCACTTGACAAGCACAAAGCTAGGCTTGTGGCAAAAGGTTTTGCACAGAAGGAAGGGGTCGATTATGAGGAAACTTTTGCTCCCACAGCAAAATGGGCCACCATCCGGACACTCTTTGCACTAGCTGCTCAGAACGGTTGGAAAGTCCATCAAATGGATGTAAAAACTGCATTCTTGAATGGAGACTTAAAAGAGAATGTTTTTATGTCCCAGCCTGAAGGATTTGCTGTGAAAGGACATGAACACAAAGTATGCAAACTTGTGAAGTCCTTGTATGGCCTCAAACAAGCACCACGAGCCTGGTATGAAAAACTAACTGAGCATCTTCTGAAACTCAACTTCAAACATTTTGATCTTGATGATGCAACTTTATTTGTCAAGAAAATTGGCAAAACAATTGTATATCTTGTGGTATATGTAGATTATCTTTTAATGACAGGGAACAATGAAAGCTATATTGCATCCATAAAGAAAGAATTAGGAAATTTTTTTGAAATGACTGATTTGGGCTATGTTCATTACTATCTTGGCATTGAAGTAACCCAACATCCAAAGTCCATATTTCTTTCTCAAAAGAAATACATTGGAGATTTGTTAAACAGATTTGGCATGACAGAGTGCAATCCCCTTTGTACTCCAATGGAACAAAACTTGAAGCTCACATCTATTGAAGGAAAGGAATTTGAGGATGCAACAAAGTATAGACAACTTGTAGGAAGTCTCATCTACCTCACTACTACCAGACCAGACATTTCATTTGCTGTTGGAATCCTCTCCAGGTTCATGCAAAAGCCTTGTGAGGGACATTGGTCTGCTGCAAAAAGAGTTCTAAGGTACTTGAAGGGAACTCAAGACCTTGGAATCAAGTATACACAGGTGGACGACTTCAACTTGATTGGATACTCTGATTCAGACTTCGATGGAGACAAAGAAACTGGGGTATCTACTTCAGGATATACTATGAGTCTTGGATCAGGAGCTGTCTCCTGGAGATCACGCAAACAATCAGTACCAGCAGATTCCACAACAGAAGCAGAATATGTGGCAGCAGCTGAAGCAACGAAAGAAATTGTGTGGCTCAGGAAAATTCTTGAAGATTTGCAAGTAAAACAAATACAATCAACTCCACTCATGATTGATAACACATCTGCAATAAAGTTGGCCAAGAACCCAAAGTTCCATGATCGTACTAAGCACATCAATACTAAATATCATCTGATCCGACATCATGTTGAGGCCAAAACAATCCATCTCCGTCATTGTTCCACAAACGAGCAAATTGCAGACATCTTCACCAAAGCGCTTGGAAGAGAAAAGCTTGAAAGATTCAGAACGATGCTTGGACTCACCAACATCCCTTCAGATTAAGGGGGGAATGTTGACACCTAATCCGAAACGGATGGGTGAACTGGACAGTCATCTAGAAGATGAACTGATCCGTTTTATTTTTGTATATAAACATGAGTTAGTTAATGAATAAATTATCAGTTCTTTTCTCCCGCTCATCCTGGAGTTACCCTGGCCTGACAGTAGGTGCTCGATATTGACTCTGATGTATCTCTGTAATTTTGGATCTCCCAGGACTAAAATTGCTTCCTGTGGTAACCCTTTGAGTAATCTTTCTAACCCCGCAAGTCTGATCAAGATTGGATTCTCCAATGAAGAGTTATGCCAAATCTCCCACGATGACCAGAGTATAGACTGGTTCAGTAGAGCGAAATTGTACGACATTCCGCGGGTCACTGTTTCAACCTTAGGTTCTGAAAATGATACCCAGAAAAACTACAGTCTGTCTTATTTCTGTAACTTCTTACGAAAATTCAATTTGATGCTCAGAGCAAAAGTTATGACGATTTTCCCAAGGTGAGCTGTTTGGAATGTCATTCGGGGGTCTTCAAAAACCCTAACTTCCTCAGATTATATTTCTGAAAATATAGCGAGAGAGGATCTGAAATTCGGACCTGAGGTTTAGCGCAATTTGGTCTCAAATGGTTTTTTTTAGCTTCTGAAACGTCACAAAAAACAAGTTATAGTGAAAATGCCACAATGACCTGTTTGGAGTAGCGAAACCCTAGAATCCAAAGCTCTGATACAAATGTTATGAAACCAGCTCACAAAAAGATAGAGAAGATAAATGAACGCCTTAGGAATAAGCCTCTTCGAGGGGGCAACCTCCTTTACATTACACAAATGAACAATTCTAGGATGATTCAAATGACAAAACCTTCTTTCTGTATATAGGAGTTTAAGGGGTCATAATAAAACCAAGCCGACCTAACAATAATAATAAAAAAGTACAAAAATAACAATAGAGGGATTTTATGAGGCACAATAATAACAATATGGGGAAAATAGGGGCACAACAATAACAATAAGGGATACAACGACAATAGTAATGGGCTGAGTCACATGGCACGAGGACACGAGACACGGAGGACACGTAAATACGAGTATTCAATACGAAACGCAGCGACCTAGAAACAGGACACGGGGGACACGTTTTATATATATTTAATATATATATATATATATATATATATACCGAAATATAGTTTTTTATCCATATTAAATTGCAAGTTGCAGCTTATCTAATCAAATTAAAATATAATTACTTCTCAAAGTTCATAGTTCACTTTAAAAAATAAATAGAATCAAAATTTACTATTTAGAAATTAGAATGTGATATGCTTGGTCTTGATTCTTGAATATTCAATGTTCATTGTTCATGTACAACTTACAAGCACATAAGAAAAAAACTAAAGTCTAATCCTATTGATTTCCTCTGCCCCTCTTGCGAGAAAATGCCACAACTTTCCCTTTCCCTCTAGATGTAGATGCTGGTGCTGGTGGAGTTGGCAGTGGAGTTTGCTATGCTCTAGAAGCTAAAGAACTAGAAGTAGGAGCTATAGGAGGTAGACCACGTCCTCTACTGGTGGCAGGGGTAGCCCGGGCAGGTGGCGTCACCTGGAAACATTGCAATCTCCCAATCCTGAAATCCTGAAAAACTGATAAGTCTGCTGCATTTTGAATGAAATCTAAAATTCTACTTTCTTCATATGAAATCCAATGAAGCCGGAACCACTCTCAAACATCCTGAGTCATTTCATGGTAATGTTAAAAATTAAGTAAAAGGATGAAAATGAAGATTAAGGAGAATGTCACTTTTACTTTAAGAATTTAACATTACCATGAATAGCATATCAATACTAGGGCCTAGACTTGATCATTAAGCTGCCCCACTCAAAAATTATTTGTTTCTTTCAAAAAAAATTGCAGCTTATGCAGGGAACATTTTCTACCAACGAAATACGCGTTTTCCAAATTCAGGACACGACGAAAACCGGCGAATATGTATTCCATTTTACAGGACACGATAAAAACCGTATTCGACACGTATTAGGGCCGTTTTCGTGTCCAGTACGTAAAATACGGGACACGGGACCCTGGAGGACGTGTCCTGTGACTTAGGTAATGGGGGAATCACTAGTATTATAGGGACCTAACATAAGACAAGTAGCAGAAGAGAATTTCTTAATCCTTTGGATGACTGCATGTTGAATATAAATAGGTTAGCCAATTGTTAAGGATTATTTTAGTGTGGTGCCCTTATCCAATGTTTGTTCCAATTCCTTCTTGGCTTGAGCGAATTCTCTAGATGCATTCTAAATGATGGTCAACATTTCTTGATTGCCATGTGTTGTTACTTGTTTTTAGAGGTCAGCTATCTTTGAATTCATTTGTTCATCACGATCAACCAATTGTTATGCAAGCTATTTGACTACAACAATTGGATCATCAGTTCCATCTGAAATGTCAATGTGTAGTTTTTCTGCTACCCGATTCTTGCATTCCAACCAAACCTCCCTTTGTTGTTTCTTTCTATGTTTAAGATTATTATTGTATATCGACCTCTTATTCCACCTATTTTTAGCATCTTGAACAATATCTTGTAGACAAGAAAATAATTATCGATTTGACACATCCTTGAGTTCATATACTCTACCTGCTATATCTTTTACTAGAGGTTTTTGGGACGACAAAGTAAAAGTTCATGGTGTAGTTGGTTGATGCTCTGGAGTATTTCACTCAGTGATCAGAGTACTTAGTGTATATTTCATTTCTGGATCAATATTCACTGACATACCTCTAGTTGCATTGTCCGAATTGGTATGCTCCGTTGATACTTCTTGTGCGTCGACTTGTTGAGTGGATTATGTTTCGACTTATGGCGAAATTGTGTGTCGGACGATGGATTTGTTTTTGTGTCGACCTGAATTTTCTGTGTCAACTTGGATAGGATGTGTGTCATCCTGAATAGTCTGCCCTTTCCTTCCATGTACTTCCTCAATAATAGGCGTGGAGAGATGAGGGGTGAATAAGAAAATAAATAAAATTTTGGAACTTGCACCTTTTGCTTCCCTGCTCTACCCATTTGACCTTGAGTCTGTCGTCGGGCTAGAATTTTCTTTGGTGTGGTCGACTAAGTCAATTGCTGTTGTATTTGAGCCTATTTCTTGTCCATTAAATTGTGTCTGACTGTCTCAATAAAGATATATGTGGCTTAGTCTAAGGATCACAAAATGTCGGGTCCAATGGATGACCCAAGAAACCGTTGTGACCTCATTGGCTTCTTCACTTATTTTCCTTTTGTTTGAGTGTCCTCTAGGACTTGTTTTACAATAACATCCAATCTTTCTTGAATCTAGGGGTATTCAAACTTGATACATGTGAAAACTTCTTGCCAATTTATTCCAACTGTTGGCGTTTTGACCTGAGTTGAATTATGTTCTTCTCTACCTGTAAGATTTTGTGGGGATTCTGCTAGGGGCACTGATAAGTCAAATTTAAAAGGCTCTATATACAACTCTGCCTCCCATTCCATTTCATTCTCTGCATCTGCCAATGGTAGGAGTACATCCGTCTAAGGATCTCTAGCTAGTGATGGAATCAGAAACACAATATTAGTTTGCCAAATTAGTTCTTCAAATATTTGGTCGACAATCAAATGATATGGAAGTTCCTAGGGGTTGACATCATTGGAGTCAACATACCAAACCTTGGTTTCATCCAGGCATGATTGAATAAGAGACATCATGGGCAACAAACATTAGACATGCTAGGGAACCCTCCATCTATTGGAGATTGACTTTAGGTTTAATAACCAATTTCTAAATATTTCACGGGGTCCAACCGACTGTGGTTTCTCCAACCAACCATGTGAAAATATCTTAAAATCATTCATTAATGGAAACGAAATTGACCGAATTTCTGGTGAATTTCGTTTCTCCAACGAGGAAGACTTGTCTTTTTGCTAGCCAAATTAACAATGATGGGAACTGAATAGTCTTACTTGAATTCTGACATTCTTGGAAGTTGGATTTAACCATGTCAGCTACATGTTGTGCCCAATTGTATACTCTCCAAGTCTACACCATTTTCCCAATTGCTTCAAGCATGTTCAGTTTTTTGTCAGAAGATCTTCATGTTGGACTAAGGCATAGGGAGATGATGATGCATGCCCATTTGATCTGCAAGGCCCAAAATTGTCTGATGATTAAACCTTTGGAGTTATTTGTTGTCGTCCCACTAGTAAACTTTCAAATCCACATAGTCATGTCGACTGTCTTTGGGATTTTGTCTCCACGGTGTGGTAGACTGGTGAGGTTATAAATAGAATTTTACAAAGTAATTAGTGGTTTTTCTAACCATAGAAGGTCATTACGGTACCAACTAACAATATACTTAGTGACTTCTTCCTTCAACCAACGTAAATATGCAGCTAATGGTGTGTTGAGAATGTCCCAGATGCTTGTTGTGTGTAATATTTGGTTCTACTTGATCCATTCATTATTAATTTTGGCCCACTTCATGAATGTTTCAACATGATTTCCCAAGAAGTATCGTTGATTTTTTCTTGTCTAATTTTGTTGATTTGGACCTAGAAATATATTGTAGTTCCTTGGTCAAATTTAGCTTTTGTCCTTGGTTCTACAATGAAATTTGGTTCCTGAAAACACACTCTCTTCTTATCCATTTTTAAATATTCTTGGAACTCTTCTGTTCTTAAACACTCAAGTAGTTTGGGATCAGAAATAACCAGACTTGGAAACTCTGGAAATTTTGAAAGTTCGACCACTTTGTCTAGTGAAAATTCAAGAAAACTAATAAGCAATGTCGCATGTATCTTCATGTTTATAGTTTTCAAATTAAATGCTGCATTGATTTTGACCTCAGGATCCATTTGAAGTTGTCTCGTCACAATAACACTCATATTTTGCATATCTGTCAACTCGTGTGATGCAAATGGTTCACTTATTTTTTTAGATTTGATGGTTGATTCAGATTTAAACTTTAATGCGACATAACAGGGTCATAATGCTGCTAAACCGTTGTACATAGTTAATCACTTTTCATTTGAAATATTTGAAAATCGCATCTTTGAATTTAGTATTAGGTATCTGTACTTCTCTTTTTCCTCATAAATCATTTATCTCATGTTAAATACTATGGTACATATGCTCAAGTGACTGCAGAAATTGCATGCAAAATTTCGTGTCTGCCCTATAGTAAGTCTTAAGACTAACAGCCTGAACCAGCTCCTACATTGCTTGTGCTTCTGGGCTGATCTGGCCACTTGGGAGGACCACCCTTTGCCAGAATGTACTGAAACTAATATCCATTATGGGCCATACCTTGGAAATGTATTTTATAAAGTAGGATATGAGAAAATGCTGCCAAGACATGGACTGTAAATCTTTACCTTGTTGTCTAGTAGTGTTTCGAGAGTTTGGGCAACCATTATTGAACTTGTTAGGGTTTGTGTTTCTCCGCAGTATTCATTAGTTTTGAAACAGTAAATGTTTGGTAAACTTTCATGTGGAGCAGGATGCTACAACTCCACTATTGGAATCAGAAGCGGTTGACTTGGTGAAGGATGTATTTGCTTCAGCTGCTGAAAGAGACATATACACTGTGCTGCTTCTATCTCATTCTTTTTTATTTAAAATTGTTTTTCTGGGAAATCTCTTGTGGAAAATATTTGTAATCTGTCGTGTTGGAATTGACTAGTTTTTGTTTGTTTGTTTGTTTATATTTCTTAATTTGTACTCCGTTACAATTCAAGCATCTTTTGTTTCCTCCTGACAAAGTTGCCATATGATTCAGGGTGATGGGCTGGAAATAGTAGTTGTCAATGCAGAAGGTGTCAAACGAGAGTTCTTGGAGTTGCGTCGTGATTGATCCAATGAAATTGTTAAATCAGGTGTCATGCTTGATCTGATGGTATGGCTATATCGGGTGCATAGCAATTCGGAAGATCTTGATTAATGTCCATTTTCAGGACGTTTTTTATTTTTTTATTTTCAGGACGAATTTAATCACTTGATTAATGTCCATTTGTGCTGAAGTTGGACTTGGAAACCAAATATGAACTGGCATTATGCTTAATCTGAAAAGTATCTCAAAGATGAATTTTCAGTATTTTGAATTTGCGAGATTTACATTATTTCGATGGCTCTTTTAAATCTTCTGTGTAAATGTTTCTTTGGTCACCTTGAATTGGAACAGGGAATGCTATTTTGAGACTTCTTATTTCTGCAACTCCTTCAGAGTAATTACGTGTCAGGATTTTGGGGTAGGGATTCATAAGATTAGTTAATTGATTGATCTGAGGATGCACTTGAAGTTTATTGATAGGTTTGAGTTTATGGTACAGCAAAATTGCGTTACGATATTTCTGATGAAAATGGTGATTCCTTTGACCCTTTAAATTCATTACCAGCTTGTAGTTCTGATATAGTGAGTTTCTTCTTGTGGCAAATTGCCACTAACTAGATGTTGCACTCTACAGTCATTGCTATGGGTCGATGTTGGCATGTGTGAGTATACAAGTGCCAGATGTTTTATTTTTAATTTTGCTTTTGAACATCACAGATAATTTCTTAGTAGTAATTTGTTTGGTTTAGATGCTATTCATGTGTTGTCATTAGATTAATGCCTCATAAAAGTGTAGCAGACTTTGAGATTTTCTGCTGACTTATATTTTAAAAACTTTATAACTTTAGTAGTGCAGTTTTAGATGGAAATATTTTGGGCACACATCGAATAGATGACCATTTAACATCCCAATTTTCATCAACTTCTTGACGTGTGCTTGAGTCAACCCCTTTTGCGTACGTTTAGGTCACTGGTCCAAACACCTACCGATTGAGTCTACACCTATGACAGCTTGACCATGCTTATGTCCAGGCCCCTGACTATGTTTCTACCATGGAAAAATCTTCTACTTGTATAACCTTTTACTTGCCCTGTAGTTGTGATCATTTTGCTCCTTCTAGTGACGTTTGGCCAGTGTTCAAGGTTATGCGGGTTAAGATCAAATGAGGCTTGCTTTATGAGGGCATTTATGTTGTCCTGTGCTACTTCTCTTTGGTTTAAATTGATTTTGTTCTTAAGGATATTTCTTGTTGCGTTTTATGTCACTTTACAGTTTTAGTATAGGAGATGTACCATCTGTACATGAGTGTCAACATTTAAATGTCGGCTCAATATGAGTGCCAACATTTAAATGTCGGCTCAATATGGGAGAGATGTGTTTTTAAGATGAAGTATTAAATCAAAAAATAATAATATTAAAACATAAATATCAACTTAATGAAAATTAAAAATAATACATCAATTCAGTTTGTCACATTATAATGTTATTAATAATTTCAAACAAATTAAAAACAATTGTCATATGTTTTAGCATGAATATTCCCACTGTTGATAACTTGATGAGTGATGCAGGAGCATAGACTCGGTAAAATACTTTGTATTTTTATTTAAATCTAGGGGTTTCATGTTTTTGAGAAATTATTAATTTTATGTAAATATTTATGAGATTTTGAGAGGATTTGTAATGTTTCCAAATAATTGGAAAACATGAGAGAAATTGGACTTGAGATATTTAAGAATTAATTATGAGCCTAAGTTAGATTTAGTTTCAAGATTTTAGGGATAAAATCTAGATTGTAGGGATAAAATCTAGATTGTAGGGGTGTTGAGATATTCGAGGACTTTGTTGAGTGATTAAAGGGATTTGAACCTAAATTGGTTCAATTCAATATGTATAAATTTATGAGTTTCAAAGGCAAATTAGAGTAGGTAGAATAGAATAGAGAGGAGAAAGTGAGGCTTGGACAGCCAAAGCTTGTAAGCCTCCAGGCAATTGGAAAGGCCAGGAATGTTGAATATCTGGCTAAGACAAAGTTTGTAAGTATTTTTCATTGCTAATATGAAGACTGTGTTTTAGAACTGCGTTGATTGATTCAGAAATTGTGTATTTAATTTCTGTAACCGGGCTTGAATGGTAAACCCATGTGAACGAATGAGAAATCAAAGAGCGATGGATAAATTGTTGATTTAAACCTCTGTTTGCCGAATTGATGGAATTAAAAGGGGGCAGAGTTGTTTTTCAGCTCTGTCTATTTTGAATAGGATCCATTCATGTTTCATATTACTGAGCAGCAATATAATTCCGGTTTGAAAAGCGTAAAGTAAGAACAGAGGTTTGAAATTCGATGTTAGAACAATTAATGATTTGCAGGCGTAGAGAAGTATACAATTTGAATGGAATGACATATAACGATTGTCGAGAGTTTAATTGGCAAATTGAAATCTCCTATTATGAATCGGAGGCATTGAGTATATTGAACGCCGGAAATGGTCAAACGCTGGCTCAGATTGCTGAACCAGTGAGTATGTTGAAGGCCTGTTGCAACCGTGTGGAGAAATCTGCGGCTTTTGGTATCGATCTGCAATATTCAGGTGTGTGAACAATTGTATTACGGTTAGCTGTTTGATTGTATGCGTAAAGTTCCGTGTGAAGAATCAATTCATTGCTGGAAATCGGAACTGAATTACACGTCTTGATAAAGCCTGTATGTTGAGTATTCTGCGTTTTATGGTTGGAAATTCATTTGATTTGGTAGATCTGTGTAAAAAGGAAACGAAGAGATCGATCTAAGCCTTAACGCAGAGGAATTGTTTTAAATTGCCAGTGATGATAATTAACACAGAGGTCAAATTATGTTTGCCGGAATCGATTTTATAAACTGCGTGATTATGTTTGCGTAGTTATGTTTACAATGACATTGGCATGAGAATATGTGCTGAGTTATGTTCAGATAATCATAACGTATTAAGAGAAGAACAGGACACGCATGCAATTCTGAGTTCGAACGTGGAATTAAGGCCCAGATCAGTGGTGCTTTTGTATGAGAAATAGCTCCGGTTGAGAGTTCTGGAAGTAGAGAAAAGCCTTCCACAGTTGCGCAAAGATGAAGCCAGGGTTGAACGAACCTGAAGTGAGTCGAAATCGATGAATACCATAGCGCTGAGATCCTGCGTTATTGTTGGATGAGAGGTAAGTAAATTGAATGGCTAGATCGTTGTTTACGTTGGGCTTTGGTCTTTAATTAAGTTGAACCTGGTCGAAGATTTAGATTGATAGCTGAAACGATGGTTTATTATGGCGTTGAATGGGTTGGCTGTTTAACCAATGTCAAGTTTGTTTTAAAAAGGCAAGGGCGCACTTAAATAATGGAAACAAAGTCGATTTGTTAAATTCTTGACATTTGAGTGGTGTTTGACAAACTTCTGCATGAAGTTTTTAAATTGGGATTGTATTGAAGCTTAGGTTTAATCCCATGGAAAGTTGATTGTGGAGTGTATGGTTTCGTACCATTGGTTGAAGAGATTTCCATTCATGAAGGAACCTTTGTGTGAAGATGGTCGGGTTTATGATTTTAAGCATATGTTTAAATGCTTCCGCATGTGAAAGTGTCTGTGGAATTGCCAGAATGGGGAATTTTGGAGTTTGATATTGAAGATGCATTTGTATATGCATGAGATGGGAAAATATTCTGGGTTTTGCAGAGTAACCTGCGTAAATGAGGTTGAATACTTCTTGTAAAGTGTGTTGTCATTCATATGTCCAATGTTTCAGGTGAACACTTACCCATCTTCAAGGATATTAATCATTCATATTTGTCAATATAATATATTCATATTTGTCAATATAATATTTTAGAACATATAATCAACAAATATATAAAATTTAACAAATTTGATCAATAAATTTATAATTAAAAATAAAAATATTTTTAAATACTTATATGTGAATATAAATATAAAACATGTCTAAGAAATATACTTCATATATGTATTGGCAAAATTTTAATAAAATAAAAAATAAGAATATTTTAATATAAATATGTGAAATCTACGTAAATATAAATAATGTTGTTTTTTTGTCTAAATGAACAGGTAAGGGTTTTATACTAATAAAGATTAGGTTATTGGCTAGAACCCTTACAATTTTTTTTCTGATTTTTGTCAAAAAAAAGAGAAGGTGATCAATCCACAAAATATGGTTGCGAGCGCTAGGGTTGCATTTCCTTCCTACATTAAATACATTTCTATTGATAATTTGGCAAAGTCTCTAGAATTAAAATATATTTACAAAGTAGCATATGTTTTCAAGATTGTATTAAAAAACTCATAAAAAACAATATATTAAACATTGAGCCCATCCATCAATAACGACAGAGGCTAGAAGTACTAGACCCTCGCAAGTGGGAGTCTTTTTTGCTCATTGGAGCAACACTGGATCCGATGCCCCCCCAATTGAGCTAAGCATTGCTAGGATTGAAGTCCTCCAAAGTAGAGATCTGAGCACTAAGAGAATTAACCTCCACGCACAAACCAGTTAGAAATTGCTCCACATTGCTATGTTGCAGGGCTAACTTGGCTTCCAAGAAGAGTTGGAATGATTGTTTGTCTTTCTACCATATCTTCCAGCGGTTGCATTGTTGCCAACAGTGTCTTGGCCGAATTCAATAACTTGTCAAGCAACACACTGGCATTGACATTCTCATGAGTTGACAGAGGTTCCACCATATTAGTAGAGAGCCACTACACAAATGAGCAACACACAAACAAGCTATATCCTCACACCAGAACCAACATGAATCAACAACACGATAGTTTATGAAGTTATTGTCACTGCGACAACGACCCTCCAAAATTTTTGTGTATGTCAATTTGGAGTCTATGATAGTTGTCGTTTCAAGCCTCCTTGAGTTGTCATGTTGTTTGATTTGTCATCTATGTGTTTTCTCGTAATGTCACATCCCCCTAAATCAATGTTTCTTAAGCTTCGTCACTTAACCATTAGAAGCACTTGAGTTAATTAGTCCATGATTAGGTGGATCTTTCTAGACTTAGAAACTTGCCTTATCGATAAGCACACACTCGAAAAAACATTCAAAAGCACTAAAAAGCAAACAAATCTCTAACAATTAGCAAAAGTGCACTTTGAGTTGATGAAGACATGCACTTGGGTTGGGCGTACTCCTTCGTGTCGAAGACATGTGTCCTGTCCAATTCCATGCATGAGGGCGCACTCCTAGGAAATAGGAGCCCACTTAATTCCTCTTAACTAACCCTTTCATATGACGACAAGTGGCACTTATGCGTGAATCAGTTTTGCATGTTAACTTTTTAAATAAACCCACTTAATCATTCTTTACATAATCATTTCAGTTGAGTTGAGCGCACAAGGGAATCAAGAAGCTCTTCATTAGATAGTGCTACAAGTAACTTTTGCATGTCAAATCGTGTTATCGCTTTTCATGATTTCACTGCTAAATCTTGTTTTTCTTCTTGTTGATCACTTGTTTTTCAATTTGCTTGTTGGCATTTATGCTCAATCTTCACATTTCAAGTGTTAATCCACTGTTGTATGCAGAAACTTTTCATATTCTTAAAACCCTTCATCTTCCACCATGCATGCGACAACAACTATAAAACTTTGCATATTTTTCTCTTCCTCGTCTTATCATCGAATCATGTCAATTGAACTCATTCTGAGCTTCCAACACGCAGAGCGCACTCCTTGAGCTTGAAACCCCATCAACCTTGAAAATTGTGTCCTATTTAATCAAGTTTTCTTCTTAAGCACATGAGCGCATCATGAAGACACGAAGCATTTTCCTGCAACCCTTTGAAGTGCTAAAGTGCACCTTCTTTGCCTTAGAGCGCATGAGCGCATCATGAAGGCATGAAGCCTCATCATTCATCCCTTCGGCATGCGACAATGCACCCTCCTTTGCCTTAGAGCGCATGAGCGCATCACAAAGGCATGAAGCCTCATCATTCATCCCTTCAGCATGCGACAATGCGCCCTCCTTTGCCTTGAGCACATGGGCGCATTGTGAAGGCCTAAAGCCTTGTTAACCTCACCCTTCGTCCCTTTAAAGTGTGACAATGTGCCCTCCTTGTCTCGTTGAGCGCATGAGTGCACTACAAAGCCCCAAATGACCTTGCATGTCCCCTTCATGCTTTGAGAGTGCGCCCTCGTAGTTTGCATGCCCATGTTCTCTTGCATGCAAGTTATTTTACGCTGTTCACAATTTTTCATGATCTACTGTGTATAATGGCTCTTTGAATGCGATTTACAAGTATTGTTGCATAGTTAGCTTATTTTAAGTTAATACTATCACTATGAGTGTGTTGCCCCAAATAGGTGCTTGTGCTACAAGTGTTACCACTTTGTCGTCATCTATTGGAGACATGCCACCTCAGAAAGTGATTTCCAATGAACTTTCAGAAGCAAGCGTTGATGAACCTGCTGAAGTTACAAGGCCCAAAGTTCCCATATACGTAGATACTCGGTGCTTCATTAATAAAGGTACACAGGTCACTTGGAGCAAATATATAACACATTCATGAAGGAGAGGTTTTTTCGGGACTTAGATGATTTGCATGCTTACATCAACATTAAGAAGTCCATGATGCATAGGGTTGCATGCAGATTCCCAGTCATGCCATGTGCATAAGTCATTGAATGGATCATTACGCATATGGATGACTCTCACCTTGTGCTTCGCAGTGAGAGTCGCAGAGAACTCGCCACTTATTACAGTGAAGACATGTAGACATGCTACAAGATGTTAAAGCCCACTGAATATGCAAGTGATAACTTTTACACGAGATGGGCAACCCTTGACACTACTGATGTTATCAAAACATGGTGTCGATAACCTACAAAGTTTCGCCATCGCCAATCTGCAGCTTATCCGACAAGGATCCTCAGAGATGTCTATCAGTACCTGATAGCTGTTGGGTTGTGTTATATTCTTTCCACGTAGTTAATAGGGGGGTTTGAAGGGCACCCGTAACCCCACTTTATGGGGTCCATATGTTAGGTTGGGCGGACCCACCTATGGATTTGTGCATGATTTTCGCACATGTTTTTTGGACGCGATGGTTTTCGGTCCATGGTATTGGACACGATGGTTTTCGGTCCATGGTATTGGATGCTTCAGCATGTATAAATATGTATTGTAATAGTGAAAGGAACATAATGAAAAATCAAGCAGGTAGTCCCAGTTTTGGGATCCAGGGAAAAATCTCTGTGCATATGTGTTTTATGGGTTATGCTCTCGCAGGTAATTTCTGTACAGGGTTAAAACCTACATTTGGTATTAGAGCTGTTTTGGCTTCAAGGGGACGCCTTTGTTGCTGAGGGGTTTCACTCGGGCCTGTGGTAAACCCTGTTCAGTGGAGATCTGCGAGATCGATTCTGGTGGTGAAAGAAGATGGCAAGCAGTGAAAGATAGAGATTGAGAAGTTCAATGGTCAGAATTTTGAGTTGTGGAAACTCAAGATGGAGGATCTGTTGGTGGATAAAGATCAGTGGATCGCGGTAGATCCAGGTACTAAACCATCGGGAGTGACCGATGAAGAATGGAAGAAGTTGGATTGGAAGGCAAAGAGCACAATACGATTGTGTGTCTCGGATTCAGTATTGCTGAATGTATCAGGGGAAGCTATGCCAAAGGCTTTGTGGGTCAAGTTAGGGACTTTGTACCAATCTAAGTCTCTGGTGAATAAACTGTTCCTGCGGAAAAAGCTGTATAACCTGAGGATGAAAGATGGAGACTCGGTGACAGAGCATCTGAATGCGTTTAATACTGTGGTAATTCAGTTATTATCTGTTGATATTAAAATTTCAGATGAAGATAAGTGCATCAGTCTGTTGTGTTCTCTACCAGATTCGTGGGATATTCTGGTTATTGCAATAGGTAGCAATGCAACTGCTTTGCAGTTTGATGAAATAGTCTCAGCCTAGCTGACGGAGGAGATGAGACGGAAAAATATGGACAACTAGAATGGTGATGCTTTGTCTGTACGAGGACGGTCCCAGAACAGAAACAAAAATAAGTCATCGAGTGGGAGATCTAAATCTAGAGGGAGATCTAAATCTCTAGGAAAACCTACAAAGGTGGTGTGCTGGAAATGCGGAAAGGAAGGGCACTTCAGAAGGGATTGTAAATCTAAAGCTCCTGATAAATGAAAGGGATCTGATGATGCTCCTTCTGCAGAGGCGAAAACCACCTCAGATGAAGGTGGGGATGTGTACTTGGCTTCTTCAAGTACACATGTAGATCATGAGGCATGGTTGATTGACTTAGGTGCATCCTTTCACTTCACTCCCCATAGAGAGTGGTTCTGCGAGTATGAGAAATACGATGGTGGTGATGTCTTCTTAGGAGATGATAGGAAGGCTAGAATCATTGGTCGGGGAAAAGTAAAGTTGAAGTTGCAAGGTGGAAGAGTTAGAACATTTCCGGGTGTTCTACATATTCCTGCATTGGCCAGAAATCTGATTTATGTAAGCAAGTTGGATGATGCAGGTGTAAAGACGGTGTTCGAGAAAGATACCTGCAAGATGGTTCGAGGAGCACTGATATTAATGCGGGGAGTTCGGATTGGAACTCTGTACAAGCTGCAAGGTAGCACTGTTGTTGATGGGTGCAATAGTTCTATGGTCCCTGAAAATGGAGTAGAGAATCTAGTGGTCTCTGGAGAGAAGACCATGTTGTGGCATCAAAGGCTTGGACATATTGGAGAGAAGGGCCTTTGAATACTTCATGGTAAAGGTATGGTAGAAGGTATGAATAATAGCTCTCTGGATTTTGATTTCTATGAAAATTGTGTATATGGGAAGCAGAATCGGGTGAGTTTCCCCTCTGGTGGTAAGAGGACGAAACAGAGATTAGAGCTTGTGCACAGTGATGTGTTTGGACCTGTGAAGGTTCCATCACTGGGTAAGTCTGTGTACTATGTGTCATTCATAGATGACTTCTCAAGGAATACATGGATATATTTTCTTAAGAAGAAATCTGAAGTCTTTGACAGGTTTAAAGAATTTAAGGTTCTGGTGGAAAATCAGACAGAGAAGAAGATAAAGGTGCTGAGGACAGATAATGGTGGAGAATTTTGCAGCAAGGAATTTGAAGAATTTTGTAAGAAGTGTGGTATAGCATGGCAGAAGACTACTCCATATACACCTCAGCAAAATGGAGTCGCAGAAAGAATGAACAAGACGTTGATGGAAAGGGCAAGAAGCATGCTCAGTGGTGCCGGGTTAGGACAGGAATTCTGGGCAAAGGCGGTGGATACTGCATGTTACCTGATCAACAGATCACCTTCATCAGCGTTGGAGGATAAGACTCCACAAGAAGTATGCACTGGTAAGAAACCCTCTCTTTCACATCTAAGGGTATTTGGATGTGATGCATATGTACATGTTCCAAAGGAGAAACGAACGAAGTTGGATAGTAAATCTGAAAAGTGCATCTTTATTGGGTATAAGGATGGTTTAAAGGGTTATAAGCTTTGGAACCCAGTCACACGGAAGGTTGTGTACAGCCGAGATGTGTTGTTCATAGAGGTAAAAGATGTTATTCAACATGAAGTCCAACCAAAGGAACTTGAGAAGATAGAGTTTGAGCCAAAGGAGGAAGAATCAGACTCTGCAGTAGAGGAGGAATCAGAAGATGAAGAGCCACAAACTCCGGCTGTGAGAAGATCAGTTCGAGAAAGAAGGCAGCTAGAAAGGTATAGTCCATCTGCTTTCAGTTCAAATTTTGCTTTGTCTGTTACTGATAATGATCCCAGAACTGTGAAGGAAGCAGTGGATTCAGAGGATGGAAAACTCTGGAAAGAGGCCATGGTCGATGAAATGGCATCTTTGCACAAAAATGAGGCTTGGGATCTGGTGGAGTTGCTGGCTGGAAGGAAACCCATTGGCAGCAAATGGGTGTTCAAGAAGAAGACAAATGCAGAAGGAAAGGTGGAGAAATACAAAGCTCGGTTGGTAGCAAAAGGTTATTCCCATGTGCCGAGAATTGATTTTGGTGATATTTTTTCTCCTGTTGCCAAGGTAACTTCTATTAGATTATTTTTATCTGTTGCTGCTGCTTTTGATTTTGAGGTAGAACAGATGGATGTGAAGACATCATTTCTTCACGGGGATTTGGAAGAGGAAATCTACATGAAGCAACCTGAAGGCTTTGCGGTGAAGGGTAAGAAAGAACTGGTATGCAAGTTAAAGAAGTCTCTGTATGGGTTAAAACAGTCACCAAGGATGTGGTATCAGAAATTTGATACATTTATACGGGGATTTGGCTTCACCAGAAGTAAAGCAGATCATTGTGTGTATTTTAAATTAATTGGTGACCGTATTATTTATCTGGTCTTGTATGTGGATGATATGTTGCTGGTTGGAAATGACAAAGAAATTATCCAGGATTTGAAGACCCAATTGTCCTCCAAATTCGACATGAAAGATCTTGGTGCTGCAAACTATATTTTGGGCATGGAAATTAAAAGAGATCGGTCAAAGAGGAAGCTCTGGTTAAACCAGAGGAAGTATGTCAAGACAATACTCCAGAGGTTTAATATGCAGGATAGTAAACCGGTGAAGGTTCCTATTCCTGTAGGTGTGAGGTTATCTGCTAAACAGTGTCCCAAGACACAAGAAGAGGAAGAGGACATGTCCCATGTTCCATATGCAAAGTGCAGTGGGTAGCCTGATGTATGCAATGGTCTGTACTAGACCAGACATTGCACATGCAGTGGGAGTATTGAGCAGGTTTATGTCAAAACCTGGGAAGGAGCACTGGACAGCAGTGAAGCGGGTTTTCAGGGATTTACGTGGCACTAGTGATTATGGTTTGTGCTACCAAGGAAGGCCAGGATTGGACAGAGTGTTGGATATTCATGGCTTTGTTGATGCAGACTGCGCTGGAGATCTGGATCAGAGAAGATCTACAAGTGGGTATGTGTTTAACCTATTTGGAGGTGCAGTCAGTTGGATGAGTAAGAAACAATCTGTAGTGGCACTATCAACTACAGAGGCAGAATACATGGCAGCCACTCATGCAAGCAAGGAAGTAGTTTGGTTGCAGAGATTGTGTTCAAGTATCGGGTTAGTACTGGGAGCTATAAGAATAGACTGTGACAGCCAAAGTGCAATTTTCTTGGCAAAGAACCCTGCTTATCATTCAAAGACAAAGCACATTGATGTTCAGTATCACTTTGTGAGGGATATGATAGAAGACAGAAAGGTGTTGCTGGTAAAGGTGGACACTTTGAAGAATACTGCAGATGCATTGACAAAATCCGTGAGCTCTGAGAAGTTCTCTTGGTGTAGAGAAGCAATGGGAATCTCAGGGTTGAAAAATGACTAAGCTCTCCTGTGGCCCCCTGTGGAAAGAAAACAACAAGTGGGAGATTGTTGGGTTGTGTTATATTCTTTCCACGTAGTTAATAGGGGGGTTTGAAGGGCACCCGTAACCCCACTTTATGGGGTCCGGGGCAGCGCCCCTGAAAATTTTGGTTTTGGACCATATGTTAGGTTGGGCGGAGCCACCTATGGTTTTGTGCATGATTTTCGCACATGTTTTTTGGACGCGATGGTTTTCGGTCCATGGTATTGGATGCTTCGGCATGTATAAATATGTATTGTAACATTGAAAGGAACATAATGAAAAATCAAGCTGGTAGTCCCGGTTTTGGGATCCAGGGAAAAATCTCTGTGCATATGTGTTTTATGGGTTATGCTCTCGCAGGTAATTTCTGTACAGGGTTAAAACCTACAATAGCTACGTATTGTCGGTTATATGAGCTTAAGAACGATGAGGTGTTCCAAGAGAACTGGATATACACACTCAATATAGTAGTTACCCGTGGGAAGGTTTTCAATTGGACGGATATCCTATCATTTGAGTTAAAGCGTCAGATTGGGTAAGCAAATGCATCTTTACAAGTAAACCAAGCATCGAAATTCTATGTGTCTGAAATTCTCTTAGGTAGAATTTGTGCACAATATGTGTTCCTATAAATGAACTAGAACTGGACCCTTGAGGAGAAGTTCCTGGTTTACTTCCACTACAGAGTGTTCTCAGAAACAAGTTTTAGAGGCATATACGACAAATTAGTTGAACACTTATTTGCAGTCGTCTTTCGCTTGATTTTCAAGACCGTTCCTCCTTGCATGACAAATCAGGTGAAGGAGTCACTTCAAGATATCGCGGACTGGTTTGCAGCTCCATAGGGTACATACATCAGGTGCTTTGGTTGTCAGATATCCCCTCATCTTATGCCGCGATATGTGACCAACAAAGTGGTCATGTAAGAAGTTGCACATCAGTTGGACAAGGGATTGTCAGGGATTCTCCACAGTAGGAAGAAAGCCCCTTGGCCTATCTTTCCATTGAGGATATAATTGTATGAGTTAAAGAGTCACAAGTCTACGAAAACAAAGATATAGGAGTTGAACCGCTTACACTTAGCTACTAAAGATTTCCATGGATATGATCCTAGGTGAATTGTCATACATCGTTGTCAAAGGATCGGTCACAATATGGGGTACTCATCTATGTCCACAACAGAAGATGAGAACGTAAAGAATTGATGCAATGCCAACATGAAGACACATCCACTAATGGAGGCCAGTTAACCCCATAATCCACCAACTCAAGGTTTGTAAGAGCGGGAGGAGGAGATAACACCTCAAGTAAGGAAACTAACTCCCAAGAAAAGGATTAAATATTCCTCGATAGGCGAAAGCAGTAAGAAATGGAAGGTTGATTCCTTAAACTCATGAGCTATTCAAGAATAGCAGGAGAGAGGAGAAACGAAAGAAGTAGAGAGGAGGATGATAGAAGAAGAGCAACAGAGGTAGTCTCAGGAGGAGGAGGCAACACAAAGATTGGAAGCAAAACAATTGACTCGGGAACTGGAAGAGGAGCAGTTCGAGGAAGAAGATACCATCCAACCAAGGGAGGAAGAACCGGGTACTCCGGGAGAACAACCTCTCACAAGTGGTCATCTTCCATTTGGAGAGATGGGGATCGCACCACTAACAGACAGAGTCAGATTTATGTAGTGTAACGTTCGATCAACTGAAGAAGAGGATCGTGCAACAAAGGCTTAGATATTTCTCAAAGGATCCTCATAATCCTATCTCAGTGTCCATAGAGAGGGTGATCTCTGCCAACACTAGAAGAAATCTAAGGATAGTTATGGCTGCGAATGTTGCATTCGCTACAACGGCACATGATAACTCAAAATATTTGTTGAATGAAAATGTCATGTTGAGAAGAGATTGTTGCAGTGGAACAACAGGGAAAACATCTTGCAGCGAAGAACCAGCGACTGTCAGTGCATAACTTCAACGTTGTGGAATCGTAGTCAACCATGCAAGAAGAGTTGGGGCTAATGGAGGATACTATGACACGACTATATGACGAGATGATACTTATACATCAGGGCATGACTCCTCTCATTGGCATGCAGAAGAATGCACAGGAAGTGGTGAAACTCCTAAAGATAGAAAACAGAGTAGTTGACCAGATGCGGGAGTGGAATGCCAAATATCCAGATGCTCCACATCATTTGGAAAAGAAGGATAAGATTGTCGCATAAATATACATAGTTCAGTTGAGACTCCACCTACAAAATTACTCGCATCGGCGAGCACATTTAGTTAACACTGTGATTGCCTACAACCCACTGCATAATGGGTTTGAGTCTCTTACATAGAAGCACGAGATGCTTGCCATTGGATCTCTTGAAGCAATCAGAGGCAAGGAGGTCATCTTTCAGGAGATCAAAGAATATATTGAACCGATCAAGCAAGCAACAGAACGGAAAGGCTTGAAGGTAACCAAAGACATTATTTAGCAATATGCATTTGCACCAGTCAAAGTGCACATGAAGCTCTCATGGTTGTGGAATAATGTACAATCAAGATCCAAGAACATACTGACGAAGGCATTGGAGGTGAAGATGCGCTACAAAGGAGACTTGTCAATCCAGGTCGAAGCCATCATGAAGGAGTTCAGAGCATGGCACACTTACATTACAAGTGAAATCCATGAAGAAGCAAATGATTTATCCATTTGATGAGCTTTGTCCCATTCTCAGTTTTGTCTCATTAGGCCACCGTCTCATTTGTAAATTGTCTTATGTAATAAATGTTATGTAATGAAGTCCAAGGGACATATGTGGAATATGAAAAGCCACACATTGGAATGTAATGAATCATGTATAGAATATGAACAGTCATAGGAATTGAAGAGTCATGAGGAAACTCAAAGGTCATGGTAAATTGTTATAAATAACTCCTCATAACTCAAGCAAATGGCTTTTTTCGCTGTGGCTTTTGGAAGACTTTAGATTATGGATGTCTTGCCTTGGATTCTCTTGTAGGATAGGAGATAGATCATTCTTTGGAGGAGCAAGTTGTGGCTTCGTGTTCCACTATTACATACAGAGTTTCATTCATGTAACCGTGTACTTGGGATCTTACACTTTTAACCAGAAGCTTAATTAGCCGACATTCCTTCATACATGTATCGTAGACATAGTTGGACTATTCTGGTTATGTCTATGGTATATGTTGCTTTATTTACATACTAAGTTAATGAACTAATTTGTTGCTTAGCTATGGCTATTATTGAATGAATATTGTTACGCTTTAACAACTGTTGCTTACTATGTGGACTAATTTGTAGGTATTCAGCAAGTATTTCTCTTTATTCCCGAGTCCCCCTTTAGGATAATACTATTATTTTTATAACCAGTGGCTTGTTTCTCTCACCAGTCGAGAAAGTCTCCCTCGTATACCTTGCACTGCATGTCTCACAAAGCCCACATTCTTGTTGCCCCAAAGTAGTTTGTGTTCTCTTCTGTTGGTTGGTACCCAAGACATCTTTAAATCATTCCAGCGGTGGTCGGACCGTATGACTGGGTGGGACTCCTACACTAAACAATGTGAGGTATAATTGGGACTTCACATTGAGGAGATCCCCTTACAAAGTTGACGACATCCAACACCGTTAACAGAGGGCTAGTTGGTTCATTAAATAACCAAAGTTGAGACCTTGCCACAAGGTTGACTAAAGAAAAAAATTTGAAACCCTGACCAGGATCCCTAGAAAGAAAGAGAATCTATCACTGATGGGTACAACAAGATGACAAAATTAATTCCATTCCATTGCATATTGAAAGAGACTCCATGACTAAGGGATCCACAACAACTTCTACCAAAGACAAATTAAATACACAGGTTGCCCTATACCAGGGAAAATTATATTGATGCACCACCTGTTGAGGAGCATTTGACATTGGGAAGGAGCCTTGAGGATCTGTGGATGGAAAATGTAAGGCCATCGGATCAGGGTGCCGTTCATTCTCTGCATTTGAGCCAAAGGTCGGGTAGAGCAGGAGGCATATGCCCTCGCACCTATTCGAAACAATTTTCCCATGATGACATTTTTATTAATGAAACTAATGTGTCTTAGGATTCCAATCATAACTAAGGGATGAGGGAGGGATTAATCAAACTTTGTTCCAACTCTATTATGCCTTGTCTCAATGTTGATCCTCTTTTCCAAAACATCATCCATCGAATTTAAATGCCTATGCCTATGAAAAATCTCCAATTTCTCAAACAGAGAGGCAATTATGATAGTCCTTTGGAGAATGGGAGGATGATCTGAATTCGGCACCTTCTTAGCCTTGATCATTTGTTGAATAACAAGCATTGAGTCACTAAAACCATTAGTTTGAATATTTTCTTTGCAAGAGCTATTTCCAAACCCTTCCATAGAGGAAGGTACTTAGCTTGGTTATTGGTCTTGAGTCCAAGTCGCTAAGCATATCGCAACTCAAATCTTCCATTAATTAGGGCTGAACAATGCCCCTCCCACTCCTGCCTCCCTCAAATATAAATAATATTGGTAATAACTAGTATAGATACATTTTAACTTTGGATGTACCTAGCAAGGAGGACTTGTTACCACAGAGGTTTTGTTGTAGCTCACGGAAAGATCATAAAGGCAATTCCACAGAGGATGTGGGTAGAATTGCTAAGGGATGGAGAAGCATATGACAAGGAGGTCATAAATTTTTGTACTTCGGAAGTCTGATGCATGAGCATCTGACCACGCTTAATCAAAATTTAAATTTAAAGCTGTGAAAGGGGAAATTATAATAGAAATAAGTGGGATTAATGTATTATGGCTTAATTTTGAGTTTTAACCAAAGTCTAAAGACCAGGGTGTGGTTGATAAGCACCGGAGGTGAAAAATAACCAAATATTGAAAGTTGTGGGGTAGTTAAATGAATGTTTCCGCATAGAGTTTATTTAAGGAGCCTTGAACCTTGAATTATGGAAGGCTTTACTAAGTATGGAATTTTGGAATCCCTGGGACATGTACACATGTATATGACATGCAATTTTATATGCATATTGTGGTTATATGCAGCTAAAGTTGCATCATTTGGTATCAGAGCAGAAGAAAATTCGGCGTTTAGGAGGTACAATTATGTTGAAGATTGGTGAGTTTATCTTCTTATATTGTCATACAGATAGCGGTAGAAGAAAGTGAGAAGAGTGCAGAAACCTAGAGCCACGAGTGCTCAAATGGTACCAAAGAAGAGAGAACCAGAGAGATGTCAAAAGACTAAGCTCAGAGGAGAGAAGTTTGGTGAGGTATTGTGTAGTAAGGAGGACATATTACTGCATAGGTTTTGTTGCAGCTCATGGAAATATCATAAAGGCAATTCCACAAAGGATGTGGGTAGAATTTCTAAGGGATGGAGAAGTATATGATGAGGAGGTCATAAATTTTTGTACCTCGAAAGTCTGATGCAGGAGCATCTAAACACGCTTAATCAAAATTTAAATTTAAAGGTGTGAAAGGGGAAATTATAATAGAAGTAAGTGGGATTAATGTATTATGGCTTAAGTTTGAGTTTTAACCAAAGTCTAAAGACCAGGGTATGGTTGATAAGCATCAGAGGTGAAAAATAACCCAATGTCGAAACTTGTGGGGTAGTTAAATGAATGTTTCCACATAGTGTTTATTTAAGGAGCCTTGAACCTTGACTTATGGAAGGTTTCACTAGGTATGGAATTTTGGAATTCCTGGGACATGTACACATGTATATGACATGCAATATTATATGCATGTTGTGGGTATATGCAGTTGAAGTTGCATCCGGATGTGTCTCTAAAGTATGGGTAGGCTTGCTTCATATGATTGTGCAATAGCTTGGAAGGTTCTAAATGAAAAAGATTCTACCCATTACATCATTTTCATGTTTATGAATTTCTCCTTTATGTTACCATTTTGTTCACGTAGAAGAGTATATGAATATTCATTTTTTTGGAAATTAAGTAGGTCGATTAAATTATCACATATTTTATTAAGCTTGTTTTTCTAATACTCTTAGAACTCATATACCTATAGATAGTTTGGATGAATTTTGTAAGTGGCACTTTGTTGTTTCATTTTGTTATATTTAAAGCATCTCAGTGAGATATTGTGGTGATTTGATTGTGGTCAATCTTTTGATTCTAGTCATTTTATGGTTATAATTTGCATAATTTTGGTCTTCATATACTTTATTTGGTGGTTTTGTTTTTTATTACATAGTTTTCGATGTAGGAATAAAGTGTGGGTTATATTATGGAAAGTGCAAAAGGCTAAGGAAACAAGTTCAAGATTTATCCATAAATGCAATGTCTACCACAGGTCCAAGGTTTCCCGTAAAGACTTAGAAGGTCTAAAGGATACGTCTTCCACAGGTCCGAGAATAGACCAGCTTCAAGAAGATGAATATGACTACTTAAAGGCAGAGTAGGTCTATTAGTAGGTCTACTCCAATGGCCAGGTATCTACTGCAATTGAAATTTGAATTTTAGTGTATGAATTTAGGACCAAACTCTATATTTTTCCACATGGCCAAAAAAGCTTTGCTCCAGGGCTTGTCATAGGTTTTCATTTTAGTTCCTCCCTAGAAACGAAAGTGCCTTGTCATAGGTTTCATTAGAATAATTTTGAGGTATAAAATGGGCATCCTAAGGAAATTATAAAATAATAGTGGAAATAATAAAATAAGATCATATTACATCATCAAATTTTAAAGGGAAAAAATGAAAAACTGTTTTTCAACTTATCTCCTTAAAGTTTTACTCAAT
This sequence comes from Pinus tabuliformis, assembly GCA_031772625.1. Lineage (NCBI taxonomy): Eukaryota > Viridiplantae > Streptophyta > Pinopsida > Pinales > Pinaceae > Pinus > Pinus tabuliformis. The sequence goes on from CM062817.1 coordinate 290,417,921, forward strand.
TTTTGAGTAGGAATACTCATTCGATGAAAAAATTAATTCCTCATCCAAGGAGTACACATGTTGGATAATTTCGATGGATCCTTCTACACGAAAAATGATAAATACATGAAAAATGTGATTTCAATAATGTTTTTCATGTATTTCTCATTTTTCTTGTAGAAGGGTCCATCGAAAGTATGTAACATGGGTACTCCTTGGATAATGAATTAAATTTTACATCCAATGAGTACTCTTTCTTGAAATTTGAGTAAAGCCTTAGGGAGATAAGTTGAAAATACGAGTTGAAAAAGTAGTTGACTTTTTTACTCCAAAAATGGTGAATTATCCCCCATGGTAGACATTATCATCTTGATTCCTATTGGTTCTTATAAAGTTTATTTTGGTTGTACATTTTTCTTAGGTGGCCCATTTTAGACCTCAAAGTTCCCCTAATGGTATTTGAGTTCCTCCACAGGCTTGAAAATGCCTTGCCACAAGTTTGCTTCAAGGAAGAACCTCGTTCACAATGTAGCAATGAATCCAACAATAAATCCACCAAGAAAACTAGATCCAAACACTTAGACGTCAATTATGAATTCTTATTATTGTTTGTCACCAAGTTCATGAGTTATGAACTTACCTTTTTTGCTTCATATCCAACCCTCTTCTTCTCTTTTTCTCCTCAACTGAGTTAGATTTCCAAGAAGAGTAATCGAATGGCCTATTTATACCAATTTGAACATGTGTGAATTGGCATGTTTCTTGGGGTGACCAAATTATCTTTAGTGGAGGATCCAACTTGTTCTTCAGAAGCGATCTATATATTTCAAGAAAATTTTTATTCCATTATATTGAGCTCCAATAACTATGATTCCAATGATGAATATTTTGAAGAGGTTTGTTGTGATGTCAAATAGATCATCCACTAGTGGCAGACTGAACATGTTGACTTGTGATAGTTGAAAGTTTAGAAGGAAAGCACATTCTTACCACTCAGGTTTTAATTCTTATTAAAGTACATACAAAAGTTGAGGATAATACTATTGATAAACTAAAAATGGAAAAATCCATCCTATGATTTAAGAGGAGGAAGGCCTATTTGAATGTTTTCTAGATAGAGTATAGCAAATAGGCATTCCGCAATACTTAAAAAATTATCATTCAAATGAAAAGATAAGACTTATAGGGTTTATGCTTACAATATCTATTAGAGCCTTATGTTATAGTAATCAAATTCAGACTTAGTATTTTCATTATGTTGATTAATTTGTAAAGTTTTTGCTATGATCTCTTGGAGATCAAGTCCTTAGTCCTTAAAGAATGTCAGATCATGTTGTTAGTGTCATTATATTAGGGGTGTATGATTAATATTGGGTTAATAGAGTCTAGGGTCATGATTGGTCAAGTCATGAAGATGGAGGTGCACAACGCAATTATGCTACAAGGTTTGGGGTTTGAAGGTTTGTGTACAACCTAGAAGTTTTCTCACGGGGTTTAAATGTTGTATGGACCATTTCATGCCATCCCAGTACCCTCAGCATGTTAGATGATGGTCAGAGATAGTATAAGCTTCAAGTGTTATGATTTCACACAACCACCACATTTTCATCATGTCTCTTAACAAATATACCTATTTACCATAAATTTTTTACAGTAGATGCATGGGTGTTATATGAATAATCTCACATAATTTTAGGTCAAAATTATTCACGGTTGTTGAGAAATGAGTCATTGTCATATACAACCAATTTTGGAAATTTTTGAGATCTGTGAGTCAGATTTCACTCCAAATTTGGGTGGAGAAGGGTTATAAGGATATTAACGTTATGTAAAAAAATAAGCTCAATCCACCTTACCACTTAGGAGGTATTCAAAACTTATGGTCATCGCGCTTTTGCGTTGCGCTTTTGGACAATCAACTGTTTGACCATAAGCTTCAACTCCAAAGCTTCCAAAACTGATTTTTAAGATTTTGAAAAGTGTCCTCGAGCCTTAGGATGTTGAATATATAAATCATTTTAAATGTTTAAGGTTTTAGTTATACATTAATTTCAGGATTATAGTAGGTAAACCACTTCCTAGTTTTTAGCATAGCAGGTCTACATTCATTGCATCTAGCTAATTACCATTTCTCCTTTGGGAAATTTGGTTCTGCTAGGTGGAAACTTAATGATTTTGATATATATATTGTGTAAATATCATACTGCAAAGGTTTGGTTAGGTTTGAGAAGAAAGAAAACTGTGTATTATAAATTTTATTTTCTAGTGAATGAAAGACAAAGGTGTGATTTACAGGGATTCTTGTGTCAGCTCTTGATGGTGTTGTGCTTTTCTCATGTTGTAAGTTTTCCTTATGTTATTTCCATGCCATGAATGTATGTATTCATGTTTGTTTGAACCAAAATTTATCTCATAATTCATTTTAAAATGCTCTGATATAGTTTACCAAGGAGTTTATGTTTTCTTCTTAAAAAAACATTTAGAATTCATCCTATAGTTTGATGCTCTATATGTTGTTTTCACCATTCTTATACTCACCCTCCTACATCGAATTAATTTGATTACACCACAAGGACTTCCTACCTTACCCCTATAGAATACCCCTCATCTCTTCATCCTATCACTGAAAACATAATCAAATTGACATGACTCCATGCCCAATGGATTTGTCTTCTTTCCTTCCAACAAACCTTTAAAGCTTATACCCCACTAAGCACCATACCTAGCCTAATATCCAAGTGATTGAACATTTCAGACAGAGAGAACCCTTTATGAAGTTGGAAGGGCTAGATTACAACTTCCAAGTACTTTGTGGTTACCTCTGAGTTTCTCTTTGCATCCGTGGGAAATTACAGAGTGCTAACAATATATATAGCTTAGAGATGACAAATCCATCCATTTTGAAACACAATAATATGGGAAGAATGATTACAAAAAGTGGCAAGAATCCGACTAATATGTTAATCAAGCCTCTCAAGGAAAACCAAGCATAATGTAGATTTTAATCTTGATATGCCCCATTCACCCTTTTACACTAATGACAATTATTCCAACACAACAAATGTCCTTAAAACTCCTAAAGACATGTTAAACTACTCTTATAAATCATATATCTATAGACAATTTGGATGGATTTTGTAAGTAGCACTTTTTCGATGCATTTTGTTATATTTAAAGATTCTCAGTGAGACATTGCATTCAGTCTTTTGATTATAGTCATTTGATCATTATAATTTGCATAATTTTTGTATTCATCTGTTTTATTAGGTGGTTTTGTTTTTTATTACATAGTTTTTGATGTAAGAACAAATTGTGGGTTATATTATGGCAAGTGCAAAAGGCTAAGGAAGCAAACTCAATAAAGATCGAGCAATAATAAAACAACGTAACAAATATGAGAAACCTAGTGAATTGGATAAAAACAACTCATATTCTTCATCTTCTAATGTTCCTTTGAGAGTTGAAGCAAAGCTTGAAATATCCGTGTTTGATGGACAAGTTAACACAAAAGTATTAAATAGTTAGTTGAAATAAATGGAAGTTTATTTTGGCCTTTATCAAATCCAAGAAATGCAATAGATTTTTGTTTCTTGGTTGAAGATAATTGGACATGCTCTATTGTGGTAGGAGAGCTATGTGGGTGCATTGAAGCTAGGTAGGAAGCCCATGATTACAAAATGGGAGGAGTTCAATACATTGTTGATGCTACGCCTTTATCCCATATGCTATGAAGATGATCCATTCATGAATTGGCAGTCCCTTAAGTAAGAATAGTGATACGTGGTGCAAGATATAATTTTGAATTTAGGAGGCAAGCTATTATGTTGGGTATCTCTTTGAAAACTCCAGGCACTAGCCAAGACACTTAACAATTTTCCAACATGTTTCCTTAGAAATAACTTTGCTATGCTTGGATTGCAAAAGTTGACACTATTGATAAACTAATACCCTTCTCTTTGCCAAAGCAATGTTTGTGTTGATTGTTCTATCATGCTTGTTATAATAGCAATCTCCAGTGATTGTCACTTCAAAAAGGTAGGATACCAACATATCCATAAATTATATTTAAATCAGTACTAATAAAATGAAGATGATGCTAGTAGTGAAGGATATGAAATTAAAAAAGGTAAGCTACCGAGACATCCATAAATTATATTTCAAGCAGTACTGATAAAATGAAGATGATGCAAGTAGTGAAGGATATGAATTCCCTTGAGGAGATGTAAAGTAATCACTACGAAGGGAAGCTTCACTATAGCCAGCCTCTCTTGGCATAGAAGTCCTACTGATCTCTTCAAGATAACTATTCTCTAAAAACACATTCTCTTATTATCTAATGGTGTAGATATTGATGCCTCGGATCTACCACACAATAATCAATACTAGATACCATCCTATTTCTCATTGGAAATGGATTAGTAGGTAGAGGATGCCTATTATAGACACATGCATAAGGATATGATGCTTACAAATAATAAGCATCAAAAAATGGTGCACGATGAGAGTGCCTCGAATCAAATTACATCTATTTTTAATGCTCACAAACCCATCAGATATTCAATGTTAAGTGGAAACCATCAAATATCCATATTTAAGTTGACAAAACAAACCGTCACTATATCCGATGTTGTACTGATAGAGCAATGCATCAAAGCCATAACAATCCAGTCCCACAAACTTCTTATAATGTCGATTATCAGACATCTACCCATTGGACATCCCACTCCATACCAATGAAACAAATTATTAGATCCCATTAGATATCATATACTAATATGACGTCAAAGCATTAGATGTTGAAACTCGTTTTTGGCATCTTGGGCAACAATTATCTAAAGTTTGGCCTGTCGCATATCCGACGGATGATGGCATCGCAAAATTGACTGCAAAGTGTTGGATGATTAGAGAAATTTTTGGCCATCTTTGGTGTCATATATTCAAGGTCAACCCCCTCAAATTATTCGACCCTTTATAAAGTGTTAACTATTGTACACAATCCCATAGATGAAATTTATGACTCCATTGTGTCCATAAATATAGGTTCACTTTTTGGCCCATTATTTTCTAGTGCTTGCATGTATTCACAATTATTTGCAGGATTGTTTTACCCACTTGATCCCACTACACTTTTGTTCTATCACAATATTTAGTTTTGGTTGTGTTACATAGCTAAGATGGGATATACGGGATGGATGAATTCCACCTATAGCATATGCACAATATGAATTACCATGTGCTACTTTTATCTGACCATCCTTCATATCTGATTACAATTAACCTCTATGGTACTCCTTTGGCTCTAGTACACCTGTAGAGCCATTAGCCAACTCCAAACCATGGATGTTCACCCGACGAAATTATGAGATTGTATCAAGAAAGTGATTCTTGTTCAAAACTCTCATTTCTTTGAGGTTGCAGGGGCAGATATATGGATGTTGGGATCCTATGCAAACTTTGGGACAAATTTCAACGAATACAGATGGTTTCAGGTAGGGAGATGATTTAACCTAATTTCTTGTTGATTTTAATAACTTCTATGGGTTAATTTGATTCTCCACTCACCTGCGTTATTTTCTTGCTTGTGATTGTTAAATATTTGATGTTATGGCGTCGATTGTCCATTTGGATCATAGCGATTGGAAAAGATAATTTGGATCATAGAGATTGCTAGTTGTGGTTTTTGTTACCATGCTTGTTTGTTGCTTATGGTATCTTTTATCATATGATTCTTTGCTAGTATAGTTTTGATAGATGATGCACAAAGCAGAAGAGAGATAGGATAGGTCGTTATTTGTCCCCCTTCATTGGAGGAGAAGATTTTTTTCAAAAGAGATAGTGCTATCTTTCTTCTTCTCTTAGATTTCACTATTATTTAACAACTTATATAAATATTTATAAATATTATGCTGCACATTTATAAATCTTTATGATTTCATTTTACATAATCGATGGGAAAAAGCCAATCAAAAGATCAATGAAAGGCTGAATTTTAGGATCAAGCACTTAATTTTGCTAGATCTAAGGTGTATTGCCTTTATCTAGGAAATGAGCATGCATTCAATTTGTGATTAGGTTGATTTCAATAGAATTCTAAAGCAAGTTCATGCAACTCCAAATCAGCTGTTTTAAAGTCATTTATTTCCAAATCCATTAAATATTAAGGTATAAATAGTGATATAAGCATACGATCAACACGACCATGGTGAATACTTATAATGACATTCTTATGTGAGTGCATTAGATTGTACATACCCATAATTTGACACAACTATTGTTTGTCATATCTATAAAATATATCTCATTTTCTTTGTTTCCTTTCAACATTGACCAACATAAGTAGAATAAGATCAAACAAGAACAAATAATATTTTGTAAAAGTTGTTGGGTAATCCCGGGCTTCTATTTTTAATCCTAACACTTTGTAGTAGGTTAACACTCTAAGCCACTTCTTTTACGGTTATTTTTGTATTTTTTTTTTATAGAGTGTTGTAACTCGCGATAAGTTTTATTATTCATCTCCGTTTCTCTTAAACATGAAACTTAGTAAAATTAAATATCCAAAAGTGGTATTTTGGAATTATCCACTGAAAATGAAAAATTCTTTAATTCTCTCTATGGTGATATACATGATTAAACTAGGAAATATCTCTCTCTATGTGTGTGCTTTTTCAGCTATCGACTTTAATTTTTAATTTTTAGGATTTCAAACGTTAATTTTTTGCGTTTCAAATATTAACTTTATTTTTATAGATTGTAAATTTATTTAGTGATTATAGTAAACAAGTATTAATAAAAATTTATAATTGTATTCTAATTATTGGTAATAAAGAATGTAATAATATTAAATTTTATTTATATTATAAAATAATATTTACAAAGCAACATTAAAACATGTATAGTATTTTTTATAAGCTATTTTCTCACATCTAGGCAATAGGCCTTTAAATGGGACCAATTCAAATCCTTCAACATATTGTCATTATCCCTACACAAAGCCCTAAGCCTGACTTTGTTCAATCCGTGAGTTTTTTCTCTTGACTAGTGAGTTTCCAAGCTTTTAAGGCCCAACACACTCTGGACCTTTAGGGACCAACGTTGACAACCAAGTTGACCCTTTCTGCACTTGCACTAATCATCAGCAGGTTACTTAGTCTTGAGGGTGTGCATATTCTAGAAATTCGGGAAAAATAAGAATAATCTCAAAGCTTCCTCTTCCAGAAGTTGCTTGAGGTTTTTTCAACCATTTACCATCGATAAGAGTCTCAAATACTATATGATCCTACCTTGGAGTTTTCACCTCTTATCCATTGAAATCATCTTCCCATCTCAAAGGGATCTCAAGCCTAGATTGGCAAATGGATAAGAATTCATGAAATACCTACTTCATCTATATATTTACAACCATCCATGAGTAAGGGGTTTTCTTTTGGAGATTGATTCTACCTTCATTTTTTTGCTTTGAGAGTCATTATTACATGCATTACGGTGACATAGAGGCATACTTTTTGGAAAGAAAAGGAAAAGTCAACTTGGGGAGCTCTTTTACAAGATCAACTCCTATTTTTGGTTGTAACTCTCTCCATTTCTATTAATATAAAGAGTAGATTGTTTTCCTATATATGATGTTATGATTTCATATCTTTCAATACCATGTTGATCTATTGAATGAAGTGATTGGCTTATGCTACATAGGTGTGGTAAATATTTGAATTGTCTTGTTTTATTGTGCAATTTCTAATTATAGTGATCAAATCTAGGATTAGAGCATACAAGCCAAGGAAGGAGCGAAGCTTGCAACAAATCCCAGGTAACTCTCATCCCATCATTCAATTACTTTAAGGCATTGTTCCCTTTTCTTTCTGTTGGTCTAGGTCAATCCACCAGGCCTAGGGGAGACACTTATGTCCACAGTCGTCGATTTTGTATAATAGTAACACATAAGAATGTGAGATATAAATTTTATAAAGTTAGATTGTGAAATTATGTGGTCTTCTATTGTAGTTAAATATTTTGGATTTCCCACAGTGGTATGTGACATGTGTCGACGTTTCGAATCCCAAAGAGGATCCATCATTAGGATACAAAGTGATCCACATTTGTATATAGTAGCACATTTTTAAAGTTTTTATAACATTATATGAGAGATATAACATTAATATGTATCACATTTATAACTTTTATATAATATCATATTTATAAGTTTCTTTTATAACTATTTATGATACTTTATCATATGAGTTTTGAAAAACTAATTATATGTTTTTTGAAATCCAAAGCATGAAAATAAGGATTGTGATGCAGCGAAATAAAATACATACCTTAGAATCAAGTCCCACTAGCACAAACGATTGAGGATGGGCCTTGTTATCAAGGTAAATTAGGATCAAACCTCACATAGGCTATTGTGTCCATGTTAGGGGGAGGAGACATGCTAAAAATTTAGTCAGCTTAGGGGTCTTATCATTCACTTCGATTCAGTGATCCCACACTTAGTCAGATCTGGAAAACATCCCAACCGACAAACCTGACATCACCAAGCCCTCATGCATTACGTAATGTGAAGTTTAAGTCATCAAACCTCAACCTTGCCTCTTGGCACTGAGAAATGTGCAGTCCCTGCTTCCCAGGACTACACACTATGCAGTCAGAGTGCCTAGTCCCAAACCTTAAGCTCTAGAACTACGCAGTCCTTGCCATCAACCATTCTCTTTTGTGCATTGCACAGTCTCAAGCATCAAGCCTCAGTCTTGAGCCCTTGAACTATGCAATCCATTAGCCTCTGTCTCTCTAGAACTACGCTGCGTGAAACCTCAAGCCTCAAGCCCTTAGCATGACCTATCAAGCCCCTCAACTATGAAGATGACAAGCCCTTGCCTTCTTGAACTATGTACTACATAATCTCAAGTCATAGTCCTTGACCCTAAAATCCCTAGATATGCAACTATGAAATTCATGAGTCTGATCTCGAGCCTGTCATTCGGTTCCAGATCAGTTAATGCATGGTTATGCATCATATGAAACTAGGGTATTATAGGACTAATGTCATCTTATCATGATTGGATTTCAGTTGAAAGTATTCAATCATGTTATGACAGGATGATGATCAAGGGGACGGAGAAGGAGACCTTGGTAGAAGACTCCTTCAAAGCTACAAGAATAAGTTGATCAATCAAGAGAAGATAAAGGGATATTAGTTGCGACAACAATTGAAGATAAAATTTTAATTGCAGAATATTATCTTCAAGTTATAAGGAGGAAGAAGAAGACCATGTTACATATCTAATGAAGACAAAAAAAATGCAGCAACAAAGAGTGGCTTGACATTGCCATGTCATGATGTAGTCCATGTTAGCAGTGTCATGTCACGCCATGTCATCAGTCATCATGTACCAGATCATTTTTTGGATTATGTAAATTTATATTGGAAAATGTAATGTAAAGTGGAATTCCAAGAGTCGTCTATGTACTGTGAAAATTCATGTAGGAATTACAAAGGTCATTGAGAAGTCAAACTGTCATGAGGGTAGTCGAAGAGTCATAAGGGAGGTGAATGATCACCCATTTTTATATATGCCCTAATTTCTCATGAAGAGGACTTTTCACCTTGAGTCCTCCTACCAGGAATTGGAGAGGAAGATAGTTCTTTTGGAGGAACAAGTGGTTTCCCTAACGCTAAATACCTAATCAATAAGTATCACAACAAAAAACTTTGGCTGCATCAGCCATAATCCATCTCTAGTACCACCATCCATCTGCTAATTGGGTTACCCTATAAAGGAATCAAGGTGTCAACTATGGTTCATGTCAATAAGTGGCTCATGAAGCTTGTTGGAGGTGTGTCAGGGAATAATTCCATAGTTTTGGTTATTATTCAAGTTCAATACCCTCTAGTAAGATGAATTTGCAAAATTGTCTCCTTATGCCTCACCTTTGTCATTCGGGCCTCATATGTTAAACTTACAATGTTTGAATCCATTAGTGAGATAGTGAATTCTGGTCATGAATACAATTGGGAAGACCATGTAGCTGACCTTATCAAAGCCAACTGCCAAGACTGCTAAATTTCAAGTAACACCATTCTCTTTCCTTCCTTGTTAATTTGGATAACCGAGAAGTGTAGCCTGCCCATTGGCGAGGCATAATTCACAAGAAAATAGACACCCCTCATGAATAATTTCAATTTTTTTCCAATAGCTGGTCAGGGAAACCCCAATCGCTAAGCCCTAACGATATTTTCAAAAGTTGTCTTTTGAATATTAATAACATTTCTAACAAATAGAGGGTCCCTCAACATATTCTTCGAGCCCTTCCACCCTTCTCCTATAATTAGTTATTCCTAGAAAATACCTATGTATGGTATAACAACTCTATTGAAGTCAAACCTCAAGAATTCGCCTACCAACCATCTATTGACCAAATATTCAATGAACTACGTCAAAAGTCCAACACCAATTATGTCATTCCACCTACAGTTTTCAACCCACCCCACAAAATCATTACCCCTTTAAAGGACGCTGAAGTCAAAGAATAAGTTTAGGCCACCTTATATTTGCAACCCTTTAAATTCGACTCGTCAGTCCCCTTCCTTGAATCTTCGCATAAGTCCGCCCGCAAATAATATTGTATTCCTAAGACCACCCCATCCAAAACAAAAATCATCTCAGTGTCAGAAAGTGCTCAAAGAAATATGATTGGATGATCCTAAAAAGAAACATCAATTGGAGGAAGTCATCAAACAATTGTAGCTAGAAGAAAAAGAAACTAAAAAGAATTAGAAACCTAAAAATCCTTCCATTAAGAGGTCAAATATGGGATACCCCAGAAAATATTAAAATCATTTTCGTTGACAAAATTCAGAAAAAATGGATGAATTTAATAAAAAAATTAAGCACAATGCTAGCTCTGCTGCGCAACAATGTCAACACAATATCATTGAATTCCATTCTCACAACCAGTCATGACAAAATCCCATGGTAAATGAGATTGATTTGAAAAATGATACTCCTCACCAATGTTTGACCCGTATTTCACAAGAGCACCATCAATTGGACCATGAGAAATCTAAGGAACAATATGAAGAAGAGAAATATCAAAAGGAACAGGTCAAGAAATATCAGTTTGAGAAAGAGTAGTCAGAGAAAAATCAGTTGGAATAGGACCTATCATGGTAAAATCAATCGGATCATACTCAATCAAAAAAACTAGTTGGAGCTGAACCAATCAAATGAAAATCAGTGGAAAATTCACAATAATTCAGAGGCCAATTCAAAAGATAAATCATCTGAACAAACTCACTCTGATGAAACTATCAAAGATCATCAGATAGCGAGTGCGTCGACTAAGCACCTACAAGAAAAAATGACTGAGGTGCCCCTTACCAATACATCTGTGAATAACCCACCAAGTACCAAGCCTGTTCTGACTTCAAAAACGATGATAGAGCTAGATGTAATAACCACTCCAACAGCCAAGGACAAAAAGAAGTGTGTCAAGATGCTGCCATATATATCGACATCAAAATCGTTAGTGATAAACAACTTTTTCACATTATAGAGCAATTTGTTAAGGCTGCTAAGAAAAGATTGTGGAAAAGGAAGAAGGATACCAGTGTGCTCATTGATATCTCACAACTCATAAAACATTTTACTGATCATACTATCCAAATCTATGCACAAGTGTCGGAACTGCAAACCCAAAGTACAATTGTTTGTATTCTTAATTTTACATAGGATTTGTAAAAGGCCCATAATGAGATTTTAGAAACAAAGCGAACTCTAGAAACCACACGTGATAAAGGAGCTACAATCTTTGCTACTTTCAACAATTTTCCCACCCACTTGTCTTCTATTCATTTGAAAATAAGGGAATAAGAGTTGCTTATTAGAAATTTGTCGGTGAGACGAACTTAAGGTTCCAAATTGCAACAAAGTCTTAATACTTAGTTGGAACAAGAAAGGGAAAACTATTCGTAGCTACCACAACAACACCTAAAATTGTTAAGAGATGGAAATAAACCTCAGCACGAAGCTTCCAACGCATTTGAATCTTTGTACGGAATTATTAACCAAGTTTTTATTATTGAAGCAGCCAATCCCTTTACTCAAAGGATAGAAAAGACATGTGATAATTGTCCAATCTCATAGAATTCAGTGTTAAATCTAGAGTTGAAATATGAGAATGGTCGATATCGAGGAAAACCTACAGATTTTTGATCAGTGAGTTATCATACTACCTTTCTAAGCACGACTGTGCCTCCATTAGCATGTTCAACATCACCACATCCACCATGATCTTCCCATGAGTTTTATGCACCCATTGTTTCAACATATGTTTTAACTTCAGAACAACAATCTCATGAAGAGGAAGTTGACCAAGAAGAGAATAGGTCAACACAACCAACTTCAGAGGTTCCAACCATAACAACAGAAGCAAAAGGTGAGGACCTGCAAGATTTTATAACTTAGTATTATTTTATTTTAATGATTTTACTCAACATTTTACTTTAGAGAACTACAAATATGAATGTAAAAACCTTTTTTACTTTTGTTAATTTTTGTTACACTCCAATTCTCTCCTTCTTCGGAACAAAGAAGGCTTTGAGGGTCAGGGAGATGTTGGAAAGTCAAGTGTATAAGTTTGTAATTTAATGAAAGGTTAATTAATGATAGACTAAGTACCATGTTTGGTGAGACAATTAGACTAGCATAACTCTCTCAATAGTCTATGTATGTCTTTTTGCATAACAATGTAATAGTTCTAGTTCTAGTTTTCAACATATAATAACAATATATCTATGCTCTTCTATTGGTTCTCCATTGTTGTGTCTCTTTGAATCTTTTTCTATGCGTATCATGTGATTACTTGATGTCTGTCTACTGGTGACAATGCATGCTTTTCTCTAGATAAAAACAGATCCCTATGGTTTATAGTATTAATGGAAATCATTTATAATCTCAATCCCTTGGGTTTATAATATTGATAATCTATTGGGTTTATTAATCACTAGGGTTTATAATGCTAATATCCTGGGTTTAATAATAATATCAATAAATGTGGATTTAGAAGAGCCTTCTAATGCTCGAGTTGTTTCTAATGTTAATCACTTTGGTTTTAATATTAATCCCTTAGGTTTCTAATATTAATCTCTTGGGTTTAAAACTTTATCGCTTAGGTTAAAATGTTAATCCCTTGGGTTTTAAATCCATAGGGTTTATAATTTTGATCCCTTGGCTTTATTAATCCTTTGGGTTTAAAATATTAATATCTTGGGTTTAAAAATCTATTGGATTTATAATATTGATCCTTTTAGTTTATAATATTAATATATTTTCGGGTTTGTTAACCCCTTGGGTTTATAATATTAATGCTTTGGGTTTATTAATTCCTTGGGCTTACAATATGAATCACTTGGTTTATAATCCTAGGGTTTAAAATATTAATCACTCTTGTTTAACAGTGCCTTTGGTTTCTAATATTAATCATGTGGGTTTTTAATGCCTAAGGTTAATAATATTAGTTCCTTAGGTTTATTGATTACTTGAGTTTATAAAAATAATGTGGGTTTACAATATTAATAATTCGCTAGGTTCCTTAATCCCTTGGGTTTATAATATTAATCCCTTGGGTTTGTTAGCGCCTTGGGTTTATGATATTAATTCTCAGGGTTTTCAATCGATTGGTTTATAATTTTAATCCATTGAGTCTATTAATTGCTTAAGTTCATTATTGCGTTGTGTTTTTAATCCCTAGGGCTTACAATATGAATCCTTTGGGTTTATATTATTAATTCCTTAGGTTTTTTAATCCCTTGAGTTTTAATATAATCCCTTAGGTTTTTAATCTGTATGACTTACAATATTGATGTATTCGGATATTAATCCCTTTGGTTTACAATATTTATCTCTTGCATTTATTAATCACTTGAGTTTATTTATCCCCTTGGTTTATAAGATTAGTCACTTGGGTAAATAATCCCTAGTGTGTATAATAATAATGCCTTGGGTGTATTAATGCCTTTGGGTTTATCAATCCCTTGGGTTTGTAATGTTAAACAATTAGGTTTATCAATCCCTTGGGTTTATTAATGCCATGAGTTCCTAATATTCATCCATTCAGTTTATATTATCAATCCATTTGGTTTATAATATTGATTCCTTTACAAACAATATAATCACTAGGTTTTATAATCCCTTGGGTTATAATATTAATCTCAAAGATTTATAATGTTAGTGTGTTATGTTTATAATAATGATAATTGTTGTTGTTGTTATCATTATTGTTAATGTGGATCTAACAAATATGTTTCTAATATTATTAGTTTATAATATTAATGCCTTGGCTTTTAAATCCCTTGGGTTTAAAATATTAATCACTTGGGTTTTTATTTCATGTGTTACTAACATTAATCCTTTAGGTTTATAATATTAATCTCTTGGATTTATTATTGTTATTAATTTTATTATTATTAATTAACATTAATTATTATTATAATGATTTGAAAAAAATCACTGTTATTACTATTTAATTATTTATTATTTCTAATTAATATTATTAGTTTTAATAATTAATATTATCATTTTTATTGTTAATTAAATTTAATATCATTATTAATTAATCAATGTTAAAAGTAATTATTTAATTCATTTTTGTTATTATGGTTAATTAATTATTATTATTATTTGTTAAATAATATAAATATTTTTATTATTTAAATCCAAGATTGGTGTGATAGTTAATACTGAAAAGACTAAAGTCATGATAATTAAATCCAAAAAGATCACCCATGATAGTTTCGTTTATAAAGTCGATATTTGGGTATTGACTTTCCTCATCAACTGAACTGGAATTATAACATTCAGAAAAGGATTATTGGAGGCTCGAAAGCTTATTATGAGCTTGAAACAATTGTAAGTTGGTTGATCTTTGCATTTGGAGTAAAAAGAGGTTCTTCTTTGAGACTGTAGTCATGACTATTGTCTTATACAGATGTGAAGTTTGAAGTTGAAATATATCCAGAGTCACGGAGAAAGATTGAACTGATTCAAAAGCAATTCATAACCTAGAACCTAAAGGTCAAGGGAAATACTCCCTATCCTATCCTCTTGATTGAAGCTTGTCTGTCCCCCATTGAAAGTATGACTATGTTTAGATATCTAATGTATAGGAAGAAGCTTTACAACATGGAATCCAAGAGGGTCTCAAAAGTTGCTTCTAAATTTAGTCAAAACCCCCACCTTTGCCACAAGCACGAGTAGCATAAGGATGCCCAGTTTGGACTCAACCATTGGGGAATTAAGGAGGAGATAATTATGGGAAGCAAAGATAGTGTTAAAGATACTATTACCTCCAATTTTAAGGACAAATTATGGGAGGATAAGGAGCTCAAGGGTAAAAGGGAGCTAAGACACTATAAGGAGGTGATTAACCCCACCCTTGATAACCAGGATTATTTCTTTGTTTCGACAAGCACTAAGAAAAAAATGAACATCCATAGGATAGGAACTAAATTATTCTCATGAGCTTCGAATTGAAATCGAGCAGTGGTCTACTCTAAAGATTCCGTCAATGATTGCATCTATCAGGTTTGTGATACTAAGGTGGAAAATGAAAAGAACTTCCTTTTAGAATACCTACTCTAACTCACATCCGCTGTCAATTCCCTAACATGTGCCACACTTCCAATCTTCTTGACATATTAAGCCAACCCAACTATAGTGATCTTGGAGGGCTTCTTTCCCTTCTCTTTGATCATAGAAACAAGATTTTGTAGAAGTGCACTTAGATTCTTTTTCTTTTCTTGAGGTGGGATAGGCCCCATTGGGCTTACGTTAATAATCACCATCATCATTATTATAAATTTTTAATATTATTATTTATTGATATTATTAATTAATTATAGCTAATAATAGTTTTATTATAATAATAATGCTTTTATTTTATTTTAACAACAACAACAACAATAATAATAGATCTATACCATTAATGTTTATTGGTATTTTTCAATTACATTTATTAATAAAGTTGATGTTTATTTGTGTTTTTCAATTACATTTACTAATAAGATTGTGCATGTGATTGATATAGGCTTATGAGCTTATAACAACTAGATTTATTAATGTAGTTGTGCTAATTATAATGATTTTTTTAATTTACAATTTTTTCCTTTATATATATATATATATATATAACCATCTTATTAAATTTAAATTTGTTTTTTATAAATATATATGATTTAATTTTATTTAACTTATTAAATTTAAATTTATATATAAATATTTATAATAATAATTATTAAAATATAAATTTAAAATTATTTATTATCAATTTGTATATCAATATTTATAATAATATCTGTAACCAACAAAGTATTATGTATCACTTAAAACAAATATAACCAAAAATTTAATCCTTTATACAATCAAGGAAGGTATTTACGAAAACTATGTACACAACACAAATTGAAGTCCAGAAATCTGTGTGCTTAGTCTATTAGCCCTATATCTACATTGTGTTGAAGGTTGATAAAATTGGATCCAAAGACCCTTCCACTAATAACAAAAAACATACCTATCCTTTTTTATAATGTTTTCATTATTGAGAAGATAATGAAACTATAAGCTATAACTGCTTATAACTTCATTTTGTCGGGGTACTTGATTATAAGTCCACAAAAATAAAACTGTTTTGTCAGTTTTAACAAAGATAATAATCCATTTTGGCTACTTGATTATAAGTGCACAAAAAATAAAACTGTTGATAGATATACACAATCTTTCTAGAGAACTATTACAGCTTATCAGTGTAATATAAAGTTTATAATCATAGTAATTAAATTATACTTTATAAAACCAATATTGTACATTAAAATTAAAATTATGGTTTTATATTTTATAGTAATATAATTGATTATTTTTTACATTTAGTATAAATTTATTTTAAATATTAATTTAATATAAATAAAGAAAAATTTAATTTTCTCAAATATAAATATTTTTATGAATTAATATTATAAATATTTTGTATAATTTATTTTAAATATTTTTAATTTTAATTTATATAAACAATAAAATTTCATTAAACAACTTTATACATGTTTCACCTCTCTGGAGATAAACCCATTGGAAGTTACATCGATGCCCATCAATGTAACTTCCAAAGCGAAGTTGAGAAATTGACGTAACATTGAACATGTGTACCTAATACTATCCAATATTTATATTCGGCAGCCATGTAGAGTCATATAACTGTGCCGGAAGTGGAGAAGTAATACACTGAATCATACGTGGAAATACTGAACTATAATTTTGTTTTTAAACGGAAAAACATCCTTATAAAATTGAAAAATAAATAAATTAATAAACACTATAAACAAATTAACATATTAATATCACAATTTAAACAGAGCATTGAAAATACTCAAATTGAATTATACCGTATTCAATTATAAGTGAAGATATCAATTACATGTAAAACTTAAAAAAAGGTTATACATGAAAAGTGGTTACTCAATGAAATTTCTTATTCACTATAGGATTTTCTATGGAATTTTCTTCTAATCATGACAAGAAAAGATGTCACATCACTTTTTTTTTGCAGTCTTGACTATGGAATTTTCTTCCAATCATGGCAAGTAAATATGTCACATCACTTTTCTGGGGTGGGGAGTCATGACTAGATAATGTACCTATGGCAGAAGTTGTATATCGGTCAAATTAAAGAAATCCCCCCAAGTAATTGCTCTTTGATAATATCCAAGAGTTTTTTAGTCTCCTCTCCACTGTCTCAACTCATTGGGACAAAGATGTTCATTTTCAGTGATATTTTTGATTTTAAGAAATATTTCACAACAAACATTTTGCTTCTGTTGTTTACTTGTATTGCAACCAGTTTGGAAAGAACCCACTATCTAAGATGGGAATTTCACCTTAATCAGTGACCTCACCTTAAGGGTGCTTGTGTCAATGGTAAGGTAGTTGGGATGGGTGGAGATATCTAGACACATTTGGACAAACCCCAAGAGTTTATATTTTTTATTTCATGTTTGCCAAATGATGACTAGCAGTCAACATACCCGTCACCATTTTGCAGAGATGAAATAAAAAATATAAACTCTCTCGGTTGTTCAAATGTGTCTGAATGGTCTCCACCCATCAGAACTAGCTTCCCATTGACATAAGTGCACTTACAGCAATAAGGAATACTAAAATGTGTCTGAATGGTCTCCACCCATCAGAACTAGCTTCCCATTGACATAAGTGCACTTACAACAATAAGGAATACTATAGACTATGCGAGTGGGGATTGAGTTACCAAATAAGGTGAAATTCCCATCTTGGATACTCCGGTGGCTTCTACCAGCGAAGCATTTTTCACAGCTGTATTTCAGTTTTATGGACATCCATATTTTACTTTATTTCACTTTAATAGTAATCGAGTAGTGATTACTGATGGGATGAACTCTCTTGCGTTTCCTGCTCCTTCAACCTAACAAACATAGATCTGTCTTTATTCTGGATCTATCAAGGATCGGGTGAAAACACTATTGTGTTTCCTACTCCTTGAACCTAACTCTCTTGCGTTTCCTGTTCCTTCAACCTAACAAGCATAGATCCGTCTTTATTCTGGATCTATCAAGGATCGGGTGAAAACTCTATTGTGTTTCCTACTCCTTGAACCTAAGGAGCATAGATCCGTCTTTACTCTCCATCTATCAAGTGCTAAGAGGGATCAAATATTTTTTCACTCTATGCTAGTTTGCATATCAGGATATTTGATCCCTCTAGGTGCTTAGTAGATCATAAAGATGGATCTATGCTGGTTTAATCCTCCCCTTTAAATAGGCTACATTCCACATGAATACTATGGGTCAATACCATTGATTCCCAATACCATGGGTCAATACCATGTTCCATCTTTATTTTTATTAATATTCATATTAAGGTTAATAATGTTTTTTTCATGGTATTAATAATAATTTGGCCCATGGTATTTGGCCCATAGGCTTCACCTAAATAAAACATCTTTTTTGAGCGTTCCTAAATATAAAGTGACTTATGGAGTAAATATAAAAAAATAAATGTTTTATTTATTTACGATACCTCTAGTTTATTTATAATTTTATTAATTTACCATACCTCTTTTATAAATATGGTATTTGGCCCATGGTACTAAAATGGTATTTGGCCCATAGGCTTCACCTAAATAAAACCTCTTTTTTGACCTTTCCAAAGAGGTTTATGGACTAAATATAAAAAGTGGTTTTATTTATTTACCATAAGTCCACTTTATTTATATTTTTATTATTTACCATATCTATGTTTTGGTGTTCATAAACTTCTTTATATTATAAATTTATATTGGGTTTAAATATAATAACAATTAGATTGACTTCTAAATAGGGCAACATTAGATTAAAAATGTTAAATGTTAAACATTACATGTTAAATGTTCACATTTACAATTATATTTATGTTTAATTTTACATTTATATTTACATGTTTATGTGAGCATTTACATGTTTATGTGAGATCTATCTCCATACTCAGTTGTAGAGCACCTCTCGGAACAAACATACCAAAGAGGAGCTTGCAGCAATGCAAATCATGAGTAGAACAGATACCATATTGACAGCAAAGAAGGTGCTGACCTTAAGAAATTTTGTGCAAACTCTGGAAAGGAAATGTCATGAAATGCAAGTAGATATAGACAATTTCAAGCTGAAGCTTGCAGCATTGCAAAGCAGGGGATTGCCTAGCTTGTTGACCAGCGCTGGAAGACTGCTGACCCGAGAAAAATATGCCACCAGGGTGAACAATTATGTTACAAATCAGATTACTGCATCTTCAAGTTCCCCAGCAGAAACAGGGCCTCCCTCTAGACAAACCCTCTATGACAAATTAGAAAACTTGTTTTACGTTGAGCATGAAATCAATCATTTGTTTGAGGTCCAACCCAATTTTTACAAATACACAGAAGCTGATGAAACACTCATAAAAATACAAAGACATCAGCTGCCTCCTGAGGATTGGTGGCAGGCAATGCTGGAAATTTTGCCCAGGTAATTTCGGTCTTTTTTCCTCTTCTTTCAGCTCAAAATACATGTCATATACAAGTCATATACAGGTCATCTACAGGTCAGCAGAGTTGAGTACGCAGGCACCAGACAGAGCATGAAGACAACAGGCAGAGCAGGTCAAAGCAGTGACTCAGCAAATCACTGGCACAGCAAGCCCAAAAAACGCAAATTAAAAGCGCAGCCTCAGCCGACTCAGTTGATCCCAAAAGTCTAAATTTTCTGACAAAATGGACAGCTAGCAAGCTAATACTTACTGCAGCATTTAATTCTTCATTTACTTCCTTAGAAGAGTTGGTGATGTAATTTATTGCATGAAGACTCATCATCTAGATATTTTGTATCTCATTTTTGTATATATACCTCCCCATATAACGTATTTGGGGTTGGTGATTTTCTCTCTAAGACACTGCACTATAAATTTTCAGACTTTCTAATACAAATGGTTGGTGAAGCTCATGGTCATACACTGTCTGGATGTGAAAGTAATGAACTACGTTCTGCTACAGAATTCCTGTGTCGTTTAATGGAACAATAAGTTTTCCTAAACCGTGTTTTGTCTTTTCTGTGTTTACAAGTTTCATATATGTTTCATGATCTTAGCAACAGAGAAGAAGAATAGCTCAGGACTTGTTTGAATACACCCTGTGCTCAATCTCTATTTCTAACTATGTTTTCTTCAGGATTGGTCATAAATATGAATTCTTAATTGCTCATGTTTGCACTAATTCCTCATTATGAATGCTGTTTAGGAATTCTTAATTGCTCTTAGATACTATTCTCACACTTTCCCTCTATCAGCATAGTGAAAGATCCTTGACTGCCTTTCATTCCCTGATTCCATGCCATTGATTCCCAAATTTGAAGAATTGTTCCATAGATGCCTGTCTGGCTCTGTAGCATTACCTTTTCCCCAAAGAAATGCTTCCAGCAGTACACCATCATTGACTCCATTGCCCAATAGTCTAGACTGTTCTGAGACTGCATCCCAGTTATGCTTGAAATCATCATCCAACCAAATTTGAAACAAAACCCTGAACATCATAACTAGCCTAAAATACTCCTAAACCAAGCTAAATTACAAAGAGAGAGCCCTCTCTGGTTGCAGGTAGGCTAGGACCTGCAGCTACAAGATTGGTTAGTGGTTACCTTGGTCGTATTCCCTTCAGGAGGCAGGGAACAACCTGAGTGATAACATCATTGGCGACTCCACTGGGGACTTCGAATGAATTTTTGCAATCGCTGTCTATTCCTTAAAGCTACAGATGAAGCCTGAATGTCAGCCAGGAAGCCTTTGAAATTGTTCTTGCTTTGCATTTACAGGAGTAAATAAAAGCTGGTTCAGTCAATCTTCATTCTAGTTTTAAGCTGCAAACAACTGTTCCAAAAATTTGATCAGTTTCTTTCTAATTCTAAAGCATTCCCAGAAAATACCAAAAAAAAATTTGGAAGCTGGCTCCAAAGAAGAAAACTCGTTATACCAGGTCAAATCCTGACCCAGACCCCTAGTTGTTTTTGAAAATCCCAATTTAATCCCTAAGATCCTTACTAAACAAGAGGAACAAGAAGATTCTGCTGATTCAAGCCCTGAAAAAATTCAGCGAAACTATATTCCAACCCCTGCTAAAGCTTCACTCCGTCCTCACACTACTCCTACTTCTCCTAGTTCATCATCCACTTCCCAAAGTGCCCTTTCCACACCTTTATCCACAACACATATTTCTACTACCATCCCCACTGTTCCAGCTGTTCCATTGCTCCATGTTGTCCCATTTATCCCTGTAAATATGGCAAATCGTTATGCCCCTTTATAGCTACCTGCAAATCCAGGGGCTATGCCTCAGGATTATCAAAGTAAGATCACTTATTTTGATTGTACCGGTACATATACAGCCCAACAGCACACAAAGTAAATGCAAGACTATTTTGAGAACTATGAAATTGATGATGATGATGTAAGAATGAAGATTTTCGTCCAAAGTCTAACTGGTGATGTTAGGACTTGGTTCAGAGCCCTTGCTGCAAACTCTATAGCCAATCCTGATGCTCTTTATCAATAATTTTTGAATAGGTGGGAAAAGAAGAAGGATCCACTGCACATTTTATCAGAGTATGACACTATAAAAAGAGGCCCACAAGAAATTGTCCTAGATTATTGTGCTAGATTCAACAATGTATACAATGCCATTCCTCAAAATCTAAGACCTCCACCTGATTTAGCTTTGATCAAATTCCCTGATGGATTTGATTCTGACATGGCATATCAATTGAGGGAAAGAGCCCCTCAAACCTTAGCAGACATGCAGAATATAGCTGTTAGTGTGGAGGCAAACCTCATTGCTAAACGAAACCGAGCAAGAGCTGAAAGAAGAACTACTTTTAAAGAAGAACCTTCAGCTTTTGAGCAAAAACTTGATGCAATAATCAAAGGTATGGACAGGCTTGGGGATAGGGTGGAAACCATCGAAAGAAAATCATCATGGGAAGGTCAACCAAGTAACACTGTAAGAAACCCAAACTTTAGAAAAAACCAGAATCCAAATGTTGGAAGGGCTGGCCCTGACCAGAACATCAGACCTCCATTTCAAGAAAATTATGCCGAGGCCTCAACATCTAGTGAACCAACAGAGGACCCTCACATCAACTTGATGGGTTTGAACAGTGAACAACAAATCTTTTTAACTCAAGAAGACCAAGAGGCCCATACTTTCAATCAATTTCAGACCAAATCAGGAGAGTCATTTGATTTTAGGGAAGGCTATGATGCAGCAGTCTATGAGGTTCATAACCAGTACAAATTAAGAAGTAGAACCATATATGCGCCTGAACCTACCAAACTGAAGGATACCAAGCAGCCAAAGAAAGTAAAAGATAAAGCTGCCTTGACAAAATCCTTTGATAAAATAGACCTAGACCCAAAGGAAATCACAGTGGAAGATATATTAGATGTAAAACCCTCTAAAAACCAGCCATACATACCCTCTCCTCCAAAAGAAAATGTAACCGGCCCTCCTGAAAACAATTTCAAAACATTTTTAATTCATAATAGCACTACTAATCAAGAAAAGGTCAATGAAAATTCAGTTGAAAAGGAAAAGTCTGCTACCCATAATGCAAAAGTTCAAGTACAAAACCCTTTAACTTAGAAACAGAAATAGGTAGGCTGAAAATAGCCATTCCTCTCTCTGAACTTGCCAAACATGAAGTGTACAAACATCAAATCAATAGGTCACTGAAAATACCAGAGAACAAGGATGCAGTCAATGTTCTTGATGATCAACCAGAATTGATTTTTGGTCCTAAAGTCAATGTTAAAACAGTAGACGGAAGGGTTCCTCCATTTTATGTGAGCTTAAACATTCATGACAAAGTGCTGCATAATGCAATGTTTGATTCGGGAGCTTCCCATAACCTAATGCCTAAGTCGGTAATGGAAAGATTAGACCTAGATATCACAAGGCCTTACAAAGACTTATTCTCATTTGATTCCAGCCAGGTCAGGTGTCTAGGCCTAATCAAAGACCTTTGTGTATCCTTAGTCCAATATCCAGCTAAGACAATCTTGATGGATGTGGTGGTAGCTGACATTCCACCCAAGTATGGTATGCTTTTATCCAGATCTTGGGGTGCAAAGCTCCAAGGATCTTTGCAACTAGACATGTCCTATGCCACTATTTTAGACTTTGGCCAGCCAAAGAGATTATACCGTGAAACACTGATGAAATATGTGGTGAGTAGTCAAGAAAAACCCCAAAACTCCCCCATCTATGCGATGCATTCCGACATGGATTCATTCATCTTATACAATACTGACATATGTCCCAAAACTGATACCAAACTCCTGATAACAACACAACCAGAAAGCATGAATGAACAATCTGCTGCTCAAGATCAAAAAATTGTTGATGTAGTTAATGAAACAAATGAAAATGACATAGCACATGATTTACAAGAACCAAATCTGCCCACTGAACAAATTTCCAAAACTCTTAATGCAAGTCATAACCAAGAAATCTTACGATACTTAGAGTTTGATGGCTTAGTAAACAAATTAGGAGCAGGGGCAGAGGTTTGGATACACAACATGCAGAAGGACCATGCTGAAGGTCATGCATATAGGTTAAATTTCAGATGCACAAATAATATGGCTGAGTATGAAGCCCTTTTGCTAGGACTCAAGCTGATCAGAGGACTAGGTGCAACAAAAATTTCAATTCTAGGTGATTCAGATTTGATTATACAGCAAATGAATAGAAATTTTGTTACAAATGATCATAGGTTGAGAGCTTACATAGGAGCAACCATTGAAATACTTAACACTTTCTCATAATCTCAACTCACCAAAATCTCAAGAAATCACAATTTACATGCGCATAGCTTGGCAACCTTTGCCAGCACGTGTAAGCTACCATTTGAGCCTAACCACCATTTCACAGCTGAAATCAAACATAGGCCTACTGTCCCAGATAATGTCAAAAATTGGCAAGTCTTTGAAAATGACACACAAATAAATAATTTCCTGACTTTGAAAGAGGAATTCTCCAGTATGAACATTGATACTAGCACTGTGGATGATCAACAACAGATAGACAGAATTGAGCAAAACATATCAGCTGAAACAACAAATATGCTGCTGTAATCAACAACTTTTGATGACAAAAATGTACAAGAACTGAACCAAGCACATCTTGATGAATTAGCTAAGGCAGAAGCTGAAGTGATTAAACTAAAATACAATTTTTTGCCCACAGGCTTGACCCCTTTGGAGGATTTATTCGATTCGAATGACATTTCAAGGAAGCCAAAAATGCAACCACTGAATGCTGAAATTGAGGAATGCAACATTGGAACCACAAAAAATCCCAAAATGGTAAAACTATCCAAAGCATTGCCTGCTGATCAGAAGTTGAAATACATAGACTTGTTTAAGGAGTTCCAAGATGTCTTTGCCTGGAGTTATGAGGACCTCAAGTCCTATGATACTTCAGTCATCCAACATACTATACCTTTGAAAGAGAATCAAAAACCTTTTAAACAAAAGCTTAGAAGAGTGAATCCTGTCCTCCTCCCTCTGATTGAAAAGGAAGTTAAACGAATGTATGAAGCCGGAATTACTGCACCTATCAGGTTCTCAGAATGGATTTCAAATATAGTGCCTACTAGAAAGAAAACCGAAGAGATAAGACTGTGTGTTGACTTAAGAAACTTGAGTAAAGTCTCTCTCAAAGACCATTACCCTTTACAAAAAATGGACCATATCCTACAAAGGGTAGTGGGAGCCTCTATGATCTCATTGCTAGATGGATTCTCAGGATTCAATCAGATCTTAGTGCACCTGGAATATGACATTGAGATCAAGCCTACAAAACTGATAAAAGGACAGGGACTAGCCAAACTAATGACTAAAACCAATTTCCAAGCCCTTGATATCAATGAACTGGACAACGAAGAGGAGATGGCGACTCCACAGATCAATCAAGCCTTTTTACAATCACCCTGGTATGCTGACATATGCTTTGTATTGTTAAACCTGCAAGCTCCTCTAGGGTTGTCCATGACTAAAAAGAGATTCTTGAAAATGAAGGCAGCAAAGTTTTGTATTTTAGACAGTGCCTTGTTTTGGAAAAATCATGAATGTATTTTGCTTAATTGTCTAACATTGAATGAAACTGACAAAGTTATGAAGGAATTTCATGCAGGGGACTGTGGTGGACACTTGTATTGGAAATCAACAGCTGATAAAATCCTAAGGGTTGGATTCTATTGGTCCTCCTTGTTTGCTGATGTGAAGAAATTTGTTGTTTCATGCCATAAATTCCAGATCTTTGAAGGCAAGAGAAAGCTGCGACCTTTACCCCTCAAACCTATCTCAACTGAAAGACCATTTCAACAATGGGGTTTAGAATTCATTGGTGAAATTCACCTATCCTCTTCTGGCCAACACAGGTGGATTTTGACTGCCACAGACTACTTTACAAAATGGATAGAAGCCATTCCTTGTAGGCAAGCCAATGACTCTGTCATCATGCAATTCTTAGAAACCAACATCTTGTCAAGGTTCGGCTGTCTAGAAAAAATTATTACAGACAACGCTGCTGCTTTCAAATCCAAAAGAATGATCAATTTTTGCCACAAATACCACATGAATTTGGGCCATTCCACAGCCTATTACCCTCAAGGCAATGGCCTAGCTGAGTCTTCCAACAAAACCCTCATCAATATCATCAAAAAGGTCTTGGAGGAGTACAAAAAGAATTGGCATAAGAAGCTGGTAAATGCACTATGGGCAGACAGATTAACCACTAAAAGATCTATTGGTACAAGTCCATATGAATTGGTTTATGGAATGGAGGCAAGGTTCCCTTCATCTTTGGGAATCCCTGTGATCAAGTTGTTGCAAGAAATACAAGCAGAGCCTAATGTATTCAAAGAAGGATCAATCAAACTATTCACTTGCAACAGACAAGAGAAGAAGTATATCAGAGAACCCAGATTCTACAAGACAAACTCAAAAAGTTTTTTGACAAAAGAGCAAAGGCTGAGGATTTCTTCATAGGAAACAAAGTGCTGAGATGGGATTCTAGAAGAGAGGATAAAGGGAAACATGGCAAGTTTGATTTCCTATGGAAGGGACCTTATGTTATTCATGCTATACAAGGTAATAACACCTATTTTCTGAAGAGTTTGGATGGCACAAATACTGAAGAATGCCCAGTAAATGGGCGAATGCTCTAGCACTATTTTGATTCCCTTTGATCAAAACAACACAGCTGTATATCGTACATAAATATTTTTATTTCTATCAGTTTTTATTTTCAGCAGTTAGATAAGGAACCAAATGCAGCAAATTTTGAAGAGAAATCAGGGAACTGCATCACTTTTTGATGTATATTTTAAGTCCACCAAAAGAAATCAAGAAAAAGACTTGGGAAGTATGAAGATAATGATAAGCACTCAGAAAAACCAGCAAAGACAGAGCTGTAATTTTGCACAGAGCAGCTCATAAGGACTGCATATAGGATACAAAGGTTCAGATCATTGGTCTTTAAGAAAAGGAAGTTTCAGACTATAGAAAGAGTTGAAAAATAAGGCAGTCTGACCTGCTGTTCTTGACCTTTCACAAGGAAAGGCCATCCCCATGTGGAGCCACTGTTAGGTTCCTATACCAATAGGTTTCATTTTTCATGATTGACCTGGGAAGTGCCAAATATGTTCATCTTTTCATGCTGCAAAGGTTCCATATTTTGTAAGGAGTTAGAGAGAATTAAAAAATGTAAAGAGGGTATGCCCTAAAAGAATAATCAAAGAGAAAAAAGAGCAAATTGGTCAGGAAAAATTAATGAAAATGAACCCCAAAGAAAGACCAGGAAAGTGGCCAGTTAAAATGCCACTACTATCTTATTTGCGAGTCCACAATATGCAAGTATTGTTGTTATCACACTTGATGGGTGGCCCAATAGTTCAATCTGGACCATGCCATGTTTAAATTTTTGTTGTAGAATAGAGAAAGAATGTCTGTCCAAATAGCTTAAGCTTGTCAGATGAGTAGCTAGGTAGAGAAATTAAGGAGCCCAACTGCTTAATTTGGGCCCTTGGAAGAAATAAGGGAAGATTTAGATAGGAGAACACTCAAAAGAAAAAGAGGACAATCAGGGTTTGCTAGTTCAAGTGCACCCAATCAAATGGAAGAAAAAATGCTAGGTGTATTAGGCTGGGTAGGTAGTTTGAGGTTGCAGAAGCAAGTGGGTGCTCATTTTTGTCTTGTCAAGGAGAGCTCATCTCATCAATGACAGAAATGTCAAAGCAGTTGGCTAATTACACAACTATGGAAGCATGTCTAATTCCCCTTCACTCCCCCTAAAAAGTCTCTTACTAACATCCCCCTAAAGGACCTTGGGATCCGCCCAACAAGTCCTGCTTTCACTACATCTTTGTAAAATACTAAGTCAAGTTTTAGGCTTTTCTCAAGGAAAGGAAGCCACATTTCTTATGTAAAAATCCTTCACTCCTCACACCATTCACTTCGTTTTTCTAAGTTTCATTTTATAAACTTAGCATCGTCCCCTACACTTTCACTCCACAAAGCCATATTAACTTCTAATTTTATTATTTAGCTCCCTAAGCTATGTTCCCACCCCTAGTTCTACAAAAACTATGTAAAACCCCCAAAAAAATATTAAATAGTCTACCCCTTGGCACCATAGTCATAGAAACAAAGTTAAGGAAATGCTAGGTCCATTTGGGGCCTTAGCATTAGCCTTCTGCGTCCTAACCCTGGAGTTAATTTAACCCCTGGTTAAATTAATAACCACTGCCCACCCCTTTACCCATAAATCTGACTTTTTTACCCTCCGCGCTTACTATTCAAGGTTTTGTTTAAACGTTTTAGTTAAACATTAAACTATACTCCGCCGGTGCATAACCTCATCAACCTTCATTAACCAAAGTTTTCAACCCCCCCCACGTGCATTTAAATATTATACCCGGCGGGTCCCACGCCTGACTGTCCATTGCTCCACTTGCCTCGCCCGCCGTCCAATGTTCCATGCCGCAGATCTAATGGTGGACGGTCCTTTTGGAATCCCGATCCGCCGGAGGTTAGCGTCCAGGGGATGGGCGGTTTTGCTGCCGTACCCCCGCCACGCGTCGTCCTCCCGGCGTGTTCGGAGGCCCCCTCCCCGATACCGCTCAGGCCCAAAGGTGGTACGGGAGAATACCAAAAACCACTCTCCGCCCCTGACATCAGCACCACGTCGCCACTGACGTCACCTCCATGTCGACCCGCCGCTGCCCTGTCCCTTTGCCACCTCACCTACACGCGTCATCACCCTGCTAGCGTGTCTGTCGCCACGACATTGCCTGAGTCAGCAGCCACGTCACCACGCCGTACCCGTTACCCGCCAGATGACGTCATGCTGACATCATCCCAAAAAAGCGCCAAAAGCGCCAAAAAGTCCCAAATTTCATAAAAACACGCGAAATGACCGTTTTCTTTCATTGTCATTGGTCAACTTGGGAGCTCCGTGTTCGCTGTTTTACATCGTTTTACCACCCAAGTTCGAATTCGATCATCCACGCCGCTGCCGCCTGCAATTTCAACTCCATTGTTCGTCATTGTACCAGCTCAACCACCCTCGGCGACATAAATCCAGGTATTTGCCGAATTTCACCTGTTAACCCCTGTTTTCACCGTTTTCTCCATTTCACTCGCTTAAAACTCTGCAAATTCCCAAACTAAAGGCACTCATACACCTAAATGCTGCCTAAAATTCACTGATTAACCCCTTGTTCGAAGAAAACCTTGCGAAATTGCGCCCATTTGCAAATTCACCGTTGAAAAATCATTTTCAAGTTCCTGTTCCCGGCAAAAACTCCATATCGGCCGTGCATTGTCCCCTTGCACCAAAGTCCTCTGCAAAAACTTCAGCCATTGGGCTAAAATGATCCCCATTCCCTCTGTATTTGCCCTCACAAGCTTATCAACCCAGTGAATTCATCAAAGAGAAGAAAAGCCTGTTTGAGCCCGGTAAATTTGCATCTTTTATCATAAGCTACAGACAGTGAAGACTACTGCCTCATTTTAACTCATTTTCCAGCTCCTTTGTAAATCCTCACAAGCAAGCTTTATCAGTCTGTTGTTGCTCTAATCTTCATTCCAAATATAAGCACAAAAAAGACTTCAAGATGGCCACTCCAACAGCTTTAAACATTACTCCTATCAATCCACCCAACAAAGAGCTTGAAGCAATGCCTCTAGCTGATAAGGATTACCTCATTCAGGATTTGGTTGGAGACAGGAATCACTTGTAGACCTTCTGCCAGTTGAGAAATAGTTATTTAAACAAGTGTGACATGTATGGCATATGGGAGTCTAATTTGCCTTTTTACTTCCTTCCTTTTGTTAATATTTTTCTTGAGATTATATGATCCAACCCAAAGAGCTATCAAGTCTCCATATGGGAGCATACTCTTTCATATCACTCCTGATTCCATTAACCAAATGCTAAATTTCCAGCAGACTCAGCTTCTAGTCCCTTTTTCTATGAAATACCTGTTGGATGAAGGCTCTAAGCTCTCCAACTCTGAGATTGCAAGAATTGCCAAGACATTCATGAGGGCAGACCGCTAGCCTACAGAAACACCTCCATTCCTATATGTCAACTTCAATGAAGTGGGCAAAGTGCTTGTAGATATGATTTCCTCTGTGCTAGGTTTTAAATCAAGTGAGCACATTGATGAAACAATGCTAGTCTTATTGTCTGCATACAGCCCAGGACAGCCCCCTGCTGTCAAGTACAACTATGCCAAGTTCATTGCTAATAAAATGCATGACCAACTAGTGAAGCTAGATAGGGAGGGAATCTTCAAACATTCATCATATATCTATCATTTGTTCATGTATTACCAGTCTGAATGTTTCCAATGTCCCATCAAGAAGTTGGATTCAAAGGGTGAAAGAAGGTCTGCTATTTTTTGGTCATCAGTCTTTCATCAAGTCCAAGACTCCCCCTACTCTTACTGTGAGTTCATTGACCAATTTGTTTACCCAGTCTCCTGTCTCTTGAAAAGAAATCCTCCTCCTAGATTATCTTATGACATGCAAAAGATATTGCAGCTGTCCAAGAATTACAAAATAGGTGATTGGTATCTCTACCAAAATCACATTGTCATTAGAATCTATGGCTGTGAGCTCTGTCCTTACAGGCTCCCAAGATATGTACCAATGAGACTGTTTGCCTTGGAATACTACATGCAACTCATCAATTCAGATCTCACTCATTTTCATAGTGCTAAGAAGAAAGCTCGCCTGAAATTTAAAGACCATCTAGGCCCCTTTATTATGAACAAGAAAGAAGGTTGGCAGGATGCTGACCAAATATTGAAGGACAAACTCAAGTTGAAAAGAAGTTTCTGGTGGGTCCCTTATGACCTGGATGGCTTTATCAGTGCCAGAAGAGTTAAATATAGGCTGACAACATATGAACATTGCAAAATTCCACACATTGAACAATTTGCTAATCAAGATGAGTGGGTGCAAGGCACATTAGTTGAAGAACTCACTCAAGAAGAAATAATGGAGCAAAATGTCAAAGATTTAGAAAGAACTCTTGACTTGGATTCTTTTTAGCAGGTAACATTCAAATTGCCACACCAAGTTGGAGAGGGCTCATCCACTACTACAGTTTCACAAGCTGCCCAAGATCCATCTGCATCAGCAACAGGTATAGCAAAAGGAAAAGAAGTGATGCATGCAGAGCAAGAAATGGTTACAGAACAACCTACCACCTCAAAGGAGCAAACTCAAGGGCAGGCCCCTCCACAGCAAACAGAGGCACTGCAAGTGCCAGCTTTACAAACTCTTTGTAATGAAGAAAGAGGTAAGAAGTGAGACCGAGAAGACTCCACACCTGCTAGTGGGTCTACCCAGCAGCCCGAAGCCAAGAGGCAAAAATTTGATCCTCCAGTAGAGGAGGAAATTAGTGAAGAGGTCCTAGAAAGTCCAAGGAGTGAAAGGGAAGCAAGCCAACAGACACCTACTAGCTCTTTCCAGCAAGAGCAAGAGAGGCAGCATAGCATGGAGGTATCCTCCTCAACACAACAAAGCAAGCGGCCACCTGGTATCAAAACTGCTTTCATGGAAATCAAAGCCCAAAATGAATTGTTAAGAGTACAACTATATGATCAGTTACTCAAGGCAACACCTGCCAAACAATAAAGATTGATGGCAACTTATGATTTCAAAGAAGAAAAAATGATTCTTAGCCATTTCAAGCCGAAGATACAGCAGCCACAGTCAGCTGCAAATTATGTGAAGACAAATTTAGAGGTCCTTGCCAAGGACATTCACCCCATGGACCAAATAGAATTGCACAAGCAAACATGTGAGATGGTCTATGCCACTCTAGCAGATAAGGCCATGCTGGCCCATGAATTGAAGGAATATTTGAAGAATACAAATACTCAACTAGATTTGGAAAGAATGTCCTCCTAAGCCAAATATAACAGAATAAAAACATTGGAGGACATTATTGTGGACCTAGGACATGATCCTAAAGATCCTAAGGGTGTCAAAGCCCTTATGAAGAAAAAAGAAGATGATATTGCTGCCCTCAGAAAACAATTGAGGTTGCCTCCTACTATGCACCCTCAAACTGCAGAGCTGGTACAAGAAAAAGATGCTGAGGATACAATGGATCTACTGATGAGGATGAACCAAAGAATAATTCAGATGGAGGAAGAATTGGAAAGAACAGTCCAAGGCAAGCAGGGAGAGTCGACCTCCCAGCCACCTCAAACAGTTCCAACTGATGTCCCTGTTCCTCCTACAAAAGCAACAACAATCCATACAGTCATCCCAACAAATACAACAGCAGCAACTACAACAACACCTGAATCTAGCATGAGCATGGAAGAAATGATGAAGGTTGTCAAAGAGCTAGAAGTTCAGGCAACAGAAGTAAAAGAGGCCAAAGAAAAGTTGGCCAAGCTGGAGGCAAGCTATGACAAATCGAAAATGACAGTAGCTGAGAAGCAAAGAGAGATAAAAGCTTTGGACAACAAGGTAAAGGCCTTAGAGAAAGTGTTGGCTTTAGATAAAACTCTAGCTGAAATAAAGAAGATTTTGTGGGCCAAAATCAATCAGTCAATCATTGACCAATGGCGGTCAATTCAGGCTATATATGAACATATTGAGTTAATAGGCCTGAATTGGTTTGAAAATCAAAGAGCTAGAGTAGCATTGGGAGGTATGCCTGAACAGGCCAATAAGATGATCAACTTTTTGAACAAACATACCAAAGAGGAGCTTGTAGCAATGCAAATCATGAGTAGAACATATACCATATTCACATCAAAGAAGGTGCTGACCTTAAGAAATTTTGTGCAAACTCTGGAAAGGAAATGTCATGAAATGCAAGTAGATATAGACAATTTCAAGCTAAAGCTTGCAACATTGCAAAGCGGGGGATTGCCCAGCTTGTTGACCAGTGCTGGAAGACTGCTGACCCGAGAACAATATGCCACCAGGGTGAACAATTATGTTACAAATCAGATTACTGCATCTTCAAGTTCCCCAGCAGAAACAGGGCCTCCCTCTGGACAAACCCTCTATGACAAATTAGAAAACTTGTTTTACATTGAGCATGAAATCAATCATCTGTTTGAGGTCCCACCCAATTTTTACAAATACACAGAAGCTGATGAAACACTCATAAAAATACAAAGACATCAGCTGCCTCCTGAGGATTGGTGGCAGGCAATGCTGGAAATTTTGCCCAGGTAATTTCAGTCTTTTTTCCTCTTCTTTCAGCTCAAAATACAGGTCATATACAGGTCATCTACAGGTCAGCAGAGTTGAGTACACAGGCATCGGACAGAGCATGAAGACAACAGGCAGAGCAGGTCAAAGCAGTGACTCAGCAAATCACTGGGACAACAGGCCCAAAAAACGCAAATTAAAAGCGCAGCCTCAGCCGACTCAGTTGATCCCAAAAGTCTAAATTTTCTGACAAAATGGACAGCTAGCAAGCTAATACTTACTGCAGCATTTAATTCTTCATTTACTTCCTTAGAAGAGTTGGTGATGTAATTTATTGCATGAAGACTCATCATCTAGATATTTTGTATCTCATTTTTGTATATATACCTCCCCATAGAACGTATTTGGGGTTGGTGATTTTCTCTCTAAGACACTGCGCTGTAAATTTTCAGACTTTCTAATACAAATGGCTGGTGAAGTTCATGGTCATACACTGTCTGAATGTGAAAGTAATGAAATACGTTCTGCTACAGAATTCCTGTGTCGTTTAGTGGAACAATAAGTTTTCCTAAACCGTGTTTTGTCTTTTCTGTGTTTACAAGTTTCATATATGTTTCATGATCTTAGCAATAGAGAAGAAGAATAGCTTAGGACTTGTTTGAATACACCCTATGCTCAATATTTGTTTCTAACTATGTTTTCTTCAGAATTGGTCATAAATATGAATTCTTAATTGCTCATGTTTGCACTAATTCCCTCATTATGAATGCTGTTTAAGAATTCTTAATTGCTCCTAGATAATATTCTCACACTTTCCCTCTATCAGCATAGTGAAAGATCCTTGACTGCCTTTCATTCCCTGATTCCATGCCATTGATTCCCAGATTTGAAGAATTGTTCCATAGATGCCTGTCTGGCTCTGTAGCATTACCTTTTCCCCAAAGAAATGCTTCAAGCAGTACACCATCATTGACTCCATTACCCAATAGTCTAGACTTTTCTGAGACTGCATCCCAATTCTGCCTGAAATCATCATCCAACCAAATTTGAAACAAAACCCTGAACATCATAACTAGCCTAAAATACTCCTAAACCAAGCTAAATTACAAAAAGAGAGCCCTCTCTGGTTGCAGGTAGGCTAGGACCTGCAGCTACAAGATTGGTTAGTGGTTACCTCGGCCATATTCCCTTCAGGAGGCAGGGAACAACCTGAGTGATAACAATATCAAAGTTTAAAGTCTATCAATTAATCTAAGTAGAATTTGAAACATTAACACTAATACTTAGTGTTCTAAGCTAGAGATGTGTTCTGGCGTCTATAAAACTCAGTAGTTGTCATTCACTCTTGCATTAGACAATGCTAGTACGAACTTGTGCTTCGTGTACCATCAAGTATATAAAGGATACCCTCATAGGTTGAAAACCTTTATCCATAGGAAGCCAAGTCTGTCACCCTGTAAGTGTGATAAACCACACACAACATTCGGGGAGATTGCCTACACATACGTCAAGTCCTTGGTAAATTTATTTGCTAAGGTGCATATTGCAATTCAGGGTTACTTGGTAATCCCTTTTGCTTAGAGTATCCTGAGTAGTCATGTCAATCTTTTCTAACTCCTTAAATTTGAAAATATCATCGAGTACGTTTCCTACCAAGCTCGCTAAAACAATGAAAGTGACTAGAGTCACCTTTTCGTCATTTTCGCGACTCTTAAAACATGAAAAGGGAAAGTTTTTATTTCAAATTCTAAAATTAATTGACTGCGGAACAAAATCCTTCCTGTGGAAATACTCCTTAGTAGATCTTAGGTTGATACCAATGGCAACATTTCCTGAGTCTCCTAACCAAGGAAATTCCCATGATGGGAATCCTAGTCCTTTTCCTTATTTTAGAAACATTGGTCCTCCAAATATGGTGACATTGTCCCTTCCTAGATTGACCATTGGTCTGCTAGTTTGGTTATTTTCAACCTCGGTGATTCAAAGTGTCAAAACTTCTTTTCAACCATGTTCTCCTCCACCTTAACAACATCAACTTTAGGTTGATCCTAAAGTTGACCCCTCGGCTTCTTCGCTTATTTCTTCACCTCATTCTTTGTCTTTGCCTAGTGAAAGTTTGGATTCTAGTAACCCAGATTCTAAGAAGAAGAAGAAGAGGACGAAGAACAAGAAGCAAAATAAGCAAGGGGACAACCAAGTAGCCATTGCTACCGATGCAACTAATGAAGAAAAATATTCCAACCAGCCCCATAAATTAGAATTCCCTTACATGTCATGCAAGGGTGACCACCTTCTTCGGAATTTTCCTGGTATTCCCAAGGTCTTAGAAATGTGGTCCACAGGTTCACATCGACCTTTTCCATTAGCCTTTGGCGATCATGATGGTGACAAACTCTCAACTAGTAATAGTAAATCCTATGGAAAAAAGGGGAAAGTGAAATGTCCTTGTAGGTTATGTGAAGGTAATCATCCCATTCACCTTTTTCCTCTTATCGATGAAGCTTCCAAAGAGTTGGAAAACATTACAACTTCTCAACCTCGACTTTTGACTGGGTATTGAAAGCTTTCCATTGATCCTTCGCTAGTTGATCTAGTGATTAATCAAAATTCATCTTTGGTCAACCCCAACCTCTCTTAAAGTGAGTTTCATGAGTCCGCTCTCGACCAACCATTAGTTGAGAAACCGGTAGAATTGACTCCACCTTCATTTAATTGTACCTTTCCAGTAGAGAGTGAACCTCATACTTCTTAGGTTCTTTTGGTTTCTTCAGTTTCGAATGAACTAGAGGGAAATCATCCCATTCCTGAGGTGCATGAGAGTCATTATCCTATTCCCATAGTGCAAAAGGGCAATTCTCACGTTCCTACGACACCCCCTCCAAGTAGTTTAGTCACTTCTTTTGATTGGAGTCAACTGATAGGATATCGTCTTTCGTCTTATGTGCCTTTCCAGATTACAGTACATGCTTACCATATTTGATGTACCAAGCACAATCATAGATGAGGGCACATTTGTTAGCATCCTGTACTCAACTACTTGGTACGCTTTAGGTTCTCCTCAGCTTGTCCCCGTCTCGCAGAATCTATTAGCTTTTAACAGAGGAACCAGTCAACCGTTAGGGATCCTTCCTAAGTTTCCTATTGCTTTGGTAGGAAAGACTGTCTATATAGATGTAATGGTTGTCCAAGGCCCTTTAGATTTTAATCTACTTCTTGGACATGACTATGTTTATGTCATGGAAGCTCTTGTTTCTTCCCTCTTTCTAGTGATGTGTTTCCTGCATGAAGGAAACATTGCGATCATTGATCAACTTACATTCATTGGTACTGAATCAACTCCCAATCAACCATCATCCCTAAGTGGTTCTAGTATGCAAGTAGTATCACCCCCACCACAGCTTAATTACGTGGCCACCTATTCCATGCCCCCATCTACTGATGATCTAGTAGGTGATGTATTACCCCATGGATTGGGGGAATTGGAGCCCAATTTTTCATTTGGATCCCTCGACATGTATCCCTTCCAAATTTTTGTTCTCCCATATGATGAGAACCTCTTGGAAGCCATGGCCTCTTTTGGTCTGTGATTAAGACCTTTGGAGCAGAGTTCCCTGTCCTGTATCAAGCTCCTTAAAAAATGAAACAAGGGATATGGAGCAGAGTTCCATGTCCTATGTCAAGGTCCTTAAAAAATGAAACAAGGGATATGGAGTAGAGTTCCTTGTTCTGTGTCAAGATCCTTCAAATTAAACAAGGGATATGGAGCAGAGTTCCTTGTCTTGTGTCAAGCTCAGTAAAAAATGAAACAAAATGCCATGAGCATGGTTCTTTCCTTGTGTCAAGCTCGTTAAAAAATGAAACAAATCCCCTTCTAATTCGAGTCTTTGATTAGATCTCATAAAATTCCAGTCGAGTCTTTCACTTGATCTCGTAGGTGAACCTTCATTCCATCCACCCATTAGTAACCAATAGTCTAGTTAGGTGAATGAAATGAAGCTTTGGGGGGTATGCACCTTGAATTGAGTCATTATGATGGGGGCATGACAACTCATCTCAAGCATAGTCTATCTTTGTTTCAAGCTTGTGTAAAAATGAAACCATTTTCAAGCACAGTTTGTCTTTGTTTCAAGCTTGTGTAAAAATGAAACCAAATCCAAGCATAGTTTTTTCACATGTTTCGAGATTTTGAAAAAACGAAACCATACTCAAACATAGTCTCTCATGTTTCAAGCTTATGTAAAAATGAAACCATGCCCTCTTTACATCTCGTGATTGTTATTTTTATCAGCCTATTTTTCCAGATGAGCCTTGGTTCTTTCATTCCATCATCGCCATCTCTTTGGCCAATCATATGATTTCATTTGGTTGTTTTACCTGTGCCTAAGGAACATCTACAATGAGTGGTCTTATTAGCTAGCCTATTGAACATTACATGTTTTGATTAGTTCCATCATTAGTGAAACCAATTTCTATCCTTTTATACTACTCGTTCCTCCAGGAGGAGCCATCTTTCAGCTCTTTTCAGACTCCAAAAATATGAAAAGATTGTTGCGTAATTGTTGTTCTGAACTCATTAAATTAAATGAATCGACATCGTCTTAGTATAAGTTTACTCCTTTTTCGAGCTGAGATTGACTATTTACGAAAAAGTTACACCTTGGTCGACATGGTCAAGAGGTTCTCTTGAATATTTTTTTCTACCTTTTCGGGTTCGAGAAACAAATTACGAAAAGGGACTTGATGGAGTTTTCCTTTTTCATCTCTTTTTCAAACTCTATAAATATGAAAAAGACACCAAGTTACTCTTCGATCGAACCCATAAAAATTAAACGACGAAAGACTTGTCACCATGATGAGACCGAGCTTCTCCTTCCTAGGGCTCATAAAACTTACTAGGATGGATTCATCCGAAGGGTGAACTTATACGAAAAGCATATGTTATCCTCTTCAAGCTTGTGTAAAAATAAATAGGTACTCACTAGAAATAGTGGGGAAAAATTGAAGATGAGACATCATTTGTATAGGAAGCATGTCGCTCTTGAACATGACACTCATCTGTTTCTTGTGTCAGGTTTGGGATATCCTCACTCAGTCACTTTTCCTTTCGGGTTTGGGTGATCAATTTTTCCTCTCATTTGACTATTCCACCTCGTCATTATGACCCTTGGTCATATGTTGAGTCTAATGATACCACACTTCGGAAAAGTGTCGCCAATATGTTCAAGAGAAGTCCAATATGCAGTTATTTACCTATACATCGTTTGAGTCATTATTACAGTCTTGAAACTTATTCCACTTTATTCTTTGTTTTGTGTCGATGATGAGGGAATCATTATAACCCTTCTTCGATGGGTCACT
Organism: Pinus tabuliformis; assembly: GCA_031772625.1. Lineage (NCBI taxonomy): Eukaryota > Viridiplantae > Streptophyta > Pinopsida > Pinales > Pinaceae > Pinus > Pinus tabuliformis. Next base: position 290,456,587 of record CM062817.1, read on the forward strand.
TCCTATTTAATTCAACTCACTATCCAGGAATAAGACTTAGAAAATCACTTTCAGTACCTTAGAGCTTGCATACCTTAATGGAAATTTCTTCACATCCCACGACAAGTTTTCACTATTGGCCTTCGATTGGGTGATTCTGCGAGTGTTAGACTTCAACTTCGTTATCACATTCAAGGATTGTACCATTGTAACTTGAGAGACATTGTCATTATGGGTGATTCCTCTCATGCCTGTTAACAGTCCACATCAATGGCCGGTAATTGGGTGGTTTTCTAGCATGCTCAACTTCGACATGTTCATTTACATGTTAGTATTCGTACTTTGTTCGAGTCGAGACAAAGCACAAGACCCCGAGTCTTGTCTAATATGACTCGGGTTGTGTGGAGTTATATGTTTTTCATTATTGTACACATGTTTCTACTATACAGATGGCTGTGACCATACCGTGGGACTTTATATATATGATGATCCTCGTTATCTAGCTAACTATGCCCATACCATGGATATTTTCATATAGTCTTCATCATCCATGTGGTTGCGCCCATGCCGTATATTCATGTCTTGATCTTAGATATGTATATGTATATGTGTCCTTGATTTGCAGGCCTCCTTTTAGTGTGTCCTCGTCCTTGCAAAAATTTGTAACGCATCTCAGCCATCACTCCTCATTCTGCCTTCATGCTTTAGGGGCATCTATTACACAATATCTTGTCACACCTCCTGCACTTCCTTGTGACATACCTCAAAGTTCTCGGAACATGACAATTATGTAGTGTACCCATTCATGTGTACAGCTCAGATCCCTCTTAAGACATTGATTGGAAAATGCCTTGAGATTTCCTTGAAGAAATAGCTCTAAAAACCTAAATTGAGAATCATTTATCTTATAATGCTTAAAACAACGATGGTCGCATGTTGCACTCTACTGGACTAGCGATGGCATCGCTCTTTTCTATTGCATACTAGCGATGATTACAAATAGGTAATTTTCCCGAAGAGGATGAGAAGCTTCATGGTCTAGAAGCTTCCAGAGCGATGAGTTGGAAGTTATTTGGCATAGATGAGGTCAAATCCTCCCTACTTGGCCTCTTTGTCTTATCCCTATGAGCTACCTCCTTGAGATGAGGGCCTAATCCTATCTTTGGAGAGGTCCTCACTCCCTTTCCCAGCCTATATATCCATCCTCTCCCATTCCCAAATGGTTGGTCCGGTTGGAGGCTGGTTGGTCTATGTCTATTTGCACCCTTATGCTAAGATTGTGCCTAGAGGCTATTCATTTGACTTGGAGGAGGAGTGTTTGGAGAGTTCTTGGCTTGGACTTAGATGAACACTCAAGGAGATCCTATCAACATCAAGGTTTTGCTTGTAATCTTCCCTTTATTTTCTAATAATACGCAACTGTTGGTTCATCTTCCCAAAATGTATATGTTGATGTATCATTTAGCTTGGCATTCCTTGATCAGTTAAGTATGTTTCTATTGGATTTGCTACCTTTTTGGCATGCCTTGTTGTGTCTTGATCACTTGTGAAGGTGCATTAATACTGAGAGAAGCAGGAACAAGCTCGTGATACAAGCAGTTCAAGGTCTTCGACAAAGGAGATCGAAATAACATCAAAACGAGGTAGGCCATCTCCTTCATTCTTATTTTCAATTGTAATACAGGAATATGTCTAGCTGATTTTCACTTTAGTTTCTAGACCCACTCATTGGGCTAGAGGGATTGTCTCTGTCTACAGAGAGGTTTTACCTAAGATGCAACAACAACAGTGAAGAAGTGGGAGCCGAAATGAATCATCATTAATTGGTATTTGTAGCAACAAAAATACCATGAGAAGTTTAATGGGTATCAATCTTTTTTATACAAAAGATGCATTAGTGGAGAGAGTACTCATCCATCAACCATAAGGTGTGCAAAACAGGAGGCATTCAAATCAGAGGTGGTATATATTCAGGGGGAGCATATCACATATTCCCATTTTATGGAGCAACAACAGTGACAATCCTGGAAGATATGTCTGTGAGGCAGAATGCACATCTCAACAGCTAGACTCTTGTCTTCACATCCAAATGATTTCATGTGGAGAGAAAGGCATCTTGTAGCCCCTTGCCATTGATGTAAAAGGGGGAGAGATTTTGTGGAGAAGATGTGATGCCATTTTCAGAAGAAAGTAGGCCATTAGTGTCTCATGCAATGAGATTTGTGGAAGCAGCATGAAGTTTTGCCATCACATGAAGAGAAGGATGGAGTGTTGCCATCACTGCCAAAGGGGGATATTGTTGGAGATTTGGCATTATCTCAATGGTGAGTGGCCTAGTGAAGGCATTTGCAAGTGTGTTGGCATTGATGACAACATTAATGCAACAACGATGTGTTGGGCAGTTAGCATTGCCTAACTATTGGCAGGAGTGTTGGCAATGATGTCAACCAGACTAGCTTGGATTCTTGTCGCAACAGATGTTGGCAGTGATGGCCCAGGAGGAATCTCATGGTAGTTGCAAGCTTCATGTAGAAAATAATCACAGTAGTAGGCTTATTGGAGAATCCATGAAATGATGACTATTGTGATAGACCATGAGGAAGCCCATGGTAGCTATAGGCTTCATGTAGAGGATCACCTTGGTGGTTGTGATGCTAGATGTCCGGAGAGTCAAGGAGAAGAATAATGTCAGAGAGCTTGGAGACATCTTAGAGGTAGCATATGGGCTCAAATACTACATCAAACTCCCTCCATTGGAAAGTTCTCTGGAAGAATGGAAGTCCAAAAATGGACTCTTGGATCAAATGTTATGGCCTGCTAAAGTTCAAGGATTTGAAGCCTTAGGCAGGAAAGAATATCGACATATCGGAGATCGAAGGTCCAAATATATCGATGATTATAACATTAGAGCATCAAACATATCGACGATCACATATCGCACATCGGGCATACTAGTGCATCGGAACATCAGAGCATCAAGCATATCGACAATCGCATATCGGAGGTCCAAAGATATTAGCGCATCACAACATCGCAGTTAAGCATATCGGTGATCAAATAATCAGAACTCCTGAGCATGAGAAATTTTTAAAATTTGCGACATGGGTGAAGAGTCGATAGTGTTAAAATCCACCATGAACATCGATAAAGGATTAACAAAGGATTTCATTACAAAAAAAAGGTGGGCGATCCCTTCTGTCTCCTCTAGCAAGACACATGGCCGCATGTGATTGGCTTCGATAAGGACACATGGTAGCATCTAGTTGGTTGCAATAAGGATACATGGCAACATCTGATTGGCTCCAATAAGGTATAGTGGCAGCTGATACCAGCATGATGTGGTAGTATGGCAAGACATGTGGCAGACATATTCAACCATATTGGGTGGTCTAATGGCCCATAACCAGGTGATCGGTGTCACCCATAAGGAGTCACCATGTGGCAGTGATGGCATCATACTTGAAGTCCATGATCAAAGGATTAGGATATCGAAACATTAAAACAGTTGATACTTGAAAAAGTTTCGATAAGGGGGCTCCAATATTAGGCTAGCACCACGGTCATAAAAACTCAAAGAACAAAATGCGAGGAGCTGGGGCTAAGAAACAAGAGCTATGGGCTATATTAAAAGTGGAAATATTGCATTTCTAAAGTTAAATCCCTGATTCTAAACTTCTAATGAGTGGGATCTCGATATTTAGCTAGTGCATGGTTAAGAATAACTTAATGGACCAAGGGCATTAAGCACTTAACAAAGGAAAAATAGCCCCAACAGGATCAAAAACACTCTAGCACCTCAAGGCTAAGCAGTAGGTCACGACCCTCAGTCCTATGGTTAGAAATGTGGCAAGGGCTAAGCAGAAGGAGCTCGTCAAATTGGAGGTCAGAAATCAGAAGATTAGAATACCTCACCATTATGAAGATTACGATATGGAATCGCTCCAATAAGGAAGTACGGGGCTTTAAAGAGCGTATGGGTCGGCAGCTGTGAAGTTGAATGAAGGAGCAGAGGGTGGTCTCAGGAATAATGGTGACTGTCAAATATCATTGGGTCAAGACAACAAGGACCACAGTCTTAAGGAAAGAGTGTTGGATCTACCTTGAGGTGATACAAGCTATCTATGTGCTCTGATGCATGTCTCAGTGAGTTAAGTGGATGAATGGGTAAGCTACCATAGAACCGATGCAAATTGATGGAGTTGATTCATGGAGTCTTATGGATCAACAGAAAACTCTAAGACAAGGCAACGAGGAAAATGATCCACAGAGAATCCATGCTGAAGTACTCTAAGACCATGAATAAGCATGGAGAGCCTCAGTGATAAGAGAGTTGTTGTAACAACCCTGGTGGAAATTCCATATAATAAAAGTTAATAAAGGAAAAATAAGACCACGTTAAGGGACACTTATTCCAAGCTAAATGTTTGGCAAATATATCTTAGTGGGCATCATTAGATGTGTTTTTTGCTAAGGAAAATTGACAAAGACATTAAAAGGAAAAAAGGCATTTTTGGCACATTTATTTATGAAAATAAAGGAAATTAGGAGAAAAGTAAGGTGAAGGTAACAGGTTGCATGTGGAGAGGAAAATGAAGGAAATTAATGGAAAATGAAGAAATTAGAGGCCTCATTCATAAAAAGGCTTATGAGGATCAGTTGGTAACCTTTTGTCAGTTCAAGTTTGGAGCTCTCTCATTATTCTCTCTCTCTCTCATTCTTGGTCACATAGAGTTTTCTTGGAGCACTCTAGCTTTGGAGCAAGAAAGGAAAAGCAAGCAAAGGGAAATGAAGGAAAGTAAGGATCAAGGAAGGAAAAGAGGAATCAAGCAGCTTCAACAGGAATAATTGCAGGTAACCTTTTGCATGTGTGATTTCCTAGCTAGTTTGGACATGCATGATTTTGCATGTTAGTTTATGGTTCTCTTATTGTCGTGGCCATGGTTTTGATGGGTTACGATAGTGGTTTTTAGCCTAGCCTTGCCTTTTTCTGGATGCCATGGTATGTTGGGATGTTTATCTTGGTTTGGAGCTTTTGTTTGTCGAATGGATTTTGGAATTTGGGGCAGAGGTGGTGTCAAGTTTAATTCCCAAAGGGATAAGAACCCCTTGACCGGTTTTGGCGAGCTAAACGGTAAAGCCTGAGGGAGAAGTCTTAGTTTAGGGCCTAGTGATCTAGGTTTAGATTGAGGTAAAGCCTGAGAGATTGGTCTCGATTTAGGGCCTAGTGATCTGGGATTGGATTGCTATAAAGCCTGAGAGACAAGGAGACGGAAAATTCCTCAAGGATAGTGATGGATTCAAGATGGCATTTTAAGTCAGTTTGGTTGTGATTGGAGCACCGAGTTTAGTGAGGTTGGAGGTGGTTTAACCTCTGGATTCCCTTGTTTGTTCTTGGATTAGTTGTTCTATGAGATCTCACATTCATGCTTGGAATATGGCACGGGGGTGACTAGCTGAAAGAGAGATTTGGTTCAGCCATGTCTATGGTTGGGTGGTACGTGGAAGTACTAAACCTGGTCGGATTTTATTATTATTAATAAAAGTTGTGTTCTCCTACTTTTTCACTTGTTTATATGTGGATATAATGGTTTTCATATCTCTGATATTTATATGGTTTTATGTTGGTTATAAGACTGATGCAAGACCTAGTTGATGTTATAACACTTCAATGGAGAAGGAGGTAATCCTTCAAGTTATGTTTCGTAAGTTCTTTCAATCATTTATGCTTTGTCTTATATTCTAGACCTATAGCTTGCATTGATGCTAAGTGTTTGATAGAATGTCAGTCCCAGTTAAGGATGCTCAGGCCTAGGCCTAAGGGTGAATTCTGATTTGTTTATCTTGTCATCATGTCTTTGATGGATTCTGGAGGTTGTAACAAGTTTTGGGCAGAGGTCTGGATTCCGGGCTAGAAAAGTGGCTCAAATCTCAGGGACATTGGCACAAGTCTACTGAAAAGAGTGCAGGGACACTAGCACATAGGCTTGTGAGAGATACTTTGGCTTTTGGGCATTGTCATGCCAATATCATGAGAGCGACCAAGGGTTTACAGGCTTAAAACATCATTCAAACTCAAGGACAAGATGTTTGAGTGGTTAACATGTCTCTTGGGGGTGTTGTTTCTTATATGGATGGGTTTGTTTGATATGTTCGTCGATTCTATTTCCTTAAGGTCACCAAGGAAGTTGAATCCTTATAGTATCCTCTCTCATTGCATGTTTACCCCGGCTGGCCGGTTGCTTGGGTGGACCTGGGAGGATGGGGTGTTACAAATTAGTATCATGGTGTGGTTACATTCTCCTTGGGTGAAGGTGCTTTGTCATGCATGCATATCAGTTTCACGTGTGTCTCTTACACTTGCATTCCAGGTGCTTGTTGCATTGCATCATGTTGATCATGATTATAGTAAGGTTTTCATGATGAACTTGATGATTTATTTTGTGGAATGATTCGTTATGAATACATGATTGATTGCTTATGGTTATTCTTATGAAACTAGCTCACAAAAATATAGAAAAGATAGATCAACGCCTTATAATTCAGCCTCTTCAAGGGGGCAACCTCCTTTACATTACACAAATGAACAATTCTTGGATGATACAAATGACTACACCTCCCCTCTATATATAGGAGTCTAAGGGGTCACAATATAATCAAGCCGACATAAAATTAATAACATAAGGGCACAAAAATAACAACAACAGGTTTCTATGGAGCACACTAATAACAATATGGGGACAACAGGGGCACAATAATAACAATAAGGGCTACAATGTCAATAGTAATGGGTGAATCACTAGTATTATAGGGACCTAACATGCCCCTCTCCTTCCGAAAAGCATTATCCTCAACACTTGAGTAGTTATGGATGCTTATGTATAAAATTACCATCCTCCTATGTGGAATCTTCAGCGGATAAGTTCTTCCACTTGATGGCATACTCTGAAATTGATCGATTTCGTAGCTGTCAAGTTCTTGTTTCTGTGACTGCTTTCAGTTACAATATGATTTTTCCTTCCTCAGCAAGTTCTGGAAATATTGTTTGAACTGGGAGCTTGTCACCTATAACCTTATTTAAACATGAAACATGGAAAACTGGGTGCACTCAGGAAGCTGTAGGAAGCTCAAATTTGTATGCCATAGTACCAATGTTTTGCAACACCTTGTACAGACCATAATACTTTGGTGATAATTTATTATCCTTCTTAGCATGCTTGAGGGAAATTTGTTTATATGATTGTAGCTGTAGGAATACCCAGTCACCTACATCAAAACTTCTTTTGTTGTGATGTTGATTTTCATGTTGTTTCATTTTATTCTACACCGTTGTGAGGTTATCCTTTAAGAGTTGGAGAACTTGTTGTTGATGCTTGATGTGATGTTCCACTACTTGAACCTTAGAATTTTCTCTTAAATATGATGTGATGGGTGGTGGATGATATCCATAAAGTGCCATAAATGGGGTCATTTTTGATGTAGTATGGAAGGAAGTGTTATACCACCATTCAGCCAGAGGCAACAATTTGACCCATTGTGTTTGTTTATCATATATAAAGCAAAAAAGATATCCTTCCAAACATTTGTTTACTATCTCAGTTTGCCCATCAGATTGAGGATGATAAGATGAGCTATGAGCTAACTGAGTACCGAGACAATAAAATAATTATGTCCAAAAATTTCCATTGAAAATGGGATCTCTTTCACTTACAATAATCTTTGGGTTTCCATGTAGCTTTTGAATTGTTTCCATAAATGCAGTAGAAATTGTATTGGATTTAAATGGATGCGATAATGCACAAAATTGTGCATACTTGGTAAGTTTGTCAACTACCACCATAATGACACTCTTTCCTTCGGACTTGGGTAAACCTGTGACAAAATCCATTGAAACTGCCTCCCAACGTTTGCTTGGAATGGATAAAGGTTGTAATAGACTTGAGGTCTTTATTTCTTCAACTTTATTTTTTTGGAAAACCAAACATTCCACCACAAACTTTTGAATATCTTATTTTAGGCCACCCCAAAAAAATTCCTTCTTAACCCTGTGGTAAGTTTTTAAAAATCCTAAGTGCCCTCTTAAGGGATAAGTGTGCAATTCCATAAGAGTCTTTTGTTTGAGTTGGGAATACTTACATAGGTATAAGTGATATTTGTACCATAACGAATCATTTTTCCAGCTACATGTACCAAATGCACTGGGATCTTGTTGTACCTTTTGAATGAGTGCCCACACTTCTTCATCATTCTTCCATTCATCGCTTGCTTCGTTTATCCAATCTAGTTGGATAATAGAAATGATGCACAACAATGCTTCCACATCCTCATCCTTTCTTGAGAGTGCATCTGCCGCAACATTTTTCTTCCCTTTTTGTAGATGATTTCAAATTCATAACCCAACATCTTTGTGGCCCATTTTTGTTGCTCTTCAGAGGATAATCTTTGTTCTAAAAATTATTTATAACTATCATGATCTATTTTTACCTTGAAGTTTCTTCCCACTAGGTAGGGTCGCCATTTCTTAAGTGCATGTAGTATTGCCAACATTTCCTGCTCATAAATAGCTTTGTGTAAATACTTTCCTTTGATTGGACGACTTTAGAAAGCAATGGGTTTTTCATCTTGCATTAAAACAACACCAATTCCATTTCCTGAAGCATCACATTCCATAATAAAGGTTTTTGTGAAGTCCGGCGTAGCTAAGACCGATGCTTGGCACATTGCCTATTTAAGGTGTTCGAAGGCCTTTGTTACTTCTGGAGTCCATGAAAATGCATCTTTCTTCAATGATTTTGTTAGAGGTGCTACTATTCTCCCATAATTCTTAACAAACTTGCGATACTACCTTGTCAACCAAGAAATCCTCACAGATGCTCTATGGATGTGGGGATTTTCCATTCCTTCATGGCTTTAATTTTGCTAGGGTCTACGTTAACACCTTCACGAGATACAATATGACCCAGATATTCCACCTCTTGTACTCCACAGAAACATTTGGAACTTTTTGCATATAATTGTTTCTCCTCCAATAGTTTGAGCACCCTGAAAACATGTTGAACATGATCCTTCCAAGACTTGTTATAGATTAGTATATCATCAAAAAATACTAACACAAATTTTCTAAGGAAGGGTTTGAAAATGGAATTCATCAAACCTTGAAATGTAGAAGGTGCATTGGTAAGGCCAAAAGGGATGACCAAAAATTCATAATGACCCTCATGAGTTCGAAATGTTGTTTTCAAAATGTCTTAAGTTTTCATTCTGATTTAATGATATCCTAAACGAAGATCCAAATTGGTGAAGTAAATTGATCCATTCAATTCATCCAATAATTCATCAATGACAGGAATGGGAAATTTATCTTTAATAGTGAGCTTGTTGAGCTATCTATATTTCAGACACATGCGCCATGATACATCCTTCTTATTCACCAATACTACTGGAGTAGAGAAAGAACTTTGACTAGTTTGAATTATACCAGCGTCTAGCATTTCTGCAACCATATGCTCAATTTCACTCTTTTGGGCATAGGGATATCTATACAGCCTGATGTTTGGAGGAAAAATTCCTGGAATCAAATGAATAGCATGATCATGATCAAAAATAGGTGGGAGTTCTTTGGGAGTCTCAAATACCTCGGGATGATTGTCCAAGACTTTTTGGAGATCTGGAGAAATAGATGATTTCGACGTGGGAACCTCTAGCGAACATAATTGTGCAATTATGCCTCGTTGTTCCTTCTTTAGAAGCTTTGTCATACTGTTAGAGCTAATTATCTTTCCCGGTTTCCCTGCAATACCCCTTAATTCAACTTCCTTTCCTTTCACACAAAATTTCATGAAAAGTTATTGAAAATTAAAAGCTATTGTACCCAAGGATTGTAGCCATTGGGCTCCTAGTACAACATCAACACCACCCATTGAAATGGAAAGCATTGGGCTATTCAATACATATTCTCCCATGGATAGCTTGATATTATGGCACTTTCCGAAGCAATTTATGGTTTTTTTGTGCTATACAAAAACCCTCCCCATTTCAAAATTTTTCATATAAGACTTTAATAAGAAATGGGTCCCCTTTAGAATAGAAATAAAATCAATAAAACATTTGAAAATAAAATTTTATAATAGGTCATATAAAAATTTTCTTTTAGGGTAGGTTAGATCACAATCGCAATTTGCAAAACTTTTGAACCCATGGAAGTCCTTTTAAGAAAATCCAATCCAATTTGAGTCATAATAAAACCTTATCATAAAAAGCTTTATCAAAGGAAATAATTATAAAAGCGAATTGTCACATCATGCACATCTTTTATCTCAACGGCGGACTTAAATTGTTCCATTGAGATCTGCCGATGCGATAACTCTATCAGAAACCGCATATCGCCACTCGTTAAGAAAATGTCCCAAGTTTTCCATGGAAAACCTTCGATTCGATAAACCGATCGCAATTGTGCATCGCTAAAATCATAAGACACATCCCAAAAGTTGCTTTGAAATCTTCCGATATGATTTCATTATCGTATGGCACGCGTTCGATAAAGGCAAAACATGAAATATTACGAACATGAATGGTTTAAAGTTATAAGTCAATTATAAAGAAAATTTAAACGATTTATCAATTTTAAAGCATGTCAGCTCACCGCTGATCACAATCGCAACCATGCAGAGGAACCATTTAAGCATGACACATGTAACTCCCGATCTGTGATATGTGATTATCGCTAATCTCCAATCGGGAAGTCACGATGCCCATTCTAAAAGGGATCGCTATAAATTTACGATGCGACATACGATCATGGCATTAAAGTTTCATGTTGGAAGTTCCGAGGAAATCATTAAGAAGCAGTTATGGTTGAATCCTTCAAGGATTTCATCTGTGGTGGCTTAATATATCATAGATCTGTAGCATCTATTACGCTTAATTGTTGTTAGTCTTGTGCGTTGTGTACTAGCTTTTAACAAATTTTTCCACTATTACGTCCTTCTGTTTCATTTCGCAAAGCGAATCTGAAATCATCAGTCCAACAAAAATGTCTAAGAAACCTCGGAAAGTAAAGGTCCCCGTCATAGCGAAAGATGAACAGGAAATTTTGTGTTGATAGCTGATACTACCTGTCTAGGCCTTGGCAAGACTTCATGGGAAGGCATATATAATCTACTTGAAGCTGAGGATCCAACCGAAATTGAAGAAGGAGGAATGATTGATTCAAGTGATAAATCAGAAAATACTCTTAAGGATTTAGCCAACTCCTTCCTCCACAAAAGAACAACCCATGCAAAAGTGTTACCATACAATGACCTGGTGAGATGGGTAATAGAGAGTATCAACATAACCAACAGAGCATTCTATACTGCCGATGGAAGGATGTTCAGGACATTTAGGGCAAAAGAAGTCAAGAAGATGTATCATTTGCCGGACCCCCAGAAACATTACAACAAGGCCTTTTTAGAAGCTTTCGCCAAGGAGAACAAGGTAGAGTCGGACCTATCAAGCAATGGAGACATTTCCCAAACAAGCATAAGCATGAATCCTCTGGTATGTACTCCGTGGACTCCTTAGCATCTCCCTATTGCTATGCTAGTGCTATGATATGTAGACTCTTTGGAGCCTTTGATTCAGCTAGATTTTCCATAGAAATGGTACCTTTAATGGAAACAACAATTAACTCTTTTGTCATGGATTGGGCAACCATTTTATCAGTTAAAATGGCCAACCAAATCCTTGATTATAGAAGAAATAGGTATGTAACTACCCAGATAATACCCCCATTCTATATGAGCACCTACATTATGGATACCATCTATTTCAATTTTGACTTCCCCATTCTAGGTTGGAAATGGACTCCTCAAGACCCAAATCCTATTCACATTTATCATAAGTATTTCTAGAAGGCCCATTATAAATATCATATATATAGAATTTGCCATGGTTTTGTTTTACTCGTCCATCAGGCCATATTCAATCAACCTGCTTCTTGGTTATCCAATGAGGCCAGCATTGACCTAACATCAATCGGCAGTTGGTTCGGTGAAGAAAAGTTCACCTATGTCAGACTTTTTGGCAGCACAACAGATCCACATGTTCTCCCATTATACATTCCTGATAAGCTATTGGCCAGAGAAATAGCTTACCAGATAATGCAGAAAGGAATGTCCAGGAACCTTAAAGAGTCCAAGAAACAAATGTGGCCTACATTTCCCCTTCGCTGTGGTACTTACTCATTGCATGATTCCAAACATGCTGATAAAGAAGCAGAGAAGATAAAAATTCTGAAGTTAGCAATCATCCCTAAGAGATAGTATGACCCAAACGAAGTGGCTTACAACTTTACCACTCAGGTGAAACTTGCCAAATTTGAACATGAGAAAGATAACTATGATGACTTGTTCACTTCGGCCGAGTCATCTTCATAGGTAAAACATCTAGTAGGGATCAAATTGGGAGCAGGGGAAATAGATAAGTTTATGCAATTCGGGACACAAAGGTTACAAACACTACCTATGGATTTATTGAACACTACCCCTATGGTGCAATAAGAAGGCCACAGTGAAGAACACACTATTGAGAAGATTCCTGAAAAGGAGTAGAAAAATTAAAAGACTAGCTAGCTCCTAGATACCAATGTGCATATTGATGCCCACTTAATCAAGGAATGGGATCAATTCGATCAGCAGATCAAGAACTAGAATGACTCCCAAAACATCATTATACCAAAATCGTCTGCAACACAGGAGCCTATTGTTACTAGTATTACAATTGAAGGGGTAGTGAGCACAGTTAACACTCAGCATGATATTGAAATAATTCCAGAGAATCCTTCCAAAGAGATTGTATTGAATGTTGAGGAAATACCACCCCTGGATGTATTTTACAGTCCAAAGCATAGGGATGTGGTCAAAATACAGAGGAAAAAGAGGAAAATTGACTAGGAACCATTCGCAACTCCTCAAGCTAAACTTATGAATGTGGTATGGAAAGACTCAGAAGTCAATCCTTTTGAGTATTTAACTAAGTTATCTCAATATGTAGGTGCCTATACAACGGCTACAATGGACAAGGCCTCCAAAGTTAGCCAACTAATCAAAGAAAAGGATCTAAGGATCATCAAATTGAAGAGAAACTGGCAATGGAACATCAGAAAATCAATCAGCTTGAGCAACAACTAGCAGAAGAAAAATAACAGAATGAGAAACTAAAAGAACAGTTAAATCTGGAGAAACAAAATATCGATCAGCAGGCTCTCCAGAAACAACAAAAGTTGTCTCAAGAACTCAACAAGCTTCAAGTGGCACTTCAACAGGAAAAGAAGGCCAAAGAAGAACAAATTGCACATCTGCAATTACAGGTAGAGAAATTCAAATTTTATCCAAAGATTGATGAATTCAAGAAAGAAGCCCTCGAAGTGACTAAAGCCTTATCTTGGCAACTGAATATCCTTTGCCATAAAATATCATTGGTTGACCCATTGTGCATCATCACTACATCACATTGAACAGGAAGTTGACACCAGGCTAGAATTTGAAAACGCAGATGATAAGGTCACAAAATTTCTCTCTTGGAAAAGTATAGAAGAAGGCATGGGTGCTAATCTACCGAAAATCCAAGAATCGCACAAAGAAGTCTTGTTTTCAAAGTGGGAATCACAGTTAATAAAGGTCAAAAGAGTTGCTTCCAAAGCCAGTGCTATAATGAACAGTGTGATCGAGTTGGTAAATGACAGCTTATATGGAGCTAACTTGATCTCCGATTGCTCCCCAGGAAAGCTCTCGAAGGAAAAAGCGCTAGAAAATCAATGGAGACAGGATCTAGCCAGCAGAGAAGAACAAATCGGCAAAGTGCAAAACTTGACTTGGGATGCATTTTAATTCTTCCTAGTCAACCTCACAGCCAGCAGATGGCCACCAAATGCCTTATCGACACTATCAATCACATGCTTCTCGAGCTTTCAGATGCCACATACATTGGTCAACTACATTCCAGGCTGACTCACCCTCTGGAAATTCGAGAAATGCTCTCAATTTGTCAGCTGCGAGTGCAAGAGGAGAAGTAGAGACAATGAATCAATTCAAAGGCTATCACACTGTTATTTTCATAAATCAAATCCCATATTTTCATGTTTGCAGTTTCAGCAGCTTAAAGCGATTTTTATTGACAATTAGTTTTTATTTTATTATTTAAACCCTTTCATGTTTTTTAAGAAAATGTCCTCAATTTGTATAAAACTTGATTTGAGAAGTTACACTTTTGTACTTCTGAATATATTTTTATCAATAGTGGATCAAGTTTCTACATTTTTGTGAAGAAAATTTTTCAAAACCTGCACTTTTGTATCCCCTGGAAGTTTTCTCAAATAAGAAAGTGGAATTGGAGTGTTATTTACATTGGAAAGACTCAAATGCATGCTGATGAGCCCCCAAATTGGGTAACATATTGGGCTCATTTTGCCTAATTATCCTTGTTCAGTCCTTGTTCAATCCTCCATTTTTCATAGCTTATGCATTATTTTTTAGTATGTTTATGTCATTTGTACGAATAAGGGTGGTCACTCTTCCTAGGTGGCTAACACGTGCTTATTTCAGGTTTTTTTGACACATATTGAAGCAAAACCGAGCAATCATGGGCTAGAAGAAAGCCAAGCTTGAGGTGAGGATTCATAGGGGGGTTGTCTATGACATTAAATAGCCCTTCCTCGGGATCTTCGCCCCCAAACTCCGAGCTCACAGGCCACCAAAACCGGATCTTGAAGGCAGCCAAGCAGATTTCGGAAAAGGGACTGTCTACTAACAGTTGGACAACCAAGTCCCCCAGATTTAGGAGGCCTGCTAGGGCCCTCGTGGTGTATAAATGATAAGGCCTCAGCCTTCGTAAGCGACTTTTTGAAACCATTGCATATTTTTAGCACTACAATGCTGTCAACTTTAGCTCATTTTCTTGTAGCCATTTTGGCATAACTCTTGACTGATGACTATTTTTTGATAATGATAAGCAGTCCTATTTCATATCAACTCTGAGTTTTCTATAGGAGCTGTAGCTCTCAGGGTTGGGCCCAACCTGAGAGCCTAGGGCCTCCTTTATGTACTGTTATCTTTCCTTTAAGCATCATTGTTTTCCTTTTGTGCATTTGCAAACGTATTTCTGTTAGGCAAATTAAGTTGTGTGGATTAACTAGGTCATTGTTTATGAATAGAATGCTTCAGATTTTTAGAATAGATTGGTAGGATAATAACAGGAAAAAGGCTCCAAAAAAGGGTCAACAAACACTTTCGGTTTCACCTCTTCCTTATTGGATCAGGGGCTGGAATTGAAGTAACCGTGTTGTCCAAACAAAAACACTAGTTTGCTTTCCCATGCAATCCTTAGTGTATTGTTTTCATTTGCAGAAGTTGGTTAGGTGTTCAGATCTCTGAAATGTTTCATTGCATAGTTGATATACATGGTTCTCTTTCAAATAAAGCTGTTGTTCATTCACTTTATTATTAGTTAGATTATATTAGCTAGGACTTTGATTACTTGCAAGACTTTGTTGATTCAGTTGAATGTATACGGTGTAGAGCATCTCTACCACTCTTTCATCCACCTAAGCTTCATCAGAGCCATCTGCTCCATCTCCTAGCTAGGTTCCTCATCTCACATCTGTCCTCTTGCCCACGTAACCCTACCTTTTTGTGCAATCATTGTTTCAGCCTTCTTTGAGACAATTTAGCCATCTACACCTCCTCACCACTCCATCCACCAGTCCATGGGCCACTTCAGACCCCTATCCTACCTCCATATCCATTCATGCATCTTCCCTCACTCACCCATCCTCCAAAATCCAATTTTTAAACATGTTGTAGAAATTTCTGAACATCCTATAGAAATTCCTGAACATCCTGTAGAACCCCTGCAGACTTCCTATAGAAGCTCACAAATGAGGTTTATTGATAGCCAAACTTTGTGAAACTCTCTGGAAGGGTGTTAGGGACTCCTTAGACCCCTCTCTGAACCTTCCCAACCTCTTCCAAGCATTTCTCCTCCTTGATCCACCCCTGCACAGTCAAAGAACAGTGAAAGCATATGCATGATGAAACTAACGACTTAATCAAAAATACAAAAAGATGTTTTCTTCAGATAGAGGTAGTCTAGACACATGTATTTTACCTTCATAGAAGTAATGGCATCTCTTTCAGTAGTTTGCATTCTCTCCTTTGCATCAGTAGGACTAGGTGGTAGAATTAGGGTTTGCTAGGGTTTGCGTTTTCCTTCAGTTTTCCAATCTCTTTTCGCAAATAGATTAGCTTCCTTCGAGTTAGCTTTCATCCATCAATTAAAAAGCTTCTTCTAAGAGCTCATAGAAGTTGGCTTAAGCTCCTAGCGGACTTGTGCCAGCTGACCAAGTGACAGCTGCAGCAAGAGCTAGTACTCATGCATACAACACCGTCGCTTCCAAGTTTTTTACGAACTACCGGGTTGATAAAAGTAAAGACGAGAGTCCCAAGAGTTGCAGCATTATTGCTGCAATACTGGAGCCCACCACCCTTTTTGGCGCCGTTGCTGGGGAAGCGTCAGAGTATTTGTGATTGCTGCTTTTCTTCTATTTTCCTACTCTCGCCTTCTGCTAAGTAGTTTATTTCATTTCCATTCTGTAATTTCATTTATGCAAAAGTAAACTAGACATTTCCTGCTTTTGTAGATTAACCTTTCAATTCTGCAAGCGTAGAATAGAATTTCAGTTCTGCAAGTGTAGTCTAGTATTTCGTTCTCGCAATCTGATTTCAGCAAAATAGATTATTCTTTCCCTACTTTCATTTCAATTCCGTATTTTCATTTCTGCAAGATAGATTTTAGTTAGTTGCAATTCCATCTGTTTCAGTTTTGCAGGTACAAGCATAAAAAAACAAAAACAACCAAAATTCATTTCATGCCTCGTAGGAATAGAGATAACACTGGAAAATTCCTACCCAACACCCCCACCACTTCACTAAGTCACCATTCACTCTTCTTTGGTGGCAGTGATCCAGAAGAACCTATAGGTGAACCTCCTGAGATATACGAAGATCCTATAACAGAAGAAGAGCAAGAAAATATTCCTCGTGAGACTATGGCTGACAACATAAATGGTAGAGACGATGATGAAAGAATAGAAGGTACCTTCCCCATCCGAGAGACTAACGGGGACATGAAAATGAAGAACATAAGTCCCTCAACCTTACCTCATTTCCATGGATTGACCACTGAAGACCATGATACCTTCCTGTTTGAGTTTGCTGTCCTTTGTCGAACTTATGACTATACAGAAGATGAGAAAAAGTTGAAACTTTTTCCCTACACCCTCAAGGATGCAACATTGCACTGGTTCATGGGGTTACCTCGAAATAGTATCACTACTTGGGCTCAGATGCAGCAAGACTTTAACAACAAATATCGGGATTACTGTAGGTCAAAGGAAACTAAGGGGGAAATCTTTCGGATGACCATGGGAAATGATGAGTCTCTAGAGGACTATGAGGAAAGGTTCCAACTTAGCTATAAACGGGCCAGGTGCACACTTGACCCTGAATCTCTAAAGCTGGTTCTGCTCCAAGGAGTCCCTGAAGACCTTCTAGATACCCTTCACATGCTAGCTGGAGGAGATATTTACCAACTACCTTATGAGGATATAAAGACTGTGTTTAGAAACCACTCTAGGACAGCCCAGAAAAGAGGTAGGGGGAATCCACTTTTAGCTAGTACTACCTTCTCCAAGCATGAGTTTGCTAATCAGCTGGAAGACCTCAAAAGTGAGGTGAGACAGACCATTGCCATGCAACTTGATATGTTCCGAATCCAACAAAAGAAAGAGGAAGCTGAGAGGGCTTTGGCCATTTTCTGTCCCAGATGTACGAGGAAGCACCCTAAGAACGAGTGTCCATTACACTCAGTGGAGGTATATTTCATTTGTGAGGAGAACCACCCTACAAACCAATGCCCAACCTTGCCCGGATTCAAAGCCATTTACCAAGGGACTGAGGCACCCACTGAACCTCTCTACTTCCTCAACCAAAGGCGACCGCATGGACCTAGACCTTACCAGCAGGGGATGCAAGGGACATCCCAATTTTATTATAGCCCCAACCAATCTACTCACATGCCTTCTTGGGGTCCCCCTGCTCATCCTTCCTGGCCTGCACCTCCTCCATGGTCTTATCCACCTCAATAGCATTCTCAACCAATTGCTCATTTGTTTCACTCACATGTCCAGCCACAACCTCAGTGGAATGCACCTCAACCGGGGTGGAGGCCCCAATACAACTCTCCTCCCGCCATTCTGCCTCCACCACTGGCTCAACCACAACCATTACCTCCTGCTCCTCCAAGACAACCCCAGATGCCTACCTAACCGAACCTGAACCCCAACAACCAATAGGCCCAGCAGGTATACACTGGGGAAACAACATGTCCTACCTATGCTGTGGAGATCCAGGAGATCAACCTGCGATCCAGAAAGACCCTTCCAGATCGCCAACCTCCTCCCCCATAGGACGAGGAGGAGAAATAGGAAAGTGAACCCCAAGCCATTCCACCCTTTCCTGAGCGACTAACAGTGACCACACAACCAAACCCAGAGGAGACTGAACTTCTGGGGGAACTAAAACAGTTGTGTGTGAAAATACCCCTTCTCTAGGCCATCAAAGATGTACCGATATACAACAAATTGATTAAGGAGAAGTGTTTTAGGCACCCAGGCAGGAGAAAGAGAGATGCCTCGACGATCAATGTCATAGGACAACTGTCTAATCTAATGCTGGGGCAAGTAATCTGTCCAAAGTATTTGGACCCTGGGAGTCCTGTAGTTGATGTCCACATCAATGGCACCATTATCCCCCATACCTTGATTGATCTAGGGGCTGCCATTAATGTGATGACAAGGGACACCATGCTTAAACTCAACCTTCAGGGTTCCTTAAGGAAGACTTCGACAGTCCTGCAATTGGCAGATCGCTCCACCGTGACTCCCGAAGGGATTGTGGAAGATGTCTTGGTCTCGGTTGACTCTTGGGAGTATCCTGTGGACT
The DNA here is from genome assembly GCA_031772625.1 of Pinus tabuliformis. NCBI lineage: Eukaryota > Viridiplantae > Streptophyta > Pinopsida > Pinales > Pinaceae > Pinus > Pinus tabuliformis. The sequence goes on from CM062817.1 coordinate 290,475,600, forward strand.
TCGTAGTCCTTTAACCAAAGGAAAAGCTTACTGGATACCCCCTCATTTTGGGAAGGCCTTGGTTAGCCACTGTGGATGCTTACATCAGTTGCCGAGCTGGAAACATGACCATCAAAAATGGTCCTATGTCCAAGCAGCTAGTCCTATACCCTCTTGCCCAGCCCCTACTAGAACATGACTTACCGCTCTGGCTGGAAGAAGGAGATGAGGATGAGGTATACTTTGCACCCTTGTGAAGCATAGAAACCACTAGGGGAGTGAAACAGAAAGCTCTGATACCAGATGAAGTGTAAAACTTTCGGATAACCGAAAGATATATAAAAATACTTTATTAATAAATGAATAGACAGATGATGATGATTTACAATGGGTTGCCTGGCTTATATACCGCCATGGACACCCTTTAGGAAAGGGCATGATCTTATGATCGTGCCCTTTCGCCTAACTAAACCTAAATTAAATAATAAACCTGAAATTAACTAAATTTTTACATAACATTGCCTTCCTCTCGAAAGAATGCTTTGTCCTCAAAGCATATGTAACGATGGATGTTGTTGAAGAATGATTCATTCTCCCAGAAAGCGTCTTCTTCGGGTAAGTCCTTCCACTTGATCAGATACTCCAAGATGATCAAAGTCACACACTTTAAAAGATCTTGGATTAATCTCTCAATTCCCGCTTTTTGGAGATGTGGATATCGGTATGGCTTGATGTTGATGGGGTTTGACTCTGTTTTAACTTCTGTTCTACGCTCAATTTATGTATTAGGCGGCATCTTCATAGGTAGGTCTTGAATCTCTGGTGATTCTTCTCTGGTCATATTTGCAGATAACATTTCTAATTGGTGACATTGTACTACATAAGCAGGTGCTCCATTTCGACTCAGCTTCATCATCTGGGATGATGATGTAACTTGATTTTCTGGTGGTTGAAATCCGTGTAGCTTGTACTTCTGACCTCCCCATTTGAATTTTATAAATTGTACTTGATGGTTGGTGGCATAAGTACCTAAAGTTCGTAACCATTGGATACCTAAGACTACATCTACTCCTCCTAACGGTACTGTGAAAAACGGAGACTCTAAACTGAAGTCTTGAATCTGCAATTTAACCTTATGGCATTTTCCCACCTTTTCAATCTTCTTACCGTTAGCTATCATCACTTTCATGTTTGGTAAGGGAAATGAAAATATATTGAGTCTCTTTGCCATGGTTGCATCTAGAAAATTGTGTGTGCTTCCAGAGTCGATGAGAACCACTACGTTGTTCTTCTTTATGTGTCCTTTTAACTTTAAGGTCTGAGGTTGTGATATACCTGTCATGGCTGATAATGACACTTGCGGAATACTTCCGTCATCTAATTTTGGTGAGAATTCTGGGGCGTCTTCTGTGTCTTCTACGTCATAATCTTCACTGTTTGAATCATTAGTTGCTTCACAATTATATAGGTTCTTTGGTTCTTTTCCTTTAGCACATCTATGTTTGGGGTCCCACTTCTCACCACAGCGTTTACATTTACCCTCTTTTATCCTTTGCATTTCCACATTAGATTTTTCATCTTCACGACGATGTGGTGGAACATATCTTGTATTATTTGAGTCCACATACTGGGGTATCCTTCGTCTTGCATAAGCTTTTTCCGCTGTTGACCAAAATATTGGTTCGGATTTCTTTTCGGCTATTTTTGCTTTTCGTCTTGCTTCTTCTATAGATGTAATATCATGCATCTCAAGTTCTGCTTGTAAATGGGTTTTGAGTCCCGAGATGTATGACTGAATTAGACGAGATTCTGATAACCCAGGTACTCGTGTTACTAAGGTCTCCCATTCTTGAGTGTATTCATCGACACTTCCTTTTTGTCGTAGTTTGATGAGTTTTGAAAAGAACTCTTCTTCCTTTACACCTTGGAATCTTTTGAAGAATGCATCTTTAAATCTCTTCCAGCTAATGACGTGTGTTGTCTTTTTCCACCACATATACCAGTTATATGCTTCTCCCTCCATTTTCATGGATGCATGTCTGAGATTTTCGTCATCGTCAGTGATGCCATATATCTCAAAGTATTCTTCTGCTTTATTTATCCATGCAACATTGTTTTTTTCGTTCCCATCGAATTTAGGCATTTCGACTTTTGCCCTTCGCTGGTATGTTGCTACTGGTTGAGCGAAAAAAGGGTGTTGATTAGTAAAGTTATCCCAGAGTTGCTTGTTTGTAAAGGCTGTGTTACTTGCTTCTTGGTGGGGTATCGCTGATTTTTTTGGGGATTCAACTTTGTCATGAGAGTATGTGGACTTAGTGGAATCTAACGAGATGTGTTCTTGATTTTCTTCACCATCTTTTAATAGCTCTTCGGGTGTACAATTCGACTTTTTACACAGACTTTTCAGCATTGTTAAGACTTCTCTGAAGTTTACTTCTGTTTGAACATGTTGACTTTCCATCTTTATCTCTATTCGATTTGTCGTATCTTCAAGATTTTTGATTTTGTCCGCTTGCTCCCCAAGCTTGCGCTCGACTTCATTTAATCTTTTACTGACCTCGTCGTGGTTGTTATTTATCTTTTGCTCTGCATCCAACAACCTTTTTTGGAAATCCGCCATTGTCATTGTCGAAATTGAGCGGGTTTGCAGGGGCGTGTATTTAATTGCCAGCTAAAATATTTTTCCTTCCCTTTTTTTTTTTTTTTTAAATAATTAAATTAAATTAATTTAATAATTTAATTTAATTAATTATTATATATATATATATATATATATATATATATATATATATATATATAATTAAATTAAATTAATTTAATTAATTATTATATATATATATATATATATATATATATATATATATATATATATATATATAATTAAATTAAATTAATTTAATAATTTAATTTAATTAATAATAATATATATATATTTTTTTTCTAAATTAAATTAATAATTTTTTTTTTATTAATTATAAATTATAATAATTATAATTTATAATTATTAATTATTATATATATATAAATTAAAGTTATAAATTATATAACTTTTAATTAAATTATATATAATATATATAATTAAAATATGATATATAACTAAATCACGTTATAATCACGTTATAATTATTTTTTTTTATATATCATAAACTTCTGAACAGTCACGTCGATTGACTGAACCTTTTGACTATTCAGAATTATATCGAATATCACCGCAATTTTTTTTAGTTGTTATAATATAATTATATATGGGCTCTGAACCGTTTATATCTATATTGACCACTACTATATTGAACCGAACTTATGCCACCCCGTTGACCTTTTGTATGGTATCACAGGGTTTAACGCAATTAATGGTGTGAAATGATGCCTGAACGGAAGGAATTGGAACAGTGGTGCCGCTGGGAGAACGGCAATGCGACGGGGTATTTCGGGGGCAGAGTGAAAACTGACAGGCGGTTGAGCAGGGTCGGGGTTTGCGGTAAGTGCGAGGACGATGAAAGGCAGCGGAACAGGTAGCGGGGTTTGGTCGTCGGATTGCTGTGGGACAGAGGTACCGGTGCAACGACCGGAGGGTTGTGTAGGTAGCAACACAGGTCAGCGGATAGGGAACGACAGGGATAAGATGTGGATAAAAAAACCGATAGACAGCACACCAAGAATAACGATCAGCACATAGAGTGGTACGCACTGTGCAACCCTCGATGTCCAGCGATCGATATGGCTCCGATACCAGATGAAACAGAAAGCTCTGATACCAGATGAAGTGTAAAACTTTCGGATAACCGAAAGATATATAAAAATACTTTATTAATAAATGAATAGACAGATGATGATGATTTACAATGGGTTGCCTGGCTTATATACCGCCATGGACACCCTTTAGGAAAGGGCATGATCTTATGATCGTGCCCTTTCGCCTAACTAAACCTAAATTAAATAATAAACCTGAAATTAACTAAATTTTTACATAACAGGGAGGTCCTCAAAATGAGGATGATTTGATTGAGACCCTGATTTGGAATCCACCTCCCAGTGCACTGTCCTTAGAGGAATTGGTGGAGGATACCCAAGCCAACACCTTAGTGGACCTCTGTGTGACTGATCCAACCTCTCCCAGAATTAAGAATGTGGAGTTTGGCCCCGGAAGAACTTTGAAGATCAGCTCCTCCCTATCTCCTTCCCAGGAGAAGGAGCTGTGTAGCTTACTAAACAACCATTTAGATGCTTTTGCCTGGAGCTATAAGGAGATGAAAGGAGTCCATCCTTCGGTCTGTACCCATCACATCTACATTAAAGAAGATTGTAAACCAGTCAGACAACCTCAGAGGAGAATGAATCCAACCCTTAAGGACACTGTCAAAGAAGAATTGCAAAAATTGTTGGATGCAGGATTCATCTATCCTATCTCCGATAGTGAGTGGGTCTCACCCCTAGTGCTTGTGCCCAAGAAGAACGGGAAGTGGATAATCTGTGTAGATTACCGGGAACGTAACAAAGCCACTAAGAAAGACCATTTCCCTTTTCCTTTCATAGATCAGGTGTTGGATGGACTGGCAGGGAAGAAGTTTTTCTCTTTCCTAGATGGGTTCAGCAGGTATAACCAGATCCAAATCAGCCTGGAAGACCAAGATAAAACCACCTTCACCTGTCCTTGGGGTACCTTTGCCTACTGAGTCCTTCCCCTTGGGCTATGCAATGCCCCTGCCACTTTCCAGAGAGCTGTACTGAGCATCTTTGCTGAGTTGGTTCATGATTCGGTGGAAATCTATATGGATGACTTTACTCCTTACGGGTCTAGCTTCCAAGAAGCCTTGTCCAACCTAGGAAAAGTTTTAAGCAAGTGCATTGATATGAACCTGTCCCTCAGCCCTGAAAAATGTGAATTCCTGATGACTGAAGGGACTGTGTTAGGTCATACCATTTCTCGCCAAGGACAACAGGTGGATCCTAATAAAATTGCTATCATCCAAAGGGTCCCACCTCCTCAAAATGTAAGGGATGTTCGGAGTTTTCTAGGCTTAGCAGGATATTATCAAAGATTCATTAAAGACTTCAGCAAGCTAGCCTCGCCTTTGTTTGGACTCTTAGGAAAAGATGTTGAGTTTAAATGGACTGACAACTGTCAGAGGGCTCTGAATGAGTTGAAGGATAAGTTAGTGTCCGCCCCAATTTTGAGAGGCCCAAACTGGGCCCTACCTTTCCACATCCACACTGATGCCTCGAACAAAGCCATAGGGGTAGCCTTAGGACAAGTTGAGGAAAAACTTCCATATGCCATATACTTTGTCAGCAAAAACTTATCCAAGGCAGAATTGAATTATACTGTAACTGAGAAGGAGTTCCTGGCCGTGGTCCATTCCCTGAACAAGTTCCGACACTACATCACTGGCTATCAAACATTTGTACATACTGATCATGCTGCAATTAGATATTTAATGAATAAACCTGATGTGAATGCTCGTATTATTAGATGGTTACTTTTGTTGCAGTAGTTTGATTTGACTATCGTTGACAAACCAGGTAAAGAAAATGTTGTTGCTGACTTCTTGTCTAGATTGGATTTGCCTGCAGGTGAAGAAGGAACAGTGGATGACCAGATGCCAGATGAACATCTATTTGCTATCTCAGTACTCTCTCCATGGTTTTCTGATATAGCAAATTACTTGGTCTCAGCACAGTTCCCTCCGCATCTGTCCTCAAAAGAGAAGACAAGAATTGTAAGGAAGAGTGCCCCGTTCACATGGATCAGGGGCAACTTGTTTAAGTTTGGTCCAAATCAGATCTTGAGACGTTGTGTTAGGGAGGAGGAAGTCTTTGACATCCTCCTAACCTGTCACGATGGACCTTGTGGAGGCCACTTTGCAGCAAAAAGGACTGCCTTCAAAATTCTACAAGCAGGCTACTATTGGCCTACTCTCCATCACGATGTCAGAAGATATGTCAGCCAGTGTGACCGATGTCAGAGGATGGAGAAACCGACTCCAAGAGATGAAATGCCTCTCCAACCTCAAGTGACCTTTGAGCCATTTGAGAAGTGGGGCATGGATTTTTTGGGTCATATCAACCCTCCTTCAAAGCAATGGTCTTACATCATTGTGTGCACCGACTATCTGACCAAGTGGGCAGAAACAAAGGCAATCAAAGCAGCAACAGAAGAAAAGGTGGCTGAGTTTCTGAGGGAAAATATCTTCTACAAGTTTGGCTACCCAAGAGAGTTAGTCACAGATCAAGGAAGCCAGTTCACCTCCAACCTGATTGAAGATTTTCTTGCTCATCACAAGATCAAGCACAAGACTTCCACCCCCTATCATCCTCAAGAAAATGGGCAGGTGGAAGTCAGTAATCGAGCATTGGAAGGGATTTTGACCAAGATTGTGAGAAACAACAGAAAGGATTGGGTAGATCGCCTGGTTGAGGCCACTTGGGCCTACAACACCACTTGGAAGACCACAACCGGTTTCACACCTTATGAGCTGGTCTACGGGAAGAAAGCTTTGTTGTCCATAGAGTTCGAGTACAATACATTGAGGGTGGCAGCTCAGCTGGACCTAGATCTCAGCCATGCTCAACGTAAGAGATTATTGCAGCTGAATGGGTTAGACGAACAAAGAATGCAGACCCTCCTCCACTTAGAAGTAGTTCAACTCCAGAGGAAGATATGGCATGACTGACACCTTAATGAGAAGCAATTCCAGTCGGGAGATTGGGCGTTGTTGTATGACTCAAGATACAAGGATTTCAAAGGGAAGCTGAGGACAAGATGGTTAGGACCATATACAGTGGAGAAATGTAACGACAATGGTTCCGTCCTTATCCAGACCATTGATGAAGAAGCCATCCCCATGCTCGTCAATGGGCATCGACTAAAGATCTACAGGAAACCTCTTTCGAGGCAAGAGTTCATCGAAACTGTGGAAAAATCAGTGCTGGTAATAGAGAAGGGTTCTGCCTCTGTTTTGGCCACACCCTGAGCATCATCATAAAAAAAAAAAGAAAAAAAAATACAATAAAAAAGATCCTTGGGTGAAAACCTCTCCGAGGCACCCAAGGCAGATGGTAGGGGTGAAAACCTCATTGAGGCGCCCCTGCTGTCTCTCTAAAAAATAATTTGAATAAAAAGACCCTTGGGCGAAAACCTCTCTGAGGCGCCCAAGGCAGATAGTAGGGGTGAAAACCTCATTGAGGCGCCCCTGCTGTCTCTTTAAAAAAAAAAAAGGAGAAAAAGAAAAAGAGAAAGAAAAAGAAGGAAGAAACAGAGAGAAAAAAACAAGTTTAATCCCTGGAAATTGTTGCAGGTTGCAGGAACACAATGCAAAAAGTAGGCCTCCCAACACAAGGACAAGGGTCCCTACCAAGTTACCAGGCAGCCTCACATCCACTCCCTCCATGAACACTCATTCTTTTCAAGGTTCGGACACAATCTAGTCGTGGTTCAACCTTCTACAGGAAGCTACAGGACTTTCTACAGGAAGCTACAGGACTTTCTACAGGAAGTTCTGTATTTCTGCAGGAAACATCCTGTAGAGCCTTTGGGCAGGCCAGAATCGATTATGGAGAGGGATTTGAAGCTTGAAGTCTGTTGAGGAGGCATGCAACCACTCTTTTCTTCCATCCTCCACTTGTTTCATCTCCTTTCACCACCATTGCCACCATCTGGTTGAATATACCTGCACAGTCATACCAGAACCCTATTTTCTCAGATAAAAATTTGTTTTTTTCAAGTGAAAAATAAAGCATGCAGAGGCCCGCACACTTTACCTGTCAAGGCACCCTCAGGACCCTTCATCCGTGAACGCAACTTTGTTTGTTTCAGCATGCACCCCAGGAGGAGAAACGACTACAGGATGTCCTACAGGAATCCTGTAGCAGCTGATCCGGCTGGAGCACATACCATGGAGACACCAGCAGCTCACATCAATCGAAGCGGTGCATGCAGCATTCACCACCAGAGAGTCAGGTCTCAAGGTCTTAGAACCAGCATCAGCCAATGGAAGAGGAGCTCCAGAACCCATGCGCGAAGCAGCAGCAAGCAAATCCAGCATTCCTTGTCCTCAAGCCTGAAAAAAAACGTCCACGGCCGCACAGGTAAGTGCCTAACCTTATTCGTCGAATTACATGAACTATACTCTAAAATTTGCATGACTGTGAGAATGGGCGGATTGAACAAGGTTGGTGGCCATTCAACTGGCCACCCACAGCCAGTCAGATGGCCTTGTAGGATCCGAATGGGCTTGGTTATGCTAAAAAGACGGGCAGTTGACACGTGGGAAGTGTCCAGTTGGGGAGAATCGGCAGTATGACAGAAATGGCGGCGGTGAATGCAGAGGGAAGGATTCTGCGGTCAGAGACACGCCAAGGAATGATGGCTGTGACGTCGGCCAACGAATCGGCCTGGACAGCTCACCCCCGCGCCATGAATTCCGCAACATTTCAAATTGGCCGGTCGAATAACTCACGGTAAACTGCTGTCGTTCGCACTTGCAACCATTTTTGCAGCCGAGTACGCGTCCTCCTCCTCTGCATGTTGTTAGCCCGAGCTTCTCGCTTTGTTCCAACATCCTTCCGTAGCTCAGACTCGTCCAGAACCACCATAACATCCTCCAGAAGCCGGGAAAGCTTTCTACAGGAAGGTGCACTACAGGAAGCCCGACATTATGAAGAAGCTTGGACTGTTCACGTCGAGGGTGGCAATTCTTAGAGAGGTAGGCTAAAACATACCTTTCCCATGCAAAATAGTTCAAAAGGTGGTGAATTCGATGTGCTGGGGTAGAGAAAAATTTAAAAGCAAGTCTGTCTGCGAATCCAAAAGCAGTTTACTTATCGTTGCATGAAGTTGTCTTCGTGGTTTGCGTCCAAGATTTTCTCCACGAAGTCCTGGGTTAAATTCCTCCTGTAGAGAAGTGTGACAATGTCAAGGCTAACCGGTGGAAAAACTGTGAATGTTATATGATTGTGTGTATGTTAGAAACATAGCCCTGCACTCTGTTTAGAGAAATCCCGAGTCGTCCTTCTGTACACAAGAAGTCAGGTTTCAAAACAGAGGAATTGATACGAAGAGGCCTGCAGATACCGTTTTTAACGCTCTGAGAAGGAAACACACCTAGAATTCCCTTTCTGCTCAAAGCGAAAGCAAAAACAGAGTCTTTTTCACCATGCCAGGAGGGTTTATCCAAAAGGAACCCTCGGACTCTAAGAAACTCCGAGAAACCCCTGAGGTGGTAGACTTATTTTCCCGTGCACACTGGATGACATTTTGTGACAAACTTCAAGGTCACGATGATGAAATTACAGAAGAATTCCTAAGGTCCCTAAAGCTGAAATCGAAGACACTAGCCACTGTCAACTTCAGAGGATTGACCCTAAGACTCACCCCACAGCTCATTAGCAGAGTCACTGCTCTATCGATGGGGGTACCCTGGGATAAGGAGGAGAGGAAATTGGGTCAAAAGGCTAAAAAGGAGTTCTTCTTGCCAAAGGAACAATTTTCAGAGGATAAGAATGGGGTCCGAAGAACCAGCCTACAACCGTTTTGGAGCGAAGTCAGCCTCCAAATTATGAAGTATATTACCTGTGAGGGGCGATTCAACATCGTATATGGTTATCATTTCCGTTTGTTAACAGAACTCGGGCACCAAATGGATCTGCCCTCAGAACAAAAATTGAGCATCCCATACTTCCTCCTGCAATCCTTGATCGAGTGTGCCACAAAGCTGAGGGAGGGGACACTAGAACAGCTGGCCCATCATGGGCTTATCAAGCTCCTCGTGGAAGATGCACTCCATACTTACACTATCCCTCTCTCCTGGGAAATTTTTCAAAATATGTCTAAGGATGATGACATCCGAATTTTGGCTGAGGAGCTCACTTCCTCCAGAAGCGAGGAGAAGGAGCACACCGAGGTAGAAAAGAAAGCTAAAGGTCAAGAAACCTCAGGCAAACCACCAAAGAAAGAACAAAAAGAGCCATGAGAAAAAGGCCAAGCTGCCGAGGCCAAAATAGTGGGTGGTAAAATAACACAAGCACACAGGGAGAAAAGACTGCAGAGCAGGGCAGAAAGGACCGAGAAAGTCCAAGCCAGTGAAGGCACCCCTAAGGCAGCCTCAGCCAAGCTAAAGGAAAAAGCACCCTCAGCCAAGCAGGCTAAAATAGTGCCAACTGGTTCTACAAGAATCCAGAAGACCGTTTCTACAGGAAGTCCAAAAACTGCTTCTACAGGAAGCCATAAACCAACCACTACAGGCATTTATACAGGAAGTCTGAAGAAAGGGCAGCAGAAGGAGAAATCAGCCGAGATTCTAGCTAGGGAGGTAGCAGCTGTGCTGGCCACCCTAAGAACCTCTCCCAAGTACTTTAAGGCAAGAAGAAGTGTAAGAATTAAAACCGTCAGACCCCAACCTCCATCCAAAGAACCAATTACCATTGTAGACACCCCTACCACACCAAAGGAGAGGTCCCCCTCCAAGGCATCCATCACTTATGAGCGGGGAAGCCCGAAGACATCCACCTGGAGGGAGAGAATGGAAAGGTTGGACACAAAAACCTCTCTACAAGATGCTGAAACTATTCTATAGGAAACATTGGCTAGACTGAAGGAGACCGAAGAAATGGAGGGTGAAGCAGCCAAATCACCACAGAAGGAAGAAGTGGTCGAGCAAATTATGGAACCTAGCAGCCAGCCCAGCTTGGGCTCCTATTATAACTTCTTGGAGGCCGGAAAGATCATTCCTCAGAAATTCACAGTGCCACTCTTCCTTGCACTAGAGGAAGAGAGGGTGAGGACCCACACTTGGATGAAAATCGCTAAGTCCAAGGGAGTAGCAGATATAGGTCCTCTGGAGGAGTAGCTCAAAGAGGCCAGAAGATAATTGGCTATGGTGCGACATGTGGAGAGCATCCAGCGGGTTAGGCTACAGGAAGAAAATGAGCAGCTCAAACAACAACTACAGTCATAGGGACAAAGGTAGGAAGACATGCCTCACATCTTAGGGGAACAAAAGCAACAGGAGGGGCCCACAACAGCCATAGATACCCCTTATGAACAACAAAGGAAGGAAGGGACACAGACTGAAATTGAGGCACTGAACCGGCAACTCCAGGAACAATAACTACAGAAACATTCTCTAAAACAGCAGCTGCAAGAAAAGGAGGTTCAACTGGCCTGCATGGCCAGCTGGGCAATGGAAGCTCTACAGTGCACGCAACCTGCCAAATCCTATGCCCTTTACCTCAAGGACCAATGTTTACAGTTTCAAATCAATACCTTGGCTCAAAGGGGCATCACCCCTTTCCAAAATTATCATCAGTTTGCAGCTTTATGTGGCAGCAGTTCATCTGAGGACAGGGCCAAATTGGCATAGTTCTACTTGCAAAACTTTGCCCTTCCAGACATGAACGCATGGGATCCTAACACGGTGATAGGGGATATCCAGCTTATGGCCATGGCCTCTTGGATGAGCCATGAGGAGAAGAGGGCAGCAGAAGTCCGCAATATCATAGGCAGAGAGCTCAGTGAGCCTCTCATGATCAGAGCAGAGCCAGATGACCCATCAGCAGTGATAAGCGCCCACCAGCACTTGGCCAACAATCCTCAGGATCTGCCGGAATACATTGAGCAACAGGCTCAAGCCATTGCCCATTTTGAAGACATGGAGAGACTATTGGGAGAAAACTGTATGCATGCCTGCACAAGGCGGTGGAACACACTGCCTCACAGCCTGAAGATAAGGGAATACCATTCTCCCACTAGGATGAGGGAGGCCTTGGCAAGGGTACCTCTCTACAAAAAGTTGATGCAGAACTTGCAGGCCAATTGGATTGGCTTGAAATTCAGTCCTCCTTTACTTTTGGGATTGCTAGAAGGAGTAAAGGAAGAGGAGGAAGGTAGGCAATGGGAAGAAGTGGAGAGGAAGGTAGGATTCCACGACCGGGAAGAGGATATCATAGCAGAGGCTTGGGACGTGAGGGAGGCAATCAAAGCCATGAAGGATGATGAGTTGGACTAGTTGCTCAGAGGATGAGCAACCGATTCAGCAGGGAGGTGATGATGAGCCCCCAAATTGGGTAATCTATTGGGCTCATTTTTCCTGATTATCCTTGTTCAGTCCTTGTTCAATCCTCCATTTTCATAGCTTATGCATTATTTTTTAGTATGTTTATGTCATTTGTACGAATAAGGGTGGTCACTCTTCCTAGGTGGCTAACACGTGCTTATTTCAGGTTTTTTTGACACATGTTGGAGCAAAACCGAGCAATCATGGGCTAGAAGACAACCAAGCTTGAGGTGAGGATTCATAGGGGGGTTGTCTATGACATTAAATAGCCCTTCCTCAGGATCTTCACCCCAAAACTCTTAGCTCACAGGCCACCAAAACCGGATCTTGAAGGCAACCAAGCAGATTTCAGAAAAGGGACTATCTACTAACAATTGGACAGCCAAGTCCCCCAGATTTAGGAGGCCTGCTAGGGCCCTCATGGTGTATAAATGATAAGGCCTCAGCCTTCGTAAGCAACTTTTTGAAACCATTGCATATTTTTGCACTACAGCACTGTCAGCTTTAGCTCGTTTTCTTGTAGCCATTTTGGCATAACTCTTGACTGATGACTATTTTTTGATGATGATAAGAAATCCTATTTCATATCAACTCTGAGTTTTCTATAGGAGCCGTAGCTCTCAGGGTTGGGCCCAACCTGAGAGCCTAGGGCCTCCTTTATGTATTGTTATCTTTCCTTTAAGCATCGTTGTTTTCCTTTTGTGCATTTGCAAACGTATTTCTGTTAGGCGGATTAAGTTGTGTGGATAAATTAGGTCATTGTTTATGAATAGAATGCTTCAGATTTTTAGAATAGATTGGTAGGATAATAACAGGAAAAAGGCTCCAAAAAAGGGTTAACAAACACTTTTGGTTTCACCTCTTCCTTATTGGATCAGGGGCTGGAATTGAAGTAACCGTGTTGTCCCAAACAAAAACACCAGTTTGCTTTACCATGCAATCCTTAGTGTACTGTTTTCATTTGCAGAAGTTGGTTAGGTGTTCAGATCTCTGAAATGTTTCATTGCATAGTTGATATACATGGTTCTCTTTCAAATAAAGCTGCTGTTCATTCACTTTATTGTTAGTTAGATTAGATTAGCTAGGACTTTGATTACTTGCAAGACTTTGTTGATTCAGTTGAATGTATACGGTGCAGAGAATCTCTACCACTCTTTCATCCACCTAAGCTTCATCAGAGCCATCTGCTCCATCTCCTAGCTAGGTTCCTCATCTCACATCTATCCTCTTGCCCACGTAACCCTACCTTTTTGTGCAATCATGGTTTCAGCCTTCTTTGAGCCAATTTAGCCATCTACACCTCCTCACCACTCCATCCACCAGTCCCTGGGCCACTTTAGACCCCTATCCTACCCCCATATCCATTCATGCATCTTCCCTCACTCACTCATCCTCCAAAATCTAATTTTTAAACATCCTGTAGAAATTTTTGAACATCCTGTAGAAATTCCTGAACATCCTGTAGAACCCCTGCAGACTTCCTATAGAAGCTCACAAATGAGGTTTCTTGATAGCCAAACTTTGTGAAACTCTCTGTAAGGGTGTTAGGGACTCCTTAGACCCCTCTCTGAACCTTCCCAACCTCTTCCAAGCATTTCTCCTCCTTGATCCACCCCTGCACAGTCAAAGAACAGTGAAAGCATATGCATGATGAAACTAACGACTTAATCAAAAATACAAAAAGATGTTTTCTTCAGATAGAGGTAGTCTAGACACATGTATTTTACCTTCATAGAAGTAATGGCATCTCTTTCAGTAGTTTGCATTATCTCCTTTGCATCAGTAGGACTAGCTGGTAGAATTAGGGTTTGCTAGGGTTTGCATTTTCCTTCAGTTTTCCAATCTCTTTTCGCAAATAGATTAGCTTCCTTCGAGTTAGCTTTCATCCATCAATTAAAAAGCTTCTTCTAAGAGCTCATAGAAGTTGGCTTAAGCTCCTAGCGGACTTGTGCCAGCTGACCAAGTGACAGCTGCGGCAAGAGCTAGTACTCGTGCATATAACACAGTCGCTTCCAAGTTTGTTACGAACTACCGAGTTGATAAAAGTAAAGACGGGAGTCCCAGGAGTTGCAGCATTATTGCTGCAATACTAGAGCCCACCACATGCGATATTTTTATCACTGTTATTTTGTATTGTTTCCTTAAGTGATGAAGCATTCCTTTTAAAAGTTGTTATTGTTGATATATGTATGCTCTTCAAACAATTCTTTATCATATCATTTCTGAAGATTTAGAATTGTTATACTTTAAAGATATATGTCAGCGATATACATTGTTATGAATGTGATATGTTTTTATAATTAGTTTGTTTAGCTTATTAAACAAATTAATCATTATATATGAATGCATCTTTCTATTGATAATTAAGCCATCTATATGATTATTTATCTGTTAGGAATAATCAGAAATCACATTTTTAATACATCACCCGAGTTAGATAAGTATATTTGTATATTTTTGAGTTATAGGTTAAAGCACTTATCATATTTATCATACATTATAAAAAAATCATCCATCAAACCATTCATTATATGGAAAACTGGTCCCATAATATCGAGTCGGAGCCACCATACCAAACAGAAAAGAGTTGTACAAAGGTCCGGACCAGGTGGTTATCCCCAATGTTGGTGCTAGGATTTTAGAGGCATCAATAGGTTCCTCCACTTGCAACCATCACTTGACACTCTGGTGCTGGACATAGAAAGCAATTCAATTCCTTGGCTATCCTACAATGAATAATATTATGGGTACTTCCGAATCAATCAACATTATTACATTTTTCTTCTTGATAAGTCCTTCTATCTTGATAGTTTGAGGAGTGGTAATTCCAGCCAATGCATTACAAGATATGGTCGGTTTCATTTCTTCTTTATCTAGGGTTTGTTTCTAGAGTATATCCTCTTCTTTTGACATTTCTTGTTCATTTTCTTCCTCCTATTCATAATCTATGTAGAATAATTTCTTCTCGGCACACTTATGAACTTTAGTGTATTTTCTATCACAACTGTAATAAAGCCCTTTTTCTATTATTTCTTCCAATTGTTGTGGTGTCAACCTTGTAGGTTGTGGAAGACTAGGGGCAACAACACTTCCATCTTTATGGTTGTGAGTGGTAGGCTTACTGGTCGCCATAAATTTTCTTTCCATTTTTCTTGCTAACCTGAACGCCTTCTCCAATGAATCAGGTTCCCAAAGGCAAACTTCATGTTGGATATTATCCTTTAAAGTCCCTATGAACACATATCTTGTGCTCCTCTGGAATATCTTTTACCTTTATGTTCAATTTTTGGAAGTCCTCAGTGTGCTCCATCATTGAACCCCTTTTTCTGAGACTTATCAATTGGCTAAAAAAGGTGTTGCTTTTTGTATCCTCATAATGTGCTATCATTTCTTTCGTAAAAATTACCCAAGTGACAATTTGTTTACGAGAGCAAAGCCATTGATACCATACAAACTGATTTGGTTCCAAATATAAAGTTGTAATACATACCGTTTGTGTGTTTTCCACATTATCAAGATCGAAAAATTGTTCCATCTGTAGTATCCATGTTCTGGGATTCTTGCCATCAAACTTCCTCATATCGATTTTTAGAACATGGTGAGTCTTCCATCCAATGTTAGAGTCTATGAAATCATGATTAACATTTCTTTTGTTCTCATCATGAGTTTCCTTTACTACCCTTCAACCGTTAGTAACCATTTCTTGTAGCAACTTATTCAAATTTATCTTCAATTCTTTGATCTTAGCGTCCATTCCATTCATCTTAGCTTCCATGCCATCCATCTTAACTTCCACACCATCCATCTTAACTTGCATGCCATTCATATTAGCTTCCACGCCATTCAACTTGGCTTCAGTTACCTTTTGTGAGAGTGAAATTTTTTGTACTTGGTCTTGTAATTTTGATATATCATGTTGCATTTCATCCTCTTCTTCACGAGTCATGCTAGAGATTTCAAGTTGCTTACTAGGTGTTTCCATTTTCGATGCATCAATTAATGATTTTTTTCACTTTGTAAGAGCTTGATATTGAATATGTTGTATCTCTATAAATGCAGATTTCAAATATCTGAAATTGTGTCCTCCCGTAGTGCTTTGAGTCCTCTTTCTAACCCTGCAAGTCTGATCAAGATTGGATTCTCCAAAGAAGAGTTATGCCAAATCTCCCACGGTGACCTGATTATAGACTAGTTCAATAGAGCGAACTTGTACGAAGTGCCACATGTCACTATTTTTCCCTTAGTACTTGAAAATGATATACAGAAAACTACAGGCCATTGTCTTTCTAACACTTCTTACAAAATTTCAATCTGATGCTAAGAACAAAAGTTATGAATATTTTCCCCATGTCACCTGTTTGGAATGTAATTCGAGAGTACAAAAACCCGAACTTCCTCAGATCATATGTCCACAAAAGTTATGACGATTTTCCCCATGTCACCTGTTTGGAATGTAATTTGGGAGACTGCAAAAACCCAAACTTCCTCAGATCATATGTCCAAAAATATAGTGAGACAAACTCTGAAATTCAGACCCGAAGTTCAGAATGATTTCAGCTCAAATGGGTTTTTTTTAGCTTCTGAAACATTGCAAAATTTTTTTTATAGCAAAACTTCCACGATGACCTGTTTGGGGTAGTGAAACCCTAGAATCCAAAGCTCTGATACCAGAGACTATGAAACCAGCTCACAAAAATATAGAAAAGATAGATCAACGCCTTAGAATTCAGAATCTTCGAGGGGGTAACCTCCTTTACATTACACAAATGAACAATTCTTGGATGATACAAATGACTACACCTCCCTTCTATATATAGGAGTCTAAGGGGTCACAATATAATCAAACCAACATAACAGTAATAACATAAGGGCACAACAATAATAATAGTGGGTTTCTATGGGGCACACTAATAACAATATGGGGACAATAGGGGTACAATAATAACAATAAGGGCTACAATGTCAATAGTAATGGGGGAATCACTAGTATTATAAGGACCTAACATTATGTGTCGCTTACATGTTGATTATGTTGCTTGACTACATCCTTGTATGTCAAGTGCATTCTTGAATGTTTTGATTATATCTATCAGTATTTTAGGTTGGTTACAAGAATTGATCGCTTATGCTCGACTACATGCGTTCATATGTATGTGTAGTTCATTGGGCATTGCTCATTCATGTTGATAGTTGCATGTGGCAATGCATACAATCGAGTAATTGTTGTTGTCATGCATGAGGTCATAGTATGCATTGTTGATATCTCCCTGCATTGTTGAGTGGACCATAACTAGAATGATGTTTATGCGTTGATACACTTATTCGATATATGTATATATGTTGTTATGATTATGTTATACATGTATCATACCGATTTGATGATCTTGTAGACAAGGTATCCTCCTCGAATTATGCTAAGGTACATTGGTTTATTGTGATTTGGTTTAGCTCACATAATATGCCTTGCATGAAAAAGATTAGATGGCTAGCAAGGTGGTAAACTACATAGAATCTCCCTATGCATCAGATGGGCAACGTGGTGTGGGGAACTCTTATGACTTGGCAAAGACATTGAGAAGCCTGAAGGAAGAAATAAGGAGTTTCAAAGAAGACAATAACAAAATCATGTAGGCACAAGAGAAACAAGCAGAGGTGAATGTGATAATACTTCAAAGTTTGTTAGAATTGCAACGACAAGGACAACTTCATATCAGCCATGGACACGAGGAAAAAAGTTATGGGGCATATGGTAGTAGGTCTCCTAGTAGACACAGGTCGAATAGATTTGACATGATCAGAGATGATAGATTGTTGGACACTCTAGATAGCAGAGGTGATAGACATAGCTACTATTCTAGCTCTAGTTCTAACAAGCATCATGATCACCATCATTATGATCCTTACAGGAGGAGTGATAAGGGATAATTAGCGGATGAGTTTAAGAAAGAAAAGCCACCTACATTTGATGGAGAGATGAAGAAATCATAGGATGCATATGCATGGTTGCCTGGTATGAAAAAATTCTTTCGATTGCATGTTTATTCAGAAAACATGAAAGAAAAGATAGGCACTATCAGTCTCAAAGGTAAAGTAGACATTTGGTGGGAAGATGTGAAGAATGTCAAAGTTATACACGAGGAACATTTGACTTGGCATACATTTGAAAGGCTCTTCAACAATAAGTACTTATTGGAGAGGTACTATGATGATAGAGCTAAGGAGTTTTATGAGTTACAGAGGGGTTCTATGACAGACGAGGAGTATACTGGCAAGTTTTTGGAACTGTTGAGATATGTGCCTTACCTCAGGGAGGAGAAGGCCAAGGTTCAAATATTCATCAATGGACTTCTAGTAGCATACAGAGATCGGATTGAGTTTGATGAGCCTAGATCGCTGGAGGAAGCCATCCGAAATTTGAAGCAATGTTATGAACAGCTGAAGCGCAAAGTTGAGCTGAAGCATGAGTTGAAAAGAAATGAGAAAGCTAAAGGAAAATGGCCACCAAAGAGAGGAAGACCTCAAGAGGCAAGTGATAAAGAAAATGTAGTTCCTTACAAGAGATTCAATATCGCTGAGAAAGGACATGGAGAGTAGCAAGCTAGAGGCGGTGGTAGGGAAACATTGTAGTGTTGGATATGTGGTAAGGATCATCGTAAGAGGGATTTTCCATAGTATTAGAGTCATCGTAGACCCCAGATCTACAATGCTCAGGAGGTGCATATAGTTGCTGATGGTGTTCATAGCATTCCTCAAATCTATGCAACTATGGAAAATAGGCAGGACGATCATCAAGCATCGATCATTGAAATGGGAAGAAAGATTTGTGATCAAGTTGTTTCTATTTTGATTGATCTTGGATCTAACTATAGTTATATTAACGCTGACTTGGTGGATAAATGTGGTTTGAGAAAAAAAGTGCATGCAAAATCTTGATCGGTACAGTTGGCTACAGGTACAAAGAAGTGAGTTCATCACTGGGTAAGAGCTTGTGCATTTGAGTTAAATGGTGTGCCTACATCAACACCTTTAAATGTATTGTCATTGGGATTGTATAGTATGCTTTTGGGTATGGATTGTCTATACCTGCGAAGAACCAAAGTGGATTGCTTTGACAAGGCCATTGAGTGTGTGGATGATAGTGGGGAAAAGAGGACTTTGTAGGGGAAGAAGAATCCTACATCAGTGAGGATGGTTATTGCCATGCAAGCTAAGCGTAGTTACAAAAAAGGTTGTGTGATGTTTGTAGTACAAATTTCTAGTGACAAGGGTAAGGAGATTAAGAATGTAGATGTGTTAAGTGGGTACCTAGTTTTGTAGCAGTTTCAGGATATATTTTATGAGGACATTACAGATTTTCCACCTCACAGGGACATAGACTTTTCTATTGAGTTGGTTCCAGGGGCAGCTCCAGCATCAAAAGTACCTTACCAGAGGAGCACACCTATGTTGGTTGAGTTAAATTTGCAATTGAAGAAAATTTTGGAAAACGATTACATTAGGCCAAGTGTATCACCTTGGGGCGCACCAGTGTTGCTCGTAAATAAGAAGGATAGTACTCTTATATTTTGCATTGGTTACATGCATCTGAATAAGGTAACGATCAAGAACAATTACCCATTACCGAGGATTGATGATTTGTTTGATCATTTGAAGGGAGCAACAATGTTCTCTAAGATCGACTTGAGATTGGGATACCATCAGGTACGCATCAAGGAAGAGGATATCTTCAAGATTGGGTTTAGGGCCAGGTATGGGTATTGTGAGCTTTTTTTTGTTCCATTCAGTTTGACTAATGCTCCATCTACATTCATGTGTTTGATGAATAGTGTGTTGCGTCCTTATCTAGACAAGTTTGTTATTTTATTCATTGATGACATATTTGTATATTATAAGAATGAGGAAGAACATGCCAGGCATTTAGCAGCAATGTTGATATTGCTAAGAGAACATCAGTTGTATGCTAAACTTATCAAGTGTAGCTTCCTTCATACTGAGGTACATTATTTGGGGCACGTTTTCTCCAAGGACAACATATCAGTAGATCCAAAAAAGATAAGGGCTATCATGGAGTGGGCAGCTTCTAAGAATGTTGATAAGGTGAGGTCATTCATGGGATTGGTAGGTTACTATAGGAGGTTCATCAGGAACTTCACACGCGTTGCATATCCTATCACATCATTGTAGCAGAAAGGTAAGAAGTTTGAGTGGGTAGAGGTGTGTGAGGCTAGTTTTAAGCAGCTTAAGCAGTTGTTGACACATGCACCAACGCTAAAGATTGTGGATCCGGACAAGGAGTTTGTAGTGTGTAAAAATGCTTGCAAGAGAAGACTTGGTGGAGTTCTCATGCAAGAAGGGTAGGTAGTGTTCTATGAGTCACAGAAACTTAATGAGCATGCGAAAAACCATCCGACGCATGATCTTGAGTTGGTAGTGATTATACATGCATTGAAGATGTGGAGACATTATCTTCTGAGGAGGATGTTTACATTGATGAGCAATCATAATGGGTTGAGTTATTTGTTTGATTACACGAATCTAAATGTTTGGCAAGATAGATGATTGGCTACCCTTAGTGAGTTCGACTTTGAGATCAAATACATCAAAGGGAAGGAGAACCAGGTTGTAGATGCTCTTAACGAGAAGGTACAGGTAAATCATATAGTAGCTATGAGCTCTTATGGGATAGAGTTACAGGGTAGGACCTTGCAAGCAAGACAATGGGATAACAAATACATGGAGATTATGCACAGGTTATAACAGAGCATAGGTACAGGTGGAGGAACAGGGACAGGTGATTAGGATGCAGTGTACTGTCTCATGGAAGATGGTTTGGTGAGGTTTAGAGATAGGATCTAAGTGTCGAATTGCAATGATCTCAAGAATATTATCTCGAGGTAGTTTCACGCCAAGCCATACTAGATTCATCTAGGATACCATAAGACATTGACAGTGGTGAAGAAGTTCTACTATTCGCCAAATCTGAAGAAGGAAGTGGCATAGTTTGTGTCTAGATGTTTAGATTTTCAGTAAGTCGAACTGCAATGGAAGCATCCTGATGATTTACTATAGCCTATAGCGATTCCAGAATGGAAATGGGAGGTCATTTCCATGGATTTCATCACAAGTCTTCCGAGGACAGCAAGACAACATGACTCTATTATGGTCATGGTTGACAGGTTGAGCAAGGTAGCTCACTTCATTCCAGTAAAGACTACATATTCAGCTACTGAGGTAACACAGGTGTTCATCAGAGACATAGTGAGATTTCATGGTGTTCCGAAGAAGATTGTGTCGAACAGGGATGAAAATTTCACTTCCAAGTTCCGGAAGGAGCTATTTGCAGGCTTGGGTATAGATTTGGCTTTCAATACAGCTTATCATCCGCAAACATATGGATAGACAAAGCGTGTCAACATGATCTTGGAGGATATGTTGAGGATGTACGTGATGCACCGGTAGAGGAAATGGGAGGAGTATCTTCCATTGGTTGAGATTTCATACAACAATGTTTATCATGAATCATTGAGGATGAGTCCTTTCGAGGCATTGTATTGGTGGAGTTGTAACACTTCCATCAGCTGGAGTGATCTAGTGAATAGGGTACTTATTTTACCGAATATGTTGGCATATATGGATCATGAAATGCAGGTTATAAAGAAGAATATAAAGGCACCACAGAATAGACAAAAGATTTATGCAGTTCAGCACAGGGTATTGAAGGAGTTTCAGGTTGGGAAGCATGTCTATTTGCGCATCAATCTCAAGAAAATCTCTTCGAGGATTGGTTCATGTGCCAAGTTGGCACCATGGGATTGTGGGCCTTTTAAGATCCTTGAGAGGATTGGACTGGTGGCATATAAACTTGACTACCTCCAACAGTGAAATTCCTTTGATGTTTTCCATATTTCATTACTTAAAAAATATATAAAGGATGTTGATCATGTTATTGATTGGTATGTATTGCAGGTGGAGCAAGAAGGTGAGTCCAGTTGGAGCCTCAGTGCATATTGCACCGGAAACATCTCATGCTTAGGAACAAAGCCATAGAGAAAGTTAAAGTGCAGTGGAAGCACTATGGGCCTAAAGAAGCTACATGGGATATGGCAGATTAGATGCAGGCCCTGTATCCTTCATTGTTTGTCGGTTGAGGCAAAGAAGTTTTGGTTTGGTGTTGGTATATGTTTGGCATATGTTTTTCTGATTTTTTGGTATATGTATGTATATGCACATGGATATAAATACCGCCACGAGCTAAGTTATAAAGCTCCAATAAGCGGTATGGGTGTCATATTCTTATGGCTGTTATTTTTTCATGTTGTCATGATGTTTTGCTTTTGAGTAGGTATTTCATTGTAAACATTGTAACGAGCTTAGTTATATATCTCCATGGGCACTATCTTTTCTTTTCAACAGTTTTGCTGAGGTCATGGTGTAGTTTAACACCAAGGAGGGTGTTCCTCAAGGGGGAGGCTTCTGTAACAGCCCTGGTGGAAAATTCCATGTAATAAAAGTTAATAAAGGAAAAATAAGACCACAATTAAGGGAAACTTATTCCAAGCTGAATGTTAGGCAAACATATCCTAGTGGGAATCACTAGATGTGTTTTTGGCTAAGAAAAATTGGAAAATACTAAGGCAAGGACATTACAAGGAAAAAGGGCATTTTTGGCACATTTATTTATGAAAATAAAGGAAATTAGGTGAAAAGTAAGGTGAAAGGTCACAAGTTGCATGTGAGGAGGAAAATGAAGGAAATTAATAGAAAATGAATAAATTAGAGGTCTCATTCATAAAAATGATTTTGAGGATCAATTGGTAACCTTTTGCCAGATCAATTTTGGAGCTCTCTCATTATTCTCTCTCACCCTTGGTCACTTATAGTTTTCTTGGAGCACTCTAGCTTTGGAGAAAGAAAGGAAAATAAATAAAACATAAAGGAAGGACAACAAGGATCAATGAAGGAAAAATGGGATCAAGTAGCTTCAACAAGAATACTTGCAAGTAACTTTTTGCATGTGTGATTTCCTAGATGGTTTGGACATGCATGGCTTTGCATGTTGGTGTATGGTTCTCTTGTTGTCGGTGGCATGGTCTTTCTGGGTTATGACAATGGTTTTCAGCCTAGCCTTTCCTTTTTCTGGATGCCATGGTATGTTTATCTTGGTTTTGAGCTTTGATTTTATTAATGTATTTCAGAATTCGAGGCGGAGGTGGTCTGTTTCATTCCTAAAGGCCTAGGAATCCCTTGACCATTTTTGGCAGGATACACGGTAAAACCTAAGGGAAAAGTATTAGTTTAGGGCCTAGTGATCTGGATTTGTATTATGGTAAAGCTTGAGAGACTGGTCTCGATTTATGGCCTAGTGATCTAGGATTGGATCGTGGTAAAGCTTGAGAGACAAGGAGATGGAAAATTCCTCAAGGATAGTGATGCACTTCGAATGGATTTTCAAGTTTGGTTCAATTGTAATTGGAGCACTGATATTGGTCTGAACATGGTTTAGTGAGGTTGGAGGTGGTTTAACCTCTGGATTCTCTTGGTTGTTCTTGGATTGGTTTTTCTATGAGATCCCACATTCGTGCTTGGAATATAGCACGGGGGTGAGTAGCTGAAAGAGAGATTTGGTTCAACCATGTCTATGGTCGGGTAGTACGTTGAAGTCATGAAAGGGAGAGGAATTATAACCTGAAAGGTCCTTGCCCTTAGAAGCGCAAGCCCTCCGGACCTTAATTGACTTATTTGGTGGGGGGGCCGGTTGAGAGTTCGCTTGCTCACCCTTTCTTTACCCAGACCTCCTTCTCTCAGCCACCAAACCTAATGCTTCTAGAAATTGTGACATCATGTAATGACTCCTATCTTTAAATTCAGGCATGAGGAAGGCAAAATCCTCACTGAAAAAGATTTGAGGAACAGACATGGCTGCAATATCATCACCAGGGTATACAATGAGGTAACCGACTGCGTAAGGGACATGCATATCATTGACAAGAACAGTCTCTGTATCCACCACAATGAAAGGTTTCATGTCCTTACACCTAGCTGGGAGTACCGTTACATAATTGGGATAATGAGCTTTCCTCACCATAGGTTTCACTGCTTGTGGTTCTCCACCTACTACGCCGAATGTAATTAATTCCCTAAGTCGGAAATTACTTTCCTCCTCGCTAATAATGATCTCCTTGTTCGGTATCCCCTTCGTATAATAGATGCGAAGGAATAACCATGAGAGAACTTCCTTTTCATAATCCTCAGCAGCTCGCATTACCACCTGCATTATACTATTAAAGACATCCATGTTAGGACCAATATCACCTTGAGAACCCGTCAACGAAATAGCTGTTTTAGTGACGGTAAATGATAATTCCCCTGTAGGGAGTATAATCACATAACCAATGGTAAATTTCCCATTGTTAAACCTAGCTTTATAAGCATACTTAATTAATAGTCACATGATAGCCAATGAAATAAGTTCAACCTCCGTGCATCGCACATATGGTGGCTTAAACGTGAGTTTAACTATCCTCAATCCTTCATATGGATCCTGACAGACTTCAAAGTCTATTAAATGTCTTAACCTAATAATATATTCGTTGAATAAATTTGTCATGTTATTACCATCATACTAACCGTGAAGACTATAGTTGTACCCTAGATACTCCCAGCTCTTGAGAGCTAAATGAAAGTCATTCCACTTCTCTGCATGATGCATCCCGCCTACTATAAGCACATATGCCTTGTAACATGCAATAGTTTCCTCTACTCTTTTCTCCCATTTTGCTCCCATTTTATCCTCAGGCACCATAGCTATTAATATCTCTCTAAGAACCTTCTCGGGAATATGCTCCTTCCCCCAGTCAGTACACAAACGAAATGATTCATTAACCAAATTCTGCATTATAAATAAATTGATAATCCGAAGTGGAGGATCCATTTCCATAAACACTTTGGTATAAATAGGGGAAACCTCTGCTGCGGAATCAGGTGTGGTGATGAAATTATCGTGTACCGTATATACAAGAGCATTAATAACACTCAAACGCTCCACCACTTTCATCGCAATAAATGCATCTTTCTGATGTATAAAGTTTACGTAGGTAGCTAGTAAAGTCTTGCGCTTATCCCTATCATACGTAGGCACTCTGAGAGTCATCCGACATTTCTTATCTGATTGCCTATCATATACCATAATTTGAACAGGCTCACTACGCATATAATCTTGTACGGTGGTAAATAACGGTATTCTATACTTCACTGGTTGATCCGAGAATGCACAGAACCACCCAATGAGGTTCATTAGCCTCATTAAATTAACTATATCAGGATATTTCTCTACCCAAAAGTCACGACAAAGGCGAGCAATGTGGTAGGATTCCTTCATATTGAACAATGACCCAAAACACTCACGAATATCACCAGCCATTGTTATCACATTCTTCCCATAGATCAAAGGCATAAAGAGTCGTTTAACAAGCTTTCTTGTTAAACGAGACTCTACGATAGCAAACTTATAACTATGAAGATCCAAATTTTTCCGAAAGAAGAAACGAAGTTCCTCTCTCAAATACACATACAAATCCTGTATTTCCCTTGAAGGAGACGGAAGAAGATTCGTGAGCCTAGCCATTTGTTGGTTAAGCAACAGGTAACTCATGATTTGATAAGCAGATGCAGAAGCATCTTGAGTCACTGGAACCCCATTCCAATCACGAAAGCTATCGAGGGCACCCACTCTTCTGTTACACAGAATAAGGGCAATGAACTGAAATGGGTCACTCGCTGACTGTGCGAAGTCAATAAACTTCTTGTCTGATGATTCTATCAGTGCCTCCTGGTGCTTGCTACACCAGCTAATAGATTGGTCTATAGAGACGAACTTCTGATATTTGAAGGCAGCAGCACTGGCTACTCGCGTTCTGAGCTGCTGCTCCTCTTCTGAAGCACTGGCTACTCGCGTTCTGAGAGAAGCCTCCCCTTCTGATGCAAATAATATTAAACTTCGAGCCAAATCTCTCTCGTGAAAATGCAATACACCGGCACGGTAGATTCTACCGCGGAAGTCCATGAACGCCGGCAAATAAAATCTATAGCCCTCGTATGCATGAGCAAGAGTTAATACAAAATCCTCATAGCGAGCTCGCTGCACCCGCTTAACGAATTCCATCATGAGCTTCTCAAAGCTTATCACTGCCTTAATTCCTTCGTAATTATTATAGTAACTAAACCTCAATAGGTTAGAAGCCTCTTGTAGATTCACCCTCGCTAGACCTCTCCTCACAAGAAGACCCACTTCTTCTAAGGTATCACGATTGCTCCGAATAAACTCCAATACATGACTATTGACCTTAAAGCATTGTGACTGCATTCTATTTAATACATCGCACATCTGCTGTGGATAATGCAATTTAATATAGAAATGGGTAAGGCTCTTAGAAGAGAAGATACGAAATCGATTATACATGTCTCCTGAGAGTCCACTTAAGTACCCACCTTCAATATCCTCTAAAGTTGAAGGGTTAGCTACCTTAGAATTCCAAAGCAACGGCTCGCAAACCATGGGCAGATTGAATTTGATTGGAAGAATAGTGGGATCAAAGTTACACATAGCAAAGCATTTTGAAGGTTTAAACCTACCCTTACTATTCGAAACAGGGAAGTCATCCGTATAGCTCAATGTGGTGTCAAGAGTAATTAATTGTCGCTCAACTAATAGTTCAACCAAGCTAGCCCCAATAGCATAATGACTCCTAGTAACTTTGCGCTTTGTCTCTTTTTTATTCTTTGCAGCTTTCGGATTCGGCATTCCCAGATGATAAGCTTGAACTCGTACTGCAGACTCAAGCTGTTGGATCAAAGTAGAGACCCTAACGAGAGGTAAACTCTGGACACAGTTGAACACCACCCCTAGTACATAAATCATGATAGCCTCTGATGTATAGTTCCCAAAATTTTCAATATAAATTAAATCCTTTTCGGACAGGTTACACATCTTAGTTAGATACAACTTAGCAGTAATCATATATGTACCTATTAAGCGTTTGATTAACAACAGAACACTTCGGAACAAAGACTCCTCATCATAACCAAAAGAGAGATTCTCTATCTCTCTCTGTAAATCGACCAAATCTTCATAAGAGATCCCTTTAACAACTCTTGATTTGTTAAAAATCAACAATTTTATTACTTCATCGTGATAGAGACTAACCTTAGAGGCTTGATAACTAGAGCCAAACTCCTCTATAAGTTTGTATAAATTATTCCAGAACGCCGACTCAATAGACCCCGAAGCACCACCACTAAGACCCCTCGAATAAATGTTAAAACCACAATGACTACCCCAATAATTATTCAAATCACAATGACTACCCCAATAATTATTCAAACCACAATGACTACCCCAATAATTGTTCAAACGACCACAATTGCAACCAGAAGTTAACCATAAGTTTAAGGCCATTCCGAATCTAGGCCCCAAGTTTATAGCCTTTGGGGGCTTTTGCACAAGGCGAATGTTAGACATTTTTTAAGTATTTCTTTTATGCTGGGTCATCCACGTTCGTGTGGCAGCTGGGCATAGCAGGACTCGAACCTGCGACCATTAGGTTAAAAGCCCAATGCTCTACCGCTGAGCTACATGCCCCGAATGATTCTGATAAGACCTGAGCCTGTGGCACCAACACTTGAGCCTTCGGCCTGAACACCTGAGCCTTCGACCTGAACACCTGATTCTGAGAACACCTTCGGTGATGGCTGTCCCATCCTATATGATGGGAACCTTACACCTCCGGCGGTGGAAATCCAATCATATAGGGTGGGAACCTTAAATACCCTAAAGGGTGCACATTATCTCGGTTTTGAGCTTTGATTTTCTTAATGTATTTCGGAATCTGAGGCGGAGGTGGTCTGTTTCATTCCCAAAGGCCTAGGAATCCCTTGACCATTTTTGGCAGGATACATGGTAAAACCTGAGGGAAAAGTATTAGTTTAGGGCCTAGTGATCTGGATTTGTATTATGGTAAAGCTTGAGAGACTGGTCTCGATTTAGGGCCTAGTGATCTAGGATTGGATCGTGGTAAAGCTTGAGAGACAAGGAGATGGAAAATTCCTCAAGGATAGTGATGCACTCCGAATGGATTTTCAAGTTCGGTTCGGTTGTAATTGGAGCACTGGTATTGGTGTGAACATGGTTTAGTGAGGTTGGAGGTGGTTTAACCTCTGGATTCTCTTGGTTGTTCTTGGATTGGTTTTTCTATGAGATCCCACATTCGTGCTTGGAATATAGCACGGGGGTGACTAGCTGAAAGAGAGATTTGGTTCAACCATGTCTATGGTCGGGTAGTACGTTGAAGTCATGAATCTGGTTAGATTTTCCTATGATTAATAAAAGCTAAGTTCTCTTAATTTTGCACTTGTTTATATGTGGATTTAATGGTTGTCATATCTCTAATATTTGTATGGTTTTTTATTGGTTATATGACTGGTTCATGTCATGCTTATTTCATGTATTTACTTGTAATTATTAAATGGAATGATGCAATACCTAATTGATGTTTTAACACTTTAATGGAGAAGGAGGTGATCCTTCTGGTTATGTTTCATAAGTTCTTTCAGTAATTTATGATTTGTCTTGTATCCTAGACCTATTGTTGCATTGATGTCAAGTGTTTGAAAAAATGTGAGTCCTGGTTGGGGATGCTCAATCCTAATCCTGAGGTTGAATTCTGATTTGTTTATCTTGTCATCATGTCTTTGATGGATTTTGGAGGTTGTAACAAGTTCTAGTTAGAGGCCTAGATTCTGGGCTAGAAAAGTGGCTCAAATCCCAAGGATGTTGGCATAGGTCTACTGAAAAGAGTCCAGGGATGCTAGCACATAGGCCTATGAGAGCGACTTTGGCTTTTAGACGATGTCATGCCTATAACGTGAGAGAGAACAGGGGTTAAAAGGCTTAAACATTAGTGGGACTCAGGGATATGACATCTAAGTGGCTCACATGTCTCCGAGGGGTGTTGTTGCTGATGTGGATAGGTTTGTTTCATATGTTCCTTCGATTCCATTTCCTTTAAGTCACCAAGGAAGTTTAATCCCTATAGTAGCCTCTCTTGTCGCATGTTTACCCTTGTTGGCCAGTTGCTTTGGTTGACCTGGGGGAGGGGGGGGGATTGTGCCTCGTTGGAGTTTTGAGGTGGACTAAGAATTAATTCTCAGTATGGAGAAATAGTTAGGGGCCCATTATCATGGTTAATGTAGTGGCAGGGACCAATTCAGACACGACAGCAAAATGGAAGAGCCATGTTGAGGTACACTCGCGTAATATAAATGTAGGACAAAGTGGCAACATCGATCAAGGGAAGTAGAAGAACAAAACCCATAAGCTCAGATCAACAATGCAGGGGAAGCAACATAGTTGAAAGTGATCTAATTGGAAAATCTTTGTGTGAGTGCATTGTTGTGTAAGGCTGAGTAAGAGCTTGTTCTACACAGAGAGGCCAAGAGTTCCTAAGCAAAGGTAAGAGACCCCGAGAGCAGCGTTGTTGTGTGAAAGGCAAAAGTCACATGTGCGTTGTGTGATCAAGCCTGAAGTCTCCTATGCTAAGTGAGCAAGGTCGTAGTTGTCTATGCTATGTGAGAAAGGCTGAAAGTGCCTGTGCTACAAGAAAGGTTGAAGGTGCATGTGCAGAGAAAGAAGATCGAGAGTTGAGCCTCTGTTGTGGAGAGAAAGAGGCCAACAGCTGAGTGTGTTATGTTCAAGAGCAAAGAACAGAGAGTTGCATGGACTGTGATCAATGAATGATGTTGAGAAGATCATTGTGTTGTTGCAGAGCAAGTAGAGGTGTAGAGAGTGTTGCGTGGGGCAAGGGCTGTGAAGAATAGAGCTTATATCAGGTAGAGTGGCTTCCAAATGAAAGAGAACATTGAGTTCCTATTGAGTGTTGGTTGGAGCCTACATACAGGAAGTTGGTTCTTCCATCTTTAGTGGGTGCTTGAGAAGGCTTGGGGGTTTGCGCCTCCTCCAAGTTGGTGCTTGTAAAAATCCAAGGAGCTGCAAGTTGGGGCTTGCAAAAAATCCGTTTAGTTGGTTCTTCACATGGTTCTTCTGGTAATATGGAAAGGGATCTACAAGAGGGAGTTAGTGCTTCCTGCTAGTGGGTGATAGCAAACAATTAAATGGATTTGGTGCTTCATGTGAGTGGTGGCTCACAAAAAAAATTGATATAATAGAGTATGTGCTCTTGTTTTACATGAATAATTGTTGACACCTAATAATAGGGATTGGGTGAACAATTGTAAATAGTGTAAATAAATAATAAGAGAAAATGGAGAGTCATCAGGAGATGAAACTCAACAATCACTCCCTCATGTATATAACTATGAACAACCTAAATGAATAAACATAATCTCATTTGAGGAGTTACCTCCTATCCTGACATGGTATCAGAGCCAACTCATTTTTGGCATTTCAGTCTGCCATTGTAACTCCCTTTGGCCATTTTTCAAAAATTTGTCCTGCAGTCTGCCATATTCATCAGTTTTCTGCCCTCTACCTGATAACTAGTGTAACGCTTGGTGTACCCCGCTTGAAGCTCTCAGCTCCTAGTGTGTTGTTTGGCCTATAGAAGAATTCTTGCAGTTGTAGTTGTACTCTTTGAAAGACTTTCGATAAAGATTTTTTCCTGGACTGGAATCCTCTCTAGAAGTAGCATTGTTCTTGTCTTCCTTCTGCTCATCTGCAACGTTTTATTCATGTTCTACATTGTTATCCTCATTAGGATGCACATCCATGTAAATGCGTTGTCGTTTCTCTATGTAATACACACCACTGTTGCTACTTGTTTGCAATTGTATGTTGGCTCTTATTCAAAGTTTGCTTCTTCCTTGTCTTTTGACTGGTTTTTTTTTGTCAACTTTGTTGCTTCATCTAGTGCCATATCCATATTTTTCTCAGTCAATGCAATTGTATTAGGAGTAATCACTGGCATGCTCAACATTATATTCCATAGATGTTACTAAAACCTAATCGAATATCAGTACAAAACTTGATAGAGGTAGCTTTCACTGCTCTTCCTCCCACGTTGTCATTGCTCCCTCTAGTAAGCTTCTCCCTCTAGTGCGCTACTCCCTCCATACTGCATTTTTGACCAGAATTGCACCTTTTTTTCATAATGTTGCTATTAGAGTGCAATTTTTTTTCTATAACACGAGAAGCAAAAATATTTTATATATTGATAGCAGAAGTATATTTTTTTGACAGTGCACAGTTTTTTTTTTAGAATACATTCATTGATATACATTATGGGAGTGGTTCTCACCAACAAGGAGAACTATCCAGAATGGTCACAGAAAATCAAACACACCCATTTTTAATGAACTGTGGAAAGGAGTGTGTGTTGGAGACGAAGACAAAGAGGCAGAACAACCTACCTCAGACAAAGAATTCGCCATTTGGGAAAATAAGAATAGCAAGGCTTATGCCTTGATTGCAACATCAATCAATGAAGAGGTGAGTTGCCGTATTTTGCCATTTTCAAATTCTTTCGAAGCTTTACAAAAACTAAAAGAATTCTATGACTCACACTCTGCACTTGAATTTGTTCAACTCATGATTAAATTGTTCAGCCTTGAATTACAAAATGATGATCCTCTTTCTCTTGCATCAGAAGTAAAATCTATTATACATGATATCAAAGTCACTAATGTTGAACTGGACATTCCTATGATAGCTTTTGTCAAGGCACTTTATCCCACTTACTCAAATTATCTTGAGCCATTGCAAGCAAATGGAAACCTCAAAGAAATTACCTTTGACTCCCTTGTGAAAAAAATTGCTGAAAGAGAGAAAGCTTTTGGAAAGAAGACAACTCCTCAGTCTTCTGAAGAGACTGTATGTCTTGCATATAGAGAGAAGAATCTTGCTCAAGATTCTTCCAAAAGAAGAGGTGGTCAAAGAGGAAGAGGAAGAAGAAATTTCAGAGGCAGGGGGGCAGACACTCTCAAGGAGAAAAGTCAAATTTGCATTACATACATTGAAAACGAGATGGATCACATGATGCATCCACATGAAAGTTGCATTGGGACAGAATTGAGCAGGAAAGAAACCAACCCAAAAGTAAAACTAATGAAAAAGAGAAAGGTAAATCACCTAAATCTACTCACTATGTTGTGGCACACTATAATATTGGAGTAAATGAAGACTTATTTAATGCTTCACTTGCTTCTTGGAAAAATTATTGGTTGCTTGATTTAGGAGCAACTTGCTACATGATCTTTAGAAGAGATTTTTTTGAAGAATTTACTGAAAATGTTCATGGAGCAGTATACTTTGTAGACAAGTCAAAACTCAAGCCATTAGGGCTTGGCACAATTAGGCTTAAATTGCCTAGTCTTCCAGACTTTCTTATGCATCATGTTTTATATCTCCCACAGCTGAGGAGAAATTTTTTGTCCTTGTTCCGCATCTGCCAACAAGGACACTCCATTCATATGTTTGATGCCAAGGTTGAGATGAGAAAATCAACAAATCACTCACTTGTCATGATGGGGATAGAAGAAGAAAGGCTTCTTAAGATGCAAGGTACCTCTGCTCATGCACAAAATTTCTCATACAATTCTCATTATGAAGAAGGTACATTTCCACAAGTTTATTATGGAATGCTAGATTTGGACACTTGAATTATGACAACCTTCGCTTGTTGAAGAAAAATGGTGTTACTGGTTTACCTACAATTCCTCGGAAACTTGAGAAACGTGATGCTCGCATTCTAGGAAAGCATAGCGAACAGTGTTTTCATGATTCATATTCCAGAGCACATAGAAAACTTGAACTCATTCATTCAGATTTATGTGGTCCAATTCCTGTTCCTTCTACAAATGGAAATAAATATATGATGACATTTAATGATGACTACACCAGAATGTGTTGGGTTTATTTATTGAAGAACAAATCTGATGCTTTTCAAACATTCAAGAACTTTCGTACATGGATTGAAAATGATGCACAATCTCATATTGGCTCTATTCGCACTGATAACGGACAAGAATACACTTCAAATGAATTTGAAAACTATCTTCGCCAACATGGGATCAAACATCAAACAACTCTGCTTTATAATCCCCAACAGAACAGTAGTTGAAAGAATGAATAGGACAATCTTAAATATGGTGTGCTCCATGATGTTTTTCAAGAATGTAAAATTGATGTTTTGGGTTGATGCATTTCTATGTACTGTATATGTAAAGAATACATGTCCATCTAATATTATTAGAAACAAGACTCCTTATGAAATGTGGTATGGGCACATTCCTTCGGTAAAGTATCTCAGGGTCTTTGGTTCCACTTGTTATGCCTTGATACCAAAGGTACATAGAAACAAACCTGGTGCAAGGAGTCGTAAGTGTATCTTCCTGGGGTATTCAAACACCTCCAAAGCATACCGTCTCTATGATGAAGTCAATAAAAGGTTTGTTGTATCTAGAGATGTAATCTTTCTTGAATCATCCAAAGCTGACAATGTTGTTGAGAAGAAACTTGATTGCTTGGATAGTTTCACAAAGGCAAAATCATTTCAAGAATTTGATAATCAGATTCCACATCTTGAGGGGGGATTCCTATACTAGATCAACCTGTGGAATCTTCTTCTGAAGCACTCTATCCCCCGCATGAAACTCCAACAATGGATGATACTTTGAGTGATGTGATTGACAGAATTAGGAGACTCAATCTTGATTCAGTCCCAACTCAATCAACTGAGCAGTGTGGACCATCTTAGAAAGGTCCCCCAAAGTGGCTGACAAAGACACTTGAAAGTGTTCATCCTGCTGAGCTTGGAAAGATAGGAACTAGAAATTCAACCTGAAAAAATGGAGGTGACATAGATGACTCTGATTCACCTGTTGATATGGATGTTTCTTATGATTTTGAATTGAATTTGTCTACAGATTTTAAACCAACTTCCTTCAAAGAAGTCACTTCTCATGATGAATGGAAAGAAGCAATGCAAAAGGAGTATGATGCCTTGATAAAGGATGGCACTTGGAAGCTAGTTGATCCTCCATTGGGAACCAAACCAATTCGCTGCAAGTGGGTCTACAAGAACATGTATAAAGTTGATGGCTTACTTGACAAGAATAAAGTTAGGCTTGTGGAAAAATGTTTTGCACAGAAGGAAGGGGTCGATTATGAAGAGTCTTTTGTCCCCACAGCAAAATGGGATATCATCCGGACACTCTTTGCCTTAGTAGCTTAGAACGATTGGAAATTCCATCAAATGGATGTAAAAATTGCTTTCTTGAATGGAGATCTAAAAGAGAATGTTTTTATGTCCCAGCCTAAAGGATTTGTTATGAAAGGACATGAACATAAAGTATGCAAACTTGGGAAATCATTGTATGGCCTAAAACAAGCATTGCGAGCCTGGTATGAAAAACTCACTGAGCATCTTTTGAAACTCAATTTCAAACATTATGATCTTGATGATGCAACTTTTTTTGTCAAGAAAGTTGGAAAAACAGTTGTATATCTTGTGTTATATGTATATGATCTTTTGATGACAGGGAAAAATGAAAGCTACATTGCATCCATAAAGAAGGAATTGAGGAAAGGTTTTGAAATCACTGATTTGGGCTATGTTCATTACTATCTTGGTATTGAAGTAACTCAACATCCGAAGTCCATATTCCTTTTTGAAAAGAAGTACATTGGAGATCTGTTGAACAGGTTTGGCATGGCTGAATGCAATCCTCTCACTACTCCAATGGAACAAAAATTAAAGCTCACATCCTTTGAAGCAAAAGAATTTGAGGATGCAACAAAGTATAGACAACTTGTAGGAAGTCTCAACTACCTGACTACTACCAGATTATACATTTCGTTTGTTGTTGGAATCCTCTTCGGGTTTATGCAAAAACCTTGTGAGGGACATTGTTCTGCTACAAAAAGAGTTCTAAAATGCTAGAAGGGAACTCAAGACTTTGGACTCAAGTATACACAGATGGGAGACTTCAGCTTGAATGGATACCCTAATTCAGACTTCGATGGAGACAAAGAAACTAGGGTATCTATTTCTAGTTATGCTATGAGTCTTGAATCAGGAGCTATCTCCTAGAGATCATGTAAACAATAAGTTCTAGTAGATTCCACAATAGAGGCAGAATATGTGGTAATAGCTGAGGCAACAAAAGAAATTGTGTGGCTTAGGAAATTTTGGAAGATTTGCAGGTAAAACAAGTACATTCGACTCCACTCATGATTAACAATACCTTGGAAATAAATTGGGCCAAGAACTCAAAGTTCCATGATCGAACAAAGCACATCAATACCAAATATCATCTTATTCAACATCATGTAGAGGCCAAAACAATCCATCTTGGCCATTGTTCAACTAATTAGCAGATTGCAGACATCTTCACCAAAGCGCTTGGAAGAGAAAAGCTTGAAAGATTCAGAATGATGCTTGGACTCACCAACATCCCTTAAGATTAAGGGGGGAAATGTTGACACCTAATCATAGGGATTGGGTGAACAACTGTAAATAATGTAAATAAATAATAAGAGAAAATGGAGAGTCATCGGGAGATGAAACTCAACAATCACTCCCTCATGTATATAACTATGAACAACCTAAATGAATAAACATAATCTCATTTGGAGAGTTACCTCCTGACCTAACAATAACAACAACAAGCTTTGGTGGTTTTTCCCGAAAGGGTTTCCACGTAGAAACCTTGTGTCTCATATGTATGATGCTCATGGTGTGTGCTTGTATGTTGATTCATATTGTTTCTAATTATATGGATGGTTTCCAAGTTTGAATAAGTAAAGTAAATTGGCATAAAAAGTTTAAAATTAGCCTTAATATTGATTCACCCCCCTCTTAGTATTATCATTGTTTCCAACGGGTGCGTCGGTTACTATTATGTCCTCAACTACTCGAAAAGCTTTAGGTTCTCCACTGCTTGTGCCCGTTACGTAGAATCTATTGGCTTTTAACAGAGGAACTAGTCAATAGTTAGGGATCCTTTCTAAATTTCCTATTACTTTGGGAGGGAAGATCATCTATATCAATGTGATGGTTCTCCAAGGCCCTTTGGATTTTAATTTACTTCTTGGTCATGACTATGTTTATGTCATGGGAGCTCTTGTCTCTTGTCTCTTTCATGTCATATGTTTCCTGCATGAAGGAATAATTGTGACCATTGATCAACTTTTGTTCGTCGGTCCTAATTTGACTTGCAATCAACCATCTTTCCTAAATGGTCCCTGTTTGCAAGTGATATCGCCCCCACTACAAGTTAATTATGTGACCACCTATTCCATGCCCGTGTATACTGATGATCCAGTCAGTGGTATAGTTCATCATGTATTGAGGGAATTGGAGCTTGATCTTTCCATTAGATCCCTTGATATGTATCCATTCTAGAGCATTGTTCTCCCATCTGATGAGAACTTGTTGGAATCCATTGCCTCTTATGGTCCATGATCAAGGTGCTGGAGCACAGTTCATTTTTTGTGTCGAGCTCCTTGAAAAATGAATCAAGATTCCTAGAGCAAAGTTCCTTGTCTTGTGCCAAGCTCCTTAAACAATGAAACAATGTGTTAGAGCAGGGTTCCTATACTTGTGTCAAGCTCATTAAAAAATGAAACAAAGTGCCAAGAGCATGGTTCTTTTCCTATTTCAAGCTCATTAAAAAATGAAACAAAGTGCCAAGAGCATGGTTCTTTTCTTATTTCAAGCTCCTTAAAAAGTGAAACAAATCCCCTTCCATTTCGAGTCTTTGATTAGATCTCGTAAATTCCCAGTCGAGTCTTTCACTTGATCTCGTAAATGAATCTTCATTCCATCCACCTGTTAGTAACTAGTAGTCTACTTAGGTGAATGAAATGAAGCTTGGGGAGCATGTACCTCGAATTGAGTTATTATGCTAGGGGCATGCAAAGTAATCTCAAGCATAGTTTGTCTCCATTTCAAGCTTGTGTAAAAACCAAACAAAATCCAAGAATAGTTTTTTCTCGTGTTTCAATCTTGTGAAAAAATGAAACCATCTTCAAGTATCCTCAAGCATAGTTCCCCATGTTTCAAGCTTGTGTAAAAATGAAACCATTACCACTTTTCCTCTCATGTTTGCCTTTTTTATCAGCCTATTTTTGCGAGATGAGTCTTGGCTTTTTCATTCCATCATCACCTTCTCTTTGGTTGATCATATGCTTTCACTTGGTTGTTTTACCCTTTCCCGGGGAACATCTGCGATGAGTGGTCTTATTAGCCAGCCTCTTGACTTTTACATGTTTTGAGCAGTTCCATCATGATCGGAACCAATTGTTATCCTTTTATACCACTTGTTCCTCCAGGAGGAGTCCTCTTTTAGCTCTTTTCAAACTCTCAAAATATGAAAATATTATCGAGCACTCGTTTTTTTGAACTCGTAAAAGTAAATGAAAAGATGTCTACTTAGTATAAGTTTAACCATTTTCTAGACTGAGATAGACATTAGGGGAATTTTGAGGTCTAAAATGGGCCTCCTTAGAAAAATGTACAACAAAAACAAAATTTATAAGAACCAATAAGATTGAAGATGATGATGTCAACCATGGGGGATGATTCACCATTTTTTGAGTAAAAAAGTAAAAACATAAAAAATAATAAAACTACTTTTTCAACTCGTACTTTCAACTTATCTCCCTAAGTTTTTACTCAAATTTCGAGTGAGAGTACTCATTGGATGCAAAATTTAATTCCTCATCCTAGGAGTACCCACGTTGCATACTTTTGATGGACCCTGCTATATGAAAAATGAGAAATAAATGAAAAACCGTGATTGAAATCGCGTTTTTCATGTATTTATCATTTTTCATGTAAAAAGATCTATCAAAAGTATGAAACATGGGTACTCCTTGGATGAGGAATCAAATTCTGCATCCAATGAGTGTTGTCGTGTGAAATTTGAGTAAACCCATAGGGAGATAAGTTGAAAATACAAGTTGAAAAAATAGTTCTTTATTTTTTCCTTATAAAATTTGATGATGTAATCTAATCTTATTTTATTATTTCCACTATTATTTTATAATTTCTTTAGGAGGCCCATTTTAGACCCAAAAATTCTCTTAATGCTAGCTACAAAAAAGGAATACCTTAGTCAAACATGGCCAAGAGGTTCTCTCGAGTATTGTTTTCTACTTTTTCGGATTCGAGAGGGTATTTAGGAAAATGAACATTTAGATTTTTCTTTTCACTTCTTTTTCAAACTCTCTAAACATGAAAAATATGTCGAGTTACCCCTCTGTCAGACTCGTAAAACTAAAATAGTGAAAGACTTGTCACCATGACGAGACCGGGCTACTCCTTCTTAGGGCTCGTTATTAATTCTAGGATGGATTCATCCAAATGATGAACTTATATGACAAGCATATGATATTCTCTTCAATCTTGAGATTAAAAATAAAGAGGTACTCACTAGAAATAATGGGGGGAAATGGAAAGAAACATATATGTTGTATTTTTTATGAAAGACAATATGTCGCTCTTGATAATGACACCTATCTGTATCTCGTGTCGGGTTTGGCACATCCTCACT
Organism: Pinus tabuliformis; assembly: GCA_031772625.1. Lineage (NCBI taxonomy): Eukaryota > Viridiplantae > Streptophyta > Pinopsida > Pinales > Pinaceae > Pinus > Pinus tabuliformis. The sequence continues at coordinate 290,514,194 of CM062817.1, forward strand.
TTGTCTCTTCTCTTACTGGGTTTGGGAAATCCATTTATCTCTCATTTAATTATATCCTATTGTCACCATGACCTCTGATCTTATTTTGATTCAAATGTTGCCAATTTCCAGAGTCGTGTTGTCAATGTGTTCAAGAGAAGTCCCTCCTGCAAATTCAAGCCACTTATACCTTAAAACTAATTAATAATTAATTTATTTAAAATAATTATAATAATTAAATTAAAAAAATAAATAAATAATTAAAACAAAAAATAAATTAAAACTGAAATAAATAAATAAAATAAGAACAAAAATTAAACTAATATATGTAGGTTAGTTGGCTTTCACTATTTAGGATTAATTAGGTTTATATCTATGCTGGTCGGAGGATTTTTCTCTCAAAGAACAATCATTCATAATCTACCATTTTTTGGTCTTGATGATGGACCCCTTTTGGGGTTCGAAACGTCGACATGATGAATATAATACTATGGATAATTCGGGTCATACTACAACACTTATACCTTGTTTGACTTTTTCTGCGACAATCTTGAATCACTTTTGCCAACTTTGCAAAATCCTATGTTTCGTGTCAATGATGTGGGAAACATTATGGACCTCCTTCGACGGATCACTTCCTGTTAACTTCAACTCATTATCCGAGAAGATGATCTAGGAACTCCCGTTCAGTACATTGGAGCTTGTATGTCTCAATGACAGGTTCTTCGCATTTGATGATAGGTTCACATCACTGACCTTCGATCGAATGATTCTGCGAGTGTTCGACTTTAGCTTCATTGTTCACACTCGTGGATTGTGTTGTTGTACCTTTTGAACCATCACCATTATTGATGGTTTCTCTTATGCTTGTTAACAATTTACATCATTGGTCGGTAATCAGGTGGTTTCTACCATGTTCGACTACAACCCATTTATTCGCATGGTGAGATTCGTTCTTTGGTTGGATCGAGACAGAGATGAAGACCCTGGGTTTCGTTTGATAAATCCAAGTTGTGTGGAGTTATAAGGTATTCACGATTGTAAACATGATCCTTTCTATTCGGATGGTTGCGTCCATGTCATGGATCCATGTATTGCTAGATGCTTACTCAAAGATGTATTGTCAGGTATACTTACATCAGAGATGTAAGATATATTGTATTATGTTCGATTTGTAGGTCTCTTGGCAATGGTTCTCTAAGTCCTTGCCTTTGCTTATAAATCATTTCAGCCATCACTTCCCATTTTGACTTCATGCTTTAGGGGTCATCTGTTATACAATATTTTGTCACAATGCCAGCCTCATATCCTGAAGTGTCACACTTTGTGTCATCAATGTCGCAAGTGCCACAAAGTGATGAAAGTTGTCACAAAAATATATATTCACCATGAAACATGTTTAGAACATCCCTGAAGAAAAGGAAGAAAACTTGCCTTGAAATCATTCTGAAGAGCTTGGCAAAAACCTTGTTCTACAAGCCCAACACTACTTTTCTAAGGCAAATCCATGCTGGTAACCTCTAGCATTACACATGTCTAGCGTTGCCAGTGCTACTTTTATTAGGCAAATCTGTGCTAGTCCTCTTCTGTCATTTTTCCCAAAATGGAGGATAAGTTTCTCTTACTAGAAGGCTCGAGAACGATGTTGTGGTTTCAGGTAAATGAAGAATGGAATAAGACCTCCGATTCCTAGCCCTTGATCCTATTTCCATGGATATTTCCCTTGATATGTGGAACTCCTCCCTCTTTTCATGGATCCTCAACTCCCTCTCCTTCCCTATAAATGAATTTCCCGCCATCCACTAATAGTTGGTTGGTTGGTTGCCATCCTAGTGTTGAATTATGCCCAAATGTTGCCCATTTGCAAAGGAGAAAAGGTGTTTGAAGGCTAAGGCTTGGACTTGGAATCTCACTTGAAGGAGGCTTCCAACATCAAGGCTTCATTAGTTGTAATGCTCCCTTTTTCATCTATTAATAATACAATATGTGTTTTCTTTCCATAAATGTGTACATTATTATCCATTTATTGTAATGCTCCTTGATCTGTTACATAATTTGTATTAGAAAATGTTATGCTTTGCATAGTTTTGTTTTCTCCACTTGATATTTCTTGTAGGCACTCATCTACATCAATGAAGAGGAGATTATGAGCTTGGAAGCCAAAGAGTCAAGGTCAACATCAAGGGTTTTAGCATCAGAGAAAGGTAGGAGATCTATCCTCCTTTGTATTTTATAGTATGAATTAGGAAAGATTGCATGTAGTTTTCTTCAGTAGTTGCTAGATCCTCCCATAGGACTAGAGGGATCGTTTCTGTTTGTAGAAAGGATTGCATGCACAACAGGGTTGAAGTTGCTGGAGAAGTTGTTGGAAGGTTGAAGTTTGTTGCTGGAAGTTGTGGAAGGAAAGCTCATCAAGAAGGAAGGATGACTTGGTCTTGGAGGGTCTTGGTCAAGGGTCATAGGTCTTGGAATTCCTCAATTGAAGTTCTAGAAGAAGAGAAGAATTCTGGTGGGTGTTCCTGTCAGTTAGAGAGTTTTTGGCCCTATCTGATTGCCTATATATTGTCTTATTGTCTCACTGTTATTTATGATTTGGTAGATGTTTGATGATAGAGAACAATAATAATAATAAAAGAAAGAATAAGTTAATCAAGTAAAGTAAAAATACATCACAAGAAGTTATCAAAGTAAGAGAAATCACCCACACTTGTTTCCCCCTAAATTTCTCAACACTGACCCCCGACGCGGCACTACCCAGCGGACTGATCTATCAATGCTCTGTTATGGAGAATGATTAAATCAAGACACAGATTCAGAAGTTGTTGCAGAAAGGGAACATCAGGCTAAGTTCATCACCCCATGGGAGCCTGATAGTGTTGGTAGAAAATAAGGATAGGACCTAGAGACTTTGTATTGACTATCGGGCGTTGAATAGGATCACTGTCCAAAATAGTTATCCAATCCCATGGATTAATGACATTGTGGACTAGCTCAAGGTGGCCAAATATTTCAACAAGATTGACTTGAAGTTCGGTTATCACTAGGTACCAATCAAACCCTCTAATATGTGGAAGTCTGCCTTCAAATCCAAGGAGGGCCTTTTTGAATAGTTGGTCAGGCCTTTTGGGTTGACGAATGCCACCATAAGCTTCATAACGCTGATGGATGACATCTTGCGGCCCTTCACCAACTCATTCGTGGTAGTGTATTTGGACGACAACATGATCTTCAGCAAGAGTTAGGAAAATCATCTCCACCATATTCCAGAGGTCCTCCAAACCTTATGAAAACACAAATTGTGTGCCAATTTGGAGAAATTCACTTTTGGTATGACCCAAGTTCAATATGTGGGGTACATCATTAATGAGCAGGGTGTGCATGTGGACCCAACCAATATACAAGTTATTCAATATTGGCTAGCCCCAACCACTCTAACAGAGCTCCGCATATTTCTGGGTCACGTCAATTTCTACTACAAGTTCGTGTTGGGGTTCTCTCATATCACTTGGCCTTTGAGTCAATTCGCCAAGGGTGGAGAGAAAGAACATTTCTTTTGGTCAAAATCCCAATAAAAGGCATTTTCTGAGTTGACGCATCGCCTTTTCTCTGCAATCATGCTCACATTACCAGAGCTGTAGCAACCATTTGACATTAAAACAAATGCCTCCAACAATGCTATTAGTGCAGTTCTCACTCAACAGGGGCATCCAATAGCATATCACAGTGAGACACTTTCAAACACAGTATAAAAGTATCCAACCTATGATAGAGATGTATTCCATTGTGAAAGTCTACCAACAATGGAAGCATTACATTATTAGGAATGAAATGGCCATCCACACAAACCATCGACCCCTGCATTTCATACAAACAAAAGGAAAGTTGCAAAACAATCGCCATCATTTATGGTCCACGTACCTGCAACAGTTCCATTTGACCATGAAGTATAAGAATGGAAGCACCAATAATGTTGCAGACTACCTCAGTTGATCGTTGATCATGACACTGACCACTGTACTAGACTCTTATGGACATGAGACTTCAGGGTGACCACATCTTTACAAGAGCGATCTAGAATTCAGCAACACATACAAGATGCTCCTAGAAGGCAAGTAAGTTCATGATTTTCACCTCTAGTGTGCACTATTATTCCACCTAGGAAACCTCTTTATTCGTTCAAGTAAGCATGGCAAGATGATTTGGGAGTCATACTATAGTCGGGTCGCAGGAAATTTCGGAGTAAAGAAAACAATAACAGTGTTGCAGAAGTATTTTTATTGGCTGAACCTTCGTCACGATGTTGGGAAGTACATTAGATCAAGAAGCTAGGCATATATACTTGTCTTCCTACTCCTAGTTGGCCTTATGAATCTATCTCCATGGATTACATGTTGGGTATTCCTTCTACTAAGGATGGCAACCACTGTGTTTCCGTAGTTGTCGACGGATTCTCTAAGATGGCCATTCGTGCGATTTGCAGGAAGAGTATCACAATAGAAGTCAATGCTAAGATATTCTTTGAACGAATGTGAGTACACTTTTGGATCACACAGTCCATTATTTCAGATCAGGACAACACGTTTTTAAGTACATTTTGGTCAAGCCTCTGGTTGATGCTAGATACCAAGCTCACTAAGTCCATGGCCTTCCACCCCCAAATTGATGGTCAAACAGAGGTCATCAACAAGATGATCTTGCACATTCTACCCATGTACAACTCGAAGAATCCATGCACATGGGATGAAAGCATCCTCTATGTCCAACATAGTTACAATAGATCTTTCCATAGCTCAACTGGTCACAGACCCTTTCAGGTGGGGTTGGGATTCCAACCACTATATCCCATTGATGTGGCCATACCATTTGTAGCTACTCAAGAAGATTCGGCTCATGTCCACACCGAAGCTAACGGGGATAACAGCTTCATTAAGCGCATTCATCACATCCACTAGTAGGTCCATGACATATTGGATAGAACTAGTGCTAAGTACAAGGACCATCATGATCAACATCGGGTGTCACACAGCGTCCAGTTGGGCAACAATGTTTGGTTATATTTGTAGAAGTAATGCCTTGTCGGGCCCCACCGCAAACTTCACCTACTCCGATATGTGTTGTACACCATCACCAACATTATACGGGCAATGCCTTTGGGCTCAAAATTCCACTGTTCCTTTCCCTACACCCAATATTCAATGTGCACGGACTCCGACCATACTTTCCCCCATTAGTGGACGCATCCGACATTGTTGAGCAGCTGACACCAATAGAGATCAACCTAAGCTACATCGAATAGGCCACAACTGACATGATCATGGACACACAGATCAAGAAAAATTTCCAGCGAAGGATTGAGCTATATTGAGTTGTCAATGCAAGCCAACTCCATCACCAAGGAAAGTGGTTCACCAGGGACTAGGTTCAACAGAAATTTCTTCACCTCGTGGAGGCTTTGCACATAATGGGGACCATTGCTTCCTAAGGGGGGAGGACTAATCTAGGTGGATATTGGTGGATACCTGCCTATTCCACCTAGACCTTTAGCTGGTTTCATTTGTTTCCTTGATTATAACAACATTTATTATTTTAAGCAATTTTTCAGGTCTTCAAATTTTGCAATTGTTTTGACACCCTAAATGGAATTTTTTTACATCTGCAACCCATTAATCCTATAGTACTCATAGATATCTTTCCAACAAGGTATCATATGTGCCAAATGGAGACCATAAGAGCAAGTTACGACCCTGAGAAGTTGATTGCCCAACTAACCCCAATGGGGCCTACAAACTCTTGGTGTTCCATTTCCTGGGGTTAGAGTTTTCGTTGTTTAGGATATTCCTTTGTTGTTCAGTAATAAAAAGGCCCTTGAGCTTCATTGTCACACAGCTTAGAGGCATGTCGCTGCCACATCTCTTCTTAGATATAAGCTACCATTGTCCGAGTTGGTTTATTTCCATTCTTCTTGTAAGTGTCTTTCAGTTCTTTGATAATAATGAAATGAAGATTTATTTATGTTGCATCTCTGTGTTTATGTTCATATTTGTATTATGTTGCATTCTTCCATAATTTTTGACTAATGGTATTAGAGTAGGCCACTTTTTCTCCATTTTTCTTTTCATATCCCCAACGATGTCAGGGTATAAGGAGTTAGGGCTTGAATTGGTTGAACCTTTGCAAAACTAGCCTCGCAAACCCCAACGGGCTCCCATGGTGAAAGAAAAGAAAGATGAGGGAGTAAGAGATCCTTTCAAAATATTAAACAAGGAAACCCTCGAGCGACAGAGGAAGACGATGATTGATAACTTTCCTTGGATCCTTCAGCGGCTACCCACAGGCGACACATCTTCATCCAGTGGCCACTCTAGAGGTGCCACTCCCTTTAAGGTACAAGTCAACTTTGATATTATCATATTTGAAGGCCAAATAGATGCAGCTGTCATAGATAGATGGTTAAATTTGTTGAAAGGATATTTTTAAGTTCATGAATTTTCCAATCGGGAAAATATTACTTTTGCACTCCTAAAAGCCACCCCTTATGTCAAAAACTGGAGGGAAACCTACTGAGAACAAAAAGACAAGAGGGAACCTTCAACGTTTTCAGCCAAACTCAGTTGGAATTATTTCTGAGATGCCATTAAGGAAAAATATTACCCTATCGAGAGTTATGAAGATAAATACATAAAGTGGACCACACTATGACAGAGAAGGGACCAAGACGTGCCGGAGTTCACAAATATTTTTCATACCCTTCGCACGAAGTTGGGTATCAAGAATTCAAAGTGGCATTTGGGACTCAAGTACTGTGGTTGTCTACACAAGTATATCCAGGACGAGATGGAGTTCCTGGACATCTCCTCGCTCGGCACTGTCTATCAATACACTATCAAGATCGAGTAGAAATTTAAACAGAAGAAGGGAGACTTTGGATCTGTGAATCTGAAGCAAGGGAAAGGTGACCCAAAAACGCAGAAAAAAAGATAAATCCAAGGTGGTGCAACCCAAAACAAACCGTCAAAGCTGCAAACAAATAAAAACACCATGAAGACAAAGGACACAAGGAAATCGTGTGAGTTCCATAAGAGCTCCATTCACAACACAACTGAGTGTCGAGCTAAGTAGTCATTAGCGGACGAACTGAAGGATTTTGAATCAGATGCATGTTATGACTATGAGTTAGAACCCGACAAGGGGAATTGACAAAAGGAAGCAGATTATTGATGCCAAGTCCAGTGCCACCATTGTCACCACCAAGGTCCGAAATATTGAGCCCAAAGATCAAGAGGAGGGGGAGTGGCTCTTCCACTCATAGATGTGGGTGAATTGTTCTCCACTATAGTTCATTATCAATAGCAGAAGCCAAAAGAACCTCATTTCAGTAGAGGTCATGAAACGGTTGGGCCTACCGACCACACCACATCTGTAGTCGTACACCATCGGGTGGCTTCACCAAGGATGAGATCTCCACGTCAGCCAATAGTGTTGCCTTCCCTACAACATCAAACCCTTCACAGATAAGGTATTGTGTGATTTTTCTCCTCTTGAAGTTTGTGATGTATTATTAGGCCAACTATACTTGTGGAAGCGTCATGTTGTGTATGAGTCTAGGCCTCGCACTGTTATTGTTTCTTTGGGCAATAAGTTATACAGGTTATCAGAGGTAGCACCTCCTACCGCCATCTCTTTGATCTTTATGAAGCAATGCAATAAGATCATTTCCTAGACTGAGAAATTTGTCTTCCTTATGATTCACCCTCAGGGCAAGAAGAAGATTGTGGCCACATCCACGACCTGCAGACAACGCTCCTCCGCACGACAACATCAAATGGACAAGGTCATGGAGGAGTACATGGAAATCTTCACCTCACCCACGATAGTACCCCTACACTATCAGGTCAAACATTCCATCAATCTAACTGTTGAAATATGTATCTAGGTTCGGTCTTCATAATGACATGTAATTGTGATTTTATGTATCTAATGTAAAAGAAAAATATTTTTTATTATTTGTATTCTTAAAGCATGGGTTTCATGCTCGAGGGAAATTTAGTTTTAGGTCAAGCACCAATTGAGTGCTTCTAGGTTTGTCATAAAGTCAATTGAGCCATTGTCATGTATTGAAGTCCCATTTTGGGCATGTTACATATTGTAAAAAAAAAATTATTGAGTCAGAAGAGAGTCAAAAGACCCTCCAAGACCTTGTCATGGCACAATGATCAAGTTGGACCACATGAAGGGATAAGTTGGCCTCAAGATAACAATATGTACCCCTCACAAGCCTATAAATAACAAGGAATTTGACCTTATTTGCACACTCATTCAAGAGAAATCGATCTCCTCAAGATAAAAAATGGAAAAGGGCAAAGCAAAAGAAGAAGATCAAGATCCAAGTATGTAGGTCTCTCTCTCTCTCTCTCTCTGTTAGGGTTTTTACCGTTTTTGGGCTAGACGAAATTCTGACATTGCATCAAAGTTGTGAAGCTCCAAGGTCAAAGTTGTGAAGCTACAAGGTCAAAGTTGTCAAGCTACCTCTAGAGAAGTTGTGAAGTTTCGAGGTTGAAGCTACTAAAGATGCATCAAGGTCGAAGCTATGAGGTTGCTAGGTTGAAGTTGCTAGGTCAAAGTTATGTAAATTGTTGTTGGGGTCAAAGTTGTTGGAGGTTAAAGTTTGTTGCTGGAAGTTTTGGAAGGAAAGCTCATCAAAAAGGAAGGATGACTTGGTCTTAGAGGGTCTTGGTCAAGGGTCATAGGTCTTGGAATTCGTCAATTGAAGTTCTATAAGAAGAGAAGAAATTCTGGTGGGTTTTCCTCTCAGTTGGAAAGGTTTTGGCCTTGGTTGATCGCCTATATCTTGTGTCTTATTGTCTCATTGTTCTTTATGATTTATTATTTGTTTGATGATAGAGAACACTAATAATAATAAAGGAAATAAGAAGTTAATCAAGTAAAGTAAAAATACATCACAAGCAATTATCAAAGTAAGAGAAAATACCTACACTTGTTTCCCCCTAGATTTCTCAACATTGACCCTCGACGTGATGCTACCCAATAGGCCAATCTATCGATGCTCTATTCTAGAGAATGATGAAATCAAGAGGAAGATTCAAGAGTTGATGCAGAAATGGCACATCAGGCCAAGTTCGTCACATTGTGGGAGCTCGATCGTGTTGTTGCAGAAGAAGGACGGGACTTTGAGACTTTGTATTGACTATCGGGCGTCGAATAAGATCACTTTCCGGAATAGGTATCCAATCCCACGGATTGATTACCTTCTGGACTAGCTCAAGGGGGCCAAATATTTTAGCGAGATTAACTTGAATTCCAGTTATCACTAGGTACTAATCAGACCCTTTGATGTGTAGAAGATTGCTTTCAAATCCAAGGAGGGCCTTTTCGAATTACTAGTCATGTCTTTCGGGTTGAAGAATGCCCTGACATCCTTCATGAGGTTGATGGATGACATATTGTAGCACTTCACCAACTCATTCATGGTAGTGTATTTGGACGGCATTTGTATCTTTAACTAGAGTTGGGAAGAGCATCTCCACCATATTCGATAGGTCCTCCAAACCCTGGGACAACACAAATTGTGTGCCAATTTGTAGAAATGCACTTTTGGTATGACTCAGGTTAAATATGTGGGGTACATCATTGATGAGTGGGGTGTGCATGTAGACCAAGCCAAGGTACAAGTTATTCGGGATTGACCAACCCCAACCACTCTAACAGAGCTTCATAACTTTCTAGGTCTTGCCAATTTCTACTGCAAGTTCGTGTTCGGGTTCTCTCATATCACTTGGCCTTTATGTCAAGTCACTAAGGGTGGAGCGAAAGAAAAGTTCTTTTGGTCTGAATCCCAACTAAAGGAATTTTCTGAGTTGAAGCATCACCTTTTCTCTTCACCCATGCTCACATTACCAAACATGCAACAACCATTTGAGATTGAAATATATGCCTCTAACTATGTTATTGTTGCAGTTCTTACTCAACAGTGACATCTAATGGCATATCACAGCGAGACACTTTCAAACACGGTTTGAAAGTATCCCACCTATGACAAAGAGATGTATTTCATTATGCGGGCCTGCCAACAATGGAATCATTACATTATGGGAAAGGGAACGGTCATCCACATAGACCACTGGCCCCTGCAGTTCATACAAACACAAGGAAAGTTGCAGAACGGTCGCCATTAGAAATGGTCAACATACCTGCAACAGTTCCATTTGAACATCAAGTACAAGAGGGGCAACACCAATAATGTTGTAGATTGCCTCAGCCAACCGTCGGTCATGGCACTGGCCATTGTGCTAGACTCTTGTGGACACAAGACTTCGAGGTCGTCGCGTCTTTACAAGAGCGATCCATAATTCGAAAACACATACTAGATGCTCCTCGAAGGCAAGCAAGTTCATGATTTTCACCTCGAGGGTGCATTATTATGCCACCTAGGACCCCTCTGTGTTCCTTCAAGCGAACATGCTAAGAGGATTTGGGAGACGCACTGTAGTTAGGTCATGGGACGTTTCAGAGTAGATAAAACAGTGGCAGTGCTACAGAAATATTTTTATTGGCCGAACATTCGACAGGATGTTGGGAAGTACATTAGATCCTGCACTGCCTACACCATTGCTAAACCAACCATTAAGAAGAAAGGCCTATATACTCCTCTGCCTACTCCTAGTCAGCTTTAGGAATCCATCTCCATGGATTACTTGTCGGGCCTTCCTTCTACTGAGCATGGAAATGACTTTTTTTCGTGGTCTTCGACAGATTCTCTAAGGTGGCCATTCTAGCAGCCTGTAAGAAGAGTATCACAGCAGAAGTCACTGTTAAGCTCTTCTTTGAATGAGTGTGGGTACACTTTGGGATCCCACAGTCCATTATTTCATATCAGAACAACATGTTCCCGAGTACATTTTTTTCAATCCTCTAGTCGATGGTGGATACCAAGTTCAGTAAGTCCATGACCTTCCACCCCCAAACTGAGGACCAAACAGAGGTCGCCAACAGGGTGATCGTGCACATTCTGTGCATGTACAACTCGAAGCATCCATGCACATCTGATAAAAGCCTCCCCTATGTCCAACACAGATACAACAGAGCTCTCCATAGCTCAACTGGTCACAACCCTGTTCAGGTGGGGTTTGGGTTCCAGCAGTTATGTCCCATTGATGTGGCCATACCATTTGTAGCTACTCAGGAAAATTCGACTCATGTCCAGACCGAAGCTAACAGAGCTAACAACTTCATTGAATGCATTCAACACATCTCCCAACAAGTCAATGGCATATTGGATAGAGAAAATACTAAGTACAAGCAGCATCATGATCATCATCGAGTACCATGCAAGTTCTAGGTGGGCGACGAAGAGTGGTTACATTCGCAGAAGGAGCACGTTGCTGGGCCCAACCGCAAACTTCACCCACTCCCATATGGTTCATACACCATCACCAAGGCTATAGAGAATAATGTCTTCGAGCTCATCATTCCACCATTCCTTGGCCTGCACCAAGTATTCAATGTGGATCGGTTGTGACCATACTTTCCCCCATTGTTGGACACATCCGACATTGTTGAGTAGCTGACACTAACAAAGCTCAACCCAAGCTGCATCGAACAGGCCACAATTGATAGAATCATGGACACAGAGATCAAGAACACTCACCAACAGAGGATCTAGCTATATCGAGTTGTAAAAACAGGTCAACTCCTTCATCGGAGCAAGTGGTTCACAAGGGACCAGGTTGAACATAAATTTCCTCACCTCATGGAGGCTCTGCACGCGATGGGGACTATTTCTTCCTAAGGGGGGAGGACTGATCCAAGTGGATATTGGTGGCCACCTGTCTATTCCACCTAAACCTCCAGTCGGTTTCATCTGTTTCCTTAATTATAGCAACATTTACTATTTTTAGCAATTTTTAGGCCCTGGACTTGCAATGATGTTTTGACCCCCTAAACAATGTTTTTTTTAGGTCCCCAACTTCAAATCTTGTAGTAATAGGAGAGATATTCTATCGAGATATCGTACGTGCCAAACAGAGATCATATGACCAAGTTACAACCTCGGGAAGTTGATTGCCCAACTAACCCCAATGGGGTCCACAAACTCTTCGCGTTCCACCTCTTAGGGTTAGGGTTTTGGTTGGGGTTTTCCCTTATTGTTCAATAATAAAAAGGCTCTTAAGCCTCATTGTAACACAGTTCAAAGATATGTAGCACACATCTATTCTTAGAGATAAACTACCATCGTCTGAGCTAGTTTATTTCCATTATATTTGTAAACATCTTTTAGTTCTTTGATATTAATGAAATGAAGATTTATTTCTGGTGCATCTCTTGTTTATGTCCATATATGTATTCTATTGCATCCCTGCATAATTTTGGATCACTTACGACCGACTGTATATCTAAAGCCCTTAACGCTGTGAGATGGAGAGTGGGTGAGGGACACCAATAACTCCGATACGACCTAGGTAGTGGACAATTGCAACCTGCAACGAGAAGAAAGTCATAAACAACAGGAAGCCAAAAAAAATATGTTAGTTAAACAACTAATAAACATACCCACGTAACACATTTTATAATGGAAATAAGGGTTTTAGTCATCCATCATACTTATGCTTGAACCGGTGGTTTCAAAGATATGATCGTGGGAACTAGAAGGGAAAATACTAAGGTAAAAAATGAACAGTTGTGCACTGACAACAAGAGAGAGTGTGAATTGAATGTCGAGAGCCAGATGGGGGTTGGTTAGTTGCCATAATGGCTTACCCACTTTCCCACCGTTGATGTGTAACCCTAAAATCCAATGCTCTAGATTGTTGACACCTCACCTGTCCCAAAGAGAACGGTCATGTTTGATGTGATAATCAAAGAGCGAGCATTCACTTTTGGAGTGTTAGAGAGACCCATATTAGAAACAAACCTTAATTCATGGTGATTAATATTGGAACACCATCAATGATGAGAGGAAAACCCCTACAACAAACCAAGTAAAACTGAAACATGTGATAAATGAACTCATAATCCTATTAAATCATAAGCTCAAGTCCTTAAAAGTTACTGGAACAAATATAACAAAAGGAAAATTACCTAGAGAGCATTTAAGAAAGTATATGGTGGGTCAACATAAGCCCCCTGTAACTTAACATATATGTATACATTGTAAATAAGTCCAATCAAGAGATAATAAAACTCTTAAGGAAAATAGAATTCAATCTTTATTAAAATTACTAAATATAACATAGCAGGGCAAAATATATTCATGCTTTGTTATGGTAACATTGGATAAAAATAATTCAAAAATTATATATAATTATAAAGATGGTTATATTTAGTATGTAGATTTTTAGTGCCTTATGGGTTTTTCAATGTGAAATCTATTTATGCATTCAAAAATGTATTTTAAATAACAAAAAACCACGTTCTTATCTTTATACAACAAAAAATCACATTCTTACTTGGTGAAAAATGTTGTTTCATCTATAAAATTTTATGTATAAGTAAGACTGTCATTTAAAAATACAAAATTACCAATGCTGTAATTTAAAAATACAAAATTACCAATAAAATTATTTTAATCATACATATAACTGATCATAACCATCAAATTATTTTGAAAACTTCCATGGCCGAAAATGTTTCTGTTTTAGTTCACACATTGGAGTTGTTAACTGATATTCAGCACGAGAGTGCTAACATTCCAAACAAATTACCAATGCACCCTTCCCTTAAGACTAATATGCCAATTACATATTTTCCTGGAGCTTATTGACATAACTGAACAATATCAATGGCTGGCACTCAACTCTGTGTCAATTTCTAATTAAATCCTTACAGCCACAATCTTGAGTAGGGAGATTCTTTTGCACTCCCTCTGTAGCCAAGTTTCTGATTCCTTACAGGAGTTACAGAGTCACTGAATGTCACTAAATATGGCATGCAAACACTGGTTTAAATGACCCCATCTAACATAAATCTAGAATTTAACATCAATTAAAGAAGAATTTACAGTGGAATACAGTACATGATTTTCAGGCGTAGCCGAGGAGGTGCAGGGCAACAGAGGATTGACAACATCAGCCAAAATTTAGTGAGTTCCCTTGCCATGTCTTCATTTTCTGCATCCATTTATCCTTCTCCTTGCCATGCCTTCATTTTCTGCATACGTTTCTTCCTCTCCTGCCAATCTCATCCCTAACTGACTGCTCTGAAACATCGAAGCCCACTCAGGCAAGTAAAACTGACTAGAACGGCACACCTTCTCATCAAGTTCATTCTAGGTATAGATGGAAATTTATGGAGGTATCCATTGACCAGTACCCTTATACCAGTGGGCTTGTAGGGCTTTCGAAACAAAACCCGAACAGTCGAACCGAAATTAGGGCTTTCGAAAGAAAACCCTAACAGTGGAAGAACTTTCTCATAGTGAACATATCTAGATTACAGATTCCAAAAATATTTCAGAGTTTACAAAAATATTACAGAATTTGAGACACGGCAGAATTTGAGGATAGAGGTGAGGGAAATTACATGGAATTGCAGTGCAGAGAACTGGAAAGTCAATGTGCGTGACTTTGCAGGTTGTTTGATTGAACCGAAAGTTTGTACTCAAGTGTTTTTGAATCGCTAGAAGACAATACATTCCACGCGGCTTCTGGCATCCGTTCATTGGAAATTACGAGTTATTTAGACTCGAAGACTTTGAGAATCCACCGGAAATTCTGATTTAGACCGAAGATTTTGAGCATCCACTGATTAGCCTTTGAAGAATTTGAGAGTCCATTTGATTTAGACTTGCTGAGTGATTTAGACCTAAGACTTGAGAGCCAACCGATAAGTACCGAGAGGTATAGACCTGAAGACTTTGAGAATGGTATGGACGTCTGTTCTCTTTTGTTGGTGACATCCTAGCTGGTTAGGACTTTAATAAACATAATTTATCGATTAAAAAAAAATAAAAATTATATACATGATTTTTTTAGTGGGTTAGTTTCAGTGGAATTAATGAGGTGTAGTGCACTCTCTTGGGATCACACCATGAACTGTTGTAACAAAAAGACTTTGCCACCAATTACTCTACAAATATATATATTAATTTAATTCTGTTATAATAATATTTCATATATATGAAATAGTTTTTTAATTTAAAATTTTTAATAGAAATTTTTAAGAACTTAAATTTAAATTGTTTAATCTGTATAATTAGAATTTTTCAAGATGTTAAATCCATTTATATATTCAAAAATATATTTTAAATAATAAAAAATCACATTCTTAATTTATATCACGAATTTTTAATAAAAAAATTAATATATATATATATATATATATATATATATATATATATATATTTAAATAATAAAAAATCACATTCTTAATTTATATCACAAATTTTTAATTAAAAAATTAATATATATATATATATATATATATATATATAACTCATTAAAAATATATATTATTAAAAATTTAACAAAAAATTTACTAGTAACTATTCTACATTTTATTGTTATTTTTTAATTTATAATTATTATTTTTAAATAATATATATATATATATATATATATATATATATATATATATATATATATCCCACCTTATCTCGGGGTTTAAGCCTTTCAGTATTTCTGTGAAACATTTCGTGTGTATAGGAATTCATATATATATTACAAATTTAAATCAAAATAAAGTAACCATTTTTCCTATTATTCATTCAAATTAGGTTAAATTGAAATCAATTTTTATATTTTTATATTTCAGTTTCTAATTTTATTTAATTATTTTAAACAATATAATTCAATAAACACAATCATTCTCATTAACTTTATCAAATTCAATGTATCTCTTTTAACATTACTTATGTGTATCTTTTTATATAGTTTTAAACCAAATTTAATAAGAAGGGTTGCTAAACAATAAGTGCTTTTTTATATATTTTTAAACCAAATTTAAAAGGGTTGCTAAGCAACAAGTCTTTGAGTAGAGCATTAGTTTTTGTATTTTTCTAATGGGCTTTTTCGGATCCACAGTAAAAATAAATCCTAGCCACTTGTTAAGGACTCATTAACTCATTTTCAGAATCCAAAACTATTTGAACTGCTTGAATATAAATATAAATTGCTTGACATGAACATAGCGACAAGGGCGCATATTGTAGCCCACGGGGCTTTGGATTGACAGTGAATGGGTGCATTGTTAAGGCACTCCTAGCGATAGGTCACTGGTTCAAATCCCCCATGGGTGCTTACCTACCAAAAAAAGAAAAAGATAAGGGCGCATATTGTATTCCCAATATTGTCCTTGATCCTTCTTAGATGTAATGTGTAACGGTGGGGTATTGGAAGGTCATCAAAATTGTCAACACATCTTTGTGAAATCTGAAATTAAAATTGCTTGAGAGGCACATTAAAATTGCTAGAAATTAAAGCTAAAATTAAAATTTGGGGCTTGTAAATGTGTGATTTGCCAAAAGTTATATCTTGTTGTTTGCAACATACATAGAGTTGTACTAAGTGTTATTTCATCCTGCATCTTCAATGGTCCACGATAGTCTTCGTTGACCAATAGTCTTCAATGGTCAATGATAGTAAATAGGATTGTTGGTGTCATGTGTGTCTTCGACTATGTAATGCCCTTATGTATCCTTGAACTGTCGTAGATGCTGGTACTCCTTTGCAACATCTTCCTCTATGAAACCTATGGATAGACGCTGTGTTATAGATCTGATCCAAAAATATAAGATAATGCAAATATACCCAGAAATAATAAGATCTAAATATAGATAGAAATGCTTCACTTTATTAATGTCAAACCCTTAAGGTAGGGCAACACCATACATTCACTCCTTAAGGAAGGAGAACACTCCACAAGCCATATGCCTGTTAATACAATAATCCTTGACATCTCTCAATGTGGAGTCTCTAGCCTCTATATAGGCCTCATACATACAATACCATGGGTCATTACCATGGTTCCCTTAATACCATCTATCTAATACCACGAGCTTATTACATTATTGCTAACCACTTGTGGTCCCTTACATGATACGGGTTAACTAGCTTATTTATTACTATTTCCCATCCCATTATTATTCCATTGGGTATCTCTCTTTGTACCCCATATTATCCCCCCTAGGTATACTACATTCCACTCCCCTTAACATGTTTCATCCCCGAAACATGGGAAGAACACAAATAATAAGATCTACTCAAAAGAGTAGTCCACGGGTACCATGCACGTGCATCTAGCCATCCCAGAGAAAGGTGAACCATCGATCTAGCTGGTGCCTCGCTCGCTTGAGAGGGAAGTTGATCCTCGTAGCTCTTCTGTGTTGATGTATAGTAGGTGGATCATCGCCGCTCTTTATATGCCATGCAGGGCTTGTTGTCCTTGTAGCTGATTTGTTGTCATCTTGTTGTTTGTTTTCTTGCTGGATGATATGGGTGGTGATATGCTGAAGGTTTAACCAATAGTGTATCTTTCTTTAATTTACCACCTAATGGAGCCTGATTGTTATCTGGTACATGTTGTGGTGCCTGCTGTGGTTTCTTATCTTCCAATATTACTTCAACCACTGAATCCTCATCTGATATAACATTTTCTGCTGCAGCTTCCTTAGACTTACCTATTTTTCTGGTACCTGGTTTGACGTTTGTGTTTGGTTATCGACCATTAATGGCTCATCATATAATATGTCAGTGCCCAGAACATCTTCTGTTTCAGCCTCCGTGGACTCTACCTGTTTATTGATGGAAATATTATATAATGTAGTTTTCTTCTTTTTATATCAGAGCTTTAGAAATTTCTTCTACACATTAATATTTATAGTACCCACCGATTCCATCCACAGGTATCCCAAAACAACATCCTCATTAGCCATATCTGAACCATAAAAATCAGAATGCAATACATACTTGTCCATAGAAATCTTCAAATCTTTATAAACTTGCACCTACTCGTTATTAACCTGTGTGTGCTCCATGTGCTTCGTTGGCACTTGTAAATTTTTTGCCAAGTTGACATTTATGAGATTTTGCTTGCAACTTGGATTTATAGACACAATGATTTTCTCCTTCTGAATCAATCCATGAACTTGCAATAAGAATATACCAGTAAGAAATAACCCCACATGTTTCCCCTTATTTTGTTTTCTAGCCTGAGACCATTTGTCAAAAGGACTCTTTCAAATTTTGCATCTGAAAGTTTGGTCAACTGCTTGTTGTTAAGTGAGAACCACCATTTGGCAGCCTCATCTTTGAAACCAAGCCACCCTAAATCCTTCCAAAGTTCCCCATATGTGAACTTTTGTCCCTGTATGAATTCTTCAACAGTAGGCCATCATCTTTTCCTGTAAAAAACATCTTGCTAGACAACACGAAAAAAAATCACTTACTTGGTGAAAATTTAGAGTGGTCGTAGTTTAATCAATATTGCTCAGAATCTTTATTATGACTTGTTTTCGGAAATGGAATGACCATTCTGAATCTTCCCATGTGATAGAAATCTCGATCTAGGCACTGGAATTTCAGATCTGTGCTGCAACTCTCTCGTTGTCACCAAAAATTATGAAAAAAGAGTTGATTTTAAATCAGCGATATTTCCCTCATCCAGACTCCAATTCGACTGATTTTCTTTTTAGAATTTGGGTATTTTTTCACAAGAAATCTAGATCTGCAATTAGATTTTGCATATTTTGCACCAGAACGTACAGATCTGCTCCGCAAACTCGCCGCCCAAAAAATGTCTACAACAACACTAATTTTTAAATCAGCGAGATCTCCTTCATCTGGACTCCGATTTGACCGATTTTTTTTTTCAACTTGGGTATTTTTTCACAAAAAATCCAGATCTGCATTTAGATTTTGCAGATTTTGCCCCAAATCATACAAATCTGATCTGCAAATTCGTCGCCCCGAAAAATGTCTACAACACCATTGATTTTTAGATCATATATATTTCCTTCATCCGAACTCCGATTTGGCCAATTTTTTTTTTGAACTTGGGTATTTTTTCACAAAGAATCCAGATATACAATTAGATTTTGTATAATTTGACCCAAAACGTACAGATCTGATCTACAAACTCGCCGCCCCAGAAAGTTCCTGCAAAACATAAAAATAAAAAATAAAAAAATAAAAAAAATCTCCACTTTTGCCCAAGAAAGTGTTATGATGCCACTTGTTATAGATTTGATCCAAAAATACAAGATAATGCAAATATACCCAGAAATAATAAGATCTGAATATAGATAGAAATGCTTCACTTTATTAATGTCAAACCCTTAAGGTAGGGCAACACCATACATTCACTCCTTAAGGAAGGATAACACTCCACAAGGCATATTCCTGTTCATACAATATTCCTTGCCATCTCTCAATGTGGAGTCTCTAGCCTCTATATAGGCCTCATACATACAATACCATGGGTCATTACCATGGTTCCCTCAATACCATATATCTAATACCATGGGCTTATTACATTATTGCTAACTACTTGTGGTCCCTTACATGATACGGGTTAACCACCTTATTTATTACTATTTCCCATCCCATTATTATTCCATTGGGTACCTCCCTTTGTACCCCATATTATCCCCCCTAGGTAAACTACATTAAAGCTAAAATTAAAATTTGGGGCTTGTAAATGTGTGATTTGCCAAAAGCTATATCTTGTTGTTTGCAACATACACAGAGTTGTACTAAGTGTTATTTCATCCTACATCTTCAATGGTCCATGATAGTCTTTGTTGACCAATAGTCTTCAATGGTCTATGATAATAAATAGGATTGTTGGTGTCATGTGTGTCTTCGACTATGTAATGCCCTTATGTATCCTTGAACTGTCGTAGATGCTGGTACTCCTTTGCAACATCTTCCTCTATGAAACCTATGGATAGACGCTGTGTTATAGATCTGATCCAAAAATATAAGATAATGCAAATATACCCAGAAATAATAAGATCTAAATATAGATAGAAATGCTTCACTTTATTAATGTCAAACCCTTAAGGTAGGGCAACACCATACATTCACTCCTTAAGGAAGGAGAACACTCCACAAGCCATATGCCTGTTAATACAATAATCCTTGACATCTCTCAATGTGGAGTCTCTAGCCTCTATATAGGCCTCATACATACAATACCATGGGTCATTACCATGGTTCCCTTAATACCATCTATCTAATACCACGGGCTTATTACATTATTGCTAACCACTTGTGGTCCCTTACATGATACGGGTTAACTAGCTTATTTATTACTATTTCCCATCCCATTATTATTCCATTGGGTATCTCTCTTTGTACCCCATATTATCCCCCCTAGGTATACTACATTCCACTCCCCTTAACATGTTTCATCCCCGAAACATGGGAAGAACACAAATAATAAGATCTACTCAAAAGAGTAGTCCACGGGTACCATGCACGTGCATCTAGCCATCCCAGAGAAAGGTGAACCATCGATCTAGCTGGTGCCTCGCTCGCTTGAGAGGGAAGTTGATCCTCGTAGCTCTTCTGTGTTGATGTATAGTAGGTGGATCATCGCCGCTCTTTATATGCCATGCAGGGCTTGTTGTCCTTGTAGCTGATTTTTTGTCATCTTGTTGTTTGTTTTCTTGCTGGATGATATGGGTGGTGATATGCTGAAGGTTTAACCAATAGTGTATCTTTCTTTAATTTACCACCTAATGGAGCCTGATTGTTATCTGGTACATGTTGTGGTGCCTGCTGTGGTTTCTTATCTTCCAATATTACTTCAACCACTGAATCCTCATCTGATATAACATTTTCTGCTGCAGCTTCCTTAGACTTACCTATTTTTCTGGTACCTGGTTTGACGTTTGTGTTTGGTTATCGACCATTAATGGCTCATCATATAATATGTCAGTGCCCAGAACATCTTCTATTTCAGCCTCCGTGGACTCTACCTGTTTATTGATGGAAATATTATATAATGTAGTTTTCTTCTTTTTATATCAGAGCTTCAGAAATTTCTTCTACACATTAATATTTATAGTACCCACCGATTCCATCCACAGGTATCCCAAAACAGCATCCTCATTAGCCATATCTGAACCATAAAAATCAGAATGCAATACATACTTGTCCATAGAAATCTTCAAATCTTTATAAACTTGCACCTACTCGTTATTAACCTGTGTGTGCTCCATGTGCTTCGTTGGCACTTGTAAATTTTTTGCCAAGTTGACATTTATGAGATTTTGCTTGCAACTTGGATTTATAGACACAATGATTTTCTCCTTCTGAATCAATCCATGAACTTGCAATAAGAATATATCAGTAAGAAATAACCCCACATGTTTCCCCTTATTTTGTTTTCTAGCCTGAGACCATTTGTCAAAAGGACTCTTTCAAATTTTGCATCTGAAAGTTTGGTCAACTGCTTGTTGTTAAGTGAGAACCACCATTTGGCAGCCTCATCTTTGAAACCAAGCCACCCTAAATCCTTCCAAAGTTCCCCATATGTGAACTTTTGTCCCTGTATGAATTCTTCAACAGTAGGCCATCATCTTTTCCTGTAAAAAACATCTTGCTAGACAGCACGAAAAAAAATCACTTACTTGGTGAAAATTTAGAGTGGTCGTAGTTTAATCAATATTGCTCAGAATCTTTATTATGACTTGTTTTCGGAAATGGAATGACCATTCTGAATCTTCCCATGTGATAGAAATCTCGATCTAGGCACTGGAATTTCAGATCTGTGCTGCAACTCTCCCGTTGTCACCAAAAATTATGAAAAAAGAGTTGATTTTAAATCAACGATATTTCCCTCATCCAGACTCCAATTCGACTGATTTTCTTTTTAGAATTTGGGTATTTTTTCACAAGAAATCTAGATCTGCAATTAGATTTTGCATATTTTGCACCAGAACGTACAGATCTGCTCCGCAAACTCGCCACCCAAAAAATGTCTACAACATCACTAATTTTTAAATCAGCGAGATCTCCTTCATCTGGACTCCGATTTGACCGATTTTTTTTTTCAACTTGGGTATTTTTCACAAAAAATCCAGATCTGCATTTAGATTTTGCAGATTTTGCCCCAAATCATACAAATCTGATCTGCAAATTCGTCGCCCCGAAAAATGTCTACAACACCATTGATTTTTAGATCATATATATTTCCTTCATCCGAACTCCGATTTGGCCAATTTTTTTTTTGAACTTGGGTATTTTTTCACAAAGAATCCAGATATACAATTAGATTTTGTATAATTTGACCCAAAACGTACAGATCTGATCTACAAACTCGCCACCCCAGAAAGTTCCTGCAAAACATAAAAATAAAAAATAAAAAAATAAAAAAAATCTCCACTTTTGCCCAAGAAAGTGTTATGATGCCACTTGTTATAGATCTGATCCAAAAATACAAGATAATGCAAATATACCCAGAAATAATAAGATCTGAATATAGATAGAAATGCTTCACTTTATTAATGTCAAACCCTTAAGGTAGGGCAACACCATACATTCACTCCTTAAGGAAGGATAACACTCCACAAGGCATATTCCTGTTCATACAATATTCCTTGCCATCTCTCAATGTGGAGTCTCTAGCCTCTATATAGGCCTCATACATACAATACCATGGGTCATTACCATGGTTCCCTCAATACCATATATCTAATACCATGGGCTTATTACATTATTGCTAACTACTTGTGGTCCCTTACATGATACGGGTTAACCACCTTATTTATTACTATTTCCCATCCCATTATTATTCCATTGGGTACCTCCCTTTGTACCCCATATTATCCCCCCTAGGTAAACTACATTAAAGCTAAAATTAAAATTTGGGGCTTGTAAATGTGTGATTTGCCAAAAGCTATATCTTGTTGTTTGCAACATACACAGAGTTGTACTAAGTGTTATTTCATCCTACATCTTCAATGGTCCATGATAGTCTTTGTTGACCAATAGTCTTCAATGGTCTATGATAATAAATAGGATTGTTGGTGTCATGTGTGTCTTCGACTATGTAATGCCCTTATGTATCCTTGAACCGTCGTAGATGTTGGTGCTCCTTTGTGACATCTTCCTCTATGAAACCTATGGATAGATGCTGCATGTGTTCTAGCATCTCGCCTATCCACCAGTATCAAAGACAATTTTCCCACCTTAAACTTGCGGTGTCTCATATGGGATTTATGTGCACACCTTTGCAGAAACTTTAGCCATGGTATGCACACTGACCCCGTTGTTACAAATATTTGATACAACAAGCATGTGTCTCATTCCATACTGAAACTTGATTTGATACTTTTCACAACTGAAAAAGTAAGCACAAAAGCCTAGAAGAATCTCCATTGTCATAAAATTCTTCAAGCTATTAATCTTTGCTAACATTTTGCCACAAGTAGAGAAACTCTACATCCCGTTGATTTATAGCTACAACATCCTTCTCTCTCAAATATTGTGGAAAACTATTCTGAAAGGTGGCATGAGCATTTACAGGGTCAAATCCTATGTACAAGGTCAATGCCTCCTCGCTAATGGGTATGTCACCATATTGCATCACATGGGAACCCATTTCATATGTGTGACGGTTGGATGTCCTTTTTTCACCTATAGAATGCATTCCCCATCAACGTTATAGCTAAAAAGAACAATAATAATAATAGACTTATTGGAATAAGTTCAAATGTGTAACTTATATAAAGTTGAATTCAATATCAAGATATACTACTAAGTACGTAACATTACTGAGGTAAGGGGCCTTTGAATACACTTACTGCTTAATAATGCTCACCTAGGGTTTCTTTCATCGTATTATGCACTTCACTGCGAACAGAAAATATAATTCAGTATACAGACCCCTAGTGAAATTTTTTCAATGGGGACAACAAAAATTGAAATCCAAAAGTGTCTCATCACCACAACCAAACTTGTCTTCCATCCAAGCTAGATTATTCAAGTCTCCAAGGTAGGTGTCATATTCCAAAGGAGGAGAGGGCTCCATTCTAGGACAGTAGGTTGGATACATGTTCTCTGTTGCGTTGGATGTTGTTCTAACATATATATTCATGCCATCTGGAAGTATACCCTTAAAAATGCTTCCACTTTCACATGTTTCAACATAAATTATTTGATGCATGAAATAAATTATGTCAAGCCTTGAAAAAATATTGAGTAAAATTATCTAAAACAAACTTTCAAGCCATTATATGTTTGGTTTCCTTTTTGTAAAAAAACTCTGCATCTGATGATGGGGTGTTCTGTAGTTTATTAGGATATAGCAAATTGATCAAAACTCAAAAATATGGTAGTCATGTGTCTAGAAATACAAAACGATGAAGGGTTGGTACTAGGCACACACTTCCATCATGAAACCTAGATATTTAAAAAGTAGAAAGTGGCAATTAGTTTGTTACTTACCATTTGTTTTCAAGACATCGATAAGATTGTTTGCATAGAGAAGAGGTTCAATAGCCATCCTTGAAAGTCATGTCAAGAAAATTTGTGAATAGATATTAAAGAGCACAGAAGAATATTGCGTATGAGAAATAAACTATAGATTTAGGTGAATTTTTACAAAACAAGGAATTGAATTGATCAATCTATTAAGATTGGATTGAAATTTATTTATGTTATATACAACCTGAATAAGTTTTAACAAAACTTTAAAAAATGGATTTTGCAAATAAAATTCTCTTCAAAACGGTTCTCTTGGTTTACCAAATTATAATTACATTTTAGCTAAAGTTTTGCATGGTTGTCCCGTTAATCCATGCCTGTTTTGGGAGTTTTTACCTATGAGAACGGGATGCCACTTCGATTGAGAGGCTAAAAAAAACACCATAATACATTATTGATTGAGCCATACTTGGTTACATATGGAGAAACATATTGATTTATCCATGCAACCACCATATGGTCCCCATACAATAGTCGAGCATTGAGAGAAGGTCATTCCAAGTGGTTGACATAAATAATTGCATAAACCTCTCTTCGGGAAGTTATACTCAGCAAACCTAAGATTTGTGCCATTCAGTGCTACAAGGTCTATACGCTACCTAACCTCTGTGCTAGTCAACACTACAAGGTCTATACAACCCACCTATACTAAGTTCCAAATTCCTGACCTGATGTGCTTGCAGACCTAGAGCTCTCTATTTCGATCTTTGAATCACTTACCTTTTGGAACTACTTCTTGCAACTAGTGGGAATTTTGAATATTGATTGAACTATTGGGACTACTTAAAGTTGAACTAATTATTACTTAGCTGAACTCAAAGTTGCACTAATTATAACTAACGGACTACAACGAGACATAAGAATAACCCACTAGGTTGATATGAAATGGATTCAATGTGGTGGATATGGATGATGATGTCGAGTCTTATGTTGATGATTTTGATTGGCCTTGGCAAGGGAAATGGAAAAAGGGAATATAAGGGAAACCACGAGAGCTTACCCTGTATTGAACAAAGTTCTTGCAGAGTTGCACCATAGGCAGTTGACCCTAACAGAGACAACACATCAGGCGTATTATCCATGTTTTGACATGGTGGTTTCTATATAGAATATTTTTTGGACATGGGTTTTAAGAGGGAATAATTTATAACATCTCATATTTTCTATTTTCGGTAATATTGTTGGCTACAAGTTTTATTTTGGCTACTATTTCCATATCAAACCTATGGTGATTCCACTGAAGAAAATATTGAAGCTCCTAGCTGGTTCCATTAAATACAAGTGGCATGCATTTTTCAAACACACTAATTGATTCGCCATTGGTGAACTGAGTGCATCGATGGTCCTAATCTACTTCATGGAAACACAGATATGGTATTCAATACTATGAGGCTGTGGTTTCAAATCTTCAACAGTGCCATGTTAGAAAGTTGGCATTGTTTGTTTGGCTAGTGGCAGTAAGTGTGTTAGCATTGATGTCAATAGTCATGCCAGGAGATCAAGTTGGCCAGTTGGCATTGCCTAACAGTTAGAAAGTGTTTTGTAATTGATGTCAACCAGATTAGCATGGATGTATGTGCTGGCATGATGTTAGGAAATAAAACATTGGTGTCCACTATGCTAGCTATGATAGCAACAAATGTTAGCATTGATGTTCTTGGTGTATCAAGCTCAGGGGGAGTCCTATGATTGTTGCAGTATTTGGTGGATAATCACCATAGTAGCAGGCCTATTGGAAAAGCCATAAAAGGATGAATGTGCTAGCCGG
This sequence comes from Pinus tabuliformis, assembly GCA_031772625.1. NCBI lineage: Eukaryota > Viridiplantae > Streptophyta > Pinopsida > Pinales > Pinaceae > Pinus > Pinus tabuliformis. Next base: position 290,540,384 of record CM062817.1, read on the forward strand.
GGAGTCCAGGATTCCAGGTACAAGGAGAAGGGTCAAGGTGCAAAGAATGATAGAGAGTTTGCAACCATGTTTCAGGTAGAGAATGGACTCAAGGATTGCATCAGACCTTCTCCACTGGTTAATGCTCTAAAAGAGATTTCCAACAGTATGTGGAAGTCCATAAATTTATCTCAAGATAAAAATTTATTGATAGTCATAGGAAGGACCTTGAAGTCCTTAGGAGCAGGCCAAATTTCAAAGTCTCAGTCAATCAGAAGGAGGTCGAATTTCAGATACCAAATTTTGGAACTTCGAGACCTCAGAGATTTGGATACTTAGGACGTTGCAAGGTCGAAATATCAGAGCAGGTCAAATTTCAAACCCCGAATTTTGAAACCTCGAAACTTGAGATAGCATGGAACCAGGGAAGGTAGGAATATCAAAACCTTGGAATTTTGGAACTTTTGAACTTTAGAATTTCAGAACCTCATAACTTCTTATTAATTTAATTCTTTAAAAGTGCTAAGGATTACAGGGAGTAGGAATTACAAAGGAAATCGCTTGCAAAACTAAGGACTGAGCGACCCTTTCTTTCTCCTCAGACAAGACACATGAAAGCCTTTGATTGGTCCTCAGGAGCTGACAATGACAGATGAAATCAGCATGAGGTGGTTGTACAAAGGACATGTGGCAGACAGATTTAGTATTATTGAGTGGCCTAATGGGGCAAATCTTGGTGACACGTGTCACCACAAAGGAGACATGAGGTGGGGCTGATGAAGAGAGCGTGATGTCATCCTAAAAGCATATCAGAGGTCAGGGATTTTGTAATTCCTCAGTAATTTCATTTCGAGAAAGCTCTGATATAGGGTGTGATGTTGTTGGCACTTAGTCATGGAGCCCAAAGAAGCAAGGGCTTAGTGAAGAGTATAGAGCAAGGCTTAACACCTAACTTTTATGGAGATGCCACGTGGGGAGTATTTCAAAGGTAAAAGTTTTCAAAACTCTCTACAATTGCAATTTGAAGAAAGTTATGAAACATGGAGATTTTAATGTTGATTTTCTTTTGGTCGTGGAGCCCAAAGAACTAAGGGCGAGAGTAAGAACACAAGGAGATAGGCCCCCGACAGGATCCTGAGGGGCTTAGCACCTAAGTTTTATGTTGTGGTGACAACACCTAGTCCTATGGTGAAAAAAAAGAGGCTAAGCAAAAGGGGCTAAAGGCTAGGCTCGAAATTTCGGAATATCGCGATTTTGTAACATATCTTGGAAATAAAGTTACGATAAGTGGAGCTCTGATATTGTAGCACAGAGGTGTATGCAGTATGGATGATTCGGTGACTAAGTAACTGTGCATAGTGAGTTGGTCATTGTACTAAATAGCAACTACAGAGATCGATGAGTCAAGAACAAATAGGATCATAATTGCACATATGCTTTAATTAAGTCAATAGTGACCATCGTAGGCAAGAGACAAAGACAAACACGAACTTGATTTGCATGAGAAGAAGCAGTTGACTCTAGAACAACCATGCTTGAGCTTTCTTGCACACTACAAGGCATTTTTCATGAGTTGAGACGAGTCATCCTTGATCTTGCTTGTATGCTACAAGGAATTGAACAAAGATCAAAGCCTCGGGGAGAAGAGATTTATTCACAGAAGGGACAAGAGCCTTATTGGAGTGTGCAGGATTGAATGAGGATTTATGTCTTAGCATGGGAACACTTAGGTTCCCATTCTCATGTTTAATGCAGAAGCATAATTCAAGCAAGAGACACAACAATAAGATGGAGACGCCATGTAGAAGTACACTCGGGCAATGTGAATGACAAAGTGATGGTTGATAGAGATAACATTGATCACAACGATATAATTCAAACAATGGGATGCAATAACAAGATGGAGAACTCATGTAGGAGTACGCTCAGGCAGTGTAAATGGAAGAGTGAAGGCTGACAATGACAACACCATTCACTGTCTTTCAATGAAACAAAACCCACGATTGCAGTAGAGAAATCGAGGGAAAAGCAACATTGTGTCGAGTAAGTTGCGTGGAGAGCTATGTGCATGTGTGTGTTGTTGTGTAAGAGGTTGAGAGAGCTTGTGTTGTTGTGTGAGTGGCCGAGAGAGCCTTTGAAATAGAAGAAAGTTGAGAGTAGAAGTATGATTCTACAGTGTGGATGAAGTGTTGTGTGGGTTGTATATTAGTGATGGTGTTGAGTAGAATAGTGGGTTACTAAAAAGTGAGTAGAGGACATAGAATGTTGTGTGGGCCGATGATAGAGAAGAAAAGAGAGCTGAAAATAGGTAGAGAGGCTCCAATTACAGTGAGAAGTAAGTTTTCTTTTGAATGTGGGTTGGAGCCTGATTATAGGAAGTTGGTGTTTCCATCTCTACTGGGTGTCTAAGAAGGCTTGGGGGTTGGTGCCTCCTGCAAGTTGGTGCTTGCATAAATCCAAGGACCTGAAAGATGGTGCTTGCAACAAATCCATTAAGTTGGTGCTTCATATGGAGCTTCTGATAGGCTTATCAAGATTCTGCAAAAGGAAGGAGTTGGGGCTTCCTGCTAATGGGTGCTAGAAAACAATTAAAGGGAGTTGGTGCTTCATGTGAGTGGTGGCTCACAAACAATTTGATGTAAAAGAGTAGGTGATCTTATTTTTACGTCAATAACAACAACAAACTTTGGTGGTTTTTTCTCCAAAAAGGTTTCCACGTTAAACCTATATGTCATATATGTGTTTCTCATGATGTACATGCTTGTGTTGATTCATATGGCTATTGTTATGGTTTGCTAATGGTTTCTCTCATATAATGGATTCCAAGTTTGAATGAGTAAAGATAAATTGGCATAAAAAAATAAATTAGCGTTAATACTTATTCACCCCCCCAGTATTAACATTTTTTCCAACAATTTCTATCAGAGCAAGATTCCTTCAAGAATAGCTTGATTGCTATAATGTAGATCAAAGAGAAACAATAGCTAATCAAGTTTGGCTACCAACAAAAAGAATTCCAATTTTTAATGGATCATACTATGAGCTCTAGAAGATCGGAATGGAAGCCTATTTTATGGTAGTAATTGAAGACATTTGGTTGTTTGTGGTATATGGAGAGAGGAATGAGTTCAATATAGATGCCATGGAAATCATCATGAAAGTGTTGTCTAAGCCATATGATGATAAAGTGAGGCATTGTGAGTCAACAAAGGAAATGTTGGACAAATTGCAATGTCTATATGGAGAAGAAAGCTACACAACTCAAGAGGAGGTTGAAGAACCTTGCTGCTCAAGAAATAGACCTAAATATGTGAAGGCTGCTAATAATGAGAAGAAGATAAGCAAGATGCAAAAGAAGGCATCCCAAATAAAATATGCTCAAAAGATTGAAGATATTTCTTCCTATGAGAAAACTGCTGAGCTTCACTCTAAGGATGGTGAAGAAGCAGACCTGGATGAGAGGTTATGCGACTCAGACGATAAGCTATTCCTTTGTGATAAATATAAAGAAATAGGTCACTCGTTATCTATATGTTCATGTGAATCACTTGAGATAGAAATCTGTGCATCTAGTAGTAGTAATGAAGATAGACCTACTTTAATAGTAATAGAAAATGAAGGATCTTCTAAAGAAGAATAGAAAATGAGGGATCTTCTGATCCTGTAAAGCAAATAGGGGTATCACTGGAAGCGATGAAGATGGAATACTCCTCAGACCTATGGAAGATTCTATGGACACAAAGATGGATTTTGATCTTTGTGGTGGCTCATCCAACACCTCTGATAGTGAAGAAAAGAATCTAGATGAAAGGATCTATTTGAGGAAGAAGTTGATCTCTTCTCTAAAAGAGATCAAGGATCTATCAGAAGAAAATCTCAAGAAAAAGGAGAATTTTCATGAGTGTGAGCTTGAGAATGAGAAGTTGAGCAAAACAATAGTTGATCTAAATGCTCAACAAGATGAGGCTAGCAGAATGAATGGAGGCTAATCGTTCAGCTAGATGAAAGATAAGATCATTATGAGAGACTACAAGCTGAAGTAGTCTCATTGATGCATGATCTAGAAAAGAAAAATAAAGAATTGTATCAACATTAGAAGCTTAGGGAGAGAAAGAAATTATTGGATGAGATGCTTGCCAAGCAAAGATCCCCTCTCATCAAGGTTGGATTGGGTTTTAAAGAAGAACCAAGTTCTAAGGAGGAAAAGGGTGGAAGTTTAACCACCCATGGAAGGGCAGTTGGAAATTCCAACAACAACAAAGGAAAATAAATTATTGGACAATAACATCAGAAAGGAAAGCATAAACAACAAGAAAAAAAAGGCAACAATAGAATTATAAGAAGCAAAAACAAGGAGAGCAACAAAAGAGAGTGAAGAAGAAATTGGAAAGAGTGTAAGGAAGCAATGCAAACTGCTATGGAAGGCACATTAAGAACCAAAATAAGTCCTTTACCCCTCAAATAGAAAGCCTTCAAAGAAAAGGTAACTTCTATCATCAAAATCCTTTTCATGGTTATTGTTTTTCTTGCAATAATTTTGGACATAAAACCATAGACTATAGATGGCATGCAAGAAAACAAGATATGTTGGGTAGCAATAACCCAAGAATGCACAAAGTTTCCAAGAGTAAGCATTTTGGAAATGACAGGAGTTTTGACAAGAATGCTGTCAAGAATAGTAACTCCTCTACCCCATTCTGGTGCTATGTCAAATGCACTTAGCTTAACATAGGCTGAATACATGGCTACCAGTCAGGCAGCATGCAAGGCCATTTGGATGCGGAAGATTCTAGTGGGATTGTTTGGTCAGAGGATGGATCCAACTGTGATTTACTACGATAATTAGAGTTGTATCAAACTCTTTGAGAATCCAGTTTTTCATGACAGGTCCAAGCACATTGATATCTGGTACCATCATCTTTGAGATTGTGTGGTGAAGAGGATCATGTTGTTGTTGTATGTTTCGATCGAGGAATAGGATGCAAATATTTTGACTAAGGCATTGTCAAAATGCAAGTTTGAGTTCCACAGAGACAGGATTAGGGTTACTGATAATCCCTTTCTTGTTGAAAGGGAGTGTTGAAAATAGCAACAGGAAATGCTAAAAATAACACTACTATAAATAGCATTTCGGGATACATTCCAATTTTAGTTAGTCCTTGAACTAAAATTGAGAATTAAAATTCGAATTTGATCTTAGCAGCTATTTGTAAAATAATTAATTAATTCATCTTGAGTTAATTAGTTTTAGGAAATCAAACATGAAGTCTATGTGAAGACATGCAACAGTTTCTCCATTGGGTGAGGAAGTTATTCCTTGATTAAGGAGGTCAAGATGAGTTGTGCTTTGAGTTGTAATTAGTTAGCTCAATTATCTAAGTTAAGTCCAATTAGATTAGTTCCAAAAGTTTGTGAAACTGATTGTGAGTTCAGTTAGTTAATGCATGCATGCATGTAACTGATGCACTTCAGATAACTGAATATTATCTCATAAGTAACTCATGCATGTCAGTTCAGTCAGAGACCCGGTTGAGATCAGGTGATGGGACAATGTACTATCAGTTGCAGGAATATTCCATGGAGGATATCTCTTGCATGCAGAAGGAATTTATTCCCTGGAGATTGCACAATTACTTTTGAGTTTGATGGTTGTGTGATGAGGCCAATCACGCAGGTGGCAGCATTGGACCCGAGGAGAAACTGTGTAAGGAAATAAGAGGCTTGGAGGGCTGGAGGAAGCCATACGTTGTGTCTATTCAGTTTGTGAGTTGTATTGTTCGATTGTGCTGAGAGCTGGATGGCTTGTGAGCTGAAGATTTGTGTAATCTGAACATATTTCCACTTGTATGATATTACAGAGATCGGGGTTTTAAGCTGAGTCTTTCCCTCGAGTATTCTTCTGTGTTCATGTGTGATTGCTTTCTCATTCTCAGTTATATGTGTTCTATTTGATCTTGCTCATATTCGATTAAGCTTCTGCAAGTTTGTTTTAGAAGTAGATCTTGTATTTTGCTTTAGTATATTGCATAATCTGTTGATCTACAGTTGGAAATTCTACAGTTTGTATGTAATGAACTCCTTGATTTATTGCCTAAAGGGTTTGTGTCTTTTCCATTCACATAATTCCTTGATGGGCATCAACATTTGTTGCATAACAACTTTCCAAATTCCTTGATAGGCATTTACATTTGTTGTGTGATATTTTTCTCTAATTGTAATGCTACTTCTATTCTCTCTATTCGATGGTTCGTTGTAGGTTTCCAAGGGTTTATGCAACACATTTTTCACTAGAGAAATTTAGAAGATTAATAATCCTTATGATATTTTGTAATTTCATATAAACTTCACTAGTATTAATTAGGACAATTACGTGTCCATTAGATAGTTACACGGGATTGAATCACAACTTGTAAAGCTAATTCCATTGGCCGTGAGGGATAAAGTCTCCCCATAGTCTCCCCTAGAGAAGAAATTAAGCAAACTACTCTATCCAGGTGATTCATATAGTTTTATTGCCTTCCCTTCCATGGGATTTCATTTTACATTTTTTTATTTCCCCTAATATTATTTTCAATTGTTGGTTTGTCAAGATCTACAATATTGACCAAATATGCTTTGCTAAGGGATAAACAAGCTTATGCCCAAGTCAATTCTTTAAAATTCATCAAGGAATCGCAAAAGTTGGGGCACCTTTCAAGCCTACTTAGTAGAAAACATTACATAATTAGTTTTTTACACCATTACTACAGTTATAGACTCAACCTACGTTGTTTCCCTTGAAGGTGAAAGAAATAAGGGCTATAACTAAGCTAATAAGCCTGCACTAATGATCATCCTATGAAAGAAAATAATCGATAAATAAGTTCTATTGAATCTGCTTGAATCAAGTACGCTCCATCTGGATCTAACTCTATATCCTATGTTGTTCCGCCTGCTTATAGAAGCTACTGGTGAGACTAATCATGGCATATTTATTGTTGGAGAATCCATGTCTTGGTGGTAGTCTCAGTCACGGGTAGGAATAATGAGGTACATATAGATTGTAGCAATGAAGGTAGTTATATTTTCTACGATACAGGTGTGGACAATGGTACGTGTAATGGCCAAAACCACTAGAGATAGAATAGGTGTGGTTGGTATGCAATGATTTGTTCACTGAGGAGGTGTGGTATCCTTAGGGGTAAGTGATGTTGTGGGAGGTGGTGGAAATAAATGAGATTCCTCTACTTTGGAAGAGTAGAATATTATTCTATACCTATAGAAATTTTATAATTTTTATTTCCATTATTCTTCAAGCCATTCGAACTCCTGTCACTTGCAAGTTATGGAATATATATATATATATATATATATCATTTGATGCATGTTACTAATAAATTGTTTTCAATGTCACTTACTTTAGTTTATTACTCTTGTTTAGAGCTCTCCTGAGACAGGACCATCTTGCTTGATATCATAATAACCAGGCATGTCGAAGTTCAAAGTTCCATTGTACAGGAGTACATAAGAAGTCAAAAACTTTCCCAACATTGGAAATTCAAACCTCAAGTGCGGTGGTGAAGCCCGCAACAATGCTTCCATCATCTTTTCCGAATTCAAACTCAAACCCCAGGTGTGGTGGTGAAGCCCACAACATCTCTTCAACACCTAACCCCATTGCAAATTGAGTTCCGGATTCCATGTGCATATTGAGTTGCAAGATGAATTTCTTACCTAAGGAAGGTAAAGAGGCCCTATGTGATGGCTAGGAAAAGTCCATGTGTCATTCATCACCAAGAGGAAAATTCCCTAGATGTCACATTGTGAAGAGCCAAATCTCCTGGAAATACCAAGAGCCAAATGTCCTGGAAAGGATGTCGGAATGAGTTAGGAAATTAATTAAACATTTATTGTTATTGAAGTAATTCTAGGTAATCTTAGCATTACTTTACCAGGAAAAAAACCAAAAAAAATCATTCATCAAAGTCAGTGTGTGTTCATAAAAACCAACGTCTAATACGGTCAATGCCTTGGGAAGAGGCCAAATAAGACCTCCAAGTTTAAAATTTCATTAAAAACGTCAAAACTCATGAAAATTGTAAAAACTCATGAAAACCAACGTCTAATACTATCATTGTCTTTGGGAAGAGGCCAAATAAGACCTCCAAGTTTAAACATTCATTAAAATCATCAAAAATCATGAAAATATATAATGTGATGGAACTTTGGTTTAAGATTTTGAAATTCGTTTTGGTTTTCATGCACGACTAATACACTATCCAAATTCAATTACTATAGTCCCTACAACCCGAAATATAGAGACTAATAACATATTAATTGAAATAAACATAAACATTATATACGCGACCATAATTAAATAAACATGACTTATTAATTAAATAAAATTTTAATTTTATATATAAATATTTTTTCCAAATTTGTTTGTAAATTTGTAAAATTAGTGAGTGGAATTAATGATGTGTACTGCACTCCAAAAAAAAACTTTATTACCAATTACTCTACATCTTGTTATATATAATTATTTTTTCCATTTGTAATTTTTTTTTTTTTAAATAAGATTTCTTTATTATTAATAATAATCATATATATATTAAAAATTTAAATTAGAATAAAGTAATAATTTATTTATTTAAATTATATGAACTTGAATTCAAATTTTATGAAATTTTATATACATATACTTTTAATTAATTCTTTTTAAAAATATAATTCAATAACCATAAATATTGTTATTAACTTCATCAAATTCAAGGGTATTGAAGGGGTGGTGGTTCATCCATTTGCTTGTTTTCTTGGTCGTGGTACTCTCAGTGGGTGTCTACATTATTCTCTCACTTCATCCATTATGCCTCTTCGCTAGGGAATGGTGAATAGATTAGGTGACGTTGATAGCATGGGAGTTAAATGTGGTCAACCTTTCTCGTTCAACTCAATGGAAACCTTATTTGATTTCATCCCCCTTCAAGTGCATAAAGAAATTATGTTGTTAGATTTCAAAGAGTCAGGGGATCACCCATACGATTATGATTCAAAAGTTGTTGGTGATGGTCTAAAATGGGTCTTGGATCTGAGTAGATTTCGGAAGAGGAGTCTTCATTTCTTGCATTCTTTTCCATTGCATCAACAAATGAACATTCTGTTACATTTAATTTTGAAGGACAAGCAAGTAGAAAATTATAATGTGTTTTCTAGGTTGGAGGACATCAGGCGTATGTTAAGGAACCACAAAAAATTTCTTAATTGCATTGATTGTCACTTGAGTCATGTGGAGAGATATTTAGTGTAAGAATTAGCCTCGGGGGATCTCACAGTTCCTCCTGGAGACCTTACTGGTCCACTAGTGACTAATGACCCAAATCTTACTATCATTTCTTAAAACCAAGAATGGAAATTGGTTTCAAAGTTTTGTCCTCTCCTTGAAATTCATGTTTCAGTGATGCTAATAGTTGTCTTGCTCTAAAAAATAGGGACATGTGGAGATATTGGGTCATATTTGTGGTCCTTTTGGTTTTTTACTTGTTTCGATGTGAGTAGAGACTTGTGGTATATTACTCTTGATGTTTTAGCTGCTCAAAGTTTGTCACAACTTGTTTGTCTCATCAACTCTCTATGTTTTATTAGCAATGGATGGCCCTACCTTATTGGCTTCTTCAATCAACAACAATGGTTGACCTTTCATCACATGGGACAATATGCTTGTTGTCGGTGCAACTTGAAAGATTTTAACTTTATTTTATTTGTGGTGTATTACGACTGATTTTTTTGTTGCCTTTGGTTATTAGCTTCGAGGTTGTTGGTTAAAATTCTCTTGTAGTTGTTGTTCTATATTCGCTTCTAGTACACAGATGCATGGAATTAAGTTTAAGTTGTTGTGTTTTTACTTGTCTCGACTCCTTGGAGTACAGTTACTAGATTATGATTGTTATGAGTCTGGGTCTCTTGTTGTCTGGAGGAAACCTATGGTCCTCTACTTTTGAGTTTAGATCTCAGAACTCTTTGGATATGTAGGTAATATTCATGTACTCTCTCTTTTAAGTAATATGAATTGCTACAAATCCTCCCCCAAAAAAAAAACTTTATCAAATTCAGTGTACTCCTTTAACATTACGTTACATATAAGTGCATCTTTTCATATGATTTTAAACCAAATTTAATAACATATGTATTAGTTGTTTATGTAATTTCTAATTCTAAGATTCCAGGTTACTTTACATTTAATGATAACCATTATTTTTATTATTACAATAATTATAATTAATTGATATTAATCAATGAAAAATAAAGAAAAATTACATGCAATCTGATTTTTCAAAATTCAAAAATGATCTTTTATCATAAAAAGATTAGAATACTGGCCTATCAACTAAATATATCAGGAAATATACTAATCAACAATAAATTATCAGAGATTGACACTGACAGTAATTACAACAAATAATGTACCATTCTCCAAAACATTAGGATGAAAACATTGGGATTTCTTGGGTTGAGAAGGAGGAAATTCCTTCCATATTGCCATGAATTTCCTTGAGTTAACTAACTTTTATCCATCTTCTTCGACCGAGACATTAATTCCCTTATACCCCTTTTTTTGGGTCGTCGACCGTCTTGGGGAGAACTTTGAAAGATTTCATATGAACTCCTAAATAGGAATTTGAAGAAAGTGAACCAGATTGAGCAATATCTATTTGATGGTTTTGCATGGATTGTGGATCTTGATTAAGGAAGGTGTGATGCAGGTAAATTCTAAGTGCTGACACAAACAATTCCTGTAGCCTGAGAGAGCGGGTCTAGTCACAAACAAACATTCTATGGAAGATCTCCTTAAGCTAGAATCAATTAAGAGGGCCTACCTCTTAGAACGCTATTCCGCTTGGTGATGATCCTACTTCCTCACTCCAACTATCTTTTGTTTCGTTCCGTCAAACACCTGGAACAAGCAAACAATGACAAACAACAAATGAAATAGAATATAACATTGTATTCAGCCTACTTAACAGGTCAAGGAACATTAAGCCATAAAGATGTAAAATGACACTTCATGTAGGAAATCAATCGATAGTTTCATTTATATAAATAAAAAAGAGATTAGAACCGATGCCTTGATGTTGCTGGTCTCCTCTAATGTATTCGGGTTCGCACACTTCTACTAGCACTTAATAGAAAACCCCAACAATAGAGGTTTTAAGGCCTCTTTCCCTCTAGTCTCAAACCACACCAAAGCACACTATTCTCCCTCAAACATACACTAGAAAACTTCAAGCTATAAATGTCTTGCTGATTATTCCAATTCTAAAAGCTCTAACTCCAAACTAAAAACTAGCTTTTGCTTGGGAAAAAGAGAGGTTTATATAGCTTGGATGGATGGGAGATGGTTCCTCTCTTCATGGGAGAAGGTCTTATATCTTGAGTTTGTCCCATCCTAATAGGGGAAAGGTGCCCAAACTAACCTCCTCAGCTCAATCCGATTTAACCATTTACCAGACTTCCGTTACGAAGCTTCTAGAGCTAGAAGCTTCGGCTCCATATTTAAAAAACTTTCGAAAAGAGGATCTGTGCGACTGAAAAAGGGCTCAATTAATCTAGTCAGCGTTGGTGATAGTTTTAATCCTTGCATTTCGGTGCGAGGAAGATGCGGGTGTTTAGCGCCGGTCTTGTAAACTCGGGTAAACAAAAGATTTTTGGGAAATGATGCAAAAGGGAATTGTTCCTCTCATGAAGAGGGACATAATGGGAGTTTCTTCATGAGAGGAAAGCATGTGGGGTTCAGTGTAGAGGTCCTCTAGTGTCGTGGATTGAGAGTATAGGGATAGTGACAAAATGTTGTGTAACGAAAGGCTTGTGGTAGAGTAGTCATACATGGAACATCTACATCCATGTCTTCTAGGAGGTCTTTAGTCTCATCCTCTTCTATTATTGACCTAGTTTGTTCCTTTGGCAAATAATTTTGTAAATTACGTTATGGATTCTTTTTCTTGGGCTCTATTGGGGGTGAAATTAGTCATTTTAGTTTGGTCCGATAAATTGTAACGTGTATGGACCTTTTATTTCATTATGTCTTTGATATTTTTGTATTGTAATGGTATAGATGATGGAAGAAAAGATATTTGATCTGTTATTTTTCCTATTGATTACATCGTTTCAAATCATCTATTACTGAAAATATATGCTTGGTAGAGTACTCATTTAACATTGAAGTATTTGGCTTTTTCCTTTCCTGAGCTCTCCTTTGTGTCTGTGTTGTTTCCATGGTTTCTCATATAGGGTTTTTTTTATAAGTCTGCTAAGATATTTTAGTGTGGGGTTCTATTTTAAGCTTTTCTCATCTTATTTCTTCACCTGGTGCTACAAATAATTAGTGGTGTTAGTATGATCTGACTCAAATTTGATCCAAGTGTTATTGCAAATAGGACCGTTAACCAGTGATGATAAAAGAGAAAGTTGAAAAGGTTGACGAGAGCAGGGGAAGCCCTTGGTAATGATAGAATGAAATTTCCTCTTACTTTCAAAATAAGATTGTTTGTGACAATGATCTCATGGACTACATGAATGCTAGTGAGTTTTTGAGCAATGGTCAGGGATTTATTGCTAGTTTGGAGCAAATACAACATGCAGAGCAACAATACATTTCCCAAAACGAGTTTTTCAATCTCTTAGGTCAAATAGACAAGGAGGATAATAAAAAATATCATCAAGTTAATAATTTCCACACTGGAACTAGCATTATTGAAACCATAAACACATCCAAGAAATAATCTGCTTCTAAAAGTGACAAAGATTATGAAAACTTGAAAGTACATTCTTCTATAAATGAGCATAGAAGGGAAATAACATAAAATAATAAAGTTTCTAATAACTACGCAAAAATGAATCACTCAAAGCCAAAAACAAATCTAGGAAAAGAATTCATGAATAAGACAAACAAAGTAAGAAGCTAAAGAAGAACACAGTTAGCAAAGATGAGTTCATAGTGGAATCATCAGATGACTTGCTCATAACAACTTCATGCTCCCTTGAGAAGGAGGAGGAGAAGAGGAAGGAGGAGGAGGAGGAGGGTTCACAAGGAAAATCCAAAATATCTTCTGAATCTTTGAATACAGTGGAAAAGAAAAGTGACAAAAAGGTAGATCATTGCATGAATAGTCTATTGTATGTGTTTGATAGGCTTTGATTCACATATTATTTCAATGTGGGTACCCATTTTCTTTGCAGAAAAATAAATCTAACCTTGAGGAGATACATGCTAAATCCTAATAGCTTTTACGAGGTTTTCTTGATTGTTGTCATTATGTTACCTCTTTTTGCCTAGATACTCTTTCAGGTTGCAGTAATTGGCAATGTATTTGAAATGCCTATGCATAAATTTTATTTATTTTGTGTTAGAAACACCAAATGCTTCTTTCAAACCATAGCCAACTGTTGGGAAATCAATTTCATCTATATTGGAGAAGATCCATCTTCAAAAACTCCAACTTGAACAAAAGTGGGACTTATATGTTCAATTTTTATCTTTCACAACTTTAACTGTTATATGTTTGTTGATAGGAAAGAGGATTTAGTGGGTAATTAGATTAAAGAGTTTGTTTTTTACAACAGTTTTGATTGATGACTTGAAGCAGGGCTGGGAAGGGATCCAATGGAGTGTTGCAAAGTTCTGAGGATGATCTATAAAGTTCTGAGGATGATATATCTTCTGAGGACATTTCAGAGGAAAGTCATCATAAAATCATTTTGGATGGTGATGAGGAAGAAGATGAACCTTTGAAGGAGATGCCTCAAATGGAGGTGAAGTTTGCAGAATAAACACAACAAACAATAAATGGAACATTAAATTCCTTGATTTTTTTCTTTGGTTATACCTTGATGGGATGGTCTAATGATTGCATTTGGTAATTAACTTTTCTTTCAGAATGAAGAAGGAAATTTAGAAGATGTCAATTTTAGGGATTCCCTTGCCAATGAAAGTGGCATTCCTTGAATCCCAAACAACCATGGTAAAACAAGCCTATGTGAGGAGGTAAGTGCTTGATCTAGATAATTTAAGCCAAGTTCATAGGGCATTGTAAGTGACAACATTGGGAAAAACACCATTTTCCTTCATTTTATCAAGCATCTTGAATACATTAGTGACGTCTCCTTCCTTGCAGTAACCTTTAATGAGAGTGGTGTAAGTAACCTGGGTAGGAAATAATCCCTTCGCCAAAAATTTGTTAAGAAAATCTTTTGACTTATACATTTTTTCAATTATACCCTTCTTGCAATGACCATCAATTAGTGTATTATATGTAATAACATTGGGAGAAGAACCCCACTATTGCATGTATGTTAATAGACTAGTAGCCTCCTTCTGCAATTTTCCTTCCTTGCAGAGGGCATGATTCAGACTAATAAATAAGGCACAATTGGTCCTAAACTATTTTGAATTTCAAGCCTTCTTAGAATGGGTATTGTTGCAAGTGCTAGGGCTTTAAAGATCATATAGGGTTTAAAATTCATTATTTTAGCAGATCTATATAATCAACAAGGCTTCGGTTCACTATTGAGTTCAATGGAGTATGAGGCCTTCCTTACTAGGGTCCCATTTTCGCTTGGGTTTTCCCAACCCATATGTCATGTCGAAAAAAGGATAAGGTTGGGTGTCATATTAGGGGCTCTGGAAAAACTAATGCCCTCAGACCTCATTAATAAAATGGCCAACACCCGAGAAATACTATTCCCATCATTTTCGCTCTTGGTACAATGATGTGGATCCAATTATCTATAGTTGGATTGTTGTTCGTGATACATCAACTAGTAGGCTAGGGCTAAGGGTGCTCACTTTTTAGGCTAACATGAAAGATGGTTTGTGAAGAGACCCTTGTCAGGCTTCTCCTTGGTGGATAAGGTTAGGGGCCTTAGGAAAGCTTGCATAGGGGTAGGTTTTGTCTAAATAACAAGTTTCATAGATTATTTTTCAATTATTTATAAATAAGGCTAAGTGATGTTATTCTTTAAAAAACAACTGAAAGTAAGTTTTGTAATATTCATTGATAAATGTATCATTCCTAACAATATAGTCTAATGGTGAGCTTGAGCTCGCAACACTTACATATGAGTGATAGGCTTCAAGGCCTCTTGATGAGGCTAACAATTGTTTCATATAGTTGTATCAGAGAGCAAGGATGAGGACGAAGACTTGAGGGCCTTCCTTATTCATTGGTGTTCCCTAGTTGCTTGAAAATAATATACCAAGAGGGAGTGTCCATCTTGATTTTTCATATTTAGACCCTTGGGTTTCTTGAGAGTAATACTTAACCCATCAAACTCACTAAAAAATTCAAGTATTCTTCTTCCATCCCATTCTACATCCAAGCATGGACTTGGATTGATTAGCATTGGTATTGCATTGTGGTTGGCTTGAAAGGTGAGAGTTTTGGCCTCTGCAATAATGAGGATTAAGGCTCACTCAAATTCAAATCTCATTGGTTTTTTCCTTGTTCTCGAAGTTAAGGAGTATAGGTTTCAAGAATAGCCTTGGAACCGTAGAGGATTTGATCACTCTACTTATTTTTCAAACAAAAATCTGAAACCTATCTAAAGAGAGTATGTTATGATAGTCTTCTAGTTAGACCTTGGCCTTCTCTCAGGCATAAAGTACCTGTAACACCCTTTAAAGTCCATTCAGGTTTGAAAATACAGTCCACTTCAAAGGTTTAAGCTTTCTTTTCCAGTTTACAAAATATCACAACAAAAATGCAAATTTTTCTTTTAAAGAAAAAATGACAAAAAAACTTTCTTTCAATCAGCTTCATCTAAATATAGAGATTTGGCCTCTTCAGGAAGAGGACCCCTTTCATCAATTTGAGATAACACTCATAGGCATTCTTGTAGAGTTAGGGCTTCTATTGAAAGCTTATCAACTTTCTCATTAAGCTCTCTATATTCATGTTGAAAGAAGACCTCTTCAAACCTGTTCCTTACCTCATTTTTTTCCATGATTGGGGCAAGCAGTAAGCTCTCCAGCTTGTTGATACCCTTTGCCCAGTCTATAACCAGCTTTGAGGCCCCCATGATTAGGGGTCCTCCCTTATTTTCACTTTGTTACCTCATCCTATTTTCCATACCGACCACTTTCCCACCAATAGAAAAGCATTCATTGCTTTCTGAACTACAGAAGCCCCTCCATGGCCTTTTTCTTCCTTTCTGATCTAGTGCTTCAAAGGTCCAGGAGCTATATATTTGCTATCATCACCTTCCCCACAATCCTTCATTATGCATCAATATCCACATACTCTTTGCAACTAGAGCCTGCCCAAACAGATGAATATTTTTACTGCCCAACCCTCCAGCTTCTTTTGGCAATGCTAATTATTATTTTTTCCCCTCTTCCACAGAGGAATACCTTCTTTCTCTCTCTTCCCTGTTCAAAAAAAACTTAAACACTTCTTTCTAATATTTTCCAACATTTCTTTATGAGCTAAGGATAACCAATAGGCTTGGATTCCTTCCAATATTGGTTTCACCAGTCTCAACCTTTGTCACCTATGGCACCAGTTTGTCACTTTTCCGTCAATTTTCTCATAGAATCAAAGCCAATATCTTAACTTACAATGATTAGGTTTTAGATAAAAACCCAAGTATATTAGACTCTGGTGAAAGGGGATTGATGGGAAAGATAAAATCTACTGAGACTCTCTTTCTATATCATCTTCAAGTCCATTAAACAAAAGAATGGACATTCACCTCCATCACTGTCAATTTACTAGACAACCCCAAAATTTCCTTAAATTTTATTGCTTCTTTTACTAGTCCTGTATGAAATAGTATGATCTCATCTACAAGTAATAACTATAAGAGGGTTAAAATTATTTGGTTCCCATATACCTATAACATAACCCTCTCTCTTACAGGATTTTATCATCTTGCTTAGCCCTATAGCGACCAGTAAAAAAATAAAAGGAGACATGGGACACCCTTCCCTTAGCCCCATTGTAGCATAGAAGAATCTTGAAGGTGGTCATTTATCAATACTGAAAAACTGGCTTATCACAGAGACCCATCCAGTCCAATACTTGGACTTTCATTTCTATTTGAATAATCAGTTGTCTCAGATACAACTGATTGACTTTTTTGTAAATCTTTTCTAGGTCCAATTTCATCACCATTTCTGGGATCTTTTTAACATTTACTGAATGCAATCCTTCTCAGGTTGTTCCCACTGTATCATGAATTTGTCTATTATGAAAAAGGCCAAACTGTTCTTTTGATATAAATTCTGAAAAGACCCCTTTTAGTTTGTTGGCTAGTATCTTTTAAATATATTGTACACAGAGTTGCACAGTGAAATGGGCCTATAATCATCATAAGTTCCAAGGTTATTTTTCTTTGGTTTAGGCTATAAAAGTAGTATTTGGAGCCCCCATTATCTTCCCTAATGTTCTTGACTCTTCAATAACCCTCAGTTGTTCATCTTCCAAAAAATCGTAAAACCCCAAGTAAAATTCTACATTACATCCATCTAGACATGGACTATTTTATTTCTTAAATGACTGTAGGACTGCTTTAAGCTTCTCTTTACTTACCTCAGCATTCAAGTCTTCATTTTTCTGTTTATCAAGAAATCTAGGATAAGAGGGTTATGACCTTTAGGATTTCTGCTTTGTTAGTTTCTGAAGGGTCTTGAAATAGTGATCTGAAATGATTTACTCCTTTCTCTACAATTTCCCCTTTAAAACTTTCCCTCCTTATCTTCCAAATTGTTTTATTAATATTCTTTCTGTGTTTGGAATTGTTTTGATTTCCCCTTTAAAACTACAATATGTGGGCAGACACCATGATGTTGGAAAATGTAACTAGGTTCAGGCTTTCTAGGTTCATCTTTCTTATTCTAGTTCCTTTATAGGTTATTTTTTCACAATCAGGCATCACATTGTTTTTTGATCTACTAACTTTATCTCCCTAGACTATATTGAGCAATAAAATATTTGAAATCTGTGAGATTGGAGACCAAAGAAGATTTATGTCAAAGAGCTAAGGATGAGACCGAGAAAATTGGACATGCTCAATAAATAGTTTTAAATTTATTGCAAATAACCAAGTCACTATTATCCTTTTGTAACCATGTGTGCCTCTTTTAATCAGATCTAGGAAAATGGGAGATTGAAATTATTCATGACACTTGGTTGGAAAATGTAAGAACCATCCAACATTTCTCCCTGGCCTGCACCACCAAGGCTCTAGGCTATGCCACGTTGAGGGCACCTATGAGAAACAAAGCTTCTTAGAAGCATCACCACTGCAGAATGCCTACTTAGAGAAGCATTACCAGTTTCTCCCCATCTAGCAGGAGTTCTTCAACCCTGTATGTGAGGAGTGGTTCTACTTATTCTTCTGCCTCCACTTCAACCAATAATCAAGAGTAGTTTGATGTCAGCCAGGATTACTCACCACAACCATATTAGTCCAGGAATTTGTCTAGAGGAAATTATTCGGCAGACACATGGTTTTGTTGTCCATACCATCAAGTTGGCTGATGAGAAGGATTGTGTTATCACAAAACCAGTACTAGGGACTGCAACCAAGCAAGGTCTCATGTAACTGTTTCAGACCATACTTTAGATTAGGAATTAGCCTTCCTAATCAGAGAGGGCTCTCTCACGACTCTTGACAAAATCCTTCAAACACTAGAGGGCTAACTCTTCACACATTTATAAAAATATAGCTGGTTGGACATACATCAAATTAGTCTTCATTGGGCTATGGAGTCTCTCACAGTTAATAAACCAAATCACAGTCATCTCATAGAAGCCAAGGCTCTTTGCATCATCAAAGGTTCAAACATAATTTACCTAAATCAAAGCCTGCTGAACATATAGGAAGTCAGAGCATTAAAAAATGAATTCTGAGTGATGTTCAAACATGCTTCACCAAAACCCACAGCCTGTCAAGCACACAGGAAGTCAGAGCATATAATATGAATTCTGAGGGATTGTACCATAACAAGGCTGTAAAAAGAACATTAAGAAACTAAACCACCATCACATTTGAACAAAAAGATGCATTGAGAATCTTGGGAAGAAAAAACCCTGTTTGCCATTACTGTAACAGTCTTTTCATAAGCTCTAAAAAACTCTGTTTTTGTATATACAATCCAACCCTTTTTACATTCTGATCTGATCCCTATATAGGCAAGCAAACTCACCCACCTCGAGCTTCCTCCTCCAGCATGAGGGGAGCCTCGAAGGTGGCTATTCATTATCCCTATCTATTGCATAACTAATCTATTAATTACATAATGGCTAAACTGAAATCACAAATGGTTTTCATTTAATCAAAATCCTAAATCTTTGCTCCTTGTCGCATGATGCTTTTCTGGCTTTTGACACATGTCCTTTGGCTGTTTAGGTTGAAGTATCTTTGAAGGAAAGTACATAGAACGAACTAGCTTTGGATTCTAGTTACGTGTATGCTTATTAATTGATCAAGAGGAATGATCTGTTTTCACGGTCTTTGTCTCCCACATTTTCCCAAAGTATAGCAGCATGTTCTCAAATCTTTTAATCACCCCATGCATGGAATGCTGCCATGTTTCTGATGTGCTGTAGGTGGTATTGATAGACAGGTGTTTCTCTTCCTCAACTCCCGCTCACAGTATCACACTAACAGTTCTGCGCTTTAAAATCATCAGCTACAGCAGTTTCGTAGCGCGCTACGAAACTGCTGTGTAATCATAAAAACACAGTCTTCTAATAATCCCCTGATTAGATAAACCTATCTCCGTTGTCTTCAAGATATTTTCTCTGCTTTCTTTCTATTGGTTATGACATCCTTTGAGGTGAGGAATATCAGGACAGCTGGATCCATCTTTAAAACCTCATCTAGAACCCTTAATCATACAGAAAGTTCACAGACTTCATTTTCACTCCTCTTCACTTTCAGCAATAATCTCTAAGATACTAAACTTAACAGCATCAGTCTTTAGCAATCCTCTGTTTGAATGCTTAGATCTTTTTGCTTGAGAAGGTTAATGATTGTTTTTCTTTAATAGCCATAACTAGTTCCAGGCCTTTGGAGCATGTCTTCAACGGCTTCCTCTGTTGCACATAATTGTAACCAGTCTTTATCTCCAGAATGTAGTGATAAGCATTTGTAAATGGCTTATTTAGCAACCGGAATGATATTTGTTCAATCTCCTTGGGCTTTGGATTCCCCTTCCTGAATGTTCTTTTAAAGGTCCATAAGATGCATCATCTCTGCAATTATATATCCAATATGATGGTAATAGCGTCTTGATAATAATACATCTGCATAACAATGCTGTGAGTATCAACAAAATCCTTTGAATTCCTACCATCTACAATGCAACTTACAAAACTGAAATTCCCCTGCTCTTGGTATTTTTAATTTGACAGAGTCATCATGTTGATATGTGATGTCAACAGAGTCTGATGAGTCTAATCTCAAAGGAGATATAAGAAGAGGTTGAGTTAATTGAATCTGGAACCTTGACTTCATGTTTTTTCACATCAAATGATAATCAAACCTTTGTTACAGTAAGGCCGCTTCTTTTCAAGCTCTAATGCTTGGGCCTCAATTTCAACTTTCCACTTGTTCAACAACAGTTCCTGAACTCTCATCTGCTGGCTTTGCATATCTTCTGCAGCATCTTCACCATTTTCGAACAATGCTTCATACAGCTTGTTTGCAGTGTCATAAGAGCACATCTCTTCATAGAAAAGCTGCTTGGAACACAGAATTTTCCTTATTTCTTCCTTGGTCTCCTTAGAAATACAATCCACAGAATCCAAGAGAGCAGGATTCTCGACAACCTTTGATGCGTCCTCAGAGCTTGCCACCTGTAGCATTACAATAATAACCAAACCCAAACTGAAAGCAGATTCAATGTATGAACAGCTCCGGATACCTGATGCATAGATGATTCATCAACCAATAAGAAAATGAAGCCTATATTCTCGGTTGCTGCCTCCCATCGGTGTTCATGTATTAATGATCCAGTTTCAAGCCATTTAATCCTTGGATAGTCCCGTGTGACTGAAGAAAATTAATGATCTGGCCATCCCATAACCCAACATGTGTAGCACTTGACACCTTAGCAGCTCTATCAAAACCCTAAAAATTCGGATATAAAGTGAAAACTTTTCAACAAAAGACAAAACTTCATCTTTTCTTCGAATACTTACACCTGGCATCCTTTTTAACATCTGACTGACCTTTTATAGTCTCCATGCTGGCATTAAGTCGTTCCTTTCAATATTTGCTGACCTCAGCATCCAAACTCAAGTTTTCAATATAAACAGTCATCTACAGCAGTTTCGTAGCGCGCTACGAAACTGCTGTAGGTAATCAAAACTAAGATAAGAACCTTAAAGCAACAATAATTTAACACAGTGATTTCTTCAGTCATTCCACATAGGTGTAAGGTCATCAAAAAGACTCAAAAAGCTTTAGAATGTTGACAGCCAAAATATATCAAAATTTGGAAAGCACATTTGTCCTTGAATCATTTAGCTAGTTTGCCTAGCTTCCCTTCAAGCTGCTAACTTCTTCCTTTAATGCTTTGATTCCTGGCTCTCAGGGTTATGTTCATCTTTCTAACATGTTTGGTTTGTTTGATGGCTGAAACCGTCCAGGTGTACACCTCAGCCACTGCATCTACCTGACTAGCAAAGCTTTTGCTACCTTTCCTTACAGCCACGAAACTGTTATTCTGCCTGAAAAATAGCTCTTGGGACAGAGCTCATATATTCTCACAGAAAACGTATTTGGAAAAACTAAAGGAGGTTTTTGTGAACCAACCCGATCTTAACAAAAACCTCTTTTGGTTTTTTGAAAAACTACTCCATATGCCCAGAATCGATCCTTGAAAAAGATGTGTAAAACAGGAAATTAAAAACTGCATCTACAGCAGTTTTGTAGCGCAACTTTAGTCATTCGATTCTCTCAGCTCGTAACGGATTTGAGGAAACTGAAAGAGGTTTTTCTAGTTCAGTATGTTAGGAATAAAAACCTCTTTCAGTTTTCGAAAATATTCTTTCAGCCGTGCTAAATACCTCCTGGAAGCTAACTGCTTAAAACAGAGAAGTATGCCTGTAACAAACATCACCTACAGCAATTTTGACATCCCGTCCTTCCAGCCACCACACAGATATCCATAAAATGATAAAGGTGTCTTTTTAAAAAAAATACATTTTAAAGAATTGATAGGAACATCCTGTACCATATCCTCAATAAATGTTGCTTTCATTCCAAGTCCTCTAGAATTGCTGGAAGTGAACCATTATCCATAATATCCTGAATGCTCTGTTCTGCTTCTTTGAAATGCTTCTCCTTTTAAGAGGTCAATCCAGCTTCTTGAGCGTGGCCATGGAGCACCAAAAAAAAAACTTCCAACCATCCATTCACTGATTTATCTCAAATACTTTAGAGCATAGTCATTGCCTGGCTGTTTGGGTTGTTTGCCTAAGGAAAAACATGATCATAAGATAAACCATTCAACATGTTATTTAAAAAACCTTCTTCCTGAATGATTGGATTTCAAAACAGCTATAAAGGAAGAACTAGCAATTGCATTTGATACTCGGTATTCCAGTATAATGTATGTTAAACACAAGAAAGAGCTCATTAATGGCTTCTTGAGCTCTCAATGATCCCTGATGGGAACTTCCAAGTATTGCTAAGACAAAAGATGAAAATGCATCCCAATCCTTCATTATGTGCCTCATTACCACAGCAGTATCTATCAAGCCTTCTCTGCCAAATGTCAATGTATTCTGGATTTTCATCAAAGATACTACCATGAATAGCTCCTTCTTGGATACCAAAACTTTGGCCAATATAGTGGGATTATAGGAAAAACCTTGAGAATAAAACACAACAGTATTATTTGTATATTGATGATAAGATCCAGCACTGTGACATGTTGAGTCAGATATTCCACAGAATCCATAGAAGACAACTGTGAAATATTGGCTATGGATTTGAACAATTCCCCAATTTCGTAGCGCAGCCAGTGCAACATAGGAATTATGCGCTACGAAATCACCTAACATGTAGCGCTGCGAAACTGCCAAAAGGATCTATGTGCTTTGTCCTCAAGCTAGTCTGAGAAATTTTGGCATTAGAATTTTCAGTGATAACAGATTGTCTACCTCCTCTAGTGGTAGTTGCACCTTAGTTCAAGCAACGCTTCTTTTACTGCCCCTTCTTCACTTTCTAGGGTTTTCCTTCTTGGGACAACACTCTTGTACATCTATGTTTATCTCATTTCATGTTGCTCTTGTACTCATTGTTCATTTCATTTTAAAGGGGTTATCTTTTTCCCTCCTATCTTTTGTTTGGCTACAATTTTTGGTTGTCACCAGTTCGGTAGGTCAATAATCAACTTAGTTTTGGAAAACCAATGTTCTTAAACTTTGATAACATCGAAAACACAACAGTATTATAAAAAAGGCAAAAATATAGGGTCATGCAGATAACAAAGGGCAGTAAATTGCAGTGTCATTTGATATAGGTAAAGGAGGAGGCATTATTTTACAGGTTTTGACTACTTGTCTAATCCTCATGACAGTCAAAACTAAGTTTGCAAGAGTAATCTGGTGTGTAGGTTTTGAACCACTTTATTTCTTATAAAGTTGTCTAGAATAATAAAATGTCCATGTAGTAGCCCCAGAGTCAGTTGGTTCAATGTTTCATTTGGAGCAGAATTTTATACATGGTTGCATGTATGTAAAAAGACAGGATGCTTCCACCAACCATCTTTAAAATTAGTTTTTAAAATAGGATATATATACAGACACAACCTATAGTCATAATGGCCCATACATTTAACCATGTCTAGTCAAAACACAACTAACACATCACACTAGACCTTTCATGAACAAAATGTCATGTCCCTTTTTGGCTGTCATATAAAAATCAAAGTACATCTGCTGCAAACAAGAGTTTGAGATCATTTGTTGGTTAGGAATATTATGATGCCTGCCACCCAAAGTTGATTTGCAAACTCAATGATTGGGTCTGGAGTGTTGATAGTTGTTCCTGTCATAAATACAAATTACATAATTGTGTAGGAAGTGGCCTGAATCTCAAAAAATCATTCTTGTCTAGAAATTTATGCTTATTATGTTTATCTTCAGTGTCATCAACAAGTAGCATTCTCCTTTTGCCTTATGGGTTACAAAAGACCGCATTCCAAATCTAGAAGCTTCTCCAATGCTTTCGATGTTATGGAAGAGAGAGAGAAAAGAATCCATCAAAAGTTTTATCTAATGCAAAAAAAAAGAGATTCAAATAGAGTTGCAAGGTAGATCACTCAGATCATAGTTCATTCATATCTAGGAACTAGTTGGAAAATGCCACCTACTAGCTTGGGCATTGATGCCCAATGGGAGATGTGGGAAGTAGAGGTAAAGTTGGCATGGAGGACAAAGTGGATAGCCTGTCAATTATGATGGATCTTATAGAAAAGAACTAGATAATGAATGAAAAATCAGTTTGAGCAACCCATGAGATGGGAGCCCGATCAACTAAAACTAGATCATAACTTATAAAAAACAACAACAAAAAGGCTTGTGTATGGTGACACTAATGCAGTATCACAATCATGATTATCAGGGTAATCATGAGATAGAATAAATGTCTTGTTCGAGCAGGAATGAGTTGGGAATATGGAACAACAAGTGAATATAAAAAGGTGCATTTCTCTCCTTTATACATCTTTAATCACTTATTTGTTAGAAATATGGGACAAGAACTAAACAACAGAAGACACAGTTCTCTCCTTTGTTTGGCCATACTATTCTCCAGTTACATCTCTTAGGCTTCCATTTCCTCTCAAAAACTTTAGATGCGCTCACATCAGTTGAGGGTTGAGATAGATCACCATCTTCCCTTGGAATAAATGATTTGTAGACTTTTCTCTTTGCCTGAGGTAGATACAAAGGATCACTTTATGTTTAAATATCCCATCTAAATGAGATAACAGGGAGGTTTTATTGCGTCTACAGGGAATTGGGAAAATTTTTATTAACATTCTTCAAACACTTCATTCAACAATGCCTTGCCTTGGAAATTAGAGATACATTTTCTCTCAGATTGTGCCTATTCCCGAGCAATTCTAGAGCAGCTACGCATAGTGCCTCCTCTTTTCATTAGATCCAGGATAATGGGGGATTGAAATTATTCATGAAACTTGGTTGGACAATGCAAGAACCATCCATCATTACTACCCAAGCCATACCACCAAGGCTTGAGACTCTACCACGTTGAGGGCACCTATGAGAAACAAAGCTTCTCAGAAGCATCACCACGGCAGAACACCTACTCAGAGAAGCATTATCAGTTTCTCCCCATCTAGTAGGAGTTCTTCAACCTTGTATATGAGGTGTGGTTCTACTTATTTTTCTGGCTCTACTTCAACTAGTAATCAAGAGCAGTTTAATATCAGCTAGGATTACTCACCACAACCCTATTAGTTCGGGAATCTTTCTAGAGGAAATTATTCAGCAGACACGTGGTGTTGAAGTCCATACCATTAGGTTGGATGATGAGAAGGACTAACTACCTCTTCTAGTGGTAGTGGCACCTTAGTTCAAGAAACGCTTCTTTTACTGCCCCTTCTTCATTTTCTAAGGTTTTTCTTCTCAAGACAACACTCTTGTACATCTATGTTTATCTCATTTCATGTTGCTCTTGTACTCATTGTTCATTTCATTTTAAAGGGGCTTTTATTTTTCCCTCCTATCTTTTGTTTGGCTACAATTGTTGGTTGTCACTAGTTCCTTAGGTCATTAATCAACTTAGTTTTGGAAAACCAATGTTCTTAAACTTTGATAACACCAACAACACAACAGTATTATAAAAAGGCAGAAATATAGGGTCATGCAGATAACAAAGGGTAGTAAATTGTAGCGTCATTTGATATAGGTAAAGGAGGAATTATTTTATAGGTTTTGACTAATTGTATAATCCTCGTGATAGTCAAAACTAAGTTTGCAAAAATAATCTGGTGTGTAGGTTTTGAACCACTTTATTTCTTGTAAAGTTGTCCAGAATAATAAAATGTCCATGTAGTAGCCCCAGAGTTAGTTCAATGTTTCATTTGGAGCATAATTTTATACATGGTTGCATGTATGTAAAAAGATAGGATGCTTCCACTAACCATCTTTGAAAGTAGTTGTTAAAATAAGATATATATGCAGACAAAACCTATAGTCATAATGGCCCATACATTTAACCATGTCTAGTCAGAACACAATTGACACATCACAATGGACCTTTCATGAACAAAATTTCATGTCCCTTTTTGGTTGTCATATCAAAATTAGAGTACACCTACTACAAACAATAGTTTGGTATCATTTGTTGGCTAGGAATATTATGATGCCTCCCACCCGAAGTTGATTTGCAAACTCAATGACTGGGTCTGGAGTGTTGATAGTTGGTCCTGTCATAAATATAAATTACATAATTGTGTAGGTAGTGGCCTAAATCTCAAACACTCATTCTTGTCTAGAAAGTTCTTCTTATTATGTTTATCTTTAGTGCATCAACAAGTAGCATTCTCATTTTTCCTTATGGGCTGCAAAAAATCTCATTCCCAATTTAGAAGCTTCTCCAATGCTTTCAATGCAATGGAAAAGAGAGAGGGTAACAAGGGAAAAGAAAAATAATCCATCCAAATTTTTAACAAATGAAAAAAACAGGAGACTTAAACCAAGTTGCAAGGTATATCACATATATCATAGTTCATTCGTATCTAGGCACTAGCTGGAAAATTCCACCTACTAGCTTGGCGATTGATGCCCAATGGGAGATGTGGGTAGTAGAGGTAAAGTTCGCATGGGGAACAAAGTGGATAGCCTGTCAATTCTAATAGATCTTATAGAAAAGGACTGGACAATGAATGAAAAGTCAGTTTCACCAACCTATGATATGGGAACCGCATCAAATGAAACCAGATCAAACTTATAACAGACAACAACAAGAAGGCTTGGGTATGGTGGCACTAATGCAGTATCACAGTCATGATTATCACGATAATCATGAGATGAAATAAATGTCTTTCTTGAGCATGAATGAGTTGGTAATATGGAACAAGGAGTGAATATAAACAAATGTAGTTCTCTTCTTTATACATCTTTAATCAATTATCTGTCAGAAATATGGGACAAGAACTAAACAACAGAAGGCATAGTTCTCTCCTTTTTTTGGCCATACTATCTCTAGTTCCATATGTTGTGCTTCCATTTCCTCTCTGCAGCTTCAGATGTGCTCACATCAGTTGAGGGTTGATAAATATCACCATCTTCCCCTGGCAGAAATGATTTGCAGACTTTGTTCTTTGCCTGAGGTAGACACTAAGGAGCACCTTATGTTTAAATATCATGTCTAAATGAGATAAGAGAGAGGTTTTATTGCATCTATTGGGACTTGGGAAGAATTTTATCAACATTCTTCAAACACTTCAATCAACGATGCCTTGCCTTGCAAATTAGAGATACATTTTCTCTCAGATTGTGCCTATTTCAGTGCAATTCTAGAGCAGCTACCCACAATGCCTCCTCTTTTCATCAAATCTAGGACAATGGAGGATTGAATTTTTTCATGACACTTGGTTGGAAAAAGAACCATCCAACATTTCTCCTTAGCCCACGCCAGCAAGGCTCCAGATTGTGCCATGTTGAGGGAACCTATGAGAAACAAAGATTCTCATAAGCATAACCAATGCAGAACACCTACTCAGAGAAGCATTACCAGTTTCTTCCCATCTAGTAGGATTTCTTCAACCCTGTATGTGAGGAGTGGTTCTACTTTTTCTTCCGCTTCCACTTCAACTAGTAATCAAGAGCAGTTTGATTATAGCTAGGATTACTCACCACAACCCTATTAGTCTAGGCATATTTCTAGAGGAAATTATTCAACAGACACGTGATGTTGATGCCCATACCATTAAGTTGGATGATGAGAAGAAATTTATACCTCCTCTAGTGATAGTGGCACCTT
This sequence comes from Pinus tabuliformis, assembly GCA_031772625.1. NCBI lineage: Eukaryota > Viridiplantae > Streptophyta > Pinopsida > Pinales > Pinaceae > Pinus > Pinus tabuliformis. Next base: position 290,568,365 of record CM062817.1, read on the forward strand.
AGTTCAGGAAACGCTTCTTTTATTGCCCCTTCTTCACCTTCTAAGGTTTTCCTTCTCAGGACAACACTATTATACATCTATGTTTATCTCATTTCATGTTTCTCTTGTACTCATTGTTCATTTCTTTTTAAAGGGGCTTTTATTTTTCCCTCCTATCTTTTGTTTAGCTATAATTGTTGGTTGTCACTAGTTCCTTAGGTCATATTAAGTTACAAATTTGATCAAACTTTGACCATATCTATCCTGCCCATATGAATTGTACAAACACATGTATGGATACCAAACACACATTGGACTGAGAAAAATGATTGTTGTATAGATGTTTGTCCCGCCCATACAAATTGTATGGACACATGTATTGATTGTCTATATAATTGTATGGATCTGAACAATCTGTATTATTGTACAAATCTGTATTGCGCTATCCACGCAGAAGGAAAATACCAGGGGATCCCACAATTCAATGGAATCAAATGACAAAGTGCATGTAAACACAAAGAATAGATATCTTGATTGCAATTTGATATAGATGAGACAATGTGTTTACTTTCCAAGTTATGAATCACAATGTTTAAGCTTTAAGCTGGACTTTCCAAGTGACTAATGATCCAGTTGCATGTACCTAGATGCAGGTTACCCTCAACATGGATTGGTAAAGAGGACTTCATGCAAATTCATATCCAGACACTATTTGGAAAATGCCACGTACTAGCTTGGGCATTGATGCCCAATGGGAGATGTGGATAGTAGAGGTAAATTTGGCATGGAGGAGAAAGTTGATCTTCTTGGCATTCCTGTGTTTTGTGCACATTCTGTGCCATTTTCTTTGTGCCCAATAACTATGTTTTCTAAAAATTACTGAAGGAAAATACCAGGGGATCCTACAGTTCATTGGAATCAAATGAAAAAGTCCTTGTAAACACAAAGAATAACTATCTTGATTGCAATTTGATATAAATGAGACAACATGTTTACATTCCAATTTATGAATCACAATGTTTAAAATTTAAACTCGACTTTCCAAGTGACTATTGATCTCGTTTCATGTACCTAGACGCAGGCTACCCTCAACATGAATTGGTCATGAATACTTCATGCAAATTCATATCCAGACACTAGTTGGAAAATGCTACCTACTAGCTTTGGCATTGATGCCTAATGAGAGATGTGAACAGTAGAGGTAAAATTGGCATGGAGGAAAAAGTGGATAGCCTGTCAATTATGATGGATCTTATGGAAAAGGACTGGACAATGAATGAAAAGTTAGTTTCAACAACCCATGAGGTGGGATCCCCATAACCTGAAACCAGATAATAACTTATAATAGACAACAACAAGAAGGTTTGGGTATGGTGGCACTAATGCAGTATCATAGTCACGATTATCAGGGTAATCATGAGACATAATAAATGTCTTGCTCGAGTAGGAATGGGTTGGGAATATGGAACAAGAAGTGAATATAAACAGTTGTAGTTCTCTCCTTTATACATCTTTAATCACTTATCTATCAGAAATATGGGACAAGAATTTAACAACAGAAGGCACAATTCTCTGCCTTGTTTGGCCATACTATCTCCAGTTCCATCTATTAGGCTTCCCTTTCCTCTCGGAATCTTTAGATGTGCTCATATCAGTTGAGGGTTGAGACAGATCACCATCTTCCCCTGACAGAAATGATTTGCAGACTTTAGTCTTTGCCTGAGGTAGAGACTAAGGAGCACTTTATGTTTAAATCTCCTATTTGAATGGTATAAGAGGGATATTTTATTGCATATAAAGGGAATTTGATCCAAGTGGATATTGGTGGCCACTCGCCTATTGCACTTGGACCGCCACCATTGTTTCTTTCAGTTTTTCAGTTTCCTTATTTGTAGCACAATTTACTATTTTTAGCAGTTTTTCAGGTCCTGAACTTCCAGAGCTATTTTGAGACCCTAAACGATGTTTTTCTGGGAAATATGGGACAAACATGGGCCACAGACCAATATTCTTCATTGAAAAGTTGTAGTCCTTAGATAGATATTTCTAACGAGGTATTTAGCACATCAAACGGAGATCGTATGACAAAGTTATGACCCCGGGAAGTTGATGTAACAATTTACCCAAACGGAGCCCATAGTTTGGCGCTTCATCTCCTAAGGTTAGGTTTTTGGATGATTAGGGTTTTCCATTGTTTCTCAATAATAAATAGGTCTTTGAGACTCATTGTAACACAGTTCAGAAGCATGTAGCCACCACATCTCTTCTCAGAGATATGCTACCATTGCCCGAGCTAGTCTTATTTCCATTCTGTTTGTAAGCATATTTCAGTATTTGATATTAATGAAATGGTGTTATTTCTATTGTATCTTTGTATTTATGGTTATATCTGTAATTTGTTGTGTTCCTATTTAAATATGAATCAGTGATATCAGAGCGGTCTACTCTTTCTCTGTTTTTCTTTGCATATCCCTAATGAGGTCGAGATATAAGGAGTTAGGGCTCGATTTGGTTGAACCTTTGCAAGATCAACCTCACAAACCCCGATGTCCACCCATGGGGGATGAAAATAAAGACGAGGGGGTAGGAGGTCCTATCAAAATATTGCTCGAGGAGGCCCTCGAGAAACAAAGGAATGCGATGATGGATAAATTTGCCCAGATCCTTCAACAGTTGCCCACCAGTAGTGCATCCACACCCAGTAGCCACTCTAGAGGCTCCACTCCTTTTAAGGAACAAGTAAACTTTGACACTCCCATATTTCAGGGCCAAATAGATGTAGATGCCATAGATAAATGATTAAATATGCTAGAAGGATATTTTTCTGTTCATGATTTTTCCAGCCGAGAAAAGTACTTTTTCTCTTCTCAAAGCCACCCCCACATTAAGGACTGGTGGGAAAGCTACTGTGAGTAGAAGGATGAAAGTGCGACCTCACTGTTTTCGGTTGCACCCACTTGGAATTCATTCAGGGACGCCATCAAGGAGCAGTACTACCCTGTCGGAAGCTATGAAGATAAATACATAAAGTGGATAACGCTGTGGCAGGGAAGGGACCAAGATGTGTTGGAGTTTACCAATATTTTTCATTCCCTTTGCATGAAGTTGGGTATCAAGGATTTCGAGAAACATTTGGTACTTAAGTACTGTGGCTGCCTACACAAGTACATCTAGGATGAGATGGAGTTCTTGGACATCTCCTTGCTCATCATGACATACTAATATGCCGTCAATATCGAGCAGAAGTTTAAATAGAAGAAGCGATACTTTGGATTTGTGAATCCGAAGCAAGGGAAAGGTTCCCCCAAACCGCAGAACAAAGGATAAAGTCAAGGCGGGGTGACCTAGGACAACTCACCAAAGCTACAAGCAAAGAACAACACATCAAAGCTGAAGAAGGACATGGCAAATTGGTGTGAGTTCCATAAGAGATCCACTCACAACACAATTAAGTATCGGGCCAAGCAGTCACTATTGGCCACGCTGAAGGCTTCAGAATCAGATGCATGTTTTGCCTCTGAGTCAGAACCCGACAAGGGGGATGTCAAAGGGAAGCATATTATTGATGTAGAGCCCAACACCATCATTGCCACCACGAAGATCTAGAAGGAGGAACCCGAAGATCTAGAGGAGGAGGAGTGCCTCTTCCACTCCTAGATGTGGGTAAAGGATTGCTCGCTACAGTTCATCGTTGATTGCAGGGGCCAAAAGAACCTCATTTTGGAAAAGTTCATGAAGTGGTTGGGCTTACCAACCATAGCACACCCACAACTGTACACCATCAGGTGGCTTCACCAAGCACAGGATCTTCACATGAGCTAGTAGTGTCTCCTTCCATACAACGTTAAGCCCTTCACGGATGAGGTATTATGTGATGTTTCTCCCATTGATTTTTCTGATGTATTATTAGGCCAACCATACTTGTGGAAGTGACATGTTGTGTATGAGTAAAGGCCTCTCTTTTTTATTGTACTTTGGGAAATAATTTGTACAGGATACCAGAGGTAACACTGCCTACTGCCATCTCTCTGGTTATTGCAAAACAATGCAGTAAGCTCATTTCCAAAACCAGGAAATTTGTTTTCCTAATGGTACACCCTCAGGAAAAGAAGAAGATGATGGCCGTGACCTCTAGACAAGGTCCCTCCACACGACAACAACAGATGGACAAGGTCGTGGAGGAGTACGAGGAAATCTTCACCTCCCTCGCAGGGGTGCCTTTGCACTATCAGGTCAATCACTACATCGATGTGACCCCAATTCCATCATTGCCCAATGGACCAATCTATCAGTGCTCCAATATGGAGAATGAATAAATCAATAGGCAGATTCAGGAGCTGCTACAGAAAGGTCACAATCGACAGAGTTCATCAGCTTGTGGGAGCCTGATTGTGTTTGTACAAAACAAGGATGGGACTTGGAGACTCTGTATTGACTATTGGGCATTGAACAAGATCACTATCCAGAATAGGTACCCAATCCCATGGATTGATGACCTTTTGGACCAACTCAAGGGGGAAAAATATTTCAGCAAGATTGACTTGAAGACCAGAAAGCACCAGGTACCAATCGAACCCTCCAATGTGTGGAAGACTACCTTCAAAGCCAAGGAGGGCCTTTTCGAATGGTTGGTTATGCCTTTCAGGTTGATGAATGCTCCAACAACCTTCATGAGGTTGATGGATGACATATTGCAGCCATTCACCAACTCATTTGTAGTGGTATACTTGGATGACATCCTGATCTTTAGCCAGAGTTAGGAAGAGCACCTCCACAACATCCGATAGGTTCTCCAAACACTACAGCAACACAAGTTGTGTGCCAATTTGGAGAAATTCACTTTTGGCATGAACCAGGTTCAGTATCTGGGATACATTATTGATGAATGGGGGGTGCATGTGGATCCAGCTAAGATCCAAGTCATTCAGGATTGTCCAGCCCCAACCACTATGATAGAGGTCTGCAACTTTCTGAGTCTCGCCAATTTCTATCGTAGGTTCGTGTTGGGATTTTCCCATATCACTTGGCCCTTGAGTTAAGTCACCAAGGGAGGAGCGAAAGAAAAATTCTTTTGGTATGAATCTCAGTAGAAGGCATTCGTAGAGTTGAAACATCACCTCTTCTCTACACCAGCACTCACATTACTAGACTTGCAACATCCATTTGAGATCGAGACAGATGCCTCTGACTATGCTACTAGGGTAGTCCTTACTCAACAAGGGCATCCAATGGCATATGATAGTGATACACTTTCAAACACAGTCCAGAAGTATCCCACTTATGACAAAGAGATGTATTCCATTGTCTAGGCCTGCTGACAATGGAAGCATTACATTTTGGGGAAGGAAATGGTCATCCACACAGACCACCGACCCCTGTAGTTCATACAGACACAAGGGAAGTTGCAGAATGATCTCCATCAGAAGTGTTCCACATACCTTCAACAGTGCCATTTGAATATCAAGTATAAGAAGGGAAGCACCAATAATTTTGCAGAATACCTCAGAGAACCACTGATCATGGTGTTAACCACTGTGATCAACTCTTGTGGGCATGATACTTCTGATTGGCCACTTCTCTACAAACGTTACCTAGAATTCAGCCACACATAATAGATGCTCTTGGAGGGTCAACACGTTCCATATTTTCACCTCCAGGATGCCTTGTTATTCCACCTGGGACACCTTTGCGTTCCTTCAAGTGAGCGTGCTAAGATGATTTGGGAAGCACACTACAGTCGGGTCGCTAGTCATTTCGGGGTCTAGAAAATGGTGGCAGTATTGCAAAAGTATTTCTATTGGCCGAATCTTTGACAACATGTCGGGAAGTATATTAGATCTTGAACTGCATGCGCCATTGCCAAACCAACCATCAAGAAGCAAGGCCTCTATACTCCACTGCCTACCCCTAGTCGACCTTGAGAATCCATCTCCATGGATTACATTTCAGGCCTTCCTTTGACTATGCATGGCAATGACTCTGTTTTTGTGGTCGTCAATAGATTCTCGAAGATGGCCATTATGGCAGCTTGCAAGAAGAATATAAGAATAGAAGCCACTACCAAAATCTTGTTTGAACGAGTGTGGGTACACTTTGGTATCCAACACTCTATCATCTCAGATCGATGCTTGACACCAAGCTCACTAAGTCCATAGTTTTCCATCCCCAAACTGATGGCCAGTAAAAGGTCGTCAACATGATGATCATACACATTTTGCACATGTGCAACTCAAAGCATCCACACACATGGGATGAGAACCTCCTCTATGTCCATCATGGCTATAACCGAGCTCTTCGTAGCTCGACTGGCCATAACCCTTTTCAGGCGGGCTTGGGATTCCATCCACTATGTCCCATTGATGTGGCCATACCATTTGCAGCTACTCACATAGATTCGGCTCATGTCCAGTCTGACACCGATAAGGCAAACAAATTCATTAAGAACATCCAACATATCTGCGAGTAGGTCCATGACATTATGGAGAAATCAAATGCCAAGTACAAGCAGTAACATGATCAACATCGGGTGCCACACAAGTTTCAGGTGGGAGACAAAGTCTAGTTGCATTTGTAGAAGGAATGCCTTACTGAAACCCTATCAGAATCTCAGACCACTCTGATATGGCCCTTACACAATTACTAAGGTTGTGGGACACAATGCATTTTAGCTCAATATTCCCCCATTCCTTGGCCTATGCCCAATGTTCAATGTGGACCGCCTTCGACCATACTTCCCACCATTACTAGACACATCAGACATTGCAGAACAACTCACACCTATAGAGTTAAATCCAGATTGCATGGAACAATCCATAACTGATCAAATCATTGACACACAGATCAATAACACTCGACAACAAAGGATCCAACTATATAGAGTTGTCAAAGCAAGACCACTCCTTCACCAGGGAAAGTGGCTCACCAAGGACCAAGTTCAACAAAAGTTTCCTCATCTCATGGAGGAACTCAACACAATGGGGACCATTGCTTCCTACGGAGGGACAAATGATCCAGATGGATATTGGTGGCCACCCACCTATTCCACTTTGACCCCCACCATTTTTTCTTTCATTTTTTCAATTTCCTTATTTGTAGCACAATTTACTATTTTTGGCATTCTTTCGGGTCCTGAACTTCCGGAGCTGTTTTGAGGCCCTAAACGAAGTTTTTTGGGAAAACTGGGACCAACATACGTTAACGAACAATGTAGTTCATTCAGAAGTTGTAGTCCTCAAATAGATATTCATAACGAGGTATTACGTGTGTCAAATAGAGATCGTTTGCCAAAGTTACAACCCAGGAAGTTGATGTACCAATCTACCCAAACAAAGCCATATTTTGGCGCTTCATCTCCTAGGGTTAGGTTTTTGGATGTTTAGGGTTTTCCATTGTTTCTCAATAATAAATAGGTCTTTGAGCCTCATTGTAACATAGTTCAGAGGCATGTAGCCACAACATCTCTTCTCAAAGATAAGCTACAATTGCCTGAGCTAGTCTTATTTCCATTTTGTTTGTATGCATATTTCAGTATTTGTTATTCATGAAATGAAGTGTTATTTCTAATACGTCTTTGTATTTATGGTTATATCTATAATTTCTTATGTTCATGTTTAAATCTAAATCAGTGATATCAGAGCGTTCTTCTATTTCTCTATTCTTCCTTGCATGTCCCCAATGAGGTTGGGATATAAGGAGTTAGGGCTCAATCTGGTTGAAACTTTGCAAGATCAGCCTTGCAAGCCCCGACGACCACCCATGGAGGAAGAAAATAAAGACGAAGGGGCAGGAGATCCTATCAAAATATTGCTCGAGGAGGCCCTCGAGAAAAAATGGAATGGGATGATGGATAACTTTTCCCATATCCTTCAACGGTTGCCCACCAGTGGTGCATCCATATCCAACAACCACTCTAGAGGATCCACTCCTTTTAAGGTACAAGTAAATTGACATTCCCATATTTGAGGGCCAAATAAATGTAGACACCATAGATAAATGGTTAAATCTGCTAGAAGGATATTTTTCTGTTCATTTTTTTTCCAGTTGAGAAAATATTACTTTTTTCTCTTCTCAAACCCACCCCCCACATCAAGGATTGGTGGGAAACCTACTGTGAGAAAAAGGATGAAAGTGCGACCTCACTGTTTTCAGTCGCATCCAATTGGAATTCATTTCAGGATGCCATCAAGGAGCGATACTACCCTGTCAGGAGCTATGAGGATAAATAAATAAAGGGAAAAATGCTGCAGCAGTGAAGGGACCAAGATGTGGCGGAGTTTACCAATGTTTTTCATACCCATCACATGAAGTTGGGTATCAAGGATTCTGAGAAACATTTGGTACTCAAGTACTGTGGCTTCCTACACAGGTACATTAGGATGAGATGGAGTTCCTGGACATCTCCTTGCTCGACACAATGTACCAATATGCCATCAAGATGAGAAAAAGTTTAAACAGAAGAAGCGAGACTTTGGATCCGCGAATCAGAAGTAAGGGAAAGGTGCCCCCAAATTGCAGAACAAAGGACAAAGCCAAGGCAGGGCGGCCTAGGACACCCTGCTAGAGTTGCAAGCAAAGAACAACACATTGAAGCCGAAGAAGGACAAGGGAAAGTGATGTGAGTTCCATAAGAACTCCACTCATAACACAAGTGAGTGTCGGGCCAAGCAGTCACTGTTGGTCAAGCTAAAGGCTTCAGAATCAGATGCATGTTTCGACTCTAAGTCAGAAACCGACAAGGGGAATGACAAAGGGAAGCAAATTATTGATGCAAAGTACAATGCCACCATTGCCACCACGAAGATCAAGAAGGAGGAACCTGAAGATCCAAAGGAGGAGGAGCGCCTCTTCCACTCCGAGATGTGGGTGAATGGTTCCCTGCTATAGTTCATTGTCGATAGCGGGAGCCAAAAGAACCTCATTTTGGCAGAGGTTGTGAAGCGGCTGGGCTTACCGACCATTGCACACCCACAACCATACACCATCAGGTGGCTTTACCAAGGACAAGATCTTCGCGTGAGCCATCAAAGTCACCTTCCATACACCATAAAGCTCTTCATGGATGAGGTACTATGTGACATTGCTCCCCTTGATGTTTGTGATGTATTATTAGGCCAACCATACGTGTGGAAGCGACATGTTGTGTATGAGTCAAGGCCTCATGTTGTTATTGTTACTTTAGGAAATAAGTTGTACAGGATAACAGAGGTAGCAGCGCCTACCACCATCTTTTTGGTTACTGCAAAACAATGCAGCAAGTTCATTTCCAAAACCAGCAAATTTGTTTTCCTGATGATAGGCCTTTAGGGAAAGAAGAAGACAGTGGCCACGACCTCTAGACAGGGCCCCTCCACACGAAAGCAACAGATTGAAAAGGCCATGGAGGAGTACGAGGACATCTTCACCTCCCCGTAGGGGTTCCTCTGCACTGTCGGTCCATCGATTTGACCCCCGGTGTGCATTGCCTAATGGACCAATCTATCGGAAATCTGTTCTAGAGAATGACGAAATCAAGAGGTAGATTTAGGAGCTGCTACAAAAAGGTCACATCTGACAAAGTTCATCACCCCGTGGGAGCCCGATCATGTTTGTACAAAACAAGGATGGGACTTGGAGACTCTGTATTGACTATCGGGCGCTGAACGAGATCACTATCCAGAATAGGTACCCAATCCCATGGATTGATGACCTTCTGGACCAACTCAAGGGGGAAAAATATTTCAGCAAGATTGACTTGAAGTCTAGAAAGCACCAGGTACTAATCAAACCCTCCGATGTTTGGAAGACTCCCCTCAAAGCCAAGGAGGGCCTTTTTGAATGGTTGGTTATGCTTTTCGGGTTGACGAATGCTCCTGCAACCTTCATGAGGTTGATGGATGGGATCTTGTGGACATTAACCAACTCATTTGCAGTGGTATACTTGGATGACATCTTGATCTTCAGTAAGATTTGGGAAGAGCACCTCCATGACATCTGACAGGTTCTCCAAACACTACGACAACACAAGTTGTGTGCCAATTTGGAGAAATGCACTTTTGGCATGACCCAAGTTCAGTATCTAGGATACACTATTGATGAAATGGGGGGTGAATGTGGATACAACCCAAATCCAAGTCATTTAGGATTGGTCAGCCCCAACTACTCTAATAGAGCTCCGCATCTTTCTGGGTCTTGCCAATTTCTATCGCAGGTTCATGTTGGGATTCTCCCATATCACTTGGCCCTTGAATCAAGTCACCAAGGAAGGAGCGAAAGCAAAATTATTTTGGTTTGAATCTCAACAGAAGGCATTTGCAGAGTTGAAACATTACCTCTGCTATGCACCAGTGCTCACATTACTAGACTCACAACAACCATTTGATATCGAGACAAATGCCTCTGACTATGCTATGGGCAATCCTTATTCAACAGGGGCATTGAGTGGCATATCATAGTGAGACACTTTCGGACATAGTCCGGAAGCATCCCACTTATGACAAAGAGATGTATTCCATTGTGCAGGCCTGCCAACAATGGAATCATTACATTTTGGGGAAGGAAATGGTCATCCACACAGACCACCACCCCTGGAATTCATACAGATGCAAGGTAAGTTGCAAAATGATCACCATCATAAATGGTCCACATACCTGCAATGGTTCCATTTGAATATCAAGTATAAGAAAGGCAGCACCAATAATGTTGCAGACTGCCTCATCTGACCACCGATCATGGTGTTAACCATTGTGCTCAACTCTTGTGGGCACGAGACTTATGATTGGCCACTTCTCTACAAAAGTGACCCAAAATTCAGCCACACATACCAGGCGATCTTGAAGGGTCAACAAATTCCATGTTTTCACCTCTAGGATGCCTTGTTATGCCACCCGAGAGACCTTTGTGTTCGTTCAAGTGAGCGTGCCAAGACGATTTTGGAAGCGCACTACATTCGGGTCGCTAGTCATTTTGGGGTCGAGAAAACAGTGGTAGTACTGCAAAAGTATTTCTATTGGCTGAATCTTGGAAAGGATGTCAGGAAGTAAATCAGATCTTGCACTGCATGCACCATTCCCAAACTGACCATCAAGAAGCAAGGCCTCTATACTCCACTACCTACCCCTAGTCAACCTTGGGAATCCATCTCCATGGATTACATGTTAGGCCTTCCTTCTACTAAGCCTGGAAACGACTATGTTTTTGTGGTCGTTGACAGATTCTCGAATATGGCCATTATGGTGGCCTACAAGAAGAATATCATAGTAGATGCCACTGATAAACTCTTCATTGAATGAGTGTGGGTACACTTTGGCATCCCACAGTCTATCATCTCATATCAGGGTAGCAGTTTCCTCGGTACCTTTTGGTCCAGTCTTTGGTCAATTCTGGAAACCAAGCTGACTAAGTCCACAACTTTCCATCCCCAAACTGATGCCCAGACAAAGGTCGTCAACAGGATGATCATAGACATTTTGTGCATGTAAAAGTCAAAGCATCCATGTACATGGGATGAGAGCCTCCTCTATGTCTAACACAACTACAACTGGGCTCTCCACAGCTCGACTAGCCACAACTGTTTTCAGGTGGGATTGGGATTCTAGCCACTATGTCCCATTGATGTGGCCATGCCATTTGCAGCTACTCAGGCAGATTTGTCTCATGTCCAGTCCAAAGTCGATATGGAAAACAGTTTCATTGAGCACATCCAACATATCCACCAGTAGGTCCACAACGTTTTGGAGAAATCAAATTCCAAGTACAAGCAACAACATGATCAACATTGGGTGCCACACAAGTTTCAGGTGGGAGACACAGTCTGGTTGCATTTGTAGAACAAACAGCTTACCGGAGCCTATCGAAAACTCATACCACTCCGATATGGTATTTACACAATTACTAACGTTGTGGGAGACAATGCATTTGACTTCAACATTCCCCCATTCCTTGGCCTGCACCCAATGTTCAATGTGGACCGCCTTCGACCATACTTCCCACCATTCCTAGACACATCAGACATTGTAGAACAAATCACACCTACAGATTTAAATCCAGATTGCATGGAACAAGCCATAACTGATCGGATCATGGACACATAAATCAAGAACACCCAACAAAAAGGATCCAACTATATCAAGTTGTCAAAACATGCCAACTTCTTCACCAGGGAAAGTGGCTCACAAGGGACCAAGTTCAACAGAAGTTTCCTCATCTCATGGAGGAACTCAACGCAATTGGGACCATTGCTTCCTAAGGGGGAAGGAATGATCCAGGTGGATATTGGTGGCCACCCACCTATTCCACTTGGACCCCCACCATTGTTTCTTTCAGTTTTTGAGTTTTCTTATTTGTAGCACAATTTAATATTTTTGGCAATTTTTCAGGTGCTGAACTTCCAGAGCCGTTTTGAGGCCCTAGACGACGTTTTTTTGGGAAAAATGGAACCAAAATGGTTTATCAACGAATTTTGGTATCTCAAAGGTTGTAGTCCTTGGATAGATATTTCTAACGAGGTATTGTGCGCGTCAAACAGAGATCGTATGCTGAAGTTACGACCCCAGGAAGTTGATGTACCAATTTACCCAAACAGGGCCCATAGTTTGGCGCTTCATCTCCTAGGGTTAGGTTTTTGGTTGTTTAGGGTTTTCCATTATTTGTAAATAATAAATAGGCATTTAAGCCTCATTGTAACATAGTTCAGATGCATGTATCTGCCACATCTCTTCTCATAGATAAGCTAGCATCGCCCGAGCTAGTCTTATTTCCATTCTATTTGTAACCATATTTCAATATTTGATATTAATGAAATGAATTGTTATTTCTACTGCATCTTTGTATTTATGGTTATATCTATAATTTTTTGCATTCCTTTCTAAATATGAATTAGACTTGGGAAGAATTTTATCAACATTCTTTAAACTCTTCAGTCAACAATGCCTTGCCTTGCAAATTACAGATATATTTTCTCTCAGATTGTGCCTATTTCAGACCAATTCTAGAGCAACTACCCACAACACCTCCTCTTTTCATCAGATCCAGGACAATAGGAGTTTTAAATTATTCATGACACTTTGTTGGACAAGCAAGAACCATCCAACATTGCTCCTTGGACTGCACCACCAAGGCTCTAGACTATTCCACGTTGAGGGCACATGTGAGAAACAAAGCTTCTTAGAAGCATCACCACTACAAAATGCCTACTCATAGAAGAATTACTCCCCAACTAGTAGGATTTATTCAACCCTGTATGTGAGGAGTGTTTCTACTTCTTCTTTCGCCTCCACTTCAACCAGTAATAAAGATAAGTTTGATGTCAACTAGGATTACTCACCACAACCTTATTAGTCCAGGAATCTTTCTAGAGGAAATTATTCAGCAGACATGTGGTGTTGATGTCCACACCATTAAGTTGGATGATTAGAAGGAATATCTACCTCCTCTAGTGGTAGTGGCTCCTTAGTTCACAAAATTCTTCTTTTACTACCCCTTCTTCACTTTCTAAGGTTTTTCTTCTCAGGACAATACTCTTGTACATCTATGTTTATCTCATTTCATGTTTCTCTTGTACTCACTGTTCATTTCATTTTAAAGAGGCTTTTCTTTTGGCCTCCTATCTTTTGTTTGGCTACAATTTTTGGTTGTCATTAGTTCCTTTGGTCATATTAAGTTACAAATCTAGTTAAACTTTGACCAGATTTGTCCTGCCCATACGAACTGTAAAGACACATGTATGCATACCAAACACACATTGGACTCAGAAAAACGATTGCTATATAGATTTTTGGCTTGAGCTTATAAACTATATAGACACATATATGGATTGCATTATATATATAATTGTATGGATCTTAACAATACTATCTGTATGACTATACAAATCCGCATTGTGCTATCATTGTGATCGTATGGGACTAAATGTTGCTAGAAACATCCCTTTCCTAGTTACCTGCTCTCTCTCTCTATCTTTCTAAACCCACTCAACTTCCCAAGTGTGTTGAAAGCCTCTACCTTTCCCTATATATATGCTTTTGGTAGAGAATCTATTTTTAAGATTCATCCTAGTCTAAGTTATGCATGAGATACAATATTAGGCTCAACTACTAAACATAAGAATTTCCCTTTTTTTACTGAAGAGAATTACAAAATAAAATTACTTTTCCAAGAATTATTTTTCAAAATTATCTCAAAATACTTCTTATGTTCACACTGAACCTGTGCAAAAGTTCACGTCCAAGCTATAATTCTCAGTAGTGAGATTTTTAGTACCTCAAAAAGTGTCAAGTAAAGCACCATTAATGGCAGCAATGAGCAAAAAAGATCTTGGCAAAATGAATCTTAACCGTAGAAAATGGTTAATATGGCTGATTTTCCATCATAGATCACAAATCATCTAAGTTCAAAAATGATTTTTGACAATTCGTTTCTTTTGGAAATTACATTAACATTTCACTATGCCATGTAATTATTACATGTAACCCCTCTAAATCAACTAGTGTGTTTAATTTTAAGAGAGACACATCACATATAGTTAAGTGATATACTTGTGTAAACTGATCACTACACAGATGAATCGTAAGGGATACAGTGCTTGGCTAAACTCCTGCACTATGTATTTCTTTCCCTAGTAGGCTACTCAACAACGTTTAGAAGTGAGTACAATATTAGTCTACTTTCTCAATATAAATTCCATATTTTTTTATGTAAATTCTCCATGGACTCTTTGCAGTCACATTTAAGTTTCATCACATTTTCTCTATATTTTCCATGAACTCTTTGCAGTTATATTGAAGTTTCTCTGAATAAAATTGCTAAAACATTGATGATGGAGTTTTAGTGATTTAAAAATTCCAAATGCATTTGATTTATGTTTTTTCTTGAAGCCCAACCATATTGAATGTTGGAACAAATGGTAAAGAACAAAATCACTAAAGCTTGTGTGCATTTTCATCGTTTTTTGCAGCACCATGTTTGCCTCAGTGGTGTTTTATTAGCAATTTTGATGGGTGTTTTGTCCTGGTTTAATTTTAGCAATTTTGATGGGTGTTTTGTCCTTGTTTATTTTTAGCAATATTGTTGGGTATTTTGTCTAATTTGCGGAGAGCAAGATCGTAGACTGGAAGCTGGCATCTGTATTAATACTTTCATGGAGCATTGGTACTATCTCAAGTTTCAATTGTTGGCTAGAATCCCTTCACTCAAATTGTGATGCTGCCCCACTTTTGTGGGATGGCACTATGAATAGGTAAGAATAAATTGATCTCAACAATAAAGAGAAAATGTATTGTCTCAAATATATGGCTTTTATTGAAACTTTGAATATGTTTTGAATTTGAACTTTGAGTTAAATCCATAATTGCACATAAATGGTAAATGGTAGGTTTTCCGTACAAAAAAATTTCAAACAGTTTGTGATAATTTCATTGAAATATAATGCTATCAAATTTGCAATACCCCATGTAGAATGTGTTCTAAGGAGAAAAGTAAGAAAATATAGATTACAAGTAAAAATGGTAATCTTAGTGTCCCTATCATATGAGTTTAATGTGAAGAGTTTTGGGAGGTGAGATATGTTTATTACATTTGTGGAAGTGTTAATCAAAGGAGAAGTAGAACTATCTATAAAAATTAGTGAAAATGATCTTATTTTCTAATGGAAGAGACAATAATAGCTCCAAACCAAGAGACTGTTATTAATAGTCTTCTCAACCTGAAAAAGCACGTCCCTGATGCATATTGCCTCCTTATATGTCAATGGTGGCTAGGAAGAGATGCCTTCAACTTCCTCCTCCACTTACACTATTGCTTCTATTGTGACCTTGAGAGTGTCTGTCTATGATGAGGATGAGTATCTCTTATCATGATGTATATGCTTTTCTTTTTGACAAATACCTCATATATTTCCAAATGTAGATCACTGAAACCATGAACCTCATCTCTCCACAACTCTTGGCACAAGCTAGTATCTTGCCCCACCACCACCCTCCCCCAAGGCACCAATATGTGATCATTGAGCTCTTTCCTTTACCTTGAATGTCAAGAGAGTCATGGTCAATTGCCTCCAACTTCCTTCTAGAAATTCTCAAACTACTAGTAGAAAATGATGAAATTAGTGACTAAAAACGTTAGTCATCACAATTATTTCAAGTGAATTACTACTAAATTTGCGCAGTTTTAAGTGACCGAACTAAAAATGACTAACTTAAATGACTTAGTCTAGGGATAAAATATATGACTAGATAATAAGTGACAAAACTAAAAGTGACCAACTTAAATGACTAATTTAGTCCAGGACTAAAATATATGATTGGATAATAAGTGATAAAATTAAAAATGATTAACTTAAATGACTACTATAATCCAAGAATAAAAATTTGACAAAGTAACAAGTACAACAAGTATATGAATTACTCATTTATGTTAGTAATTTTTAATTATGTCATTTTGGAAATGGAAAATTGCAATTTTGATATTGAAGTGTTACATTTCACTAGATGGGTCTTTGAATCTATCTACATTGTTAAAATTTAGAGACAAAGGGGTCTCTAAATCCATCTACAATGTTAAAAATATGAATACCCTTTTGTCTCTAAATTTTAGCATTATAGATGGATTCAGAGACCCCCTTCTTTGAATCCATTCACAATGTTAAATTTAGAGACAAAGGGGTTTTTGAGTCCATCTGCAGTGTTAAAATTTAGAGACCCCTTTAAAAGGGTCTCCAAATACATCTGCAGTGTTAAAATTTAGAGAACCCTTTAAGAGGGTCTCTAAATCCATATGCAATGTTAAGTACATAAAAATGACTCAAAATAACTAAAATTTTCTAGTCATAATGACATCTAACATAAAAATGACTCAAAATGCACATACATTATCTTGAATCCCTTCTAACCAAAACTATTATCCATTGCATTGTGAATAAAAGGTGATATGAGATTACTTGTGTTATGAAATGTGTGATTTAAATCATTTACATATAATAGTTCATCGATCTTAATGAAGATCGTTTTCATAAATCCCTTGGAGTAAAGATGTTGTGCATTACCTTCATTTTAATCATATTCTATAATATTCCCTAGTTGAAATCTTCTTGAAACATAACATATGATAAAAAAGAAATGCTAGTAAACAAACAAAATTGCATAAAAGTTTTTCTTTCTTCTATGTTATTGTTTCCTATGATGCCACCTTCCAACGTTTACTTTGAAACATGTGGTGAAATCTCTAGTTTTATATATTTGATAAATAGAGCATTTATAGTTTATATAGACTAATTCGTTATTGCCTTCTTGGGTGATATTCTTATAAACTACAAGACAAAAGAGGAGCATGAGTGCCATTTGAGGATGGTGTTATAGGTGTTTCAAGAGCAATAATTGTATGCCAAGTTGAGCAAGTGCACTTTATATCAAAGGAAAACCCATGATTTAGTTAACAATATCTTAGAGGAGGGCATTGCAATGGACCTAGGGAAGATGAAATCCATCACAGGTTTGACATCACCAAAGAATATTTCAAAGGTGAAAATGTTTACGGGTTTACCTAGTTACCACATGATTTTATTTAAGGTTTCTATAAGATTGTACATTCAATTATTTCATTGCAATAGAAATGAGTATAGACTGAATGGACTACAAATTGTGAAGATAATTTTCAATAGCTGAAATATTTATTAACCAATGCACCTATTCTAAAGAATGCAGATCCAAATGAGGATATTTTTGTGTGCATAAATGCATGTAAAGAAGGACTTGGTGGACCCCTTATGCAAGATAGGCATGTCATATGAATTGAATAAAATCAAAGAACATGAAAGAAATTATGCTACCCATGACTTGGAGCTTACAACTATTATCCATGCCTTGAAAATGTGAAGACATTGTCTTATGGGATGAAATTTTGAGTTGAAAATAGACCATATAGGTTTGAAATACTCACATAGACAAATTACATGGTTGGAATTCCCTAGTGTATCTAACTTTGACATCAACAACATTAAGGGAAAAGAGAATAAAGAGGTTAATGCACTCAACATTAAGAGGGTGCATGTAATACATGATGATATAGCTATTAGCATCTACAACATAGACTTAAAAATAATAATTTTGGAAGATTAGGATCAAGCTAACACTATTTACAAATTAAAGAAGGCTTACAACAAGGTAATTCACACCAAAAATTTAAAGACTACATGCTAGAAGAGGATGGAAACCTCTTGCAAAGGAACACAAGTTTTTGTTCCCAATTCTCAAAAATTGAGAAATTTAGTGATAAGAGAAATGTGCGATGCACCATACGTTGGACACTAGGGTACCAGAAAACTATTGTAGCTATAAGAATCCATTATTTTTTACGTAGTATGAATAATCATGTGGTTGATTACAAAGAAAATGCATGTAATGATAGAAGGTAAAGGCTAAATATAGACATCCAACATGATTTCTATATCCATTGTCCATCCCTAAATGAAAATGACAAATGGTTACCATAAGTTTCATCACCAAGCTACCAAGGATAACAGGTGAGATGATTCCATCATGGTAGTGATGGACAAGCTTGATGAGCCCCAAAAATGGGTAATTATATGGGCTCATTTAGCCTCCTAATTCGACTTAATCCACCATTATCATTAGTTTATTGCATGTTTTTTATTATATTTATGCTAATAGAGTGAATTGGGTTAGTCATTATGCCAAAAAGTCTAATGTGTGCTTTATGCAGATTTTTGGTCAAATTTGAGACAAAATCAAAGGTTTAATGAGCACTTGGTAGCCAAAATTCGTGGATGAACAAGGGAGAGGATTTGTAGGAAGGTTCCCCCTTCATTTATGAGCCCTTACCTCGAATTCTCCATCAAAAACTTAGAGCACAAGGGGCAGCCAAGCAAGTCAAGTAGTACTACTGTTAATTGCAAGTTTTGGTAGCCGAGTTCCTAAAGTTTAGGAGAACTGTTGGGGTCCTCAATTTGTATAAATAACAAGGCTTAAGGCCTCAGTCAGGAGTTAGTTAGATTTTAGTCAAATTGTACTTGGATTTTAGTCAGTAGGTTAGTCATTTTGTTAGTCTATTTTCTCACTTTAGTGCAGCTTTGTATCAACATATTTTCGAGCTTTTTCTTGTAGACAGTTTTTGGGATGTAAATATTATTTTTTGATCAATATAGATGAATCCAGCTTTGCACTAGCTCTAATATTTCTTAGGAGGCTGTAGCTCTTGGGGTTGGGCCCAACCCAAGTACCAATACCTCCTTTGTATACTTTTATGTATCTTTGCTGCATTCATAGAATAAATTCTGTTATTTAGGTTAAAATCTTGCTTTGCTACTTAGGTTGTTTTTGATGGTTAAAGTAGCTTTTGATGCTTCAAGTTGATTTGACAGTTTGGTAAAGGAAAATATCTTCAAAAAAGGCCATCAAGCAATCCTTGATCTCACTTCTCCCTCCTTGGGACCATGAGCTGAGACCAAGATGTCCTTGCTGCCACAAAAACACTGTTTTTGCCTCTTCATGCAATTGCTAGTGTTAGATTTTTATTTAGGAAAGTTGATACCAGTTGTACTTACATGTTTAGAATCCGTGCTTGCTTAGTTTCCATAGTTATCTTACATGATTTTTTTCCAATAAACTTCTGTTCATCATGTTTCTGGTTTTTAGGTCAAAGTAGGTCAAAATAGCTGGATCTCTAGTTTTTATAGTCTTTCTTCGATCAGTTTTGAGAAATAGTGTGCAGAGCATCTGTAATACCTCCCTACCTATCCTTCCTCCATCATACAACCTGCTCCAACCCCTAATCCAAGATTGCTTCCCTTCCTTTGCCTCACTTTCCCAATTTTCCCTAATTCCTACATTCTTGTGCAACATCGCTCCTTCCATCCTTGAACGAATCCAACCACCTTAATCACTCCTTAGCCTCATTTACAAGGTCCTATATCCCTTTTCATCCTCATCCATCCTCCATTTCCACTTTACCACCATTTTTCCACCATCAACCCTCCAAAATCCTCTTTCGGATCTTCCTGTAGAACATCCTGTAGAACCCGTGCAGACTTCCTGTAGAAGATCACGTGAGAAGTTTTTCGAGATCTGATCACTGTGAAACTCTCTGGAAGGGTGATAGGGACTCCTTAGGCCCTCTTCTCACCTTCCCAACCTCCTGCAAGTGCCTACCCCATTTCCTTTTTCCAATCAACCTCTGCACAGTAAAAAACAGTTAAAGCACATGCATAATAATTCTACAAGATTACTCAAAAATACAAAAAGATGTTCCTTTTCAGATTTCACTTCAGAAGTAGCTTAGTCACATGCACTTTACCTTTCCAAGAGTCAATGGCATCCATTTCTGTAGCTTTCATCCCTTTTCTTGCACCAGTAGGGTTAGTCGGTAAAACTAGGGTTTGCTAGGGTTTGCATTTCCTTTTAGCTTTCCGCTTCTTTCTGCAAGTAGATTAGTCTCTGTTGAGTTAGATTTCATCCATCACAGTTAAAATCTTCTTCTAAGAGCTCATAGAAGTTGGCTTAAGCTCCTAGTGGACTTGTGCCAGCTGATCAAGTGATAGCCTGCGGCAAGAGCTAGTACTTGTGCATATAGCACCGTCACTTCCAAGTTTGTTACGAACTACCAGGTTGATAAAAGTAAAGAAGGGAGTCCCAGGAGTTGCAGCATTATAACTGCAATACTGGAGCCCACCATCTTTTTGGCACCATTGCCAGGGAAGTGTCAGAGTATTGGTGATTGCTGTTTTTCTTCTATTTTCTACTACAACCTTCTACTAAGTAGTTTATTTCCGCAAGAGTAGAGTAGTTGTTTCATTTCCATTCTGCAATTTTATTTTTGCAAAAGTAGATTAGACATTTCCTACTTTCATTTCATTTCAACAAGTGTAGATTAGCATTTCAATTCTGCAAGCGTAGATTAGCATTTCATTTCCGCAATTTCTATTATGCAAGTGTAGCTTATCATTTCATTCCTGCAATTTCATTTCAGCAACATAGATTAATCCTTTCCTGCTTTCATTCAATTTTGAATTTTCATTTCATCAAGATAGATTTTAGTTAGTTGCAGTTCAATCTATTTCAGTTTTGCAGGTACAAGAAAAAAAAAGAAACAAAAATCAACCAGAAAGTTTTCCTTTCATGCCTTGTAGGAGTAGAGATAAGTCAGAAAAATGTTTGCACAACACCCCCACTACTTCACACGGCCAACCTTCTCTCTTCTTCGATGGTTGTGATTAAGAAGAACCCCTAGGTGGATAGCAAGACATATTTGAAGAACCTCTAGGGGAGAAGAAGAAGAAAACATTCCTCTGGAGAAAATGGCTGAAAACAGAAATGTTGGGAGCAGTACCTTTTCTTCCAATCTGATGGAAGATTTCAAGAGCGAGGTGAGGCAGTTTCTTGCCATGCAACTGGATACCTTGTGGATCCAAAGGAAGCAAGAGGAAGCCGAGAGGGCTTTGGCCATATTTTGTCCCAGGTGCACTAGAAAGCATCCTAGAAACGAATTTCCATTGCACTCCATAGAAGTGTGTTTTGTCTGTGAAAGAGACTATCCTACGAACCAGTAACCTTCCTTGCCTTGACTTAAAGCTGCATATCAGAGGGCCAAAGGAGCCACTGAACCACTCTATTTCATGAACCAAAGGAGGCCACATGGACCCAGAACTTACCAGCAGGGAATGCAAGGGACATCCTAGACCTATTACAACCCCTATCAAGCCACTTCCATGCCTTCTTGGGGTCCCCCTGCTCATCCTTCCTGGTCCACACCCCCTCCTTGGTCGTATCCATCTTAATACCATGCTCCTCCAGTTGCTCATTCGTTTCACTCTTATGCTTAGCCACAACCTTAGTGGAATGCACCTCATTAGGGGTGGAGGCCCCAGTACAACTCTCCTCCCGCTCCTTTTCCTCCACCGCCTGCTCAACCGCAACCATCGCCTCCTACTCCACCAAGGCAGCCCCAAATTCCTACTCAACCAAACCCGAACCCAAATAACAGGCAGGCTCAGCAAGTATATAGTGGGAAACCACCTGCCCAACCACAACCCCATCCACATCCATCTCAAATATACACCCCCACTCAACTACCCATACCACCATTTCCAAACCCGCACATTGGAGTAGCTCAACCCAATTGCAAAGCTGAGGTACAACACTTCCAAACAACTCCTCTTGAGCTCAATGATATTCACCATAGCTTAGGAAGAGTATTTCAAAAAAGAGATTATATTGACAGCATTGAAGGATCACATCCAACAAAAGAAGATTCAAAAGAGGAGATCAAAGAACCATGGGCTGCACTTGATAAAGAGAAGACAACAGAATCAGAGATCGAGAAAGCTCCCTCATGGTTACCATCAAATCCTCCATGTATTCAAGAGAAAAATCAGCAAAAAGAGGAAGATGAGAAGGTCATGGTAGAACGTGACATGAAGAATGATCTAGATCAGCAAAAGGACCAAGGATATTAGAGCTATATTGAGATATGGTTCCAGATGGTCACTAAGTTGCAACAGTACTCTCTTCCTCAACTATGTTTCATCCCTTTAAAGTCAAATCATTTGGTCTCTGAAATCTGGATACCTGTCAAAGCATGCATTTCAAGCCTCCACATCATTTTGTCTATCCTCTTGATGTGCACATGGCTCCATTGGAAGTATTCTTATACTTGAAAATGATTTTGTTTTTCAAGTAGGGTAGGGTAGGAAAAAAGAAAAAAGAAAAAATAAAGAAATGAAAATAAGAGGAAAATAAAAATCTAAGGTGAAATCCTCCTCGAAGGAACCTCAGATTGGCTCATTGATTGAAAACCTCCATGAGGTGGTCAATGGGTTGGAAAGAAGAGAAAAAGAAAAAAGAATAAGATCCCTGGGTGAAAACCTCCCTTAGAGGTGCCCAAGGCAGGCAATTAGGGTGAAAACCTCCCTTGGAGGTGCCTAAGGTGGGCAATTAGGGTGAAAACCTCCATGAGGCGCCCTAGTTGTTTCCAAAAAAAAAGAAAAAAAGAAGAAAAGAGAAAAAGAAAAATAAACCTAATTTCTATTGAATAATTACAGGTTGCAGGAAGGACATTGCAGGTTAGGAGGATCGCACAAGACAAAGACAGAAGTCAGCACCAGGCTGCAAGCATCCCTCACAATCCATTCCTTCATGACCACTACCCTTTCCCAAGATTTGGTCTCATTCGGACTGAGATTTCACCTTCTACAGGAAGTTCTGTGTCTTCTACAGGAAGATCCTGTAGAGCCTACAAACAAGCCAAGATTGATCTCCAAGGAGGACCCGAAAGTTAGGAATCTGTCCATGAGGCCTGTAAACATCCATGCTTCCATCCATCGCCATATGTCACCTTTTTCCATCTCCGTACACTTCCATTGCACTCATTTTTTTATGTTCTTGCATAGTCACACACTGAAATCCTGTTTTCTTCATACTGCCAGCAAAAACTCCTTAATGACAAATCAAGGAGCAGTTTTTCACTCACCATACCTGTTACCCTCCATCTAGATTCCTCATTAGCCAAGACCCAAGTCTGCATTACAGCCCAAGCTCATTTTTTCCTTACTGTGCAAAAACCGCAGAATGCTTTGATACAAAAATACATAGAGCAAAAATTTGTTTTTTCCCTAACTCGAAAACCGTGCATCCATTTAAAAAACTGTTTTGTGGGGAGTTGTATAGGGATGATGGCAACATGTCTAAGCAATTTTAGCCAATTCCAGTTCACGGTTTCCAAGAAATCAGCCTCCATCACCTTTAGCTTATTTTGTATTTTCTCCATATCTGTGCATCCATTTCAAAACCTGTTTCATGGGGAGATGAATATGGGTGATAGTACCCTACCCAAGCAATTTCAGCCAATTTCAGTGCATGGTTTCCAAGAAATTGACCTCTATCACCTTCAGCCATTTTCAGTTTTTCTCGAAATCTGTGCATCCATTGACCACAATTTTTCTATGGAAGGTGCATAATGATGATAGAAACATGCTCAAAAATCTTCAGGTCAATCCAGTCTATCGTTTGGGAGCTATGGACAAAACAAGTCGCCGTCCTGCAAAAATCTGGCATCAACAGCATGAGGGTGCAAATTTGAACGTTGAAACAGACTCCTGCATCTTACATCTAGCCAGAGGATACCTGCACAAGAAAAATAGCCACGTATCGGCAACCAAACCAGCATGCATCCACAGAAACAAAGGCATGCAACAGAACGAAAGGCCACAACACCTCACAGCAAACGCATTCAACTTCCAGGTACGTGACTAAACCCATTCCTTTGTTGCATGAATGTAATTTAAGAACTGCAAGGACAGTGAGATGGTTGTGATTAAAGAAGATCGGTGGCCAGCTAACTGGCCACCCTCATCCAGTTCAGACAGCACCTCGTCTAGTTCAAACAACGCTCAATGGGTGCAATCGGCACGTGTGCTCAGCCATCTTGGGAAGAAAACTGAAAACAGGTAGTGGTGGCTGTTTAAACTCCAACGTAATTGATGGAAGTGATTACGGGAAATCAACATACAGTTTCATAATAGCACTGCAGTCTGCATGGGGCCAATGTACATCTGGCCACCTCATCTCCTCACCACGGACCACGCCAGTAGTTAAAAGACAGCTCAGTTAATGCATTCACCACTCTTTGTTCACCGTTCCTTCACGATGTTCTCAACTGGAGTACACATCTACCACTTCCAGAGTAGTTAACCATTCGTCCTCCACCAGATTTTTGCCTGTTTTTTTTTTAAATCTCCCGCCTATCGGGCTCTATAAGAAGCATAGTTTTATTCTATAGGAACACTATCTACAGGAAGATTTCTACAGGAAGGGCAGAGAGCAGTTCTGCAGCCAGAAAATTTGAGATTTTTTTCAAAATTCAAGCTTGAAAAGAGGTAGGCTCAGGAAATTGCTCTGCATATAATATATCTATATAAGGTGGAGGATTAAAAACACACTAGTGTGTTGAAAGAAAGGAAAGTGAAGCTTAAAAGTCTGCCTGTGTTTTTTTCCTTCTCTGAGTTCTACACAGTCTCTCCGTTTTTTTGCTCTGCATCCAAAATGTACCTTTTTCTTTCTCACATTCTTCTAAAAAAAGGTATGCAACCATAGAAGCCAACTTTTGAAAAACCAAATTTGTAAGACTGTCCACTCTCTGAAGAAAAAACACTGTGTTATAAATATTTTCTGTTCTGTTAAAAGTATTGATTTTTCTCAAAAACCGAGAAGCAAATTCAAGTTGGAAACATTTTGAAGAAAAAATTGCAAATTGATGTTGTGAAAAAGAAGAACATGAGAAATTCCTAATTCCAAAAAGACAAACCTCAGCCATTTCTCTATTTCCGGTTTTGAAAGTTTGTTTCCTCCCTCCTCACTTGAACATTTCCAACAGTCACTACACATCATGATAGGGAGATTTTTAGAAATATGGCAGGGGAAGATGAGGAGGAAATAGAAAAAGAGGAAAAGACTAGAATGGAGAAAGAAGAACTTGAAACGGAGGAGGAAATCAAAACAAAAGATGAGAAGGAAGACCTAGAACAGAAAAGAAAAAGACTAAAGCAAAGAAGGAAGAAACTAAACAAGATGAGAAAAAAACCAAAATAGAGCGTGAGGAAGCAAAGTTAAGAGAGGCAGAGAAGACAAAAGAAGAAAAAAAAGGAAGAAGATGCACACCCTGAGATATCAGGGACACAAACACAAATAGGGGGCATATATATTTCTACAGGAAGTGAAGGAAAAGAACATAAGAAAGAGAAATCCCCAGCAATGTTGGCAAGGGAAGCAGTAGCTGTGCTTGCTGCATTAAGCACACCTACAAAAAAAAAGAAAAAGGTAGGGCTCCCTATATTTAAAGGCCAAGAAAAGCACAAGAATTCAAACAAGCAGAATAGGAGGAGTAGTGGAAGGACATGGACAAGAAGGTGGAATTTTATGGCACACATGAACAGACCACTTCAGAAGCTTGGGATGATAGGGAGGCCACCAGATCCATCAAGAATGAAGAGATAGATTAGTTGCTAAGAGGATGAGCAACATCTTCAGTAGGTGGGTGATGATGAGCCCCCGAAATGGGTAATTATATGGGCTCATTTAGCCTCCTAATTCGACTTAATCCACCATTATCATTAGTTTATTGCATGTTTTTTATTATATTTATGCTAATAGAGTGAATTGGGTTAGTCATTATGCCAAAAAGTCTAATGTGTGCTTTATACAAATTTTTGGTCAAATTTGAGACAAAATCAAAGGTTTAATGAGCACTTGGTAGCCAAAATTCATGGAAGAACAAGGGAGAGGATTTGTAGGAAGGTATCCCCTTCATTTATGAGCCCTTACCTCAAATTCTCCATCAAAAACTCAGAGCACAAGGGGTACCCAAGCAAGTCAAGTAGGACTGTTGTTAACTGCAAGTTTTGGCAGCCGAGTTCCTAAAGTTTAGGAGGACTGTTGGGGTCCTCAATTTGTATAAATAACAAGGCTTAGGGCCTCAGTCAGGAGTTAGTCAGATTTTTGTCAAATTGTATTTGGATTTTAGTCAGTAGGTTAGTCATTTTTTTAGTCTATTTTCGCACTTTAGTGTAGCTCTGTATCAACATATTTTCAAGCTTTTTCTTGTAGACAGTTTTTGGGATGTAACTATTATTTTTTGATCAATAAAGATGAATCCATCTTTGCACTAGCTCTAATATTTCTTAGGAGGCTGTAGCTCTTGGGGTTGGGCCCAACCCAAGTACCAGTACCTCCTTTGTGTACTTTTATGTGTTTTTGCTGCATTCATAGAATAAATTCTGTTATTTAGGTTAAGATCTTGCTTTGCTACTTAGGTTGTTTTTGATAGTTAAAGTAGCTTTTGATGCTTCAGGTTGATTTGACAGTTTGGTAAAGGAAAAGGTCTTTAGAAAAGGCCATTAAGCAACCCTTGATATCATCTCTCCCTCCTTGGGACCATGAACTGAGACCAAGACGTCCTTGCTACCACAAAAACACTGTTTTTGCCTCTTCATGCAATTGCTAGTGTTAGATTTTTATTTAGGAAAGTTGATACCAGTTGTACTTATATGTTTAGAATCTATGCTTGCTTAGTTTCCATAGTTATCTTGCATGATTTTCTGCCAATAAACTTCTGTTCATCATGTTTCTGGTTTTTAGGTCAAAGTAGGTCAAAATAGCTAGATCTCTGGTTTTTCTAGTCTTTCTTCAATCAATTTTGAGAAATAGTGTGTAGAGCATCTGTAATACCTCCCTACCTATCCTTCCTTCATCATACAACCTTTTCCAACCCTTAATGCAAGATTGCTTCCCTTCCTTTGCCACACTTTCCCAATTTGCCCTAATTCCTACATTCTTGTGCAACATCGCTCCTTCCATCCTTGAACGAATCCAACCACCTTAATCACTCCTTAGCCTCATTTACAAGGTCCTAGATCCCTTTTCATCCTCATCCATCCTCCATTTCCACT
This sequence comes from Pinus tabuliformis, assembly GCA_031772625.1. Classification (NCBI taxonomy): domain Eukaryota; kingdom Viridiplantae; phylum Streptophyta; class Pinopsida; order Pinales; family Pinaceae; genus Pinus; species Pinus tabuliformis. The sequence continues at coordinate 290,595,768 of CM062817.1, forward strand.
TTCCCACTGTTTTTCCACCATCAACCCGCCAAAATCCTCTTTTGGATCTTCCTGTAGAACATCCTATAGAACCCCTGCAGACTTCCTGTAGAAGATCACGTGAGAAGTTTTTCAAGATTTGATCACTGTGAAACTCTATGGAAGGGTGATAGGGACCCCTTAGGCCCTCTTCTCACCTTCCCAACCTCCTGCAAGTGCCTACCCCATTTCCTTTCTCCAATCAACCTCTGCACAGTCAAAAACAGTTAAAGCACATGCATAATAATTCTACAAGATTACTCAAAAATATAAAAAAGATGTTCCTTTTCAGATTTCACTTCAGAAGTAGCTTAGTCACATGCACTTTACCTTTTCAAGAGTCAATGGCATCCATTTCTGCAGCTTTCATCCCTTTTCTTGCACCAGTAGGGTTAGTCGGTAAAACTAGGGTTTGCATTTCCTTTTAGCTTTCCACTTCTTTCTGCAAGTAGATTAGCCTCTATTGAGTTAGATTTCATCCATCATAGTTAAAAGCTTCTTCTAAGAGCTCATAGAAGTTGGATTAAGCTCCTAGTGGACTTGTGCCAGCTGATCAAGTGATAGCCTGCGGCAAGAGCTAGTACTTGTGCATATAGCACCGTCGCTTCCAAGTTTGTTACGAACTACCGGGTTGATAAAAGTAAAGAAGGGAGTCCCAGGAGTTGCAGCATTATTGTTGCAATACTGGAGCCCACCAAAACATATGAATGGAACACATATTATTTCAATTAAGTTGATTGATAAGGAATCCAATATTTTGGAAATTTATATAAAAAGGAAATTGTGAAATTATATTTTGAGTTGGGATAACCTAGAAAACAAAGTTATTTTTGGGCTATATATTATAAAAGAGTTGTAAGAACATATGTTAAAGATAAATAAAATGCAAAGGATACATAAGATGGGTAGAAAGTTGTGAAAACAAAGGAAAAATGCATAGATATTTTGTTTGGTTGGGCATGTGTTTTTCAAAATGAAGGCTAAAAAGAGCTCACTAAAATTGGGAAGCTACCCATAATCGATGGCACAATATTGTGGGCCATTTGAAATCATAGATAGGATAAGGTCGGTTATATACATTCTTGCATTACTTTCATCCATGAATATTCATAAAAGTATTTCATGTATCTTTATTGAAAAAGTATGTGCCTAATCCTAACCTTGTGATTGATTAGAATATGGTCTATGTGGAGCACAAAGGGGACTTCTGGGTGAAGCCAATATGCATCTTAGACTTAAAATTCGAAGTGATCCTATACAAATCCATTATCTTGGTAAAGGTCTAGTGGACCTACTGCAATCTTGAAGATACCACATGGGAGCATGAAGAGGCTACGTGGGAGGACTACCCATAGCATTTTGCATATTTTGAGGAAATATGAATGTACATTTGTTCATAAATGACTAAAGACTCCATTTTATATAGCTAGGATTACTAGATTCCATAACTTGGATATTTCATGTCCAACTAGTGGTTGAGCCCTCAAAGGTAAATGGGACAACCTAAAGGATTGTGACGGAGAGAAGGGAGTACTCTTCCTTGGATTATGTAGGTTGAGGGGAGTGAGAGTTGGGCATTTGGAATTTCTATAATAATTATTAAGTTGTCAAATTATAGAGTGCTAAGATGTAATTTTTTTTATTTAGCTACATGTAAACCTATATGGTGATGTGCACCAAATATAGTGAAAAAATGTTGGGGGGGGGGGGGGGGGGGGGGGGGGGGGGGGGGGGGGGGAATGTAACACCCCGGTTTTGATCACTAGATTAAAAATGTATATTTTTAAATATGATGAATGTGTAAATTCCAAGATATATACTATGTAAAAATGTAGCCAAATATCACTAGCATTATTGATTTCAACGGTTTCATAATGTAAGGTGACCAATGTGTGAAACTTGCAATAGTCGAGAAGAGACAACAACAAAAAATTAGCCATGTTAAGGGTTGGTGTGGTCTAGGCCTAATGTGGATTTTGATGGCTTAAATGCCCTAGGCTATGGTTTCTTAGATCACATTATAGTCCCAGTACAAGTCATGGATACAATATCAAACAAAAAATTATATGCAAAGATTTATATCAAAAATAATAATATAAAATACATCACTAGTTATAAAATGGACATGAACATATTCATGGAAGACCTAGCATTCCATAAGGGAGAGGAATAAAAATAGGTCCAAGGGTAAATAAAATATGCCTAAAATCCCATGTTATTAGCATAAATTATTCTTCCTTAACATATAATCCCCATTTGACTTATTAAAACCAGTCATTGAATGCATTTTTGAGGTTGGTAGAAGAGTCATATCAATTAGTTATTGAAGCATGGGCTAAGTAAACTCATGAGGGGAGTGGTTTTATCGAATGCTTGTAAGAGGTGGGTGAGAGAGTCATATCACCTAGATGTGAGAACATGTGATGAGTAAAATTATCTATTGAATAATCTGAGTCAAAACATGCATAGGAAAAGGATTTGAGTAGAGGAGATAGATAACTTTCAAAAAGCAAGAGGGCAAAAAAACTAGATTTTTGGTGCTACAAGAGGAGAAAATACAATTTGTGTTGAAAACCAATCTCTAGTGTTCGTATTTATGATAAGAACTAGGTTTTCATGTTTGTGAGGTGTTCTCATTTAGAAATCACTCAAGTGCTTGTGTAAAGGTTGTTGTAAGTGCTCCACTAGTGGATAGATTTCCTAAATCCCACAACTAAGAGATTCCTTACCAATCTATGTTATATACCTAGAGAGGATGGAGATTGTCTGAGGGAGTATGATACATAGAAATAAATATCATCCTTAGATTGTGAAAAATGATGGGAAAGAGAGCTGGCTAGTAGGAATTATTGTAGGGGTCGCATCACTCTTAATTTACTAGGTATTGGTATCTTAGTGTTGACTATAGACATCCATAAGAGCATGCTCACCTTTGCAGAATCATAGCCCTAGATTAGGGGTGGCCTATTGTAGAGATAATTAGTCCAAAAATAACTATGGCTTGATGGAATATTTGACACTTTTAGCTAGTTGTGTAAAACATTTATAAAGATAAATATTCCAATCACTCTTTTATTTAATATGTAGATGTTATGCCTGAATGTTATGTTCAATTTGTGTTTTATATGTTTAAATATTGTTGTGAATGATTAATTCATCTACATTCTTGAATTTTAAAATCATGGACAATCACATGAGCCTATATATCAGACAACATACATTCATTTCTTTCAAAATGGTATTAGTTGGATTTATGGTAACATGCCTTAGACTAAGGGTCTAGGTATGTCACTCATCATATTATTGGTATGTTTTCAAAACCTAGCAAATTTTCAAGTAGAAGAATAAGTGTGATGAGGTTTAATGATATTTATCTCAAACATCCACAAAGGAATGCAAAAATAGACCCAGAGAATAGAGAACATAAATCATAAATGAATCCCAAAGAAAAATTATTGGTTCTTATTCATTTGGAAATGGATTTTTTATAGTTTTAGAAAGAGATCATCAATTGAAGATTCAATCCTTAAATTTGGCACGCATACAAATTAAAGGCTAGAAGAAACATCAAAATATGTAACTAACTAACAAACTCGCATTTAATATCTACAAAGGGATCTTTCATGGGAGGTGAACTACTAGTGATGATGCTCCTTGGCAATCATGGCCTAATGTGTCACATTAGGGCCTCCCAGCTTAGATAGATATTTCCCCACTTTCTTCTCAATTTAGTGATGGAGCTATGTATGTGAAATTGCTACTATATAGGTTATCACTAAACTTGTGAGCGCTATTAAAAATGATATGATGAACAAAGTTACAATGATATGCACAAGCATATGAATTAAACCCTACTCAATGTGCAGATGCAAAAAACTATGCTATGAAAAAAAATAAAAAATATGTTGTTGTTGTAAGCTAGCAAACACTACTAACATCACAGTGTGCCCATTGGAAAATTCTAATATATAAATTGAAACAAAAATCTTATCCAAAATGTAAAAACTCATTATGTCAAATATCTCACTCTTACATCTCAAATATTTAAGCTTTTGATCTTCAAAATGATCAACATGCATACTTACTTTCGTGACATTTCACAATAAAGAAAAATTATTATTTTCCACACCATATAAAAAAAATTGTATAAAAAAAAACAAAGGTTGAAAATCTTGAAATAAATTTAAAATATACCACTCAAAATTGAGCGCTTTCAAATATATATAACCATCCCATAATTTAACACATATTTCTCAAAATTGGGCGCATTGTTAAACATATTTTACTGTAATCTAATTCCCACAAAAAAACAAACATATTTTACCCTAATCTAATTCCCACCCAAAAAAACATAGGCCAGAATAATAGTTCGACACAACAATATCGATCTCTAATCTTCCCTGGGAATATATGGAACATGTACAGGTTACTGGATCGATCTTTAGGATATCTATATCGATTCCTGTTCTTCAAATCGATTGAACTCTAATGCCTTAGCTGCAGATTTGTTCTACGGTTTCACACAAATTTGTTCTATTTTTCACAGGAAATGCGGCAATGATTCACAGGCAGTTAGGGTTTCAGGGTTGAATTTCGATACATTGAGGGATCGGCGAATGGAGGAGGATCTCTTCAATTTATCGCCCCCACAAAACATCGATTTATTCAAGGCCTATTTTCGTGAATAAATAGTGAAAAAAGAAGAGCAAAAGAGAAGTGGGTGACGTTATGCTTTGCTTATTTATCTCTTGTTTGATTTGATAGACTCAGCCGAAACATAATTAATTTTGATTATTCCCGCAATAGAGTAGAGGACAAGGTTACAGTCAGTTATCCGTGGAGATTACCGAAATTCCAAATATTAGTATCACAGATAAATAATTGAAGGTGCGGGGATCCATTCCCATGACGCAAATCTAATCTGGAGGTGCAAAGATCAATTTCCATGACGCAAATATGCTATGTCATCAATTCTTCTACTCCACTACTCTATTCATGCCCTTGGACAAACCAATTTTCATAACATCCATACATTAGTGCCTCAAGGAGGAATAACTTATGTCTGGTAAGTTCATAAACTTTGAAGCATTTTCTTTTGGCATTTACGTTGATTTGATTCCTCTGCAATACCACAAATTTTGGTGTAATTAGTTTTAGGAAATAAAAATCCAAGCAACCCTCCTGCAAGAGAGAAGGTTCTTTAGACAACTTATCTGCCTCGTTTCCCAAAGTAGCACAACTTTGTCTAGGTCGTTTGCTATTGATTCCAACTCTTCCCTCCACCACCGCCACCGCCGAAGTTGTGATAGAAATCCTGGCCTTCCGCAAGAAGAGAATGAAACTGAAAAATAGCACTGATAAAGACGACCTCTCCAGTATTGAAAATGAGCATGTCGTCTGTTAGACGGTCAAGGCGCTTTACCAGCTGGTTGAACGCAAACAGAAAATGCAATCTCTCGGCTTCCTCTGTCAGTATCGCCGCAATTTGTTGAACAACTTATTTCTTCTCGTTGATCCCTCTCATCTTCAAATGCGGAGGTCCCCCGGGGCCGATGGCTCAAAGACTTCAAAAGTGGTATCCACTATGCTTCCTCCGATGTGTCCACATCAATTATGTGTACCACCTTTTCCTTTCCCATGGACTCCAGAATCGTTAGATGCATTATGTTGAAAGAAAATTTTAGATAGGGAAATAGAGTGAAAAACACCTGTCGGGCTGACAATAAATTTGCCATGGAAGGCTGCAAGTGCGTGGAATTGAGAGCCTTGTATAGGCCCGGCCATGACTTGCTGATCCGGGCAGCCAATCCTTCCATGAAATAAGTGGCGAGGTGTTGCATGGGATACCCAGTCAGACATGCCAGAACCAATATTTTCTCCAAATACAGGTTCGTCTACTCCATATTCATACTTGGCACAGGCAAGTAAGAGCTAGATGAGACACAAACCCCACTCCTCCCACTTGAGCTATTCCGGCCACCAATTACCTGCATCATGGGTGCTTAAAATGACACTACATATGGAATCCAGAGAGAGATGAGAGAGATTGCAATGGCACACCAAAACCAGCACCAACACCGACACTAACACTAGCACTAGGCTCAGTAGCTGATGATCCAGAAATCATCCTGGGCATGTTGGCGATTACTCCGTGCCTACAACAAATTTAAAGCCCTTGTTCATAGATTGAACCAGATTTAAAGCCCTTGTTCATGGATTGAACCAAATTTAAAGCCCTTGTTCACTTCCTCTTTTGTTCCTAAGTCTTCTTATAGTGTCTTATAAACAACTATTCCATCAAAAACATCAACCAGACATCCTACCTATCCTGTGAATTTTAAACTCATAGTTCTTAAAATGGATCTGAAAAACCTCTACAAAAACCCACCATTTGGTACCGAAAGACAAGTTAAATACAAATTTCTTTTTGTAGTTGAAACAAGGGTGCCTCTTCTGAATTCAAGTTCAGTTAAGCAACCTTCATGCAAGAAAGAAGCTTCTTTAGACATCTTATCCACCATTGTCTTGAATTCAAGGCATACATGTGACAATGAAGTAATTGCAAAAGAGGCTTATATCTCTTGGTCAATACTCATAATTGGGCATAGACTGAAATTACCAATGTTCCATCTCCATACACTTGAATTTTTTTTTAGTCCTCTTTCCTTTGCAATTTTCAACAAAATCCAAGGGGTACATATTTCAAATGGATTGTTTGAACCTTGGCCAACAACATACTTCAGCTTATAGTAGTTCATAGAGTCAAAACAACCTATGCTCCACATATACCAGGGTTTCCTTAACTTGATCTGTCAAAGAAGCCTCAAGGCCTTTCATGGTTAATACATGGCCTTAATAAGATTCTAGTAGAAATTTATTTGAGAAGTAATTCATTATCATCTCAAGCCATTCTAACTTTGTGTGTTACCTCTGCATATTTGATAACCAAATCCTGAAAGATCATCTGAATTTGGGTCCCCCAAATCCCATAAGAAAATAGGCACGTGAGAGCCTTATATGTTTCTATTGCCTTATCATATAACTAGTAAAAAATCCAATCAACTGAAATCATCTTTTCCCATTTAGATTTTCCCATTGTGGCTTGAGTAACCTCATTCCAGACTACTCTAGAAAAAGGATAAGTCACAGATCACTGATCCATAGTTTTTTCACTACTCTTGTAAAATACACATCTATCTTTCCCTACTTAGTTCCTCTTATGTTCATTATCCAAGGTGAACAATTTATTGGATAGGGATAACCATGGGAGAATGATGATTAGATCTGGTGACGAAGTCTTCGAGGAGAAGAGTTTAAAAGAAAGAGCCAAAAGAATAAAAATCCTATTCAACCCAGCCAAACTGGAATAGGTATAGAAATTATATAAGGGCAGGATTTTCCATAAAAGATAGGAATTACCTAATCTATTGGAAGGAAGAGGAAAACACAATGAAAGGAGAAATGCATTAGAAATAGATTTGGTGCTAAAAATCTCAAATAGGAAAATGACATGTATGACCCAAGGTCCACTAGAGAAAGTGGGAGAGGTGGGGGAAAGGGGAGGGATTCTGATGACCATGAGTTGCTGGGTGAGAATGATTTAATACAATCTTCTTCTCATTGAAATATGCAAGGAGGCTACTTGTGCTTGGGGATCATTAAGTCTATTTTGGATTCTTTGGGTTGATCGCATTAGTTCCTGTTAAGCAATAGCACTCTTGAACATTAAAGTTAGGAGCTACTAATGTTTAAGTCACATTATATGGTGAATATTTGACCAAATGAAATACAATATCAATTTATGTTAGAGGTTAAGTGGTTAAACTACCGAACAAGTAGGGGTGCCATAAATAAGTTAGATATGATGAATGGTGTGTGTGTCGGAGATGTAAGGATGAAACTTTATCATCAAATATTTTATACTTTGTGTCCATCATTGTCTTACGTCCATGCGTTTGCCTTGACCATATGGCCTTGATATTGGTTGAAGATTATTCCCTTGAGATTTTTTGTTTTGTTTGGATCACTATTTTTTCTAATAATCGTGAGATTTTCTCTAACCTCCAAAAAATCCCTCTCAGTTCAAGTACTACTTATGTCTCTAAACTTCCATGATGGATTAGTGTATTGCTATGTTTATTGTCATTAATGATTTTCCTTAGCAAATAGATGCATTTTTGTAATAACCATCCAATCTACAAATGTTTCTACATGTTTAGATAGATACATGATGGATTTGGCTAAAATGATAAAGAATCTTGGCACAATGATGAAAGATATTTACAGTGGTGATTGACCTAATCAGTCGAGAGGAACTTGCTGTAATAAAATATTGAAAAGCTACAAGTTGTCTTTCTTATATTCTTGATGGTGAATACTATATAAGATATACAAATATAGTTCAACATCCAGTTGTTTTTTTCACATCGTTTCCATTTGTGTTAGATATGAAGTGCCTTTCCCTATTTATTGCATGATGCAAAACCAAACTTGTATGCAATTTTTTCCCTTCAGCAATGGCCATAATTCATTACTGCATCTCTTCATTGGCTGTCACTACTTATCATAGTTGAGGTAATCCATCTCAAGAATTGTAAATCTCTCTAGTGACAACATTAAAAACCAAGGGTTGAATTCCTTATGTCTGGTGTCGAGGAATGAATATGCATTATGCAGGTCCATGTAAGAGATATGAAATGCAAATCTTTTCACATAGGTTGTTTTTTTTTTAAATTTACCATATCGTTAATGTTTTTGGAATTCTATGGAGAATTGTGTCCTTGCATTGTCAAGGTTCCATGTGTAATTTTGAAGCTACAATTGTTTAGCGAAATCTTTAGAAATTTTGATGTATCTCATAAATTTTTAGTTCAGCTGGAAAAATAACATTTAAGTTATACCCTAGAAGCACGAATTGAACTGAAAAATGGTAACAAAATTAGGTTCAAATGGGCATGCCATACACATAATGCAGTGGAGTTTTTATCAACTACTGAATGGCCACACATTTGTGATTTGTTAATGGCCTACCATAATCTCCATGTAGAAATAGAGGAATTTTTTAATTAACTAAACACAATTTATTAACTTCAAACATGCTTATTTGACTAAAATATTCTCTTACCAACAACAAATTCTAGGGCCTAAAGAGGACTTGTTTTAGAATGAGTGACCTCAGTGATCTACTAGTAGTTTGGGACTTTAGAAAGGTATGTGGTTAAATATTTATTTGAGATGATTTAAGAGGATCCATGGAGGAAAAAAGAGAATTTGGATTTAAAACTACTGCCAAATTTTTGTGATGCTTATTTTCTTGAAGTAGATCCTCAAGAGTGTGATTTGCTATTTTTTTTAAAGAGAGTGTAATCCAAATCTCACATTTCATAAGTTAACAAAAAACATTGAAGCATTTTCAAATAAAATATTACACATTTTCTATGAGTGGATTTTTGTGTCTAGAAGATATTGTCTTCAGTTGTGAGAGTTTGCATTCCACATAACCATTTCAAGAAGATGACTGGTATCTTTTGTTAGGGTCCAACCCTAACCCCCTTATTTATTGTAATAGGATCGAGTCATAGTTATAGTTAAGTAAAGAGTCAATAAAGCCCATATTAATAATTGTAAGTGGTTAACCCGCATTTAATGAAGGGACCATAGTTAGTTGCAAATGGGCCATGGTATTAGATAGATGGTATTAATAAGAACCATGGTATTGCCCCATGGTATTGCATGTATGAATCATATATAAAGGATAGAGACTCCCCTCGAGGAGCATCGTGTCTTATTTTGTCATTGAGCTCAGCTCTATTGGAGGTTGCCCCCTCGAAGAGGCAAGTGAACATTGCTTTCTGAATAATAAAATACTTGTTCTTATTTCTCATTGTTCTATGTTCTTGGTATATTTCCTCGCATATTTGGTATTCTAGTATCGTTTTGTAGGTTAAGAGCATAACAAGTGGTATCAGAGCACTTTCCAGGGCCGGTGGGATCTCCAATTTTTAGCAATTTTTTTTTGGCTAGAGACGTGTTCCAGCGTCTTTAAGTCACGGGATCTGTCTTTGAGCTCATAAACCTGCGGTTTTTGGGAGGCATGCACGCAGGAAATACAAGAGGTGGTCACTCTTGTTGGACTCCCTTGTAATCCCTGTGGGTACCCCTTCGAGTAGTAGCGCATTAGACAGAACCGCGCACGGACTGTCTTCCAAGTACCTTCGGGGTATATCAGAAGCCACCTAGCTCCCTTGAAACCTCGCCATAGATAAACTGTCGGCCATCTTGCTGCTACAGTACACCGATAACAACACTCGAAGAGATTACTTGCGCATATGATAGGGTAGTTGGCTTGTATGGCTAAGGGTACGGTTGATCCTCCTTGGTTAGTGCCCTAAAAAATTGGGCCAAGTACTACTGTCAGACCCTTATGTATATTGCGATCTGTAGCACCTGACACTCCTGGAGACCATAGTTCCCTTCTCGATCTATGAATCACGCATAATCTTAGCCAGATCAGATCTTGCAAGTGGGGTTATGTCGCAGCAGCAACAATCAGTTCTGTCATTCAGATCTATCAGATCCATCAAATCCGCAGCAGTAATCAGTTCCGCCGTCCAGATCTAGTAGATTAGCCATTTAAATCTCTTAGATCCATCAGATCTGCCATTCATATCTGACTAACTATGTGGGTTCCTATACCTGGGTGTGATTTTCGCAGGACTTTGGGCAACATTGACATTTCTAGGATTCGGCTACTATAGTATTCCTAAGCAAGGAGTAAAACTTCGTTCAGAGAAAATAAAAAAAAAAGTCTGAGACCCCCCGGGGCGCTTATTGGTGACTTAGCCCATAAGAATTAGGTCGATGAGCTGAGCAAGGTAGTACCATTCAATTTTTAGTGCCAAAAATTTCTGGTGGTCCCAAATTTCAAGTACATCGGATCAGTGCATGGTACAAACTAGAGCTCAAGCTATGGCCAATGAGAGGATTGACAGCCTTGAATCACAATTGCAAGATGTCATCTTGCAGCTGAAGACCTTAAATGGAACACTCTCTAAGGGCAAGGTGGAGGAATGCACATAGGCATCTATTGCCAATGTAAACATTAAGGGCGAATCTAGCTAGTCTCTTCACCTCTTTGGCACCCACCAACAATCCCATCTGTGACCACCCAAGCTGGACATGTATAAATTTGATGGCTCTCACCTAGCCGCATGGATAGCACAAATGGAGCAATATTTCACACTGAATTACATCCTGGATGATGCAACTCAGCTTAGTGTGGGTATCATGTACTTGGACAATGAAAGATGGCAATGGTGGCAATGGCATCAACGTTGCTATGGAAGGCCCTTGACTTGGAAGACATTCAAAAAGGCTCTTATGGATCACTTTGACCATGTATCTGATTTTTTGGGTCGTCTCACTAAGCTCCAATAGACAGGAATAGTGAATGAATATATTGTAGCCTTGAAGCCTTAGCTTTTCGCATTGGAGGTCTACACGATGACTTCTGTGCGGAATGTTTTGTCAGTGGTCTCAAAGAAGCCATACAAGCCCACGTCCGACTGCACCACCCTAGCTCATGGCTGCATGCTTGCAGGATAGCTCGTGAAGTAGAACGTGTGTTAGCGACCCAGTCCAATCGCCCAAATTTCATAGCCAAGGGTCGCCCCACACAGGCTCAAAGCACTACCCAAACACTCAAGGTTCAAAAGGTGTCACCAGTAGAAATGGCGGTAAGAAGAAAACAAGGTTTGCGTTACCACTGTGATGAGAAATACTCCCCCGGGCATAAGTGCAAGGAGCCCAAATTCTTTCAAATTGATGCTACTGATCATAGTTCATCGGAGGAAGCCCCATCACTTGAGGAACCAGAGGAGGAAGAAGAGGACACAATGTACTTGAAGAACCAATTATCTCGCTGCATGCTTTGGCAGGGATTTCTTCTCCCCAAACTCTCAAAATCAGAGTTTTATTAAGCATCGCCCAGTAGTAGTCTTGATTGATAATGGCAGTACACATAATTTTATCCATCAAAGAGTCACGAATGTGCATTGTTTTGTCTGAGCAGTTTCTAACTTCCAGGTCCAAATTGCTGATGGGGGGACAATGAAATGTGAAGGCCGCTGTGAAAATGTCAAACTTCAAATGGGGGATTATCAGTTAAAGACCCACATGTTTGCCATACACATGGGAGGGTGCAACATTGTCCTAGGTGCTAAATGGCTTCACACACTTGGTCCAATCACAATGGATTTCCAGGAGTTATATATGAGCTTTAAGCAGAAAAATCACACACATACCCTCCGCAGACTCCAAGCGAGAGCTCCCTCTATCATCAACTTACATCGGATGGAAAAATTGTTTAAAAAGGGCCACCATGGAGTTATAACCCAATTTAATGTCATCCAGGCCTTTGAACCCAATTCTCTTCATCTTCATCCTGAGATGCAACAGATCTTAAACAACCATTTTCCAGTCTTTGACAAGCCTCGTGAGCTTCCACCCTCGAGAGGGGAACATGATCATAGCATTACGTTGGTCCCAGGGGCCCAACCACAAAATGTGCACCCATATAGATATCCGTTCACCCAAAATAATGAAATTGAAAAAATAATCAAGGAACTCTTGGAAGCAGGCGTCATTTGTCCCAGCATTAGTCCTTATTCATCGTCGGTGGTCATGGTGCTCAAAAAAGATGGGGAATGGCGTATGTGTCCAGACTTCAGGGCCCTCAATAAGTTGATGGTCAAAGATAAATTTCCCATCCTGGTTATCGATGATTTGCTGGATGAACTAAATGGGGCTCAATTCTTTACTAAGCTTAACCTTCGCTTGGGCTACCGCCAAATTCGCATGAAAGAAGTAGACATTCCAAAGACTGTTTTCTGAACTCATGAAGGCCATTATGAGTTCCTGGTCATGCCATTTGGTCTTTGTAATGCCCCATCCACTTTTCAGAGCCTTATGAACCACCTGCTCAAACCATATCTCAGAAAATTTTTCCTTGTTTTCTTTGATGACATCCTCATCTACAGTCACACCTGGGCTACACATCTTTAGCATGTAGATCTGCTCTTACAACCACTCCGCCAGCATAAATTATTTGTCAAGATGTCCAAGTGCTCTTTTGGCATGGAAGAAGTTGAGTATTTGGGCCACATTATGGGGCGTGAAGGTGTCAGGGTGGACCCCAAAAAGATCCAGGCAATGCAGGATTGGCCTCAACCAAAGACCTTGAAGAGCTTGAGAGGATTTTTGGGTCTCACAGGCTACTATTGCAAATTTGTCCACAATTATGGTTGCATTGCTAGGCCCCTCACTCAACTCCTCAAGAAAAATTCATTCCTCTGGAATGATGAAGCACAACAGGCCTTTACAGCTCTCAAACATGCCATGTGTTCCACTCCAGTCTTAGCACTACCCGACTTCACCAAATATTTTGTGATTGAATGTGATGCTTTTGGTACGGGTATTGGGGCGGTCTTAATGCAGGAAGGTCGACCCTTGGCCTTCACGAGCCAACAACTAAGTGGGAAGAATATGGGACAATCTACCTATGAGAAGGAGATGATGGCCATATTATATGCAGTAGATACATGGCAACCATACTTATTGGGGTGACATTTCCAAATCTGCACAGACCATCAAAGCCTTAAATATTTTTTGGAGCAATGCCTATCCTCACCACAACAAAATAAATGGATCGCCAAAATTCTAGGATATGATTATGAGATAATTTACAAGAAAGGGCATGAAAATATTGTAGCAGATGCGTTATCTCGCCAATTTGAGGAGGAAAGTACCTTTCTCGCAATTCCCTTACCATTCCAGAATGGATTGAAGAGGCTTGCAAGGAATGGTTTTCACATCCCTGGTTCTCCCAACTCATTAATCAATTGCAGGCGGATCCAAATTCCACAGAGGGCTACTCGTGGCAGGATGAGATTCTTTGCTACAAGGACAGAGTTGTAATATCACCAACATCCACCCTCAAAAGCCGCATTTTGGTGGAGTTGCACTCATCTCCCACTGCAGGACATTCAGGCTTTCAAAAGACATATGCTCGCACTCGAAGATCATTTTTTTGGACATGCATGAGAAAGGAAATTCTTAATTTTGTAGCTGAATGTGACATCTGTCAGTGCCACAAAGGAGAAACAGTCAAATCCCCCGGCACCTTACAGCTATTGCCCATTCCGACCTCAATCTCGATGGAGGTTTCTATGGATTTCATTATGGTTCTTCCAAAGTCAGGTCAGTCATCATGGTGGTCGTGGACAGAATTTCTAAGTATGCTCTTTTTTGCGCCCTATCCCACCCTTTTACACCGATTTTGGTCGCTCAATCTTTCATGGATCAGATCTTCAAATTGCATGGCATGCCCACTTCCATTGTGTCCGATCGTGACCTGATCTTCACCAGTAACTTTTGGCAGAAACTCTTTTGGCTACAAGGTACCCAACTACAACTCAGTACTTCCTATCATCCATAAACTGATGGTCAAATTGAAGTAGTCAACAAATGTCTGGAGACCTGCCTTAGGTGTTTCACCTCAAAAAAGCAACATCTCTAAGTATGGTGGTTACCTCTAGTTGAATGGTGGTATAACACCAACTATCATGCCACCACCAAAATGACTCCATATGAAGCAGTTTATGGTCAACTCCCTCCTTCCCCTACTTCTTATATCAAGGGATGCTCGAAGGTACAAGCAGTGGATCAACTCCTACAAAACTGCACAACCATGCTGGCCCACCTTAGAGAGAATCTTCATCAAGCCCAAAACCACATGAAGCAACAAGCAGATCAACATCGCTCAGAATGCCAATTTCAAGAAGGGGATCAGGTATATTTGAGGCTGCAACCATATAAGCAAACATCACTCAAAGAAAAAGGTTGTCAGAAATTATCTCCAAAATTCTACGGACCATATTAAGTACTTCAGCGCATTGGAGAAGTCGCTTACAAGCTAGCTTTGCCACCCGCTACAAAAATCCATCCAGTCTTCCATGTCCCGTGCCTCAAGAAAGTGATTGGGAAAAATTTCACAATTCAAACCAGTCTACCGGAAGTGGATGAAGAAGGGTCAATCTAGCTCCAACCTGAACAGGTTCTTGACACATGAGAACGGCACCTGCGTGGCCACACGATCAAGGAAGTCCTCGTCAAGTGGAAATACACCTCTCCGGAAGATGCAACCTGGGAGCCAGCCACTATCCTTTAGCAGTTTCCACAGCTTTAGCCTTGAGGACAAGGCTATTCTTATGGGGGAAGGCATGCTAGGGTCCAACCCTAACCCCCTTATTTATTGTAATAGGATCGAGTCATAGTTACAGTTAAGTAAAGAGTCAATAAAGACCATATTAATAATTGTAAGTGGTTAACCCACATTTAATGAAGGGACCACAGTTAGTTGCAAATGGGCCATGATATTTGATAGATGGTATTAATAAGAACCATGGTATTACCCCATGGTATTGCATGTATGAATCATATATAAAGGATAGAGACTCCCCTCGAGGAGCATCGTGTCTTATTTTGTCATTGAGCTCAGCTCTATTGGAGGTTGCCCCCTTGAAGAGGCAAGTGAACATTGCTTTTTGAATAATAAAATACTTGTTCTTATTTCTCATTTTTATATGTTCTGGGTATATTTATTCACATATGTGGTATTCTGGTATCATCTTGCAGTTTAAGAGCATAACATCTTTGATGTTTTCATTTGGGTTATTTTTTCTTAGAAGTTTAAGCTTGAAGGTTTGCAGGATTCCATTGCTAAGGAAGTGGATTTGAAATTTGATGAAAGCTTGGAAAATGATTTGTGGAAGATGGAATTGTTCACATATTTTGAGAGGAAACAAAAAGAAGAATAAGGAAATAGTCTCAGAGGTGATGAAAATAGGTTCAGAAAAAATTTGACAATCATGAACTCAAATAATTTTTGTGGGACTTGTAATTCAATACTATTGTAATCCACCAGGAAAGTCTTCAGCAACATTTGGAAATGCAGTATTGACTTCATGTGTTGTGAATATTGGTCCTAAAGTTGCATCTGTTTTGTGTATTGAGGATGGAGTCGCTATGCCAACAATAGGTGTGACTCTCCCATCTAGTGGGGAAGACATATCAAGGCGTCTCCCTGATCACAATTCTCTGATGATGACCCTCAAACAAGTCTGGTGTTATTTCTTATGTTGTTGGTGAAATAACCAATGACCCACATTGTCACATGCCAAAAAAATATAGTGCATTGTATTTGATAAAACAAGTACCCTAACAAAAGGAAAACCCTTTGTTACTAGTGCTAAAGTTCTATCATATATGCAACTAGGAGAATTTCTCAAAATAGTTGCTCCTTGGTCTAATATTTAACAATAGAATCTTAACCTTACCCATGCAATTATGACCTTATTGAAATATTCTAACTTCATCTTCTCATTCTAAAACTAAAGCTATTACTAAATTCCCACTAATTATAGCCATGAAACCATAGTCATTGTCAATAGCATTGAAGCACCAAAAACACATGATATTTTTCAAGAATTCAATGCGAGATTTAATCCTAACAATTTACAGAACTAATCCAACAATCCTCATACTTCGTGGAGCCTTGAGTTAGAGTTCACTCTATAATTTCAGTGGATTTCAAATAAAGTTTGGATATAAAATGATTCCCAAGATAGCAAAAATTGCGCCACTCTTCCACATGCAATAGAGGTTCATATCTAAAATTATTTATTGTTTTCACTATGGTTCAAACAAGATTTCATTAGATTTCTATGGTGACCTCCACTTCAAACACATTCAACGAAATCGATTCAAACAGAGTTGAGCAGTGAGAATCCATTGGCAAGGGTAATGGCAGACTACGTATATCACTTTCATTTATTTTGCGAGCCATCTACAACTATGTTTATGAAGGGGTTTGGGATCAAGAATATTGCTTGATTAACTTCCGATAAATTTAAAGCTCTTTTTGGAAAATATGTAAGACATTAAATAGATGGGATAAATGTTTTGGTTGGTAACTAGAAGCTGATGTCTGAGTGTGGAGTGTCTACACCTTCATTTGCAGAGGATTATTTAAAGGATATGGAATAACATTCCAGAATAGGAATTTTGGTGGCCTTGATAAAAGACTAGTGGCAATGTTAGCCATTTCTAATCCATTTAGAAGGGAGGCAGTTGGTTCCATAGAAGGTGTAAAGATTATGGGCATACACCTAATCATGGTTACAAGAGAAAACTAGACAACAACTCAAGTTGTTCTGCAAGGGTTGGGTACTTAAAATGTCAAGGCTAATGTCATTTCTGCTGAAAAGGCTAAAACAATTAGTTCTCTTTAGAAGGATGGAGTTTATGATATGCAATGGGAAGCCATATATAAAACCTGGGAACTAAATTGGCTGAATAAGAATCAATTCTCATTCTCAGTTTCTTGGATGAAAACTTTCCAAAAATTAAAGGTAATCCACCATTGAAATGAAACACAATATCCCACATCAATATCATCTGTCAAATATGTAAAACTAACAATTTTGTCATAGTATGAAGTGCTCTCAAGAAAATGAAATCATAAGGCTTCTACCTAAATCTCACATTCACAATACTTATAAAATATATGGGTGATGGGGGATGTTCAAAAACACATCGTTGGTTCTACCCCAAATAAAATCCTTTAACTGGATATCGATATCATCCAAATAGACATCTTAAAGTGGTTCGAGCTATAAATCGATGAAATGTAGGTCCCCTATCCCTACCATACACCTTGCCTTAGTAGAACTAGGTGCCCTAGAATATTGATTTATGCTCATCATAGAAGAGCCAAAACTAAGTATTGGTTGTGTTTTTTCTATCATCGGTACTTCTAGGTTAATCAGAAAAGCCTTGCAACACAATTGACTACCTGCACATGATATCATAGACCTGCAATAGAATCTTGATATCATTCTTCCCTTGCCCAGGAGAAACTTTAAACTTCTAGTTCCAAATAGGGAATCAACCCAAGATTCTTCGTATCCATTTCAGCAGCCAACTCCCTCTTTCATTGGTGAGTCAAATACATAAGGAAGCAGATTCCTAGGTTCATCCATCACAACCTTGATATGGAGGCTGGAATTAGTTTTAGCAAGCCTTGATAGGTATGCATCAAATGTGCCAGTCAGAAGGTTAGAAGGTCTCATCAATTCATCAGTGGAGAATTTTTCAAGAAGATATCCATGGACATACAATCCATAATGCCAAATACCAACAAGGCTCATAGAAATGAATCAACACCATTATTTAGAAGATAAAATGGTCTTTAATACTTTAGTCTTTCTTATTCTACCTGCTCCCTCTGATAGTAATGTCTATCTGTTATGATCTTAAATCCTCTCATGCTTCCCAAGTAATCCGTATACTTTTTAAGAGCACTTATTTTGTTGCGACTCAAGACATTGATCTTAATATTCAATTTATTTTCTCTGTATATATCTCCAATAACAAATTTCTATTGGAGGTTGTGCTAGAATTTTGGAAAATAGTTAATCTGAAGATTACATTATGAGATTCTTTGGCATTGTTTCATGTACCTCCTATAGGCATATAGATATAGTTGAATAACCACTATTCCTCCTATCTACACCCTCAAGGGATAAGTGACCACTATTATATAAAGATATGTTATGGATTTTCACTCACACATTCTTGCATTTTCATGGAAAAAATTTCATCATCAAATCTTCAGTTTTGTGGTATAAAAGACATGCAATATATATTCCAAATGGCTTTCTTCCAAATAATGTTCATAAATTCTGACCACACTTGTAGAGACGTTTAAAAGCTTAGGTGAATCTAAAAATAAAACAATACTTTAGAAATGGGTTTTCTTTCTATTTTCCATGGATCTTATCATTCTTGTCCATTGCCGATATAGATTTTGAAGCAACAATTCTTAATCCATCTACTTCTAAGGACGATACAAATTAGATAGGTATTTGACTTCTTAGGAATCATGTAAACTCCACAATATTCACCTTGGGAACTTATATGTTGGACAATATGTTTATTGCTTAACAACCACGAATCTTCCTATAAGCCAATATTATCACATAATAAGGCAATGAAAAAGTAAAAAATTTGCTTCTGAATAAGAATCATATCCTATTGAAATTTATGAAGTTTCTTTATCCTTAGGTTCATTAACTTTGTCACAATTGATAAATCGATAACACAATAAAAAGCATCAATGAAAGTTTCCATACCCAACATTTTCATTGGGATGAAGTCAGAGAGCATATATTCCAGCCTCCCATGAATCCCAACACAATATAAGAGCATTGTTTCTGAATCCATGAATGGATTTTATCCACATTCCTTGGTAAACTTATTGATCTATGAACTTCCCTCAAACATAAAAGACCAGCACTAGGTGCCTTCAAATACCACACAATATTCATAAAAAAATGGGTGAAGTTTGAAAACTGAGGATTATTAAGATCACAACTTGGCTAGAACAATTCAACTCCATTTTTTCATTTTGAACAAATATGTTTGTTTTGATCGATGATTTCATGTGCATGAGAAGCATAGATTTTTCATTTTTTTGCTAGAATGCCTCAACTAAGTTTGATATAACACCAATACAAGACTATTGTGTGAAGTGAATTCCATAGGTATTTTACACAAATTACAAAGTATATGAACTTTAGATAAGAAATCATTAGTGTTTAGACAGTAAAGAAAGGTATTTTTTCATAGATTACAAAATATATGAAATTTAGATTGGAAATCATTAGTGTTTAGATAGAAGTTAGAGAAATATTATAGATATATAGTTAAATATTGATCAGAGCTCTTTTATTGCAAAATATCTACATAGGTGCATGGGAGGGTAGATCGATGAGGAATCCCCTTCAATATTTCTTATGGACCATTCTTAACTCCTTTCTCACTCTTGTATTCTCCTATTATGAAGGAGGATCTATGATCCAGGTGGATCTTCAGACACGGTGGCATGGGAAATGCTCAAAATTCAAAGTGGTGGAAAGGCGATGAACTTGACAACAGATTGAAGTGCTCATCACCCTAATTCCAACGGTGTGAACAACACTCCAATCCAAGTCCGAATGAAGAAGATAGAAGCAGTCAAAGTTGAGGGTTGACTTACCCATGTAGCAAGCTTAAAGGAGACGCAATTTTGACCAAACCTGGCCAACCTGGTCTGGATTTCGGACGATTCCGTGACCCTGTTAATTTGTCTCCTTCAGTCAAAAAATGGATTTTTGAGAAAGTTTAGTTGGTTTAATAAAAATAAAAATAAAAATATAAATAGGCCGATAGGCCACCAATCCCACCGGCCTTCCCAACCGTCATAAAAATAAAAATTAAATATTAGGGGGTGGATGGCCATGACCTCGCCACCCCACACGGCCACCACAACAAACATATATGGTTACGGTCAAGGTGTGAGCTGCCAACCCCATCGCCCACCACCGCCAACTCCCTGAACTAAAACAATGAGTGGGTGGGTTGGCCCTTGGGGTGCAAACCCAACCCAAACCCAAGCCATATAGTATGCGACCATGCAAAGCGGAGGAGGGTGCGGTGGGTGGGCTGCCCAAGGCGGGCCCGACCCAACCATCATTTAATTTTAAAATATTTCCGTTGGTGGTGTATAAAAAAAGGAGGAGGTGGGGATTGACCTCTCGACCTCCTCCCTATTAAACGAATTCATAACCAACTGCACCAACCACTTTATTGAGAAATCCATCCAAGAATTTATATTTAAACGTAATTTTTCAGTGTGCTCAGGCAGAGGAGGTAGTACACGTACTTCGAGGCATAATTTTGTAGGAGGGGTGAATTTTCATTTTGTTAGAATTTGAAAAATTTTATATGGTTTCAGCACTTCTCGATGCCACAAATGCAATGGCTCTGTCCATTTCTCCATCAAAGTTCTGAATTTTTCAACCATTTTTTAGAATGGAGGTATAAGACTCCTTTTTGTAACTGATGCTTGTACTCTTCTTTTACATGCCATTTAATGAATGAAGGCCTCCCCATTGATCGAGTAGGGCCTGGAGACATAGTCCAAGTCGTATGACCTCTGTTATCAAGCTTCTTGTCTTCTTCTCATGTTTATGTGTTTCTTCTTCTTTTCTCATGTGCACATTAAATTTCTATGGTTAAGTTGCAATTTCTACAAGTGATTACACATCTATAAGCAAAAGATTTTGGATCAAGTGGTATTAGAGCAGGTCTTTTTAGATGTGAATTGCATGTTTTTATGCTAACAAGAAATAGGCTTCGAAGAGGCGAAGGGAAACTAAAGTCTTTCGATCCCAAAGTGGGGCGTGCACATCGAAGGAGAAACATGGCAGATGAAGAGGCTCGTCATGAAGAGGAGCACAATTTCTGCAAAAACTTCTATACAATGGTAGAGAATGTTGGTCAGTTGCTTTCAAGGTTGGAGAAAGCAGAAGAGAGAAATCTAAAAGTACAAGGTTCAGTGCATGGAAATGGTGGAGAAGAACCCCCTCCTTCTCCTTCCACGAGTGAAATTTCTTCTTCCTCTCACCACCATAATCGTAGAAATTCAAGGGATGCATCTAAGAAACCTTTCTTTAAATTAGATGTCAAATTTGATCTTCCCATGTTTAACGGTGAGAGTAATGCAAAAAATCTTAAAAAATAGATTAGGCAGATTGAAATCTACTGCAGGATTCAGCAGATCGATGAGGACGAGGCAAAGATTCAATTGGCCTCTCTTCGGCTGAGTAGCACCGCTCTCGTTTGGTGGGAGAGAAAATTGCGAAGTAATAAGAGTATGGGTAATCTTCTTTCCTCATGGCCTAGTTTCATTTCTGCATTAAAGGAACAATTCTATCCCTTGGGTTACAAACAAAAGACTTAATGGATTGGCAATAATTAAGGCAAGGCAGAGGTCAGGATGTTCAAAGCTTTACAGAGGAATTTAGAAAACATTCACTTAATTTGGACGTTGCACTTGACTCACCTGAAGTAGTAACTAAGTATATTGGATCATTACATAGTTACCTTAGACATTCATTTTTATTGTTTGAACCAACTACTATTGACTCTGCCAGTTTGAAGGCAATCCATCTTGAGAATAGGGGCAAAAATGAAAGAGATGATCATTTCAAGAAACCACTTTTCAAACCTCCAAATGGAAAACCCAAAGTGAAAGGAAAAGGAAAGGAGAAGAGGACGACATCAACCAAGAAAGATGATGGAGAAAGACGTTATTGCAATCACTGCAAAAAGGAAGGTCATGATGATGATCATTGTTGGAAACAGTACCCGGAAAATAGACTAAAGAAGTATGGAGGAAACGGCAAGCAGAAGACAGTGGCAACTATGCAGCAAGACCTTGGATCCGATTCGGGAGATGAAGCATTGATCACAGCAGCAAGAACAAAAGGTACTCTTACACCTCATGTTAATTCTGAATCACATGAAGGCACTAATTCAATAGATGAGTCTCTTCCAAATGAACGAAAGAGAACTGAGCTATTTCATGTTAGAGTTGTCATAAATCATACAAAAGTGGAAACTCTATTTGATACCGGATCCCAAGCAAACTTAATATCAGAGTCCTTGGTAAAAAGGCTAGGCTTGGAAACTACACCACATCCAAAACCTTACCCACTTGGATGGATACATGATAAAGCAAAACTGAATGTAACTAAGCAGTGTAAGGTTAAATTTTTTATTGCTTCTAAGTTAGTGGGTGAGGTAAAACTTGATGTGAAACCATTGGATATTTGTGGCATGGTGTTAGGGAGTTCATATCTATATGACAGAAAGGCAATATTCTTCCGTCATGAAAACAAATACCAAATCACAAAAGATGGGGTAGAATATATTGTAAGGGCTCATCAAACTAAAATTAGTGTCAGCTTTGTAAGTGCAGGACAAATGAAGAGGTTGGTGAATTCCAGTAAGGGTTGCATGCTTATGATTGTAAGGGGAAAATATGCAAAATTATCTAATGCTTTCCAGGGTTGTGATCATGTGCATAAAAAGGAATTATGTGAATTAATTTCTAACTATGATGAGATGTTTCAGGAACCAAAGGGATTACCTCCGAAGAGGGAAATCCAACATGAGATCCATTTGTAGCATGACGCTCCTTTACCGAATATTGGCATGTATAGGATGTCGACCATTGAGATGGAGGAGATCAAAAAGCAGGTGCAGGAACTATTGAACCAAGGGGTCATCAAGCTGAGTACTTCTCCATGCATCTCACCGATTGTCTTAGTGCCAAAGAAATATGGCACATGGAGGATGTGCATTGATTATCGAGCACTAAACAAAATCACGGTGAAAAATCGTTACCCTCTTCCCCGCATTGATGACTTATTAGATCAGTTAAAGAATGCTATATATTTCACCAAATTGGATTTGCATAGTGGTTATCACCAGGTCCAAATTGCAGAGCAGGATGTGTGGAAAACCGCCTTTAAGACCAAACAGGGGTTGTTCGAATGGATGGTGATGCCATTCAGACTTTACAATGCTCCAGCCACTTTCATGAGGGCCATGAATGATCTCTTTAGGCCTTTCAATGATGAATTTGTTCTTGAATATCTAGATGATATCCAGGGAAAATTTTAAGAACCCCCCCTAAATTTATATGTATAATAAATGGGCGAATCTCCATGGTATATAGGAAAAATGGAAGGCAATTTTATCAATAATATAATATGTATATATAATTTTTTGGCGAATATCTCACCAGACATGGCAAATATTTTACTCAATTATAAAATCTTGTAAGATATTGGTATTACTATGGGTCAATACCATGGGTTATCATAAACTTGGAGCTTAAAAATTACTATTAGTAATTTATAAAAATTAATAAAATTAATACTTGATTTTTATTTTATTTTTTATTTAACCAAGCTAAAATGTTTAACATACATTAAATTACAACATCCATTTTTACTCTTGATCCACCAAGCCCGAGAGGGATCAAATATTTTTTCACTCTATGCTAGTTTTCATATCACGACCTTTGATACCTCTAGGGGGTTAGTAGATCGAGAGTAAAGATGGATCTATGCTGGTTTAATTCCCCCATTTAAATAGGCTACATTCCAGGTGAATACCATGGGTCAATACCATGTGCCATTTTTATTTTTATTAATACTAATATTAGGGTTAATAATGTTTTTTTGCATGGTATTAATAACAATCTAGTCCATGGTATTTGTCCCATAGTATTTTTCCCATAAGTTTCACCTAAATATAACGTATTCTTTGAGAGTTCATAAATATAAGGTGACTTATGGAGTAAATATAAAAAAATGTTTTATTTGTTTACCATACCTCTCGTTTATTTATATTTTTATTAATTTACCATACCTCTTTTACAAATATGGTATTTGGCCCATAGGATTCACTTAAATAAAACCTCTTTCTTGAGCCTTGATAAATAGAATGAGGGTTATGGACTAAATATAAAAAGAGGTTTTATTTATTTACCATACGTCTAGTTTATTTATATTTTTATTTATTTACCATACCTTTTGAGTAAATATAAAAAGACGTTTTATTTATTTACCATACCTACACTTTACTTATATTTTTATTTGTTTACACCCTTGCATGTATATAAGGTAACTTATGGAGTAAATATAAAAAATGGTTTATTTATTTACCATATCTCTCATTTATTTATATTTTTATTAATTTACCATACCTCTTTTATAGATATGGTATTTGGCCCATAGGATTCACTTAAATAAAACCTATTCTTGAAAATGGGTGAATGGATTCACTTAAATAAAATCTATTCTTGAAAATGGGCGAATGGAAGGTTGTAACTCCTAATTTCAAGGGCTAAATTTACCTTTTTTACCCTCTCCCTTAAAATAAGGTGGACTATTTGAGGTTTGTAAAAATGTACTATGATACAAAATATTTGCCCACTAAAAATTTAAAACCCCTTAATTTCGCCAAAGGGCGAACATTCGCCCCTAAAATTTTCTATGATGATATCCTTGTCTTTAGTAAGAGTTGAAATGAACATGTATGTCATGTGAAGAAAGTGTTTGATGTATTGAAAAATGAAAAACTCTATGTAAAACTGTCAAAGTGTGAGTTTGAGAAAACCTCTTTGGTTTACCTAGGTCATATTGTTGGTCATGGTCAGCTAAAAATTGATCCTTCTGAAGTTGAAGCAATCGTAAATTGACCTAAACCTACTAGTGTAACCGAGGTTTGCAACTTTTTGGGTGCAGTACAGTATTGGAGGAGATTTATTGCCAATTTCTCTATTATTGCAACACCTTTACACGCATTGACAAGTGTAAAGCAAGTATTTCAATGGGGAGGAAAGCAGCATAAATCCTTCAAAACACTGAAAGAAAAGATCAGCATCGCACCGGTCTTGGCCTTACCAGATCTCCAATAGCCATTTGAGATCAAAATAGATGCCAGTGGATATGACATGGGAGTTGTACTGATGTAGCAAAAGAAGCCAATATGTTACCATTTAGAGAAGTTCTCTCAAGCTGTGATAAACTATCCCACTTATGACAAGGAATTATATGCCTTGGTCCAGAGTGTGAAAAAGTGAAAACACTACCTGATCAGCAAGGAGACCATCATCCATACGGATCATCAGCCCTTGGAGTATCTTCAATCATAGACCAAGTTGCAGCAATCTCGTCATTTCAGGTGGATGGGTTTTCTGTAGCAGTTTCATCTGGTAATAAAGTATAAGAAGGGTACTAGAAACAAAGTGGTCGATATGCTATCCCGTCCTCCTATTTCTGCTTCTGTTATTTTGCATAATGCTTCGTTATCTTATGAAAGTTATGCTGAATAATATGCTAACGATGATGACTTTAAGGAGATTTATGCAAAACTAACCCATGGTTCACAGGTGGACAACTATCACTTGCAAGGGAAACCGTTGTATCACCTTGGCAAATTGTGCATACCCACGGGAAAAATGGTACATGTAATCCGGGATGCCCACACCTCCCTTGTGTCTAGTCATTTTGGTGTCGAAAAAACTTTGTGTCATCTACAACGATTTTGTTTTTGGCCTCATATGAAGAACATTGTGACTCACTATGTAAAGGGATTTGTGATGTGTTCTGTTTCAAAGCCCTCTAATAGAAAACTTGGGCTCTACACACCACTCCCTATTCCGAGTCATCCATGGGAAAGTGTGTCGATGGATTTTGTGGGAGGTTTGCCTTTGTCTATAAAAGTTCATGACTATTTGTATGTTGTCGTTGACCATTTTAGTAAGATGTGTATTTTAATGCCTTGTAAAAAGAAGATTATTGCAGAGCAGACTGCTCATCTTTTCTTTCAACATGTTTGGGTCCATTTTGGGTTGCCCACATCGATTGTGTCAGATTGGGACTCTCGCTTTCTCAGAGAGTTTTGGACCAGCTTGTGGAAGATGATGGACACCAAGTTGAAAAGAAGCACAAAATTTCATCCACAGACTAACGGACAGACAGATGTTGTCAATCGCACCGTGGTACATTTATTGCGAGGCTATTATGGGAAACATCCTAAGTTGTGGGATGAGCATCTTCCATATGTGCAACATTCTTACAACCGAGCAATGCACTCATCTATGCAGCGTTCACCATTTCAAACATGTTTTGGTTACCTGCCAAAGGACCCGTTTGATATGGTCTTTGGAAGGGAAGATGACTCCAGAGGACGTGATGACAGGGACAAAGTGTAGTAGTTCATTTAACGGATCTAGTTGATTCACCAAGCAGTACAGGAGTAGTTGGAGAAAAGTCAAGCTCGTTACAAGGCTCAACATGACAAAAACCGAGTCGACCATCAGTTTCAAGTGGGCGACAAAGTGTGGTTCGATATTAGCAAGGACAGAATGAAGGGAGAAGGGAAGAAGTTGCGACTAATCTGGTATGTCCCATTCACCATTTTGGAGAATATTGGAAACAATGCCTTTCATCTCGATTTGCCAATATATATGCAAATGTGCTTTGTAGTGAGTGTGGAGAATTTAAAGCTGTATGAGCCATCATTGATTATGGACACCGAGGAGGTGGGCACAGTTCCTACAGTTGATGATTTTGCACCAGAGTTTCTCGATGAGTTACCTGAAGACATCATCCTTGACAGAATAACAAGAACTTCATGACGAGGAGATGTGGAATACCTTCGAGTCGGTTTCAAGGGGATGCACCCTAGCAAGGAAAAATGGCTGGAAAAGGAAAGAGTGAGGGAACAATTCCCTTACTTGCCAATTGACTAATAAAGCTTTTGGCAGTCCAAAAGCTCCTCAATGGGGAGGATTGATCCAGGTGGATATTCAGACATATCGGCATGGGAAAAGCTCAAAATTCAAAGTGGTGGAAAGGTGATAAACTTGAAATCAGATCGCAGTGCTCGTCTCCCTGATTCCAACGATGTGAACGACACTCCAATCTAAGTCTGAATGAAGAATATAGAAGCAGTCAAAGTTGAGGGTTGACTTACCATGTGGCAGGCTTCAAGGAGACACAATTTTGACCAAACCTGGCCACCAGATTCTAGCCAACTTGGGCCGGATTTCAGGTGAATTTGTGGCCCGGTTAATTTGTCTCCTTCGGTCTAAAAATGGATTTTTGAGAAAGTTCGGTTGGTTTAATAAAAATAAAAATAAAAATATAAATAGTCTGATGGGCCACCAACCCCGTTGGCCTTCCCAAGCATCATAACAATAGACATTAAAAATTAAGGGCTAGATGGCCATGACCCCCCCACCCCACATGGACACCACAACAAACGTATATGGTTACGGTGAGGGCACTGGCCGCCAACCCCATTGCCCATCACCACCAACTCCCACAACTAAAACAATGAGTGGGTGGGCTAGCCATTGGGGCGCGGACCCAACCCAAACCCAAGCCATATAGTACGCGACCATGTAGAGCGGAGGAGGGTGCGGTGGGCGGGCCTAACCCAACCATCATTTAATTTTAAAATATTTCCGTTGGTGGTGTATAAAAAAAGGAGGCGGGGATTGACCTCCCGACCTCCTCCCTGTTAAATGAATTCGTAACCAACTACACCAACCACTTTATTGAGAAATCCGTCCCAAAATTTATATTTAAATGTAATTTTTCAGTGCACTTAGGCAGAGGAGGTAGTGCACATAGTTCGAGGCATAATTTTGTAGGAGGGGTGAATTTTCATTTTGTCAGAATTTGACAAATTTTATATGGTTTCAGCATTTCTCGACGCCACGAATGCATGGTGCTGTCTGTTTCTCCATCAAAGTTCTGCATTTTTCAACCATTTTTCAGAATGGAGGTATAAGACTCCTTTTTGTAACTGATGCTTGTACTCTTCTTTTACATGCCATTTAATGAATGAAGGCCTCCCCATTGATCGAGTAGGGCCCAGAGATGTAGTCCAAGTCGGATGAACTCCGTTATCAAGATTCTTGTCTTCTTCTCATGCTTTATGTGTTTCTTCTTCTTCTCTCATGTGCATATTAAATTTATATGGTTAAGCTGCAAGATCTACATGTGATTCTTTAACACGTCTATAAGCAAAAGATTTTGGATCAATCTACACAGGTGTGGCTTTACCTTTTGGGGTTGGGCCAAGGTCTTTGATAGATCACAAATTGAACCCTTTTGTTTTGGTTGTGGAACAATAATTGATATCGTTTTTCAAAATAGTAAGGTTCCTACATTGCATGAAATCCATTGGATTTTATTCTTTAGGGGAATCCAAAATATACATCAAGCACTACCACCCCAGTCCATGTAGTTGTGAAGTATTCAATCACTACCACAGAGAGTAACGAACTAATCATGATATCCACTACCAAGAGAGATGACAACTTGCTTCCAAAGTTCTCCACTGTATTTGGAATGATTTTTCAATGAAATTTTCTTTCTTAGAAATAAATAACCATCTCCATATTTCTAGGACTTAAAATGTTAGGAATAATTATGTTTAAATAGTAGGGTAAACAAGAACTTGTATTCATTCAATTTGAAAACTTTGCATGCTCTATCCAACAAACTTTAAATCATGCCTTTACAAATTGGAATATCAAAACCCCAAGAAACGTTTTTGGCATATTTGCAAATATCTTGATGTCTTGTGTAGTTTTCCCTGTTTTAATTGATATAATCGAGTTGTTACTAAACTTTGAGGATGGACAATACTTATTAAAATAAGTCATCAATAAATTATTATTGCTCTTGAAATAGATAGATTCAACATTATTTTTTGAAAATATGACCAGTCAATCCCATTCCTTGGCATTTGTAAACTTGTGTGAGGATTAGTTTTAGTAAGTCACATAAAGTGGAAATTGTTCAACTCAGAGTTTGCAGTAATACATGAAAGAAATCAATAACAATCCTCAACAAGTGATTGGTTAATTAATTTTCTAATTCATTGTATTCTAGTAACGCATACATTCCAGGAACCAACCAGGAGACCTGCTCGAAGCTTTCTTGTTAAATCTTCCTAACTCCTTTCTCACTTGCCTACTCCCATCATTTGATGGAGCTTCTACTATTTGAAGTGTGCCTTCACCCCTTGTGATTGGATCAAAATCTCTACTATATCTTCAATCTTCCTCTTAAATAGCTACAATTTTCTCAATCAACCCAACTATTCCATCAATATGAATTAAGTAGAAATTCCCCCCTATATCTTCCCTTAGGAAAATCTAACTTGAAAAAATATTTCTCCTAAAATAAAACATGTTCAATTTCCTATCATTTGGGTGGTTGTAGCCGCAATTGAAGTATGCGAAAGTTATTGGAATATGTGGTTTAACATAGTTTTCCAACTGGTTGAGGAAGAATTTACCCTCTTCACCTAGACTGGCATAGACAATATAGCTATCTAACCAAATTTTGGTTCAATATTAGATGGGAACAAATGACAATAAATATGAACAAGAAAAGGAAAAGTGGAAATTTGTACTAATAAGAAACCTAGGAAATACAAACCCCATTAAGTATATGTGTGTAGTGTAGACCATTTTTACTCTTTGTAGAATATGAAAACACAATGACATATGTTATGAGTGAAAAGTCATTGAGATTTAGGGCTGAAGCAATAACCTAAGCATTGGTATCACAAGACTAGGAGTAGAGCTACATGTTTTTTCCTTGATGTTACATCCAATGGATAAATCCAACTTTGTTAATGGATAATGAAGTAATGCTAGAAAATATATGCACTTTTCCAAGACTCTAAATGTTCAAACCATACGGGGAAACACTTTAACCCTTCTTCCACAATGATATGGACAATATTCTAGGGTTCTGAGCCCTTTCTGAATCTAGGAATTTCATTGGACTTAATCATGTCCCTTTCATTCCTATTTCTTTTTTGCGAATGCAATAATTTTCTTATCAATGTTTCATCTCAAGCCATGTTGTATTCTTCTTTCATTTTTCCCCTTATTGGACAGTTGATTGCCATAACATCCCCATCATTTCTTTCCATGATTTGATCCATCCCACTCTCTCTTTTCATCCTTACAACTACACAATTACATGAACAATGAGAGGATCATGACATTGATGAAGTTCCAAAGTGTTATTAAAGTAGACATGCCCCACTGTAAGATATTCAATTACATTGATGGTAAGTAGTGGGGTGTAGGATCCCTACTCTGCTCTACTAAGATGGATGATATTCCTTTTAATAGAGTTGAAGGAAACAAATTGTTGTGATCTTTACCATTGCCTATCCCTTTAACATGATATTTATTGCCTAAATACTAAGAAAATCATCCTATAAGCCAATGTTCTCACATGAAGAATATACATTTTGTATGGATGTCTTCAAACTAACTGTGTAGAAATTTATAGTTCAGATTTAGCCATTTTGTCCATCTTAAACTCAATTTTCTCATTTGTTTTCATCTTTAGCATGTGACTGAAAGTCAAGAAAGTCTTCTTCATATATGTTCAATCTTATTATCTTTGCATATAAAAAGATAAATAAATTCCTCATTTTATCATCCCATTTACCTTCCAAGCACAGTTGAATTAGTTTATTATACTAAAGCAATTCATGTGATCTAGTTTCCAAGCATGAATTTCTCTTATTGTTTCTCCTTAGAAAATTGATATTGAATAAAAAATTGGCTCGAGAATAAAACAAGTGATTATTTATTTCACATGTCACCTCTTCTAAAACTCAGTGTCTCTTCTTTATATGAGTTTCTTCTCTTGAGGCTAATTCCTCTACTTCCAATTACAATGAGTCTACGACCTAAGACAACCAAGTCGAACAAGATAATAGACAGAATGTTAGGTCCCTATACTACTAGTGTAACCCCTTATTGTTATTAGTGCAACCCCCTTATTATATTGTTGTGCCATGTTGTACCCATATTGTTATTATTGTGCCCCATAGAAGCCCACTATTGTTATTGTTGTGCCCTTACATTATTATTGTTATGTCGGCTTTGATTATATTATAACCCCTTAGATTCCTATATATACAAATGAGGTCTTGTCATTTGTATCATTCAAGAATTGTTCATCTGTGTAATGTAAAGGAGGTTTCCCCCTTGAAGATGTTGATTTCTAGGGTGTTAATCTATCTTTTTTATCTTTTTTGAGTTGGTTTCATAACATTTGGTATTAGAGCTTTGGATTCTAGGGTTTCACTACTCAAACAAGTCGTCGTGGAATTTTCTCTATAAAAAAAATTCTGCGACATTTCAGAACATTAAAAAAAACTCATTTGAGACGAAATCCTTTTAAACCTTGGGTCCAAATTTCAGAGCTTTTCTCGCTATCTATTTAGAGATATGATTTGAGGAAGTTAGGGTTTTTGCAAGATCTAGAATTCCATCTCAAACAGGTCATCGTGGAATTTTTGATATAATTTGTTTTCTACGAAGTTTGATTTTGACATTAAAACCCATTTGAGCCAAAATCTTGGTGAAGCTCAAGCCTAAATTTTAGATTTTTTTTGCTATATTTTTAGAGATATGGTCCAAGACATTTTGGGTCTCTATAGGCCCCTGAATTACATCCCAAACACGTGACCTTGGGAAAACCATCATAACTCTTTCTCGGAGAATTTGATTCAAATTTCGTAAAAAAGTGACAGAAAGAAGATGGATTTTAGTTTGTTGGGCATCAGGTTTAGAACCTAAGGTCGAAGCAGTGAAACGTGGTATGTCGTACAAGTTCGCTCTACTGAACTAGTCTATAATTAGGTCATCGTGGGAGATTGGGCATAACTATTTCCTCAGTAATCTAGTTGCGATTAGACTTGCATGGTTAGAAAGAGGAATCAAATGGATATCGTAGGTCGATAGTTCAAAAATTAAACATCTGAAATTACAGAGTTACAGTGGTTTCAAGAACGAGTTCCTAAAATCAAGAAAAAAATGATATGAGGAGGTTTGATGGCAAGGATCTGGTAAATTGGATACTACAGATGGAGCAATATTTTGATCTACATGTTGTACAACTGTTAAAAAAGGTACATATTGTATATTTATATTTAGAACCGAATCAATTTTTATGGTATAAAGGGCTTTGTTCTCGTAAAGCACTTGTCACCTGGTCAATTTTCATGGAAGAAATGAGAGCCCTTCTTTAGCCAATTGATAAATCTCAAACAAAAGGGTTCAATGGCAGAGCACATTGAGGACTTCCAAAAATTGAATATAATGGTAAATGATATTCTAGAGAAGCAAAGGATTGATGTGTTCATAGGGACTTTAAAGGATAACATTCAACATGAGGTTCGTCTTCGGGAACTTGATTCATTGGAGAAGGCATTCAAGTTAGTAAGAAAAAATGAAAGCATAATTATGGAAACAAGGAATCCTACCACTCAAAACTATAAATATGGAAGTGTTTTTTCTCCTAGCTTTCCACAACCTACAAGGTTTACACAAGAACAATTGGAATAAAAAAGAGAAAAAGGGTTTTGTTGCAATTGTGATAGCAAATACACTAAAGGTAATAAGTGTGCTAAGAAGAAATTATTTTACATAGATTGTGAAGAGGAGAAAGAAAATGATCAAGAAATGTCAAAAGAAGAGGATATACACCAAGAACCAACCTTAAAGAAACAAGAACTGAATCTGACCATATCTTGTAAAGCATTGGCAAGAATTACCACTCCTCAAACTCTCAAGATAGAAGGACATATCAAGAAGAAAAAGGTTCAAGAAGCGAAAGATCACATCGACCATCAAGAAATGAATCTGACAATATATTGTAATGCATTGGCCAAAATTACCACTCCTCAAACTATCAAGATAGAGGGACATATCAAGAAGAAGAAGGTAATAGTGTTGATTGATTCGGGCAGTACACATAGCTTTATTCATTGTCAGATAGCCAAGGAATTGAATTGCTTCTTATATCTAGCACCATAGTGTCAAGTGATGGTTGCAAGTGGAGGAACCATAAATTTCTTTGGAAAATGCTATAATATCAAGTTATCCATGGTAGAATATGTATTGAATAGCCCAATGCTTTCGATTCCAATGGGTGGTGTTGATGTTGTACTAGGAGTCCAATTACTACAATCCTTGGGTACAATAGCTTTTAATTTTCAAGAAATTTTCATGAATTTTTCTTCGGAAGGAAAGGAAGTTGAATTAAGGGGTACCATAAGGAAATTGGGAAAGATAATCATCTCTAACAGAATGAAAAATCTTCTAAATAAAGAACAAAGAGGCATAATTGCACAATTATGTTCGCTAGAGGTTCCCACATCAAAATCATTTATTTCTCCGGATCTGGAAAATGTCTTGGACAATCATTCCAAGGTATTTGAGACTCCCGAAGGCCTCAAACCTATTCGTGATCATGATCATGCTATTCATTTGATTCCAGGAAGTGTTCCTCCAAACATCAAGCCTTACAAATATCCATATGCCTTCAAAGGAGTTAAATTGAATGTATGGTTGTCGAAATGCTAGAGGTTGGTATAATTATCCAACCAAATTCAATAAATGAAGCAAGGGATGAACGGAATAATGACGAAGCAGGGTGGGAACTCATTAAAAAGTTGCAGAAGATCCCAGTTCAAACAATATTGCCAGAACTTGAAAAGGAAGGAAAAATCATATTGGAACCTGAAGCAGTCACAGAAGCGAGAAATCAACAACTACAAAATCGATCAATTTCAGAGTATCTCATCAAGTGGAAGAACTTACCCACTGAAGATTCCACATGAAGGATGATAATTTTATACAGAAGCATCCAAAACTACTCAAGTGTTGAGGAAAACACTTTTTGAAGGAGAGGCATGTTAGGTCCCTATACTACTAGTGTAACTCCTTATTGTTATTGTGTGACCCCCTTATTATATTTTTGTGCCCTTGTAGTACCCATATTGCTCTTATTGTGCCCCATAGAAGCCCAATAATTTTCATCATATCATCTTCTGTATCTAATTTATATGTCTGTCTGGGTGGCCACTCCACTTCCATCATCTTCTACAGGGGCATGTACTAGGAGGAACCCATGTAGCTTAGCTAATCTTGCTCTGGATCCTGAAAGGGTTCTCAGAGCTAGATTACATAAGCTCTCTTCTCGTACACTCCTTAACAATCTCGGCCAAGAAGCTCTCTGTGACATCTATTCACTCTTCTTGAATCCTCCTGTTGGAGACATCATGGATATCTATGAACCTCTTAACTTTGCTAACATCCAAGGTTATCCTCATAACCTTCCTAATAATGGTCTAGATAAGCTACCCACTTTCCAAGGAAATAATGCAATCACTGTTAAAACTCATTTATATGCTTTTCAGACTTGTTGGGCTAAATTCGATCAGGCTCAAAACTATGAGGATGTGAAAATGAAATGCTTCATTTTGACCCTTTAGCATGATTCTATGGATTGGTTTAGGGATAGGCCTAATCATAGCACTGATTCATATGATTCCCTCCTTAATGCTTTTAGAGAGAAATTTGGTGATAAGAAAGAATATCAATTTATATGTTAGGTCCTTATACTACTAGTGTAACCCATTATTGTTGTTAGTACAACCCCCTTATTAAATTGTTGTGCCCATGTAGTCCCCATATTGTTATTATTGTGCCCCATAGAAGCCCACTATTGTTATTATTGTGCCCTTACATTATTATTGTTATGTCGGCTCTGATTATATTACGACCCCTTAGACTCCTATATATAGAAAGGAGGTCTTGTCATTTGTATCATCCAAGAATTGTTCATTTGTGTAATGTAAAGGAGGTTGCCCCCTTGAAGATGTTGATTTCTAAGGCCTTGATCTATCTTTTATATCTTTTTGTGAGCTAGTTTCATAACATTTGGTATCAGAGCTTTGGATTCTAGGTTTTCGCTACTCCAAATAGGTCTTCGTGGAATTTTCGCTATAAATTTTTTTCTACGACGTTTTAGATGATAACAAACAACCCATTTGAGACTAAATCATTCTAAACCTTGAATCCTAATTCTAGATCTTGTATTGCTATATTTTTGGAGATATGATATGAGAAAGTTAGGGTTTTTGCAAGCTCCAAAATTCCTAATCAAACAGGTCATCGTGGAATTTTCGCTATAATTGATTTTCTACAAAGTTTCAAATTCTGAAATTAGAATCCATTTGAGCCAACGATGTGGTGAAGGGTGGGCTCAAAGTTTAGATCTTTTTGCGCTATATTTTCAGATATACAGTGTAAGGAATTTAGGGTTTCTGCAAGCTTCCAAATTACATTCCAAACATGTGACATTGGGAAAATCATCATAACACTCTCTTGAAGCATTAGATTCAAATTTCGTAAAAAGTGATAGAAATAAGACATATTTAAGTTTGTGGGGTATTAGTTTCAAAACCTAAGGTTGAAACAGTGACACGTGGCACACCATACAAGTTCACTCTACTGAACCAGTCTATAATTAATTCATCGCGGGAGATTGGGAATAAAACTTTCTTCAGGAATTGAAATGTGATCATACTTGTGGGGTTTGAAAGAGGACTCAGAGGGCTATCATAGGCTGAAATTTCAGAACTTAAAGATCTAAAATTACAGAGTTACAGTCATTTCAAGACCAAGCTCCTAAAATCAAGAAAAAATGATATGAGGAAGTTTGATGGAAAGGATTTGGTAAATTGGATACTACAGATGGAGCAATATTTTGATCTACATGAGGTGCAACTGTTACAAAATGTATGTATTTCATCTTCATATTTAGAACTAGATCAATTTTTATGGTATAAAGGGATTTGTTCTCGTAAACCACTTGTTACGTGGTCAATTTTCACGGAGGAAATGATAGCACATTATGAGGATACAAAGAGCAACACCTTCTTTAGCCAATTGATAAATCTCAAACAAAAGGGTTCAATGACAGACCACATTGTGAACTTTCAAAAATTGAATATAAGAGTAAATGATATTCCAGAGAAGCAAAGAATTGATGTCTTCATAGGGACTTTAAAGGATAACATTCAACATGAGGTTTGTCTTTGGGAACCTAATTCATTGGAGAAGGCATTCAGGTTGGCAAGAAAAATTGAAAGCGAAATCATGGAAACAAGGAATCTGTTATGAAACCAGCTCAAGAAAAGATAGAAAAGATAGATCCACACCTTATAATTCAGCCTCTTCGAGGGGGCAACCTCCTTTACATTACATAAATGAACAATTCTTCAATGATACAAATGAAAAGACCTCCTTTCTATATATAGGAGTCTAAGGGGTTATAACATAATCAGAGTCGACATAACAATAATAATGTAAGGGCACAATAATAACAATAGTGGGCTTCTATGGGGCACAATAGTAACAATATGGGAACTACATGGGTACATCAATATAATAAGTGGGTTATACTAATAACAATATGGGGTTACACTAGTAGTATAGGGGCCTAACATGCCCCTCTCCTTCAAAAAGCGTTGTCCTCAACACTTGAGTAGTTCTTGATGCTTCTGTATAAAATTCTTGTCCTCCCATGTGGAATATTCAGCGGGTAAGTTCTTCCACTTGATGAGATACTCTGAAATTGATCGATTTCGTAGTTGTCGAGTTCTTGTTTCTGTGACTGCTCGAGGTTCCAATATGATTTTTCCTTCCTCTTCAATTTCTGGCAATATTGTTTGAATTGGGATATTTTGCAACTTTTGAATAAGTGGCCATACTTCTTCGTCCTTCTTCCATTCATCCCTTGCTTCGTTTATCCAATCTGGTTGGATAATATAAATAGCACAAAACAATGCTTCCACATCCTCATCCTTGAAAAGTCTTCCCCATTCGGTAAGGTCGCCATTTTTTAAGTGCATGTAGTATTGCCAACTTTTCCTTCTCATAAATAGCTTGCTTGAGATGTAGCAGTAAAAATACCTAATACATCAAAACATTTTTCACTACGATGTTGATCTACACATTGTTTCATTTGATTTTGCACCGAAGTGGTGTTATCCTTTAAAAGTTGGAGAACTTGTTGTTGATGCTCGATGTGATATTTCACTGCTTGAACCTTTTTCTTCTTGATATGTCCTTCTATCTCTAGAGTTTGAGGAGTGGTAATTTCTTCCAATCCTTTACAAGATATGGTCGGATTCATTTCTTGATGCTCGATGTGATCGTTCACTTCTTGAAAATTTTTCTTCTTGATACGTCCTTCTATCTTGATAATTTGAGGAGTGGTAATTTCGAACAATGAATTACAAGATATGGTTGGATTCATTTCTTCTTTCTCGATGTGATCTTTCACTTCTTGGACCTTTTTCTTCTTGATATGTCCTTCTATCTTGAGAGTTGGAGGAGTGGTAATTCTTGCCAATGCTTTACAAGATATGGTCTGATTCATTTCTTCTTTCTCTGGGGTGGGGTCCTAGCGTATATCTTCTTCTTTTGATGTTTCTTGATCCTTTTCTTCCTCGTCTTCATATTCTATGTAAAATAATTTCTTCTCAGCACACTTATGACCTTTAGTGCATTTTCTATCACAATTGTAACAAAGCCCTTTTTCTCTTTTTTCTTCCAATTTTTGTGGTGTAACCCTTGTAGGTTGTGGAAGGCTAGGAGAAACAACACTTCCATCTTTATAGTTGTGAGGGGTACAATTCCTGGTTTCCGTAATTTTGCTTTCCACTATGTCACAAAGCCCTTTTACTCTTTCCAATTTTTGTGGTGTTGCTCTAAAGAAGGTGTTGCTCTTTGTATCCTCATAATGTGCTATCATTTCCTCCGTGAAAATTGACCATGTAACAAGTTGTTTACGAGAACAAAGCCCTTCGTACCATAAAAATTGATCTGGTTCTAAATATTAAGATGCAATACATACCTTTTGTAACAGTTGTATACCATGTAGATCAAAATATTGCTCCATCTGAAGTATCCAATTTACCGGATCCTTGCCATCAAACTTCCTCATCTTGCTTTTTCTTTATTTTAGGAGCTCGACCTTGAAACAACTGTAACTCTGTACTTTCGGATCTTTAAGTTCTGAAATTGTGACCTATAGTAGCCCTCTGTGTCCTCTTTCCAATGCCACCAGTTTGATCCAAATTGGATTCTCTAAGAAAGAGTTATGCACAATCTCTCAAGATGACTTGATTATAGACCTTTCCAGAAGAGCAAAATTGTATGAAATGCCACGTGTCACTGTTTCAACCTTTGGATCTGAAAAATGAATACAAGAAACTACAGTCCGTCCTTTTTCTATAGCTTCTTACGAAATTTCAATCTGATCTCCAGAGAGAAAGCTATGACGATTTTCCCCAGGTCACCTGTTTGGAATGTAATTCAGGAGTCTACAAAAAGACCAACTTCCTCAGATCATATCTCCGCAACTATAGCGCGAAAAGCTCTGAAATTTGGACCCGAGGTTCAACGAGATTTATTATAAAATGGGTTTTTTTCAACTTTGAAACATCGCAGAAAAAAAGTTATAGCAAAAATTCCACGATGACCTGTTTGGAGCAGCAAAACCCTAGAATCCAAAGCTCTTATACCAAATGTTATGAAACCAGCTCAAGAAAAGATAGAAAAGATAGATCCACGCCTTAGAATTCAGCCTCTTCGAGGGGGCAACCTCCTTTACATTACATAAATGAACAATTCTTCAATGATACAAATGAAAAGACCTCCTTTTATATATAGGAGTCTAAGGGGTTATAACATAATCAGAGCCGACATAACAATAATAATGTAAGGGCACAATAATAACAATAATGGGCTTCTATGGGGCACAATAGTAACAATATGGGCACTACATGGGTACATCAATATAATAAGTGGGTTATACTAATAACAATAAGGGGTTACACTAGTAGTATAGGGGCCTAACAGAATCCCACCACTCATGACTATAATTATGGAAGTTTTTTTTCTCCTAGACTTCCAAAACCTACAAGGTTTACACCACAAAAATTGGAAGAAAAAAGAGAAAAAGGGCTTTGTTACAATTGTGATAGAAAATATACTGAAGGTCATAAGTGTGCTGAGAAGAAACTATTTTACATAGATGATGAAGAGGAGGAAGAAAAGGATCAAGAAACATTAAAAGAAGAGGATATACACCAAGAACCAACCCCAGAGAAAGAAGATATGAATCCGACCATATCTTGTAAAGCATTGGCAAGAATTACCGCTCCTCAAATTCTCAAGATAGAAGGACATATCAAGAAGAAAAAGGTTCAAGAAGTGAAAGATCACATCGAGAAAGAAGAAATGAATCCAACCATATCTTGTAATGCATTGGCTAGAATTACCACTCCTGAAACTATCAAGATAGAAGAACATATCAAGAAGAAAAATGTTTAAGAAGTGAAAGATCACATCGAGAAAGAAGAAATGAATCTAGCCATATCTTGTAATGCATTGGCCGGAATTACCACTCCTCAAACTATCAAGATATAAGAACATATCAAGAAGAAAAATGTTCAAGAAGTGAAAGATCACATCGAGCATCAAGAAATGAATCTGACCATATCTTGTAATGCATTGGAAGAAATTAACACTCCTCAAACTCTCAATATAGAAGGACATATCAAGAAGAAAAAGATTCAAGCAATGAAAAATCACATCGAGCATCAACAATAGGTTCTCCAACTTTTAAAGGATAACACCACTTTGGTGCAGAATCGAATGAAACAACAGGAAGATCAACATCGCAGTGAAAGAAGTTTTGATGTATGCGATTGGGTATTTTTACGGCTACATCTCAAGCAAGCTATTTATGAGAAGGAAATGTTGGCAATACTACATGCACTTAAGAAATGGTGAACTTACCTAATGGGAAGACACTTCAAGGTAAAAATGGATCATGATAGTCTTAAATACTTTTTAGAACAATTATTATCTTTAGAATAACAAAAAAAATGGGTTACAAATATGTTGGATTATGACTTTGAAATCATCTACAAAAAAGGGAAGCAAAATGTTGTTGCAAATGCACTATCAAGAAAGGATGAGGACTTGGAAGCTTTTTTTGTGCTATTTCTATTATCCAACCAAATTGGATAAACAAAGCAAAGGATGAATGGAAGAAGGACGAAGACGTGTGTCCACGAATTCAAAAGTTGTAGAAGATCCTAGTTCAAAAAATATTTCCAAAACTTGATGTGGAAGGAAAAATCATATTGTGACCTGGAGCAGTCACAGAAACAAGAACCTGACAGCTACGAAATCGATCAATTTCAGAGTATCTCATCAAGTGGAATAACTTACCCACTTAAGATTCCACATGGGAAGACAAGAATTTTATACAGAATCATCAAGAACTACTCAAGTGTTGAGGACACGACTTTTTGAAGGAGAAGGGGCATGTTAGGTCCCTATACTACTAATGTAACCCCTTATTGTTATTATTACAACCCCCTTATTAAATTATTGTGCCCATGTTGTCCCCATATTGTTATTATTGCACCCCATAGAAGCCCACTATTGTTATTATTGTGCCCTTACATTATTATTGTTATGTCGGCTCTGATTATATTATGACCCCTTAGACTCCTATATATAGAAAGGAGGTCTTGTCATTTGTATCATCCAAGAATTGTTCATTTGTGTAATGTAAAGGAGGTTGCCCCATCGAAGAGGTTGATTTCTAAGGTGTTGATCTATATTTTCTATCTTTTGTGAGCTAGTTTCATAACACACAACTTGTGAATAACATAAAACAATATCTGACCCAATTGAGTTAAAGATATTGCACATTGTAGCTAAGTTTAAGAGTAGTGGTAAGTTGTATGCAAAGACACACTCACTAACACTAATCGATGAAGAAATTTTAAATTTAAATAACAGGTGTAATATTTCTTGAATAAAGCTAATAACTTGAAAAGTAGTCATTTAAGTAGAAATCCATAGATAAGGCTATATAATCTTACGGGCCAATAAAAGACAAATAATTTACTCAATGAAAATTGCAAGAGAGAAATATGAAGCTTAAACTCAACTTGGACTTTGTACGCATCCAACCTGGAACAAATGTATAAAGTCAGGTTGCAATTGAGAGCCTTGATAAATCATGCTCTGTCCTTGTATAGTTAATCCAATAGAGCAACATTTCTTTGGTCTCCCCATGATGAAAAAGTTGGATGCTATCATCAAAGAGTTGCTAATTTTCTTGAATATTTGGTAGGTTTCAGCGAGTGTGTAATAGACAAGGTTTGCATACTCACAAATATTCAAAATATTTGGAATATGGTAACATCCATAATAGGAAAAGTAATATTTACATATAATTAATATTTATACATAAGAATGTTGAATGTACAAGTCATATCATTGGTTCCAAATGAGTGTTGAAATTCGATTGCAAGTTGAATTCTAATCTTGGTAATTACTTGTGAGAGAATTATTATTCTCTTAGCATTTTCTTGTTATTCGTCAAACAATTATACTTTAACAATTTTAATTGTAAGAGAGTATTAATTCCTATGGTTTGTATCAAATACGGATGAGTATTAGGATCCCAAGATATTGGGGTTGTCTTGGTTTTTGAAATGGATATTGTTTAGGGTGTAAATAAATATAAAAGAATAAATTCAAGTGGGTACATTTGGTCAGATATATTGGAAGGGTGTGTAAATGATATAGTTTTGAGAAACAAATAGAAAATGCCATTTGTTTTCCATATTTGATATTTTGGTGGGTATGTGGAGATAACATGTGAAAATGATACTATGGGGTACAACTAGTTAAGAATGGACCAAGGGTGGAATGATAATAACCTATATTTATATATTTCTTTGAACACAAAATTTACATCACGGTAAAGATATGAATATCCCATGAAGTATGATCTAAAGATGATGCAAATAATCTTACCTTTAGCCTAAGTACATGGCAGAGTAATTTATGAGGTGTAAAGTTTTATCATAGGCATTGTTTGTTTGTTTTGGTTAGGAAATGGATTTCTATTGGTTTTATGTGACTTCAAATTTATCATTTCTAGCATGTTGAGAAATGGGAAAGAATAACATTTGACATTTATTTTTCAGAAATTGATGTTGAATGAAAGGATATAGAGTTTAACCAAGCTA
Organism: Pinus tabuliformis; assembly: GCA_031772625.1. NCBI lineage: Eukaryota > Viridiplantae > Streptophyta > Pinopsida > Pinales > Pinaceae > Pinus > Pinus tabuliformis. Next base: position 290,638,272 of record CM062817.1, read on the forward strand.
CAATCTGCTTTGGTGAAGGCAAAAGGACATCTTAAAAATCTTCCTAAGAATACACCATATACAAAGTTTGAACACAAGTAATATATGGTTTTTTATTTTACATATATGTTCTCTTTCCTACCTCATTAAGGTCAGTTTTTCTATTGTCCTACTTGATTGACACCTTCTCATGAAAATAAGACTTTAAATATGAATTAGTATGCTTCTGAAACAAATCAGATTCAAAGTTCATAGATATAAAAGTAAAAAAAAAAAAATGTCATTGCCTTCGTTTGGTTGTTACTTGACTCTGATGTGGGCATGTTATAGAAAATGAGATTGAAAAAAGGATGGGGATACAATGTTGAACATGTCTTGGATATGATTCATTTGTTGTTGAAGATCCTTCAGGCACCTATGCCATGAACTTTGGAAATATTTATAGTAGGGATTCCTATGATTTAATGTTGTGATTATTTCACCTCATGGTTATTTGGGGAAAGAATGTTTTAGGAATGCTAGACAAGACATCGATGGACAAGTAAACAAATATTTTATACTTGCAATGTCCATTCCATGATATCTTGTCTTTATTGTTTGATTGTATTTTGAACGTTTCCTTTGTTTTTATTTTTCTTTTTAACCATGACATTGAAACTACTTGGTATCACGTCCATTTGAACATCCAAATCTTGAAAATGAGATTAGTATTACATGATATTAATTGAAATCCTTTTAGCTATTTTATGTTAAGAAAATTTCACGCCTATTAGAAAAGTTTACTTTCATGTTGTTATTTGAGCACAGGTTGTCTATATACTTGACCAAGTTCATGCATTAGAGAATGAAATGTGTTGTGAATAAAATGATAAGGATTAGACATCACACCTCAAATTATTTGTTTTCACAAGTTATCTATAGTCTGAGTTTTTTAGCATGTAACTTAGTTGGCTTGATTGTGCATAAACTTTCTCTAAAGGTTGAATACTAAGTTACTAAGTTGTTCTTTTCTATGGTGACATTTTAATTTCTTTGTTTATACAAGTCATTTAACTAGATAGTGTCCACTATCCGGCCCAACTGAAGAAAAATTGTTCGAGTTTCTTGCTTCTATGGAGAAAAATGGTATTGCCATTGCTGATGTTGAGGTATATGTCATATAAATATTTACTAGTTAACTTTAGTTTATATTCCAATATTCATTGTAATTTGTGTCTTATACTCTACATTGTATCTTTTTCGTTTTCAGAAGAGGAACTCAATATTGATGATAAGAAGAAAGAATTGAAGAAAGAGAAGAATAACATTGTAGAGACAAATGAAAAAAGAGAAAGAAGAGAACCAATCTAGTGATTCCCTTAGAGCCAAATATCTCTCATAAGACACACAAATAAAGATTGATGGTTAAGTCTTCAAAGTTGGTGAATTCACTTGCAATGTCTTGGAAACACAGTGATAATGTTTTGAAATGATGAAACAATATTTCATGTTTAAATTGTAGTCCAACCAATATTAAGTTGGAAACTCATGTTGTAATACTTGATATTTTATATAATATAATTTATGCTTCAAATTATTTATAGTTTCACGTGATATTATAATTAGTATTTTAATTAACATATGTAACTTTGGATTTTCATATTAGATGAATATGCACATTGTATGACCTTTTTTTTATATATTTAATCACAAAATCATACTAATTAATTTTTGTTGATTAATAATGAACACATAAAATCAATCTAAAACTACTAAATTAGTAGTTGATATTGATTAATGATGAACACAAATAAAATGAATACATGACTAAATTAGTCGTTTATATAATAAATATGAAACTATAAAAAAATAGAAATGACTACTGTAAATGATAAATTTATGATTACAAATGACGACTAAATTTTCCATTAATATGACTATTAGTAGCTAATTTACAATATCTTATAATATGACCAAAATTTGGTCATATTTCTTTGGTCATTAATTGGTTTCAAATGGTGACTAAAATTTGCATATATATGGCTATTAGTAGCTAATTTAATGTATCTTATAAGACAACCAACATTTTGGTCATATTTCTTTGGTCATTAATTGGTTTTCTTGGTTCATCATATAGTAATATATTTTGTTTTATATTTGGTCATTAACTGTGGCAATTAATGACTAAATCAATGACTAAATTAATGACCAACTTTATGACTAAATATACTACTAGACGATAAAACTAATACAACTAATTAATGACTAAGCTAAAAATGACTAAAATTTGGTTGCATTATAAGATATGTAAATTAACTACTATTGGTCACTGACTAAAAAATGGTCGTTTATATGCAAATTTTATTCTTTTTTTAGTAACTAATTAGCCATTTTCTACTAGTGAAAATGGTCTCACAGACACACACTCTACAATAATTTTTTGTGTGTATGTTAATGTGCAACTTTAGTAAAAAGAAGACTTATACAAAGATTACTAATAGGCCAACACATTCCTTCCAAGCAAGCTTAGATAATAAAACCTCTAAGATAGGAGGGAATGCATTTTTCAACAACTAAGTAGTGGGAAACTCCTCCCCCGCCAATATTTCACCATTAGAAATGTAAACCAAAACACCTTAGAAATGCCTAAAAAACTACTAGAAATATTTCCAAAGCACATATTTCTCTTTCCAACCAATAGGGGTGTTTCCAACCCCCCTAATTGTTGATTGTTTATAAAAATCAAGAAAAATAATAAGAAATAAAACTACTTATAATTTTTAATGATAGGAAAAATACCTTGCAAGTTAGTTCATTTCAAGCATTTTTGGCATCTTTTGTTCATGTATGTACAAATACAACCTACATAACTACCACCATGCTCTACATATGAGGACAACGAGATACATATGATGGAAAAAGTCAGCCCATAATTGTGGCAATGTTTGTAGTAAAGTAGGCGAAGCACTTTTTGGATAATTTCAGTGGAATTTAGCCCTAAGTTGGAAACCCTTGATGAATAGAACACTAAGTTTATTGTTTTCTATTTTTGAGTAGCTAAATAATCTAAGGCTAATTTTGGACATTGTAAAATGCAAGGCTATATGGGACTCAACATATGAATGAGATTTTTATTAATTTGTTGACCATGTTTATCTTTATAATTTTCTTGAAAATTCACTATTAAAAAATATATATATATTCTACTGTAGATTATATTCTAGTGTTCATTATCTTTGATATCTTATATTTTGCATTGTATCTTCTTTTATTTCCAGAACTGGAACTCAGTATGCATGGGAAGAAGCAAGAATTGAACAAAGAGGAGAACAATGCCTTGGCAACACAGTATGAATTCATATGCTAATCTACTTGTTTTGAAATTCATTATCCATTAGGAACATAATATGAATTCACTTGCTAATGTGTTTGTTTTGAAATTCATACTGTGTTGCCATTAGTAACTAATCTGCTTGTTTTGAAATTCATTTTCTAAACTTTTACAAAAAAAAAATATGTATGTTGTTTTAAATTTCTACCATCATATAAATTTCATGAATAAATGATTGCTTATTGTTGTTAAATACATGACTCTGCAAGAACTACTTCCAAATTCAATTGTGAAGGATTTGCTAGAAAAAATAGCTTATGGCAGTTCACTTTGTACATCATATGGTTTGCCAATACAAGAGGAGCTGAGGCACTTGAGCCATCAACTTTGGAAATGTTTCGAGTAGGGATTACTATGGTTTTTAATGTTGTGATTATTTCACCTCATGGTTATTTTGGGCAAACAAATGTTTTAGGAATGCTATACAAGACACCGGTGGACAGGTAAACATATTTTTTATAATTGCAATGTCCATTCCATGATATCCTCTCTTTTTTATTTGATTGTATTTTGAATGTTTCCTTTGATTTTGTTTTGTATTTTAACTATGAAATTGAAAATACTTGATATCATGTCCATTTAAACAACATCCAAATCTTGAAGATGAGATTAGTATTACATGATATTAATTGAAATCCTTTTCATTGTTTTGTGTTAAAAAAAATCATGACTATTAGAAAAGTTTACTTTCATATTGTTATTTGAGCACAAATTGTCTATATCCTTGACCAATTTTATGTGTTAGAGAATGAAATGTTGTTGTGAATAAAACAACAAGGATTAGACATCACACCTCAATTATTTGTTTTCACAAATTATCCACATCCTGAGTTTTTTAACATGTAAGTTGGCATGATTGTGCTTAAGGTTTCTCTCAAGGTTAAATACTAAGTTATTAAGGTGTTCTTTTCTATTGTGACATTTTATTTGCTTTGTTTCTACCGGTCATCTTCCCACATAGTGGCCACTATCACCAAAGTGAAGAAAACTTGCTCGGATTTCTTACGTTTATGGGGAAAAATGGCATTGACATTACTCATGTTGAGGTATATGTCGTATAAATATTTTATATTCTAATTTAGTTTATATTCCATTATTCAGCGTCTTTCATGTCTTGTACTCTGAATTGTATCTTTTTTTTTCACAAGAGGAACTGAGCAATATTAATGGTAAGAAGTACAATTTGAAGAAAGAGGAGAACAATAACACTGGAGCGAAAAATGTGAAAAGGGAGAGAGAATAAAACTGGTTTAGTGATACTCTTAGAGCCAATATCCTGCATAAGACACACATATAGAGACTGATGATAAAGTCTTCAGAGTTGGTGAATTCACTTACAATGCCTTGGCAATGCAGTGATAATATTTTGAAGTGATGAAACAATATTTCATGTGTAAATTGTAATACAACTAATATTAAGTTGGAAACCCATATTGTAATACTTGACATTTTATATAATATAATTTGTGGTTGAAATTATTTATAGTTGTAGTTGATATTATTTAGTATTGTAATTAACATATTTAACTTGTGTTTTCATATTAGATGAACATGCACATTGTATGCCATTTTTTTTTTAATTTAGTCGCAAAATCATACTAATTAATTTATGTTGATTAATAATTAATACATAAAATCACTCTTAAACTACCAAATTAGTAGTTTATATTGATTAATGATGAACACAAATAAAATGATTATACGACTAAATTAATCATTTATAATGATTATTAATGAAATTAAATAAAATGAATATAAACTACTAAATCAGTTGTTTATATAATGAATATGAAAATACCAGAAAAAAATAAATGCTTACTGCAAATCATAAATTTGTGATTACAAATGACGACTAAATTTTGCATATATACGACTATTAGTAGCTAATTTATAGTATCCTATAACACGACTGAAATTTAGTCATATTTCTTTGGCCATTAATTGGCTTCAAACGATGACTAAAATTGGCATATATATGACTATTAGTAGCTAATTTACGGTATCTTATAACATGATTAACATTTTGGTCATTAATTGATTTTCTCAGGTGATCATGTAGTAATATATTATGTTGTATATTTAGTCATTAATTGTGGAAATTAATGACTAAATCAATGACTAAACTAATAACCAAATTTATTACTAAAGATACTACTAAACAATAAAATTGAGACAACCAATTATTGACTAAACTAAAAATGACTAAAAAATGGTCGCGTTATAAGATACTGTAAATTAGCTACTACTGGTCACCCACTGAAAAATGGTCATTTATATGCAGATTTTATTCGTTTTTTAGTAATTAATTAGTCATTTTGTACTAGTGAACTCTAGCAATTGATTGATAGATTGATTAATTACCTTATTACACTAAGGTCTTGTTCGAAGAGGAGAGAGACATTTCCTGATTTATGGTCCTTACTAAAATTTGTGTCTCTTTGAGGTCTCAAATTCCTTGTCTTTTGGGGCGGACTTTCCAAAACCCTATTTATCTTTATGAGTTGATTACTATGATCATAAATCATTAAAAATCATAGGACAAAATCTAATAATATCTCCATATTCATGACATCCCCTACATCTAAATGGGACATTTTCATAATCCAATGTTTGTTTCCAAAGATTATCTTGTTAATAAATATCTATTGAAGGTGAGCAAGGTTGTGAAATATGAAAATAGACATAGATCCTTTCATAATATGTGTATCTCCCATTCTTAGTTTCCTCAGAAATTTTGACAAAACTACTAGTGGCATTGTTAATGGCTTCAAGAATTTATTGCTCTCAATATTCCTTTGGAAGAGAAAAGAGCCAAACACATACTACGGCAATAAGGAACTCTTCCTTGTTAAGATTGTACCACTCTTTCTAAAATTGCAAGAAGAGCCTAAAATTATTTTAAAAATAAGGTCCTCCTTCAAAAACCCTCATTCTATCTTCTACGATGGAAAAAATTGTAACGACCTTGGTCAAAATTCCATGCAATAAAGTTAATAAAGGAAAAATAATAACCAAGGTCATGGGACACTTATTCTAAGTTGAATGTTTGGAAAAGACATAGTGATGGGGATCACTTGTGATTAATTAAGGGCTAAGGAATTTGGCAAAGGCTTTGGAAAGGCATGAGGCATTAATTGGATTTTTTTATGAAAATAGTGGAAAATAGGAGAAAAGGAAGGTGAAAGGTCACATATTGCATGTGAGGAGGAAATTGAAGGAAAATAATGTACATTGAAGAAAATAGAGGCCTCATTTGATAAAAAGGTTTCTAAGGATTAGTTCACAACCTTTTTTTTAGTTTAGTTTTAGAGCTCTCTCTCTATTCTCTCTACTCTATCATACTCTTGCACACTTAGAATATTCGTGGAGCACTCTAGCATTGGAGGAAAGAAGGAAAAGGAAGGACAAGAAACAAAATCAAAGCAAGGATCAAGAAAGAAAGAGTAGGATCACATGGCTACAATGAAATTACTTGAAGGTATTTAGTTGCATCTATGATTTCCTTTCTATTTTTGGCATGCATGGTACATGCATGTGTGTTTTTGTTTCTCTTGTTGTCCTTGGCATGGGTCTTGCCAAGTGTGATAGTGATTTTCAACCTTACCTTGCATTTCTGGATTGCCATAGTGTGATGGGGTTCTCTTGCTTTGGTTGAGTTGGATTGCTGGATGGATTCGAAGCTGAGTGGGGTCGTCTCAGGATTAATCACAAGGCTTATGAACCCCTTTGTGGGATATACTGTAAATCCTGGTTATGAATGCCCCTGATTGGGCCTAGGAATCCCTTGACGGTAATGGCGAGATACACAGTAAAGATTAGAGGGTGGAGACCTCGTAGGCCTAGGATTCCCTTAACTGGTAATGGCGGGATACACAGTAAAGCCTAGAGGTGGAGATGGAAAATTCCTCATGGTTTAGGTGGAGAGATCTGGAGGCATCCATTCTTCTTAGCACCTAGTGATCCCTTAACTAGTATATGGCGGGATTGTGGTAAATACTAAGGTGTATGTTCATTGTTTGGGTCTAGGAATCCCTTGGTGGGATATACGGTAAAGCTTGAGGAAGCCTTGATTGGTTTTGTTGTGATTCCCACATTCATGCTTGGAATATGGCACACGGTTGACTGGCTTAAATAAGTGTTTGTTTCAACCCAATCTATGGTAGGGTGGTTTTTGAAAGTCCCTAAGTTGGTTTGCTTATGCATACATTAATAAGAACACCATTTACTTAGGTATTTCATGTGTAAATGTACTTGTTAATATGTGGCTTTTATGGATTTTCTATCCTTGTTATTTTGTTGGTTATATGTTGGTTATAAGCATGTTTTATGACAGACTTTGGTTTGGAATATCATCATGTTTTGATTAGTAAATGAAAGAATGATGAATGTATAACCTAATAGATGATAATAAAACTATTGTGATAAGGTATCAATTCTTCTTGACGAATTTGATCCAGACTTATACAAGAACACAACAGAATACATATATAAATATAAACATAGAGATGCAACAGAAATAAAACTTCATTTTATTAATATCAAAGAATTGAAATATGGTTACATACAAAATGGAAATAAACTAGCTCGGGCAATGGTAGTTTATCTTTGAGATGGGATGTGGTGGCTACATACTTCTAAATTGTGTTACAATAAGGCTCGAAGTCCTATTTATTATTGAGAAACAATGGAAAACCCTAAACATCCAAAAAACCTAATCATAGGAGATGAAGCGCCAAAAATGTGGGCCCCGTTGGGGTAAATTGGTACATCAACTTCCTGGGGTCGTAACTTTGGCATATGATATCTGTTTGACACGCACAATACCTTGTTAAAAAGATATATTCGAGGACTACAAATTTCAACTTCAAATTTGAGTTGCAGAGACTTCAGCTTGTATTTTCCTCTTTTCCATAAAACGTTGTATAGGGCCTCAAAATGACTTCGGAAGTTAACGACCCAAAAAATTTCCAAAAATAGTAAATTGTGTTCCAATTAAGGAAACTGAAAAACTGGAAGAAACAATGGTGGGGGTCCAAGTGGAATAGATGGGTGGCCACTAATATCCACCTAGATCATTCGTCCTCCCTTAGGAAGCAACCACCCCCATTGCGTTGAGTGGCTCCATGAGATGGGGAAATTCTACTGAACTTGGTCCCTAGTGAGCCACTTGCCTTGGTGCAAGAGTTGGACAAATTTGACAATTGGATACAGTTGGATATACTCCTAGAAAGTGTTCTTGCTCTATGTATCCATGATCCTATTAGTTGTGGCATGTTCAATACAGCTTGGGTTGAGCTTTGTTGGTGTCATCTGCTCAATAATGTTTGATATATCCAACAATGGGGGGAAGTATGGCCGCAGTTGGTCCACATTGAATACTAGGTGCAATACAAGGAATTTTGAAATACTGACCTCGAAAGCATTGTCTCCTACAACCTTGGTGATGGTCTAAGGCCCATATCAGAGTGGGCGAAGCTTGTGGCAGGCCCCAGTGAGGTGCTCCTTCTGCGAATGTAACCAAACTTTATCGCCCACCTGCAAATTGTGTGGCACTCGATGTTGATCATGATGTTATTTATACTTAGCATTTTCTCTTTCCAATATGTCATGGACCTACTGGCGAATGTGCTAAATGAGTTCAATGAAGATGGTAGCTTTGTCAGTTTCAAACTGGACATGAGCCAAAGTTCCTTGAGTAACTACAAGTGGTATGGCAACATCAATGGGACACGTTGGTTGGAATCCCAATCCTGCCTGAAAGGGGTTGTGGCCAATGGAGCTATGGAGAGACCTATTTTATCTGTGTTGGAAATAGAGGAGACTTTGATCTCATGTGCATGGATTCTTTGAGTTTTAAATGCATAGGATGTGCACAACCATTTTGTTGATGGCCTCTGTTTGGCCATCAGTTTGGGGGTGGAAGGTTGTGGACTTAGTGAGCTTGGTATCCAACAACGACCAGAGGCTTGACCAAAATTCACTTAAGAACCTTTTGTCATGATCCGAGATAATGTATTGTGGGATCCCAAAGTGTACCCATACTTGTTCAAAGGAGATTTTGGTAGTGGCTTCTATTGTGATTCTCTTCTTGCAGGCCGCCAGAATGGCCATCTTAGAGAATCTATCGATGACCATGAAAACATATTCATTTCCATGCTTAATGGAAGGGAGTCCTGATATGTAATCCATGGATATAGATTCCTAGGTCTGACTAGGAGTAGGCAGAGGAGTATACAGACCTTTCTTCTTGATTGTAGGTTTGGCAATGCCGCAAGTAGTTCAAGATCTGACGTACTTCACAACATCTTGTCGAAGGTTCAGCTAATAAAAATACTTTTGCAACATCGACATTGTTTTCTCTACCCTAAAATGTCTAGTAATCTGACTATAGTGTGCCTCCCAAATTATCTTGGCATGCTCTCTTGAAGGAACACATAGGTGTCCCAAGTGGCACAATAGTGTGTCCTAGAGGTGTAAGTTTGGAAATTGCTTGCCTTCTAGGATCATATGTTATGTGGTGTTGAATTTTGGATCACTCTTGTAAAGATGTGGCCATCCCAAAGTCTCGCTTCCACAAGAGTTGAGCACATGGTCAATGCCATAACCGGCAGTCGACTGATGCATTCAGAAACATTATTGGGGTTTCCCTTCTTGGATTTAATGTTGAAATGGAATTGTTCCACATATGTGGACCAATTTTTATGGTGACCATTATACATTAATCTATCAACCAAAAGTTTTGTTTTTTTATTTAAATGTTATCAACATTGTTCTTGTAAGAGGAATGTAATTATGAGTAGTTTTTATGGTCCTATGGAAAATCAAGGCTACAATATTAAAGGAATTATTTCAAAATGCAATCCCCAACTATTGCAAACTATTCAAATTATTAACTTCTACATATCTTTAAAGGAAATAGCAAAAGAAAACATATTGAACAACAATTTGTTTCTTAGGGAACAACTACAAAAGAGTGAAAAGATAACACTACACAATCATACTAACTAACATCAATTGATCAAATGAAATAGAAATCTATGATAATTCTACAAGAAATGAAATAAAATAACAATTCTTCTTAATGAACTTACCACAAAAAATCTATCCTTAGAGATATTCCAATAAACCTAATTCAAGACAGAGCATTCAATTTAACGAATCAACAACAAGAAATTAAAACCATTACATAGATGGAAATAGATGGAACAGAGAAATCAAATGCTAATTTTAGTGGTACAAAAGAAGACAATATTTTCCCAAGAGTGGGCCCAAATCTGGAATCAAACTACCTTAGAAGAAAATCAACACAGTAGACTAAGTCTGAATAATAAATACTTCCATTCAAATTGCAGAGAAACCAGTTGAAAAATAATCACAAGTCAGAGTTTGTATCAAAAATAATATTACAATTCGAACAACCCCTTTCAAGGTTCAACGCCAGTTTTTATATCGTAACAACAAAGGATAAAGATTGGAGAATCTATTTTTAATAATGACCGATCTTAAGAATTGAATATTCTCAGGATTTCTCTTTTAAGTTAAAATGATCTTAATACATCCAAGAATCCAGGTCGAGAAGCCATCCTCAACTAACTCGTTCCAAACAGGGTGTAACAATTTGAGGCTTGTGCAATATTCTTTGACCATTCCAGGAAACAACATCAAATATCAATGAGCCAATAGATTCCTATCAATATAAAGGATTTGTTTGTTAGAAATAACGTTTTATTAGTCATATTCGTTCATAAAATAATAAGATGGTAAATGCACATTGAATACTACTAAAGTCCCTACTCTACCCATTAACATGATTTAAATTCACAAAATACTTTAGAAAATTATATGACAATGGAGAAATAAGGTAAGGAAAATACGACAAATATAAGGCCCAATGGGAATAGTATGCTGAATGATACTTGTGTCATAAGTTTTCAAATCTGAATAATCCCATGCAAAAACATTAGAAAACGAAGTCAAGAATCTGATATATTCATTCTTTACCTTGGGCAACAATGCTTTCAATAGCTTCACCATCTTTGGATTTTTGGCTGTCCCGAGATTCACATCTTCAACACCTTCTTCCGTTGGCCTCAAAGTTGGTTTGCGGGCCACATCATCTTGATCGAAAAATTCTTCTAAAGGAATTAATCCTTTAGGAATGTAATTGTCCTTGAGCTGCAACACATCCATCTGATTTACTCCTTCAGCTTCCGTGTCTATTAAGATGTCTTCGAATTTACCTTCAATTTGCAGAAAATCTTTGATTTCTTCGTCATCTTGGAAAACTTGCCAACACCTTTGATTATCTGGAACTGTAGGACGGTGCTTCACATATATCTCAAATTTATTGCTGGAATTCATGGGTATTTTAAGATTACTTGCTGCCTTAGCCAATGCATCCGCAACACCATTTTGAATCCGGGGTACACATGTCAAAGTATGTTCTGAAAACAGTTTTAAGATATCTAGGACAACATTCTGATATGCTCGCATACGAGGATGTTTGGCCTGAAATTCACCTTTCACTTGCTTGATAACCAACTCGGAGTCGCCATATACCGCTATCTTCTTGTTGTGGGGAAAAATGCCTATGCAGGACGATCCTATCCACCTAAGGTGTGACAGTGCCTTAGCAACAAACGAGTACAACTATTCTGGTTTCTTCCTTTATGAAATGTGAAAGAAGAGAGATCAATAGACTTACCGATGTCTTCCGTTTGTCCCTCGATCCGGTCTCTCTTCTCTTTGGGTGTTCACAGCTACTTGCCTTCTTGCTTGTCCAGCTTCAACGGGTTCCTGCAAGATCACAAGAGAACAACTACTTGCGGCAAGAGAACAGCTACTTGCGACAAGAGAAGAACACTACACAAAGACAGATACTCACATTCATAACTAGTTTAGGATTAGAAATAAACCAAATATACTAAACCATTCATACATCAAAATACATCAGCATATAGGAGAAACCAAGATAGCTTTATTGATGAATAACAAGGTTCAGGAAGAGATACAACCCAGAGGGCTCCAATCCAGCATCTCCTTCCCAGCAAATGGAATTCCTATCTTCTCCCCCTTCAAAGCATTAAGCACCCAATGATCCCAGTCTCAAACCAACAACAATTCTTTGCAATAACAAAATTCCAGCCTCCAGATCTCATGGAGGAGAGATCCATATATAGATGTTTGGAGAGAGGATGAGTCAGCTTGAGATCTGACTAGTGTCCTCTCCCTCCGTCAGTTCTTGAGTCCACTTGGAGGTTCTTGCTTCCACTTGGAGATTTGGAACCTCTTACTCATCACCAGTCGAATTCCCTGAGGTAAGTGTCATTTTGGAAGCTTCCTGGGTTTTGACATCTTGAGAAATGAGCCTGCGACTTGTCCATTCTCGTTCAGCGCAGGTAGCTAGTGTTCCAGTTGACATTCAACGTAGGTAGCCAGTGTTGGCTTTGACATTCAGCGCAAACAGCTAGTGTAGCCACTAAAATGATCCTGAATTGACTTGTTTTTGAGCAGTTTCAGGTGGAGAACTTCTGTGAATTGCTGTGGTTTGTTAGCCTTGTTCCTCTAGGGGTAGGAACAACATGTTTAGGGACTTTGGATCCCTTAGATTATGGACATTTCATGCTCAATGCTGTAAGGCACAAAAATGTCTATAACAGTTGCCCCCTAAAGTATGAGGCTGTTTATCGGGCGAAATGCTTTATCAGGGGGATCCGAAGTTCATCCAATGCTGAGAGGAGACCTGTAATAAGATACAATACAATACATTATTTTTCATACAGCTTTCATGATCTAGCTGAGGCGGGCATTCCCATGCTCAGCTTTATAAATTCATTTTTCTGTACATAGAACAGACAATCGTCTGATGGTAGACTGATAATTTGGATGAAATTATCATCCTTTGAGTAGGATGATTATCTGCTGCAATGATGTACATGTCAATGTATTTATCTTTTCTGAATATATATCGCAGCCCGGATGGATGAAACTAGATCCGGGGTCTTCAAACTCGTTCGATCTTCACTCTAAGTACAAGTCGATCCATGTGAGAAATGTTCTGAAGTCGAACATGGAAAGACATCGCTTGATTACTGGTTAATGATGTAAACCGTTAACAAGCGCGAGAGGAATCACCGATAATGATAATGACCCTCAAGGTACTGCAGTACAATTCACGTGGTGTGAATAAAGGACTTGGCGTCGAACACCACTCAAAATCTTTCAGTCGAAGGTCATTGATGTATACCTATCGTCGGAAGTGAGAAACTTGCCATTGTGGCATGCAAGCTTCAAAGTACTGAAGGGGTTGTTCCTAGATCAACTTCTTGGATAATGAGCTGATGTCGACAAGAAGTGATCCGTCAAAGGAGGGCCTTAATGAATCCCACATCAGTGACACGAAACGGAGCTAATGATTTTAATGGAGGTGAAAACGATCTGTGACATATGATTCAGGGTGGCGGTCATGAAAGGATGAAGGATAATGTATGGTAGTGGATGGGACACGGTTGACTTTTCTGAACGACTTCTCTTGAACATATGGCGACATTGATGCGATGTATTGGTAGCATTACCCCAAATGTGGATGGTATGGCGAGACCATGGATGTGACCGGTGAATGAAACAACCCAACCCGATTGTGGTACAGAGGAAAAGTGTCATGTTCAAGAGCAACTTGCTACCATCAAAGTTTTCTTTAGTTTCTCCCAATTTTTCCCCAGTCATTGCTGACCAGTACCTCTTTATTTTTGTCAAGCTTGAGGAGGATAACATATGCTTGTTCTATAACCTGCCCTTCGGGCAAGCCCATCGCTATGTTTTAACGAGCCTAGCGATAGTGAAACTCGTTCTCGTCTAAAGACAAGTTTGTCGCTATTTAATGATTTTAACGAGTCTAACGACAAGGATAACTCGGTCCTTTTCATTTTTAGAGAGTCTGAAAAGGTACATAAAGTGAACTCCAAAAGTCCTTTTTCGTCATCTAATCCCTTAAGTCCGAAAAAGTATAAAACAATACAGAAGGGATGAGTTTTCGATAGTTTTAACGAGCCGAATAAAACAAGCGCTCGATCTTTTTGTGCAATAATCCCTCAGGTCCAAAAAGATTAAAATCTAGAGGAGGGATAGCTCTTCCTGTCCCTTTAACGAGCTGGAAGGCCAAGGACTCGACAATCTTTTCATATTTTACGAGTCAGTTGAAAAGAGCTTAAAGAAGACTCGTCTTTTGAGGAACGAGTGATAAACAGGGGTAGCAGCTGATTCCAGGTACAGGTTGGAATTTTCCAATCACGGCAGTGTCACAAGGATGGCTAGGTGAAATCACTCTTCGCAGCTGTTCCTCAAAATGGGTAAACAATCATATGGAGGTGAGCGATCGGCCAAATGAAAAGTGGAGGTGATGGTGCAAACATGACCAAGGCTTTAACAGCTGATGATGTTACATTCACAGTGGTTATTTACCGGGTAGGTTCATTTTTTATTTTAAAATGAGCTTAAACGCTGGTGGAAACACTTGCTCATTGCTTATGTTTATTTTTTAACGAGCATGAAGTCCGCGTTAAAACTGCTCGGATCTTGCGTTTATTTTTTAACGAGCATGAACTTTGTGCTAAAACTGCTCGATTACCCAGTCATATGATAAGAATGTCTCAGTGAAGATGCTATTTTTTATGGAGCTTCATCTCACGAAGCTTTGCTCCGGATCCTTTCGTTATGCAAGTTCGGAAACGACTAATCCTACGAGTTTAAAGGGTTAGACCTACAGGTTTAAAGGGAAGGACCTGAAAATTTAAAAAACAAATAGCCGCCCCTTGCTTGCACTCCAAAAGGTTTGCATGCCCCCAGGTATAAAGTATGATTTCAAAGTTACCCCTCAATTTGCAAGTAAAACATTTGTTCTACCAGGAAAGGCCTACCTCTTTCAGGTTACCCAAAGATTGTTCCGTTAATCTTTCAAACAAAAAATTTCTTCGGCGGTGTCTACCGAGATAGACAAAGGTGAATGACCTTAGTGCCAAACACGTAACTTTGACAAGAGAATCTTATTCTAGAATAACCCTCTTCTAGCATGGGCGGGGTACAGACTAGTCATATTCTCTCGCGGAAACCTACCTTATACCCAAAGTTTTTCTTGCCGAAGCAGACTAGGACGCAAGCCCCCTAGGTTCCAGTCATATCCTCCCGGATTACTCGCGCTCATCAGGAGGACGGACCGTGGGTTGAGACATTTCTTGCGTGAATAGACCATTTAGGGATGGTACATGACTATTTGCGATGCGTGATCTGGGAAATGAAAGTTGGTCCACGAGCTTGACCATTCTTCCTTCATGCAGAAAACACATTACTCTAAAGAGTGAGGAGACGATGGCTCCCATGCAATATATATAGTCTCGTCCAAGGAGTAGGTTATAATCCAAGGGTCCTTGAACGACCATCACGTTCATTTGAACGGTCTTCCCTTTCAATGTTATGGGCACATTGGGGAGGATCCCTAAAGGTCGACTGGTTCCTTTATCAAAACCTGATAGATTTCTCATTTCAGGTAAAAGCGCTGGCGAACCAAGCGCTTTCCAAGAAATAGAGGAAAGGATACTCACAGATGCCCCCTCATCAATGATAGTGCCAGCCATTACCATTCTGTATATTTGAACGATAATTCTGAATGGTATGCTTGCTGGCAACCGGGGTCTGCCTAGTTGGTTCCAGTCAAAGGACACAACCAGGTTGCTTGGTGGTGGGACCGAATAGACGGCCGGATATCGCTCTGACGAACTTCCTTCCTGCGATAAAGGAATGGGGGCATTGCCCCCTTGTTCATCAGAGTCAGTGTTGATGAAGAGAATCTGGACGGTGTCATCTTTATTCTCCTCTGTGATGGTATCATCCGAAGATAGAGCCTCTGAAGGCAAAATCGGGTCAACTGTTGTTTCAACCTTTAGACTTTCGTCAGGCATGGATCCAGATGGTTCATCTTCAATGATAGGTGCTTCGGCTGACCACCTGGGCGGGTCAGCCGGGTTCTCAACTAGTGAAGGACTTGGCAGGAGTTTTTGATATCCAGGAGGAAGTTGCGCTCGTAAAATCGGGCGATCTTCCAAAACTCTTTTAGCCTCGTCTACGAAGGGACAACGGTGGATGGCGTGATCACCTTCACAAAGTTTGCAGGGAAATCTAGATTCCCCTCTCTGTCCTAGGACTTCACTTTCACTAGTCGACGGTGAGCAGTCAACATGGCTATCAGAGGTTGATGCTACCGAATTGTGCAAATGGGGAGACCAGTCCCTTAGTATTCGAGGGATACAGGGACAATCTCTGTGGAAGTGGTCTCCCTTGCATATGACACATGGCGATTTAGGCCTGGTCAGTGCCGTGTGTGGATTTTTGTCAGACGACTCTCGTTTGCCCCCAGTCACCTTTGGCTCCTTCTTCTTCTTCTCTTTCTTCTTCTTTTCCTTCTTCTCCTTAGGAACTTGGTTTTTGGTTTTACCAGTTCCGTCAAGCGAAGAGGAAGGAGAAGAGGAAGAGTTAGATGAGGTAGAAGGCTGGTCGGCAACTCTGGTCTGGTCTAACTGTTGACTCGACTGTTCAGGAATGGTGGTGTTCTGAACGACATTGGTTGAAAAGAGCCAAACTGGCAGGCCAATTGTCAGTCCTGGAAGCGACAATGTGGCCATGTGGGGTGCACCAACATCTCCCCAAGAGGCGAAGGGACTAGGATTTCCACCAAGGGGAATTCCTTGGTTGGTGTGCTCCATTTTTTCAACCTAAAGATCAATGCAGGAATAAAGGGTGATTGTTCCGTTTAAAATAAATTTTTAACGACGCTTAGACACAACTTGCTTTTTCAGTTTTAAAGAGTTGAGAAAAAGCTAAAGATGACTCTAGTCTCCTTCGATGTTTTAACGAGCCCGAAGTGACAAATGCTCGGATGGACTTTTTCCGTTATAGAGTCTGAAAAAGGCCAAAAGGAACTGCTCTGGAGTTCTAGGCAGAGGGTGTGCCAAACTTTTCGCAAAACCGCAGAATACTTTTTAGGGTACGGGCGGTCGATCTTCCTGAATGCTTTTTTCAGTGCATTGCGATCAGTAGGGCGGTCGACAAGGCTTCCTAAGGATAAAGGTTTTATGCCTATAGGGGTCTCCCAATATATACGCGATGGTACGTGGGAGCACAATCCGTACTGGTGCTATCGTCCCTCAGGAGGAATCACCCACCATCCACGAGATCGACAGTCACCAAGCTTAACGACGCCGGAACACGTCTCTAGCCTAGACCTCTATGTTGTGCGTTATGTTGCAAAGTGTTGTTAAGTTCATTCAATTTATTTTAGGTTGATCTTTTTAAAGTTTGCCTTTCAAGGTTCACCACGAGATGTATGATACAAATTCCTAAATGCAGTCTAAAGATGATAAGCAAGCTTTATATCTTTTCAACTTTGAAAATCCTAGCTACTAAGGGAAAAGAAAGACACCATCTTTTCTCAAAGAGCAATCAGCACACTCTAATGCACTTTTCCTAAATCCAACATGCAAACTATCAAATGCAAATGCACAATGCAGGTGTTTGTTTTCCGCTTTCTTAGTATTGATGCCTACAAAGAAAGCTTTTTGTACAACTTTGAATTTGCTTTTAAATGATCAATACAAACAAGTTTACTTTTTCAAAATCAGAGAGGGCAGAAGAGATTACAACACTTAACGATTTTCGAAATGAATACTTGTTTTGATACTCAAAAGAGACAAATTCAAACCAATAAGCAAAAGTAAATGTATAATCAATCTGCAAACAGCCAATGAACTCTCTTCTAAGATCACAATCAACAGATCTAAATCAAGGGCTACAGGATGACTATTTCACTTATGCAAAGGAAAACTGTAAATGGTGCCACAAACACATAAAAACACTCACAGTCTTTTTGTACAAAAGGAGGCGGAATCTAAGTAGAGAAAAGGAGTTATCAGACTGGTACCAGGCTGCAAAAATCAAAGATCAAAACAAGGCAAAACAGAGCAGAGAACCCCAGCTGCACAAGGAAAAACTGGTTCAGCGCAACCTCAACACAGGGGTTTTGACATTCAGCTCAGGTAGCCTTCATGGGACCTGCGTTGAAATGAAGAATCCCTTCACTGGGTCTGCGCTGGAGGAGAAACTCTCATTTCCCTCAGGTTCTGGGTCACAGTTTGCTATTTAATTCACTGTTTCAGGCCAAATAAAAGCAACAAGCAAGGTGTAATCAAAGGGATGCTTTGAAGGGCTACTAAGATCTATCACAAGGATCATCAAATCATTTGTGAGTCCATTTTTCAGATCATAGACAAGTCCAGTGATTGGATCAAAGCAGCAACTGTCTACTTTGCATCCGGGAAAGATGCAGTTCGATTGTTGCTGTCAAGTCTATGAAACAAACAATGATAGAAACACAAATAAAATGACTAAACAAATCTCCCCAGCGGAGTCGCCAATTTGTTGTGGGGAAAAATGCCTATGCAGGACGATCCTATCCACCTAAGGTGTGACAGTGCCTTAGCAACAAACGAGTACAACTATTCTGGTTTCTTCCTTTATGAAATGTGAAAGAAGAGAGATCAATAGACTTATCGGTGTCTTCCGTTTGTCCCTCGATCCGGTCTCTCTTCTCTTTGGGTGTTCACAACTACTTGCCTTCTTGCTTGTCCAGCTTCAACGGGTTCCTGCAAGATCACAAGAGAACAGCTACTTGCGGCAAGAGAACAACTACTTGCGACAAGAGAAGAACACTACACAAAGACAGATACTCACATTCATAACTAGTTTAGGATTAGAAATAAACCAAATATACTAAAGCATTCATACATCAAAATACATCAGCATATAGGAGAAACCAAGATAGCTTTATTGATGAATAACAAGGTTCAGGAAGAGATACAACCCAGAGGGCTCCAATCCAGCATCTCCTTCCCAGCAAATGGAATTCCTATCTTCTCCCCCTTCAAAGCATTAAGCACCCAATGATCCTAGTCTCAAATCAACATCAATTCTTTGCAATAACAAAATACCAGCCTCCAGATCTCATGGAGGAGAGATCCATATATAGATGTTTGGAGAGAGGATGAGTCAGCTTGAGATCTGACTAGTGTCCTCTCCCTCTGTCAGTTCTTGAGTCCACTTGGAGGTTCTTGCTTCCACTTGGAGATTTGGAACCTCTTACTCATCACCAGTCGAATTCCCTGAGGCAAGTGTCATTTTGGAAGCTTCCTGGGTTTTGACACCTTGAGAAATGAGCCTGCGACTTGTCCATTCTCGTTCAGCGCAGGTAGCTAGTGTTCCAGTTGACATTCAACGCAGGTAGCCAGTGTTGGATTTGACATTCAGCGCA
Source organism: Pinus tabuliformis (assembly GCA_031772625.1). Lineage (NCBI taxonomy): Eukaryota > Viridiplantae > Streptophyta > Pinopsida > Pinales > Pinaceae > Pinus > Pinus tabuliformis. The sequence goes on from CM062817.1 coordinate 290,657,975, forward strand.
AACAGCTAGCGTAGCCACTGAAATGATCCTGAATTGACTTGTTTTTGAGCAGTTTCAGGTGGAGAACTTCTGTGAATTGCTGTGGTTTGTTAGCCTTTTTCCTCTAGGGGTAGGAACAACATGTTTAGGGAATTTGGATCCCTTAGATTATGGACATTTCATGCTCAATTCTGTAAGGCACAAAAATGTCTATAACACTTCTTTGCCTTCAACTTCCGAAGGATTTTCAGACCAGCAATAAGAGCCTCGTATTCCACCTCATTATTTGAACAATCAAATTCCAATTTATATGAACATACCCGTACCTTGCTTGGAACTTGGTTTTGAACTGAAAATGGGCTTCGAATCCACACACCTATACCAGCACCATCGCTTCCCACCGCACCATCAAAATCCATGGTCCAAAGACCATCCTCATCATCTTCTAAGTGCTGAAAATGTGATGTCGATGCATTCTCTGTTTGCTGCCCATTTATTTCGGCTGTTGGCTTTATGACAGCAGACTTTTCTTCACTTTCCTTTCTCAAAACTTCTCTGAAATTTTCAGAAATGTCTGGTATATCTTCTGCTTGAACTAACTGACTATCTATCTCATTGAAATTATCCGCAAACAAAACAAAAGATTCTAAATCTGTTTGTACATAATTTAGAGGATGATTGACGGGCTTTTCCTTACTAGTGATCATGTATTTCATCTTTTGCTCCCGATATAACTTCCTCATCTGACCAAAGACCGAAATTGTAGCATAGGAAAAATCGAGCTGAAGTGTACCTTTAAGCTTGGCTCCCCATGACCTCGAAAGCAACATGCCAAATCGCGGAGGAATATCCGCCACCACCACGTCCATCAAAACATTCTTTGCTGGGATTTGATCTAGACTCACCACCAAGTCCTTGATCAAACCAATACATTTCACTCGGCTGGAATCAAATGAATACAAATCATGATACTTCCTTGTGATGTCAAGTCCCAGCTTCTCCATAATCGCTTTGGGCATCAAATTATGTGAAGCTCCCGAATCAAACATGGCATTGTGGAGCACGTACTCATGCAGTCGCAAACTGATATAGAACGGAGGAACATCACTCTCAGGAGACTCACCATCTAAAGCAGGCCCAAAAATCAGCTCAGGCCGATCATCTTCTACATTCACCGTGTCTAGCATTGGATCGAAATTCAGCATCTTGGAAATCTGACCTCGGTAAGTGCTGTTCTTCATGATTTCCGTCAAGGGAATAGACAACTTCAACTTTGCAATCTCATTTTCCAAACTGAAAGCTGAAATCTTCTCACCTTCTTTAGCTGGATTGTCTCTTTTTTCACCTCTATCTCTTGGTGTGTTTGATGGCTGATCTATCTTGGTTGCTGATGGTGATTGACTTGCTGAAGGACCAACTATGTCTTTTCCTGTTGTGTGTGGGGGAACCGAATCATTCTTTGCTAATGTATCTTTCCTTTTCTGAATGGGATTTATGGGAACAACTCGGTTCCTCAATTGCCTTTGCTGACCTTACTGGGCTGATAAAGCATGCAAATACCCTCTTTGATACTCTTCGGATTCTTCTTCAAGTGCTGTATCGTTTGACAAAATATAATGCTCATCTTGGGGAATGATGGAATTACTCACCAACTCATCTTCTTCTGTAATATAAGTGGGCATATCATCAGGAGTGAAGAAGTGATTTTCCTCTCCAACATTATCACCTTCATCCTCTGATTCTTGGCTAACAAAATTCTGCTGAAAAGGAGGTTTCATTTGCTGCTGAACTGCTGCCTCTTGTGCCTTTGTTTCACGCTGTTTGATTCTATATTGTGGCTGTTGTGCACCTCGGAAATTAGGATTCCGGATCTGCGGTTCCGGCTTGTCAATACGAACATTTTCAAATGCCCTTTTAAGCTTTTCAACTTCACGAAGAATGTGATCTGATGTGGATGCTTCTTCTTTGATTGTGACTCGCTTTTCTGCCTTCATTCTTGCTCTTTTATCATTTAAGTTTGCCTCAACGCTAACAACAATTTTCTGCATATCCTCCAAGGTAGGTGGATCTCTGTCTCGCAATGAATAATCCATCTCCGGATCAAAACCATCCGGGAACTTAAGAAGTGCTGATTTTCTAGATGGCCTCAAATCATCTGGAATAGCATTATAAACTGTATTGAATCTGATTATGTAATCTTGAACGGACTCACCCGGATTATGCTTGAGGTTGTTGTATTCAGCATTAATATGAAGCGGATCTTTTCTGATTTCCCATCGATCTAAAAATTGATTCTGAAGTGCTTCCAAGGTGGCAATGCTGTTAGCTGTCAACCCTCTGAACCACTTTCTAACTTCTCCCCAAATGTTTGCACGAACAATCGCATGGTAACATCTTCTTCATCTATCTCATATAGATCAAAGAAGGTGGTCATTTTTTCAATATGTTGCTGAGCAGAAATACTTTGTGGAGTACCATCAAACATAGGGATTTTACTTTGGTAATCGGCTAGCATATCATGAAGATTCGCGGGCAGAGCCAGTGGGGCAAACCGGGCAGCCATTGCTTTAGGAGGAGGAGTAGGATGAGTATGAGGAGGAGGAGCTGTGATAGCAGGGACTATAATAAGAGGAGCTGTAGCTTGTGGAGTTGGGGGAGTCGGAGGGGTAGGAGAAGTAGGAGGGGTATGGGGTGTAGAAGGAGAACCGACTGTGGATTCGGGATAGGTGATTATAGGCGAAACTGAAACATAAGGAGGATAAGATTCTTCGTGAGCCGTGATAGTGGATCCAATATGATCAGAGATATTCTCAACAAAATCAGCAAGGGTAGTAGCTTGAATATGTGTCTGGAGATGTCTCAAGATGAAATTTTCGACCAATTTGTTATGTCTCTCAAATTCAATAGCAGCTGCAAAATCAGGGTCAAGGACTAGAGAATCGAGCGCACTTTCAGACTTGGCTTTAAACAGAGACAACTCAAAGCTTTCGTCAAAATCAATATCTTCGAGATAATAAAAAATAGCTGGGCATGAATGAGATTTGAAAATGGGTCTAGGATCTGTAGCCAGCTTGCTTTTCTCAAAAAGACTAGGAAAGAAAAACCATTCAGCCTATGAAAACTCTCAACCTATCATCAACGGCTCAGAGTTAACAATTATACTGGGATAAAGTGTCAATGAAGCGCTACGTTCACAAGCTCACGGAGATTGACTGAAGCAGCGTTTATCTACTAACGCTGATGTAAAACAAGAGCGTTTTCGAAGGCTACCTGGCGTAACTTCAGGCTCCGTCTAAGACTTATGAAATAACACGTCAATGAGCAAATGATTAATTTGTTCTCCCCAGTATGGTCGCCAATATGTTAGCGCTTGAAATTTCACCTCAGGCTGAGAAAGGTAAACCTCAAGGCAACATCAAACCACTTAGCCTCGTAGCTAGCCCTACGGGGCTGGAGAGGGCTCTCTCCGGTCTATCTCGGTGAAATATTCAATGGATGAGATGACCAATAGGGTAAAACTGATTTTAGGCTAGTAAACTAATCAAAAAGGTTGATTTGGGGTTTTTAGGGTTTTTGGTGGCAAATTGAGGGGATGGCAATTTTGGGTGCGGGGATTGGACACAGTTTCTGCAGGGGATTCTTTGGGGTGAGGTAGGAGACAGTATTGATGCCTTTAATTGAGGTGGATGGTCAGGAATGACAGGTGAGGAGCTAAGGAGAGCAAACAATAACTTTGAATTCTCCTTAAACAGTAGAAAACATTGAAATTAAACAAACTTAAAAGCAGAGCATGACAGTCATGAATTCTTACTTTAACACTTCGTTTGTTTAATGTGCAGAAGGAAAAGAAAGGAAATGATTCACATAACACACTTACAGGTACATAGAGAAACACACCATCAATACATGTAACCACAATAATCCCAAAAAGGACTGCAAAACCCTGGTCTTCCTTAGCCAAAAATTGCAGAGATACAGTGAATAATACAATGATAGCTTCTCCCTCAAGAGTCCAACCATGAAAATGAGAAAGAACGTACATAATATAGATGATCTAACCTCTTTCCCTGCCTCCATGGGTCGAGCTCACTATCCTAGGAGCTGTTTCAACCACTTCTAAACTAAGCACTACAAACTAGGCAGTCAAAACAACTTGCCTCTATAAGCTAGGAAACCAATTCATTCATTTAATTTTCACCTTTTTCATGAATGAATCTTCTAGAAGAGGTACATAAGAGTAAAAGTGCCATAAAAGTACAATAATTACATCAAAGAGCCTAATAATCCACCCCAAAAAGTCAAACAGGGTCAAACTGCGTTTTTCTAAGCCGTACACTGAAATTTGGAAAAGTTTGCCTGACGGGTCGCGCGCCTCTGCCTGACGGGTCGCGCGCCTTTGGGACCACATTTGGGGCACTTCAAGGTGTCCAAATTGAGCAAGAGTAGGCTTGTTGGAAAGGTCTGTGAGTCTGCTTTCCAACCCAACTGGAATTTCTGAATTTGGTGGTCATTTGCCCCTCCAAAATTTCAATCTCCCAAGACTGCTTTCTGCAACTCAAAAATGTGGCAGAAAGTCATTTTTTGCTCCTTTTTTGACTTTCTAGAGGCCCAAAACTTCATAAAATCTCAAGTCCATTGATGAGCATATGTAACTTCTCATGAAAAATCTGGAAATGCTGAGTTTTTTCAAAATGGAGTTGCCGGGATGAAGGGTCGGGCGGGGGGTGAGACCCGTTAATGGACAAAAACCTGTAAATTGCCTGAAAAATCAAAATTGACCCAAAATTTTCAAAATTTCTTGGGATTTGTGCTGTGGCTGGACTATTTAGTGCCTTGGTCCTTCAGTGAAGCCTCGGCCAAGATATGGAGGGGATCGGGCCTCTTTCTCCTTTTTTGTGCCTTGGCCAACCGCCTTTGGAGCACTTTCATCTTTGCCTTGTACACGTGCATTCTCGCCCAATAATGGTTCTTCATGTTTCTAAACAATTTTTTATCTTGGTTGGCCTTAGCCAACAACCTCTCCAAGTGAGCATTGAGCTGGATAAGCATGGACTCTCGCTCAGCGGGCAATGGATCACCGGGTCTTCTTCGATTCAAGTTTCGGTCACTATGAATCCTCCACAACTCATCAAGAGCTTGCTCATCCTCCAACTGTTTGTTGCGCTGCTCTAGATATGAGATTTTCCATTGCGCCCCCTCTAATCTCCTCTGCAATGCATCATTTTCAGCTCTAAGGTGCTGAATGATCTCCTTCGACTCTAGGCTAGGAGAACTGACATCAAGACCAATAAGCTCTATATCTGGAACACCTGATGGCCCCTCATCAATCTTGGGCTGCTTGCCCCTCTGTGCTGCCTGTGCTGCTGAAGAAAGCGAGGCCCCTTCCACCTGCTGTGGAGATAAAACTCGCTGAGCTGTTGAAGAAGGCGAGACCCCTTCCACATGCTGTGGAGAAAGTACTCGCCGAGCTGCTGCAAATAAGGCCCTGTGGCCTCTCTGATAGGTGACCAATGGAGGAGAGCTGAAATATCTGGTCTCCGGGATATCATGCTGTTGTGATGGTCCTCCCTCCTCATGAACAATCTTAGGGGGTGATGATGGCACTGTGAAAAACTCACGAGAGATAAACTCCTCCCATGGGATGCCCTGCTGTTTTGACTGTTTGAGATGTTGTTTCAAGGGGACAAATAGCACAAGGGAAATGTTAGGGAGGGGGACTTTTGAGGGGACTTAGGGAAAATATATGTAAGAGGGAATTTAGGGAAGAAATTATGACATATACAACATCACATAATCATAATATGCAAGGGTTTTATGGGAAGTAGGGTTTAGGGTTATGTTATCGATTTTTAGGGGTAGGGGTAGGGTTTTAGGGCTTTTAGTATTTTTGGTAGGGAGATTGGGTAAAAATGATAAGGGAGGTGGTAATGGGATGTGGGGAAAAAGTGGGGATGAAAAGGATGACCTTGAGCACAGCAAAACAAAACCCTAGCTTTACTTGCACTTTGACCTTTTTAAGCACAATACACATGAATTTCCCATTTCATCTTGATGGCATTTGACACATCTTCCATACTCATTTTTTCTTTACCAAGCAAAATCACCATGATTTAGAGGCCTACCTGAAGAAATTTAGGAGAAAGAAGTTGATTTGTGGCTCACTGGAAAATTTCTGTGGAGAAATCCGCAACGGGTCGCGCGCCTCTGACGGGTCACGCCCGTTATAATTTTACACTGTTGGAATGGCGCTGACGGGTTGCGCGCCTCTGACGGGTCGCGCGCCTGGTCTGACGGGTCGCGCGCCTGTCCAGCTCCCAAATTCGCTCAAACTTTCACTCAATCGCTCTTGCAAGTAGCTTGGATGCACAATGAGGGTCGATGGAGGGAGATTGGGCCTTTATAGCTTTGATTTGAAATAATTTCATGCTCAAACCCACTTTATAATGTTTCTCTTTGACACTTTATAAAATTGACCATTTTGGTTTCCTTTATCCTGAAATTGACTCATTTAATGCTTTTGCTTGATATTTTTTGCAGGGACATCATCTGAGGGATCTTGGCAAGGGGGCCAAGGTTTCATACTGTCCTTGGAAGCTTTTTGAAATTTCATCACTTTTTACAAAAATTTGAAAAATGACCTTGGCTTTAAAAACAAAGTTTTTAAATCCAAGGTGAGCATTAATTGTACAAGATTGAAATTTGCGAAGAAACACCTTTTAAATCATCCCTCTGGCTTGCTGGGCACTTATTGACCTTCAGAGAAATGACCTTGTAAACCATCTTGACCAAAACCCTAGACCTAGGAATTTGACCTCAAGACAAGACAAGACAAGCTTGAAAGTGACTAAGAACTGAAATGACCTGATCCAGTAATGCCAAGAGGGGGACAAAGACACCAGCTCCTCCATCACGGTTATGGCATGCCTAATGGGATGCAAAAATTGACACTGATGAGACACCTACTTATGCAAATGCAAAGAGCTTTGATCACTGATGGAGGGCGACAAGACCGACTCTAACAGGTAGATTATCAGTATCCAAGATTAAAAGATTATATACTTTTCCAATGAATTAATGAGTCATAATAAAACTATATCTTTAATTATGTGACTCATTTAGATTTTCACTTTGTTATATGGTTGTGAGTTATGAGTTTAATAAGATATGTTTTTATCATAATTTATCAACAATCACAATACTTAAACCATAATTAAACCATAAATTATCAACAATTATAAATTTTTGTAGTATAAACCATGGAAACATGAATTAGAAGGTACTAATGATGTCAGAATAAAACTTAGAGAATTGTCTCAATGTTGGTGGAATTATTGTGTTAAGAAGGTACATTGATCTTCGAAAGAAAATCATTATATGTCACACCAATATTAATTCCATAGATTCATGATTTGAAATTTTGTGTTGTAGAGTGAAATATTTAAGTATATTTTTAAGCAATCATAACTTATGTTAGAAGAACTAAATGGACTGCTTTTAACAAAATAAATCGTTAAACAAATTTATTGAATGTATATTGAGATTTTTATGGCTAATAAATAATTACTCCTAGGAAATTTAAGAAATCAAACCATCAAAGAAATATTCCATACCATAATAAGAAGAGACACTGCCACTCGACCCAGAACTGGATTGGATAACTGGGAAGGTTATTCCTCCCCAACACCAAAATAAAATCATTTTATTAATTATATGGCCTGCCTGCAAGCGCACCCGCGAAGGCAACACCATATCGAATACCTTAAATTACAATACATTTAGCCATATTAATTGCCCGGATAAGACATAAATTTCCTGCATAAGACATAAGATTGTAAGCTTGCGGCCATGGATATGCGTGTTCCTGCAAATTCCATTGTTCCTTTCGACAAAAATGTCGAGAAATATGCACACACTATAAGATCAATAGTACCATTTACACAATCAATAGTACCATTTCCTCATCCAAGGTAGGTAATTGTTCCTTCAACAAATTATATAGAACTGGTATTTGTTTATACTCTTTTATGCTAATGATGGTAATCTCATATGTATTCTTGATGGAGATGAGGACAATATTTGCAGCCAAAGCAAAGAACCGAAAGAGGAAATGCATGTGAATTTGCATGTTGAAGAATTGTATATGAATCGTAACTCAGCTACCCAGAGGAAATCAATCACAGAAAATAAATGAAACCATGCTGATGATATTTACAGCAATCAAATCACTGTTGAATGGGATAGAGAAGATGATTTCTTCATCAATTTTCTTGAGGATATATCTTTAGAAATTAAAGATGCTGATGTATGTAACAGCCTCCAAACAGCTCCAGATAATTCCCATAATGTCTTGGACAGTCAAGAAGAAGTCTGCCATGTTTTCTTTAAAAATTCTTAATGTAAAGAGCAATCATTTTATGAAGAGAATGATGAAACATTAAGAAAAGAAGGTCTCAAAGTGTTGTTGGCAGCCATACAAAGAAGCCATCCCCTGCAGGCTGCACCTATTCCCTCGCTACTATCTGAAATTTGAAAGAATCCAAATTGGACTAAAATCAGGCCGCAGAAATAAAATGTCAGTGAAGACTTCCTGCAATCTGAAATGGCAGAAGTTGCAAGGTCATCCTGCTCTCAAGGGTCGAGCTGGACATACAACCACACTTGTTGGAAATAAATTATTTGTCCTTGGGGGTCGCAATGGCAATTTATTTTTTTGATGATCTTTGGGTTTTTGACCTGGACCTAGAACAGTGGAACCAACTTCAATAGCAAGTGCCATTTTCTCTGCGGCATACCATACTGCAACACTTATAGGTGATCGAGACTTATGGGTTATAGGTGGAAGAGTCCCATGTGCAAGAGGTTACCATTCCTTGACTACTGTTGGAGCATATGGTGTTCTATTCGGGGGGAAGGTGATGCTGGAATTGTCAAAGAAGATTGCTTGAGCATATATGATGTAATGAAAAATAAATGGATCATTCCTAAAGTTCAAGGGGATGTCCCATTAGCACGTTCAAATCATGCAGCCACTTTGATGGATCCTGATTTAATTATTATTCATGGGGGTCGCCATGGGACACTGCGGTTAAGTGATACATGTATTTTACAAATTCCTTTGTCCCCAGCTTCTAGCATATCAAATTTGTATTTGAAATGGCATATTTTTGAGAAGACAAAGACATTGGTCAGTACTAGGAAATCAGTCGGGGAGAGCACTCCGAGTCCTGAATCTGATTCTCCACATGGCCGATCTGCTCACGGGTTGGTAGCATGAGATAGTGCACTGTATTTGTTTGGAGGTTATGGTGGTCAAGGTCTGAATTTTAATGATATATTCGTCTTGTGCAACTTTCCCAGCTTAACAGGTTCAGAATGGCCAAAGTTGGATGCTCCTGTATCAAGTGATGCTCGGGCTCCTATCTTTATAACAGATAATTCTGATGAAGAGAATGCACAGTGTTGGCGAAGCACAAAAAGACAAAAGCAACAAAGTTACCAAGGTCTCAAATCTCTATCAGGGCTGCAAGAAGTCGGGCATAAGTTGAAGCAAAGGTTGTATGCAAGTCATTCAAGAAATCGAGATGCTGAGGATACGGGAAGAATGATTTTGAAATCTGTTGATGATGTGCAACAACAATTATCCCATGTGCCACAAGTACAAGCTGTTGAGACTCAAGAAGATACTGTTTTAAAAATGATCACAAAGGAAAAGGATGCACTTGAAAAAGAAGTCATAAACATACGACAACAGATGGAATCATTGAAAGGAAACATTACAGAGAAGACATGCATAGAAAATGGATTACGTACAGATAAGCTACATCTAGAGAAAGAAAAGTTGCATCTAGAGAAAGAAATTGCCTCACTTATTGAGAGGAAAGGCGACCTCTCCAAGGTTATCCAGGTGTTGGAGAAAAATGTACAACTGTCAAATGAGAAAACTAGGGATTTAGAATATCAGAACCATAATATGAAAACTCAGATTCAGGCTCTAAGAACCTCTCTGGATGAGAAAGAGAAGAAAAATGATGAGTTGGCACTAGAGGCAAAAGATGCACAAAATAAATGTGAAGAACTCAAAGTGTCTTCCCAAAGGATGCCTGCCCAAAGGATGCTATAAAGAATGACACCAAGTATTAAATCTGTTACAAAGAATTACATCAGTGTGTTGAAACATTATCCTAAGAAATTGAGTAAAACCATTCATGCATAACACCAGCTGGGCAATTGTAATGGGATATAAAATAAACATTTAGAGAATAATGTAAAGTTTACTTATACAAATATTCACAAATCAATTGACAAAACTCAATTAAGTTACCGAATACTCAAAATGAAACAAAATTCAGGAAAAGTCACACACATTTTAGCTCAATGATAGATATATTGCATACCTCACAATTTACGGTACCTCGTAAGGATCATCAATACCAGTGAAGGAAAGAGTGGCTTTTATAAGAATAGAGAAAATAAGAGGGGTTTTATTAATACTTTTCATGAAAAATGAGATTGAAGTTTGGCTGGATTACAATAAGCACAAGCTCTCTACAGAAATCATCAACATGCTTCGGCAGCATCTCTACCAATACCTTCTCTACCAGCACTATGAAGCATAGACGGATGTACGGAACCAAGTAATAAATCCATAATATGTACATGATAAGATTTGCAGCGGAAATTACTCATAGGAATGACTTTAAAATAAACACCTTCAAAATATAACTATGCTAAAAAGAAATTACATGTATAGCAATAGTTTGTAGAAAACAAAATATGCGGCCTCCCGGAAGTACCCATCCTGTCTTTCAAAACAAGTCAAGTTAAAAATTCCAACAAATAATTTTTTCTCTAAGATGCCCATAGGCCCTAAGGGTTGAGCCAAAGCTCTGATACCATATGTAACAGTCCAAAAATAAATATCTAATTAACTTTTCTAATTATCATTAAATTCAACTAAGAATAGTGCTTACCTGTCGTAGAAATAAGCTTACCACAACAAGGTTTGGGGACGACTCTCCACCCAACCGTAGGCTCAATTGTGCAAGGATTTGCTACAACTGGCCACCCCCGAGCCCTCAATCAACGTACTACTGCCAGTGACTCCTATGTCTTAAAACACCATTCTCCCAAGAGAATGAAAGATAGAATCTTGGAAAGATAGAATGCAGGAATGCCTCTCATCTTCCTCACTATCTATTAAATAGAACAACCTTGGAAGGGGAACCACATGCACACACTCCATGTTTCTACATGCAACTTTCTTTTTCTTGTTTTATTTCTTTGCTTTTCTTTTGATTTTTAGCTTTCTTGTTTTATTTCCTTCTTTTTGATAGTTTTCTTGTTTTCTTTGTTTTATTTATATTTATTCTTATTTAGAGCTTTAGTATAGTTATTACTATTTTTATTTTATTATTTTTATTTATTTATTATTAAGTGATTTATTATTTATTATTTATATTATTATTATTTATTTGTATTATTTATTATTTGTATTATTTATTATTTATTATTAAGGGGAGGGATATTACACTACCTCTTTCGAGCACCAAGTGAACATAGTCTTCTATTCTAGCCATAGCATACTGAAAGTTATGATAACCAAAAGGTTCTCTATTCTTGACTTCGTTTGGTGATGCATTCCGTCTTTCCTTGGCTCCATGAAGGGCCTCCTCTCTGATGTCTTCCAAATATTCCATTCCCAAGTGCAAGACATCATATTGGGTTTGTACAAGTGCAGGGGAAACACTAGGTTTCTGTATGAAAATTATATGGAGAATCTGTGTGTGAAAGGGGTTTTGAGGTTCCCCTCTAACCCAAAGGTCAAGGCCATGTTCTCGTCTCTGGAAAGTATGGTAAGCCTTTGCCCACTTAACCTGGTTTCTAGCAAATGATATAAAAGATTGAAATTGAATATCTTCGATGAAAGGGATAAGATTTTCTTCTACCTGTTCTTCTAAAAATAATTTATGCATATACAACTCACACAGAAAATATTGTGTATACTCATCCTGTTTTTGAAAAATAGAAATAAAATCCAGTACATTCCTGAACTCGTATGGTTGTCCAGATTGTATTTCTTTTACTTTAAGAAACAAATATCACTCGAGCAAGTATAAAGCATAATTTTGGGTTAGGGACCTACATGCCAAGGCATCTAAGTAAATAGAGAAAAATTGTTTTCTTTGATCTACAACTTTCTTGAGGCGGCCCTTTAAATTATGGACCTTCTTTTCAGATGCTCCTTGTTTTGTATAGGTCTCATCTTATGTTGTTGTCAATACTTTAAATTGTTGGAATAGACCTTGATGTTCCCTTCAGGGCACTACTTCTCCCTAATATATTGTTATGTTTTGTTGTTGTTCCTCCATAGTTTTATGAAAAATTATAATGGAGGCTTCTACAATCAGGGGAGTATAAGGAGGTACCTCTTATGTTTGTACCCCTCTGTCATAAAAAGTAAATGGTGGATTGGTCTGAATTCCTACTTCAACAAGGGTAGGAGGAATGTCCATTGCTTGTACCTCAGGATCAGTCTGTGTTCCTTCTTCAGAAAAATAAGAACAATGTATGTCTGAGTGTTGGATTCATTAAGGACAAATATAACATCAGTCTGAACGCCCATTTCCTGAGTTTCTTGCTTCTTTTTAGGTCTCTTGACATGGTCTCTGTGAAACTGCTTGCTACCTCATAACCAATTCTTTAGTTGTTGTACTTTCCTTTGTAGTTTCTTGTTTTCTCCTTTTAACTTGTCAATTTTATTCTGGAGTTTTCATTTTCCTTTCTTTCTCCCAAATTACCTATGATCATCTGAACAAGACTGGTAACCACGAATGTTGGGGAGGAAACAACAACTACTATTTCGGCTTCCTTGAGAATAGTTTCCTAATTGGGTTTGACTGTTGGTAAGATATCAACTTCCTTTGTCGTTATATTAGTACCAGAATCTAGGAGATCCTTAGAAAAATTAATCTGAGGCTCGGCTAAAAATCCAATGCTAACATCTTGTTCTTCATCAATAAAATTTTCAAAAGGTTGTGGAGTCATTCCCTCTAGAGAGGAAGGCTCTAATAAAGTATCAACAAAGTATTTAGAAAACCCTTGGGGGGAAACAACTTCAGGATCATTATCTGAATCTAGGATAACAATGGTTACAAAATCAATAGGAGAAGTTAAAACTAGCGAATTCGGTGAATCTCCCTATTCAAGAGGACTATTAGGATGGACTGCAAGTTCTTCTGTTGAAGTGGTCAAAACTCTTCCAAAATTTACAGTATCTAGTCAACTTTCTAGCCATTCCAATGCTTGGGCTATTGTTGTTTCCTAGACCATCTGATCTGAAGTTGATACATCGTGAGATGATTTTTTTCTATTAGTTGAGGGTTCAAGAAACTCTGACCCTTCTTTACAATTCTAGCGGGCCTCCCCCTTTTCTTAGGTAGGGAAGCTAAAAGTGATGCCAGCCTCTTCTCTGCTCAAGTAAGTTTTTTAGGTTTCTCAATCTATACAATCTCTTGCGAAATATTTCTATCATGGGGGTTTTATTTAAATTTTTCTCATTGTCTCCCTCTAGTTACTTATCACTATCTGAAATGTCCATAGATGTTCCAGCAATTGTTTCGTTTTCCAAAGGAGTGTCTTGATCATCATTAGGGTTTCTAAATAACCCTTCCCAAGTGTGTTGGACTTGGCTAAGGCTTCTTATAGCTAATAGTGTGATAAGTCCACGGTGACTTACAATTGCAGTTTGGTCCTTGGACCTCCTTAATCTAGTAGAAGTCTCATGTAATACTAAATTAAGAAAATATGGGAGGTTCAGAGTTACCTTTTTCCTTAGGGATGCCATAAGTTTAAGATGATGCCCCCTTACCACATCATATATTCCATCATAGGTGATGTACCACTAGACAATCTCTGTTATCTCCTTCCATGGTTGAGGCAATGAATTGGGGTTATACCCCTTCCCTTTTTTGATCAATTCTTCACCAAGATTTAAGAACAAAAGAGTCATATTCTGAAGAGAGGTGTGTATCTCATACCACTTTTCTCCTTCCATTAAGAAACTTGTCACTTTTTCTATTGCACTTTCATTTACTTGTACCTATATGTTTCTCACTACTCTTACACCATTGTCCAAACTCTTAGTGAATTCTAGTGCTACTGTGTTGTCGAACCCCTATAGCCATTCAAAATATTCTATCCATCCCACTTGAATTAAAATATTTCATGCATGTTCTGAAACCTAAAAGTGGATGGGTTCATTTTGGACTGAATTCCCACCCATTGTTAACTGTTCAACAGGGTGCACTATTACAATTTGAAAACAACAAAATTCACAATATAAAATGAAAATAAGCTTGTTTAGAGTATAGCAGTTTCGAATACATGCAATGGTATTCAAAAATGCAGATAACAATCGTCTGTCAATGACAATTTGCCCCCCCAAGAAGAGTAAAGGTAATAATATAAGAAGTATTAATACATCACAACAATCTTTGCAACATCTTTGCCTTTTCCTTAGAGTCTTGCCTTTGCATCACAACAATTAAGCTTAATCAAAAATTTCATGTCACAAATTCTTCATTGAATAATTCATGCAACATTATGCAAGCATCAATCATCAACATGTCATCAAGGTATTTGTTGCTCCTTTGTCTGTTTCTCTGCTAGTCGTTTTCTTGATGTTCCCGTGCTGCTCCTTTGCCTGTTGCTCCTTTGCTTGCTTCTCCTTTTCCCTCAATGAAAATATTTCCAACAATCTCCCCCTTTGGCATTTATGGCAACACATTAGTCCTCCCTTTTTTTCATCAAACATATTTCTCATTGCTTCCCATAACCTTTGCGTACCTTGTCGAGACTCTAAATGAAAAAGGAATAATATAAGAAGTATTATAGTAATTACTTTTCTAGCTTACTAACTTTTTCCTCACAAATATTATGGTCATTTCTCATTAGAAGATTGGAGTTAAAAGATATTCCATAAGTGGTGATGAAAGGAATGCAATATATGCATTATTGTAACTTTTATACAATTGTAGAAAGAATTTAAAATTCATGGAAATTTCAAAATTCTGATAATGATTTCTCATAAAATATTCTCTAATGATAGCCATAATGATTGTTGTTCGAGGGCCTCCTCGAGTAATATTTTGAAAGCATCTCATACCCCCTCGTATTTCTTTTCTTATGCCATGGGAGGTAAAGTTATCCATCATCGTGTTCCTCTGTCATTCTAGGGCCTCCTCAAGTAATATTTTGAAAGCATCTCCTATCCCCTCGTATTTATTTTCTTCTACCATGGGAGGCCATCGGGGTTCACGATGATGGTATTGCAAAGGTTCAACCAGTTCGAACCATAACTCTTTATACCCTGACCTCATTGGGGACATGTAAAGAAAAACAAAGAAACAATAGACCACTCTCATACCACTGATCTGGACTTATCCAGGAATGAAAAAAAATATAAATATAAACATAAACACAGTGAAGTAGCAGAAATGAAACTTCATTTCATTAATATCAAAGAACTGAAATATGCTTACATACGGAATGGCAATAAACAAGCTCAGGCAATGGTAGCTTATCTCTAAGAAGAGATGTATTGTCTTGATGCTTTTGAACTATGTTAGAATGAGGCTCTAAGGCCTATTTATCATTGATAAAAAATGGAAAACCCTAAACATACAAAAACCTAACCTTAGGAGATGAAGTGCCAAAACTATGGGCCACGTTGTGGTAAATTGGTACATCAACTTCCCGACGTCATAACTTTGGCATATGATCTATGTTTGATGCGTACGATACCTCACTAGAAATATTTATCCAAGGACTACAACTTTTGAATGCAAACATCAATTAAATACTTGTGTTTGCCTCTTTTCCAAAAAAACGTTGTTTAGGGGCTCAAAACGACTTTCAAAGTTCAGGACTCGAAAAACTGCTAAAAATAGTAAATTGTGCTACAATTAAGTAAACTGAAATTGTGTTATAATTAAGGAAACTGAAATAAGAAATGGTGGGGATCCAAGTGGAATAGGTGAGTGGCCACTAATATCCACTTAGATCAATAGCCGAGAAACTTACTTGGAAAGTGGCGCACTTGCAGCCAATAATGCTCCTTGTGCTCAAGGAAAGTGCAAAGCTCCAAAGTAAATGATCAATGTAAGAATGAGCTCTAGGCTCGACCCCTTATATAATAAGAGCACATATGCAATTAGGGTCAGGGTTTGTGAGTGTGCTCAACATATGGCGAGAAACTAGGATATAAGGGTGAGTTAACTGCCACTTGAGACAACACTAACTTAGGAAAATGTGCATTCATTGTCAACAAGAATTGTGCATGGACATTTCACAAGGAGTGCGCAGTCACTGTCAATAAGGAGTGCACAATGCTCGTCTCTGGGACATGCATTGTCAATGTCTCTAGGAACTGTGTAATGATTGTTAGCAAGAGGTATGTTGTGTTCCAAGAGTGTGCACCAGCTGTCAACAGGGAGTGCACTCTTCCTAGTGGAAACTATGAAGGAGGTGCACTTCTAATAACATCAAAAGTTAGGCATGTGAAAGAAAATAGTTGCAACACTTAGGCTTTCTAGAAGAAGACTTTAACACTTAGCAAATCATGACCAAGGATGACCTCAATGACTTAAAACGATAGTTCACATGACATTAAAGGACTCCAAAATTTAGATATAGGTAAAATTTTGGAGAGGGTTGTAGTAGCTACAACATAACACAAATTTCCGATTGGAGGGGATATCAAGAGGTTGAGAAGAAACAAAGAATGAGCAGAAGAAAGGACCCAAAAATATCAACACAGTTCAAGTGTTGTGAACCATTTACAGTCCCTATTCAAAATGGAAGCCAAGGTCGATATCAATTTGTACACAATTGAAATCGACGCTCTAAATCTAGGCACTAGTTGCAACAATTAGATGTTTATTTCAATGTTCATCATACAAAGGAAGAACATAAGACTTAATTTGTGTGGATCAAATTAGAGGGCCATGCCCTAACTTGGTGGGAAAACCACACAAAGACCTTGAGGTTGGAGGGAGATCCTCTAGTGATGAAGTGGGAGGACTATAAAACCCTCATAAGTCCAAATTTTACCATATCAGGTATATAGAGTGCCAATGGATCTAGTGGCAGTACTTTAGGAAGAAGCAGGGGTAGAGTGTACACGAGTACACCATAGAATTTAGAAATATGGATATAATTTTATATATCTCCACAAACAAACCAAATTTCCACCTAAAGTATCTATGGGATATACACATCCATTTGCAGAAGAAAGTGATGTTATTCAAGTCCATATCAGTGGATGAGGCTTATGTGTAGGCACAATACCTGGAGAACATAGGCTAAAAGAAAGGGAAATAAAGTGGATCAAAGAAAAAGGAGCACCAAGATGGTTCGAAGGAGGGAATAATAAGTAGAAATGGGTAAAAAATAAAAATAAGGTAGACATAGCACACTAGTGCAAAGATCCCAACAACCATTGCAACCACTGTAACATTGACGGTCATACAAATGAGAAATGTTGGAAGTTGCATCTAGAGCTTAACTCGAATAACAAAAAGAAAGATAATAAGAAGAACAATCTAAAGGCCACCCACATCAAAGATCACAACTTTAGTGACTTTGATGCACATGGATTCATTCACCCGTGATGCATACAAAGAGACATATTCATAGAATGAGGACTTCAAGGAGGTGTTTCAAGAGTGGCAGAGACAGAGTCATGTGCATGATGGTTGACTACCATCTCCAGGACGATTTACTCTATAGGTTGGATAAGTTATGTGTTCATAAAGGTGAGTGATTACAACTAATTAAAGAGGTTCATACCTCCAATGTTGCAAGGGACTTTGGTGTACAGAGGATAGTGGCCACCAAGATGCAAGAAAAGGTAACTAGGTTCATAAGAGGATCCATGCTTTGTTATACTAGAAAGCCTAGTAACATGAAACAAGGTCTATATCATCCCTTACCTATACCCATTTATCCTTTAGAAAGAATTTCCATGGACTATTTGGGAGGTTTACTAACAACTAGGAAGGGACATGACTATTTATTCATGGTAGTTGATAGGTTCAACAAGATGTGTGTTCTTATTCCTTTTAAAAGGACCATCAATGGGCAAGAAACAACAATCTCGTTCTTTGGAAAAATCTAAGTGCACTTTGGGATACTGAGTATCATTTGAAACAATAACATAATATTTCCTAGTGCATTTTTGACCACATTGTGAGAGAAGATAGACACGAAGTTAAAGAGATCTATAACATTCCAACCAAAAATAAATGGGTAGAAATAAATAGTCAACATGGTTTTGGTGTAGATTTTGAGGGGTTACAATCAAAAGCATTTGAATACCTAGGATGAAAATATGGTATATATACAACACTCTTATAACTGAGTAGTCCACACTTTTGTTGGTAAGTACCCATTTGAATTCTTTTTTTAGATATTTTCCACCTTTACCTTTGGATATTGTGTATGAGAAACAAGGAGTGAGGGAGGATATTTCAAGGGATACCTTGGGGGCCAAAATTATTTTTGAGAAGATTAGGTAGATCCGTATATAGGTACAAGAGACATTGTAAAGTCACAAGAAAAATATAAGACCAAGCATGATCAACGCAAAACAGACAAATTGTACAAGGTGGCAGATATAGTATGGTTACAGTTGAATAAGGAGAGGATATAGGATCCTGGTATAAAAATCAAGGCTCTACAATATGGTCCCATTGAGATACTAGAAAAATGTTGGAAATAATGCATATAGACTCAACCTACCTCCATACATGCACATTTACTTAGTTGTGAATGTGGAGAATCTGAAACTATATGAGCATTTTCTATAGATTGAATCTAATATCGCAGAAGATGGCAACATTTATACTAGCCAACACCATGCTCCCATCATACAAGGCGCTCTCTCCAGCAATACGCAGAAAGAAAGTAATAAATTTTATTACACTGGCTAACACATTGCTCCCATCACGCAGTGTGGTGCCTCCATCACACATTTGGACAGCATGACAGTGCAGATTACAACCAATATCGCAGAAGTCATGCAACTGGACAGCTTGATAGTGCATATTGAATCTAATATCGCAGAAGATGGCAACGATTATATTGGCCAACTCTATGCTCCCATCATACAAGGTGTTCTCTCCAGCAATACGCAGAAAGAAAGTAATAAATTTGATTACACTGGCCAACACAGTGCTCCCATCATGCATTGTGTTGCCACCATCACGCATATGGACAGCCTGACAGCGCAGGTGGTAACCAATATTGCTGAAGATACACTCATCATGAAACTGGATAGCCTGACAGCGCAGGTTGAAACTAATATTGTAGAAGATACTCTCAATGCGTAGAGAGAATGCAACAATGATACTGTCCAACACTATGCTCCCATTAGACAATGCGCTCTCCCCAACAATCTGTCCCACACTCAGGTTATTTATACACAGATAAACGGCAATGATTACAGCCCTCCTACTCAACACTGTGCCACCATCACAGTGTAGGTTGAAACCAACCATTCACCTCGTAATCTAGACCCTGGAAACCTTTCTTGGTAGGAAAAATCTAGTGACAACAACTCAATTAGACACTCAACTGTAATCAACCTCTCAAAACTGACAATAGACGATAACTTGAAATCGTTGCTAGAAAAAGGCCTAAATTTTGCTTTATCTCTAGCCAAAATTCCTGTGAATGATATCATAAGCAACATTGAGGCCATCATCAAAAACACAGATCAAATGTTGCAGAAGAAATTAGACAGGATGTTTCCAAAATTCTCAGAAATGCCAGACCTCCTCCTAGCAACATCTCTAAAGAAGAATCCATAGCTTTAAAAAACATCAATAAAAACAAAGACATTATAATTTTAAAAGAAGACAAAGGAAATGCCATTGTTATTATGGATAGGACAGATTATGATAATAAGATGGAAGAACACCTTAACAAGAGTGGCTGCTATAGAATTCTTAACAAGGACCCTAGCAACAAAATCCTTCGCCAAGTTAGTAACAAAATAAAAAACTCCTCTCTTGATTCTACTATTAAGAACAAGTTAATACCCAATAACGCCATCATCCCTAGAATATATGGTGTGCCTAAAATCCACAAATCCGGAATTCCATTGAGACCCATTGTGAACACTATAGGTTCACCCACTTACTGGTTAGCAAAATACCTTGCTAACAAACTTAGACCTTTATCCGGTAACACTCCCTCTTACATCAAAGATTCCGCTTCTTTCATAGAATGGATTAAAGGCCTAGAGATTCGTGAAAATGATCTCTTGGTTAGCTTTGATGTAGTGTCTCTCTACACTATGATTCCAGTAGATGAAGCCATAGAAGTATTGAAGAAAATCACAAACCATGAAATTGTGGAACTAGTAGGCATTTGCCTTAAATCTTCATACTTCAGTTTCAAAGGAAATATCTATGATCAAACTCATGGAATTGCCATGGGTTCTCCTTTATCACCATTGATTGCCAACCTATACATGGAACATTCTGAACAAATGGTCCTTAAATCTTCCCCTTTACCCTTGATGAATGGAAAAGATATGTGGATGACATTTTCGCTAGATGGAGCCATGGTTTAGATAAACTTAATGAATTTTTATCACACATAAACAACCTCTCTGAACACATTAAATTCACTATTGAGATTAAAAAATACAACCAGATCCCCTTCCTAGATGTCCTCCTTACCAAGAAAAATGGCAAACTAAGCCACCAGGTCTTTAGGAAACAAACACACACTAAAAAATATCTTCACTCAAATTTCCACCACCATCCGAAGTAAAAAGATGGTGTCATCAAAACCCTAGCTACCAGAGCTTCTAAAATCTCTGACCCTGAACATTTAGAAGAAGAACTTAACCATCTCTACAAGGTCTTTATAAACAATGGCTATCAGAAAAACATTATCCAAAAAATAATTAAAAAATCCACAACCAATACCCAAAAAAGAAAAACTCTTGAAAACCCTAGAATCTCCTTACCCTATATAAAAGGAACCATAGACAAAATTTCCAGAATTCTCACCAAGCATAACATCATGGTTTCCTTCACACCCCCTAACACCATCAAAAACATGCTAGATTCTGCTAAGGACCTAATAGACCCAAAAAATCACAAAGGAGTATACTCAGTTCCCTGCTCATGTGGCAAAGTATATATAGGTGAAACAAGGAGATCCTTTGGCATTAGGTTAAAAGAACACATTAGTGATATTTCAAGAAATAGGTCGGAAAAATCAAGTCTAGCAGAGCATGCATGTTCCTCCTCACACTATATTTGTATGAAACAAGAAAAATTATTTCACAAGGAAGACCATTATTTAAAAAGAAGGGTGAAAGAGGCGATTGAAATCGTAAAATCCTCCAACAACATGAATAGAGACGATGGACTAAAATCAAGTAACACCTGGAAACCCTTATTAAATAAATAAAAAAAAGCAATAAACACAGATATAAAAACATTCATTAAAAAAACAAAATAATAAATAAATAAAATAAAATAAATAAATTAGTTAATAAATAAATAATTAAATATAACCTATCATAG
Organism: Pinus tabuliformis; assembly: GCA_031772625.1. Taxonomy (NCBI): domain Eukaryota; kingdom Viridiplantae; phylum Streptophyta; class Pinopsida; order Pinales; family Pinaceae; genus Pinus; species Pinus tabuliformis. The sequence continues at coordinate 290,679,556 of CM062817.1, forward strand.
CTAGCACCCTATCTAACTCTCCTTTAAATAAAATTTAATAAGTTAACATAAAAATCCTTCAAACTATTACTTTAAAACTATATATATTCTAGTAAAACATTCAATATATAGCAAAGAACATAAATACCTAACATATATTTCTATTATAAATAAATAAATAATAATAATAATAATAATAATAAATACTTATATAAATAAATAAATAATTATTAATTAGTTAGTCACTTGTAAACCGACAATAAAAGAAGACATCAAACATTTTTTAATTAACTATTAATAGCTCCATAATTTCATGTTCTCTTTTCTCAAAATACAAATCACATTGCCCTGATGATGGACTCACTAAGCTAGTCTCAAATGTTGGTTTCAAAAAACTGTTCACAGGTTTTTCCAAAAAAAAAAAGAAAAATTCTACCAACCTGTATGGACTTTCTCTTTAACAAGAAGAGGAGCATATCCTACCTTCTAGGAATAGTTAACAAAAGACATATTTTTGCAAAATACGTTAAGAATGGGGAAACATGACCTTTGGCAGATTGGGTTGAAAGGACAACTTCCAAGCAAGGCTAAATGGTACACCTAAGAGAAGGTGGAGAAAAAATTTCCTCATCTCATTCAGTAGAAGATTTTGGGGATCAAAATCCTCCCAAAATGGGGAAGTGTGATCTATATTGTATGATCACTATAATGTTTTTCATTCATCTTGATGCTTTCAGAGTGGAAAACGTAGAGAAATAACCTCACAGGGCCACTTTTATCAGCGAGACCTAGTTTTTCAAATTGGGGTCTAAAAATTTCTATGATCATTTTGAGGCATCAAACAAATTTTTGGAGGTAAAATTTTATTGCTCACTTTTACCTATCCTATATACATAAATGTTTCCAACAACACAAGAATAACCTCAATTAGAATCTATATGCAAAAGTTATGCTACTCAAAAGTTGGTATTCCTATTTTGTATGCCATAATTTGAGAGGATTCCATGTCAGCTCCAATTATTCATGGAAAAGGGGTTAGCCACATGATCATGATGAAGAATAGTCTAGAAAATTCCATAATGTAACTTCAGTTAAGAGTTGAAGGGGTCAAACCTAACCATTGGATGGCTATCAAGCTATGTTATAATCAGGCCACTAGCAGTAAAAGAGGTTCCATTTCTTTCTAAGGGAATTTTGTTCCATGGACAAATAGACTAGCCAAGATGGATATGGAGAGAGTACACGGAGAGGATTTGTGAATTCTACTATCCCATGGTCCACAATTCATACTTCTTTATACTTGCAACAATTTTCTATTTAGAGAAAGAGATTAGAGCGGTCTCACCTTCCGTTTGAGTTTTTCCCCAAAAGGTTTTCCCAGGATATATCTTATGTCAAATGTGGGTTTCGATTTTTTAGTTCATTGTTCTTTATTTTCTATATAAATTTTAATTTTCGTGCATTCACATTAAGTAGTAATCTACAAATCTAAAAATATAAAGAGAAATAAATCCTTATAGTGTATATTTCATATTTTTAAGTATAATTTTATCAGATCTATTGTGAAGAATTATCCAGTGGAATATCCATGGCAATTTATAGATCAAGAAATAAGAGAAAGCTAAAAGTATGTCTCTCAACTCCTCAAACCCTAGTGAATTTCAATAAAATTAGACATAAATATAAGGAGGCTTTAATTATATTCCTCAATATAGAAAATTGATGATAATCTTGTTAAAGGATGTGCTGGAGCCATAAAAAATTCAACACTTTGGTGAAAATTTCAATAAAACCCTAATTCTATAACAAATATAGGAGAGAAGGAAATACTTACAATAAATTTGCACAAAATCACCATAGTGTCACCATTCATCATCCAAGAGAAAAATCCATTCAATCACAATATCCTCCCTAAGACAATTTTCTCATTTAATGCTTCATAGTGACTAAGAGAAAATAGATAAGCTAGTGCCCACTCTCTCAAGTGTGAGTGTGATAATGATGTAAGAAAAATTTGACCTCACTAAATTTTTATGAGGGAAAACAGGTCTATTATCATTAATTTTAGACTAAAATCCCCAAAAACAATATAAAATGTGATTACAAGCTAGGTAGGTCACAAGCTTACCCCCAAAGATAGTTATCTCAATGATAGAACATAAAATCAAGCCTCAACTAGCTCACATGTGTGAGCCAAAATTACCTCCAAGGGAGACATCATTATCTAAGAGTATATTTTTCATCAAAATAGGCCATAGATGACTCAAGAAAGTGCTCCTCACTCCAAATTCACATCTCCTCATCCAAAAGGTGCATAATCAACAAGTACAGGCTCCCTGCACAAGAAATCATCATCAAGTAATCACACATCATTAATCCAAGCCACATGAAGGGGACATCATGGAGATAGGGCATGAAATCATCATGTTGAGTAGTGTGACATACCCTCTAGAGGAATTTCAAAGTCATCATCATCATAAAATTATCCCAAAAATAGAAAATGTCCATCAAGAATGTTGAATGTTATATTAGGGGGTCCTGTAATCTCTAGGGAACATCAACTCTCTAGGTAACACTTTGTCTTATATTTGCAGTGTCTTAGGTCCTAGAGGGAGAGCGGAGTGTCATCAACTATGTTGGAACATCACAAGGTCAACATTCTAGTTCTGGTGCCCAATGATGTCATCAAATGGGGTTGGACATCCTCTATAAAGTGTTGCAGAAACATCATACAATCCCTTAAGAAATGATAATTATACCTAGGAGAAAGCATATAAAACATATTCATGGAATAATATGAGATCAATATCATAGGTGCAAGAGCCATAAGAGTATTATAATGGTCCATATGTAATGTGAAAGACATCAAAGCACTTCACACAAGCATCATCTTCAAGTGTCTTTCTAGTTTATGATTTGTAAACAAATTACCATGTTTAGATATGGGAGAGTTATCACAAGAACCTGTTGAGTATTTCCAACCCTAAGGGGAGGAACAATTCCTAGGCCAACCCATTGATTAGCACGTGCATGTGTTTAACAACATGTTATGGATTTACTTCATGGAGGATGCGACGATCTTTTTACCAGTTACGAAATTCCAATATCTTTGAGTTTTTGATGCAAAGAGGGAGAAATTGTAGGATTTGAGTTACCCCTTTCATCGACCTATTTTTACCACTCCTCTTGTGCATCTTTTTCTTTGTTACTTTTTTCTTTTTATTTTCATATATAGATAGGGTTACAAGCTTTTACTGATTCATTATCAACCCCATAAAGATGAAAAATTTCATTTCTCATTGAGGTTGAGATAATTAAAGTTCATTTTATTTATATAACTTATGCATTAGTTATGAACTGGGTGAGGGCTAATGAGGGAGGTAGAGCTCAGGTTTTTGTCAATGAACTTTCATTTATCCTTGCCAATATTTTGCATTTTAACAGTATGGCACATGATTTTTCTTTTTCTTTCTATTGCATGAACCTCTTAGGGAAACGTTTTTGGGTTCCTACTCAAGGATGAGGAAAATAGGAAACTGATATTGGTGACAAATAACAATCAACCCGAAGATGGGATGTAAATAAAATAGAGAGTTGAAATTTTTCAAGTATGGATTATTGTTGAGCCACAACATCAATTAAAGTTTCCTATTTGTGCCCCTCCTAAACAACGAAAATAAAGGCTTCAAGGAAGGTCACCTTGGACTAGGGTTAAGTGATAACCACCAAGGTGAAGCATTTGAAACATGAATACAACCAAAATTGTTCTACCATCCAATTCAACATGTGATCCATACTAGAATTCCATTAAACATTAAATGCAAGAACTTGAGTGCAAAAATGATTGATGCACCTTACATTTGATAACCCACCTTCATTGAATGAGTAGGATAGATGAAATAAAGCATTGATTGGCCCCATGGATTAGAGGTATCTTAGGCTAGCTATCCGGGCATCACAATATGGCTATTGGTTGAAAAAAAAACAAGAATATTTTTTTTTTCTCATAGGGGTTACCGATTTTGGTATGCAATATGAATCTTAGAGAAAATTTCCTTGGGAATAATTCCAAGTGATTTTCCTCATTTTAAAATATCAATGATTGACAAATTCCTCAAAAAAATATTGATAGATACTCACAACTCATCCATCATCTTTTTTCATGAATTAATGATAGATGGGGAAAAGATGGTTACTGACTTGTTGAAGGTTCTTATAGGGTAGGATTTTATCTTTATTGATTTTATGAGAAGATTTGGAGGAAACATCACTTGTTGGAAGAATGGATATTTCTCGCTATCTAATTCATGGAATTTATTGTCAGGCCTTGGGACTTTTGTCTACTTTAGGAAATTGGAAAATAAATTACATATCTAAATATCTATGGGCCCTGCTCAGGTAGGAAAGAGCACTAGGAAGATTTATTCAATAGAGATTAGCTTTAAAGAGGTTTAGTATAGAGATTAGCTTTAAAGAGGTTTAGTGGTTATTGTTATCACCCCAAGAAATTCAGCTAGGTTGCATATCGGTGATGCTCAGGAACATTACAAATTCAACAAAATAGTTGGATAAATGGTGGATGAATGAAACAAATGTTGCATATTCAAGCTAGATAACCACTTCTACTATGATTGATCCCAGACATGGGTGAACACCCCTAGATTACAAGACTTTTAACCACCAATTACTCACAGTTTGAGGATAAGGTGATAATGGAGAAGACTGACCACACCAGCAGATGCAAATGACCCTGTGATGGCCGGCTGCAACCAGTTAAAAGGTCTGTAGATCTAGTTTCTAATACACAGACAGGATGACAGCTCTCTATGCATTACACAACAGAAACCTGCATACATGTTCAATGATACATGCTAAATCCTAACACAGAGGTGGGATGACAGCCCCTCTAATGCTAAACATTAATAGAACATGAATCAATGCAAACAGGCACAACTTGGAATAAGAAAGAGAAGTGGAAAGTGAGCAATTAACAGCAAAAGAAGCTTGTATTAGTTGGAAATGAAGACTAGATGCTGTAGGTTACAAAGTAGTTATAGTCTCCAGAAGTTGAACCTTACAACAGAGTCACCTTCATCTAACACTCATCAACCTGATTACATCTGTGTTCTCAGTATATATGGTGTCTCATTACACAACATCTCTGCTGAACATGGGTGGAGGAGCCAATAAATGGCCACCAACCACATTTACACTCAGAAATGGGCCTCTGATAGAAATCTGGCTGTGTTGTAAATGGATTTGACCCCTCTGGTGCTCTGCAGTCCTCCTTTCAGCAGGTGGCGTGAAATACAAGTGTAACCATAACCATTTAATGCTCTGAACTGATCAGCGGTGTCCTACTTCCTCCTCGGCCATACTGTTGATTAATTGCAGTCGCTGAACATTAAAACGGCTCAATCATGACTGTTTTGCTTATAAACAACGAAACGTTGCCAAACTGCTCATTCCCACCCATCACTGCTTCTTTTGGACTTTAAAAGTCCTCAGGCATGGTTCAATCATCTATTGGGTCCACCTTTCGGGTCGCAATGCATATCTTAACCAGTCAATCCTCTGTTTCTTTACATTTGAAAATACATTGAAAAATGCTGCAAAACACGGGAAATTTATTTTTGGCGGACTTAAAAACATATATATTTTACTTCCTGGACCCCATCGCGTCCAGGCTTCATCGCTATCGACATCCTCCAAGGCTTCCTTTATATTTCCTTATATTTCGTTATATAACGAAAATGCGCCCAAAATCATTGAAAAGGCCTTAGCGTGGACGTGAAAATTTATGAGAAATCATTCATAATGCCATCGGGTCCGACCCATCGGGTCGGAGGTATGTCTTATTTAGAAGCCCCGCCCCTTTTAAAAACGCCGATAGCGATATCGCTGCGGACCCGATAATCTATCAGGAATAACTTATAAAGCCATCGGATCCGGCTTATCGGGTCGAAAGCATATCATATGTAAAAGCCTTGGGCCTTTGACTATCCTGATAGCGATATTGTGATGCGATCTTGGCCATTGATCCAGATACGCGATCAACAGTCCTCACAAAATCGTCGATCACCATCTCCATTACCCCTTTTAAAAGTGCCGATATGATACGCCGATGCGATATCGGCGATCGCTCATCGGCGAGGTCTCCTTTGTCGTTGCCACTGCCCACCTGTTCCAACTGTGATATGCCGACGCGATCTGGACCGTTGATCGGCCAGATCCAACGGCTATCGCGAATAGAACTATTATGCCTGCAATTTGATTTTTTTTTTATGATTTTTTAGAGTATTTGTGCCTCCCGATAGTGTATTTCCGCCCCTCCAAGGGCTTTCCTCTTGCAACTTTATCATTTGGTGGAAGGATTTTAATCAAATCTTCGAGATTATAACAGCTTCCCTGGATCCTTTGGCATGCATTTACGTGTGTTTGCGGCCTTTGAGAGTGTTTTGAATCCATTTTTGACCCTTTTGTAGAGCAGAGCTAACACTGGCTCCTTCTGGGGATGAGATCCTCCCTGTGAGGTCTCAAGAACCTGCAGATCAATGCCTTTCCAGCAACAAACAGATTAACCAAAATTCCTAGTGTTCCATTGGGCATGGAGTCTACTATAGCTATACTAAAAACTGATAAAAGCACAATATTTACAGCTTTAAGGCCAAAGACCTTAAATCACATAGTTTTTCAAAAACTGCGTATTAACTGGGCCATCAAAAACTGGTTCTTCTTCCATACTTTTCAGTATGAAGGTATTGTTCCCTTGAATCGGTGAAATGATGAAAGGGCCTGTCCAGAAAGCATCAAATTTCCCATGATTGCCTTTCTTTTCTTTAAATGCATCCCATTTTAGAACCAAATCCCCAACCTGCAAATTATTTCTTTTTGCCTTCTTTTCAAAGACTTCCTTGATCTTTTTCTGATGTGCTGTAGCTTTTTCAATCAACTGCTCTCTGATCTGATACAATTCTGTTAAATCAGTGATTCTATTTCCCATATCATCTTCTTCATTATGTGCTGTTTGGAGCAACTTTGCCACAGGGAGGGTAAGTTGAATTGTAAAAACAGCATCGGTACCATATACTAGCTTGAAAGGAGAGCAACCTGTAGATATCTTGATGGTCACTCTGTCTGCCCAAAGCGCATACTTGAGCTTGGCATCCCAATTCTTCTTATTTTCCTCTAATAGCTTCTTAATTATCCTGATCAAACTTTTGTTAGAGGATTTTGCTAGACCATTCCCTTGGGGGTAATAGGAGGTGGAATGAACAAGTTTAATGCCCATTAAATCACACATTTCCACCAACTCTTTTGCCCTGAAGGCTGCTGCATTATCTGTTATAAGCTTATGTGAGCAACCAAATCTGCTGAAAATGTTTTCTGATAAGAATTTCATGACCGCATTATGATCAGTGTTCCTTGTTGGGATTGCTTCAATCCATTTTGTAAAATAATTAGTGGCAACTAATATCCACCTTTGCTGGCCACTGGAGTGTGGGTTGATTTCACCGATGAAATCCAAGCCCCACCGCTGAAAAGGTCCTTTTGCAATTATTGGCTTTAGGGGCAGGGATTTTAACTGCTGCTTACCTTCAAATCTTTGGCACCTTTCACAAGATTTAACAAAAGCAAATGCATCAGAAAATAAAGAGGGCCAATAGTACCCAGCTCTGAGAATCTTATGGGCTGTAGTTCTCCAATAATGATGTCCTCCACACATGCTGTTATGGAATTGCTGCATAACCTCTACTGACTGTTCTTTGTCCAGGCACCTTAAAAGCACTCCGGATGGATCCCTCCAGTAAAGCAAGTTATTATTGATGCAATATTTTGTTGCCTTGAGCTTTAAAGTTCTCGCTTGACTTTGAGAAAATTCTGAAGGGACTTCTAGCTTTAGAAGGAAATTAATTATTGTAGCATACCAGCTACATGAAGCTAGGTTCTCGGCCACTGATGGTTCTCTCTGCGATTCGGCTGTTTCATGCTCTTCTATTTGACCATTTTCTGCTACAGTGAACAAGAAATCAATGTCCAAAGACCTGCAATTTTCTTCAGCCAACAATTTAGCAAGCCCCTGACCTCTTACCAGCTTGGTGAGCTTCAGCTCTGTTATCACTGAAAATTCTGTTGCCAAAATTTCTCAGACTAGCTTAAGGACAAAGTGTTTTCGCAGCGCAGAAATCCTTTAGCAGTTTCGCAGCGCAACCTGTTTTAGTGATTTCGTAGCGTGCTACAAAATTGGGGATTTGTTCAAACAATAAATCAGGTCATTACTTTGGGTCGTTTGTGAGGTATTTTTCTAGTTTACTTCCACCTGATGATAAGGTTTCTGCCCGAATGGTGTTTACTACTATTGACACTGCAGTGTTTAGAGCCACACCAGAGCCTTTTTGGTCCTTCACAAACAGTTGTTCAGTTGCAGCCCATTAAGATTAATCTTCAAGAGGAATCATGTTTAAGAATTACTTCTTTTGTGGCTGATGGCATTGTGGTAAATCCTGTAGGTGTTTTACCTGATACTTCGGTGAATGCCCTTTACTTCAGTCTCAAGGAGATTGACCTTACAATTTCGGTAGATGTAGCAAAGCTAGATCAAGACATTTGCAATATTGTTGATAACTGCTTCACAGGGGCAAGACTTCATGTTGAAAGATTGATCTTTACACAGTCACCATGTTTGTCATTTGAACTTCTCAATCTTGAAAAAGATCCACCTCGCTTTTCTTTATGGAAGGGCCAGCCTATTGTTTCCAGTCAAAGAAAATGGTTTTTGCGGGCAACACACTTGAGTTTATCTCTAGAACGGGAAGTACTTGTTTTTCTCAGTTTGGCTGCTAGAAATTCACGTAACCCAAAACCGATTCCAGATGTGCCAGATGCCTTTTATGGGTTTACTACAGAGGATTATAATCGACTGTTGTCCAGCAAGAAAGAAGGTGATTTTTAGTTTGGTTTATGGTTTCTGGAATTCAGGATTCATAGGCCGATAGGTTCACAAATTAAATATATTCTGCAAATAATGAAACTACTGCTTGATGAATTGTGAACATGCCATCGTGCATACTGGAGACATGGTTATTGTTTCTTTCCAAAAGGCGCTGGCAATAGGAAAATACAGTCACTCCCTAAAGCTGTTATATAAATAGAAAATGCACTTTTAGCTAAAGGCCGCAATGGTGGGATGTCATGGCTTATGAAACAGACTTTTTCATTCAAGGATCGTGTCATGCTTGCTGGAGCACCTGCTAGTCATATTGACTTTGGAACGCAGATCGAAATCATTAGCGGTGCTAATGCAAGTTCTGCATAGCCTCGTTTTTATTTCTTACTTTGCATCTAGTACTTATCCGATTACCTAAAAGAAAATAAAGAGTTTCCTAGTGATCAAACTACAATACAAGAGGGTGGAAAGTCAAGTTTCTGCAGTGATGATTGAACGACAGCAACGTGCACACATGGCATGCATCAGAGCATGGTAATGAACACATGGCACTGTAAATGGAGGATGCCCGACGGTGATATCGACGGATCTAGCTCTCAACAGATATATCTTATTAATGGAGGCCATGCTCTCTGACCTAATAGTATCTTGGCGGTCGTAAATACAAAGCTTCTCTATGATTATGCACAAATAGATGTCCGTTTACAACAACTTGCATTCATGGTAAAGCATTGGGCAAAAGGTCAGCAGATCAATGAGACATATCAGGGTACTCTGTCTAGCTATGCGTATGTGCTTATGTGCATACACGTTCTACAACAGCGCAGACTCCCTATTCTTCCTTGCTTACAGGAAATGGAAACAGCATAACAAGTTGTAATCGGTAAGACTGAATGTGCTTACTTCGATCAAGTTGAGAAACTGAAAAACTATGGTGTTGGAAACAAGGAAACCCTTGGTCAATTGCTATCAGTTTTCTTTTACTACTGGGCTTTCCGTCATGATTATGCCAATTCGGTGATATCAGTACACACTGGAGGGTTTCTTAGTAAGAATGAAAAGGATTGGACGAGGCATATTGGAAATGAGCGACATCTTATTTGCATAGAAGACCCCTTCGAGATTTCTCATGATTTGGGCCGTGTTGTTGACAAGCACAGTATACGTGTGCTCAAAGAGGAATTTCATCGTGCTGCAGAAATCATGTAGGATGATCCTGATCCTTCTGTCACATTATTGATGCCATATGTGCCTTCGTGACCTCCTAGAATCTACAAGTGATCGGCCTTCTATCTCTGTTGGGAAGGTCGAACCAGCTTCAGAAATTGTGCAGCGCTTTTGCACTGGGGGTATGTCACTTAGCGCTATTTAAAGGGAAACACATAAATCGATTGTCGTGGCAATGAACAGAATAGGAGGAAAATCAAATTCAGGGGAAGGTGGTGAGGATCCTGTGCGTTGAAGAAGTTGAAAGAAATTGTAAAATGTGAAACAACTGGACAACACCAGAGTTCCTCAAAATTTGTGGTGGCAAGTAAACTGAGGAATGGATTAGGACTGAAACTTGAAACAAGAATGTGATTATTGAGTCCACAACTTTCCTGGACTCACTGCAAGGAATCTAATGCCACTTGTTGCATTCGGCAGGATGAATTCATTATTTCCAGAATGTCTATTGTCTATGTTTAGGAAAGTCAATTTCTGTGCTTGTAACTAACAGGTTTTCTTATGATGTTTCAAGGGCTGACAGAGCCAGGAATTAAAGGTAAAGTAGCTGTGTCATTGAATTGTGCAGGAATCCTGTAGGATAGAATAAATATTACACACTTTTCACAAGTGTGATGGTTGCAGCAAAGTTTGTTGATGATGCATTCTTTAACAATGCTTATTATGCAAAAGTTAGGGGTGTCAGCACGTTGGAGATGAAAAGCTGGGAATTTGAATTTGTATTCAATCTGGACTTTAAAATTGCAAGTAACAGTCAGTACATTGGAAAGCTATTGATTGAAGTCAGAGAAAGAAGTTGCTGTTGGTGGTGGCATAAATGAATGCAATTTCAGGTCTTATTGCTTTAACATAGCTCAACATAAAAGTCATGTTGTATAACTGATGCTGAAAGACTGTGCTTTTAAAGTTAACTGTAGCTGCATGTTTCAGTTGAGCTAATCAATTATGATTGACAAGTCAGCAAATCTTTTCGAAAGGTGTTGTCTTCACACATAAAAAAAGGTGGCCAGCACGTTATGGACGTGGCAGTCTACGCTATTTTTGTTTTTTGGGGTTATTAAAGACTTAAAGTACCCACTGCTGCATACTCGGTGATGGGGGACCAGAACCGAAAAGTTAGGGATATGCTCAGCCAGCACAGAACAGATCAAAGCCTCCGGTATGCAGAGCCAGCATGAGACATTAATTGCCCATCTCATGCCATCTCATGCCATCTCATGCCATCTCAGCTGAACGAAGAGAAAGACAGATGTCAAGAATCAAGAAGGAATCATGCTACGAAGAGGACAGATTTTGAGTTTTGATTAAATTAGGACTCTTTGTAATTACAGTTCAGTACTTATGTATTTAATGAGTTAGTTAAACAGAAGACAGGAGTAGTTAATAGCAACCTTCGAGCTCCCCTCATGCTTGAGGAGGAAGCTCAAGGTGGTTAAGAATGTATTCCTATATATAGATCAGACTTGGATGTAAAAAGGGTTGGATACTTTGATAGTGAACAAGTCTATTTTGGTTTATGTAAAGCATGTTTCAGGAATACAAATGACTGTTGTTTTTGCCTCAGGATTCTCAATAGATCTCATTGTTCAAATGTATGGGGGCTTGTTATTTTAGTGTTCTTTTACAGTTCTGTTATTGCATAATCACTCAGAACTCATGCCCACATGCTCTGACTTCCTGTATGTTATGGCAGACTGTGTTTTATGTTAGTTATGTTTGAGCATAGATGTAAAGAGCCCTGACTTCCATGAAAAATAGTATTTTGGTTTGCTGAGATGTGTGAGACTCCATAAGCCCAATGGGAATCAATCTGATATCTGTCCAGCCAGCTTATTTTCATGTGTTTGTTAAAGATTTAGCCATCTTTCCTTGTTAATGATTAACATTCATAATCTGTGAGAGAGCCCTCTCAGACTAAGGAGGCTAAGCCTTAGTCCAAAGCTAGGTTTGAAATAGTTACACATTATCTTACTGATAGGCAGCCTTCAGTGTGTGATTTTGTGATAACATTTTGGTGCGTCTGCCGGGAGCCTGAAGATTATTCTTTCCCGAAATTATGAAGCTGAACTTCTGAAGGTAGCAGGAGCTCAGAAGGTTTTTGAGGCTGCAAAACTACCTTGGCGACTCCATTGTTGAAGAATTCGAAATTCATAGGTTCATGGTGATTCCACTGGAGTTATGAAGGACCCAGAAGCTACCATTCTTAGTTCAAGGTATGCATGCATAGATTTTTCAGGAATTCATGGTTTCCCAAATCATTTTCCCAAGGATGCATATTTTCTAAGGAATGGTCCCAAATTTAATGGAGAAGATTTGAGTTTAACTCTGAAGCATATCACAAATTTCTGTCATTTTGTTGAGCTTCTTAGAGTTAAACATGAAGATGTTTGCATTATGTTATTTTATGATTCACTTCAAGGGAAATGTAAACAATGGATTGAAAGTTTTCCTGCCAAATCCATTAAGTCATTTCAAGACCTTTGGCTCATGTTTTTGGAGGAATGGATAGATAGGTCAGAGGTGGTGGCAGACTCTCCCTCAGTTGAAGGTTTTAAACAATGGAATAATGATCATAGTAGAGAAGAAACAAATGAATCTTTTTCTTTGTCCTTGTCCTCATATATAAAATCCTTTGACTGCAAGGCAGAGGATAGGATGAGATTTTTGGATGAATTTGCTGAGGACCTTGAAAAAGAAATTGAAGGTTTAGAAGGACAAATTCAGGCATATAGTTTTCATAATCATGATCATTATTTTCAGCAGCTTTCTATGGCAGAACATAAGGAGAGAGTATTGTTTCCTTTCTCTTTTACACTTGAGGAAATGCACACTGCTGTTGAAGGTCAGTTTGCACAGCCGGAAAGTTACAAGAAAAATCAAGCTGATCATGTATTCTGGGATCCTGTAGCTGATTACATGGAAGAGTTTTACACTCCAGTATTTCAGTTTTCCTATAAAGATCAGAGACAATTCCAGTGGCAGCGGTCATCACACTATCATATTGGCTCTGAACTCCGATGCAGTCAAAGAAGTCAAATATCAGATAAAACAGAGGATTGGCTACATTGGAAATTTCATATTGATTGAGCAGAAAGAAGTTGAAATTGTTAGGGTAGGTAGGTAGGTAAAGGCAAATAAGCTCAAGGTTAACTGAGCATTTTTCAGTAGATGTAGCTTTCTTTCTCCTACAGTCATGCTTGTCAAGTAAATTTATGTTTGTCATAAATAGATAAGGCACTGGACCTGCAAGTTCTTAGTGTACCACAAGGGCACACTATCCCAAGTGGAGCCACTGTTATCACTGAAAATTTTGTTGCCAAAATTTCTCAGACTAGCTTAAGGACAAAGTGTTTTCGCAGCGCAGAAATCCTTTAGCAGTTTCGCAGCGCAACCTGTTTTAGTGATTTCGTAGCGTGCTACGAAATTGGGGATTTGTTCAAACAATAAATCAGGTCATTACTTTGGGTCGTTTGTGAGGTATTTTTCTAGTTTACTTCCACCTGATGATAAGGTTTCTGCCCGAATGGTGTTTACTACTATTGACACTGCAGTGTTTAGAGCCACACCAGAGCCTTTTTGGTCCATCACAAACAGTTGTTCAGTTGCAGCCCATTAAGATTAATCTTCAAGAGGAATCATGTTTAAGAATTACTTCTTTTGTGGCTGATGGCATTGTGGTAAATCCTATAGGTGTTTTACCTGATACTTCGGTGAACGCCCTTTACTTCAGTCTCAAGGAGATTGACCTTACAATTTCGGTAGATGTAGCAAAGCTAGATCAAGACATTTGCAATATTGTTGATAACTGCTTCACAGGGGCAAGACTTCATGTTGAAAGATTGATCTTTACACAGTCACCATGTTTGTCATTTGAACTTCTCAATCTTGAAAAAGATCCACCTCGCTTTTCTTTATGGAAGGGCCAGCCTATTGTTTCCAGTCAAAGAAAATGGTTTTTGCGGGCAACACACTTGAGTTTATCTCTAGAACGGGAAGTACTTGTTTTTCTCAGTTCGGCTGCTAGAAATTCACGTAACCCAAAACCGATTCCAGATGTGCCAGATGCCTTTTATGGGTTTACTACAGAGGATTATAATCGACTGTTGTCCAGCAAGAAAGAAGGTGATTTTTAGTTTGGTTTATGGTTTCTGGAATTCAGGATTCATAGGCCGATAGGTTCACAAATTAAATATATTCTGCAAATAATGAAACTACTGCTTGATGAATTGTGAACATGCCACCGTGCATACTGGAGACATGGTTATTGTTTCTTTCCAAAAGGCGCTGGCAATAGGAAAATACAGTCACTCCCTAAAGCTGTTATATACATAGAAAATGCACTTTTAGCTAAAGGCCGCAATGGTGGGATGTCATGGCTTATGAAACAGACTTTTTCATTCAAGGATCGTGTCATGCTTGCTGGAGCACCTGCTAGTCATATTGACTTTGGAACGCAGATCGAAATCATTAGCGGTGCTAATGCAAGTTCTGCATAGCCTCGTTTTTATTTCTTACTTTGCATCTAGTACTTATCCGATTACCTAAAAGAAAATAAAGAGTTTCCTAGTGATCAAACTACAATACAAGAGGGTGGAAAGTCAAGTTTCTGCAGTGATGATTGAACGACAGCAACGTGCACACATGGCATGCATCAGAGCATGGTAATGAACACATGGCACTGTAAATGGAGGATGCCCGACGGTGATATCGACGGATCCAGCTCTCAACAGATATATCTTATTAATGGAGGCCATGCTCTCTGACCTAATAGTATCCTGGCGGTCGTAAATACAAAGCTTCTCTATGATTATGCACAAATAGATGTCCGTTTACAGCAACTTGCATTCATGGTAAAGCATTGGGCAAAAGGTCAGCAGATCAATGAGACATATCAGGGTACTCTGTCTAGCTATGCGTATGTGCTTATGTGCATACACGTTCTACAACAGCGCAGACTCCCTATTCTTCCTTGCTTACAGGAAATGGAAGCAGCATACCAAGTTGTAATCGGTAAGACTGAATGTGCTTACTTCGATCAAGTTGAGAAACTGAAAAACTATGGTGCTGGAAACAAGGAAACCCTTGGTCAATTGCTATCAGTTTTCTTTTACTACTGGGCTTTCCGTCATGATTATGCCAATTCGGTGATATCAGTACGCACTGGAGGGTTTCTTAGTAAGAATGAAAAGGATTGGACGAGGCGTATTGGAAATGAGCGACATCTTATTTGCATAGAAGACCCCTTCGAGATTTCTCATGATTTGGGCCGTGTTGTTGACAAGCACAGTATACGTGTGCTCAAAGAGGAATTTCATCGTGCTGCAGAAATCATGTAGGATGATCCTGATCCTTCTGTCACATTATTGATGCCATATGTGCCTTCGTGACCTCCTAGAATCTACAAGTGATCGGCCTTTTATCTCTGTTGGGAAGGTCGAACCAGCTTCAGAAATTGTGCAGCGCTTTTGCACTGGGGGTATGTCACTTAGCGCTATTTAAAGGGAAACACATAAATCGATTGTCGTGGCAATGAACAGAATAGGAGGAAAATCAAATTCAGGGGAAGGTGGTGAGGATCCTATGCGTTGAAGAAGTTGAAAGAAATTGTAAAATGTGAAACAACTGGACAACACCAGAGTTCCTCAAAATTTGTGGTGGCAAGTAAACTGAGGAATGGATTAGGACTGAAACTTGAAACAAGAATGTGATTATTGAGTCCACAACTTTCCTGGACTCACTGCAAGGAATCTAATGCCACTTGTTGCATTCGGCAGGATGAATTCATTATTTCCAGAATGTCTATTGTCTATGTTTAGGAAAGTCAATTTCTGTGCTTGTAACTAACAGGTTTTCTTATGATGTTTCAAGGGCTGACAGAGCCAGGAATTAAAGGTAAAGTAGCTGTGTCATTGAATTGTGCAGGAATCTTGTAGGATAGAATAAATATTACACACTTTTCACAAGTGTGATGGTTGCAGCAAAGTTTGTTGATGATGCATTCTTTAACAATGCTTATTATGCAAAAGTTAGGGGTGTCAGCACGTTGGAGATGAAAAGCTGGGAATTTGAATTTGTATTCAATCTGGACTTTAAAATTGCAAGTAACAGTCAGTACATTGGAAAGCTATTGATTGAAGTCAGAGAAAGAAGTTGCTGTTGGTGGTGGCATAAATGAATGCAATTTCAGGTCTTATTGTTTTAACATAGCTCAAAATAAAAGTCATGTTGTATAACTGATGCTGAAAGACTGTGCTTTTGAAGTTAACTGTAGCTGCATATTTCAGTTGAGCTAATCAATTATGATTGACAAGTCAGCAAATCTTTTCGAAAGGTGTTGTCTTCACGCATAAAAAAAGGTGGCCAGCACGTTATGGACGTGGCAGTCTGCTCTATTTTTGTTTTTTGGGGTTATTAAAGACTTAAAGTACCCACTGCTGCATACTCGGTGATGGGGGACCATAACCGAAAAGTTAGGGATATGCTCAGCTAGCACAGATTAGATCAAAGCCTCCGGTATGCAGAGCCAGCATGAGACATTAATTGCCCATCTCATGCCATCTCATGCCATCTCAGCTGAACGAAGAGAAAGACAGATGTCAAGAATCAAGAAGGAATCATGCTACGAAGAGGACAGATTTTGAGTTTTGATTAAATTAGGACTCTTTGTAATTACAGTTCAGTACTTATGTATTTAATGAGTTAGTTAAACAGAAGACAGGAGTAGTTAATAGCAACCTTCGAGCTCCCCTCATGCTGGAGGAGGAAGCTCAAGGTGGTTAAGAATGTATTCCTATATATAGATCAGACTTGGATGTAAAAAGGGTTGGATACTTTGATAGAGAACAAGTCTATTTTGGTTTATGTAAAGCATGTTTCAGGAATACAAATGACTGTTGTTTATGCCTCAGGATTCTCAATAGATCTCATTGTTCAAATGTATGGGGGCTTGTTATTTTAGTGTTCTTTTACAGTTCTGTTATTGCATAATCACTCTGAACTCATGCCCACTTGCTCTGACTTCCTGTATGTTATGGCAGACTGTGTTTTATGTTAGTTATGTTTGAGCATAGATGTAAAGAGCCCTGACTTCCATGAAAAATAGTATTTTGGTTTGCTGAGATGTGTGAGACTCCATAAGCCCAATGGGAATCAATCTGATATCTGTCCAGCCAGCTTATTTTCATGTGTTTGTTAAAGAGTTAGCCATCTTTCCTTGTTAGTGATCAACATTCATAATCTGTGAGAGAGCCCTCTCAGACTAAGGAGGCTAAGCCTTAGTCCAAAGCTAGGTTTGAAATAGTTACACATTATCTTACTGATAGGCAGCCTTCAGTGTGTGATTTTGTGATAACATTTTGGTGCGTCTGCCGGGAGCCTGAAGATTATTCTTTCCCGAAATTATGAAGCTGAACTTCTGAAGGTAGCAGGAGCTCAGAAGGTTTTTGAGGCTGCAAAACTACCTTGGCGACTCCATTGTTGAAGAATTCGAAATTCATAGGTTCATGGTGATTCCACTGGAGTTATGAAGGACCCAGAAGCTACCATTTTTAGTTCAAGGTATGCATGCATAGATTTTTCAAGAATTCATGGTTTCCCAAATCATTTTCCCAAGGATGCATATTTTCTAAGGAATGGTCCCAAATTTAATGGAGAAGATTTGAGTTTAACTCTGAAGCATATCACAGATTTCTGTCATTTTGCTGAGCTTCTTAGAGTTAAACATGAAGATGTTTGCATTATGTTATTTTATGATTCACTTCAAGGGAAATGTAAACAATGGATTGAAAGTTTTCCTGCCAAATCCATTAAGTCATTTCAAGACCTTTGGCTCATGTTTTTGGAGGAATGGATAGATAGGTCAGAGGTGGTGGCAGACTCTCCCTCAGTTGAAGGTTTTAAACAATGGAATAATGATCATAGTAGAGAAGAAACAAATGAATCTTTTTCTTTGTCCTTGTCCTCATATATAAAATCCTTTGACTGCAAGGCAGAGGATAGGATGAGATTTTTGGATGAATTTGCTGAGGACCTTGAAAACGAAATTAAAGGTTTAGAAGGACAAATTCAGGCATATAGTTTTCATAATCATGATCATTATTTTCAGCAGCTTTCTATGGCAGAACATAAGGAGAGAGTATTGTTTCCTTTCTCTTTTACACTTGAGGAAATGCACACTGCTGTTGAAGGTCAATTTGCGCAGCCGGAAAGTTACAAGAAAAATCAAGCTGATCATGTATTCTGGGATCCTGTAGCTGATTACATGGAAGAGTTTTACACTCCAGTATTTCAGTTTTCCTATAAAGATCAGAGACAATTCCAGTGGCAGCGGTCATCACACTATCATATTGGCTCTGAACTCCGATGCAGTCAAAGAAGTCAAATATCAGATAAAACAGAGGATTGGCTACATTGGAAATTTCATATTGATTGAGAAGAAAGAAGTTGAAATTGTTAGGGTAGGTAGGTAGGTAAAGGCAAATAAGCTCAAGGTTAACTGAGCATTTTTCAGTAGATGTAGCTTTCTTTCTCCTACAGTCATGCTTGTTAAGTAAATTTCTGTTTGTCATAAATAGATAAGGCACTGGACCTGCAAGTTCTTAGTGTACCACAAGGGCACACTATCCCAAGTGGAGCCACTGTTATCACTGAAAATTCTGTTGCCAAAATTTCTCAGACTAGCTTAAGGACAAAGTGTTTTCGCAGCGCAGAAATCCTTTAGCAGTTTCGCAGCGCAACCTGTTTTAGTGATTTCGTAGCGTGCTACGAAATTGGGGATTTGTTCAAACAATAAATCAGGTCATTACTTTGGGTCGTTTGTGAGGTATTTTTCTAGTTTACTTCCACCTGATGATAAGGTTTCTGCCCGAATGGTGTTTACTACTATTGACACTGCAGTGTTTAGAGCCACACCAGAGCCTTTTTGGTCCATCACAAACAGTTGTTCAGTTGCAGCCCATTAAGATTAATCTTCAAGAGGAATCATGTTTAAGAATTACTTCTTTTGTGGCTGATGGCATTGTGGTAAATCCTGTAGGTGTTTTACCTGATACTTCGGTGAACGCCCTTTACTTCAGTCTCAAGGAGATTGACCTTACAATTTCGGTAGATGTAGCAAAGCTAGATCAAGACATTTGCAATATTGTTGATAACTGCTTCACAGGGGCAAGACTTCATGTTGAAAGATTGATCTTTACACAGTCACCATGTTTGTCATTTGAACTTCTCAATCTTGAAAAAGATCCACCTCGCTTTTCTTTATGGAAGGGCCAGCCTATTGTTTCCAGTCAAAGAAAATGGTTTTTGCGGGCAACACACTTGAGTTTATCTCTAGAACGGGAAGTACTAATTTTCTCAGTTCGACTGCTAGAAATTCACGTAACCCAAAACCGATTCCAGATGTGCCAGATGCCTTTTATGGGTTTACTACAGAGGATTATAATCGACTGTTGTCCAGCAAGAAAGAAGGTGATTTTTAGTTTGGTTTATGGTTTCTGGAATTCAGGATTCATAGGCCGATAGGTTCACAAATTAAATATATTCTGCAAATAATGAAACTACTGCTTGATGAATTGTGAACATGCCACCGTGCATACTGGAGACATGGTTATTGTTTCTTTCCAAAAGGCGCTGGCAATAGGAAAATACAGTCACTCCCTAAAGCTGTTATATACATAGAAAATGCACTTTTAGCTAAAGGCCGCAATGGTGGGATGTCATGGCTTATGAAACAGACTTTTTCATTCAAGGATCGTGTCATGCTTGCTCGAGCACCTGCTAGTCATATTGACTTTGGAACGCAGATCGAAATCATTAGCGGTGCTAATGCAAGTTCTGCATAGCCTCGTTTTTATTTCTTACTTTGCATCTAGTACTTATCCGATTACCTAAAAGAAAATAAAGTGTTTCCTAGTGATCAAACTACAATACAAGAGGGTGGAAAGTCAAGTTTCTGCAGTGATGATTGAACGACAGCAACGTGCACACATGGCATGCATCAGAGCATGGTAATGAACACATGGAACTGTAAATGGAGGATGCCCGACGGTGATATCGACGGATCCAGCTCTCAACAGATATATCTTATTAATGGAGGCCATGCTCTCTGACCTAATAGTATCTTGGCGGTCGTAAATACAAAGCTTCTCTATGATTATGCACAAATAGATGTCCGTTTACAGCAACTTACATTCATGGTAAAGCATTGGGCAAAAGGTCAGCAGATCAATGAGACATATCAGGGTACTCTGTCTAGCTATGCGTATGTGCTTATGTGCATACACGTTCTACAACAGCGCAGACTCCCTATTCTTCCTTGCTTACAGGAAATGGAAGCAGCATACCAAGTTGTAATCGGTAAGACTGAATGTGCTTACTTTGATCAAGTTGAGAAACTGAAAAACTATGGTGCTGGAAACAAGGAAACCCTTGGTCAATTGCTATCAGTTTTCTTTTACTACTGGGCTTTCCGTCATGATTATGCCAATTCGGTGATATCGGTACGCACTGGAGGGTTTCTTAGTAAGAATGAAAAGGATTGGACGAGGCGTATTGGAAATGAGCGACATCTTATTTGCATAGAAGACCCCTTCGAGATTTCTCATGATTTGGGCCGTGTTGTTGACAAGCATAGTATACGTGTGCTCAAAGAGGAATTTCATCGTGCTCCAGAAATCATGTAGGATGATCCTGATCCTTCTGTCACATTATTGATGCCATATGTGCCTTCGTGACCTCCTAGAATCTACAAGTGATCGGCCTTCTATCTCTGTTGGGAAGGTCGAACCAGCTTCAGAAATTGTGCAGCGCTTTTGCACTGGGGGTATGTCACTTAGCGCTATTTAAAGGGAAACACATAAATCGATTGTCGTGGCAATGGACAGAATAGGAGGAAAATCAAATTCAGGGGAAGGTGGTGAGGATCCTGTGCGTTGAAGAAGTTGAAAGAAATTGTAAAATGTGAAACAACTGGACAACACCAGAGTTCCTCAAAATTTGTGGTGGCAAGTAAACTGAGGAATGGATTAGGACTGAAACTTGAAACAAGAATGTGATTATTGAGTCCACAACTTTCCTGGACTCACTGCAAGGAATCTAATGCCACTTGTTGCATTCGGCAGGATGAATTCATTATTTCCAGAATGTCTATTGTCTATGTTTAGGAAAGTCAATTTCTGTGCTTGTAACTAACATGTTTTCTTATGATGTTTCAAGGGCTGACAGAGCCAGGAATTAAAGGTAAAGTAGCTGTGTCATTGAATTGTGCAGGAATCCTGTAGGATAGAATAAATATTACACACTTTTCACAAGTGTGATGGTTGCAGCAAAGTTTGTTGATGATGCATTCTTTAACAATGCTTATTATGCAAAATTTAGGGGTGTCAGCACGTTGGAGATGAAAAGCTGGGAATTTGAATTTGTATTCAATCTAGACTTTAAAATTGCAAGTAACAGTCAGTACATTGGAAAGCTATTGATTGAAGTCAGAGAAAGAAGTTGTTGTTGGTGGTGGCATAAATGAATGCAATTTCAGGTCTTATTGTTTTAACATAGCTCAACATAAAAGTCATGCTGTATAACTGATGCTGAAAGACTGTGCTTTTGAAGTTAACTGTAGCTGCATGTTTCAGTTGAGCTAATCAATTATGATTGACAAGTCAGCAAATCTTTTCGAAAGGTGTTGTCTTCACACATAAAAAAAGGTGGCCAGCACGTTATGGACGTGGCAGTCTGCTCTATTTTTGTTTTTTGGGGTTATTAAAGACTTAAAGTACCCACTGCTGCATACTCGGTGATGGGGGACCAGAACCGAAAAGTTAGGGATATGCTCAGCCAGCACAGAACAGATCAAAGCCTCCGGTATGCAGAGCCAGCATGAGACATTAATTGCCCATCTCATGCCATCTCATGCCATCTCAGCTGAACGAAGAGAAAGACAGATGTCAAGAATCAAGAAGGAATCATGCTACGAAGAGGACAGATTTTGAGTTTTGATTAAATTAGGACTCTTTGTAATTACAATTCAGTACTTATGTATTTAATGAGTTAGTTAAACAGAAGACAGGAGTAGTTAATAGCAACCTTCGAGCTCCCCTCATGCTTGAGGAGGAAGCTCAAGGTGGTTAAGAATGTATTCCTATATATAGATCAGACTTGGATGTAAAAAGGGTTGGATACTTTGATAGAGAACAAGTCTATTTTGGTTTATGTAAAGCATGTTTCAGGAATACAAATGACTGTTGTTTTTTCCTCAGCATTCTCAATAGATCTCATTGTTCAAATGTATGGGGGCTTGTTATTTTAGTGTTCTTTTACAGTTCTGTTATTGCATAATCACTCAGAACTCATGCCCACATGCTCTGACTTCCTGTATGTTATGGCAGACTGTGTTTTATGTTAGTTATGTTTGAGCATAGATGTAAAGAGCCCTGACTTCCATGAAAAATAGTATTTTGGTTTGCTGAGATGTGTGAGACTCCATAAGCCCAATGGGAATCAATCTGATATCTGTCCAGCCAGCTTATTTTCATGTGTTTGTTAAAGAGTTAGCCATCTTTCCTTGTTAATGATTAACATTCATAATCTGTGAGAGAGCCCTCTCAGACTAAGGAGGCTAAGCCTTAGTCCAAAGCTAGGTTTGAAATAGTTACACATTATCTTACTGATAGGCAGCCTTCAGTGTGTGATTTTGTGATAACAAGCTCTATGTTGAATTCTATCATTTTTGCAATCCATTTCGCTCTTTTTCCATCAGCATCAGGTTGCGTTAAGACATCCTTTATGGCAACAGAAGGCACGTATGCAACTATCTTGGAATGCAAGATATACACTCTGAAAGCTTTCAAAGATTTGATAAGAGCATAAACCTTCTTTTCAATAATATCATACCTTAGTTCAGCATCCCTCAGATTCTTGATGAAAAAGGCCACTGGATGCTCTTGACCTGCTTCATCTTGCTGCAACAAGACAACTGCAATGGTATCCTTAGAGGCGAATGAAAATAGGTGAAATTCCTTGCTATAGTCAGGGCTTATTAAAGTAGGAGCTTCCATAATAGCCTTCTTAATGGAATCAAAAGATTTTCTGGCCGCATCAGTCCACTTTACCTCTGCTCCCTTTTTCAACATGGAGGTTATGTGCTTAACCAGCTCTGCAAAATTGGGGATGAACCTCCTTACAAAATTAATTTTGCCCAGAAAAGACTGTATGTCTTTCTTTGATCTTGGGAGAGCCAAGGCCTGAATCGCTTTGACTCTTTCTGGGTCAATTTGAACACCTGCAGCAGACACTACATGCCCCAATAGTTTGCCTTCTTCCAAAGCAAATTGGGATTTTTTGGGATTGAGTGAAATTCCAAATTTCCTGCACTTCAAAAACACCTTTTTTAAATGCTGTAGATGATCATGATGGCTGCCGGAATAAACAATTATGTCATCAAGGTAGATTAGCACAAATTTGTCCTTCTCTCCCACAAAAGCTATATCCATAGCGCGCTGAAAGGTGGCTCCAGCATTCATCAGCCCAAATGGCGTTTTGGCATGCATGAACGTGCCCCAAGGAGTGGTAAATGTTATCTTCTCTTGATCATCCAGATGCACAGTGATTTGATTAAAGCCCGAAATTCCATCTATAAAAGACATTACTTTAGCACCTGAGACTTGCTGCAACAAATGCTCCATTTTTGGCAGGGGATAATTATCCTTTTTAGATCATTTATTTAGATTCTTGAAATCAACACACAGTATGATTTCTCCATTCTTCTTCCTCACAACAACCAGATTGGCCACCCATTTAGAATATCTGAGAGGCACTATGATCTTAGCAGCCAACAACTTTTTAATTTCTTTCTCAACCAAAGGAAGGAGTAAAGGATTCATTGGACTCAGCTTCTGTTTGAAAGGAATGGTGTCTTTCTCAAGAAGAATTTTATGATGAATTATATTCTTGTCATATGTCTTTATATCGCTGTACTCCCAAGCGAACACATCAGCAAATTGCCTCATTAACTTGCAGTATTTGGCATTATGATCAGTAGATAGATTAGTAGACAGATTTATAAATTTGGGCTGACCTGGGCTTCCTATATTACGCTTACAGACAATAGATTGATCTTCTTTATGGACAACTTTGTAAGGCACATCATTGTGGTCAAACAATTTCTCAAGAGGAATCAGACCTTTAGTAATATGGTTGCCAAGGAGTTGGACTATGTTATTCTTGCCAATCTTATTTCTAAGCTGGGACTTGGGATCTTCTAATAAAGCATCATTATTTTGGTCAATTTGCATTTCAGAGAACTCATCAATGACTTGAAGGAACCTATTTAACTCGTCATCATCATCAAAAACCTTCCAATGGTGGACATTATCAGGCAAGGATGGTCTATACTTCATTTGTACCTCATAAACTAGTTTGGGAGGCGATGGAGAGATGAATAGACTAGCTGAAACAACAAGGGAGTCGGCAAGCTGATTTTGGGCTCTAGGAATATATGAAATGCAGAAAAATCAAAGAACTCTTTGACTCTCCATACCTCATCTCTGTAAGCTCTCAGCCTTGGATGCTTTTCTTGGAATGTTTTATTTACTTGCTGAATTATCAGATCAACATCTCCAAACACCTTCAGATTTTTTATTTCTCTATCTTTGGCTGCATGAAGGCCCAACAACAGTGCTTCATATTCTGCTATGTTGTTTGTCACCTGAAAAACCAGCTTTATAGACAATTGAATTGTTTCTTGTGGTGGAGATACTAGCACCACCCCTGCTCCTGTAGTCTGCTTGGTACAAGCTCCATCAAAGAACATCTCCCAAATCTGACTTCCTATATCATGCTCGGCCTGAGCTGTTGGTTTCATGATCTGCGATGCAGCCTTCTGAGATTCTTCTATTTGGAGAATGCATGCTCTAAAATCAGTGTCCACTGCATATATGGGATGATTTGTGGGATTCTTCTCATCACTAATGATATATGCTAGCTGTGCTTCTTTATACAACCTCCTGCTTTCTCCTCCAAACACTGGGACAGTTGCATAAGATAGATCATTTTGTAATGTCCCACCTAGTCTCTTAATCCACCCTCTAGACAAAAGCATACCAAACTTCGGAGGGACATCGGCCACCACTATATCCATCACCATACTTTTCATGGGCAGCTGGGTTAAGGTAATGGCCAGATCCTTAATTAATCCAAGGCATTTTACCTTCCTTGAATCAAAAGAAAATAAATCATGATAGGGTCTAGTGATATCAAGGCCTAACTCTTCCATGACAGTTTTAGGCATTAGATTGTGGCTGGCCCTTGTGTCTAACAGGCAATTGTGGAGGATTTTATCATGGATAGTTAATGAAACATAGAAATATGGAGAACTATTATCAGCAGGTTCAATCATGGGGCTAAGCACAATAGCAGGCTTGTCATCTTGCAAATTCACAGAGTCAATGAAGGTTTGTTTAGATTCTAGTTCAAGGGCTTCAAGGATGGGCTTCCTAAACAACTCACTCTTCACCAACTCAACCAGAGGTACAACTATTTTCAATTTTTGAACTTCTGACTCGAAATTGAAAGAAGAGAATGCTTTATCAGCAGTTTTTACCTCTTGAACTGGAGTTTTTAGGGTGACATGATCAGCTGCTGGCCTTCTTTGCCTAGTGTTCTGTGAAGCTGTTTGGGCAGCAGCTTCTTGTGCAACATTTTCTTTGGCATTCTTTGCATTGGATCTTAGATTATATTTTCATTGTTGCTCTTCTGATTGCAGAACAGCACCAATATCCCACCTTTTCTTGTTTTGCTCTTGCAGCAATGACTCTTCATATTCAGCCAATGTTAAAAATGCAGCGCTGCCTTTATCCTCCATGCAATGAATTTCATCCTACTCTTCTTCAAATTGTCCCCCCTCCATGACTGCATTTTGAAAGGAGCTTTAACCTTATGATCTTCTTTTGCTTCTTCACCCCTTTGCATAATTTGTAACTGCTCATTTGCTTTTTTGAATGGGTTTGGATTTCTTGGAGCAAATGTGTTTTGCTGCCTTGTTTTCCCTGAAGTCTGCTCAACCTTTAGCTTAGAAGTTTCAACAGCCAATGCCTCTATCATCTTAGTCATTTTTTCTAACTTAGGCTCTGAGGTTGATGCATGGGAAGAAGAAGCCTCCCCTCTCATCTTTCTTCTATCAATTTGACTTTTTAACTTCTCTGCTGCCATAATATTGGATTCTACCTCTAGGGCTGCTTCTTGCATATCACCCAAAGTAGCACATCGTCTTCCTCTCAACAATAAGCAGAAATCAAGATCAAAAGCATTGGCATATGTGAGTTTGGCGGTGGTGGGAGTAGGCTTTACCTCAGCTGGTATTTTACTATACATCATATTAAATCTCTTATTGAAGTCAGGCAAAGATTCACCCTTTTCTCTTTTCAAGTTTCCAAACGCAGTGTGATAATATAATAAGTCCTTCTTATCTCCCCATTGCTTCAAAAATGCATCATCTAATGCTTCAATATCTGTTATAGATCTTTGGGGTAATTCTCTAAACCACTTCCTAGCCTCTCCATCAAGGCGCTGGACAAAAACTCTCATCCATACATCATTCTCAGTTATATCTAAATTATCAGCATAACTGTAAAAGGCTTCAAGATGTTCTTCTGCTGTTACTCCCTCTGTTCCAGTAAATTTAGGCATATATTTTTTATATTCTCCCACAGGCATAGGATTTAGAGGCACAGGCAATACTAAAGGTCCATATCTAGAAGCAATGATCCTCTCAATCCTAGTGGGTGCTCGCTGTCCTGCCATATTTGGAATATGTGGAAGAATACTAACAGATGGAGCAGTAGGAACCAATGCAATGGATGGCAGAGATATTGGGATATTTTGGACAATATGGGAAGCTTTCTTTGGACTGAGATTCAAAGTGGAACTAACTGCACAAGGGGCTGAACTAATCTCTGAAGGAATTTCTTTATTAACAGCGCTAGGCTCCAAGACTTCAAGCTGTAATTCTTCAGCTATGAATTCATCTTTCAGAGATAAATCAGAGTTTTTAGGCTTACCTGATCCTGATGCCCCTTTCTTTGATGATTTCTTCGATTTAACAACTCTCTCAGGGTCAAGCAACGGTTCAGCTGGAGACTTATACGAATTTCTTCTAGTATGCCTCACAAACTGAGCCAGAACTTCAAAGTGGAGTCGCAAAAGGATGTTCTTCCACCAATGGAGTCACCAGACAAATGATTACAACCAATATCTGTGTTCAAACCTTGTCTGTCATCAAAGCTTGAAACTATGTCGTTCTCCCAGGGAAGCTTGAGCTCTGATTCTTCGATCCCCGGCAACAGCGCCAATTTATGTTATCACCCCAAGAAACTCAGCTAGGTTGCATATCGGTGATGCTCGGGAACATTACAAATTCAACAAAATAGTTGGATAAATGGTGGATGAATGAAACAAATGATGCATATTCAAGCCAGATAACCACTTCTACTATGATTGACCCCAGACATGGGTGAACACCCCTAGACTACAAGGCTTTTAACCACCAATTACTCACAGTTTGAGGATAATGTGATAATGGAGAAGACTGACCACACCAGCAGATACACAGGACCCTGTAATGGCCGGCTGCAACCAGTTAAAAGGTCTGTAGATCTAGTTTCTAATACACAGACAGGATGACAGCTCTATATGCATTAAACAACAGAAACCTGCATACACGTTCAATGATACATGCTAAATCCTAACACAGAGGTGGGATGATAGCCCCTCTAATGCTAAAAATTAACAGAACATGAATCAATGCAAATAGGCACAACCTGGAACAAGAAAGAGAAGTGGAAAGTGAGAAATTAACAGCAAAAGAAGCTTGTATTAGCTGGAAATGAAGACCAGAAGCTGCAGGTTACAAAGTAGTTACAATCTCCAGAAGTTGAACCTTACAACCAAGTCACCTTCATCTAACACTCATCAACCTGATTACATATGTGTTCTCAGTATATATGGTGTCTCATTACACAACATCTCTGCTGAACATGCGTGGAGGAGCCAATAAATGGCCACCAACCACATTTACACTCAGAAATGGGCCTCTGATATAAATCTGGCTATGTTGTAAATGGATTTGACCCCTCTGGTGCTCTGCAGTCCTCCTTTGAGCAGGTGGCATGAAATACAAGTGTAACCATAACCATTGAATGCTCTGAACTGATCAGCGGTGCCCTGCTTCCTCCTCGGCCATACTGTTGATTAATTGCAGTCTTTGAACATTAAAACGGCTCAATCATGACTGTTTTTCTTATAAACAGCGAAACGTTGCCAAACTGCTCATTCCCGCCCATCACTGCTTCTTTTGGACTTTAAAAGTCCTCAGGCATGGTTCAATCATCTATCGGGTCCGCCTTTCGGGTCGCAATGCATATCTTAACCGGTCAATCCTCTGTTTCTTTACATTTGAAAATACATTGAAAAATGCTGTAAAACACGGGAAATTTGCTTTTGGCGGTCTTAAAAACATATATATTTTACTTCCCGGACCCCATCGGGTCCGGGCTTCATCGCTATCGACATCCTCCAAGGCTTCCTTTATATTTCCTTATATTCCGTTATATAACGAAAATGCACCCAAAATCATTGAAAAGGCCTTATCGCGAACGTGAAAATTTATGAGAAATTATTCATAATGCCATCGGGTCCGACCCATCGGGTCGGAGGTATGTCTTATTTAAAATCCCCGCCCCTTTTAAAAACGCCGATAGCGATATCGCAGTGGACCCGATAATCTATCAGGAATAACTTATAACACCATCGGGTCCGGCTTATCGGGTCAGAAGCATATCATATGTAAAAGCCCTGGCCTTTGACTATCCCGATAGCGATATTGCGATGCGATCTTGGCCGTTGATTCAGATACGCGATCGACAGTCCTCACAAAATCGCCGATCACCATCTCCATTGCCCCTTTTAAAAGTGCCGGTACGATACGCCGATGCGATATCAACGATCGCTCATCGGCGAGGTCTCCTTTGTCGCTGCCACTGCCCCCCTGTTCCGACTGCGATATGCCGACGTGATCTGGACCGTTGATCGGCCAGATCCAACGATTGTTGCGAATTGAACTGTTATGCCTGCAATTTGAGTTTTTTTATGATTTTTTAGAGTATTTGTGCCTCCCGATAGTGTATTTCCGCCCCTCCAAGGGATTTCCTCTTGCAACTTTATCATTTGGTGGAAGGCTTTTAATTACATCTTGGAGATTACAACAGCTTCCCTGGATCCTTTGGCATGCATTTACGTGTGTTTGCAGCCTTTGAGAGTGTTTTGAATCCATTTTTGACCCTTTTGTAGAGCAGACAGTTATTAAGGGAGATCTAAATTTTTCCCTAGGTGCATCATAGATATAGGCGCCAGTAGCCTAGGTGGACATTTTATCTATTTTTTTCATAACTAAGTTGGAGTTTGCGGCTATGTTAAACATTGTCTTGACAAAAATCTCTCCAACTTTAAGAAAGATGAGAATGGGGGACACCCAAATTTCAAAAGGAAAGATTGTTTCTAAATGTCTAAGGTCTTTCTTGATGAAAAAATTAGACTCCAACGATGATCTCTACTAGAGGGGACGAAGACCACAACCTTCTACATTTAGAAATGGCTCCCCAATAAGGGAAGCCACCAAGCCCCTTCAAATTGAACCTTGATTAGCTAAAGGATGAGGATTTCTTCATGAAGATTAAGGAAATTTGGAAGTCCCTTGATGATTCTATCCCTAAAGCTATGCCCATCCAATTTCACCAAAACCAAAAAAGGGAAAAGAAAACTACTCTTAATTGGTCTATTGAGAAGAAGAAGAAAAGTGAAATGGATCTAATATATATTAAAGATCACATTGATTCATATTATAAGAGAGAAATTTATTTTCTTATAGAATATTAGAAAAAATGAAATAAAACTTCTACAAGATAAAAGGAGGAAAATTTTCTAGATAGAGAAAATGAATGGAGGATTACAAGTTGAGATACCTAGTGGAAATTAGGGGAAAAGTATAAAATTTATTCATAAATAAAAAATATATATTGTGTTTGGAGAATTGAAAAAAATTGATGGATATCAGGCAACATATTTTCTCAAAATAGGATTTGAATGGGTAAACTACTTTCAAACTCTATTCAAAGAGGAATACTAAGCCACCATTACAAAAATAACGAAATTGGATTGTTTTTTTCTAAATTTTACCAATCATGAGGAAAATCAAAATCTAATGGTAGAATTTAGCAAACATGAGCTCTAAAAAACAATACAAAACTTCCAAAAAAACAAAGGCCCTACCCTGAATGGTCTCCTAGTAGAATTCTTCTTACGTTGCTATCACTTCATTAAAGAGGCTCTTCAGAGAGTGGTTGAGCTTTCTCAACCACAGGAAGAACCACTAAAACTTTCAACTGAACTCTCATAACTCTAATTCCTATGTATGAAAGCCTCAATCTTTGAGATCTTCAAACCAATTTCTTTGTGTAACTACACCTACAAAATAATCTCTAAATTCCCATGGGTTATGAGTTGCATCAATTCTGTACTTTTTTCAATTCTCTTGAATGATGTTTCCTCTCCCTCCTTCAAAATTGAATTGGGTATTAGTCAATGATGTCCTCTACTCCCACACCTTTTCTGCTTAGTAGCAGAACCTACTATATCCCTAAAGGTAGCCTCCAAAAATGGAATCGTAAAAATAATTAGCATGGACACTCCTTGTAACATTGCTCATCTCCTATTTGTTGGAAAAAAATTAATCTTCCGTGAAGGATCTAGAAGAATGATTGAGAAATTGTAACAACCCCAGAATACCTTATATTGTATTGTACATATTTATATTAAGTTGGTGATCCAAGTGGTGTTCAGTTTGCATGCTCATGTGAATATACTTGTTTTTGGGCTTGCATGCCTATGTTTATGTTTTGAGGCCAAAGTGCCTATGAGATTAAGACTAGTGAGCTAATACTATAATATGTAATTCATAACCACAATTAATAAAATACACCACTATTGTAGACCAAGTCAAACATGAGGGTTGTGGGGCTAGGAATCCATAAGAGGGAAGTAAGGGGATGAAACCAAGACATAATTCTAAGTTTGAAAAGTGAGGTAGAAGTGATCCACGAGAGCCTCCAAGTGGTGAGTGAGTTCCCCATGTAACAATTAGTAGAAATAATTGATGCATACAAAATTCAAGTTGCCCATCATTTGGGGGATCATTTGATGGATAGTACAACCATCATTTCTTGCAAGTACCCTATCGTTTCATCGCTAGTTCATTGTTGGTATGTCATGGGTGTGCTCTGTGTTTATACTACATACTTGAGCGGTAAGTGAGACTAATAACCCATGAACCTTGTGACTCGGTAAACTATTGGAATTTCTATGGCCAATTATCCTTTTTCATCTTGGGTCATTGTGATTTAACATGGGTGTGCTACGAGTTTATATTACAAAATTGAGGGTAAGTGAGCCTTAATAAACTTGAGCCCTATGACCCAATAAATTATTGTAATTTCCATGATGAAATTCTTGGCCAATTCTCTCTATTCTTCTTGGGTAAGGATGGAGCTTGGAGGGAGAACTCGTTGGGAAAGGTTTCCCAGTGTGAGGCCTTAGAGATGCTTGAAAGTATCTTGAATGTAGTTGGATCTAGGTGAGCCTTTTCATATGTTAGGTTATGGCCCCATCTCGAGGATTACCCACTGCTGAGATTTTTAGAGCAATGTAGCCTATGACTAGGTGGAATGTCTAAGGTTTGTAGCCAATCCATGGATAATTACAAAGGATAAAGTCTTTCAACTATGTGTTGAATGCTTAATATTATGTATATTCCTATGTATACAAGCTATGCACATCTTTTGTGAGTTATTTATGATGTATGTTGAGTATATGTTTGTGTATGTATGATGTTATGTAGTTTGTGTGTTTATGCATATTTGTAGGGCTGTTCTCTGCATTTTAATTGATGCATAACAATGAAATTTTCGTGGAGTTGGGTTTGTGCTTGATAAGTAAAGGATTCCTAGAATCTGATCTTTATAATGAGAGTGTTCCATTAAGGAAGTGAACCTATATGCTGGACTAAAAACCTTAATTTTAGAGTGAATAAATAGCGATGGGAGTGTTCACAGAACATCTAATGCAAGTTGTTAGGGTTTGATCTGTGAATATTACAGGGATATTTGTGAAGTTTTGAGGGAAAAGGTGGGATCAAATGCCTCTAAGATCACAAAAGGCATATGGCAACCCCCAAAAAAAGACTAAACAACAAACCCAATTATACGACAAACTCGTCTATACGGATTTTGGACAAGTACATACGGATTTCATACAAGCCCATATTGTGTGGTCAGCTGAGAGAAGGGAATGAGTAGATAAATCTCAGAAAAATGAACCTAAAAGAAAATTTTCATAGAAAATTGTCTTCTAGATCATAAGATATTAGTTTTGAAAGAAAAACTAGGTTCTGTAAATTAGGTTTGGTAGCCACAAAACCTAAAAAATGCCCCCAAAATTTTAGGTTTAAAAAAATATGCTTAGCTAGGATGGGAAAATTAATTCAAATATAGGTAAACCAAAGCCAAATGTAATGAACAAATAATCAATCTTAGTTGATTCCTCTGTCTCGGAGATAATGGAGATAATGGCAAAATTAGATTTTTTTTTAAACTCAATTCTGTAGAAAATTTCCGAGATCTAAAGAGAAGTCTTAGTTGTTATTAGATTCAATAAAAAAACTATAAAATAAGAAGAATTCAAAACAATTTGAAGAAAATGTTTTTGGTAAAAATCACTGAAGGAGGTAGAGCATAGTAACTAGATCGGATACCATGTTAGAAAATTAAGACATAAAGTAAATATACAACAATATTAAACACTATAATTTTATAAACTTTCCTATTATCCATATAACAACAACATTTAATCAAAGTAAGAAAGAGACAAAATAAAAAAAAATACACGGGATATATGTGGTAAAACACCAATCTGGAGAAACATTCATGGGAAGGTAAGGATCATTGTTACTTTTCTGAAATCTCCAATCTTACATTTGAGAGCACCTTCAAAAATGTTTCACCCTTTCCAAAAATCGTACTTTTCCATTTACATTTGAGAGCACCTTCAAAAATGTTTCACCCTTTCCAAAAATCGTACTTTTCCATTTTTTTGTTGTCTATTACGCAGGTCTCTCTTACCTCTATTAGATATCAAGAAATATGGAGGAATTGCATCCCAATAATATATGTGGAATAAATGTAATTTCACCTCTTTATATAATAAATGATAACACGGGTATTTTATTCCATGATGAATGTGGAATAACTCTTACATAATGTTACAACTTCTTTTGACATCACACTAAACATTATTACCTTCCAAAATGACACATTCCAAGAGTTTGGATCTCAATGCATAAACTCAAAAGGTTTGGATGTCAAGAAATGGGATTTGGAGGTTGGAATCTCCAATTTTCCAATGGCTGAAAAATGTAGAATTCAAGGCCAAAAATGTCAAAATTGGAGAATTTTATTTGTTAAAGTTTTCAGTGAAATATGGGGGTGGAACCTTGAGGATTTGAAGGTTATCCATTTATCTAGATCTAAAAGTCTCAAAGTCCAAAACTTCTTTTAAATGGACCTTTTTGAAAATTTTGGATATTCAAATATGGATGCCTTTCAAAACTATGGATAATAGAACTTTTTGTGGAAACTCTCATCTAGAACTATTGAAAATCCAAGATTTCTTAATAAATTAGGGTTTTAGAAAAGCCAAATCTAGATGCGACATCATCAAGTACATATTGCAATCCATGCCAAGTTCACATCACCTTCCGCAAAACATACCTTGTTACCCATGATGACATGGCTACTGACATGTCAATGTTTCAGACATGGATGTATGGATAAGTGTAAGTGATGTGGCTTGTCTAGTCCTTGAACACCACTCGCAATTATGAACCAAGAATATGGTGAAAAGCTTTAGCACTAGATGGAATTGATAGACAACAAATTGGTTGATGGAAACAACTTTGGAAATTTAAATGTCTAGCCAAAGCCAAATTATTTATGTGGCTCCTATTGAACAATAAAACAAAGACACAATGCAATAACACAAGTTAACTTGGATAAACAATACCCTTCTAGAAGAAGATGCAAACACTTAGGAGAACTACACTTGAAATTTGAGAAGCTATTTTGCGAAAACTAATGATGAGGAGGATTGGTTTGTCTAGTCCTTGAACACCACTCGCAATTATGAACCAAAAATAGGGTGAAAAGCTTTAGCACTCGCTGGCATTGATAGACAACAAATTTGGTGGTGGAAACTACTTTGGAAATTTAAATGTCTAGCCAAAGCCAAATTATTTATGTGGCTCATATTGAACAATAAAGCTCTAACATGGACATTATGCAAAAAATGAGCTATGACGGTACAAGAAGATTTTGTCATGTAGCTTTATAAAAGAGGCTTGGCTAGAAATAGAAAGAATAGTCTAAAAAAATGTCTCTAGAGGAACTACCATTGAGGAAGCTCTCAAAAACTAGTGTTTAAACAAGGAAACCTTGAGGTACAAAGATATTCCTCTTTTTGTAGCCTAAGGAATTTGGTTAAGTCCAAGCTGTTTGAGGAAATTGATACCACTCATTTGCAATGTGCCATACAAAGTATAAATATCCTTTTTTCTTTCCCTAAATAAAAAGAATCTCATATTCTAAAAAACATCTATCAAGAAACCATAAACATGAAAATGCCATGGACAATTTTCGATAGAGACTCCCAAAACAAAAAAAATTCTCCTAGAGAAGAAGTTGAAGAAATCCTTCAGCTCACTGCTAGTTACAATTCACCTCATTGCTAGTTACAATATCTCTTTCTAGGTTGAAAATGGCAAAGAAACAAACCATTACTGTGTATTGATGATATTCACCTCCTTGCTACTCAGAATATCTCTTTCTATGTTCAAAATGGTAAAGAAACAAACCATTACTGTGTATTGATGGCACTCAGACTTGCGTTAACCTTGACTTTCAAAAATAAAGTCATACAACTTCAAATCCATAACTATTCTCTTCTAATTCCACTTCTCCTAATTCTTCCAGGGTCACAGCCCGCATTAAAGCCATATTTTGTTCTTCAGTTACTAACCGCGGGATTTCTCGACAAATAGAATTAATAGCTTCAGCTCTATTCCGATTAGTTTCTGTCAAAATTCCATGGAAGTAGTCAATGAGTGCTTTTGAGATATCTTTCTGATCTATTACTCTGTTTCCCTCTGCGTTCTTGATTGAATATATGCGATTCTGCTGTCGATGTTAAACCATCGCCTGATGAAACAATCTGGTGTTACTCTCTCCTTCCCGCAGCCATTTAATTCGTGACTTTTGTCGCCACAATATCTCCTCCTGCTTTCGTCGCTCCTCCAACTGACTGATAATGGATCCTTCCTCCCTACTTAAAGCCTCATCTCGTCCCTCCAAAATAATCCGTTGCTGGATATCCTCCATTGCACGTTCTAACCTTTGCTTCTCTTGAATAATATGCCCAAATTCATTCCTATTCCATTCTTTGATACGGCGTTTAATTTCTTTTAATTTCAATTGGATAGTATGCATTCTCCCACCACTGGCAGTAATAGTGATCTGCTGCCACCACTCTTCCACTTTTTGCATGAAATTCGGATCTCTCAGCCAAAACGACTCAAATCGAAAAGGCTTTCTCCCTTTGACCATATTGATATCAATAACTAGACGGATAGGCCAGTGATCTGAGCCAAGAGTAGGAAGAATAGTCGCCTCAATAAACACATCTCGATTCAAAATGTTCTCAGACAACAAAAACCGGTCCAGTCTACAAGCAATCTGATGATGACCTCCTCTGCGATTATTCCATGTGTAAACTCCATTAGTGGTTGGAATATCAACTAATCTCAAGTCCCGAATCATATCTTTAAACAACAACATAAGCTGGTCGTCTCGTCTTATACCCCCGCGCTTCTCACTGATATCTGTAATCATATTGTAGTCCCCTCCAACTATCCAAGGGATATCTGGAAGTAGGCTTCGCAACGTATAAAGATTCTTTAGGAAATCAGGCCTATCTCTATAATTATGGGGACCATATACTGCAGTAAGAAGCACTCGATCACTGGTTCCCACTGGTCGAAACAAGCCAGAAAGAATACGAGGAAGACTATACCAATGCTCAAAAACAACCTCTTCCGGATTCCACAAAATAGCCAAACCACCGGCTGTTCCAATCGCATCCAAAGCCATGACCTCATATCCGATTCGTAATTGTTGAATAATAATAGCTAATTGTTGACTGTCCATCTTTGTCTCCTGAAGCAACATAATACTGGGTTTATCTTTCTGCACTCTATCTTTCAGATACCGTTGCTTGCCTTTACTATTTAAACCCCGAATATTCCAGGTAGTGATAATCATTAAAATTTCTTAGAAATTTGTTGGAATACCTCTGACAGAGGTATCACCCGTCCAGAATTGACTAAGGACTCCCCCACTTTTCTGACCTTAATTCCAAAAATCAAAAACTCAGACGAGCCACAGGGTTTTCGTCCTATAGCCCTTTGTAACGTTATTTACAAGATAATTTCTACTTTGCTTGTCAAACGCCTGAAACCTCTTCTGCCTTCCTTAATAGTGCCTGAACAGACGGGGTTTGTAGAGGGTCGGCAGATTCTGGATGGAATAGTAGTATCTCAGGAAGTGATTCATTCCCTAAAACTGACTAAACAAAAAGGGATGCTCATGAAGCTGGATCTTTCAAAGGCTTATGACAGATTAAATTGGGATTATCTCCGCGCTGTTTTGGAAGCTTTTGGTTTTGCAAATAGATGGATAGCATGGATTTTTAGTATGATCTCGACCCCAAGTTTTTCAATCTTGTTGAATGGCATTCCCACGCCTCAGTTTCATGCGACTAGGGGAATTCGACAAGGGGACCCCATCTCTCCGTTTTTGTTTATTTTGGCTATGGAAGGCCTAGGCAGGAAAATCAAGAAGGAAGTTCTGGACAGACGAATCAGAGGTATACGATTGTGGGGACATAATTTGACTATCACACATCAACAATTTGTTGATGATTTAATGTTGTTTGGTGAGGCATCGTTAAAGGAGGTGAGGAATTTCAAACGAATCCTCGATGGCTTCAAGCATGCAGCAGGTATGGAGATTAATAATGATAAATCTTGTACCTTTATTTTCAATTCGCATGAATCTATTCAATCTCATTTAACCAGAGTGTTAGGGTTTAAGAGGGGGGTGCTTCCCACGAAGTACTTGGGCATTCAATTGGATGCAAATCCTAATAGGATTAAGAACTGGCAAAGTTTGTTGGACCGGGTTCGAAAAAGGTTAGATACTTGGACCTTTAGATTGCTGAATTTACCGAGTCGAATTGTTTTATTGAAATCTGTCTTATTATCTATCCCAATTTATCACTTATCGATTATGGCTGCTCCAAAAGCAGTCTGTGGTAAGATGCGAGAAATCTTCCGGAAATTTTTATGGGGTGGTCCCAAACAGCAGCGGAAATGGCCGCTGGTATCATGGAAGAAGGTAAGTATGCGGAAAGAGGAAGGGGGTCTGGGTGTGCGAGACCCGGAAATTATCAATAACATCCTTGGCGCAAAACTCTGGTGGCGGTGGGTTCAAGGTGGAGACGATGTTTGGAAACGAATATGGCAATATAAGTATCGAATGCCTCAGCACCCTATGGAACGATTGCATGTACAGGACCACCCTAGGGGTTCACAGATTTGGGATTTTGCCAATCGAAATAAGGCTA
Organism: Pinus tabuliformis; assembly: GCA_031772625.1. Lineage (NCBI taxonomy): Eukaryota > Viridiplantae > Streptophyta > Pinopsida > Pinales > Pinaceae > Pinus > Pinus tabuliformis. The sequence goes on from CM062817.1 coordinate 290,717,537, forward strand.
TAGTGCAGGACTATGCTTTTTGGGAAATCCGTGATGGAAACTCTGCCCGCTTTTGGGAGGATAGTTGGCAACAATGGAGCATTTTGAATAGATTACCATGTTTGCAAGATATACAAGATATAGCGCAAAGAAGAGGGCTGTATTACGTTAAAGATTATTGGAAACATACGTACCAATCAGATCTATGGCGAGAATGGAGGCGACCGGATGAATGGATGGATACTCTTGGACAAGAGGCACGTCAATCTTTTGATCGGATAATAGAAATGAGGAAAATTAAAATTCGAGAAGGCACTGATATCCTGCGATGGGGTAAGGCAATGGTTGGAATGTTTACGGTTAAGGAAGCATATTATTTGGCTACGAAGGAGGATAGACCGGCGGAACAGGTTGACTGGAAACAACTTTGGGGCTGTAAATGGTGGCCCAAGGTTACTTGCTTTGCTTGGTTGGTGTGTCGAGGGAGGATCCTCACCTGGGATCAAATGCAAAAAAGAGGTATGATAGGTCCATCCCGCTGTCATCTCTGTAATGCAGCTTTCGAAACCCAGGAACATTTGCTGAATCACTGTATGTATACTTTAAGTCTTTGGGAGGAGATCCGAGTACTTTTCGGCAGGACAAGGAGGGATCCTGGTAGTATACGAAATACACTCTTTCATTGGGGCAAAGGGAATTTCCAAAGCCCTGTTGTCAGACGACTTTGGAACCTTGCTCCTGGTTTTCTCATTTGGGCAACCTGGAAAGAAAGGAATAGACGAATTTTTCGGGATACTTCTTGGCCGCCACAGCAGCTTTGGGAGCAAATATGCTGCTCTTTGAAAGAAACGGTTTTGGCAGCAGCTTGGGATGAAGAGGACTGGCGTTTGACTCCGGAGGAACAGCGGATTATACTCCAACTCAATTTGGATTTCCAAATGCTTTATCCCAGGCCTGACCGCCAATTGAAGCGAGAAGTACTAAGTCCCAACCATTACCGAATGCCTGGTGAAAGAAGATTGAAGCTTAATTTCGATGGCGCGTCTAAGGGTAACCCGGGGCAAGCAGGCTTTGGGGGTCTGTTCAGGGATCATAATGGTCATACAAGATGGCTTTTTGCTGAAGATGGCGGAGAGATGACAAACAATGAAGCGGAACTCTGGGCGGTTTTTCATGGTCTCCGAATAGCAGTTCGACAGGGTTACATGGGTTTAGAGATAGAGGGCGATTCACTTATTACTGTTGATATGTTAAAGAAGTTACGAAATGGTAAGAGCTGGGCCTCTGTGTCAAAGAGTTGGCGGACAGCTGCGATTTTGCAGGATATTGAACTCCTCCTACGTCGGGTTGAATATCTTTTGATTACTCATGTGCTACGGGATGGCAACCGCGCAGCCGACCTATTGGCTAATTGGGGGGGTGGAGGGCCAAATAGACGAATGGATTGCAGCTGGGCATCGGTACAAAATGACCCCAGCTGGCATGACTTACATAACATCCTGCATCAAGATCATGCTGATGCGGTTGCCTGGCAGAGGCGCTCAACGCAATGATTTCACTCTCCATCGAATATGATGTTACAACGACCTCCCACAGGTGCCATCACACATACGGGCAGGTTAATTTGTAGACGGAAGGACAGAGCATTCAAGACAAGATCATATTATCCAGCCTTTCGATTTAATATGGTTAATGACAGTACTAAGGAGAGCATGCCACCAAGAGGGAGATTGCGATTCCCAAGCGGCCATTGGGTTAGGGTACCAAGACGACGTGCATATTATGACGGCGAAGTATCCCCATTATCCTTGTTTGATGGTGGTGTTTTAGGCAGAGCAATTAATGATTTAGATCGATCGTGGTGGGCTTGTTTAGCAAGGTGGCAGGATCTCGGGCCCTCTACCATTGCATGCAGTCTCTTTAACTTTCCTCTGCATTGTATAACTGATAGCCATTTCATAGTTCAATTCTATCAGCCCGGCGTCTTTAAGGTGATGGAGTATCAGGGGCGCGGAGGTAGGCTTATGCGTAGTCAAACGGCCAACTTCATGGAGAAGGGCAAAAGCCCTGTGGGGGATACCATGAAGAAGGCGTTTATTGATATTCAGGGGGATTCGGATGAGGAATTGGAGAAGCCGAGGGTTTCTGCAGAGGCTGCTCCTCGCGGCGGAGGGAAAGGGAAAGTGGGTAGTCGGAGGCCACCGATGTGTACTGTGGAGAATAGTGAGGATGACAGTCAAGAGTGGAGTGATGTTGAACGAGGGTGTCGTGGGGTAATGCGAGGAAGAGGGTCACAGCGAGGGAGAGGTCGCCCAGCAGGTCGTGGTGGTGGGGGACGTAGAAGCGCAACTCAGTTGGATGATCTTGGCGAGGGGGCTGCCACTGAGGGCCGACGATATAAACGGGGCAAGAAGGATATCAGGCATCGACTGCAGGAGGCAGAAGCTGCGTATGTCACAGATACTCATCCGGATATCCGCACGATGATTGAACAAATGGAAGATGAAGCTTTGCAGGGTTATTCAGAGCCTGAGATGGGCGATTGGGAACAATACTTACCTGATCCTGGGCATACCCGTGGCAGACGGTCACTTTACAAACAGTCGTTGCACGTGTACTGGGGGATGAAGAGGTTACTAGCTAAAGCCATGGAACAGGTGGCTCTTGAGATGGCGGAGTTGATTCAGGGCATTCCCACCATGAAGAAAGAGTTGAAAAATATTCAGATTATTCTTATGATGCAAGAAAAGAAAATGGATGACATTGTGGCGCTGTTACAGACGGGCGGTTTGGGGGTTAAGCTGGAGAAGGAGAGGTTGCCGACGAAGGAGCAAGAGGTTCCGTTGCAGTAGACCCAGTATTAACAGCCATGTTTGCAGTAGTGCAGTAGTTTTTTAATCTGGTTGGTTCTTTCCTGTTTTGTTTATATATATGCTGAAAGACAAGGACTCTGACTTAGTAGTAAGCTTAGTTGTTTATATTGCATGGATAGAAAGACTGGTTATCTTTTGTTTTTGGATGGCTTTCAAACATTTCAGATGGTTAGCCTGGTTTCCCTTAAGGGCAGGCGATGACCTGTCCATATTATATATTTGTCCAATGTTTTTATAGTAATGGAAATCGAGTACCGCACTAGCTTACAAAAAAAACTATTCTCTTCTAATTATTGAATGGATAAAAATAAAATTATCTTTACAGAAATTTCACCCTGCAACTTTTATAACTTAATTTTTATATATCAATCTTAGGAAATCAACCCTTGTCACATCACCTTTGCACATCATCATAAGGGCAAGAACAAGGAAGTTGATTAATTATCCAAACCTGAAATTGAATAGGAAAGACGAATCTGGAAGCTTACTGAGAGCTCCCAGGCTCACACAGATTAAACACAAGACCCCTGGTTCTAATGTGTTGACTTTCTCCGGAAAATCCGCACTGTTGTTTTTCTAAGAGACCAGTATAAAACTTTTGATGCACACAGCAGCTACTAAATCTGAAAAAATACTTTTTTTTAGGTTGTATCAAGCTGGAAAAAATCCTTTTTAAAAGATTGTACACTTATCTCAGATATGCATAATCAGGAGACTGTTTTCAAGTTTTAAATATGTAGGTTTATAGGACATGGAATTTCTGATATATATATTATTTGATTTCTCAGGAAAAAAAATAATAATAATCCAACAATAATAATTCATATAAACTTTGAAAATTTCGTGATTCTGACATTTCACTAAAACTTTGAAAATTTCGTGATTCTGACATTTCACTAAACTATTAAAATGGTCAAAACAAAAATCAAATTTTTAATATGAATAATATAATTTTCTTCATATATGTATGAAGCATAGTTACCAAGTTCGCCCGAATTCGGGCAAACAGTACGGAAATTCGCCGATTCGGTTCGTCCGCCGAACAGTTCGCAGAAATTCAATCCGATTCGTTGCATTAAAGGTTAATTGCGAGGTTAATGCAGTTTGTTAATTGTGTGGGCAGGATGCCTTCTTACTATATATGGAAAATTTGAAAATGACAAGGAGTTAGGGTTAGCAAACAGTCACCCATTTCAAAGTCAATCCAACTCTTATTTGTATATTTGGATAGAAAAATGGTCATAATCTCCGTAATTCTGTACGAGGAGTATAACCATAAATAAATAAATCGATGTAAATAATACAAATTCAAACCCCAAAGCATTACCAATTGAGAGGGTTTCAGTCGCAATGTTTTCCTCCCAACACTTAACGGACCGAATGAGGGACACAGAGTGAGACAGGAGGAGGCCAAAAGAGAGATAGAAGCGGGATGGAATATAAGAAAAATTACTAGCAGAAAAAGAAAGTAAAAATTGAAAATATCAGTGAAATTAGAAAAAATCAGTTTTTTCAATAACAGAAAATAAGTGAAAGTAGCTTATTTTCTCATTGTTACAAGATTCTATGAATCTAAATAAAGAGTTTAGATGGCATATATAGAAAAGGAAAATAAAAAGTTAAAAAGGCAGAACAAAATAGAAGGTAAAATTATTATTAGAAAATTTCTGTTTTTTCAATCATGGAAACTTAAATGTGTGAAGTAACTTAATTTAATTAGTTTTTATTTATGGAAAGATTGATGTTTTGGAGAGAAAAGCTGAATAGTAATTTTATTTCTAACATTGTTATATTATTTAAAATAATAAAAAAATATTCATAATTCAAAATAAATTGAGAAAAAATTAAGAAAAAAAAATGTTTTTATGATGTCTATTATCGAATTTTTTGCGAATTGAATTTTTTTCATTCGAATTTTTATCGTATCGAATCGAATTCGAATTCGAATTCGAATTCGAACTTGGTAACTATGGTATGAAGTTCAAAAATAACACTGAATAATATAATTTTCTTCATATATGTATGAAGTTCAAAAATAACACGAAAACCATTGATAAAAATAAAACTGGTAAAAAAATTATGGACTGTAATTTGCCTTTACTGGATTTTTAGGTCGGAGAATGAATATCTGGTTACTATTGGCACCAGCATTCGATAAGCATTTTCCAATAAGCAGTCCTCCCCCTTTGAAGTAGAGCTATTAGGAAGATGAATTTTCTTCTTCACATGCATTTTCCAATAAGCAGTCCTCCCCCTTTGAAGTAGAGCTATTAGGAAGATGAATTTTCTTCTTCACATTAAAAGCTAAATATAGCAATGCTAATGCTATCAGCACAACTCCGAAGGTGCAAACTGCCAAGGAAAGAAAAAGATCGACATCAATGCACGGTTCTATCCAGTAGCCCCAATGAGAATAGAAACCCCAATTAGATAAGTGAAAAAGATACAAATGCACAGTGATGTTTTCCCAGAGATTGTAAATATGAAAAATCATAGTTACCTATTATAATATTGTACTTGCTTTTTCGACCTGCAAAGCGACCATAACAATTATTGTAAGTAAAAACACTAGCTTATAGTTACGGGTAATAGAATGATAAATATTTATATGTTATTGCCTTAGGTATTATAAGGCATAGATTATTTGGTTCGTTTGGAGTTTAGTTTTTTTAGTTTTATAGTTAAATTTCCTGGGACGGTGGAAATCATATTTTAAATCATTAAACTAACAGAGAGCGTTTAAACTTGATGGAGATTGGTATTATTTTGGTATGAGCATACTGGTAATCTTGGTGGTGATAGGGTTTTATTGAGTGATAGTATTATATTGACAATCCTGGCGATAGCATTTTATTTTGGAGGGGTTTGTGTGTTTCAGGTTCAAATTTCATGGGAGGGGTTGAGGATGGAAGCCACCTTTCCAATAATTAAATTATATAATTCTACTTTGGAGGGGTTTGTGTGTTTCAGGTTCAAATTTTATGGGAGGGGTCGAGGATGGAAGCCACCTTTAGAATAATTAAACCATGTAAAGGGCTCCAAAACTCTATGGAGCTTAGCACAATCTTGGTGATAGCATCCTAGTGGCAATCTTAGTGCTGATAGTATTTCACTGGGTGATAGCATCATATTGATAACTTTGGTGATAACATTCTACTTTTGAGAGATTTGTGTGTTTCAGGTCCAAATCTCATGGGAGGGCTTGATGATGGAAGCCACTTTTGGAACAATTAAAGTATACAAAGAGCATCCAAACTCGAAGGAGATTTGCACAATCTTGGTGATAGAATCTTATTGTAATCCTAGTGATAATGTTTTATTGGGTGATAACATCCTACTGACAATCTTGGTGATAGCATTCTACTTTAATGGAGTTTATACTGAAAATTGTGGTGATTGTATTCTACTTTGGAAGGGTTTATGTGTCTCAAATTCAAATCTTATAAGAAAAGTTTAAAAATAGAAGCCACTTTTGAAACAATTAAACCATACAAAAGGCTTCCAAACTCGATGCACAATCTTTGTGATAACATTCTACTGTCAATGTCAGTGATAACATTTTACTGAGTGAACATCCATCCTGATGATAACATTCTACTATTGGGCACAATAATTTCACTATTAATGTAACCTGGAATTTGTTATCAAATTTACAAACAAAGACGAAGAAACGTACCATCAGGATTAGCAGGGCATCTGTCTGGATGCGAGGTGCTATCGGCACAATAGCAGAGAAACGTTGTGGGTTTCCAGATATCATAACCACAACTCCCCTCACTATCCAAACAAACACCACAGCTTCGATCTCTCTTCGTCTCGACAGACCATGTTATCTCGAAACCCAGTGACAGAGCCGTGATCAGATCATCATTCTGTTTGATTGTGTTGTTACTAATTGGCAGTTGAAGACTGGTTTGGCACAAGTGTCCCCCAGATTCCGAATTAGAAATGGAGTACCAGTCATCACCACATAAGCTCCACTTTTGCAAACCCTCCCCACTAATACTTTCATTACAGTGCCTCCAAAGCGTGAGACTGGTATATCCCTGGGCGAGCTGAAAATGAGAGGGGTGCCACCAAGATTCAGAGTACTTACATGAATGATTGGACTCCTTCCCCTGCAGGGCTTTCCACAGATTGTAGTTAATAATTGTGATGGTAGGATTCCCAGTACCATTGCCAAATAATGAGGGCTGCAGGACGAGATACTCTTCTCCACTGATATTAAGCAGAGGATATGTATTCTGGTCACAGTGTAGCTGAAACTGAGGATCGCCACAGCCGCTGTTAAATTTTCCGAAAGGATAGCGAAATTCAAAACTCCCACATGTATCCCATACACAACCGTGGTACTGACTGCCGAGACATGATGTTAGGAAGCAGAGGAGGAGGAGGGCAGATGAAAAGGCCATAAAATCAGCTTGATAAACACTGCGAGGCATTGAATTGGCAGGTAGTAAACTGCGTAATCTCATATCCTGCTCTGCTCTTCGAGATGAGAAATTTAGTAACAGGGTATTCTGCAGAGAAGACGGAGATGGAAATGAGAAATTAACAGGGTATTCTGCAGAGAAGACGAAGGAGATGGAACTGGAAACAGTGGGCTTCCATTAAACAGCCGGAATGGACTTGCAGTACATAAAAATGGCAGAATCAACACGATCATTAGACTAACTTGACTTGACATGCCAAAACCGCCTATTTTAATTTACAGTGACATGATATTCCACAAGATTTCTCACTTCCATGGAATAAACTGTCATTGATCTAGACTTTTCTTAGTGCATTTTGTTTTTGTTGCAAGTCCGTTCAAATGTTTGAATTGTGTTGTTGAATATGATAATGTATTTTTTTTAATAATATATTTTTAAATATTTTGAACTGAATTTGTTTTTTTAATAGTGGTAATAGTTGACTTGTATTCTAAATAAAATTATTATAATTACCAATTACCAAATTAATATAGAATGTTAATTTTAATTAATTTTTAAAAGAAAAAAGTTTAATAAGTATTTGTTTTATATGTATTTTATTAAGTAGATTTTCATAATTTATAATTTGATGATGATGTAGATTTCTAGATAATTGCGTGTTTTTATTAGTAAACACTTTACCCATTTTCAGAGACTAAAATCATGATAATATTATAAATTTATATTTTGAAATATCATAGTTTTTTTTAATATATAAACTAAAATATATTAATCTTTATATTTTTTTATATATTTCAAAATATTTAAAATTATATGTCTTAAATTTACATTTGAGTATTTTTACTAAAACAATATCAAAATAGATTTGAATAAAATTTAACTTCTTAAAATATCAATTAAAAATAGTAGTCATGATTAGATGAGATTAAAGGAGGAGGTAGATTTTTTGTCAAAGAAGTGTATTTAGGTAGATTCTTTATCAAAGAGGTGTATTTATATGTAATTTTTAACAAGTTTGAGTACATTACTTTTTGTTAGATAAAAGATAAGAATATAATTTTACTAAACACTACAAATATAGCTTAAAATAAAAACTTCTTAGTTGGTTTAATGGAGAAAATCTTAATGTGGGAGAACTTGATTAAAAAGGAATTTCAAGGTTTTAAGGATATGATTTGTGCCCAAAATACCGAATGCATCTTAAAGTGGTTGAAAATAAAAGCTTTATTTTGGATTATTCAATAAAGAAGGGTTTTGATGAAAGAAAAATTGATTAAAAAGGCATTTTACAGCTCACGAGAAACTATTTGTTCAATCAAAATGAAGAAGATATAGACAACATGGCCACACAATGTTGGTTGACAAAGAGAAGTTGTTATTGGGCTACTAGGGAAATGAGAGGAAATAGAAGTCAAGGCATTGTAGAGAATGAAATCATCAAGGGAACGGTAGACTGGATTTCAAAACCAAATAACAAGTAAAATATGGACAATTCAACTAACAAATAAAATATTAACAATTTTATTAGGCTTTATTATTTGAAACTATTAGAAGGAAAAAAAGCCAACTCAATTATTTAAATATAAATCTTGTGTAAAGGCCCTAAATGTGGAAGGAGGAAGATTAAAATTTTAGAGAATGAGAGGAATCATCCAATAATTTAGGCTATAAATACTAATGAGACTCGGTTGTAACACCTCATTGTGGCGAGGCGCATTTTACAACATAGTATGACCCCAATGTGTAAGGATGTTTATCTGTCATCAAAGTTGATTTTTTTTTTCATGTCTGCCAAAATAAAAATCTACAAGTAAAAGAAAAATAAAAAACTATACAAAACATTTAAATAATGTGAGCTTAAAAAAAAATTTAAATAAATGTATAAATAAACAATTAAAAATTCATTAACACAGCAAAGTTTGATCCTAATTCTTCGCAGTAGCTAAATTTGTGTTCATGGTTAGTCACTTAATTTGTTTTGGCTTTGAATCACTCAATTCGTGCTCTCCACTTATAGGTAAGCTCCATATAATGGTTTTTTAGCCTAAACTTAACTGATACACTTAGAAGCTTGTAACTTAGATTATAATACAGTTTCCTTATCGCACGCCTCTGAGAATCAAACTAAATTCGAGCTCGGTCTCATAGGTATGCTCTACGTAGTGATATGTAGTTCAATGAACATTGTGTGGGGAATGTAAGTATTTTTATTTATTTTTTTCCTCATGACAACATTTGAACTAATGTAATATATGTGCTTAATATGTAATAGATATGCTTTGAAATATATTATCTCATGTCTAATGTAACTTTGTACATGGTAGGTGGCTAGGCCATCCAAATCTTTTAAATCCCACACTTCTATGTTGTCTAAGCTTCCTATCATGATAGTCATCGTGAGAAAGTTTTAGTCAAATGTGAAGTATGAGCAACATAAAACATTTAACATGATGTCAATCACGTCAAAGGGATCATTGTATGTGGAAACTTTTCTCATCTGAACAGTCCACTGATAATTTCATTCAACTTTTCTTCACTTTCATCGTCATATTGCTACTCTTTGTACTGAATTTTTTTCTTAAAAGAATCAATCATACAAATAGTCATAACACATATATGAAATTAGAGACCCATTATAAGACAAAACTATATTCTTATCTCCTTATTACACAATAAAGCAGGGACCTGTTGTGGTAAAAATACAACACCCCCCATTATTGATGCGTCCGCTTCGAATAATGGGGACTCTTTCTATAAAAATTTTAGCTAAGCACCTTTTTTATTTTTATTTTAATTGATTGCCCTACGCTTTCGTTAATTTTTAGTTTTCTTTGGATTCTTGTTTTGATTGCTTTGTTAGAATCGATTTTTTATAAGCTTCACATTGACGCTTGTTTCACCTCATTTGGTCAACTGGTTTGAAAATGGCACTCCTTTGAAATCTCATCATTTATCTAGCCTGGGTTAAAAATGCATAAAATGTACAATATCGCATTTAGTTTAAATATTAACTCGTAGAGGGTTTTACTAACATTTTTCATTATGCAGCCAAATAATTAAGCATCGGGACTTAAGAAATTCACTCCAATTTTCTAATCAAATCTTAATCTCGAAAAACCAAACATTTAAGTGGCTGTAGTTTATTTTTATTATTTTTCATTTATTTTCTAAGTGGCTGTAGTTTTATTTTTAGCTATAGTTTAGAAACTTATGTTCATAAAAATAAAACAAAAAATGAAAATTTAAGTTTAAAATTAAATTTTAAATTAATTAAATTAATTAATATATTATATAATTAATTTAATTAAATTAAAATTTAAAACAAATAAAAAATAATATTAAATATTAATTTAATTAAGTTTAATTAATTTAATTAAATTAAAATTTAATATAAAAAATAAAAAAAATAATATATATCGCATCGGGAGTTTATGCGATATCGCATCGGGGATTTTCATATGTTACAAATTAAAGAACCCCGATATTCATTTTCCTCCCGATGCGAAGTGCCGAAAGCCTTCTCCACGCCGATATGCCGACAAGCATCCTCCACGCCGAAATGCCGATTGTGAAAAAGTTAAAAGGCATTAACTAGTTTAGTTTTGAGTTAATATAATTTTCAAAAAACACTCATGCATATGAGTGGAATTAATAAGGAGTGTGGTAATAGAAAGTTAGGAATAGTGTAGGTTAGCATATGTCTTTAATATTAGTTTATGTGTTGAGTGAATCAGGTAGGTAGGGTAATATAGTTAGTTTTAATGTTTTATATATTAGATATGGTAATATTAGTTAGTATATATATTAATATATAATATGTAATATATATTATATTATTTAAATTAATATGTATTATTTAATTAATAAATTTTAAACTAATCATATTAATTAATTTATAACAGTTAATTAATTTGATTAATTTAAATTTAAATATCGTTTAGATTAATATTAATTAGCTTTTAATTATATTTAATTTGCTTATAAATAGTTAATTATATATTAGTTAGTTAAATTAATAAATAGTTTAGTTTATAATTAGCAATTAAATTAGGATTAATTAGGGACTAATTTAGGATTTAATTTTTAATTCAAATTCTCATTTTAGCCCAGCAACAGAATTTCCAGATTTACATCAGATTTGACCCATCAACTTTGGAAGCTCATAAATTGAGTTCTACTTGGCCAAATGAGGCCCAGGACGGCTCATTGGAAAGAGAAAATCATGGAGAATATTTCTGAGGAGATTTCATTGACAGATTTGGTCATTTATTGGGTAAAAAAACAGGCAGAAGATCAAGCTCCGAATTTTGAAAACGAAATCATTTTTCTGAGTTTTATTTTCATTGGCCCATGCCTCTTCTAATTGCAGATTCACTCGTCAATGATATTCTTGGCCAATTAAACCATCCCAGGCATCAAAAGAAAGTTTATATTTTGTTTTCAGTTATTTATTTAAATAAAATTTGATTGGATTTGATTTAAATGCCAGCAATGCCATGATTGATTTTGTTGTTGCATTTTAATTTATTTTGATTTCTTTTTGCAGGAAAACAGTGGGAAGAATATGGAGAAAAAGATCTCAATCAATGAGAAGGCTCCAGCAATTGAAGATCAGAATTTTGAGCAAGTAAAATGGGATTTGGCAGATTTCTCTTCACCAATCTTTCCTCTCAAGAATTCCTTCACAGATAGTATAAGTAATAGATTGCAGAATGTAAAAAGGGCTGCTCTCCTCTGCAATTTCAGACTCCATGAAAGCACTATTGTAATTGGAATTTAGAGTTGTAGGAGAGAGGAGTGAAAAATCTCAGATCTGGGGATTATTGAGGATTTTCCCTTTGTATATTGAATTATGCATGAAGAACAAAGCTTGCACTCTTGTGGCTCTAGTTTTAAAGGCAGAAGTTCAAGCAATGTAAAGGGCTGTTGGAGACCAAGAACAGAGGAATGGATGCAATAAATTGGTATTTCTAATACTACTGTTTTAAATATCAGTTTCATTTTTATAGTGACAGGGATGTCTCATTTTATTCATGTTTGTGCACTATTGTCAATATGGGTAATTTGTCTCAATCTTGTTATTATGTATCTCTGTTTTTTATGGATTAATTTCTGATTTCTGAGTAACTATTTACTCAGAAATCTGTCTTATTAAAACTGATTCATTGAGTGGTAATATGTTGTGAACTATTTCCACATATTATTGTTTAATTATTGGATTTGCTGATTTGATAATCAATATCATTTATGTGAACTACTTCCTGAGTATTGTTGGTTTATCATTTCAGTTAAAAGGTCTCAATAGGATGTGTTTTGATATCCATAATATCAGTTAATTGAACTACTTCATTAACTTAGTATTCATTATAAACAAGACATATCTAAATCCCAATACTTTAATTATCTTGCTCTTAGTTGGGTTAGATCTATATCTGCCTAATTAAGATAGGATTTAGATTAGTTTATTTTGCTTGCATCATAGAATAAGCTTGCATTTAGAGTAAATTCTACATTCTGTTAAGTCCTCTCCTCAAAGAGGCAAAACTTTAGTTGTGGCTTGGCTGAACCCAAATCAGCTTAAGGGTCATTCTCTTGCCTGATCAGCAAGAAGAAGTGATCTGATGTCCCTGTCTATTGGTAGTTAAAGATACATTATAAACCAATAGCAATAGGGAGAAGGTAACTGGACCTAGATGAACAGTTGGAGCCACCACACCAAACGGAAAAGGAGTTGCTTTTAAGGTCCGGACCGGGTGGTTATCCCCCAATGTTGTTGCAGCGATTTTCGAGGCATCAACATTTTTGGCGCTAGAAGGAGGGCCAGAGAAATTTGTCTATTGGAGTCTTTTTTTTTAACATTTTGTTTATGGCTCCTCTTAAACTTACAATTTGGAGTTGTATCCATGGACGTGCATCCTCCAATACTCCACCCGAAGTGGTAAGACTCTTGTCTCAGGTAAAGTTTAATGGTAAGGGGCATTCTTCTGCTTTTAACTATGTCTTTCAATTTATTCAAAATGTTTCAAAATATGATTTTCAAGGAATTGATGAAGGCATTTTATGCAGAATTTTTACTCTCACATTTTCGGCAAAAGCCAGAAACTGGTGCAAAACTCTTCCAGTTGCCTCAATCCATAGCTGGGATCAATTTGTTACAATTTTCATTTGTAAATTTGACGGCTACGATTATGAACAGGTATGTCAAGAAATTGAATATCTACGAAGGTTTAAAAATGAATCTGTTAATGATTTTCATATTCGATTTCACTTGAATTGTTTAAGATTTAGCGACGAAGATAAACCTACGGAAGAAGAATCATTAGATTGGTTTAAATATATTAGTTCTCTTCCAACCATTCCCAATCCATATGAAATTGATTCAAGCTTTGTTCCATCCCCTTCCAATACAAATGAGAATCCCAATTTGGATGTGCAAATAAATGGTGATGAAGTGGTTTCACAAAGCTTGTAAAATATTTCTAATAAAATGCAAGAAGACAACAGCAGCAATTTTGGAGAAAAAGCCGCCTTGAAATCTGAAAGCTACTTTGAAGTAAATTCGGAAAATCAAATCGCAAATCAGCAAGTACAAGCAACAATCAAAGTAAATAAAATGCAAACTGCTATACAAATTTCTGAATTTCTCCATGATGAACAAATGCCGAAATCAGAGCAGCAAAGCAACATTCTTCAAGAAAGCATATGCACGCAAAGGAATGATCTGCAATCTGAAATTTACAATGAGCATAATGCACAAGAGCTCTCAAACAGAGACAATTTTAAATGCATTGTTTCAGGTTCACATTTTTCCCTTTATCTTGATATTTTCAATAATGGTAATATTTTTCCTCCTGGTATCGATGATATTTCAAGAATTAAAGAGGATGATTTAAATGAATTGCCATTAAATTTTTATCAAGATAAAGAAATAATAATCGATCATTCTTTTGCCATTAATGAACATGAAATTCGTGTCCCTCCTTGTTTTGATATATTGGATGAGATTGAAGGGAATTCTAGAGAATCTTGTGAGGTCATTTATGATGATTACTCTGATATTGAAGATGTTGATTTCAATTTTTCTCAAGAGAATCCTCTTAATAAAATTCAAATAACATCTGAGGATGAAGAACGCTTCAATTTAGGAATTATCTCAACTAATCCTCATTTTAGAGCAACAAATTATCTTCATGATTTCACCATTCAAGAAATCATTCCAATTTATGATTCATATGAGGATCAAACTCCCATTCCTATTCATAATCTTAATTCGTTTTCTAGTTCACAAGTTGGAATTCGAAATTACCCAAATTCCATAATTTTGGCCATTCCTTGTGAAAATGAAATCATTTCAAAACGATCCCAAATGTGTTGTAACATTAGTTGTACAAATAATGATTTCATTTTAGTTTTTCTTTTACAGCTATTTTGTTTAAACTTAGATTTATTTTCTGATTTTATTTTGCAAAATTTTCACACTCTTCGCTGGCATATTGAGCGCCTTACTATCAAACACTCAATCGATGCATTGCCCAATTGGGAAATTCAAGTTTCATATTATAATCATCAACATCAAAAGATATTAATATTCCAATTTAAATCAATGCTAATGTTTCATCAGAAGCTTCTATTTTTTCAAAGGCAATATCAACAAGAGAGTGTATTTTTGCAATCTGGCCAGCTATTCAATTTAATTAATAATTTTCCATGTCATTTGACAAACTTCCATTCATTTTTCATTGACTCATTTGAAAATTATTTGGAAGTTTTTCCTTCAAGGAAAATTGTCAATGATTTAACATTTGTACATAACACTAACAATTTTTTTCAGGCCTTTGAATTTAAAAGCTCATCTTCACAATCTGGCCTGTTATCTCTTCCTTTGAACATTTCTCAATCCTTAATAGAAATCCATCCAGATTTTTATGATCCAATTGGTAATCAATTGGAAAGGAAATTTCAGGAGAGAGAGATTTTAATTAAATTCCTAACAATAACTGTACATTCTGATTTCATATTTATTTTCCCTAGTTTAGCCAAATCTGTATTTTTATTACTAACATTTGAACTGTACATAAATGCGGGAATAAAAATGAGAAAATGGCTACACTGGAAATATGACTATACCTAGTCATTTTCATGTATATGGTTAGAATAGGAGTAGAATTAATTTAGTTAGTTTGTTTTATGTAGTTAATTTATTTTCAACAGCTCTGTAGATTAAAAATAAAACAAAGCAATCAGTCATTCTCATGTATGTTCACTGAAACATTTTCTCCTTATCAGAAAGTTTTAATTCTTGCTTGCCTTTTAAAATTTCTTGCAGCAATACCTTAACTCTGCTTATTTTGAATAATGTCTTGATTAAATTCAATTAAAAGTTGCACTTGGTATCGATTACCTCAAAGCCACTTTTCTTCATTTCGAGATTTCCTTCTAAGATTTTCTTTGGAAATTTATACGGTAAGGATTTAAGGATATAAAAGCTCCATGATCCCATTATCCCATGAAATGTATGACTCTCTATCATAAACTTAATTCTAATTCAATCATTATTAGTCAGTCTAACCTTTCACGGTAATCATATGGAGTTCATATTATCTTCCTCGGAATTTGCTAAAAGCTGATTTTAAGGATGTCCATTTTGCCAAGTGCACACATTCAAATCTGTTTTGATATTTTTCTACAATTAGTGGCTTAATCTCATTCTAATCTTTAGTTTATTATCTGATGCTGTAAAATGCATCATCTTTATTTACTGAAGGCATTATTAAACAGTCACTATAACAATACAGATTTTTCTCAAGATTAATTCGGAATGAGCAGAGGTAATAAATTGTTGTTTCACTTCGAAAGGGAAGCATAGCTTAATATTTATTTCTGGTAAATTCTATATTCCATGAACATGAATGATTGATTTCATTTAGGCTGATTGCACACTTAGATTTAAAATAAATAATGAGATGATTTTAATCAAAGGAAGAATTTGAAGATTTATCAGATAAAATTTACAGACAAATTCTTTTCAGGTACGCATTTACAACTTTATTTTCATCCATTATTAGTTCTGTTTTTCTTAGCTTATTTTTTATTTATGTTCTGTTTTATTTGCAGGTTTTTATTTCTTTTCAAAATCTGAAGTAAGCAGCAAACTCATTTTAAATTTGCAAACAGGTTCAGGGAAATTCAATTCTGATTCATTAGAGTTTAAGCATTTTTTTAGCTTTGCTTTCATTCATTAGAAAACCCAATTGAAATTTCAAGAAATATCATAAGACCATTCGCATCACAACATTTCATCGGAAGTAGCTCTTAGCATTCCTTTTGATCACAAATTGTTCATTAAAGACCTCCGATGTATTATCTTACTCATATGTCATATTGCATTTCGCTTATCGGAGCTTTCCAAGTGAAGTATACTTCCATGAACATGAATCGCCTATCTCCGATAATCGACTTTACCGATATTGCGATAAACACATAATTCCGGACCCGATATGAAATTCAAATCAAATTCATAAAATATCACGTCCGTTCAATCGCAATAATGGTAGGAGTATAACTTTAAAGGAGGCCGATGTTTCGGATCCGATATGTTATCAAATTTTCAACATAAAATTATCGGGTCCACTCTTCATCACATATCGGCATATTGAGAATTGTTAAATCGTGCGCATAACATTGCCGATCGCGATCGCCGATTAGCCACGTCATTCATCGCATATCGGCATCGCAACAATCATATTGTGTTACATCGGGTGCTTAAGATTGCCGATCACCGATTTACGTCATCCATCGCATCGCCGATATCGCAATCGCTTTCTTGCAATTTTATTTATGGCCGATATTTCGGATCCGATATGTTATTAAAATTCCATCATAAAAAGTTATCGGGTCCGCTCTTCATCGCATATCGGCATCGCAAAAAATATATTGTGTTACATCGGGTACCCAAAGTTTGCCGATTTCCGATTAGCTACGACTTTCATCGCATCGCCGATATTGCAATCATTTCATCACATTCTTACGCTCACATCACCTCTCTGAATCTACAATGTGTATTTTGCAATATGGGAAGCACGATGCAATTTATTCTCTGATCCCCGATATAATATTTCTTTAATGATGCGATCGCTTCATTTCATTGCACATGTTCTTATCGGCAATTTGCCATTGCAATCTCCGATGCAATAGCTTCCAATGCATGCCTTTGAGCTATTAACATTTAATCGATATATGGCATAGCAATAAAAGTGAAGTTTTGCGAATTAAACTTAAAGCATGGTGAAGAAACATGTTGTGTGGATCATCCGATGAAGCGATGTGTTAAAGCAAGCTTGGGTAATCACTATGGGAAAAAGGCAATTGATGACAAATTTGCAGTACATTTAAATCATTTCAATTTCTCATACATTTTAGTTTTAAATATATAATTCCATAATTATAAATGGAATTCAAGACCTTTATCTTCATATTTAAATTTTATTATCTTGGATTTGGTCTTGATTCTGGATAATTTATCAAATCATGGAGTTTATATTAAACTTATAATATTTTGAGGAATAGTCATTACTGCAAATTCTCATTCTCATCTCTGATGCATTTCTTTTATTTCAATTCCCCTGAGCACTAAGCATTCTATTTTTACATTTTACTGCTTGCTTTAGTTTAAATAAAATAAATAATGATTTTGGGTTATAGGATTTTAGTTAGTGGGATTTATTCATGTTTGTAATGATAATTAAAATAAGGAATCAGCTAGTTTGGAGAAATTGATACCTTTCAGGTAAGATCAAAAGCAATTATCCAATGGTAAGATTCATATGCCCATTTTCATTAATTTCCATTTCATCATTCTAGTTTCATTTTTGTTTTTAAATTATGCTGATATAAAACTTTGTTTTGCAGCTCTCCATTTAAAAGCCTTCAATCCTCTGCCAGATCATATTTTCGAAAGTCCATACTCTTCTGCTGGCTTTATTTCAAGAAGCAGCGATAATCCTCATTAAAACAGCCACACCAGGAAGTTTCTGAACCTTTAGTTTGTTTCTCTAAGCATTTCTTTTTTAGAAAATGATTAAGATGATGCTTGGAAACAAGAAGATTCATATCAGACAGAAAGTATTCATTGTGGCTGAATTTTACGATCACTATTATCTAAAAGCCTAAAGCATTCACAACTCTGCAAGGTATGTTTTTCTAAATCTCAACATAAGAAGGAATGATTACATGCTTATTTTCTTTTTCTTCATATTGTTGGAGACATTGGTATAAACATTCTTGTTTGAGTTTATCTTGCGAAACTTGGATTTTCCTTTCTATTTTTAGAGATTTCTTTGTTTTTATTTTTGTTCGCTGATTTCTTTTCTCATTTTAGCATAAGAATTCTTTTCCTTTGGATTTCAATTTTGATTTTGGTGAATTTGTCAGTATTTATATGGAAGGCCTATTTGTTACCTAACAATGGTCATGATACGTGGAGAAAAATTGTTAATAGTCACCTATTAGTTTTTTCTTAAATCTCTTAATAGAGTTTGATTTTCTTATTATTAAAGTAGATATACTTAAGGAAGAGATTATCAATCAAGAGAAGTTGGCAAAGTATCATAAAATCTGCAAAAATTCATTTTACATCAAAATTGTAATCATTTTGAGATTTCAAAATTTTATTAGGATCTTTCAAAGTTCTATTATCAGTCAAGAAAAGTTATTTTTAACCAAGTAAAGATACTTTACAGCAAAGCACCTTTAACTCTAAAATTGTCATTCTTGACTCTTAAGGAGTCAATGATTCTCCCTGTCCCAAAAAGTCTTATTTTTCTAGAGAATAATCCAGAAATATATTTAAACTTAAAAGATAAGAGGTCTCATCGTGAGCCTGCTTACCATGATCATAGGGGAAGAATAGACTGACATTACCAACACTGCTAAACAAACCAGGGTAATGGCTTATGATTGCAAACAATTATAAAACAAGGGGTCTCATCATGAGCCAGCTTGTTCAGTCCAATTTTAACCAGTGAATGGCATTGTCAACTATCTGGCTACCATACTAGAACAATGGCTTTTAAGATTTAATAAAAAATATAAAAAAAATAAAAAATAAAAAATAAAAAGAAAATAAACATATATAAATGGATTTATCTCTAGATCAATAATTCTTAAACAGATGGGATTCTGAATCATTTATGATTAAAAGGTAACCCTGTCGAGACTATAGATGTTTGCTGGCAACAGTGGCTCTACCTGTGACAAATGAGTATATCTTAAAAGCTAAGCTGTAAAGTTACCCCTGCTTTATCCCTTCAGCTAATTAATGACTGATATAGAGTTTTGAAATATTTTAATTTATGAGAAATTTTAAGAAAAATTACAGTTAGATGATTCTTGCTTTTAGTCAGACTAATGAACCTAGTCAAGCATTTCAAGCATAATTTTCTCTTCTTTAATTATTTTTGCTTTAATTTTAGGAAAATCTCATTCATAACAGAGATAACTGGTTCTTCTCCCGTGTGTCGCCAATTGTTGTGGTAAAAATACGACACCCCCCATTATTGATGCGTCCGCTTCGAATAATGGGGACCCTTTCTATAAAAAATTTGGCTAAGCACCTTTTTGATTTTTATTTTAATTGATTGCCCTACGCTTTCGTTAATTTTTAGTTTTCTTTGGATTCTTGTTTTGATTGCTTTGTTAGAATCGATTTTTTATAAGCTTCACATTGACGCTTGTTTCACCTCATTTGGTCAACTGGTTTGAAAATGGCACTCCTTTGAAATCTCATGATATGCACATTTTCTAAACCAACAAATAAAATGATATAATGCTCATATCAATCAACAAGGGAATATAGAGGATCACACCTCCACCTTCAAAAGTAGTACTAGGATTCACCTCCTTCCCAGGAAGTCCAGAATCCATTGTCACAGTCAAAGCTACATCCAATGTCCAACGCTATAATCCTGCACCCCTTGTCCTCTCAGTGAATAGTTACCGACTCATTGTTTCAGGGCGCACTCCCAATGTTCATCTGATTCCGTCTCGCAACTCTCATGACCAAAAAAAATATATCCCTCACCTTCCCTTCTCTGCTACACAGTCCCTCGGAAAATCTGGTCACCCTCTCCTGTGTAGTCACTCACATTCCAAGTTCCCCAGAATCCCCTAACCTGGGTGATCCATCCCTTGGCTAGAATTACTCACATCGAAAGATACCAAACCAAGGCATATACTTGCCTCAACAACACCATACTAATCATAGCATGCTCATGGAAATCAATGGACACTATTGGGTACCAATGTCCCATAATGGCCCTGCACCTAAAGTGCTTTACCAACATACTGCTGCATGTTCCAATTTATTTTGCTGATGCTGCTAATCCTTGTAGTCGATTTCAATCACCAACTGGGAATGTTCATGCATTCCTATTCCAAACACATAATTTCCATTAGATTCAAATAAATTGAAATAACCTCAAATCATACATCATCGGTAGGTTGTCAATAAGATACACTTGCAATTATGTTCACTTCCTGTCACAACAAGTCAACTAACTATTTGATCAAAACATCATGTATACTCATATCGCATCTGGTTAGCTCAAAACACAACCATCATAGATCAACATCACAAATCACGTGTAACCATCACAAACCAGAATCATAGATCACATATAATCATCATATACCATAGTCATTAATCACATGCATAATAACACTGAAATAAAATATTGATACTTATCCTTTAATCAACCCTTAGCTTCTACCTTTTTCTTTATTTTGTATGCACTCTGAATCGGTTGCCACACTAGAAAAACACCCAGTGCCTTCTCCTCATCCATGTCCACATACACTTAGTGTGCATCACACACATCATACAACACCATGCAATACATACATATACACCATTACCATCACTACAACGAAACCAGCGATTAACGTCCCTTTTTACTTCTTTTTTTGCATCTAGAGCCCATTTTTGGTGCTATTTGCATCCATTTATCAAATATGGTGCAAAACTTGACACAAAATTTGCATCAAGTTTTGCACCAAATCTTACACCAAGTTTAGCACCAGGTATTGCAATAGGTTTTGCACCACGTTTTGCACCAAATTTTATGCCAAGTTTTGTGTCATCCTTTGCACCAGGTTTCATTCCAGGTTTTGCATCAATTTTGGCATCTATTTTTGTTTGACATACTTTTGCATCCTCATTTGCATCCACTTTTTGTACCTACACTTGCATCAACTTTTGCATCGACTTTTGCATCCTTTTTTCCATCCTTTTTTAAATCATTTTTTGCATCCATTTTTTCATCCATTTGTGCATCACTTTTGCGCCACGTTTTACATCGAGTTTTGTGTCTAATTTTGCATATAATTTTGCATCTGCTTTTGTTGCATCCACTTTTCCATCTTGTTTGGCATCCATATTTACATCCTCTTTTGCATCTATTATTGTACCCACTATTGCATCTAATATTTTTGTGCCACAATTGGCGCCTAGTTTGGCACCTCCTTTTGCACCCACTTTTGATTATAATTTTGCATCCACGTTTGCATCCTCATTTGCATCTAGGTTTTCATCAACTACTACATCTATTTTTGCATCCCTTTTTGTATCCAATTTTGGACCAAGATTTGCATCGGGTTTTGTGTCTTGTTTTGCATCTACTTTTGCATCGACTTCTATTGCATCCACTTTTGCATACAATTTTGCATCCACTGTTACACCCATTTTAAATTTCACTTTTTGCATCCCTTTTTACATCTTCATTTGCATCATACTTTGATTCTTTTTTTTCATCTATCACTACATCCACTTTTGTTATGCCATAATTTGCACCATGTTTTGCACTCACTATTGTATCCACACTTGCTTCCAATTTTGCATCCATGTTCACATCCTCTTTTGCATCAAATATTGCATCTATTTTTGCATCCACTTTTGTGTCAGGTTTATGCATTGGGTTTTGCATCTCGTTTTGTATCTACTTCCATTGTATCCATTTTTTTCATCCAATTTTGTTTTGCCTATTGCATCAATGTTTGCTTCCACTTTTACATCCATTTTTGCATCTTATTTTGCATATTTTTTGTCTATTGTTACATCCACTTTTGTTGCACCATATCTTGCGCCTACCATTGCAACCACATTTGCTTCCACATTTGCATCCTCTTTTGCATTCAATTTTGCATCAGATATTGTGTATGTTTTTGCATCCCCTATTGTATCCACTTTTGTTTCATCCATTTTTGCATCTACTTTTGTGTCCGTTGTTGCATCCACATTTGTTTCACCACAGTTTGTGCCAAGTTTTACACCTACCATTGGACCCATGTTTGCTTCCACTTTTGCCTTCATGTTTGCATCCAAGTTTGCATTGACAACTGCATCTACTTTTGCATCCACTTTTGTGTTAGGTTTTTCATGTTGTTGTGCATCTACTTATGTTGTATCCACTTTTCATCCAATTTTACTTCTATTGTTGCCCCCATTTCTATGTTCGCTTTTGCATCCCTTTTCCAACACTCATCATATTTTCTGCATTGATGATATTCCTTATGGCATTGACAATTATGAACAATTGATGACAATGTCAATAATATTGACAATGATGAAAATGAAGATGATGGCGATGACATGAATTGTGATTATGATGATAAAGACGATAGTGGTTACAATGACATTAATGATGATGATGGAAATGATTATGATGATGACGACGCTAATGACCTTGGCAAATCTTCCCAATTTTAGATGTTGTCATTGTCATAATCATAAGCATTATCTTTGGTGTCATCATCATCATTTTCATCTAGGTCATCATCAAAAACAATAATGGCATGAATGATGATGATGATTACAACAATGTTGATAGAAATTACATTAATGATGATGATGGGGATGATAAAAATGACAATGACGATGATAATGGTGGTGATGATGATGATCATCGATCATCTCTCAAAAATAGAGTTGTTATTTCTCTTACGTATATCAATGTGTCCTAAACAACCCTTTTCTAGCACTGATCACATTTTTTGGGTTGATGATATTTCTTACAACGTCTATAATTATAAACAATTGCAAACAATGTCCATAATGATGATGATGATGGAGCTGATGATGATGGCATGAATGGTGATTATGATGATAATGTAATGATGGCAATAACGATGACAAGGATGATGGTGATGATGATGACAATGATTATGATAATGAGAATGAACAATTACTAGTTTCACTACCATCTTCTGGATACATATTACTATCATACTTTTTAAATTTTCTGTCTCTCTTGAGGTATCTTACTATAATGGTGTTGTCAACACTAGAAAGATATCTTGTTGTAATGGTGGTTCTAATGTTAGCACTAGCAAAGTTTTTGTTAAATTTTGGTTAAAAAAATCGATTTATGCAATTATTTTGACAATCTATGTAAAAAAGTAAATAACATCCAATTATTTTGACTGTAGTCCCATTGATTATCATGAATTCACCAGTCTAAAGACCATCTTCTACATACATATTATTATTAAACTTTTTGCATTATATCCCTCTTATATCTTGTTGTAATGGCAGTATTAGCACTAAAAAAATATCTTGTTGTAATGGTGATGTTAGTATTAGCACTAAAAAAATCACTAAATTTTGGTAAAAAAAATTTATCATTTATTTATTTTTAATTTGGGAAATTTTTGTTTTTATTTTTTTTTGTTTTTAATTCTATTTTTATGCAGTAATATTTTTTTTGGTTGAATTTTGGTAGTAACTAGTTTTTGGTCGAATCATATGTATTAACCATGTTCTTTATGCTACAAGTCTAATTGTTGGGACAAAATTGCTCTTTCAAATAAGTTGCAAAAGCTATTTTACATCCATTGTTGCACCCATGTTTACACCCACTTTTACATCCCTTTTTGCATCCTATTTTTCATCTTCATTTGCTTCTTTTTTTGCATCTATCATTACATCTACTTTTGTTGTGACAAAATTTGCTCCATGTTTTGCACATACTGTTGTACCCACGTTTGCTTCCAATTTTGCATCCATCTTCACATCCTCTTTTGCATAAAATATTTCATCTATTTTTGCATCCACTTTTGTGTTGGGTTTTGCATCTCATTTTGTATCTTCTTTTGCATGTACTTCCATTTCATCCATATTTTGCATCCAATTTTGTTTCTCATGTTGCACCCGTGTTTGCATCCACTTTTACATCCCTTATAGCATCTTGTCTTGCATCTAAGTTTGCATATTTTTTTGTGTCTATTATTACATCCACCTTTTTTGTGCTATTATTTGTGCCATATCTTATGCCTATCATTGCAACCCACATTTTCTTCCACTATTGCATCCATATTTGCATCCTCTTTTGTGTCAGAGTTTTCATCAAATATTGTTTATGTTTTTTGCATCCCATTTTGAATTTACTTTTACATCCACTTTTGATTTGTCTAGTTTTGCAACTAATTTTATGTTCACTATTGCACCCATGTTTGGCCCATGTTTACATCCCTTTTTTCATCCAAGTTTTCCTCATTTTTGCATTCAAGTTTGTGTCCCTTTTTTTTTACATTCATTGGAGTATCCACATTTGTTTCACCACAATTCATGCTAAGTTTTATGCCTACTATTGTGCCCATGTTTTCTTCCACTTTTTCATCCATGTTTGAGTCCTATTTTGTGTTCAAGTTTGTAAGAACTATTGCATCTACTTTTTCATCCACTTTTGTTCAATTTTTCTGTCTTGTTCTGCATCTACTTATGTTGTGTCCACTCTTCATCCAAATTTACGTCTATTTTTACCCCCATTTTTTTGTTTACTTTTGCCTCCATTTTCCAACACACATCATATCTTTTGCATTGATTATATTTCTTATGACATTGAAAATTATGAACAACTGATGACAATGTCAATAATTATAACGATGATGATAATGAAGATGATGACGATGACATGAATTGCGATTGTTATGATAATGACAATGATGATAAAGACGATGGGAATTACAATGACAGTGATGATGATGCTAATGACCTTGGCCATTCCTCCCAATTTTTAAATGTTATCATGGTAAAAATCATAATAATTATCTTTGGCGTCATCTTCCAAGTCATCATCATCTGATCATCATTATCATTATTTTCATCTTGGTCATAATCAAGAACAATAATGGCATGAATGATGATTATGATGTTCATGATGAAGATGACAAAAATTATGATAAAACTTATATTAGTTATGATGATGGGGATGATGACAATTATAATGACGATGATAATGGTAGTGATGTTGATGATCATCAATCATTTCTAAAAAATAAAGTGATTATTTTTCTTTCATATATCATGTGTCCTAAGGTTGGTGATATTTCTTATGATACCTATAATTATGAACAATTGACGACAATATACAAAATCATGATGATGATGATGATCATGAAGAAGACATGAATGGTGATTATGATGATAATGAAATGATGACAATAATGATCACATTGATGGTGGTGATGATGAAAATAATGAAGATGATGACCCTCCCTCTAAAATAGCGAGGTACTCATAATGAGACAAAAAAGTACTCTCAAGTTGAAATATTCATATAAGAAGGGATCTAGATTGATAAGCATCAATGATGATTTACATCATCATAGCCAAAATTTTCAAAATAGTAAGGCCTTGACTAACAAGTTTATCTCTCCATTAGATCAGAGCACAATGTTGGGAGGCATAAATTTGGACACCACTGCCTTTCAAGGCACTTAACCCACCAAGATGTTTACCAGGTATGTCCTCACATGATCATTTCCTAATCCACTATCATAATATTTGACACCAGAAAATGTCAATCCTCATGACTATTCTTATCTTGGATTAATGTACTTGACTTATGGCGATTAGTCCTAGTCAATGTCCAAATTCTCAAAGAATATTGGTCCCAGATGTTTATCCAATCCACCATTATCCCTACTAGTGCCTTTACTAGGCTTACGATTGTTAATCCTAGCCATAGTACATGACACATGGATAACATGGTGTCTACCCTCACTCCCTCTCAACCAGGGAGGAAACATCCACAAGCATAAGATTTTCTCAAGAATACCCATCATTTTCGTAGAGAATAACATCATTAATTTGTTTTCATCACATGACGACTTTATGATTAAGCATTCATAGATTTGTGGCAAAATATTTCCCCTTTTGTATTTGTGATGAAATACAATAAAAAAGTGAAAGCCAAAATCATTAAACATACACTATATTGATTTATCTAAGTCTAAACTCTAAGGTTGAAGTGAAAATTCATGTAAATCTTATATCTATGAGTTGTGCCAAACTTATGAAAACCTTATTCCCTAAGTCCTATATATAAGAAAATGAAAAAGAAAGAAAAATAAGGGCCAATAAATGGTAACTCATGTATTCACTCCCTCTTTGGAAAATATATGAATATATACACTCCTAGTCACACTTGATCACATGTATGTGATGGTTAAATCATGAATTCTTCTTTTCTCCTTGCATTTTCACTTCATCATTTAAGCACCTAATTGAGGATCTAAGGAATGTTTGTTTCCTAAGGCTTTCATGTCTACTCTTGGTTTACTTATGTCACACTACTGTCAATTTATGTGACAGAGTGAAATACATAAGTTTTTGGAGTTATTATAGAGGTGTATTGAGTTCGTAACCACACACACATGTATTACATCTCATTGATCCACATGTGTGGGTTGGAGACTCATTTCTTGACAACTTTAATGGAGACTACTTTGTGGCTTTAATGGTATAGCTTACAAAATATCTTGTTAAACATTTCGATTCATTCTTTCTTTTCCTCGAGACACTTATAATATTGAATTCACTCCCAAAAATCCATGGAGATGGGGAGTATAAATTACTTGTGCTAGAAATAGAATTGAGAAATAGAGGTTTTCCATTTGCGATATTGGAGTCATAGACATTGGATACATGGTAGTAGTCCTCAATGTCAATTAACTAAAATTGTATTGTCATAATGCGAAAAGAGGTAAACATATTGGTAACCTTGATGTCTTAATCATTTCAAATAATAACCATTCCACCCAAGTATCTCTAAGCATCAATCACTACTACTTGGAAATTCCGCCCCCATTTTATAATTATATGAGGTTGAACCTCACTTAATATTTTTGCTTCTTATATCAACATTATTTATGGGTGCTTTGCATACCATTTTTCTTTTAGGAGTTTGTTTTCGCTTACTATTGACGCCCCTCATGTTCCAAGACTATTTTCATCAAAAATTTACATAGAAAGAAAGTATAAAGTGACTAAAAAGAAACATGTCTCAAGATTTAAGTGCTTGGACAATTCCACTTCATGACTCCTATATTTCCTTAACCTGGGACCAAATGGTGAACTTGATGGCCTTAAGGGAAATTGATCAATGAAAATCTAAAAAAGAGGTGATTTTTGACTTTATCACATACAATTTAATATATTAAAAAAAATATCCATAACAATTTCATCAATCAATGAATCATTAAAAAAAATATCCAAAACAATTTCATCAAGCAAAGAATCATTGCATTATAAAATACAATCTATAAACATTTTGGGAAAGTTTTGCTAAAACATGCTTAAAAATCAGCATATTTAATATTAATATTTAACAATAATATGGACAATAACACATTTTGATAAATTAAATAACATATTATCAAGCCTAAAAAATGTCACTAACTGAAAACTACAAAGCATGCAACTAATGCAAGTGACCACTCAAGGCCACCACAAGACAATTAATCTATTAAGACCAAGATTAATGGGGACAAAGATCTATAAAGGACAAAGGAAAACCTATTTTAACTTTATTGTTTTATTAGCCTGGTTCAAGATGAACATTTCAAGATATCATGAAGAACATAATTAGTTTTATTGCATTAAGAAAACCCAAGCACATTTTATAACTTAGCAAGAAAGAGATGTATAACACCCATCTCAGCAACACGAGACATGACATTAAGTTACTTTACTATATATAATTTAAACTCCTATCATAAAATCACAAATTTAGCATGAATGGAATGTTTAAAATCCATTTTTATAAAAACAAAATATAATTTTTCTTATAGAAAAATATACCAAAAACTAAATATATTTTTCTAGAAAAAAAAATACTAAAACTAAATATATATTTAAAAAAAAAACTAAGACATAAGCAAACTAGAATTTGAATTTGACATTCTTGGTCACTTTCGGAAACATATGGTGGAATGTAATCTCTTTATCCTCATCTTTAGCTTTTTCCTAAAAAATAAAAGCATACAAAAGTGGGAAAGAGCCATAAAGCATGGGGAAGCTTTTTCCTAAGCACAAAAGCATCTAAAAAGTGGAAAATTCCTTTTTTATATGAGGAAACATTATTCACCCAAAATATTTTTCCCAAATTGAACTAATGAGGAATTTTGGAAATCTTCATAGCCTCCACTTTCCTATATATTAGAGGCTTGGCCATTGAAAAAATGATGGGAATTTTGTATTGTCACACTCTTGAGATCTGTCTTGAGAGGGAGAGTTTTGGAGCTATGAGTTGGGGGAGGTGATGTTGCAATTATATCTGATTGTTGTAACTTTCCTCCAACTCCTTTATTCATATAGATCAGTTGTTCTTCCTTCCATATGTTTCTATTCATTCTTTACTTCTTCTATTTAACTAATGTATGCATGGGTTTTTGGTTTATATTTATTTATTCAATAATATTTATATGTTTTTTATAGTTTTGATTATTAAGATATTATGTTGTGAAGGTTGCTTTATTCTCTCTCTTATGTGTAGGACCAAGCTTTGGAGCTAGCTAGGAGCGCTTCTTGGATATACGAAAAACTCCAAGAAGACCTACATGCGAGGACTCACAAGAATTCATTCTCTTTGTCTTAATCTATACTCTACATCTTGATCTACTAAGAATCCTAAGCCTTAGAACAACCTTTCTCTTAATTGGTTTGTCCTAGGTTTCTGAGATAAACTGAGAGGGTTTTGTTTTCATCTAACCATGCATTAAATCCTACAGCAAAATGATATTTAGAAAATTTAATATATTTCACTATGTAAATGAACTTAGTAAAATGAACCCATAGAGGTGGTCAAAAATGGAAATAAAAGTAAAAATCTATACAAGAAGCCAAAAGTGGATTTAACCATGGATGAAAAATTGGGAGTAGAATTGGATGTTAAACTAGCCATCAAAACAATATGCAAACAATGACACAAAAAGGTTTTTAAAGTAAAATTAAAAAAGGGTGCAACACTAGAAACAAAGAAGGGAACAAAATAGGGCATATGAAAGGATACCGAATTGGGTGCAAACAAGGATGCAAAAATGGACACCAAAATGAGGATGCAAAGAATGGTGTAAAATTAAGATGCAAAAAGGATGTAAGAAAAGACACAAAACAAGATGCAAAATGGGACTAAAAAATGGTGAAACCAAGGATGTCAAAGATGATGCATAACTAGATGAAAATTCCAACTAAAATCTAGGTGCAAAATGAGATGCAAATGTGGACACAAAATGTGGCAGAAAAAGGATGCAATTTTGGAAGCCAAAAAGGATGAAAAACTAGATACCAAAAAGGATGCAAATTTGGACATAAAAAATGGTGCAAAATTGGACACAAAAGAAGAAAAAATGGTGCAAAAATGGGCATAAAAATGGCTCAATTTTGGATGCAAATTGAGATGCAACATTGGATGTAAAATGATGCAACAAATCATTCAAAACTTGGTGCAAAAACAAATGCAAAAGTAGACGAAAAATGGCTCAAAAGTGAACGTAACAATAGACACAAAATGGGATGCAAAGGTGGATGCAATATATGGTTCAACATAGGATGCAAATTTAGATGCTCAAAAGGATGAAAAATTGGATGCAAGAAATGGTGTTAAAAATGATGCTAAATTGGATGCAACAAATGATGCAAAATTAAATGCAAAATATGGTGCAAAATAGGATGCAAAAAAGGGAGATAAATAAAATGCAAAAGTGGATGCAAAAAATGGTGCAAAAATGCATGCAAAATTTGGCACTAAATCAGATTCAACATATGGTGCAAAATTGGATGGAAAAGATGGTGTAAACAAAGGCAAAAAAATTGGCACAAAAATAGATGTAAAAATAAGTACAAAATTAGAAGCAAAAGGTGGCATAAGACCATATGCAAAAATTGGCACAAATTGGATGTAAAAAAATGCGCTAAATCAGATGTCAAAGATGGTGTAAAAATCGATGCAAATTATGACACAAAAATAGAAGCAAAGAATTCCACAAAAGAGGAAGCAAAAAATGATGCAAAAATAGATGCAAAAAAAGGCACAAAACTAGAAGCAAAACCTGTTGTAACACCAAATGAAAATCTTGGTGCAAAATATGATGCAGAAAATGATGGAAAATTTGGCGTAAAAAAGATGCAAAATTTGGTGCAAAAAATGACGCTTTAAAAATTGTACAATATAGCCAGATTTAGCGCCAGGTTGCTCATCCCAATTGAGAAAAAAATGCACTAGAATCTGGTGCTAAATTTGGCGCAAATTGCCTGTTTTGTTGTAGTGCATATGTACCACATGTACACAGTACCACTTATACATTACAACCACTTGCACAACACGTGTACAATATCACATGTACATGGCACCACCCGCACAGCATGTACACAAAGCCACATGTACACTACACCACTATACAACGTGTACACAATACCACATGTACATAGTACCACACACACGACATGTACACGACACCTCATCTACACAATGCCACATGCACGACATGTACACAACACCACATGCTCACAATACCACATGTACAACATGTACATGACACCACATGCTCACAACACCACTTGTACAATCACGCACACAACACCATATGTACATAACACCATATGCACATAGCACTGCATATCAAACATATACATAAGATCATATGTACACAACACTGCATATCCAACATGTGCACAACACCATATGTACATAACACCATATATCCATTATATACATAGCACTGCATATGAAATATTCACACAACCCTACCTGCACCATCTTGTACATAACATTGCATAAACAACATCGACACATGTTATGTATACACAACACTGCATGTGCCCAACATCATAGATGCAACCTGTACAACATATACAACAATAATACCTCACATCCACAAGCATGCTGTCTCTACCAAGAAACCTTGCTCCAAGTGTCTTATTTGTTCTTGTCCCAACATGCGCAACCACACTGTTTCGTTTCAATGATTTATCTCTCAACATTACCTTTCATAACATAACATAGGCATAATATAATCACTTAATATCAACTCATAAACATATGATACTGACCTTGTATATTTTTCATGACTACTCTTCTCAATTGATTCCTCATAAGACCAGAAACTTCTTCATGCCATTTGCGTGTGCAAGTAGTCATTCCTCCACAAGAATGATCCCTAACAACCCTATCAGATAGTGACAACATACATATATAATCATTAGGATAAAAAAATCATCATCCTGTTAGACATCGACATGCATACATACATACATGTATACATATATAAACATCATCATAATCATGACCATAACATAATTACGAGATAACATAAGGTCTAGGTTAAGAGAAATTCCTTTATTTTTACCCAGCATGCACACATTGAGAACAATCATTCCTAACATAGCTAAGGCATATGACACCTTATATCCATTTACTTTACCTTTTCTAGTTACCTTTCTCATGTTTGTCCTATCATTGTTCAATTACCACAATTGACCCAACTAGTCCAACCGACTATCATAGTCTTACCTTCTGTTGCGCTTACTCATGCACATAGTTTCATATGAGTCTTACCTTACCTGTTGGGTACCACACAACTCTTCCATATCTCCGTTAACTTCTTCCTTTCCCAACCAATTCCCAAGACTCAAAATGTAAAAGGCAACCTAAGAAAGAAACAAGAAGAAGATCATGAAAACCCATAACAACGATACAACACCGCAACAAAGGCATAGCTATGCACTAGACACATGCAAAATCGCAAATCAAGCGGAACAATTGCAAAAGACCAAAACCATAGGACTAACAACAAACACCATCACTCAATCCCCATGGTTCCCAGTGCTTCCAAAGGAAAGCTCAACTTGAGCCTTCTTCAAGATTCATGGAAATCTCTCTTGCCATGCAACTCCTTGCATTATACTGCCATAAAAACATAATGTCAATGCATAAATAAAAATAACCATACATCAGTTACCTTATCTTCTCGTGCCAATATTTTTTCCTTGCAAGTGAACACATCCATGCTATCTCTCAAGGGACTCTAATTATCTTGATAGATCCACCTATAACTAGAGACTAGCTAATATACAAATCAAGTACATGTTCATGAATCTATCGCATATCCACATAATGTTAAGAAAATCAAGGTTAAGAAGACTCTGTATGCAAAGCACTCATTTGTTTGGAATTATGGTTTCCAAACCTAGCCAAAGGAATTCTTGCCCAATTCCTTTATTTTACCTTTTTCCTTGCTACAATGGAGGCTTACTATGCGTTGTCGCATCACCCAACTGTTAGCTATATAAACATATCAATTATTACCTTGTCATGCTAATACCAAGCATGTTTCCTGCAACTTCTCACACATTTCAACCACATGTTCCACATATCAAAATAATCATATCTATCAATTCGAAATCAACCTTTACCAGGACTAACAATCATGTCATAATCCATAGTCAACTCATAGTCATCAGTCATAATACATAATGCTACAACTATCACCTATCATACTCTAGTATATGTTAGTTATCTCAAATCACATAGATTAATACAATCATCTTAAAACAATATCATTTGAACACATACTCATATTATGCAATTCATAAAACATTCAACCAACTTGGAACACACCATGTTAATAAATCATCTAGACGACATAATCAAATAGTCAAGCACCAAATATACAACATAATCAAACTTTTACCTTACTGTGTCTCAAGGGAGGCTATCTTGTCTACACAATCAATCTAGTTAGCAAGATATAACTTCACAACATATCAACTCAAACATAAATAAGATCATGATATCCAGAATAGTCACTAGCTAACATGTTTACATCATACCTCATACACAATTATCATTCACACATATGAAAATTAAATCTAGATTAGTACAACACCATATCACAAATATGTTGGTGCATACTTGAATGTCGTAACCCTAACCATCTGCATAGGCCAATCCAATTTAGCATGATACATATAACATCAATATATTACTGTAATAACCCTAATCATCAAGTTACTAGCATATAACAACAACATGTTAACCTATCATGCTCATCAACAACATATAACATAATCATCAAGTTATCTAATATAAAAAAATAGCAATGTGTTGACGGTGTTGGACCTGCCAACATGTCAAGGGATCTCTCTAGTAAGAAGTCCCAATTAGACCTTAGATCGTTTTGTATAGGAGTCCCAGCAATGGATCATAAGGTAATGCCTTGACCACGATGTCGCACAGAGGCAAGTAAGATAACTTTGTCAGTAGCAAGGGTGTGACTACTGTAGTGAGTCAAGGAAGGTGTATGAGAGGTTCTAACACACAAAGGGGGAGATAAGGGTGAAGGTGAGTTCTAGGTTGAAAGGGATCAGTCCCAACTTGGCTAGGAACACACAACACAAAAGGTCATACACAAATTTTGGTGAAGCAGTCCACTCGGATGCGGTAGTCACAACATACAAGATAAGATAACACGTACAACACTCACGGATCAGTCCAAACAAGTGCAATGATTGTCACAGAAAGGTTCATGTGAAAGGTCTGTCTGGTGCCCAGCAGAGAAGTCAACACGGATGAGACATCAATAACAACATATACAACACATTTACAACAAGATTCATATAATTGCATACAAATCATTTCATACACAAATATGTAAGTTAAATAGCATATATCATTAAGGCAACCGAAACAGTCCAACTACAATAACAACATATGCATGAAAATGTGTTGGCTCTTATTATATAAAAGTGTAAGTTCCAATCATATAATACATCCATGCAAACTTGTTAGCCCCATCAGTGAAAACTTACAACCACGACGGCCTGCTTCTCCAAAGAGATGTACTAGTTTCGTGCAGTGGAGAAGCCAAGGCGCATTACAATACTGTCCAAGCTTTCTTCAAGATACTCTTAGTAGAAGCTTGGCTGACCAAAAGCCTATATAATAAGTTATGAGGGACTATTTATAGCAAAGGGTGGGGTGACCCTTGACATTCCCCTTTGTGACCATTCAACTACCCTCATGACTCTTGACCTACTCTATGACTCTTACATCCACTATTGAGACTTGACTTACACTTGACATGACTTAACATTACAATGCACATGTACCCATGTGAACAATGGCTTGAACAAGCCAAACTAGACATCATTCTGACTTAGACAACCATAGAAGTCCAACTGCTCGACATCCTCATGTTGGTAGTCCTTGATAGTGTCCATATGTTCCACCGTGACATCTGTTTAAAACCTGAACCTTGCCTCCATAGCATCTGGGTACACTGCTCGGGCTCCTCTGTCCAACTTGTCTGAGAGCATGTGCATCATTGTATTCAATGTGGCTAGACCAACAATGTACTTGCGCATGATGTCTGCACTCATAGGAAAGTTTGGGTTGGTGGCGATGCACATCAACTTGTCGAAGTACGAGTCAAGATCCTGTTGAACCTGCTTCTTTGTCTTTGCCTAGGTGAGAGTCCCAAGTGATGGGATCGCATGAGTGTGTGCTATAACATCCATTCTCTTGAATAATCATGCATGGGAAGCCTATATGCTAGTGATAAGTTGCAATAGGTCTTCATAGTTCTAGAATTGACCCCAGATACATGCTTGCAGCTCAATCGCATTGGCCCTCATCATCTTTGGCAAGTAAAGCAGGGCTTCCTTGTACTTCATCATCCATGCTTGCATGTTACCAACGACAGCATGTATGTTCTTCAAGATGTGTGCTCTTCTCGCACATCATCGTTTCCATCTATGGAGATGGATGACTGCTTGGTGCATGGTACCAAACTTGGAGTATAATGCTCGCATAACTGTATCGAGGGACAATACTTCCTCTAGTATTGCCTTCTTCAGTTCATCTTAGGTGAACATTGTCACCAAGTCTCCTCCTTGCTTGGGCACCTATAGTTCCTTCACCATTCGCTCATTCTCAACTATGAGGAAACGAACACTTGAGCTAGTGGCTTTGGCGTATACTCTAGTTGCATCAGCCATAACAGCTGGATGCTTGTGCACATTAGTCATGATCACTTGTTCTTCAACTTGCGCAAGGGATGTTTGGTCCTTTGGAGTCGGTACTCTATGAGACTGCACAATTCTATGATGAGATTCGTCAAAGGAGATGTTGTGCATCTCTGCTTCTGGCTGACCACCAAGGATCTCAGTGCCTCCTTGGTCATTTGAGACTTGCTCATCATTTGGATGCATTGAAGTGGGTGAGTTGGCCTATTTGTGGTGAGGCATGAGGCCAGTGTCCTGTCCCAACTCCTATTACTCCATGTCTACATCCAACTATTCAAGTGCATGTTCTATCTCATGAGAAAAGTCTTGCCCCTATGCTGGTTCACCCTGTTCGCCTAATGCCAGCTGTTCAAATGAATCAACCACCTATACGGGTGCTGCTTCGTCTGTCTACATGTGATACGCCCCCTGCTGTATGTGCTTCTACTGCGCTTCCTTCTCTTGTTGGCATAGCTCTTGTTCTTTCTGGAGTTTCTCCTTCAGCTCATGCAACTCCTTCTCTGCCTCCTCCATTCTCTTCTTATCTCTCTACCTCCGTGTGATGCACTTGTCGCAATACTGCCTCTTTGCCTAAATAGCAATAGCTGCTTGTTCGACAAGTGGATCTGCTCGAAAATTGCAGCGTTACTTCTCCTCCATGTGGTCGACAATCTTTTTCTTCCCTTTGTCATGCACAAGTATGCTTGGGTCTGCTGCCTCTGCTGCTATTGCTGGTACTTTCCGTGATGCTGCTTCGTGCTTCTTTGCTAACCACTCTACGACAAAGATGACCTATTCATTAGGTCCCAAAGAATTGTAGTAATACCTCCATGAGTCTTTCCTCGGCACAATGAAATGCCCCATGGATCTAGTTGAACTGAACTCTTATGCAGTGATCCTTCACAATGCAATGTGCGTCATATGGGTTGAAGCCTCAAAGGTTGAATGGGTACTTCTTCATCTATTCTGCTTTGACATCCACTTGATTGATACTTTGGATCTCATATAACCCAATCCACAACGAAAGAGTGGGCCAAGGTTCCTTCTTCTTCCGCTACAGTCTAACTGTCAATCTTGCTGAGATATGATATGCTACTTCCTGCATGAAAAGTATGTCCAAGGCAAACTTTGGCAGAACATGCGGAGGCTTCTCCGCAATGAAAATTCGGATGAAAGTGTGGACGGTGAGGCATACCAATCTGTAATGCCTAACAATTCCTCCATTACTTCTTTTGACATGTAGGGTGGATTGTATTCGAATATCAAATTGTACACTGGGGTGACAAAATGGTCAGATAGTCGTATGATTACTCCCCTAAAGCTGCATTCTGACAACAATTTGAAATATGTGTTCACAACAATCTCTGCCAGTGACCATGCCCACTCCAAGCCCAGGAACTCATGTTGGGCACAGATTGCATCAAGGATGTAGGCAGACATATAAATCTCTGCATGCATACCCTCAAGTGACCGTCGAGCCTTCGTGACTTTTTCCTTTAGCCGATGAGCCAGTATGTTTGACCAGTTGCATGGTCTTCCTTCTCTAGCCAGTTGATCCAATGTGATTACCCAACTCTAAGGAAAGGTTTCAGTGCTTGCTTGGCCACTCAGTCGACATGCAAATATGACCAAGTATTGGTACACCTTCCTCAATGTCTTATGGATCTAGTTGGGTGTCATCCTGAAACAAGCTGGATCCTTTACCCAATCCTTTAAAATATCTCTGGATTTACCTCTGCTGGTGGGCAAGCTAAATGGAGGACTCATGACATTCGCAGGCTCTGACATCTGATACATCTCATCATAATCTTGTTCCCAGAAGGTTGAAAGCTTCGTTCCACTAACACTACTCAAGGTCATCATCTTAGGATCAGTGTGAGAGATGATCTAGTGAATCATGTCCACGCATGGGAACGCGGGGTATCTACATGAAATATGGTACACGCCAAACTTGAATATGTTCACGTACACCTGATGATCTTCATGGTCTTCCCCAAAAGCACCTGTGAATGTTTCATTAACCTCTTGCCAGTTCAGTTTGATGTCCTTGTCTAGATACAACTTCGTATCTTCATAGATCGACAGACTAGAGGACACCTGCTCAACTATTGCTCCAGCTGCAACTCCATCAGTGTCTTGTGATCCTGTTCTCTTGGAAGCCATTGAGACAGATGAACACCTAAAAGATCTAGAAACAAATAACATGCATTGCAAGAAATATGTCAATGGAAACAAAGCAAATCCAGGGAAGGACACAACACATACCTGGGAAATTGATGAGCAATATTGCGTAAATTTTACTGGGAGGCTGGGTGACTGGAAGCCAGAACTTTGCAAAAGTAAGTCTGGGTTATCTGGGAAGTAGGACTCACTACTGGATCTGCAAAATGCGCAATCTAGTTAGGCAGCTCACTACTGGGACTACGCAATGCGCAATTCCAATTGGGAAGGGTTGTTGGCCCAGGGACAGATTTGCATAATTTCTTGGGCCAAGTAACCACTATCCTCTAAAAATGAGCAAAATAGTCTTGGAGGCTAGTGCTGGGCTAGAATGCGCATTTCTAGGGAGGAAGGTGAGCCTTCCTTCCCCATACTGTGCAATGCAGCCTTGGTGAAGGTAGAGCCCGGGCCAAGGTTGGCTCGACTCGCCGATGGGCAATTGAAAGCAACTAAGATAGTAAATGCATGGCGATACTAAGTGATAGTAGAAGTGATTGGCAATGCATGCAAAACACGAATGAAAGATTCAACAAACATATCAACATGCATGTGGGTGAGGAATTTTGTCGGTTGGGCAAACGTCCATGCAAAACAGTTTCATGCATGCGACAGTAGTGAGTTAGCAACAAAAACTGAAACAAAGCTAGGAAAAGCTAGTATACATGTAAACAATAGCAAGCGTTTAAAGAAATCAAGCCAACAACACTCACAGAAGCGAATACCCAAAAAGTGACAGAAATGTTGAAAAATACAAGTTGAGGCCACTTACCCATGAATAGCTGCGCCGGATGTGTTGAAGAGTCCTGGATATGCTGTGGGATGCCATAGCTCCAAGGTTTATGTTAATGAATGAGCTATGATGTGTCGAATAAATAAATTTGGTCTCATGATGCACATGCCACAAATCTAGGAAAAAGCGACACTTGGAGGGAAACTTCTAAAACAAATTTGCATGTAACCCCCGACTACTAAAAATAGCTCCTTGAATCATGGGATGCATTTTGCATGTTATCTCTTGCTATTCTAGGAAGAGTAAGACATGCATGCATGCAAGTCAAATTTCCTCATTCCTAGGTGGAACTGGTCAACCAAACTGTTCATGCATGCAGTTGCTCAACTGTTTGGGAAAAATGCAAATTACTAGCTGGGAGATGGGCTGACTGCCTAGGAGAATTGTGCAATTTCTGGGCATAGCAACTGACTACTACCCAGATTTGTGCAAATCTTGGGCTGAGCAGCCATCCTGGGGAAATTTGTGCAAATCCTGCTGGGAGTGTTGGCTGGCAGGATTGTGCAATCCTGGAGCCCAACAAGCTACCAGAGAGGATTGTGCAATTTCTTGAGGGAAGGCTAGATGCCCTCCAGAAATGCACAATTTTCAAGGTGAATATTCTCAGCCTGTAGCTGGACCAAGTCCGGTTGAACAGCTTGTGAGGGGAATGGATCGACTATGATCGATAGGTTTCCTTTGTGCGAAGAAAACATGGAAGCTTGAGTACTTGACAAACGAAGACTAAGTGTTGTGAAAGGTTGGTAGGGAGGCTCCAAAACAGGCTAAGGAAAAATTTTGGAGGGTGGTTGTAGCCACTACAACACTTGGCGACACACTGGTAGAACTCCAGCTCTCTTAATAGACCTTGTTCATGAAAATAAACTCTAACACCTTCAGAAGTATTGTTTAGTTCTTATGTCATCTTGGCTGCACAATAACTTGATTGTAAGATTTATCATCTGCCAAACCCTTGGTCGATTGACACACATTCCAAGCCAAGGCAACATTATTGTTTCGATTGGGGTTTAGGGGTATATAAGTGCACAAGCAGTATAGTCGCCAGAGTCTTAGGTTCATCTCTGGTGTTGCTCCACTGCCAGCAGGCTTGGATAGTACCTTGGTGGAGTCACATAGGAACACAAGCATGGCTCTGCTACCATAGAGCTTGGTCAATACCCTGGTGGAGTTACTTGCATCACCTCCCTACGCAGGAAGCCTTTCTCTTCTTTTGTCTTATTTATTTTTAATTTTTTAATTTTTTGACTTTTAAATTTTTCATTTTCATTTTCATTGTGCATAACACTTATTCATTTCAGAGATGATGAGGGATCCCAACTTATTGGGAGCAGAAGAGGTTGTTCCAATGGAGAAGTAGTTTATTGTATCTCTTACGTGCATGTTAAGGTTTTCCCCCTCACCTTACTCTACTTGACTGATCTGACAAGTGTTAACCCAAAAACAACTAACTAGAGAAGGTGACACTAGTTAGAGCGCAAGTGTTGTGTTATCACCAAGGTTCACTTCGAATAGTACATATTTTCCTTCGACGTATCATGGATTAAGAGTAACAAGCTCATCATATAGAGGCAATATGAAAAGTAACCAAGTAGTGATAGTTGTACAAGCCCTCTCCTACTTTACCTAGCTTTCTTCAAGAGTCATACATGGTTTCATGCAAGACTAACCCACAAATGAAAAAAACAAGCTAACAAACATCAAACCAAAGCAAAAGAAGAAGTGAAGGGGAAAGAAAATCAAGTAAGCAAACAAGCAAGAAAACAAACAATAAAACAAGCAAACAAAGCATATAAGCAAACAAGCATGCAAGAAAACAACCGAAAACAAACACTACTCCTACTCCTACACTAACGGTGCATGGTCCTGATCACGTGAAGTGATACTTCCAATGCAGCCACTAGCCCATTGGTATACCCATGTTGGTGAAGGCTTGGTCCGCGAGCAACCTAGTTTTACGAACCAACAAGAAAGAAAGATATAACAATGAAGACAGCCAAACTTCGTGTTTCAAAGTGCCCACGGGACAGAAGTGAGTGCATGTGTATGACGGGCAGTCTGTTGACTTATCCTAGTGCTGTGTGACACTACGTGAAACTTTGAAGCACAATCACACTCTTAACTATGACATGAAAGCAAACGAAATAAATAAAGATGCTTCACAAACGAGTGCTTGCAATGTAAGACTCCTCCAACGCATGAGAAATGGGGTCGTGCAGTTCGATTGGAGGAAGTGTGATCTGTGAGTGAGATGGATATTCAATGCATACAAATGAGTGATGAGGAGCCTTGGGTGATTGAACAATTTCATGATCGAAAGTGAGACTAACCCCAAGAGAGCGAGGACCTGACATAACCATCAACTTGGGCTAAAGTGCCTCGACAATCTTGGGTGTCTCAACTTCATCATTAGGTAGATCATCACAAACTAGTGGCCTTGAAAGATCAATTCGATAGAGTCATGATCGTGATAAAAAATGGAAGTAAATGGATCATGACCGCCACGATCAGAAATCTCAATGAATTCTTTGGCATCCTCATGATCAGATGAATCAAGCAGAGGGGTAGATGGAAAGTGAACAAACTCATCCTCTATATCTCCAAAAAAGATAGATGAATATTCAAGTGGATCTTTAATGAGTAACTTATCCTCTCCATTGTTGAATCATGGACTAACATCCGGTGAGTCCTGTGAGTGATCAACAATGGGTGCATTTGTAGATGAAGACACACATGCAAAATCATGGATGGCAGGTTCACCAAAGAGGTTAGGAAAGAACGGAGGGGGCTCGGACGGAAGGGAGTCAGCCTTCGCCGATTGTTGATGTTCAAGATCCCACTCATACTCTTCATGAATGACAACACATGTTGGTTGTGCAAAACCAACTCCATCAATGGTTTGTTCCTCTTTCACAACAAGTGAAGAGCCCAGAATGGATGAACAAAAGAAAACATCATTCAGAGGAACAACTGAGTGCGAAGACATAGGTCGTAGACAAGAATTCACATGAGAAATCAAAGGACTCACAACCAAATATGTGCGAAAATTGAGTGAAGTGATGTTGGGAGAGTGTGAAAGATGAACATGTGTGTGAGTATGCTCTTCAGCATCACTTGGAAGTGGTGGAGTTGTTGAATGAGAGGAAGGCAGACAGTCAGGTGAGATGATGTCCGCATCCACATGAGATTGCACAGCTCCATCAATGAAGAATGTTGAGCAAGGCTTGATTTCAAGCTTTCTCTTGGGATGGGCAGATTTCTTAAGGCAATACCCAAACCGGTCCCAAAGATAAGCAAATTTCATCTCGCTCATTGGAGCTTGAAACTGCAAGTCATGGAAGCGCTGGTAAAAATCATTAGTTGATTCATGGGGAGCCCTTCGTTGTTGTAATGATTTCCGGTCAATATTGCCTGGATCAAAGTGATAGAACGTGTCTTCAATGAGATCATAGAAGTGCTCAAATTAGTGAATAGTGTCAGCCGGTAGGCTGAGCACCCAACAAAATGGAGATTCATGAAGTGTGTATGCAAGCAACAAATCGGCATGTTTGTCTGAAAACTCATCTTCCTCATGAATCATGGAAAGAAATTTATGTAAGTGATCAGGCCAGGCCACTTCACCTTCACCATCATATGTGTGAGTGGACAAGAGATTGAAAAGCTTCCCCGTGATGGATACATCTTCACAATTTGAAAAACACCATGGGGGAAGAAGAGTGCAAGACTCCATGAAAGATGTGCAAAGTTTCAAAACTAGATGAGAGGACACAACTTTTCATCAGACCCTCCTTCTAGTTCCAGAAATGTTGACGATGCTGGACCCGCCAACATGTCAAGGGGATCTCCCTGGTAGGAAATCCCAATTAGACCTCAGACAGTTTGGTGGAGTCCCAACAGTGGGTGGTAAGTGTTATAGACATTTTTGTGCCTTACAGCTCTAAGCATGAAATGTCCATAAACCAAGGGATCCTAAGTCCCTAAAAGTGTTGTTCCGGCCCCTAAAGGAACAAGGTCAACAAATTACAGCTTCTCCCAGAAGTTCTCCACCAGAAACTGCTCAGAATCAGTCAAACCAGGATCATTTCAGCTGCTCCACTAGCTAGCTGCGTTGCATAGCACCCAAGTACACTAGCTAGGTGTGTTGCAACGCACCTAAATGCACTACCAGGGTGCGCTGAGCGGGAAATGACAAATGGCAGTGTCATTCCGCGAGGTGGACAGACAATGGAAGCTTCCAGAATCTTCCCCAATGACACTTGCCTCACTGAGTTCGACCAAGGATGAGTAAGAGGCTCTCAGTCTCCAAGTGGAAGCAAGAACTGGCAGAGAGAAGCCACTAGTCAAACCATAAGCTGACTCATCCCCTTTGCATACATCTATATATGGATCCCTCATCCCAGAGATCCAGAGGCTAGAATTTTGTACATTGCAGAGAATTGTTGTTGGTTTTGAGATAGATATCAGAGTATTGGGTGATTTATGCTTTGTTGGAGGTGAAGAGGGGATTCCTTTGCTGGGGGGTTGATGTTGGATTAGGAATCATCGGTTGTAACTCCTCCTGGACCTTCTTGTTATATCAATAAAAATATTTGAGTTTCTCCTACATGCTTGTGTATCAATGATGTTTGTTATATTTGCATGTTTAGCTTAAATCTGATCCTAAGCTATTTATGAATATAAATCCATGTCTTTGTGTAGTTTTCTTCTTCTGTGATCTTGCAGGAACTTGGTGAAGCTGGGCAAGTAAGAGAGTAGGTAGCTGGAAGCTGTCAAAGAGGAGAGAGATTGGATCAAAGGACTAGCGCAAGACACAGGTTGGTTCATCCTATTCCTCTTCGTTTATAGTTCATAAAGAAGAATACGAAAGTAGTTTTCTCTGTTTGTTTCTAAGGTACTGTCACGCCTTAGTGGGATAGGGGCGTTTTGAGTAGAAACTTTTACCGTTAACAAAATGGCGACTCCGCTGGGGATCGTGTCCAGTTAGTTTGTTTGTGTTTCTCTTCTTGTTTGTTTCATAAACACAGAAGTAGCAATCGAACTGCATTTGCCATTATCAAATGCAAAGTAGACATCTGCTACTTCAATCCATTCACTGGATCTGTTTATGATTTGAACAGCTGATTCACAAATGATCTGATTACCCTTTGTGATAGCTCTTAGACCTCCTTTAAATCCACCCTCTGATTGTGCATTACTGATTGCTTTTACTTGGCCAAAAACCATAGATTAAACTGCAAACCGTGACCCAGAACCTGGATAGAATTCTCGTTTCTGCCCCAGTGCAGGCTCTGTGAAGAGATTCTGCATTTCAACACAGTTCCCGAGAGGGCTACCTGCGCTGCAATCCAGTTTCTCTGTGTAAGAGGTGCGCTGATCAGCCTAGCCCTGTGCAGCTGAGGTTCTTTGCTTCATTTTTTCAGTTTTGCCTCTGATTTTTGCAGCCTGTGATCAGTGTGTGTCTATTTAAAAACCCCTTTTCTTTGCCTTAATTCCACCTCCTTTGTACAAAAAGACTGTAGATGTTCTTTGTGTGTTTGTTACATCATTTACAGTTTTCCAT
Source organism: Pinus tabuliformis (assembly GCA_031772625.1). NCBI lineage: Eukaryota > Viridiplantae > Streptophyta > Pinopsida > Pinales > Pinaceae > Pinus > Pinus tabuliformis. The sequence goes on from CM062817.1 coordinate 290,761,722, forward strand.
TGAAAAAGTAGAATAGTCATACTGTCGTCCTTTGATTTAGATCTGTCGTAAGTGTCGATTTTGATCTTAGGAGAAAATTTATTTGCTGTTGATAGTCGATTATGCTTTTACTTTTGCCTTTGGTTTGAATTTGTGACTTTCTAGTGTCGAAACGAGTATTTATTTCAAAATCATAAAGTGTTGTAACCTTCTCTACCTTTTGATTTCAAAAAGAAGCTTGTTTGTGTTTGTCACTTGAAAGCAAATTCAGATTTGTACATCAACTTTCTTTTTAGGCATCAATATTAAGAAAGTGAAAACAAATACATGCATATGTGCATTTGCATATTGATAGTCTGCTTGGCTTGATTTAGGAAAAGTGCATTTACAGTGTGCTCTTTGCTCTTTGAGAAAAGATTGTGTCTTTCTTTTCCCCTTGTAGCTAGGATTTTCATTGCTGAAAAGAGATAAAAGTTTGCTTATCATCTTTAGATTGCATTTTAGGAATTACATCTACATCTTGTGGTGATCCCAAAAGGAAAACTTCTAAGAAAGATCAACTTAAAATAAATTGAATGAATCTAACAACGCTTTGGAACGTAACGCACAACATTTAGAGGTCTAGGCTAGAGACGTATTCCGGCGTCGTAAAGCCTGTTAACTGTTGTCCTCACTGATGGTTGGGTGATTCCTCCACTTTGAGACGATAAGTGCCAGTACGGACTTGTGCTCCCATGTACCGTTGAGTATATATTGGGAGACCCCTATAGGCTTAAAACCTTTTATCCATAGGAAGCCGTGTCGGCCGCCCTACTGATCGCAATGCACCGAACACAGCATTCGGGAAGATTGACTGCCGTATCGTAAAAAGTATTCTGCAGTTTTGCGATTGGTTTGGTACTCCCTCTACCTAGATCTCCAGAGCAGTCCCTTTCGTTCCTTTTCAGACTCCTTAACGGAAAAGGTCCATTTGAGCACTTGTCACTTCAGGCTCATTAAAAATCGAAGGAGACTAGAGTCATCTTTTGTTTTTTTCTTGACTCTTTAAAACTGAAAAAACAAGTTGTGTCAAAGCGTCCAAAAATTTATTTTAAACGGAATATTCATACCCTTTTCCTACGTTGATCTTAGGTTGAGAAAATGGAGTCTACCAACCAAGGAATTCCCCGTGGTGGAAATCCTAGTCCCTTCTCCTCTTGGGGAGATGTTGGTGCACCCCATATGGCCACATTGTCGCTTCCAAGACTGACAATTGGCCTGCCAGTATGGCTCTTCTCAACCAATGTCGTTCAGAACACCACTATTCCTGAACAATCGAATCAGCAATTAGACGAGTCCAGAGTTGCCCACCAACCTTCTAGTTCCTCTAATTCTTCCTCTCCTCCTTCCTCTTCGCTTGATGGGGCTTGCAAAGCCAAAAGTCAGGTTCCTAAGGAGAAGAAGGAGAAGAAGAAGAAAGAGAAGAAGAAGAAGGAGCCAAAGGCGAATGGGGGAAAACGAGTGTCGTCTAACGTAAATCCACACACTGCACTGACCAGGCCTAAATCGCCATGTGTCATTTGTAAAGGAGACCACTTTCACAGAGATTGTCCTTGCATCCCTCGGATACTAAGGGACTGATCTCCTCGTTTTCACAATCCGGTGTCATCAACCTCTGATGATCATGTTGAAAGCACACTGTCAACTAGCGAAAGTGAAGCACCAGGACAAAAAGGGAAAGCTAGATTTCCCTGTAAACTGTGCGAAGGCAATCATGCCATCCACCGTTGTCCCTTCTTAGACGAAGCGAAAAGAGTTTTGGATGATCGTCCGGTTTCACCGTTACGACTTCCTCCTGGATATAAAAAACTCTTGCCGAGTCCATCGCTAGTTGAGAATCCAGCTGGCCCACTCAAGTGGTCGGCTAAAGCGCCTATCATTGAAGATAAACCATATGAATCCATACCAGACGAAAGTCAAAAGGTCGAGGTGGCAGTTGAATCGGTCTTGCCTTCAGAGGTTCTATCTTCAGATGATATAGTCACTGAAGAGAACAAGGATGACACCGTCCAAATTCTCTTCATCAACACAGACTCCGACGAACATGGGGGCAATCTACCCATTCCCTTACCGCAGGAGGGAAGTTCGTCAGAGCCATACCCGGTCGTCTACTCGGTCCCACCTCCAAGCAACCTAGTTGTCTCCTTCGATTGGAATCAACTAGGCAGACCCCGTTTACCAGCAAGCATACCATTCCGAATTATCGTTCAAATATATAGAATGGTCATGGCTGGTACCATCATAGATGAGGGGGCTTCTGTGAGTATCCTTTCCTCTATTGCTTGGAAAGCGCTTGGTTCGCCATCTCTGTTGCCTGAGATGAGAAATCTGACAGGTTTTGATAAAGGAACCAGTCGACCTTTAGGGATCCTTCCCAATGTGCCCATAACATTGAGAGGGAAGACAGTTCAAATGAATGTAATGGTAGTTCAAGGACCCTTGGATTATAACCTACTCCTTGGACGAGACTATATTTATTGCATGGGAGCCATCATCTCCTCACTCTTTAGAGTAATGTGTTTTCCGCACGAAGGAAGAGTGGTCAAGCTCGTGGACCAGCTTTCATTTCCCAGATCACGCATAGCAAATAGTCATATACCATCCCTAAATGGTCTCTTCATGCAAGAAATGTCTCAATCTCCAGTCCGTCCTCCCGATGAGCGTGAGTAATTCGGAGGGATATGACTGAAACCCAGGGGGCATGCATCCTGGTTTGCTTCGGCAGGAAAACTTCGGGTATAGGGTAGGTTTTTGCGGGAGAATATGACTAGTCTGTACCCCGTCGGTGATTGGAAGAGGGGTTATTCTAGAACAAGATTCTCTTGTCAAATTTATGTGAGTTGACAGAACTAAGTCACTCGCCTTTGTTTATCTCGGTAGACATCGCCGAAGAAGTGTTTTGTTTGCACCGCGAATCGAGCAACCTTTGGGTAACCTGTAAGAGGTAGGCCTCTCTCGGTAAAACAAATGTTTTGTTGGACTAAAGAAGGGGTAACCTTGAAACCATACTTTATACCTGGGGGCATGCAAACCTTTTGGAGTGCAAGCGAGGGGCGGCTATTTATTTTTTAAATTTTTAGGACCTCTAACCCTTTAAACTCGTAGGATTAGTCGTCACCTAACTTGCATAAAGAAAGGATGTGGGGCAAAAATCTAAAAGTTTCCGTTTTATATGAGACATTCTTACCATATGACTGGATTATTAGAGCAGTTTTAGCACATAGTTCAAGCTCGTTAAAAAATAAACATAAGACATTAGCAAATGTTTCCACCCGCCTTTAAGCTCGTTAAAAAATGAACTATTCCCCGGTAAATAACCACCATGAATGAAGCATTTCAGCCATTAAAGCCTTGGTCATGTTTGCACCATCACCTCCACTTTTCTATTGGCCGATCATTCACCTCCATTTGATTGTTTACCCATTTTGAGGAACAGCTGCGGAGAGTGATTTCACTAGCCATCCTTGTGACACTGTCGTGATTGGAAAATTCCAAACCTTACTTGGAATCAGCTGCTACCCATTTTATCACTCGTTCCTCAAAAGACGAGTCTTCTTTAAGCTCTTTTCAATTGACTCGTGAAATATGAAAAGATTGCCGAGTTTTGGCCTTCCAGCTCGTTAAAGCGACCAGAAGCGCTATCCCTCCTCTAGATTTTAATCTTTTTGGACCTAAGGGATTATTGCACAAAAAGATCGAGCGCTTGTTTTGTTCGGCTCGTTAAAACTATCGAAAATTCATCCCTTCTGTATTATTTTATACTTTTTCGGACTTAAGGGATTAGATGACGAAAAATGAATTTTGGAGTTACCTTTACGTACCTTTTCAGACTCTCTAAAAATGAAAAGGACCGAGTTATCTTTGTCGTTAAACTTGTTAAAAAGATTAATAGCGACAAACTTGTCTTTAGACGAGAACGAGTTTCACTATCGCTAGGCTCGTTAAAACATAGCGGTGGGTTTGCCCGAAGGACAAATTATAGAACAAGCATATGTTATCCTCCTCAAGCTTGACAAAAATAAAGAGGTACTGGTCAGCAATGACTGGGGAAAAATTGGGAAGAAACTCAAAGAATCTTTATTGGTAGCAAGTCGCTCTTGAACATGACACTTCCACTCCGTGCCTGAGTCGGGTTGGGTTGTTTCATTCACCGGTCACATCACCATGGTCACGCCATACCATCCACATTTGGGGTAAATGCTACCAATCCATCACATAAGTGTCGCCGACATGTTCAAGAGAAGTCATCCGTGTCCCATCCACTACCATACTTTATACTTCATTCTTTCACGACCGCCATCCTGAACCATATATCATCAGATCGTTTTCACCTCCATCAAAATCATTTGCTCCGTTCTGTGTCATTGATGTGGGATTCATTAAGGCCCTCCTTTGACGGATCACTTCTTGTCGACACCAGCTCATTATCCAAGAAGTTGATCTAGGAACACCCCATTCAGTACTTTGAAGCTTGCATGCCTCAATGGCAAGTTTCTCACTTCCGGCGACAGGTATACATCAATGACCTTCGACTGAAAGATTTTGCGTGGTGTTCGACGCCAAGTCCTTTATTCACACCACGTGAATTGTACTGCAGTACCTTGAGGGTCATCATCATTATCGGTGATTCCTCTCGCGCTTGTTAACAGTTTACATCATTGACTGGTAATCAGGCGATGTCTTTCCATGTTCGACTTCAAAACATTTCTCACATGGATCGACTTGTACTTCGAGTGAAGATTGGATGAGATTGAAGACCCCGGATCTAGTTTCATCCATCCATGCTGCGATATATATTCAGGAGAATAAAGACATTAAAATGTACAGCATTGCAGCACAGAGAATCATCCTACCAAAAGGATGATGGCTCTATCAGAATCATCAGTCTACCATCAGACGATTGTCTGTCCTATGTACATGAAAATGAATTTATAAAGCTGAGCATGGGAATGCCCGCCTCAGCTAGATCATGAAAACAGTATGAAGATAATGTATTGTATTGTATCTTATTACAGGTCTCCTCCCAGCATTGAAAGAACTTCGGATCCTCCTAATAAAGCATTTCACCCGATAAACGGCCTCATACTTTAGGGGGCAACTGTTATAGACATTTTTGTGCCTTACAGCTCTAAGCATGAAATGTCCATAAACCAAGGGATCCTAAGTCCCTAAAAGTATTGTTCCGGCCCCTAAAGGAACAAGGTCAACAAATTACAGCTTCTCCCAGAAGTTCTCCACCAGAAACTGCTCAGAATCAGTCAAATTAGGATCATTTCAGCTGCTCCACCAGCTAGCTGCGTTGCATAGCACCCAAGTACACTAGCTAGGTGCATTGCAACGCACCTAAATGCACTACCAGGGTGCGCTGAGTGGGAAATGACAAATGGCAATGTCATTCCGCAAGGTGGACAGACAATGGAAGCTTCCAGAATCTTCCCCAATGACACTTGCCTCACTGAGTTCGACCAAGGATGAGTAAGAGGCTCTCAGTCTCCAAGTGGAAGCAAGAACTGGCAGAGAGAAGCCACTAGTCAAATCATAAGTTGGCTCATCCTCTTTGCATACATCTATATATGGATCCCTCATCCCAGAGATCCAGAGGCTGGAATTTTGTACATTGCAGAGAATTGCTATTGGTTTTGAGATAGATATCAGAGTATTGGGTGATTTATGCTTTGTTGGAGGTGAAGAGGGGATTCCTTTGCTGGGGGGTTGATGCTGGATCAGGAATCATCGGTTGTAACTCCTCCTGAACCTTCTTGTTATATCAATAAAACTATTTGAGTTTCTCCTACATGCTTGTGTATCAATGATGTTTGTTATATTTGCATGTTTAGCTTAAATCTGATCCTAAGCTATTTATGAATATAAATCCATGTCTTTGTGTAGTTTTCTTCTTCTGTGATCTTGCAGGAACTTGGTGAAGTTGGGAAAGTAAGGGAGCAGGTAGCTGGAAGCTGTCAAAGAGGAGAGAGATTGGATCAAAGGACTAGCGCAAGACACAGGTTGGTTCATCCTATTCCTCTTCGTTTATAGTTCATAAAGAAGAATACGAAAGTAGTTTTCTCTGTTTGTTTCTAAGGTACTGTCACGCCTTAGTGGGATAGGGGCATTCTGAGTAGACACTTTTCCCGTTAACAGTAAGGTAATGCCTTGACCGCAATGTCACACAGAGAAAAGTAAGATAACTCTGTTAGTAGCAAGGGTGTGACTGCTGTAGTGAGTTAAGGAAGGTGTATGAGAGGTTTTAACATATAAAGGGGGAGATAAGGGTGAAGGTGAGTTCTAGGTTGAAAGGGACGAGTCCCAACTTGGCTACGAACACACAACACAAAAGGACATACACAACTTCTGGCGGAGCAGTCCACTCAGATGCGGTAGTCACGACATACAAGGTAAGATAACATGTACAACACTCACAGATCAGTCCGAACGAGTGCAACAGTTGTCACAACAAGGTTCATGTGAAAGGTATGTCTGGTGTTCGGCAGAGCAATCGACACGGACAAGAAAACATTAATAGCATATACAACACATTTACAACAAGATTCATATAATTTCATACAAATCAGTTCATACACAAATACCTAATTTAAACAACATATATCATTAAGGAAATTGGAACATTTCAATTACAATAACAACATGTGCATGAAAAAGTGTTGGCTCTTATTATATAAAAGTGTAAGTTCCAATCATATAATACATCCATGTAAACCTAAAATCCCCATCAGTAAAATGTTACAACCACATCCGCATGCTCCTCCAAAGAGATGTACTAGCTCCATGCAATGGAGAAGCCATGACGCGTTATAATATTGTCTAATATTTCTTCAAGATAGTCTTAGTAGAAGCTTGGCTAACCAAAAACCTGTACAATGAGTTATGAGGGACTATTTATAGCAAAGGGTGGGGTGACTCTTGACATTCCCCTTTGTGACCATTCAACTATCCTCATGACTCTTCACCTACTCTATGACTGTTACATCCACTATTGAGACTTGACTTACACTTGACACGACTCACCATTACAATGCACATGTACCCATGTGAACAATGGCTTGAACAAGCCAAACTAGACATCATTCTGACTTAGACAACCATAGAATTCCAACTGCTCGACATCCTCATGTTGATCAACAGTAACATATTGATGCCAAGGTTGGTAGTCCTTAATAGTGTTTGTATGTTCCACTGTGACATATGTCTGAAACCTAAACCTTGCCTCCATAGCATCTGGGTACACTGCTCAGGCTCCTTTATCCAACTCATCTGAGAGCATGTGCATCATTGTCTTCAATTTGACTAGACCAAAAACATACTTGCGCATGATGTCTACATTGATAGGCAAGTCTGGGCTGGTGGCAGTGCACATCAACTCATCAAAGTATGAGTAAGCTCTTGTCTGTTATAGATCCATTTGGGCACATCAACCCCTACCTCCAGATCAGTATTATTAGGTCCCATCAAACCCTAATTCAATTGTTACATGCCCTATAGAAGTCAACCATAAGAATGCCTAGCTTCCCAAGAAGTTTCATGACCAAAACCATCCATAAAATGCCTCTAAGAAGATCAACGCAGTTAGGCCTTCACTAGGGGGGCGCTACAATGCAAACCATACACTGATAGGGTGCTATGTAGTGCACTTGGTCCCTCTTTGGCCTGCGCTGGGTGAATTTGAGCGAATTTCCATGAGGGTTTGAAAGATTCCTTATCCATTGGATGTCTCTATAAGTTTCTCAAACCTATCTACTCCTTTGAGCTCGTATTTGGATGAGGAAGGGAGTTAAGGAACATCAATCCCTTGTCCCTTCCTCCATGGAACTAAATTCTAAGTTTGGGAGGGAATTCATTATCACCATTTATGGCATAACTTCCTTCATTCACCTATAAAAAGGCCACTCATTCAAGTGATCAGGGGCCAGAAATTATTGAATTATAGGGAGATGCTGTTAGTATGAGACTTGAGTTGATTTCAAGTATTGTAATGATGTCAAAATGTCTTGCTTGTTATGAGGAGAGGAAGGGATTGAACTGGAGGAGTGATGCTGAATCAACCAATGGGTTGTAACTCTTCCTTTTACTAATAAAGTGTTCAAAGATTTTTCCATATGCTTGTGTTATTCATTTGTGCTTTCATATGTGTATCATGTACTTGATTCCATGCTATGTTTAATTAATATATCATTATCATATGCTTTGATCGGTTGTTGTCTTTTGTCTCTGTGCAAGTACTCTTCAAGCAAATTAAGTATGGAGAGGAGTGAAAAAGTTGTTCAAGGGAGATAAGGAGCAAGCGGAGGCTACAGGTAGGCTTCTTTGCCTCTTATTTAATCTATTGGTCATAGGAAAAGTAGAGAATGCTTTGCACTATTGTTCTAGACTTAGCTACTATTCTAGGGGTTTAAGCGTTTATCCATAGACACTAAAACATCCCAAAACAAATTTGCGACTCCAGTGGGGAGAAATCATCCATCTTAGTAGCTTATCAGCCTCTTAAGACATTTATACATACTGTACTTGTGTTCGTTCATTGAATTTCAGTCTTCTTTCATTGAAATTTGAGCCAAAATTGTGCCAAATTGTCTTCAAATTTTCTTACTCACCAGCACAGCCCAATGAAGGACACAGTGCACTACAATGCAACTTCTCGCATAGATCCAGTGTGCTTCAGTGCATTGTCTCTCACTGTTGCCTGCGTTGATCCATTGAGGGTCAGTTTCCCATCTAGGAGCTAAATTTTTTGACCCAATTTTCTCTTGTTTGAAAGATTTACTGAATGGCAATGATGTCTTGTCTTTGACAAAGTATTTCATCTCCTTACCTGGTCCTACTTGGACTAGGATTGATAAATTTTTCTTATGTATTTACTTTATCATTTTCAATATATAGTCGAAAGATAGTTTTTTGATCGATTGATCTTTACCGAAAGAAAGTGTCGTAAAATCGTCTTTTCCTTCGAAAATTGAATTGTCGTTAAATCTTCATTCATGAAAGATCAATTGATTGATGTGTGAAAATGATTAGTATTTTCGTTGAAAGTGTCATAATTCCTCATTTCTTTGAAAACGAAAGTGTCGTAAAGTATTCCTTTCCTTGAAAAGAAATTGTTGCAAAATCATCCTTTTTATAAAAAGAGATTTTTGATCGATTGTTTAAGCGTTTATCTGTAGACACTAAAACTTCCCAAAACACTATCAGACCTACTTCTTCGTCTTCGCCTGAGAGTCCCAAGTGATGGGATCGCATGAGTGTGCACTATAACATCCATGATCTTGAATAATATTGCATGGGAAGCCTGTATGCTAGTGATGAGTTGCGGTAAGTCTTCATAGTTCTGAATTTGACCCCGGATACGTGTTTGCAACTCAACTGCATTGGCCCTCATCATCTTTGGCAAGTGAAGCGGGGCTCCCTTGTACTTCATCATCCATGCTTGCATTTTATCAATGGAAGAATGTATGTTCTTCAAGATGTGTGCTCATCTCGCACATCGTTGTTGCCATCCATGGAGATGGACGATTGCTTGGTGCACAATACCAAACTTCGAGTACATTTCTCACATAATTGTATCAAGGGACAATAGTTCATCTAGTATTGCCTTCTTCAGTTCAGCTTGGGCGGACATTGTCACTAAGTCTCCTCCTTTCTTGGCCACTTGTAGTTCCTTTTCCATTTTCTCATCCTCAGCTATGAGGAAACGAACACTTGAGCTAGTGCCTTCGGCGTATACTCTAGTTTCATCAGCCATAGTAGCTCAATGCTTCTGCACATCAGTCACGATCAGTTGTTATTCAACTTTCATAAGGGATGTTTGGTCCTCCGGAGTTGGTACTCTGTGAGACTGCACAACTCTGTGATGAGATTCATCAAAGGAGATGTTGTGAATCTCTGCTTCCAGTTGACCACCAAGGATCTCAGTGCCTCCTTGGTCATTTGAGACTTGCTCATCATCTAGATGCATTGAAGCAGCTAAGTTGGCCTCTTTGTGGTGAGGCATGAGATCGGTGTCCTGTCCCAACTTGTGTTGCTCCTTGTCTGCATCCAACTATTCAAGCGCATGTTCTATCTCATGAGAAAAGTCTTGCCCCTACAATGGTTCACCATGTTCACCTGATGCCACCTGTTTAGATGAATCAACTACCTGTATGGGCGCTGCTTCATCTGTCTACATGTGATGCACCCCCTACTGTATCTGTTGCTACTGCGCTTCCTTATCCTATTGGCGTGACTCTTTTTCTTTTCGGAGTTGCTCCCTTAGCTCATGCAACTCCTTCTTTGCTTCTTTCATTCTCTTCTTATCCCTATGCCTTCGCGCGATGCGCTTGTCACATTGCTACCTCTTTGCCTGAATAGCCATAGCTGCTTGTTCTACAAGTGGATCTGCTCGAAAATTGTAGCTTTTCTCCTCCTCCATGCGGTCGACAATATTCCTCTTCCCTTTATCACGCACAGATATTCTTGGCTCTACTGCTGCTACTACTGGTGCTTTCCGTGATGTTGCTTTGCTAACCACTCTACGATGAAGCCGACCTGTTCATTAGGTCCATAAGAATTATAGTAATACCTCCATGAGACTTCCTCGGCCTAATGAAATGCCCCATGGATCCAGTTGAACTGAACTCTCATGCAGTGATCCTTCACAAGGCAATGTGGGTCATACGGGTTGAAGCTTCAGAGGTTGAACGGGTACTTGTTCATCTTTTCTACTTCAACATCTGCTTGCTTGATACTCTGAATCTCATATAATCCAATCTGCAATGGAAGAGTAGGCCAAGGTGCCTTCTTCTTCCGCTATAGTCTAGCTGTCAATCCTAGTAAGATATGATACACTACTTCCTACATGACAAGTACATCCAAGGAAAAATTTGGCAGAACATGCGGAGGCTTCTCCGCACTGAACATTTAGATGAAAGTGTCGGACGGTGAGGCATACCAATCTGCAATGCCTAACAACGCCTCCATTGCTTCCTTTGACATGCAAGGTGGATCTTGTTCGAATATCAACCTGTACAGTGGGTTGACAAAATGGTCGGATAATCGTATGATTACTCCCTTGAAGTTGCATTCAGACAAAAATTTGAAATATGTGTTCACAATAGTCTTCGCTAGTGACCACGCCCACTGCAAGCCTAGGAACTCATGTCAGGCACAGAATACATCTAGGATGTAGGTGGACATATAAATGTATACATTCATACGCTCGGGCGACTGTCAAGCCTTCGTGACTTGTTCCTTTAGTTGATGAGCCAGTATGCTGGACTAGTTGCATGGTCTTCCTTCTCTAGCCAGTTGATCCAATGTGATTACCCAACTCTAAGGAAAGGTTTCAGTGCTCGCTTGGCCACTCAGTTGACATGCAAATATGACCAAGTATTGGTACGCCTTCCTCAATATCTTTGTCTTGTAGATTTGGCTGGGTGTCATCCTAAAACTAGCTGGCTCCTTAACCCAATCCTTCAAAATATCACTAGAGTTACCTCTGTTGTTGGGCAAGCTGAATGGAGGACTGATGAGAGTCGTAGGCTCTAAAATATGATAAATCTCATCATAATCTCTTGCCCATAAGGTTTCGAGATTCGTCCCACTGACACTTCTCGAGGTGATCATCTCGGGATCAGTGTGAGAGACGATCCAATGAATCATGTCTGCACATGGGAACGCAAGGTATCTACATGAAATTCGGTACAACACAGGCTTGTGAATGTTCACGTACACCTGACAGTCTTCGGGGTATTCCCCAAAAGCACCTGCAAATGTTTCATTAACCTCTTTCCACTTCAGTTTGATGTCATTGTCTAGATACAACTTCGTATCTTCATAGATCAGCAGACTAGAGGACACCTCCTCAACTGTTGCTCGAGCTGCAACTCCATCAGTGTCCTGTGATCCTGTTCTCTTGGAAGCCATTGAGGTATATGAACACCTAAAAGATCTGGAAACAAGAAGCATGCATGGAAAGAAATATATCAGTGGAAACAAAGCAAATCTAGGGAAGGACGCAACACATACCTAGGAAACTGATGAGCAAGATTGCGCAAATTTTACTAGGAGGCTGGGTGACTGGTAGCCAGAACTTTGAAAAAGGTAGTCTGGGCTGTATGGGAGGCAGAAATGGCTACTGGATCTGCGAAATGCACAATCCAGTCAGGCAGCTGGCTATTGGGATTGCATAATGCACAATTCCAACTAGGAAGGAGTGCTCGCCCAGGGACAAATTTGCGCAATTTCTTGGGCCAAGCGGCCACTGTCCTCCAGAAATGTGCAAAATAGTCGTAGAGACTAGTGCTAGGCAAGAATGTGCATTTCTGGGGAGGAAGGTGAGCCTTCCTTCCCCAGACTGTGCAATGCAGCCTTGGTGAAGGCAAAGCCTGGGCCAAGATTGGCCTGACTCACCAACGAGCAATTGAAAGAAACTACGATAATAAATGCATGGCGACACTAAGTGATAGTAGAAGTGATTGACAATGCATGTAAAATATGAATGAAAGATTCAACAAACAAATCAACATGCATGTGGGTGAGGCAGTTCGCCAGTTGGGTGAATGTCCGTACAAAACAGTTTCATGCATGCGAAAATAGTGAGATAGCAACAAAAACTGAAACAAAGCTAGGAAAAGCTAGTATACATGTAAACGACAAAAAGCATTCAAATAAATCAAGCCAACAACACTCACACAAGAGAATACACAAAAAGCGACAGAAATGTTGAAAAAGACAAATTAAGGCCACTTACCCATGAATAGTTGAGCCAAATGTGTCGAAGAGTCCTAGTTGTGATGTGGGATATCAAAGCTCCAAGATCGATGTGAATGAATGAGCTCTGACACATCGAATAAATAAGTTTGGTCTCATGACGCGCATGCCACAAATCTAGGAAAAAGCAACACTTGGAGGGAAACTTCTAAAACAACTTGGCATGTAACCCCCAGTTGCTAAAAATAATTCCCTGAATCATGGGATTCCTTTTGTGTGTTTTCTCTTTCTATTCTGGGAAGAGTAAGCCATGCATGCATGTAATTCAAGTTTCCTCAGCCCCGGGTGGAACTGGTCAACCGGACTGTTCATGCATGTAGTTGCTCAACTGCTTGGGAAAAAGGTGCATTCCTGGCTTGGAACTGGACTGACTGTCTAAGGGGATTGCACAATTTCTGGGTAGAGCAGCCGACTACTACCCAGATTTGTGCAAAACCCGGGCTGAATAACTCTGCTGGGGAAATCCTGCTGGGAGTGTTGGTTGGTAGGATTGCGCAATTTCTGGAGGAAAGGTTGGTTGCCCTCCAGAAATGTGTAATTTTCAAGGAGAAGCTGCTCAACCTATAGCTAGAACAATTCCTGGTGAACAACCTATGAGGGGAATGGATCGACTGTGATTGACATGCTGCCTTTGTGCGAGGAAAACACTGAAGCTTGAGTACTTGATGAAGCAAGACAAAGTGCTATGAAATGTTGGTAGGGAGGTTCCAAAATAGGCTAAGGCAAAATTTTGGAGGGTGATTGTAGCTGCTACAACACAATGCATACAACTACAGGTTACTATCATTCTTGACTATCCGACACATGTGCATATAACTACACTAATCAACTAACATCTATCATGAATGTAACCATAACATCAAAAGACATGTACATAACCCTAATGTATGTAAACCTAATGCATATAACAATAATTGACTTACATATTTGCATCCCAAACATACAATACATGTACGGTGATCTAATCATACCCCAAATTCCAATGTTGAAACCTCATTATGATGTTTTGCATCTCCTTCTCTCTCAGCCAACACATTAGCATCATAATGATCAAGAGTGCCATGATGACCCAAATTGCATGCCATGACTTCACAAGGCATGTTTGACCTACTATTCATGCATAACTATAACCACGACCATACGTGCATGACCACAACCATTACTCCATTATACACATTGCCACATGCAACCATCAACATACATAAGAAATGCCTAATCGACTACAGATAGATATGAATGCATGTAGTCGAGCATAAGCAATCAATTCTTGTAATTAACCTACAAGACTGATACTTGCAATCAAACATACAAGAATGCAACCTAACATACAAGGATGTAATCAAGATGCATATAATACTTTAACCAGTTATATACTTTTGACGATGCATTCCATAAAATTAATCATCAAGTTCCTCATGACAACCATGATCACCATTATGAAATGCAACATGCACATGGAATGTAAGTGTAAAAGACACACATGCAACTAACATGAAAGCATGATCAACACATTCACCCAAGGAGAGCGCATCCACCACTCTAATACCAATCTGTAACACCCCTTCCCAAGACTACCAAAATTAACCATGCCAGTTGGGATAAATGTGAGGAGAGACGCTACTATGATTAGATTCAATCTCCTATGTCACCTTAAGGAAGTGGAATCGATGGAACATCACATATAGTCATCCAACATCATCAACAAAACTTTCAGGAGACAAGTCAGCCACTTAGACAACCTGTCCTAGGTCCCACTACTATTCTGTAGCTCTTGGTCCTCAATCACTCTCATGCTATGGGAAAGGGAGCGATCAACAACTCAAAGTTACTCTCACATGCCTTCTTGCCAGCAACTATGGTCCAGAATTGCTAGTTTTGTTCCAACAACCCCGAGATTTAAGCCACTTTTCAGAAATCATTAAAAACACAATACCAATTCTAATCAATAAAAATCACCCTTAGGACTAGTCATGAGCATTCCTCAACCAGGACTGACATTCTGTCAAACACTTGGCATTAGTGCAACCTACAGGTCTAGGATACAAGACAGATCATAAATGACTGAAACAACTTATGGAACATAACTAGAAGGGTCACATCCTTTTCCATTGAACAACTATATCATCAATTAAGTCTTGTATCCATCCATTTAATAGTTACAAGTAAATACATGAAACAACCATGACATAAACCAGTCACACAAACATGCTTATAACCAGCATTAGACCATATAAATATCAAAGATATGACAACCATTAAATCCACATATAAATCAGTGCAAAAGTAACAAGACTTAACTTTTATTAATCATAGGCAAATCCGACTAGGTCAGAGACTTCCACCTACCACCCGACTATAGACATGGCTGAACCAAATCTCTCTTTCATCTAGTCACTTCTGTAACATATTCTAAGAATGAATGTGGGATCTTATAAAATAACCAATCCAAGAACAACCAAGGGAATCCATAGGTTAAACCACCTCCACCCTCATCCAATAGTGATCACACCAAAACTGATGCTCTGATCACAACCAAACAAAACTTGGAATGTCATCCAAAATCCAACACCATCCTTGAGGATTTTTCCGTCTCCTTGTCTCTCAAGCCTTACCATAATCCAAACCCGGATCACTAGGCCCTAAACCGAGACTGCTCCCTCAAGCTTTATCGTGTATCCCGCCAAAACTCGTTAAGGGATTCCTAGGCCTTTGGGAATGAACCTTGAGACCAACTCTGCCTCAGATTCTGAAATCCATCCAGACATTCCAACATTCCAAAACCAAAATAAACATCCCAACACCATGGCATCCGAAAAAAGGATAGGCTAGGCTTAAATCCACTGTCATAACTTGACAAAACCATGCCATTGACAACAAGAGAACCATACACAAACATGCAAAGACATGCATGTCCAAACCATCTCGGAAATCACACATGAAAAAGGTTACCTGCAAGTATTCCTGCTGAAGCTACTTGATCCTTCTTTCAATTCCCTGATTCTTTCTTGCCTTCCTTTCCCTTTTCTTTCTTTTTCTTCCTCGATCTAAAGTTAGAGTGCTCCAAGAAAACTCTAAGTGACCAAGAGTGTGAGAGAGCATCAAACTTGAACTGACCAACCTAACATTGTCAAGACCTCCCAACTGATCCTCAAAATCCTTTTTATGAATGAGGCCTCTATTTTCTTCATTTTCCATTATTTTCCTTCAATTTCCTCCTGACATGCAACCTGTGACCTTTCACCTTACTTTTCTCCTAATTTCCTTTATTTTCATAAATAAATGTGCCAAAATTCCTTTTAATGCCCTTTCCTTTTCCTTTGCCAATTTTCCTTAGCCAAAACACACATCCAGTGATGCCCACTAGAATATATTTGTCCAAAATTCAACTTGGAATACGTCTCCCTTACCCTTGGTCTTATTTTTCCTTTATTAATTTTTATTACATGGAATTTTCACCAGGGTTGTTACATTAAAAATCTCCACCTTGGCGATTCCACTAATTAAAAAAATAAGGTTATCCCAAGAATTCAATAGCTTATAGAACAAGTAAATGCATTATTCAACATTATTTACATCATTTCCAATTGCCTTTAGTTGATTCCTTAGAGTATTGAAACCTTTTAGGTGATTAGTCACCTTTCACCATCATTCATCTTGAGGGTATATAGCTTCCTCCCTATCAGTTTCAAGTTCATGGGAAACTTGGAGTCATACAATTTCCCAAAAATATTTTGTTGTTTTTACTCTTGGCAGGTTCATCAACACCAAATTAGACAAGTTAAGGCCAGTTAATGTAATGACATTATTTTTCATCTTGTTCTAATCCTTCTACTTCGTAATATCATGGTTATTGTCCTTACTCTTTCTCAACAAGTAGATATTCCATTTTTTGTTTCCAAAGATTGAAGTCATGATTGATAAATTTATCAACCCTTGAGTAGTTGGAATCCATTTTCTACTATAGAAATCCTCGCAACCTCCAATTGAAGTTGAACTAACTATAACACACCAAAATTAAGCTTTAAGCTCCTCATTGAAAGATAACTACAATTCTACCATATGAAGTGTAACAACCTCTACAAGAAATCATAGTGAAAGACAACTTCTTCGAAGACATGAGCTCTCCTTCAACATAATGATCGAGGGTTGTGACTTTCATCAACTCATTAACACAGGTGTCCCCTCAATTCCAACAATGCTTTGTGTTGATTTTTCTACATTTTGCAGCATCATGGAGACATTATCCCATGGGGTCATGCTAATTTGACTAGGGGGAATGATACATTCACCCATGTGACCATGTTGATCTGGTTAGGGGTGAATGGCCTAGTGTTACAGGTCATTTTGTCACATCTGTTCAAATGGTCTCGAAACTAGATTAATCAACATCCTTGACACCTTGCAATCATCCCTTTGCAAAGCCTTAAGCATTATCTCTCCAAAAATCCCAAGAATTATAGGTTTAACAACTTAAAAACCTTGTTTTGGCCCTAGTGCACCCTACTTCTAACAACCTGAACTGATTGCATGTTGCATAACTGAGAAACTGCACTAACCAACGCATGTTTCCTTTGCTGCAGGTGTGATGGTTATAGAATTTCAGGAAAAATAAAAAATAATTTCAAACATTCTCTTTCCAGAAGCTTCTTAGGTGGTTTTAACCATTTACTATTGATTGAGATCTCAAATTCCTACTCTGGAGGTCTTATCTCTTATCCTTAGAGCTTATCCTCCTTCATATATGGATCTAAGTCCTAGATTGGTATTTCCTAAACTACCCTATTTACCCTATAAATTCACTGCCTCCCATAGATTTTGGGTTGCCTTTTGGAGACTCTTAACTATGCCCTGATGTTGTTGCTTTTTACCTAAGGATCCATTACCATCTTTGATTTGTGATTGAAGCATTTCTTTGTGGCTAAGGAAGGAAAACTTAGAAGGGAGATATCTACATGGTCAAGATCTGCAAAAGGGTTGTAATCTTCTCCTACATTTAATTGTTATAAAAAGCTTTGTTTTCCTATACTTATGTCTATTTGATACATATGTATTTCAATGCATTCTCGACTCATTGATTAGATATATTAGTCTATTCTATTTGTATCTTGTAGTTATCGTGCTTTTTGTAATTATTTTACAAGTTCCATTTATAGTGTTTGGGGCTGTAGCTAAAGTTCATAAGCAAGGAGAAGAGGAGAACTTGTGTTGGACCGAAGGTAAGTCCTTCCTCCATATTCTAATATCTTTAAGCAAAGAACAAGTGTTTTGTTTTTGTTGTTGCTAGATTAAACCACTAGATCTAGGGGATTGACTTCTGTCATGAGAAGAGAATTTCCCATCAAACAACTTGGCGACTCCACTGGGGAACAAGATGTTCCTATAATGGTTTCCTTAGCTTACTCATTTTATACCTTTCAATTCAACTTAAATTGACTTGTTTACAGAGTAATTAGTCTTATGAAAACATAATTATAATCTTCGTAGGGTTTTTGTTTCTCTTTTTGAACAAAATTAGCCCCAACACACCTTTTGGTTTGAGATAGAGCGGCCCAACACACTTGCCTCTCTCTGTAAGTGTGATGCATCACACTGGTTCCTTCATTTAGATTGCGATGGTTCCTGTGAGATGCAAAAATTGAATTTTTATTCCATGCTCCAAGTTTTGATCAGATCTAATGGATTTTGTCGAGTCTATGAACTAGTCATTGTCTCTATAAATCCACCAGTGTGTTTACATTTGGATTTGATTTCATTTTGACGAGGATTTGTTTGGTTTTTCTTTATTCTTATTAATTAGGGTTTGTAAATACTTGGCTTGACTTTTTATTGAATAAAAATATTTTTTCATATTACAGTTGCAGTCCGTGTGAGTTCTTTTGGTCAATGATCTAGATTCATTTTCATTTTCATTGCATTTGAAAATTGAAAAGCAAAAGAAAAGAAAATTTTCCATTTTTTGCATTGCATATAGGGTTTTTGAAATTGTATTGGAATAGTACATTGAAAGATATAATTAGGAAACTCTTAATTGCTGCATCTTTGATTGTTATGTCATTGTTTGTTTCATCCTTCCCATATATAGATATTCATCAAAATGAAAGAGTTATTTTCTTCATGCTAGTTGCATCATAGGAGTTCAGGTGAATTCTTACCATGAGCCTTGAAATTGAAACTTAATTGAATAACAACTTTAAAATTTATTCAATTCTCCTAAGGAGCATTTGGAACATTAACGTCACACATAAAGGTCTAGGCTAGAGACATGTTCCAACGTCATTAAAAATAGGAGTTGTTGTTACTTATCTGTGTTACATTCGCAGGGTAGTCTATATTCCACATACGTAAGTATATTTGATCATTCTTCACATACCCTCAAGTATATTTGTAACACCCCCTCCACATTTACCCAAGCTAACCAATCCACTCAGGTAAACATTTGATGAAGAGTTACTACGAATTATTCAACTCCCTAAGTTCAGTTAAGGAAGTGGAACTGACAAACCAACACTTTACATACCTCCCTCAGGTGCTATAGACCCCCAGGAGCTAATCTACCATTCCATGTGCCCAACCCCTGAGTTAACATGTCCTCTTAATGAATTAAACCCCTAGTTGCTCCCATGAGAAGGCATCCATGTGACTAGAACCCTCTAGTTGCTCCCACAATGCTTGCAATAGAGAGACTGCAATCTTTTTCAGCCAGTCTCGTGAGGCCACTAAAATATGAGATAATCAACCAAAGAAAACAAACAAATATGACCTTTTTAAAAACAAACCTTCTTGTTGAATATTGTCAAATTACTCAAGGCAACATTTAGGACTTAGAGTAGCATATATTTATGTTTTGTTCTCTCAAAACTCCCCAATACCTAAAATTCCATCAATGCATAGAGGCAATTTCAATCCATCTGCACTCCATCAGTGCATCTACCCTCTGCTGTGTCAATAAGGGAGCAATAAAGATGGTTTAATAAGTAAGATTTGCTACTACTTTGATTTTCCATTGATGAGACCACCATGATTTTACCATCCCACTAACTCAATAAAAGATCATATAAGCCAAAGTGAACCAAGTTTTCTAGTGATATGGTATCTGTGTAAATGTGATGTGGAGGTATGTGAAGCCCATCAAACAAGGGATGTAGTCCATTGTTTTTAGCTCGAGCTATTTGGATGGGTACAAGACGAATAAGTTGACAGATATAGTATTTCGACAACCTATTTTTATAATAAGGGAGCAAGACATCTACACCATCTGAGTCTCAAGTTTCAGACATGATAACTTGAAACTGAATCCTAATATTTTAAAAATCATTTCCTTTTTCTTTATCTAACTGCTCAAGTAGAAGCTGCAAGCATTCTTCAAATTTTTTTTGCCTGTCATCTTCTCCAAGCATAGTTTTTTACTTTAACAAAACATGGAAGGTAAGATCTAGGATACTTCCTCTACAGAGTGCAGAACTAACAATATAATTATAAAGAATGTGATAGATGTAGTCTAATGTAACATAAGTCTTCTGAGAGTCCTGGTCCATGGAATATTTACATTCTCCTTTTGAATAAATATGATTCGTGTTTTGCTAATTTTTGAAACTCCAAAACTTCCATAGTTGAAACTAGATTTAATATATTAGAAGAAAGAAATCCAACAACAACATTGGAGTACACAAGGTGAATGTTACAACCATAGTATAAAAGCTTCACCTAGAAATCACCAACATCTTCACTGATTTTATCCAATGAAATGTTATTCAAAAAGGACATGGTGTTACCTAGCATGTAAACCTTGAGCTCAAACTCTCATGAAGCCTTTCTTTCTTGAGAAGTTTTTTGAGAAGCTTCTCAAGAAGAAGATGAAAGGAATTTATCCATGTGACTTGAACACACTATAGATGTCTTAAAAAACAAAGAGAAAAGAACCATCCCCAAAAATGCGTGCATTTAAAAAAACTGAAGAGGGAGAAATGTGCTTAGGTTTCATCAAAGGATGATGATGGATTTCTACCACCGGAACCTTGCTCATGTCATCAACTAGAAGCACTTATGCTTTCCGCAGAATACACTGCATCCATATTATACTTGTACTCCCAGGAAATATTTCCAAAATAATTTCAACACATGTCGAGTCTATATTCTGGAATGATTCATCAAACCTGTATATTAAAACCTTGGATACATGAGCATCATATAAAGTGAGGAATCATTTACATTCTTCAAAAGATATCAAATAAAAACCCTATTTAAATGTGTGAATAGGGTTACTCCCACACATAAATGGTCCTAGATTTGGGGACATGTACAAGTTCAACCTATTAAGCACGTTGTCATGGATAAAAATCATCAACTCACCAAATCTCAGAAATGCCACCTTTTTAATATCTTCTATCTCATGATCACAACACACTAATTCAAATGGTTCTAAGAATGATGGGATAATGCAATGCATGGAATATGAATTTAACTCATACAAGTCTTTTTTCTTTGGTCACTTCCATCCATTTTGTACCAGGATTTTCCTCTTCTTCACTTGATATTTTCAAGCTTTCCTCCAAAGTCCCAAGCCTCATATCTGACCTTCCAATAAATTATCATTCAATATACACACATTTTCCAACCACTCTTTTTTGGGATAGATTTTCCTTTGTTTGAGTAAGAAAATTTCCTATTTATTTCTGAACTGCTACTCCTAATGCTTTTCCACTGTTTCTTTTTCAGATCCAATATTTTTCTTAAGCTAGAGTAGCATCTCTTTCCTAATCAATGGGAGGACAATCTCACAGAATTCTTCTTTCCCATCTCTCTAGGTGGATGGGAAAAGGTCTTTCCATGCATCAATGGTAAAAACAACATTTCTCAAGGTCACATCAAGGTTAAAATTTGAAAACTTTCTTTGCCATTCCAAATATGAATCTTGCAACTCTAGTGAAAGGTCTGTTTTCAAAAATTCTAATTTAGCCAAAATAGTATGAAGGCTAGAAAAAGTAATAAAATTCTTCATGTCATAAATATCAAAATTATTTACTTGGATAAAAGTGTTATTGTTTGGGAGGAAAGCCAATAGAAGTTGTGTCTCAATCAAATATATTTATGTGTTCAAAAATTTCTCAATATATAATAGGCTGACCAAAGCTCTTAATTTGCTCCAAAATTCCATTTCTCATAAGTTAAGCCAGGAAAATAATATTTTGTCTTACGTTTACTAGTTTTTTTTATAACTAAAGATTTTATTGAATCATTGAGTGCATTGTCGAAAACACGGATGACTTCATTGTTGCCTATAAATTGAAGAAAAATTTTCTCACCTGATACTACTCGGTGTTTCCTTATAGATCCATTTTGTTTAATAGGAAAAATATTTGCCTTCTGGTTTGTATTATCACCTTCACCTATGGACCTCAATATAATCTCTTCTTCAAACAAAATCAGATGGCCATATTTTTCATATTTTTCAATGAAAGCTATGATTCCATCCTAGTAGAGGGTGTAGAGGGTTGAAATTTAATCTCCACACCAGTGGAAAGCAGTTTCTACTTACCCTAATTTCCACCCCAAATAGTATCCAACTAATTCTCCAATTACTAGAACCTATTTATTTGAATAGGAATCTCATCATCTCTAATATGTTCCCTCTCTTCAGATGTTGAGTTAGGGATATATCAAATAAACTTGTATTACTTAGGTAGAAAACGGAGAAAATTGTGCAAGATTTCCTCTTCTAATTCTTTAATCTTTGATTGGTTGTTCACTTCTGAATTTCCTTGCGGCAAACTTGGATAGAATTCTCCAAGTTAGTGTAACCTTGGAACTCTCGCAATGTAGATTGCTTTAAAAAAGAAACAAATTCTTCAATGTTGAGTCGAGTGAAATCAAGATCATAGTTTCTCCACCTCATACTGAATGGAATTGGCATTAACCTTTTGAATTTAGGACTAAAATACTTTTTAGACCATTTATAATTAGCAGCGAGAAAAACACATATGTAATATTCTTCAACAAAGAGAAATGTATGTTTCGGTATTGACAAGCCTTCAGGAGGGGTTGTATCGATATATCTTCCTATTTTTTATTTGAACACGGAAGAAACCCTGGCGTTTTTTTCATAATTTTGGACAAGACTTATCTTGAACCTTTGAGTTATCCTTCTCTTTGGAATGTCATATTGTGCTTAATTTGTTAGGGTCTTTAGAAAAATTTAGACTATTTTTCATGAGAGAAGAAAAGACACTTGATGAACTTATATAGTTGTATTCAACTAAAGTCTATATTTAAGAATACATAGTTGTACTCAACTAATATCTCTATTTAAGACTATATAGTTGTATAATTGTATTCAACTTTCAGACTATGTTGTGTCTTGTACATCTTTATGGGAACTATATTCATAATGTTAACTCCATGTCTCTTATAATTGTAGGAGGTGGACGATTTTACATCCACAAGAATTGGCTACATCTCAAAGGGCTAGAAAAATATGGAAAGCAACTCTGATATCTATTTTTTTGGCCAAAAGAAGGAAATATGTACAATTGGTCATAGTGATTATGTTACAGAACATGAGGGAGGGTCATGTTCTGAGACAAATGGACATAAGGGGGGAGAGCCATGGTATAACTTTCATATTATTTCCAGTTAGTTCATCATGGATAGTTAAATGCTTTTGATTATGGTGTTCAAATGGTTCCATGGTTGTTATGCTTGAGAAGTTTGAATTGGGCTCAGAATAAATTTAGGAACTAGTTTACTCCAAAATACATAAAATATTGATTACATATGTTGAATTGGCCTTTTAGACTAGTTCAGTACTGAACAAGCTAGTTTGAAATGGAACCAATCACTAAACTAGTTCAAGGGACAGACCATCCTCTTTTAGGGTCAAACTAGCTGAATTGGCTGGTTCTAGTTCTGGTTTGGTTGGTCTTAAAAACCCTTGTCCTTTGAAATATATTTTATCATTTTAGGTAATTCTCTTGGACTTTTTACATTAAATTTTGAGAACTTTGACTGGAGTTGAAATTGAAATTTTCCAACAATTATGTCTTATGGTATTTATGTTTGGAATATGTTTCCCTTGTTGGTGAGTGGTCTTGGTGTTTAGAAGAGAGGTCGGCCTTGATGTGCAAATGATAATAATACAGAGCCTAGGTAACACTATGTATTGAAATAGTTTATTTTAGTGTGTTCATCAAAGATTAATTTGACTTGTTTACATTATGTTGTGATTCAATTATTTTCTTTGTCCATCAAAGTTATGAAAAGAAATAAAATTTGCCATACAAGTATGTAGGAGGATTACCAGAAGTTTAGGTTTGTAGTTATTGGTATATTTAAGAGTGTTGAGAGCATTGCATGTTAAGAAGACTTATTGTAACCATGTTATGTGCTTAACTCTACAGTGAGGAAGCCGCTGGCCAAAATAAGTACTTGCTTGGTTATGTCTTCCACGTGATTGTCCTAAAACAGTTTGCCAACTATCAATTGATTGATATCATATTTGGGTGTGAGCACACACCTTGCAATGCAGCAAGAAATTCCATTTGGTCTCTACCTCTCCTTTCTCCCACATCCTGCATACCCTTTCATCCCATTCTTCATTGGGCTGTTCACACCTTCATGTTTCTCATCTTAGACTATGAGAGTAGGTTCTTAGCTAAACAATGAGTTATGATATATCTTTTTCGTGCAGGGATACTATGTTTCAGGTAGCCTTGGGCCCTGATTTTTTCATTTGTGTGGAAGTTGTCTATATGATATTGCTACTTCCTCTTGATGTGTCTCTTCGATGTACTTTGGTATCTTGATGAAATGTTACCAAATTCCAATTTTGATTCTCTTTTTGTAGGATGAAGAGTATTGGCCATTGATGCCCCCATTACCATCATATGGCACTGGTAGAGAGCGTCCTCGACCATGTTATGGGAGTCTTATTCATGGGAACCATATTCAAGATGTTGTGATTACTAGTTAGATTCATTATCCAATTTGTTTTTTCCCATCTCCAGCTAAACTATGTCATAACGTGGATTATATTTTTTTATGAAATTGGGATGTTCTCTTCTTGTAACTTTTCATAAAGAGTCATGACGCTTCTATTCATTTTCTTATAGGAAAACCTTCATCATTCATACTGATTTTTCTGTAGCTTGGTTTAACTGATACCTGTGTAGTCTTCAAAACCTATGTTGTTAATAAAAATAGTGCTAAGGATGCTCAAATGAGAGAATAATTATTTCCTAGAGGGAGGATAAATCAAATTGTAAGGATTCATGCAACTAATATAAAACTATCTAAAGTGAGTATTTACCTACACAAATTTATTTTGAGGCACCCTATTTATCAAGCCCACTATATTGTCTCCCTAGAGGGTGGTGATAAAATAAGTTGAATAATGTCCAACAAAAGACAATCATATCTTATCAATTCCCCATATTAGAGCACTAGTACAAAATGGCTAATTAATTACTAAAAAAGGGAGTAAAATTTGCGTAGAACAACCATTCTTCAGTCATAACCAATAATAGTTAATTTACAGTATCTGATAACGCGACCAACTTTTAGTCATTTTTGTCTTAGTTGTTAATTGGTTGTCTGAATTTTATCGTTTAATAGTATATTTAGCCATTGATTTGGTAATTGATTTAGTTATTGATTTAGTCATTAATTGCCACAATTAATGACCAAATATACAATAAAATATATTACTATATGATCATCCAAGAAAATCAATTAATGACCAAAGAAATATGATCAAAATGTTGGTCGTGTTATAAGATATTGTAAATTAGCTACTAATAGTCATATATATCCAAAATTTAGCCGTCATTCATAATCACAATTTTGTAATTTGCAGTAGTCACTTATCTGTTTTTGGTATTTTCATATTCATTATATAAACGATTGATGTAGTAGTTTATATTCATTTCATTTACTTTCATTAATAATCATTATAAATGACTAATTTAGTTGTATATACATTTTATTTGTGTTCATGATTAATCAATATAAACTACTAATCTAGTAGTTTCGATTGATTTTGTGTATTCATTATTAATCAACATAAATTAATTAGTATGATTTTGCGATTAAATTTAAAAAAATGGTATATAATGTGCATGTTCATCTAATATGAAAGCACAAAGTTACATATATTAATTACAATACTAAATAATATCAAGTGCAACTATAAATAATTTCAACCACAAATTATATTATATAAAATGTCGAGTATTACAATATGAGTTTCCAACTTAATATTGGTTGGACTATAGTTTACACATGAAATATTGTTTCATCACTTCAAAACATTATCACTTTGTTGCCAACGTATTGCAAGTGAATTCACCAACTCTGAAGACTTGACCACCGATCTCTATGTGTGTGTCTTATGCGGAATATTGGCTCTAAGGGTATCACTAGATTGTTTTTCTTCTTTCTCCCTTTTTGCATTTGTTACTTCAGTGTTATTATTCTCCTCTTTCCTCAATTCCTGCTTCTTACCATCAATACTGAGTTCCTCTCCTAAAAATGGAAGAATATACAAAGAAGAGTATAAGACACGAAAGACTATGAACACTCGAATATAAACTAAAGTAGACTATAAAGTATGTATATGACATATACCTCAACATCAACAATGTCAATGCCATTTTTCCCCATAAAAGGAAGAAACTCAAACATGTTTTCTTCGATTGGGTGATATTAACCACTATGTGGCCAGATGGCCTATATAAACAAAGAAAATAAAACATCACCATAGAAAATAACACCTTATTAACTTAGTATTCAAACTCTAGATAAATATTAAGCACAATCATGCCAGCTAAGTTACATGCTAAAAGGTTTGGTTGTAGATAACTTGTGAAAATAAATAATCTGAGGTATTATGTCTAATCCTTGCCATTTTATTACTCGGATGCGGGTGTTAGCACAGGAATAAATGCTAGGCCACATGGCCAGCAGCTGTTGCCACGAGCCAGCGCGTGGAGGGAGGTAAGGGACGCCGTAGCAGGCTTAAATGAAGAGGCTTCCGTTCAAATGCCTTAATCGCATTTATGGAGGAAGGCTGTGAGGGCAGAGCGCATTCATGGTGCTCAGGTTTCAAGAGCCAGGTGATGAGTTTAAGATGGGGGAAGGAATGGAGTTGCGCCATTCTCAGCAAGACAAGCTCGCTGCGCCGTCGTGCAGAGACATTCTCTGCCTCCAGGCAGACGCTAAGGACTGTAAATTCTCTGTATCGCAAGGGAGAGATAGCAAAGCGCCATCTGCAGGTGTTAAGAGTTGGGATATTGCATTGGAAGCTCTGTTTCGAGCAGCCAAACCCATTGTCAACATGGCCAGAACGAGAGAGCGGCAACCATGCAGGCGTGGATCTGGGCGTGGAAGCTCCTCTCGCCCTCCAGCAGAGGATGCCCACCACCATTGTTGTTGTTGCTATTGTTTTAGAAGAGCAGGTACTCCTCACCTGCAAACAACTCAATTCTTGGATTCTGGCAACCCAAGTGAAGGAAGGCCAGAGCTTCCAGCATTTGGCACCGCAGTCTTTAATTTGGGAAGTCTCAGTGCCCACATTTCAGTCCTCTTCATCAGAAATGCGGAGGAGGACAATGCTGGACCGAGTAGCAGCGAATTGCCCTCCGAGGACCAAATGGGCAAGGCTGAGGAACAAGCGAGAGACGCGACTGGGAAGGCCCCCGTCCAAGCTCAGACGCAGGAGGCGTCCACGTCCAGAGCGGGAGAAGTTCGAGCAGAACCTCCGAAAGAATATGGATGGGTCCCGATTGTGGAAATGGATCCAGAGGAATTGGAACCAGAGGAGTAGCAGACATGGGCGCCACCATCCTTCTTTTGTCCAGGTCCTGTTCTGAGGTCTTCTGTCTCGGTTTCTTTCTATGCTTGGGATAAAATATATGTTTTCATATGGGTCTAGTAGTCTGTCTGCAGGTCTCTCTCTGTTTTGGTTTCAGTTAGCATGTATTTTCTGGGCGTATGCTCTTGTCCACGGTCGCCCCTGCGAGGGTAGTATTTTGAGTCACAGCTCCTGCGAGGGCATTGTCAAAGTCAAAAGACATTTTCTGATGAATTTTGAGGCAGCCGGAACCCATCTAAATGCCAAAGCAAGCTGCCAACCCACAGTGCCACAGATGGCCATGGGAAACTAGTTTCACTGCATGTAATGTTATTTTGTACATAATATAATTTCCTAGCATAGTCTTACTGAGAAAAAAAAAATCCTTGCCATTTTATTCACAACAACATTTCATTCTCTAACACATGAACTTGGTCAAGTATATAGACAACTTGTGCTCAAATAACAGCATGGAAGTAAACTTTTCTCATAGCCATGAGAATATTTTAACACAAAACAACTAAAAGGATTTCAATTAATATCGTGTAATACTAATCTCATCTTCAAGCTTTGGATGTTGTTTAAATGAACATGATACCAAGTAATTTCAATTTCATCGTTACAATACAAAACAAAATCGAAGGAAACATTCAAATTATAATCAAATAATGAAGAGAGGATATCATGGAATGGACATTGCAATTATAAAAAATATGTTTACCTGTACACCGGTGTCTTGTCTAGCATTCCTAAAACATTTTCTTGCCCAAAATAACCATGAGTTGAAACAAAAACACCATTAAAAACCATTGGAATCCCTACTAGAAAAATTTCCAAAGTCGATGGCTCATATGCCTCAACTCCTCTTGTATTGGCAAACCATATGATGTAAAAAGTGAACTGCCATAAGCTATTTTGTCTAGAAAATCCTTTACAATTGAATTTGGAGGTAGTTCTTGCATAGTCATCTATTTAACAACTATAGGCAATCCTTTATTCATGAAATTGATATGATGGTAGAAATTTCAAACAACATACATAAAAAGTTTTGCAAATTATTAGCAAATGAATTTGAAAACAAGCAGATTGGAAAGAAACTAGATCATAATATGGTGTTTTCAAGAAATCCATACTCACTTTATCATCTTCCAACATAATTACAAGGAGACTATCATTTGTGCCACATGGTGGGCTTCATAATTTATCCATATGTGGGCACCCATCTTTACGGGAAGGGGAAGGGAAAGGTGGTCTCATGTTTGCATGTTGGGGAGATAACCATAGTTTAGTGTCCATAACCTCATTGTTCCACATTAGCACCCATCTTGCCCACTCGACCATCTGAACAATGAAGGAAGAGTGTATTGCTTCACCCTCCTTGTACCTCCAATGTGCAGCAACTCCAAACTCGACTTGCTGATGCATTTCTTTAGTCTGTATTTGTATTTCTAGTGGAAGACCATCATCCCCAAAAACAACAATATGCAAAGACTGATACCTAAAGTGTTTGGACCACAACAAGTGTTAGGAGAGTAACCCAAAAAAGCCCATTGTTTTTTCCCTAACCTAATCTATAAATGATGTAACTTCAATAGAGTGGAATGATGTATATCCCAAATTAGCAAAAGCATAAAATATATATCCTTTGGATATGCAAATGTAGTGCTAAATTCAAATTCCTATATTTGGGGAGTGGTAGGAGTGAAAAATATTTTCAAAGGGGATGTTGATGAATGATGTAAGTAGAAGCATCTATTATCCAACATATTCAATGGAATTTAAAACAAAATTAACAGTATCTTATTAAGAAATAGTGCAAATTACGACACCACCACCATGCAAAACTTGCCAATATGCCACCATGAAAAACTTGTCGATATGATTGGTGATATGCCATTTAAGTTGTACATTCTCCTATAATGCCTTAAAAATGCCATCCACAAATTTGTAGCAATTGATTTGACTTCCCTCTCTCACGAGATTTCAACATCTGATTTTCTACTTTAGGTTCTATGATGATCATCAAGAAGGGGTTTGTTAAAAGAAACTTCCTTGCCTATACAACCACTATATGATCTCCCTTGTCATAATTTATTGACTTCCTCGAAGCTTGAGGCTTTCATGGTAGGAACAAAAGTAAGGACAAAAAGGAATGAAGCCCCAACAATAACGATGAATACTATAAATGTTTTACATGTGCCCAATACATCAATCAAAGATGGGAGAATAGGCCAACTAAATGGAATTCGGCCAGCTAACATTCTAGTAGGCATCCAAAAAATGCTAAAAATCCTTCCACTGCACAGAATTCAGTGACATCTACAAATAAGCAAATCAGATGGCCAACAAGATCACAAGCATTGAGCTTTGACTAGTTGGAGTATGGAACCTATGCAAGTTCAATGAAAAAATATATAAGAAAATGAGGACCTTTTCCCTATTACGGACCTAAAAATGGTAGTCATGTATGCATCATATAGGAAGGGACATGTGAAATGGCATATCCCATAGCTTTGGTATCACCCCTCATAATAATGAAAAAACAAGGTATGTAGAACCCATAATGATTGGAAGGACTAACCAAAATGAAGAACTGAAATATTGAAAAAAGAAACCTCACAACAAATAAAACTCAGACCTAGCATCTAAACATAGGAAAACACCATGCAATGCAAATTTTTCAATCTAGTCAAGTCGTTATTGACAGTAATTAGTTTCCTTGTGATGCTAATAGCTTTGGATCATAAATGCATGATGCTAGAGAGCACATTCAAAACAAGTATTATTCATTGGCATAATGTAGTTACAATGCATGGTCCTTATCAAACAATCTTCATTAAGGTAATGGAAAGTAATAATTGAAAGGTCTTAAAAGGAATGTCAAATTCATAATGCAGAACATATTTACCTTTCAAAACTATGAACTCTTGAGTTAAGGTGACACATAAGTGTGAATAGTTCATTTCAATAGAATTATGGCAATTTGGTCAAATAACTAAGGCTCGACATGGAAATACCTCATGATAAAAAAGTATAACATCTTTTTCATTCAAAATAGTGCATATTTTACACATGTTCTCCATGTTTAATCAAAACCCCTTGCAACATTGTAGGGACCACATTTCTTAATCCAGAATGGAATGTATATGGTCCCGAGAGATATAGTCTTCATGTTATTTCTACTCCTCACCTATGGTTTACTTGAAATACAACGTAACGCAGAGAAACCCAAGGAACAATTACCCCTATAGTGGGAGCACGTTGGATTGGAAACATCTATGTTCTCTATCATTGGCTTCATATTTTCACCTATATGCTGATTATTTCTTTCCAGAATGAGGCTTCCTCTTCAATTAGTGACCAATTTTAGATTCAAGTAATGTAGAAAGTCAATTTGAAGTATGCATACTTCTTACTCTTTGAGATTCAAAAATTTGCAAATTAGAATAGCATGGAATGATATATATAAACAAAGGAAAAATATAAAGGCCACAAGTTAATTGAAACTTGAGGTAGCTCTTGCATTAGGCTTTGGGTTAGTGCTCACTATTTAGTTTAGGTTGTTTTAATGTTTTCTTTAAAAAAATTAAGACGTGTTATATTTTCTAAAGGGAGGTTTGTTGATTATGGTTACAAGGCACCCATAAGTGCATGAGTTGATGTACCAATCTTTCAATAGAGGATTTGATAAGGAAGAGAAGTCCCCCAACTACCTTGAGGACTACTTAGCATCCCCAAGACAGTGGATGGATGCCAAGGACATTCCTCAACCATCCTTGATATAAGGAAAAACATCCCTTGATCTATAGGAATATTCCCACAGGAAGAGGATGTTTCCAACTCTAAACCATAGTAATGGAGATGGGTCCTCATGCTACCTAGAAGCAAACAAAATATTTCATAGATAATTTCCACTAGATGATTTATGCAAATGTTTTGATTATTTCAGTTATCTGGATGCTTTGCTAATAAGGAAGAAACTATAGGTTTGAATTGAGGTAATATTACTTCAACATGCACAACTAACATTCACAAACACCACCAATAGGTTGATGAGCATACAAATTAATTTCTTTGAAATGAGGATTACATTAGTTGGAGTTCAGCAAAATCATCTCCTTATGGTACAGATTCTATAATATAGTATAATATACTGTTTCAATATGAAAATCTATGTTGCACTGTCATTATATTTTGCATCTAGGATTCTTACATAACAACAAAGAAAATGTATAAGGTGGTAATAAAGCATAGAGCTAGAAAATACATAGAGAAAATCAATATTGGAGACATGACCAAATGGATACCATAAACATTAAAGTGCAAACATTCTTGTAAAAAAATCTTCCAAAATCATTGTAGAAAATATGCTAACAGAAAGATCCTCAATTTTTCATTGGAAAGTGTTCAAATGGTCTTGTTGTTGGAAGGAATAGTCCCACGGAAATTATTATTGGAGACATCCCTGCAAGTCCAAATCAAATCATAACAATAAACCATTAATATTTGGACTAATTTGTATTCAATTGTTACAGGTAAATAGAAAGAAAAAAAACATGTATTATGTACAAGAAATCGACTTACGTGACATTAAGGTTTGAAATTATACTTAAGTTCCCTGGGAATTTGTCCAGTTAATGAATTATCTTTAAGGCAATTTTTCATTCAGTAATTATCATACAATCATTAAAAATAAATCATATGATATGAACAATGAAAGAGAACTAGAGCATCTCAGTTTGTTATCTGAGACATTATCTCTAAAAATTATAATCCTAGTTTGGATGTTTCCATCATGACCATTTAGACATAACAGAAAGAAAACTTACAAAAATACAAGTGGCTTCAAATTCCCCAATGATCAAGGAATTTCACCCGTAACGTTGTTGTTATACAAGTCCATGCTTATAAGGCTCTTCAGATTGCCAAATTCCTCTAGAATGCTTCCTTGAATATGATTTTTGTAGAGATCATTGTCGAACAATGACAAAGTAAGGTGAATTTCAATAATGATATGACATGCAATCAAACAAACAACTATATAACTATAATCACAACATCCCTTTTTGCTTCAAAAGGTCAAAACTTAATACCAACCCCTCAACAACCATCTGTACCTATACCTTTCAACAAATACATGTCCTTCCCCTCAAAGGAAAAAACCATAGCACACAAAAATGCTATGTCTAAAGAAAAAGTTTTCAATGTTTGCATGCTTGTCTCACCTATGTATAAAAAAATATAAAATATATAATATCAATAGTAAAACCCATTTGTTGTGGCCATTTGATGTGGGTGTAGGCTAATTACTCTTCTAACACAGGTCAACAAAATCCTTGTAAACAATTCCTTCTTTATGAGCCCAACTTTCAAGGGCTTGATGGGATGGAACAACAAGAGCCACATAGTTACTGTGGAATGGATATGCATTTAACATGATATTGTCCAAATAATGACACATTGCGTGAGCTGCTAGAAAAACCCAAGGTCAAATCAAGAAAATCTTGACATAATATGGTGAATTTATGAAAAGCACAATTGTATACACAATCTTTCAACATGAATACCAAGATTCATAACCACAACTAAGTACTTGATACCAGATCCTATACAAGCCAAAATTAGAAATTCCACGTGGAACTGGACACAAAGAAAGAAATTAAGTAGAAATTAAGTTATATTATTTCAAACATAAAACCTACTCAAAAATGATAAGATCTCTTAGAATACAAGCTGGAAAAAACAACTTTCAATCAAAGGTTCCCATTTAGTTAATAATGATGACCTAAATTCCTAATTTCTTATACCAGATTTTTTCAATTCTATTACTATATATGCCATCATACCTAACGCTGCTTTCTTGTGCATAAGATGAACGCTTTTGCTTATGAGACTTGAAATCGACTTACAAACATCCAAATTAGACTTACGTTAGCGACATAATAAAAAAATTGCAACCTAAGGCTAGCTGATAAGATAAAGAACACATGTAGATATCATGCTTTATCACAATTTCAAGCTAAGCAATTTGAAAAAGTACCTAATAACACAGACTAGATAACCCATCTTACAACTAACTCGCAATGCCTCATTTGGTTTATTGAACTTTTGATCAAAGGACTTCTCCTTATTTGTTCTCTTGGTCCCACTAAGATCTCTACCACCACTCTTGACAACATAGCGAAGTCATAACTTTTTATGAGAGAGTATTTTATCAAAAAGTGGAAGTAATTTTAGTATCATTTTCATTTTTATTAATAAAAATTCAACAAAAATAATGAAAAGCATTTCTATGTCATAAAACCCTTTCACCCTAATGTACTAACCATTCCTAGATGCATACTTTTAAGCAAAAGAAGAAGGTGCACACCTTCCAGTATAAAGGAAACATTCACCATGGTCCTCATCATCCTCATACCCATGAGATAGTTTTACAGACTGAGCACCATATTCAGACTGCCTGGAAATACCAATAACCTGAGGAAGATCAACACCCCATTGCCTGCATTTTGTTATGTCTCCCCAACATTTTCCCACAAGCATACCTTGGTGTCATTCTGGATCATTCTCTGGAAGTATTGGACCAAAGTGATATGGTGGAACAGTAAAAAAAATTCGTCCACTAGTTGCATTTGATAAACCCTTGTGTTTTTCATGTTCAGTCATAAAAGTTGTATGAGGTTTGTCTTGATTCTGCATGTACGTATAAAATTTCGGAGGTCCAGATTGGGATTCACCTGCATTTTTTGCAACCTTTTCCATATGGATAGCTATTACAAGGGTTGCATTGATTCTGCGTTGAGAGGCCATTTTGGAGGGAATAGGAGATCAACATTTTGCATAGTTCTTCTTCCCCTATCCCATCCATTTCTAGAAGCACTTCAAGTAGAAATTGTGGCCACAAGGTGTTTGGGAAAAAAAGAGAAACAAGATATAAGAAAAAAACCACCCATTTATTCCAATTACAGAATTTTACTAGCAGAAAACAGATGAAATAAACAGTCAAAATAATTTATTTCAAGCCTTGCAAATCTATATCTTTCTAAATCTTATTATTTCTAGATATCACTATTATGTGTTGGAAACCACACCTGCAAGATTAATGAGGATTAAACTATTAATATGCATTTAACTTACAGACATGATAGAATATAAAGAAAAACAACTTAACAATCAATAAGTTACAATAATTATATAGTAGTTGTCATAGCCCTCAAATCATAATAAAGTAGGTTGTAAGACTAGCATATATCCTAACCACAATGCATACACCATGTGGAAACTAGATTGAACAAAACTCCAACTCTTTCAGAATAAATAGCATATTGTTGACCAGCTTTATCAAAAAAATGCAGACAATCACAACCAAATATGTCGAGAATATTGCATACAATCACAGATACTCAAGTGACTCTTGGCCTTCAAAAGGAGCAAGAGGATACTAGATCAATGGTGTTGATATTAGATAAATTATACATAATCAGTGTTACTCAGTTCATACCTTCACCCTATAATATACATGGTAGTGAGGAGTATAACTATCAGGGATGATGGTTGGTGAATTAAGCACTTCATATGATATAAATTTTTAAATATAATAAGCCTGTGACTAGGTCAACCATCCATAAGTTAAGTGAGTAACATGGCCAACAATTACAAGATGTTAACTCTAAAATTTACAAGTTCATTAATTTACATGTACTTTCACTTATTTGGGAATGTTCCATTGTAGTTAGAGGTGTCTTCTAGAATCCTGGTGAGCTTGGAGTATGAGAAAAACCCTTCTATATTTTATCATATTTTAAGAAATTGAAGGATAGTAAGTCCTTTACTCTAGGTGCCCTCCTTTGTTGTTTACAATAGTTACTAGTGATAATATGAGCGGGAAACTCCTTTACATAATTGTTATTTGGAGGACAATAAATTGTTGGTGGTAGAACTATTGCATATGTTGTGATATGAAATAGAACCATTTATGTTTCCCCTAAGATTTCTAATAATGACTAGAATGGCATCATAAAGGGTTACATAGATCTTCATCTAATAATTAGAGAGATCTTTGTTTCACATTTCTAGATTTGTGATAAAAAAGGAATAGTGAAACTTTTTAGATTACCATATCTATTAGATTTACACAAAATTAATTTATTAACCTCACAATGCTTTGGATGTATCATCATTATCGAAAGCAATTTTATATCCTTGGTTCTTGTGTTTTTTTTCTAAATATTTGAATATTATGATGTGTAAAGGAAATCATTGTAGTTGTTTGGAGACCAAGATGCAACCAATAAATCATTATGTTAGTATGAAGTTTACTTCCTTTGGAACCTATGGATCATGGCATATTGGGATAGGTTACCCACCCACATGTATGGGTAACCATAGAATTTTTTTCTTCTATGATGCAATTTGCTAGGGAGGTGTCATACATGATTTCTTATATGTTGTCTTTTTATTTCCTTTCATTTTGACAAGTTATTTAGAGCTTTTTGGCATGTAACTTAGTAAAGCATGATTGTACCTAATCCTTTCCTAGAGGTTGAATACTAATTCCTAAGGTGTTCTTTTCTACGGTGACATTTTATTTGCTTTGTTTATACAGGTCATATCCCCACATAATGGCAACTATCGCCTAACTGAATAAAACTTGTTCGAGTTTCTTACTTTTATGGGGGACAATGACATTGACATTGCTAATGTTGAGGTATATGTCGTATAGATTCTTTATAGTCTACTTTAGTTTATATTTCAATATTCATAGTCTTTCATGTCTTATACTCTGCATTGTATCTTCATTTTCAGAAGAGGAACTCAGTGTTGATGGTAAGAAGGAGGAATTAAAGAAATAGGAGAACAATAACATTACAGTCACAAATGCTGTAAGAGAGAGAGAAGAGAACTCTTCTATCCCTTAAATATATATCCCAATAAGAGGGTGAGCAAGTAGTTGAGTAGTTGTAGTGCTACTTTCCTCAGGGACATGACACGGTATTGAGGAGGGCATGAGGTTGCGAGGAGGAAACCCATTGGGCCTAGAAAGGTCTTCGTTGAAAAGTTGTTTTGAGTGTGGAATTGGATTAGGGGGAGTCCCAGTAGAGGTAGAAGTACTCATTGGTAGGGTGGAGCATCTTTATATCTACTAGGTTTTGTGGCATTCAAGTGACTTGTGTAGATAAGTGAAATCTAGTTCAATATGTGTTTTCTAAGTTCTTGTTTTAGTCTTGTTTCATCTTCTCTAGTTATTTGAAGAGTTTTTGTTCTACAAACTGTTTAGTATAAAGTAAAAGAAAAATGCAAAATAACATAATACTGTAAGGTGTTCTTGGGATAAGTTAGTTACCCTAGTCAATACCAAACTGAGAATCATGACTAAAGGGAAATAATCCTTCGCCTATTTATTAGGTATGAAGACTATACACCCTCTGGTCTTAGCTGGCCATTTTCTACAAACTAAAGTTATTAAAAAAAAAAGAAAATAAATAACAAAGTTGATGCACATATATAAATAAATCCTTTGAGAGTATTAAAAACAACTTAAATGTAAAGGATTACCTTGAAAAATTTATGAATTTACAAGTAGCTATTTTTTGTTTAAAAGGTACAAATGAGGGTTTTTAAATGAACTAGAAAATTACTATGAGCTACCAGAAATACATTAAATGCATTAATAACTCCTAAAAAAAATTATGCAAAGCCATACAATAAAACAATTGATATCTAGCAAAGAAATAGTATCTTGGTTACCTTTGTTATGAATAACTTGCATGTAAGCAAAAAAAAATTAACAAGCAAGTTTGGAAAGTAACAATTTACATTTATAGGAGAAGAGTAATCCAAAGAAAAACAATAAACACAAAATAATATAATGCCTTTAATAAATATTATTTACCATAAGTATGAACAAAAAAAACACTAAGTATGTACTTCATTCTAGGGACCTTGGTGTCTCACACAATTCTACAGTCGTGTTCCTTGAAATATTAACACAAAAGTCTTAGTTTCTGAAACAAATAAAAAGGGAAACTCATGCATAAGACTTCTAATACAAAATATGACTTGGTAAGTGGTCATGAGGGCCCAATCGATCATATAAATTATAGGGTTGTGGGCAGCCATTAAAACCCTTTTTTTACAAATTAAGTAAACACTCAAACCAGAACTCTGGGTCAGGGTTATGACCTTAGGCCATAGATGACCACTTCATTAATTCTGTGGCAAAGGATCTCAACCTTGAGCTATAAGTCTTCACACCTAGAGTAGGGTTTTCGAGCTTAGAATTACTTGGAAAAATAATTAGAGTAAAGGAACAATAAGGAACCTTGAGAGTAATTGAAGACCTAGAATAATGCTTCTTAAGTGGACACGGCTGCAAAAAGGTTAAAATTAGTACCTAATGAGACAATGGCCAAAAGGGCCAATTAACTTAAGTTTCATAGGAAGAAAAATATAATAACAGAGTTAGATAAAGAATTGTGGTTTACTTGATGTGAAGGTTTGAAAATGCCACAGCTCCAAATACCCGGTGAAAACAAGGAAATCCTTACATTATAAACATATTAACTCTGATAATCATCCAAGAAAAAGGCAGAGAGACTATATCTATATATATATATATATATATATATATATATATATATATATATATATATATATATATATATTTAAAAATCTAGGATAATTGGTAACTGGTGAGAGTTATCCTGAATAGACCCAGGATCAAATCTAACTGGCTGCCACTATAAACCTAGGCTACGTGCAACTGCCTACAAGCCTCACAATAGCAGGAAACTTATGCCCCAACAAAGGCCGAGACTATGCATATTGCTCCTAATGTGCAAAGATAACTAAGAACACTTACAACCAATTGAAAATCTGAAGCCCTTAAGATCATGAGATGGATAGTGGACGAGGGACACCAATAATTCTCATATGACCTCGATAGTGGGAAATTGCAACCCACAATGAGAATAAATTCGTCAACAATCGGAAGCCTAAAAAAAGTTTTAGTTCAACAATTAACAAACATATCTTCGCAACACATTTGATAAGAGATTCGGTGGTGGGAACTTGAAGGAAAAATACTAGGATAAAAAATGAAGAGTTGCAAAGCGCCGGTAGCAAGAGCAACCGTGGAAATTGAATGCCAAGAGAGAGAATGGGGTAGGGTAGTTATGAGAGAGAGGTTGGTCATGTCTAGTGTGATAATCAAATTGGCAACATGCACTTCTTGAGGGTTCAATAGACCTATATTAGAAACCAACCTTAATTCATTGTGATTAGTATTGGAACACCATCAACAATGAGAGGAAAAACCTGACAACAAA
This sequence comes from Pinus tabuliformis, assembly GCA_031772625.1. Taxonomy (NCBI): domain Eukaryota; kingdom Viridiplantae; phylum Streptophyta; class Pinopsida; order Pinales; family Pinaceae; genus Pinus; species Pinus tabuliformis. The sequence goes on from CM062817.1 coordinate 290,800,668, forward strand.
CCAAGTAAATCCAAAGCATGTGATAAATGAACTCATAACCCCAATAAATCATAAGTTAGAGCTCAAGTCCTTAAAAGTTAAGCAAACAAGTATAACAAAAAGTAAATTACCGACAAAGCCTATGCGAAAGTATATGGTGGGTTAACATAAGCCCAGTGTAACTTAACATATATGTATGCATTGTAAAGAAATCAAATCAAGAGGTAATAAAGCTCTAAGGAAAATAGAGTTCAACTTTTAGTAAAATGTAACTTGGGGAAAAATATATTCTTGTTTTGTGGAGTAAGTATGGTAATATTTGATAAAAATATATATGTTTTTTAATATATAATTATAAAGTTATATTACATTTAGTCTGTAAAATTCTAGTGTTTTAGAATTTTTTAAGGTGTTGAATTTATTTATATATTAAAAAAAGTATTTTAATCAACAAAAAAATCACATTTTTACTTGAAATTGTATCACCAAATTATAATAAAAATACTATTTCAACTATAAATTAGATTAAGTCATTTAAAAATATAAAATTATCAATAAAATTATTTTAATCATATATATAATAATAACCATCTTATTATTTTGAAAATACTTATGACCCACTCTAAATCTGAAGCCCTTAATGTTGTGAGATGAGAGTAGGTGAGGCACAGCAATAATTCTCGTATGACCACAATAATGGGCAATTGCAACGCTAGTTAAATAACTAACCAGCATACCCTCGCAACACATTTGATAATGGAAATAAGGATTTTAGTTGTTTGTCATAGTTTTGCCTGAAGCGATGGTTTCAAAAATCTGATGGTGGAAACTAGAAGGGAAAACACCAGGGTCAAAAACAAAGAGTTGCAGAGCGCCAACAGCAAGCGCGAGGATGCAAACTGAATGTACCCCCAGATGGGTGCAAAGTAATTTCCATAAGGTCTTACCTACCTTCCCCACCATTGATGTGTAACAAAATCCAACGCTCTAGACTGCTGACACCTCAGCTATCCCAGAGAGACCGATCATGTCTGATGTGATAACCAAAGTCCCATCATGAACTCATAACCCCAGTAAATCATAAGTTATAGCTAAGTCATTAAAAAAAACAAGTTACTCACAGAGCCTATAAGAAAGTATAGGCCAAGTTAACATGAGCCCTGTGTAACTTGACATATATGTATGCATTGTATATAAGTCCAATCAGAGATAATAAAGCTCCAAGGAAAATAGAATTCAATCTTTAGTAAAAAAATGTAATTGAGGGAAAAATATATTCTCATTTGTTTTGTGGGAGTGAGTATAGTAATATTGGATTAAATATATATATAAAAAGATATGTTATATTTAGTTTATAGAATTCTAGTATTCAGGAGTTAAATTTATTTATGTATTTAAAAAAATATTTTAAATAACAAAAAATCACATTCTTATTTAAAATTGTATTACCAAAGTACCCTCAAAAATATTATTTTAACTATAATTTAATTTTTACTATAAATTATAATAAATTATTTAAAAATATAAATTTATCAATAAAATTATTATATATATATATGAATGATAACCATCAAATTATTTTGAAATTTTCCATTGGCATAAATGTTTCGGTTTTACTTCACACATTAGAGTTGTGAGCTGATACTCAAAACCAAAGTGCTCACATTCCAAATGTCAAATTACCCCCTACACCAATGTGCTCATATTCCAAACAAATTACCCATACACTCTTCGCTTAAGAATAATATGCCAATTATTGACATAACTGAACAATATCAGTGGCTGATCCCAAATGTGTGTCAATTTCTAATTAAACAATATCAGTGGCTGGCCCAAATGCGTGTCAATTTCTAATTAAATCCTTACAACAACAATCTTGACTACGGAGTTGCTTTTGCACTCCCTCTGTAGTCAAGTCTATGATTCCTTACAGCAGTTACAGTCACTGAATCTAGATTTTAACATCAATTGAAGAAGAATTTACAGTGGATGACAGTACAGGATTTTCAGTTTAGTAAGTTCCCTTGCCATGTCTTCATTTTCTGCATCCATTTCTTCTTCTCGTGGCCCTGCCCTCATTTTCTGCATCCGTTTATTTTCCTCCCAATCTTATCCCTGACTGACCGCTCTCAAACATCGAAGCCCACTCAGGCAAGTAAAACTGACTAGAACGGCACACATTCTCATCCTGTTCTCATCTTGTTGGGGTGTTGTTTCGAAAGCCCTACAAGCGCACTGGTATATGAGTACATGGTCAATCCATGGAAATTTATGGAGGTATCCATTGATCAGATACACATATACCAGTGAGCTTTTAGGGCTTTCGAAACAAAAACCTAACAGAACCAAATTTAGGGCTTTCAAAACAAAACCCTAACAGTCGAACCGAATTTAGGGCTTTCCAAAGAAAACCCTAACAGTGGAAAACCTTTGTCCTAGTGATCATACCTAGATTATAGATTCCAAAAATATTTCAGAGTTTGAGTGACAGCAAAAATATTACAGAATTTGAGAGACATCAGCAAGATCAATTTCTTAACCCTTCTCAATTCCAAAAATATTTCAGAATTTGAGAAACAACAGCGCAATCATTTTTTAGTACCGGTACAATGGAGCATTCAATCCATTTATATGATTTGAGATATAATTCAAGGATTGAGGACAGAGATGAGCGAAATTACAGGGAATTGCAGAGAACTGGAAAGTCAATGTGCGTGACTTTGCAGGTTGTTCGATGGCACCGAAAGTTTGTACTCAAGTCTTTTTTCTTGGCTAGAAGACAATACATTCCACACGGCTTCTGGTATCTGTTCATTCGAAATTATGAGTGATTTAGACTTTTGAAGACTTTGAGAGTCGCCGTAAATTCTGATTTAGACCGAAGATTTTGAGAGTCCATGGAAAATTTGAAGTGATTTAGACTTTAAGACTTTTTGTCCATTAAAAAGCTGAGTGATTTAGGCATGAAGACTTGAGAGCCAACTGAAAAGTACCGAGCGGTATAGACCTGAAGACTTTCAGAAGGGGGAGTGGAGAGAATATCCTTGATTGTAGGGAGTTTGGATGTCTGGGGGAGTGGAGAGAATATCCTTGATTGTAGGGAGTTTGGATGTCTGTTCTCTTTTGTTGGTGACATCCTAGCTGGTTAGGACTTTAATAAACATAATTTATGGATTAAATAAAAAAAATATTTATACTTAACTTTTTTTAAGTGGGTTGGTTTCAGTGGAATTTATGAGGTGTATTGCACTCTCTTTGGATCACATGATGAATTCCTTTAATAAAAAGAATATATTCATAGCTATATATAGGAAAAATAATTTTCCCTAAGTTATTTTTCTCATTAATTTTAACTAAATTTTGGTAAAAATTTTTAAAATTTGTATAATTTGAATGTTTCAATAGTTTTTCTGGCGCTGAATCAATTTATATATTCAAAAAATAATTCAAACAACAAAAATTCAAGGATTTACTAAAAATTGTAAAAATTCAAGGATTTACTAAAAATTGTAATAGATTTTAATGGGAAAAAAACTATTTCATATATCTATAAAACTAACTCATTAACCACATATATTATTAAAAAAAATATACTACTAACTACTTTATACCTGGTTATATATAGATATTTTTAATTTATAATTAATATTTTTAAATAATATTTCTTTATATATATAATTAAAAAAATATTAAATTTTTTATATTTGTATTTCAAACTATAATTGTATTAAATTACTTTAAACAATATAATTCAATAAACACAATCATCCCTATTAACTTTATCAAATTCAATGTACCTCTTTGAACATTATGTATGTGTGCATCTTTGAATATTCATATACTTTTAAACCAAATTTGATAACATTTTAATTGAAATAAACATAAACATCATAAGGCAAACATAATTAAATAAATGTAACTTATTAATTAAATAAGAATTTAATTTTATATATAAATGTCTTTTTAAATTTGTTTGTAAATTTGTCAAATTAGCTAGTAGAATTAATGAGGTGTATTGCACTATTAAGTATTTTACCCCAAAAAAACAACAAAAAAAAACTTTATTATTAATTAATCTACATTAAATTATATATAAATATTTTTTCCATTTATAATTTAAATTTTTAAAAATAATATTTCTTTATTATTAATAATAATCTTATTTTTTATATATATTAAAAATTTGAATCAATAAAGCAATCAATTTTTCTTTTATTTATTTAAATGATATGAAATTGAGATAGAATTTTATTAAATTTTATATACTTAAATCTTAACTTTTAGTTTAATTAATTATTTTTAAAAGTATAATTTAATAACTACCAACATCGTTACTATATTTATAAAATTCAAGGATATTAAAAGGGAGGTGGTTTGTCTATTTGATTGTTTTTTTATTGTTGTGGTACAGTGGGTGTTTGCATTGTCCTCTAGCTTTAGCCATTATGCTTCCTCACCAAAGAATGGTGAGTAGAAGAGGTGGTGTTATTAGTTTGAGAGTTAAAAATGGTCAACCTTTTGCTTTTCACTCACTGGCAAATTTTTTTTATTTTTTCCTCTTTGAGTGTGTAAGGAAAACTTGTTGAAAGAGTCATGGATAGCCCCTACCATTATAATTCAGAAATTTTTGGTGATGCTGTGAAATGGGTCTAGGATACAGGTAGATTTCGGAATAGGATTCTTCCTTTCATGCATTAGTTTTTATTGCATCAACAAATGGACACTTTGTTACTTTTAATTTTCAAGGACAAGCAAGTTAAAAATTATAATGTATTTTTAAAGTGGAAGGACATCAAGGGTTGCTAAGTAATAACAGTTTGTGTTAATGATATTGGCTCGGAATAGGATTCTTCCTTTCATGCATTAGCTTTAATTGCATCAACAAATGGACGCTCTGTTACTTTTAATTTTCAAAGATAAGCAAGTTAAAAATTATAATCTATTTTTAAAGTGGAAGGACATCAATGGTTGTTAAGTAATACTAAATTTTGTGTTAATGACATTGACTCTAGCTTGAGTCATGTGGAGAGTTATCTAGTGTGAAACTCAACCTCAAGGTATCTCACTGATCCTCCTAGAAACCCTACTAATCCACTAGTGACTAGTGACCTAGATCTTACTATCCTTTCTTCAAATCAAGGATAAAAAACGGTTTCAAAGTTTTGTAATTTTCTTGACAAACCTGTTTCAGTGAAGTTGAGAGTTTTCTTGCTCCCAAGAACAAGGGCATGTGGAGATATTGGGTCTTATTTATGGTCCTTTCAGTTTTGTACTTGTTTTGGTGTGAGTACAGATTTGCAGTATATTACTCCTGATGTTTAGCTCCTCAAAGTTTATCACAGCTTGTTTGGCTAGTCAGCTTTCTATGTTTTATCAGCGATGGATGGCCCTACTTTATATGCTTCGTCGATTGGCAACAATGGTTGACCTTTTCTCATATGGGACACGATGTTTGCAGCCCGTGCAACTTGAAAGATTTTAACTATTTTTTACCAGTGGCGTATTACTACTGATTTTGTTGTTGGCTTGGGTTATTAACTGCAAGGTTGCTGGATAACATTCTCTTGTAATTATAGTTGCCTTCGGCTTGTGGATGCATGAAATTCGATTTAAATTGTTGTTTTTACTTGTCTCGGTTCTTTGGAGTATAGTTACTAGCCTATGATTGTTATAAAAAGTCTGATTCCCTTGTTGCCTACGCATGGTTTAAATAATATCAAATGCTACAGTTAATTTTTTTTTTTTTTTTTTTTTTAATCAAATTCAATGTACTGCTTTAACATTAAGTTATTTATATAAGTGTATCTTTTTATATGTTTTTAAACCAAATTTAATAACATATGTATTATTTCTATATATAATTTCTACAATGTACTCCTTTAACTTTAAGTTAGGTATATAAGTGCATCTTTTCATATGCTTTTAAACCAAATTTAATAATTTCTAATTCTAATATTTTAGGTTATTTTATATTTAGTAATAATCATTATTTTTACTATTACAATATTATAATTAATTGATATTCATTAAAGAAAAATCAAAAGTAATCTAGATTTTTTAAATTCAAAAATTATTTTCATAAAAAAATTAGAATTTTGGCCTATCAACTAAATATATTATGAAATATAGTAATCAATATTAAACTATTACAAATTATCAATAACCGTAGTTACAACAAAGAACATATTATTCTTTAAAAAAACATAGGATGAAAATTTCGGGCTTTTTTGGGTTAAGGAGGAAATGCTTTCTACATTGGCATGACTTTTCTTGAGTTAGCTATTTTTTCTTGAGGGGAGCATTATCTATTAGATAGCTTCTCATGGATTGCAGATCTTGATTAAGGAAGGCCTTTAGTAGAGCAATCATACATGGAATATCTAGATCCATGTATTCTAGGAGGTCTTTAGTCTCATCCTTTTTCATTAATGAGCTAGTTTTCTCATCTGGAAGAGAATTTTTCAAATTACCTTGTGGATTATTTTTCTTGGGTTCTAATTGGGGGATAGATTGATTAACTTATTGCAATAAGGTCTTTTTCGAAGAGGATAGAGACATGAACTTGTTTTATGATTTATAGCCCTCATTAGAATTTGTGGCTCCATGAGATCTCAAATTCCTTGTCTTTTGGGGAAATTTTCCACAATCCTCTTTCTCTTTATGAGTTGATTGCTCTATTCATAAATCATTAAAAATCATATGAAAATATCTAATAATATTTCCATATTCATGACAACCTGTGCATCTAAATGGGATATTTTCATAATCCAATGTTTGTTTCCAAAGATTATCTTGATAATAAATGTCTATTGAAGGTGGAAGAGGATGTGAAATATGCAAATAGATATGGATCCTTTCATAGGATGTGTATCTCCCTTTCTTAGTTGCCTCAAAAACTTTGACAAAGTGCAAGTGGCATTCCCAATGCCTTCAAAGATTTATTCCTCCCAATATTTTAAGATTGTAATGATCTTTCCTAAATTGCATGAAGATCCTAAAATTATTAAAAAGGTAATTCCCTCCAAAAACCATCATTCTATCTTCAAAGCTCGAAACAATTATTGTGAATTACCCTTTTTCTCCTAGCTCCAAATCTATTTGTCCCTCAGGGTTCCATTTATTTTTGATCCAATTGATCAATGACTTTTCATAGGGCCATAATCTAATGAACTTGTAGATCAGAGCATGATTCCACATATATTGGATGTATTATCCAAACTTGTTATATTTGACCTGATATCATGGATCTTGCACTACTTTTGGTAGGAAACACCCTTTAATTTTACTTTTGCATAATGCTCTAACAAGTTTTTTTTAGTGAAAAAATCTTCATTGCCTCCACCTAAGCTTTGAAAATGATGTGAATGATGGGGAATTTGGGTGGGATTGTTGCAGGATCCAACACTCCTACGAAATCCTAAGACAATCTTATTGAAGGATGGGACCAATAGCCCTCTTGCAGAATTATCCATGATGATTATGAAGGAGAAACTTTAGTTAAAAACTCTCAAAATCTTAGCACACATTTGCACCATGGCTTTCAAATTTTAAGAAGTATGTATGTATGTAATTATGCATGTATGCTAGTTTATGTGAGTCCTATAGCCGTCAAAATCACCCAATAATAGCACCTAGCTTTAGCCACATTTACCTTATAAAATGCCTTGTCACCATCTACTCTTCTAGTGATGATATATATAAACTAAAAATAAATATATTATATTATTAAAAATTAAAAAATATTATAATTCTAAATCCATTCCACTTTTCTTAAAAAAAAAAATTAAATTTCACACACGGTTTACATCAACAAACTATTTATAAATATCAAAACAAAGAATTACATTTTACACCTTGTTTATTCTAATAAACCATCTCTATATAGATATACAGCTAATATATCAGATACATATTTAATAAAAAATCAAAATATATAAGTAATTAATTCAATATATACATTTTTACATTTTGGTGATTATTCTTTACAATTTTCATAATACACTGAATAAATGAAGATATATTACTCACTCTGTACATTAAAATATTTATTTTATCATATGTCTTATATAATAAAGATTTTAAAAAATCATAAAAAAAAAAAAAAAAAAAAAAATTATAATAAATATCAAAACACTTATTTTATGATACATAAAAATAACTACATTTTTGCATTTTGGTGATTATTCTTCACAGTTTTTAAATAAATGAAGATATATTACTTACTCTATACATTAAAATACTTATTTTTATCATACATCACACATGGTAAAGATTTTTAAAAAATCATAAAAAATAATTAATTCATAATAAACATCAAAACACTTATTTTATTATACATCTCACATTGCTAAAATTCAAAAAATCATAAAAAAATAAGTGACACTTCACTTTTTGGTGAAGATTCAATGGATTTTGTTATAATGCCATAGATTAGTAATAGCACATGCCCAAAAAATCATAATTCATGTTTATATGACATTTTTGCTATCTCATTTTCCAATAAGTATGAGGAAAATATGTAATTATTTATATAAAAGAAAAACTACAATTAAAAACAAATATATATATAATTAAATATTACAAATTATTTAATTGAATCCATTCTACTTTTAGTAAAATTAAATTTCACAAACTATTTACATCAACAAACTATTTATAGATATCTAAATAAAGAAATACATTTTACACATTGTTTATTCTGATAAACCATCTCTATATAGATATATAGCTAATATATGTGATACATATTTATTCAAAAATCAAAATATATAAGTAAATTCAATGTATACATTTTTTCATTTTACATTTTTGGTGATTATTCTTCACTATTTTCACCACAACATTAAATAAATGAAGATATATTACTTAGTTTGTACATTAAAATATTGATTTTATCATATATCTCACAGTAAAGATTTTTAAAAATCACAAAAAAAAAATAATTGATTCATAATAAATATCAAAATACTTATTTCTATGATACATCTTACATTGCAAAAAAATTTAAAATCATAAAAAATAACTAACACTTCACTTTCTAGTGGAGATTCTTAATGTGTAAATGGACTTTGTTATAATTTCATGGATTAGTAATACCATATGCCCAAAAAATCATAATTCATGTTTATATGAGATTTTTGAGAGAGTGCATTCTCCAACCAAATACGAGAAAGATATGTAATTTTTTATGTAAAAAAATGTCAACTACAGTTAAAAATAATATATATATATATATATATATATATATATATATATATATATAAAGCATTATAGAACATTGAGAGGTACATTCTACAACATAGCATGAGGATTGTTGAATCACTTTCATAAATATTGTGCAAACCATTGCACTTGATTATTATCCCTCCTCTAATAGACATAAAAATAATACATCAGAAAACAAGCATCGGTAGGTGGAGTCCCTTGGAGAAATAAAGAGTAGACACATAACATCATTTCATAGTTCTATGCTTTCATATCAACATATGGTATTACAAGGAGTGATATTGATACATGTTCTTGCATATATACCTTTTACATGTGGTTTGAAGGCCTTGTTTATAGTAACATTATTGATAATATGTATGATTGCTAAGTGAAGTTGATATCTACAACGTCACATAACATCACTATGGACATATTTTGTTGCAATTTCGTGATCATTTTTTTCTATAACAAAGATGATGAATGCTTCCTTTGTCGAGGAAACCATACTTCATAATAATTCCAAGACAAATGTTTTACTAAGAGCATACTTCTGATTTGATCAAAGGTCTCTTCAATTCCCTTGAGGCGAGGCCCCATAATCAAGACCGACAGTTTACAAGATTTACCATCCATGAAATGTAAAGAAATACTTAGAGATTTCTTGTGTCTTCATTCCACACACACACACACACGTATATTAAAATAAACAATTTCATAAATTTAAAATTAAAATTTTAACAAACAGTGCTTAATCAAATTTCAACAATATCTATTAAAAAATAAACAAAACATACGCATATGAAATACATGAGTGAACTTATTAGTCCTTGCCACCTGCGACATAGGACTATAGTAATCGAAATGGCTTATCTTTACAAACCTCGGACGTAAATCGATATAGCCTAAAACTTATAAACCATGCTTTGTTAGATATTATGTCCCCACCACATTTCCTCAACCAATCAAGTATATCGACTTATTTTTATTGACGAATCAGTGAAACTTTCATCTTATTTGGCCTCATACCGAGGAAAGTATGAGGCCAAACTTAGGATAAATATGGAAAAACATGGGAAAACGATGAAATTTTCAGGTTCTCACAAACTAATGCTAACATTACTTTTGAACATTAAATTATAACATGTTTGAAAACTATGGCTTAGATAAAAAACATTTTCCACCACTTTTTTACATGTACGCCCCACCAATTCTATCTAGATATAACAGGTGCCATACACTGTAACAGTTGTCCCTGAGTGATTAGAATCTGGATTAGGGGCAAAAATTTGCTCAAAACTAAAAGTGCTTGGAATCAATCAAAACTTGAATGAATGCGTCCGTCTCGGTGACACGATTCCAATGCAACTTGTTTCACTAAAAACAGAGTTCGTATGATAAAGATATCACGTTCTGATCGTTTGGTCAAACATGTGAATTTTGGTACACGCTGACTGGGATGCTGACTAGGCATCCATACAACCCAATCAGCAAAAAGAATATTTTAGGGAATATTCTTGGAATATTCCTTGGAATATTCTTGGAATATTTCCACAGGTGGACCAACCAGATCGTGACAGGTGTTTGTATGGGATTGGTCAATGGTGTTTTGGGAGGACCAATGAGAGGGTGACACGTGGCAAGCCCAGAGGCCAACACATGCCCTCTCAAAGGTCAATCAAAATTTTGTTTGGCAGGCCGAAGATGTAGAAATTTCCTATTGTAGATCACCTAATAATGCAATATACTAAAGCAAAATACTTGATCTACTTCTACAAACAAACTTGCGGAAGCTTAATCGATTATGAGCAAGATCAAATAGAACACATATAACAGAGAATGAGAAATCAATCACACATGAAACACAGAGTAATACTCTAGGGAAAGCCTCAGCTAAAAACCCCACTATTATCATACAAGTAGAAATATCTCAGGATTACACAAAGCTTTAGCTCACAAGCTATCCAGCTCTCAGTACAATCCCTCACTACTGCTCATAGACAGACAAGGATTCTCACAAACCTTCTCCTCTGCCCTCCAAGCCTCCTATTTCCTTGCGCAGTTTCTCCTGGGTCCTCCAGCTGCAACCTGTGTGATTCTCACCTCACACAGAACACTGACCTCTGAAATAACTGCGCAATCCTGAAGGAGTTAATTCCTTCTGCATGGATGAGTTTCCTATATAGGAAAAAACCTCCAATTGATAGTACATTGTCCCTTCCTCTGGTATCAACTGGGTCTCTGACTGAACTGACATGCATGAGTTATTTATGAGAGAATATTAAGTTATCTGAAGTACATTAGTTACATGCATGCATGCATTAACTAACTGAACTCACAATCAGTTCCACAACCTGTTGGAACTAATCTAACTAGACTTAACTCAGATAACTGAGCTAACTAATTACAACTCAAAGTACAACTCGTCCTGATCTCCTTTAATTAAGGGATAACTTCCTCAATCAATGGAGAAACTATTGCATGTCTTCACATAGACTTCATGTTTGATTTCCTATAACTAATCAACTCAAGATGAATTAATTAATTATTTTACAAACAGCTGCTAAGATCAAATTCGAATTTTACTTCTCAATTTTAGTTCAGGGACTAACTAAAATTGGAATCTATCCCAAAATGCTATTTATAGCAATGCTATTTTTAGCATTTCTATTTTTTGCTATTTCCAACAGAGTTGGAGTATATCCTGAAATTCTATTTATAGCAATGCTATTTTTAGCATTTCTTGTTGCTATTTTCAACACTCCCTCTCAACAAGAAAGGCATTCAACTCAAACCCGATCCTGAACCTTTGGAATGTTCTGCATGCAACACTTCTCTCAAGTGTTTTTTCTCCAGCAACTCCAGAAACACAAAAAATATCCAACCTGAATCAGAATGATGCCTCTGTCATCAAAGTCTCTGATTGCTATTGCCTATGTCAACTGAAAACTCTACACCTCTGTGCTCTTTAGTATCTGACTACTCTAGCCTCTGTCACTTTGATCTCTGACTGCATCAATCACACTGATTCCTCCTGCTGCATCCATGCTGCTACTGGTCCTATCTCCCAGCACTGCATCTGCATTGCACCTCCTCTCATCATGTTGCATCGTGCTGCCCAATGCTACACTGCAACTCAGTTACTGAGAGGTAAGTAACTGATCTCCCAATTGACCTCCTTGTTGGGCTAGAAACACCCTATGATGATGAAGCTCCCTCTGCTACTCCATCCGCATTTATATCTACCCACTGAGCCAGTCCTGCTACTCCTCACCAGGGCTCTCGTAGCAAGGTCTAATAAAAGACGCTGGGTAGCTCAAGGATCTTGCCCCTATTTCAGCCTTCTTGGGACTATCACTCCACATCGCCCCACATCCGACCTGGAGGTATGGATGCATGTGCTCCCTCTGCCCACTTGGCTTGAAATTTCCCCCTACTGGAGGTCTCTGCATGAGTGGATGCCTCCACTCGGTCTCCTCTCGGCTTCTCCATTTGTGGCTACTCCGCAACCTCCTAAAGCTGCTTCATCAATTGTGGCTCCTTCACAATTGTCTGAGACTTCTTCTGGCACTGCATGTTGAGAGGTAATGTACTCTACCTCTCAACCACCAAGTCTCCAATAGTTGCCTTGCTCCTCAAGGCTTTGCATGCATCTTGAACCTCAAGAGCATACAGGTTCTTAACTCGTGAATCGATTTGCTTCACCTGTCTCATGGTGACATGTCTTAGGAAAACCTTTCCCTTACTAAAGACTACATCATAGCCTTTGTCTTCCAGCATTGCAATCGATACCAAGTTTTTCTTCAGTCCTGGCACATACTTCACATTTTTCAAGGTAATCCAAGCTCCATGCTCCTTCTGAAAAACAATTCTGCCTACTCCTGAGACACTATACTTTTCATCATTACCCATCACTATGAGTATCTGGAGATCTTTCTCCTCCAAGGTACTGAACAAACTCTTATCGTTGGTCATGTGGAATGAAGCTCCACTGTTAAGAAACCAACCACATCCCACCATGGATGAAACCATGCATGCGAAGAGGGTGAAATCAAACTCGAACTGTGAGGCCAATGCCTCACCTTCAGATCCTTCCTTGGATCCCATCTTGGATTTATTCAGTGGAAAATTTGTAGCAAAATGGCCCACCTCATGACAATGAAAGCATCACACTTTAGATTTGTCAAAATTCTTCCCACCATAGGAAGAACTCGATTTGGGATGAGAATCCTTCTCCTTCCCTTTCTTTGCCTTACTCGCTAAGGCACATTTTTCTTCATCCTCCTTAGATGAAGAACCATCTCTGGTTCTTCTTCTTATCTCCTCCTGCATCAGATCCGACCAAAGTCGTTCCCAATATGGCAGTTTCTCTCTTCCATTTACTGAGTCTTGGTAGCTATGCCAGCTCTTAGGAAGACTGAGGAGAGCAAGAATCACCATGTCATCATTGGCTATCGTGATCCCTACACTTCCAAGCTCATCCCTGTAGGTGGTGAGCTTGTTCAGATATGTAGAGATCGTGTCGCCCTTTTCACACTTGATTTTCTGAAGCTTGTCTTTCAACGCCAACTTCCTCTGATCGTTGTTGTTCTGATATAGATCTTTCAATGTTTCCCAAATTGAAAACGGTGTCTCCTTCCCATGGAGACACGAGACTATGTGGTCTCTAACTCCCTCAAGAAGGATTCTCCTCGCTCTAGCCACACATTTCTTCCATTCCACCAATTATGTAGCATTAGCTGCTGCCGGCTTGGGGAATTCTTGATCAATGAAGTCCTTTAGACTGTTGTCCTCTAATACTGCTTCCATGTGATCCTTCCAAGCTATATAATTCAAGCTGCCATCAAGGGCATACTCGAGTTTCAAACTGTTGAATGCCATTGGTGAAATTTGAGATGTGATAAGAATTCGAATTCTGTAATCAGGAACTTGAAACTTCGAACTTCTCCCTTCTTTGTATATTGTTCTTCACTTTGATCACCTTTGCTCTGATACCATGTAGAAATTTCCTACTGTAGATCACCTAATAATGCAATATGCTAAAGCAAAATACTTGATCTACTTCTACAAACAAACTTGTGGAAGCTTAATCGATTATGAGCAAGATCAAATAGAAAACATATAACAGAGAATGAGAAATCAATCACACATGAAACACAAAATAATACTCTGGGGAAAGCCTCAGCTAAAAATCTCACTATCTGTATTATCATACAAGTGGAAATATCTCAGGATTACACAAAGCTTTAGCTCACAAGCTATCCAGCTCTCAGTACAATCCCTCACTACTGCTCATAGACAGACAAGGCTTCTCACAAACCTTCTCCTCTACCCTCCAAGCCTCCTATTTCCTTGCGCAGTTTCTCTTAGGTCCTCCAGCTGCAACCTGTATGATTCTCACCTCACACACAACACTGATCTCTAAAATAACTGCGCAATCCTGAAGGAGTTAATTCCTTCTGCATGGATGAGTTTCCTATATAGGAAAAATCCTCCAACTGATAGTACCTTGTCCCTTCCTTTGATCTCAACTGAGTCACTGACTGAACTAACATGCATGAGTTATTTATGAGACAATATTCAGTTTCTGAAGTACACTAGTTACATGCATGCATGCATTAACTAAATGAACTCACAATCAGTTCCAAAAATTGTTGGAACTAATCTAATTGGACTTAACTCAAATAACTGAGCTAACTAATTACAACTCAAATTACAACTCATCCTGATCTCCTTTAATCAAGGGATAACTTCCTCAATCAATGGAGAAACTGTTGCATGTCTTCACATAGACTTCATGTTTGATTTCCTACAACTAATTAACTCAAGATGAATTAATTAATTATTTTACAAACAGCTGCTAAGATCAAATTCGAATTTTACTTCTCAATTTAGTTCAAGGACTAACTAAAATTGGAATCTATCCTGAAATACTATTTTTAGCATTTCTATTTTTTGCTATTTCCAACAGAGTTGGAGTATATCCTGAAATGCTATTTATAGCAATGCTATTTTTAGCATTTCTTGTTGCCATTTTCAACAGAGGATTCAAACCCGTGACCTCACCAGCACAAGCGCCAAGCCTTATCATTCTACCACCACCATATCACTTAATATGTAAAGGGCGCAATGCGTATTTAAGGTTTAAAACTTTGGCATTTGGAGGTAAGGCTAGCCTAACCACTAGCATTCACTCTGCATGTGACCAAAACCGTTAACCACTAACATTTAAATGTTAATTTCCGGCAGATTGGGAGGTAACACTAATGGTAATTGTCGCATGTGAATGCAAACCATGCTTAAACACTAGCATTTTATGCTAACCACGCAAATTATACGCTAAGTGAGTTTAGTGGTTAGTTAATCCTGTTTATCGACTAATTAATGGCACAATTAACTTCACAGTAATTTTTTTGGAGCCAACAAATCTGGAGCTAACTCCAAATTTGGCGGATTTAACTCGAGTTTTTCCAGATTTAGTGGAGATTTCCTAGGAAAAACTGAAGAGGCCATAAATTTGGCAGTTTTCGACCAATTTTGGCTCAAAAAGAGTCATTCCTAGATGACTCGGATGCTTTGAACACAATGGAATAGGTTTCAGAGGTAGAAAGGTGTTGGGTGCAGAAATTGTGCTTGAGAAAACTCCTCAACACTTAATTGTCAACCCGAGGGTTTCGTAAACTTAGAGACGAAGCACAGGCAATGTCAGAAATGGTATGAAATTTTCTTATCTCTAATCCTACTTCCTAAAGGAAATGATTTGCAGAATCAAACAAAAAACAATCGGAAAGGTAATTAACACCAAAGCAACTCTAGTGCTAGAATGTAAAAGACAATTTGCATGTAAATCAGGTAAAGAAATTCCACACAATGGAAACAATATTAAATGTTGAAATGAAATGCTATGTTCATCTTCAGATGGATGGCTAATATTCTGACAAGTGGGCCCTTGTAGAATTTTTTCTTCCTTCTGATCTTCCTTCCACACAAACAACCTGTCCTTACATTGTTACAATATGCTTGCACTAGTGTAGGTACAGTATCTTTGTGCAAAAGTATATGTGACCTCCCTTACTGAAGACTTATGTATTAGTGAAGGTGCTCTAAGCCTAAGGGCTTAGAGCACTCTGTTTCTGTGACAAGAGACCAGCTCTTGCACCACAGCAGAGCTTCCTTCACTTAGTTTCCAAGTTACTTTTGAAAAGACTAAAAGATGTGCTGGAAAAGAATTGCAATTGTAAATGAAATTCTAAAGTAAATTATCTGTGAAAAAGGAAATGTTTCAATTCATTAAACCTTGCAAAGGAAATAAAATTCATGAAATAAAAGCATTTCAAAAGAATCAAACAGTAGTCTAAGTGTTTTTCATGTGTTATCTAACTTTATTAATCCATTCAAAGATGCTTATGTTCTTTTCAAGTATGTTATGTTTATGATGATTTTTATGCAACTACTTCCAGATCCTCTTAAAGATGTACTTTTAATACCGAATAGAGTTACTAAATTAACGATTCATTCAATTGCATAATAATTGGAAACAATATGCAGAGAAGTGATTCACTATTCACTGCAAAAGAATGATTAAAACAAAGTGCAGGAAACAACATGCACTAGTGTGGGAAAGAGTACTTTGCACGATCCGATCAAAACGAGTTGAAGTAGAGATTGTGAATAAAAGAAATGCAAGAAAAATATCTCATAAACAAAATAAACATAGCTAACTCTCAAACCACGGACCGTTTCACACGTTAGCTACAAAAGATATTTTAAATCAGAACTTGAAGGATAAATATTAAAACTATAACATGACATAGCTGCAAACAAAATATCCACACCTTCTTTCTGAATAGCGAAATTGAGAGGGGTAAACGAGTTGGGTTGGCTGGGCCCTAGCCAACCCACTCATTCCCCTTCTAAGGAACAAAAAAGCTCAACACTTCGAAAGATACATCAAAGGTAAACTAGACTCTGTGTATGCAAATCATGACAATTCTCTTGTATTACTTGATTCGGAAATGTACATGACAGAGCAGTCTAGCCCCAGAGCTGAGGCAATAACTGGATTACATAAACAAAATTACAATCGATGGTTCTCTACTTACCAGCCTTCTTCTACCTATATCTATATCTTATATATCCTTTCGGCTCTAGCCATTTTCACTAATTACAAACATTTCTTGTTGAGGCCTTTCGACCAAGCAGACTTAGAAACCGGAATTACAAATTTGGCCAGCAATTATAATACACATGAATCTCGCTTGGATGTAACCTAACTATGGAAAATATTCCCTGATTGTGCACCACCTTTTATCCTGCTTCATTTCATCAACAGCTAAACTCAGAGTCAAGGATTGAGACCTGTCCTGGTGGAAGATTTGGCTTCTCGGAAATCTCAGACAGTCCTCGTGGTGGTGTAGGAATCTACCTACACTAGTCATACTTATTCATAATTAATAATGAGTTCCATGATTACTCTAGGAAATTAATATGAGTTACAAGAGATATGTAAATAGGCATGAAATCCATATAAAATGATTAATAAAGTGTTGAAATAAATCTTAATATAAAATATGAGCATGTGCAGGAATGGGTAACTATCTCGTACTAGTGTAGGAAGGAAAGGTCTTTTATTGAGATAAAACAGAGGTTGATTTTGATGGAAATGGGGTAGAAAATAGGAAAATTTATGATACCAACATCCTCCCATCCCTAAGATGTTGTGTGTCCTCACACAATGTTTTAGCTTTGCAAAAAACCTTCAAAAATGAATGGTCAACTCCTCAGTCCTGAACTTCAATGTTTATTATTGTCGTTACTATCTTTGGCTTCTTGTCTCAGGCTTTTCGTAGCTGCTTAGTCACCTTCTTGAGGTGTCTATAGCATTTGGAATCTCGATACTTCCATACCTTTACTTGCTACTTCTGCCTCTTTACTTATGTAAGTAACTCCACCTCGCTTTGTTTCTGCCAACTCTGCGCTTTCATGACCTGGATCAAAGCATCTAGGTCATGGACTTGTTGCTCTAGATCTACTATTCTGCTATTGAGGAAAAGAGTGGAGGGTGTTGTGCTAAGATCTTCGAGTGTGAACGTCTTTTCTGCCACAGACTCGAAACAAGTCCCATCATCATCAAGGTCAAGGTTGTCGAAATCTTGCCTTATAACATCATCAAGGGTTTCTATACTCAGGGCTTTCTCATCATTGAGGGTTTTGATGCCCTCACCAATATTTGTGCCTTATGTACTCAATTCCCTGGGGCTCTTAACACCTTGTTCTCCCGGCTTCTCAGGGGATTCAGCACCCTGTCTTTCCAAATCAGTAGGAGTTTCGGTTCCTCGCTCTTCTACAACTGTAGGGACTTCAGTACCCTGTACTTCGAACACCACAGGGTCTTCAATACCCTGACCTTCAAAAATCACAGGGTCTTCAGTACCCTAACCATATAAAATCGTAGGGTTTTCGGTACCCTAACCCTCGAAATCATTAAGGGTTTCTATGTCTGGTTCACTGAAATTATCAAGACCCTTTGCATGTTGTTCCTCCTCATTCTCTTCTACTTACACTTCACCAGTATGCGGTGTTGATGTCATCTTTCTTCTCTTTAGCCTGCTGACAAATGTTGACAACAGGACATCATCTTCTGCATTCTCCTCATCTTCCACAGTGTGTGCCACAACGTCTGCAAGCACTAAGATATTATGAACTATGGGAGAAATTTGGGGTGTTTCATCGATTACGATTGAGAAATCGACTGGTTCGTCCCTTGGGAAAAAAATTTCCTCCTCATCGAGGCTCTAGTCTTCCTCTTCTTTGCCGCAGGTGGAGTGTTCTCAACGACCCTCTTCTCTTCTTGCACTGGTGAACTTTTACCTTGCTGCTTGGCAGGAGATAATGTCCTCACCTTTCTCTTCTTACTTGTACTGGTGCTAGCAGATTCTTCTGCACCCCTTGCTCGGAATTCTTTCAGAGGCCCTCCCCACGTTATCCCCTTTTCTTCTAACTTTTTCTTGACCAGAATTGTAATAAGCCCATGATGGCAGAGCTTGTTTGCAACCTGGCTTGCACTGCTACTCTGCCCGTTTTTCGCTATCTTCTCAAGGCTTCTGAGAAAGAAGTGAGGAAAATTAATAAATTTTCCTACCTCGAAATGTAAAAACAATCAAAGGTGGTAGAGAAATGCCAAGGTATAACGTCCTTCTCCAGTTACAAACTTCTGCAATATAAATAGTAAATCTCACCACTTCCCGACCATGGCAGTCTATGGAAGTCCCTTTCTCCAATCGACCTTAATTTTCTTATCGACCACAAACCGATACCAAAGCTTCTTCACGAGCTGCTCTTTTTTAAGCCAACGCTCCCCTGTAAGTGGCAAGTTTGTGGCTTGTGTGACAAACTCCTCTGTAATTTTGAATTTTAAGGACCCAACCCTGACTCGGCCTTCTTTGAATGTCCTTGCAAACTCTAATGCCACTGCCATGTTGAACCCGTCAAACTTTTGCAGAAATGGTAGGAACCCAGATTCTTGCAATAGTGCAAGACTGTTCCTGTACTTGGTGGTTTTTTCAATTTCCTGCAAAGACAATGGTTCATTCCTCACAGTCGCCATTTCGAGCCACACTCCACTTCGCTCTATTCACACCCTCGAAGGAATTTCTGAGCGACTCCAACATTCGCCGAGAGTTTTATGCCGGAGGTTCATCGTCCTCCGTCTTTTCAGACCCACTCACCCAGCTATGATGGAACAATCCCCCACATCAGGTATTGATTTGTGTCAGCACGCTATGGGTGAATCGTGATGATTGGATGCAATGGCGGTATAGGCGATGGTGGCACAACGGATGCAATAATCAGATTGCGGGTAAGCTAATAATGGTTAGGCAATGTGGAATCATTTCAAGGAGGGTGTGCAGGTTATCAGACAATAGTACCATCTCGCAATCAATGTCATAATTCAATCATACATACTTCAACATTTATTAAAAAGATTAGATTCCAAACCTTACACACCTTGCACTTTAAAGATTTGTTCCTAGATCAGTAAATAATGAAACAAAGCATCAATTAAAACATGGAATGAGATAACATATTAACACATGTGCAAGGAAGTATAGGCCCATAAATATCCCTGATAAACCACTCCAGAACTATGTAAATTGGTTTCATAGTCAACTGTGTTTTTGCACCAAACCTTCTTGTACTGTTGTGCGTGCACTATGTTGTGCTTGCACCAGAGACTTTTACCAAACAGAGAATATGATAGGACGTACTTCTGTAGCTGGACTTAAAACAATTTGCCTCATTATACAAGAAAAATTTATTCGCCATCCTTTGGTGTTTCTTGAACATGCCTTCTAGATTGACTGCATCAAATTCTGCAATCAATTTATGAGGAAATAAAGAAGTGGGAAAGGGGTTAAAAAAAATTAGAATGGGAAGGAATATTACAACAAGGATTTCAGAAACAATATCACCAAGAGGGATAAACGAAATGGGATGTGGGAAAAAATTTAAGGGAAAAGAGGGATTTTACGAAATCGGGTAAGGGTAATTTCTTAGAAGAAAGAGGAAGGTAATTCATTGGGGAATTTAGAAAAGAAATAGTGGGAAATTTCGAAATGGGAAATAGAAGAAAGACAATCTTTTTACCTTGAAATCTGCCTGCACTGGTGCAGGAAAAATAACTGCAGTGGGAAGTAAGCGTTTACTTGGATAAAAATGTCCATGCTAGTTACCCCAAACTTGGGTAAGTGCTCGGTTTCATGAACCTGCTTCTTCTTGGTGGCAGCCAACATATCTAAAAATCAAGTAACATTCCCTTTTTATTAGAATTTCGATATTCCTACCAGCATGCTGGTTTTCAGGTCGATCCTTCTGCAATCATGTCAGTCAACTGATTTTCATAATTACAAGAATTTCTTTTTATACTTTTTATTTTTGTCATTTTTGTCATTTTTATTTTCTTTGATTATATTTTTTAATAAGGACAAGAAGGAATCGATTCTTCAACAAGTTGGTATTACCACCTACCAACTCATTTTTAAATGGCTGATGGACTTGCTGCATAAAATATCCTTTAGTAAGGGGCTGAAAATATACCTTCAGTCTATGCACGTTTACCAGGAACACAAAATTCCATCCATCAATAGTTTTGATTTCCACTACTCCATTTTTGAACATTTTGACCACCTCATAGGATCTCATCCAACGTGTATGGAATTTCCCTTTAAAATATTTGAATCTTGAATCGTACAGGAGTACCCAATCATCTGGTTGGAACTGCTTCTTCTGAATGGACTTGTCATGCCACTTCTTGCGCTGCTGTTGAACAAAGATGTTCTACTGAATAGCATCACTTCGGATTTCATCTAACTCGTTTAATTGTAGAAGGTGTTGTTGTTGTGCTTCAGAGAGATCTAGTCCCAATTAGACTGCAGTCCTGAAAGTCCTGATCTAGAATTCTATCGGCAAAAGGACTTGTTTCCTGTACACCAACTCATATGGTGTGTGTCCTATGTTGTTCCTCCAAGTGGCTCAGTAGGCCCATAATTCTTCCGCTAATTTGTCAGCCCAATCCTTTCTGTGCATGTTTACCATCTTTATCAGGATGGACTCAATCACCCTATTCGTGGACTCCACCTGACCATTTGCTTGCGGATGATACGGTGTAGATTTCCTATGTTGTATTTTGTACTGCTCCATCACACCTTGTACCAAATTAGAAATAAACTGTGATCCATTGTCAGAAAAAATTTCTCTATGCACACCAAATCTAGTAAAGATTTCAGTAAAAAGAAAAACAACAACAACTCTTTCAGTAGCAAAAGAAACAACTTTATCTTCTACCCATTTTGTAACAAAATCTGTACAAATCAAAATATGCTTTTTATTTAATGATGCAGTATTTATTGGTCCTACGAAATCAATGGCCCATTTTTCAAAAGGATCAATCATAACCTGAGGACATAAAGGCATTTCATTGGTTTGATTAGGCTGGCTAATTCACTAACAACTATCACACCACTTAACATACTGTTTGGCATCCTTGAACAAGGAAGGCCAAAAATAGCAAGCTCATAATACTTTGTATGCAGTCCTCTTATCGACGAAGTGACCTCCACAAGGTTCATCATGGACAGATTTTAAGATATCAAACACCTCTTCCTCTCTTACACATCTACGGGTAATGAGATCTGCTCTAGTGTAAAAGAGGTCTCCTTGGATCCAAGAATATGCAACACTTTTCTAAATGATATTCCTCTTTTCACGAGCGGATAAGTGAGGTGGTAATTTTCCAGTGACTAAATAGTTAGCTATGTGAGCAAAGCATGGAGATTTTGTTGACACAACAAAAATATGTTCGTCTGGAAAATCATCATAAACAGGAATTGATTAACCAGGATTAATCTTGAAAGATAATCTGCAACTACATTTGACTTTCCTGTTCTATCAACAATGCTAATACTAAATTCCTGTAATAATATCAACCACCTAGTCACTCTACCGCTAGTTAATGGTTTATTCATCAAACATCTTATAGCGGAATGGTCAGTATGTACAAAAACTTCATATCCTGTAATATAATGTCTGAATTTATTAATGGAAAAAATTACAGCTAAAAACTCTTTCTCAGTAACCGTATAATTGAGTTCAACGGGTGACAAGTTTTTACTAATGAAATAAATAGCATAAGATTGTTTGTCTTCTTCTTGTCCTAAAGCTGTGCCTATAGTAGTATCTGAGGCATCAGAGGAAATATGAAATGGTAGGGACCAGTTTGGTCCTCTCAACACTGGTGCCTGAACTAATTTTTCCTTCAATGTCTCAAAGGACTCTTGGCACGCTGTGGACCATGAAAACTCACTATCTTTAGCCAAAAGTCAGAAAAGGGGGGTGGCTATCCTTGAGAAATTCTCAATGGATCTCCTATAGTAGCCTGCATGTCCTAGAAAACCTCTCACTTCCCTTTGAGTTTGGGGTATAGGAAGATTCGAAATGACTTCTATTTTTGCAGGGTCAACTTGGATACCTTTGTCAGAAATAAGATGGCCAAGAACCACTCCCACCTTGCACATCAATCTACATTTCTTGTCACTGAAGGTGAGATGAGATTCTTGGCAATGAAGAAGCACTTTTTATAGATTCTTGAGGGCTTCCTGAAATGAATCACCAAAAATAGAGAAATCATCCATATAGATTTCTATGCATTCAAGGTCAGCAAAAATAGCCAAGACTGCCCTTTGAAAGGTAGCTGGGGCATTACATAGCCCAAAGGGAATCACTCAATAAGAAAATGTACCCCATGGACACGTAAAAGTGGTTTTGTCTTGATCCTTGGGTGCTATCTATATCTGGTTATATCTGCTAAAGTCGTCTAGAAAAGAAAAGTACTTCTTACCAGCGAGGGTATCGAGTACCTGATTGATGAAAGGAAGCAGGAAGTATTTTTTGAGAGTGGCTTTATTCAATTCTCTGTAGTCAATACAAATGTGCCATCTCCAATCTTTCATTGGGACTAATACTAATGGAGAGACCCACTGGATGCCAGAAATGGGATAGCTAAAATTGGCATCTAAGAGTTTTTGCAATTCTTCTTTTACAATGTCTCTTAGAGCTAGGTTCATTTGCCTTTGGGGTTGTCAGACAGGTTGGGCTCCACATTGAATATACATATGGTGTGTACAAGTTTCAGGAGGGATGCCTTTCATATCTTCATAACCCCATGCAAAGGCATCCAGATGGTTTTGCAATAAATTCACAAGCTGCTCTCGCTGAGAAGCATCTAAGTCCAAACTGATATAAAAGGATTTACCTGGACTAATCTCAACAAGAGTAGTATTAGGCTCAAGAGTACATAAGGGCGTCACTAGAGATGGTGATGGTGGTGGTAGAGAGTCATATCCTTCCTGAAAATCTAGACTAAAAATTTGACTCAATGAATTGAAATTAGGCATGGTGTCTAGATTGTTTAGGAAGTCTTGAATCTCTCCCTCCTGTGAGGACTCGGCATTCTGATGTATCAAGGAAACAAGCTGAGTCTCCTCATCACTACTGTAGTCTAAGCATAAAGTGTCTCAGAGCTCCTGAAAATATCTAGCGGGTGGATATAGGGTGACTTTCTTTCTGGAATCTCCATGGGAAATATACATATCACTAGAACGACATCTGATATAAGCATCGGCCGTAGCAAGCCATGGTCATTCCAAGATTAAGGGATGCCCTCCCATAGGGTTCTTTAGCTGAAGAACAATGAAATCTACAGGATATTCCCAATAATCTAAGGAGACAACCACATCATCCAATACTCCTTCCGGCTTGATTTTAGATCTATCTACGAGTTCAAGCACAGTGGGAGTAGGAAGAATATGGATCAGTCCAAGTTGATCCATGGTTTGCTTGGTCATAACATTAATGGCTACCCCTAGGTCTATCAGTAGACTGGAGACAAGAACATCACCTATCTGAACAAAGACAACAGGGTTTCCGGGGTCAGTATATTTTTCCATGTGCATACATATCGTCATTAACTCTGTTGCTCTACCAACAAATTGAATGGTTTGGGGTTCCAATCTTCTCCTTCCTGGCTTCTTGAGACAGAGTTCCCTAATGATTTTGTACAAATGGGGATATCTTTGACAGCTTGGAGCAAAGATACCCTTATGAAAATGTTCCTAAGCTTAGAAGCCAGGCTAGACTCAGGAATGGGGTCTTTCTTCTCCACCACTAACCTCTCTAGATAGGGAGGTCAGTTGCAAGAAGATGACAAGGGCTCAGAATGTATAGGGATAGGCTGAATGGTGTCATATTTTTCAGAATGGTTAGGAGTTTCCTCCTCTCCTTTCTCATCGATAATCACCATGGCCTGATTTTGATTCTCTGAGGTTACTACCTTCCCTCATCTCAATTGGAGATCATTGACTCCAACTGGCATAGTATGAAATCTGGATGAAGAAAGTGGGGTCATAGAATGTATCATTTGCACCGCTTTATTATTGGGGTTGAGTAAAGGTTGGGAAGGCAGCTGAGAAGGTCGAAATGGTGGAGGTAACGGTAATGGTGGCATAGGTTGCCTCAACTGAGGAAATGATGGTTGAGGCATTGGGTAAGGTGCATATGTAGGAGGGTATAATTGCATAGGTGCATGATAGGAATTATGTCAATGATGTGAATGGTTTAGCCCCCTCCATCCTTGTTACCAAGATTGGGGGGGTTGTCCATATTGATATTGATTCCCCTGCTGCCAATGTTGAGAGTGACCAGTGTTAGGATAGTAATACGAATGTGCATTATAACCCAAAAAATGTGGTGGAGATTCAGGAACCATACCTGCACTTACCTGAGGCCAACTCCTTCTTGCTCCCATAGCATGCAATGATTCAACTTCAGGTTGTCCCCCTTCCAATACAACGTTAAGCTCAGGTATAGAGGGACATTTATCCGTAGCATGGTTATCTACACAAATTGCACATTTATTAGTTTCTTTAATATGTAGAGGACATTACCTTAAAGGATTCTTTCTTCTACATTTAAGACAGAAAATAGACAATATCTCTTTCTCTTCTACACGTTTCTGTTGAAACTTAAAAGAGTCTATTTGTTTACTAACAATATTCATTATTTCAACTTTCATATTGCCCATTTTGTTTTCTAATCCAATAATCATAGCATTAGTAGATTCGGTTTTTCTGTTTTTATTCTGAATTTCATACAAAAGTCACAGATTTGATCAAAATTCTTTTGAGCAATATCCCCTTGTTCTAATGGATTTAAATTATTTCTAGCATCATCAATGAGCCCATGTAAGAGCAAGGTTCTAATGGTACTTAGATCAAATTTTTGCTTTGACCTTTGAAGGATATACAGGAATATCTCCAAGTAGTCCTCTAAAGTCTCATCATCGTTTTGCACAATAGTAAAGATTTCATCTTGAATATCTCTAGTTTTATAATATTCCTGATATTTTGAGAAGAACACTCTCTTAATTTTCTCCCAAGAAGATATAATGTTTCCTCCTAGTCCCATGAACCAACGAAGTGCTGCGTCCTTGAGGGTTGCAGGAAACAACTTTAACTTCTGGGCATCAGATGAATAATCATAACTCCTACACAAAATATCAAACTCAAATAAGAAAGAGTCTGGGTCTTCATGTACCTTACCATAAAAATGAGGAAGATCTAATGGTGAAATGTTTTTCATTTGTACTTGTGTATCAGGATCCACAATCGGGAATCCGAAAGTGGATTGTTCCTCATTTACCTGATTTTCACCACTTCCTTCTGCATGGTCTTCCATATCTGCCATTGTTGTTCTTCCACCCAAACCGCTCTTAATAGGCTGAGAAGGTTGACTATGGATTCCAACAATCCCCTTCTTCCCCTGTATGGGCTGTGTCACACCTGAACCATTGCTACCAGGGCCTAGGTGGACTGTTCCTTCATGATGAGTCTGAGTTTGTTTGGACTTTTGCCTACAAAAGAAGCCCCAATGTGATTTTTGGTTTCAGATTTGTCAGTGTTTCTTTGGCCCCTAATGGGCTTCAGACCCCTACCTCTTTTAGGTATTCATTTCAAAAAATGACAAAATGAAATTCAATAAAAACTGCAAGTTTCAAAAAATAAATCGGCACCTATAAATTCCTTCAAACAATAGAAGCACACTACAGAAAAGATAATAGCAGACTTACCCCTATTGCAAAAAAATGGAAAATTCTTACCAATTCAAATCACCTCCTCGGCAACGACGCCAAAATGTTGGGTGCAGGAATTGCACTTGAGCAAACTCCTCAACACTTAATTGTCAACCCGAGGGTTTCGTAAACTTAGAGACGAAGCACAGGAAATGCCAGAAATGGTATGAAATTTTCCTATCTCTAATCCTACTTCTTAAAGGAAATGCTTTGCAGAATTAGACAGAAAATAATTGGAAAGGTAATTAACACCAAAGCAAATCTAGTGCTGGAATGTAAAAGAAAATTTGCATGTATATCAAGTAAAGAAATTCCACACAACGGAAACAATCTTAAATGTTGAAATGAAATTCTATGTTCATCTTCAGATAGATGGCTAATAATTTGACAAGTGGGCCCTTGCAAAATTCTGTCTTCCTTCTGATCTTCCTTCCACACAAACAACTTGTCCTTGCACTGTTACAATATGCTTGCACTAGTGCAGGTACAGTATCTCTATGCAAAAGTATATGTGACCTCCCTTACTGAAGATTTATGTCTTAGTGAAGGTGCTCTAAGCCTAAGGGCTTAGAGAACTCTGTTTCTATGACAAGAGACCAACTCTTGCACCAAAGCAGAGCTTCCTTCACTTAGTTTCCAAATTACTTTCGAAAATACTGAAAGATGTGCTAGAAAAGAATTGCAACTGTAAATGAAATTCTGAAGTAAATTATCTATGAAAAAGGAAATGCTTCAATTCATTAAACCTTGCAAAGGAAATAAACTTCATGAAATAAAAGAATTTCAAAAGAATCAAATAGTAGTCTAAGTGTTTTGCATGTGTTATCTAACTTTATTAATCCATTCAAAGATGCTTATGTTCTTTTCAAGTATAATATGTTTATGATGATTTTTATGCAACTGCTTCCAGATCCTCTTAAAGATGTACTTTTAATACCGAAGACAGTTACTAAATTAATGATTCATTCACTTGCGTAATAACTGGAAACAATATGTAGAGAAGTGATTCACTATTCACTGCAAAAGAATGATTAAACCAAAGTGCAAGCAACAACATGCACTGGTGCAAGAAAGAGTCCTCTGCATGATCCGATCAAAACGAGTTAAAACAGAGATTGAGAATAAAAGAAATGCAAGAAAGATATCTCATAAACAAAATAAACACAACTAACTCTCAAACCACAGATCCGTTTCACACATTAGCTACAAAAGATATTTTAAATTAGAACTTGAAAGATAAAGATTAAAACTATAACATCACACAACTGTAAACGAAATATCCACACCTTCTTTCTGAATAACGAAAGCGAGAGGGGTAAACGAGCTGGGTTGGCTAGGCCCTAGCCAACCAACTCGTTCCCCTTCTAAGGAATGAAAAAGCTCAGCACTTTGAAAGATACATCAAAGATAAACTAGACAATGTGTATGCAAATCATGACAATTCTCTTGTATTACTTGATTCGGCAAATGTACATGATAGAGTAGTCCAGCCCCAGAGCTGAGGCGATTACCGAATTAATAAAAAAAGTTACAATCGATGGTTCTCTACTTACTAGCCTTCTCCTACCTATATCTATATCATATATATCCTTTCGGCTCTAGCCATTTTCGCTAATTACAAACATTTCTTGTTCAGGTCTTTCGGTCGAACAGATTTAGAAACCGAAATTACAAATTTGGCCAGCAGTTATAATACACATGAATCTCGCTTGGACACAACCTAACTTTGGAAACTATTCCCTGATTGTGCGCCACCTATTATGCTGCTTCAGTTCATCAACAACTAAACTCGGAGTCAAGGATCAAGATCTGTCCTCATGGAAGATTTGGCTTCTTGGAAATCTCAGACAATCCTCGTGGCGGTGTAGGAATCTACCTGCACTAGTCATACTTATTCATAATTAATATTGAGTTCCATGATTACTCTAGGAAATTAATATGAGTTACAAGAGATATGTAAATAGGCATGAAATCCATATAAAATGATTAATAAAGTGTTGAAATAAATCTTAATATAAAATATGAGCATGTGCAAGAATGGGTAACTATCTCGTACTAGTGCAGGAAGGAAAGGTCTTTTATTGAGATAAAACAAAGGTTGATTTTGATGGAATTGGGGTAGAAAATAGGGCAGTTTAGGATACCAACAAAAGGCACTTTTGTACATGATTTTTCTACATTTAAGTTTAAGGAATCCTAGGGCCACCAGGAGAGGAGGTCAAGCCTAGATTAACTGAAGTCCAATTGCAGAGCTTGGAAAGTCATTTTTAGGGTTTTTGGGTCTTATGAATCCAATGGAGAAGGTTGCAAATCCATTGGATCACTATAGGTGCATTTAATCATAGAATTGACCATTAATCCAAAGAGGGCCTAGCCATTGAAGCAGGTCCAAGGAGATGTAGCCCAAGAGGGGTGAACTCCTTTATCATCTTTATGTTATGAGTCTGCTATGTTTTGTTTCTCTATAAATTTACTTGTTGTATATGTGTTTTAAACAACTAATTAACCCCATGAATTGCTCATAAAATAAACTCAACTTGACACATAATTCCTCACATTTTGGTTAATTTGAGACAATCCTAAACACATTTTAAATTAATGATGAGGGAGCTTGCATAGCATTAAAAAGTTTGCCCAACATTTCAAATCACTCAACCCTCTATCCCCATGCTAGACGCAAATAAGAACACATCATGAAAACAAGAACACCTCAATGCTCTACATTAACAAGATTTGTTTTTCATAGTTGGAATAGAAAGGAAATTTACTGGAGTAGAAAGATAACTTATCGGAGGAACCAAAAGATATTTGTTCAGTGGCCTTCTCTTTTCCTTTTGTTTCAACCCACAAAAACTCCATGACCCATGCCCATTCTAAATCGCAACTATGAACATAGATGCAATAAAAATACGCTAATCTGAGTGACAATTACCCAACATTGTGGTACAAAATAAAATGATGATGAGCACAATTCGCTTACATTGTTGCTATTTGTTTGTCCCCTATATTTTTTCTTTTGTTTCCTTTACTTTTCTTTTCAATATTGAATTTAATTATCCTCTTTATGATTACTAGGTTTGCAAGTAATTGGGAGAAATTGCGATGCATAAAAGCACACATCCAAATACAATACGATATTAATGATCCACAATTACAAGACTAGCTGAGTTATAATTTTTTTATTTCCAAATATTTGATCCATTTGAAGACCGTATTGACTTGGAATAAATAAATTTGAGATTACAATATTCAAGAAAAGATATCAGTCAATACAAAAATGTAGAATTTAACACATACTAAATATAATTCTAGGAATGAAAAACATGTATCTTATTATACCTTCATTTTGCAAGGTAGAAAATGGGCCATGTCTTGTGTGCTAATTATAAGAAAAACTAATTTTACAGTTTAGCCATATTTCTCTTCAAAAATAATCCATGGTTGTTTAAGAGATTAATCATAGAAATGAAGTGCGGTTTTTTAAACAAATGCCCTTCTCAATCTAGTGCAGAAAATGAATTTTTGTTTTTTCATTTACCAATAAATAATGTTATCTAAAACAACTAGAGTACAAAATAAAAGTTCATAAGCTACAAATGTAACTAATCGCACCGGAAGGAGCATTGAAGGAGAGTATTTCTGGAATGAAATGACATATTCCATTGCAATATAATAGCTGGCACTTATGGACATCATATAGATAATAGTGATTACCATAAAACTTTGAGAATGTGAGAAAAGAAAGGATCACGTCAATCTCACATCATGATTAGCACGTTGACCAGTTTTTTTGCACAATAAGAAAAAAAAGCGATCCTACACTTGCAAGGAGAAGATGATTCAACAAGGTTACTTTTCCATTGCGAATGTGCACCAAAGCTAGCAAGCCATCAACAAAGTCTTGTATGATGGAGACTACCTTTGTGACCTGATTTTCTCATAACTGGATAATCTCTACAGCATATTTTTCTAAAAAAAATTCTTCTCAAGTCATGCTGAAAATCTTGGATTTGAGAAAAAATTATTTTTTCCTAAGGATATATATCTGCAAGCCCTTCAGGGCATTACTTCCATAGTAACCTATTAATTCAGTCCAAGCACTAATAATCTACAATTTGGCACTGTGTCACTTGTCAATTAGGCCAGATTGGATCAGCCAGGTGAATTGCTCCACCAAATAGTAAACACCATCCCCTCCATGTTAGACAAATAATCCTCGATATTAGGTTTGTGTTATGGTGGGTGGTTATTAGAGTCCAAGAAGACCCAAAAACTGAATCAACAGTTTCTTGATGTATTTATATGTACATTATATAAATCATTCTTTGAGATCAGTTCCTAATGTACATTTGAGTTTGGTTTCCAGTTTGTTGTCTTACAAAGATATCAATGATCCGTGTTGACTCAACATTTGGATTTAACCAAGATATTTTACTCCCGTGATGTGGTTAGAATTTCTTTTTAACAGAGCATAAATGAACATATATGCATGCTTAAGAAAATTGAAACATAATGACAAACAACAAATCATCGACATGATATTTTGATAACGGAGTTCGTTCAGCATGGACTACGTCTCCAGGCCCAGTGTCAAGATGGTGTTGGTTGCTTCATTCAATGTTGGAAATGGTGAATATGTACATGGACTATGTTTTCTGTCATACAAGGACATGGGCCCTCTACATGAGTGACAAAGTCTTGCCACGAGACGTTCCACTACAGGAACTATCACTCACAAAAGACCTCCTATCAACATGACATAATCTTACACATGGTGACAATGAGTATCCTGCCATCATGGTGTCAAAGGGATCTCAACCAAAACACCCATGGTGACGATGAGTATCCTGCCATCATGGCAACAGAGGGATATCAATCAAAACATACATAACAATCCATGATGAATACATCTCACATGAAATAGACACAAAGATTCTACATCATACATTAAGCAGGAATCGAAACAACATAGTACATCTCACAACAAATGATCAAAGAAGTACATGACAACAACACTTCATATACCTCAACTCTGATTCTGACTGAAGAATTGAACACTCGGCTGCTAGATCTGAATGCACCATCAAAATCGTGGCATCGAATGGCATATAATAGACTGTCCACACTCTGCAATCTCATATTGTCACTCCAATCTGGAAAATGGCCGAAAAATAGAAGGCTCAATTGCAAAAGCTGACTGCACCACTGAATTTGTGTCGTTGATAAGTGTAAAATCGACTATCCATCTGTCGAATTTTGACACTAGAAAAGTTTGGGCCTGTAGGAATCTTTTAGATTCCCTCACGATTCTCCAAAGATTCCCTCCTTCGGGTTGATTGGAGATTTGCGACTCAAATGAAAAAATTGATCTCGCCATTGAGATCCTTGTGAAATACTTAAAAGAATGAGTATAAAGTTGGCTGCATTTTGGATCTAGGAAATTTCAACCTCCAAAGAATCTAGAATATTCTTGAAGATTCTCCTCCATTGGGAATCTGCAAATCCGCTACTCAAAAGGTGAATCCAACCTCACCATTACGTTCCTTACAAAAATATGAGAAAAATAAGTGTAAAATTGATTACATTCTGACAAAATGAATTTTTACCTCCCAAGGAATCTTCAGTATCAAAAGAATAGTCTCTGAGAATCTGTCTTGAAATGCATGTCGAGGTTCCGCCTCTGGCCTGCAAATCATGGTTCCGCCTAGCACATGGTTCCACCTGGGTGCAGTTCCACTCGGACTCCGTTCCATTCACTCCATGCCCATTGGTGTCGTTTTATTTTTTCCCAATCAAATGAAATGAGAAGTATTTAAATATGATTAATGGCGGATTAAACAAAGGAGCCGTCTGGTGTAACGGTGGCGTGCTAAATTGGGTAGGCAAGGTCACAAGGTCGAACCCCCTGCTCTTTCGTTGCATAATTTTGGAGTTTAGTTTTGAATTAGTGCGTTTCAACAGTTATGGAATCATTATAATGATCTGCCACATTTGTTTTTGCATTTAAATATGGTATGCATTGGTGTTTGGTTTATGTGTTGTTGTGAGGGTTCCTGGGAGGCAGGTTGTCCACACCGGTTGGGTGGGTTCAAGCCCCACCACTATCGTAATTGACAAGTGGCATCTAAGGAGGGTGTGGCTCGGGTCCACCTGGGGTGGCCCGCCTAATATATACGTTTATATATATACTCTATTACACGGTGGTTGGGGATGGTGGGGGTGATGGCCCGTCGGCCCATTTTTTTAATTAAATTTTCAATATATGGTTTTATATGTAATACATCCGATAGAGGTGGTGAGGGTCATGGCTTGCCACCTATTTTAATATATTTTTTTATTTTCATAAAAAACCAATGGTTGTTTTCAAATTTTTCAAAAATAAGGGATATTAGGAAATTTAAAGAGGCAACAATTTCGCCCGCTTTCGGGAGCTAAGTTTCCACGCCAGTTGACGATGAATTTGTAGGACACTTAAACCTAGCCCAATGCCAAACTTTTACCAAAAATTTGACTGCCTCTATCTCCTCCATACGAGCTCGGATTTGAGTGTCGTTCACACCGTTAGAATTAGGGCGACGAGCACTTTGATATGGCTCTAGTTTGGGAGCAATTTGACCACTTTGAATTTTGATCCTTTCTGAGTCCTCTAGGACTTCTTCATGTTTCTAGAGCCACGTAGATCAATCCTCCCCACTGAGGAGCTTTTGGTCCTCCAAAAGCATGAAAAATAATCTACAACTTCTTTATACATTGTCTACACCACAGATGTATGATAAGTAACCCTTCGTTCTCCTTCACCTTTGTCCTTTGGAGCCATAAGCGATGAGTCAACACCTACACTCTTTGCAAACTTGTAGTACATTTCTACAAATTACATGCTGGATTTACAAGATCAACTAATTACCCAAGCATGCCATACTTGCCATGATTTTATAACACATACTCGGTGGTCAAGTTTACATAAAAATGGAAACAATACCCTAGCTATGAAAACAAGGCCACAAGATTATTGTCGCCTAAACAAGTGATGGAAAACACATCATCACTTTTACAACGTAAACTACAACAAATGATTTACAAAATGAGGCCATTATAAGCTACCCAATCTAGAAAAACCATTTCTTTTTCAACAAAGTGAACCACGATGAATGTGGTGGTTTTGCTTGTTGAACATTTTCACTGACTAGTTTCGGCACGAGCGATTTGTCCGTAGTGTGCTGCTCTAGATGGACCCCCCAACATGTGGCTCTTTGATGACCACTTCTGTTGTAATGACTACATAAAGTCTTCTTCCTCCAGATCTTCTTAACATGCTTCTTCTCCTACTATGGAGAAGGCATTTCACACCTCATCCTCTTTCATTCTGCCATTCTCTTCCAGCAATCAGCCAATACATGGTTATGTAAACCACACAAATTACATGTTTTTCGATGCCATGATTTATGTCCATCATTAAAAACATGATTGTAATCGAAATGAGCATCCGAATATGGAGACTTTTTATACCTTTCCTTGTTGTCTCTAGTGTAATTATGGCGATGAGAGCTTGCCTTAGCTCTTTCCATACAATGGGCACTACCATGGGATGATGGTGATGTGATCCCTTCATTCTCTTTCCTCGATGGTTTCAAAAATGTCTCGCAAGCATCTGACACCCTTGAGCATTCTCCTTCGGTGCATCCCAAGCCTGCAATTTGAGGTTTCTTCTCAACCTCTAATGGTTGAGTTATGCCTTGGCTATTAACACCAAGTCCTTCTTCCTCCTTGTATATCATCCTGGTAAGGAACCTCAGGTTTGTCTCTGTAATTGGTATCTCCACATTTCCAACAGAAGTTATACTATGTGAAGATGAAACTGAAGGGAAATCAACATATTTTACTTCCACTATCGAGTCAGAAAGAACTAATGAGGGCTTATCATCATCTTTTGTTGGTGGTTCACTGGTGGTCTTGGCGCATTCCCCAACTTCCTTCCCGACATACCCAAGCCGTGCCCGACAGGGTAATTCCTCTACTTTGATGGGGCTGATAATGCCTTATCCATTAATACCCAAGCCTTTTCCTTCATACCCCATTCTCTTTAGCATTTTGGAGCGAATTCTTGTGGTATGATTTTAAAAAATAGCGAAATCATCATCAGGAAATATACATGAAGCCAAAGAATTACTTTTTACCTCATAGGGGTCACGCTGTAGCTTTTCCAAGGCCTCGTCCTTAGTTGGCAGCTGTCGTAGCAACCTCTGTTTCTCCTCTTTCTCTTCTCATAGACGCATCTTCAATTTAGCGTTATCTGCTTGAAGACTCTGGTTGTTGTGCTTTAGTTCTTCCAGGGCCTCTTCTGTGGCTCGCAACTAAAGCTGCAATTGCTGCTTTTCCTCTTTCTCTTCTTGTAGAGCTTCATACATTATGTCCATCTTTCCGGACACTCTAAGCATGGTCTCGTACATCACTTTGTCATCCTCCATCATTGCTTTTCCTCTTTCTCTTCTTGTAGAGCTTCATACATTATGTCCGTCTTTTCGGACACTCTAAGCATGGTCTCGTACATCACTTTGTCATCCTCCATCGCTGCACGTCCCATTGTTCACACTCGCAATTCACATCCACGCGGTGACAACTCTGATACCAAACTTGATCCGAGTTGACTCAACTTTTGGATTTAACCAAGATCTTTTACTCCCGTGATGTGGCTAGAATTCATTTTAACAGAGCATAAATGAACATATATGCATGCTTAATAAAATGGAAACATAATGACAAACAACAAATCACAGAAATGAGATGTTGATAACAGAGTTCGTCCAGTGTGGACTACGTCTTCGAGCCCGGTGTCAAGATGGTGTTGGCCGCTTCATTTAGTGTTGGAAATGGTGAAAATGTACATGGACTATGTTTTCTGTCATACAAGGACATGGGTCCTCTACATGAGTGGTAAAGTCTCTCCACGAGACGTTCCGCTACAAGAACTATCACTCACAAAAGACCTCCTATCAGCATGACATAATCTTACACATGGTGACAATGAGTATCCTGCCATCATGGCATCAAAGGGATCTCAACCAAAACACCCTTGGTGACGATGATTATCCTGCCATCATGGAAACAAAGGGATCTCAATCAAAACATACATAACAATCCACGATGAATACATCTCACATGAAATAGACACAAAGATTTTGCATCATACCTCAAGCAGGAATCGAAACAACATAGTACATCTCACAACAAATGATCAAAGAAGTACATGGAAACAACACTTCATATACCTCAACTCTAATGCTGACTGAAGAATGGAATACTCAGCTGCCAGATTTGAATGCACCATCAAAATCGTGGCGTCAAATGTCATAGAATCGACTGTCCACACTCTGAAATCTGACACCGTCACTCCAATTTGGAAAATGGATGAAACATAGAAGGCTTAGTTACAAAAACTAATTACACCACTGAATTTGTGTTGTCGAGAGGTGTAAAATCGACTATCCATTTTTTGAATTCCGACACCGGAAAAATCTGGGCCTCTAGGATTCTTTTAGATTCCCTTCCGATTCTCCAAAGATTCCCTCCTCTGGGTTGACTGGAGATCTGCAACTCAAATCAGAAAACAGATCTTGCCATTGAGATCCTTGCGAAATTCTGAGAAGAATGAGTATAAAGTTGGCTACATTTTGGATCTGGGAAATTTCAGCCTCCAAAGAATCTAGAAGATTCCCTCAAGATTCTCAAAGATTCTCCTCCTTTGGGAATCTGAAAATCTGCTGCTCAAAAGGTGAATCCAACCTCGCCATTTCATTCCTTGTGAAAATATGAGAAAAATGACTATAAAATTGATTGCATTCTCACAAAATGAATTTTTACCTCCTAAGGAATCTTCGGCATCAAAAGAATATTCTCTGAGAATCTTTCTCAAAATGCATATCAAGGTTCTGCCTGGGGCATAGTTCCACCTGGGCGCAGTTCCACTCAGTCTCCATTCCATTCACTCCTTGCTCCGTCAGTTCTATTTCATTTTTTCCCGGTCGAATGAAATGAGAAGTATTTAAATGTGATTGACGGTGGATTAAATAAAGGAGCCATCTGGTGTAACGATGGTGTGCTATGTTGGGCGGACGGAGGTCACAAGGTCGAACCCCCCACTTTGTTGTTGCATAATTTTGGAGTTTATTTTTGAATTATTGCGTTTCAACAGTTATGGAATTGTTATAACAATCCACCACATGTTTTTTTGCATTTAAATATGGTATGCGTTGTTGTTTGGTTTATGTGTTGTTATGAGGGTGCCCGGGAGGCGAGCTGGCCACACTAGCCGGGCGGGTTCAAGCCTCACCACCCTCAAAATTGACAAGTGACATCTACAGAGGGTGTGGTTTGGTTCGACCAGGGGTGGCCTGCCCAATACATATATTTATATATATATTACGTTACACGGTGGTTGGGGTCAGCGGGGGTCATGGCCCGTCGACCCAATTTTTTAATGAAATTTTTAATAGATGGTTTTATATGTAATGCATATGATAGAGGTGGCTGGGGTCATGGCCCACCACCTATTTTAATATATATTTTTGTTTTCATAAAAAACCAATGGTTGTTTTCAATTTTTTCAAAAATTAGGGATATTGGGCAATTTAAAGAGGCAACAATTTTGCCCACTTTCGGGTGCTAAGTTTCCACGCCGGTTGACTGTGAATTTGTAGGACACTTAAACTTGGCCCACTCACTAGTATAAAATGAGAAATCAGTGACTAGGTGACTAGAAAAGTTAGTCACCACAACTTTTCCAAGTGAAATACTACAAAAAATGAGCAATTTTAAGAGATCGAACTAAAAACGACTAACATAAATCACTAATTTAGTCGCCGGTTAAAATATGTGACTAGCTAATAAATAATGCAACTAAAAATGACTAACATGAATGACTAATTTAGTCTAAGAATGAAAGTACAACTACCTAACAAGTACTACAATAATTTGAATTAGTTTTTTATGTCAGCCATCTTAATTGTGTCAAGCAATCTAAACTTACAAGTGATAGGGGATTGAAAGGCTATTAAACATCGGTTGAAAGGTTATCCTTCCTTAAACACTTTAATTTTAAAAATATATTTTTTAATAAAAATATATATATTTTATGTAGTTTTTTAAATTCTATTCATTGAATCTATTGGATCTAGTTCCAATTTGAAATTAATTTGAAGAGCAATTTTAATTTTTAAGATTATAATATCAAATAAAAACTAATTTAATTTCATATTAACCGACCTAGATCCATATTAATGCTGGATATATCAAGCGCTGAGAGCGATCCAATCTCTCGAGGTGAAAACTTTTTTTCTAGTGCAAAACTTGAGGAAATGTTTGTACCTCGAGAGATTGGATCCCTCTCAACACTTGATAGTTATAGGGTTAATATAGATCTAGGTTGGTTATATAATACTATATAATATCTATATTTGTATTTGTGTCTCTTTGTTATTCCCTCTCTCTATCTCACCCCCCAAACATACACACGGTCTCTCTCCCTCTCTTCCCCTTCTTTGTCTATCTCTATCTTCCCCTTCTCTCCCTCTCTATCTATATCCTTCTCTCTATTCCCTCCCACTCTCCTCTCTTCCTCACTCTCTCTCCTTGACTCCCTTGTCACCCCCTCTCTCTCTCCACCTTTCTCCCTCTATGTTTTTCTTGTTCCCTCTCTTTCATGCCCCCTCCAATTCCATCTCTATCTCCCTTCCTTTCTATCCCTTATCTCCCACCTCCTTCTATCTCTCCCCCCCAAATCAATCTCCCTCTCCCTCGCTCTCTCTCTTCCATCCAACTCTATCACTATATCCCCCCCTCCCTGTCCTTCTCCATCTCTCTCCCTTTCCCTTCTCTCCCTATCTCTATCATCTCCTTTTCTTTCTCTTCCCTCCTCTCCTCTCTCCCTAACTATCTCTCCATCTCTCTCCGTTCCCCTTCTCTCCCTATCTCTACCATCTCCTTTTCTTTCTCTTCCCTCCTCTCCTCTCTCCCTAACTCTCTCTCCATCTCCCCCTTCTCAC
Organism: Pinus tabuliformis; assembly: GCA_031772625.1. Taxonomy (NCBI): domain Eukaryota; kingdom Viridiplantae; phylum Streptophyta; class Pinopsida; order Pinales; family Pinaceae; genus Pinus; species Pinus tabuliformis. Next base: position 290,839,572 of record CM062817.1, read on the forward strand.
TCACCTCTCTCTCCACCTCTATCTCTCTATGCATTTGTTCTTTCCTCCATCTCTCTGCCACTCCAACTCCATATCTCTCTCTCTCTCTCTTCCTTCCTCTTGCTCCCTCTCTCCCACCTCACTCTCTCCCCCCCATCACTCTCTCTTTCTCTCTCTCTCTGCCCTCCAACTTTTTCACTATCCCCTTCCCTCTCTCCACCCCCTCCCCAACTCTCTCTTAAATTTGATGACATTGTGTTGTGTTTAAGAAATTATCTAAATTAAAAAACCTTAATTGGTTGTAAAATATTAAACCTATATTTTGGATCAATCATGTCAAAGAAAATAAAATAATAAAAAAATTTAAAAAATCAGGCAATATATTTAATCGATTATAATTAGTCAATTTGCTTGCTCTCATCCCTTGGATCCTTAGCTAAGATGGATATATATATATATATATATAACCGACATAGATCCATCTTAGCTTAACTTTATTAAAACCTCAATTTAATTTTTATGGGAATATTCTTAATAGTCATGAGGATAGAGGGTTTAGATATATCTCAAATTGTAACTTTTTCCCTTTTAGATTCAATTAAAAAAATGTTGAAAAATTAAATTAATATAAAATATTTTTACTATGAAATATGTTATGGTTTTTTGGCATGTGGTATTGATAAGCCATGGTATTGGCCCATGGTATTGTAACAAAGCTGATTTACAAGTTAATATCCATGGTAAAGTGAGGGTGAATATCCATGGTTAACAATCTATTTTGATTTAAGTATTGGGGTTTTCGCAGTGCATTATATTAGATATCATTTTGGGATTCAACTGCATTAAGAAAGTCATTAATCTATGACCATTTTCATGAGAGGTAGTCGTAACTGACTAATTTCTCATGATTTTTGAATAGTCCACTTAACACTCATTGCATCAGGCGATGCTCACAGGGGTGAAGAAGTGGGATTGAAACTAGCGAAATGAATCGCATAGCGTCAATCATCACTTCCGGGGCTTGCACCCGGTAACTAGGGAGGTCACCCATCCTAGATCGCCTCTGGCTCAAGCGCGCTTAACTGTGGAGTTTTCCCCACAATCCAGCCCACTTAGCTTGCTACCCCATTTGCAAAACCTTGGCAAGTATTGTGGAGGTTGAATCCCAAAATGATATCTAATATTTTGATTATGAAATAATTTATGTTTTTTGGGGTACGTGGTATTCATAATCCATGGTATTGACCCATGGTATTGGTATTGTAACAAAGGCTATTTTTTATAAGTTAATAATATCTACCGTAATGTGTAGGTTAATATCAAAGGTTAAGAATCTTGTCATATAATATTTTGATTGTGAAATAATTTATGTTTTTTGGCATGTGGTATTGATAATCCATGGTATTGTAGCAAAGACTATTTTTTACAAGTTAATAATATATACGGTAATGTGGGCGTGAATATCCATTGTGAAGAATCTTGTCATATTATTATAAAATATTTTGGTTGTGAAGCAAGTTATGGTTTTTGGACTTATAGTATTGATAAGCCATGGTATTGGCTCATGGTATTGTAACAAAGCCTATTCACAAGTTAATAACAAAATCAAAATATAACAAATTGAATTTTATTATTTTTATTAATTTAACTTTTTATTATTAATTGAGGCCATATTTAAATGTTTACACTCATCCCAATATCATTTTTAACTTCTTCTTCTTCTTTTTAATTTAGCGTCTTACGCAAAAATAACAAATTCTTATTAAAAATAAATCATTTAACCCAATTGCAATTTATATATTTTATTTTATATTATAAATATTTCTTTTATTTTTTCCATTATAAATATTTATTTTCTTTTTCATTTCTAGTTTAGCACTGGGTTCAAATAAAATATTCACAGATTACAACATCACATTGTAGCACTACACTTTATATCTACGTGGAAATGCCATAAGAAGGAATACCATCAACGTGATCTATGGATTTCATGGGATTTGAACCCCAGATGGAGTTTGCATGGGAAACACCTTAGGAGAGCATCAACGATTAGATGGAGGAAGGGCAAGGTCATTAGGCATGGAGATTTTGGCCATTTGTACATGGGTATGAATTTGGACTCTTGAGAGTTCTTCCTTTTTACTAATGATGATTTTTGTTCTTATGGGTAAACAATTTCGAGCGTCTATATGATGAAAGCATAAATTTCATCTAGAGTTGAAGGTTTAATGATTATGATAATGTAGATCTTGATTGCAGCCAACAATTCATCAAAAGACAATGCACAAGTAAGCATTTTGCATGTCTTTATTGTACAAAGGGTTTAATGATTATGATAATGCAGATCTTGATTACAGCCAACAATTCATCAAAAGGCAATGGACAAGTAATCAATAATTCATTAAAATACAATGCACAAGTAAGCATTTTTCATGTCCTTATTATACAAAGGATTTAATGGTTATGATAATGGAGATCTTGATTGCGGCCAACAATTCATCAAAAGGAAATGGAAAGTTAAGCATTTTGCATAGAAAGTGGACAAGTAAGCATTTTGCATGTCCTTATTTTAGATATTAGTTTTCTCCTCCCTAACTTTTCTAGGGGTTAGAATGCATGAAATTTTATTTTTTCTTTTCACCTTTTTTTAGTGGTTTATTTTTTGTGTAATGGAATCTACCATGTCGAAATTCAAAGGGCTTGAGTGATGCAAGAAAATTTTCTGGTATGATGCAAATACTAGACCTTTCTCAAACTTTGTTACATGAAATTAAAATTTCTTGTAATCATGAACATAAAATCTTTTCTGTTTCATCCTTATATTCTAATCTCAATACCTACATTTTTAAACCATGTTACTATATTTTAAGTAGAATATACTTAGATCCAATAAACCTTACAACTCTCCAAATCTTAGGTTAATTTTAGCTAAAAAGAAGGAACATGAATGGATTTTGTAATTTAGACTAAATGCTGGCAAACAATGATTAAAAATGGAAGAACACAAATGGTTTGATAAATTTTACCCACCCATCGATTTCCGAGACCTTTGTTATTATTCTGAACCTAAATAGTGAGAGTAGAAGAAGAAGAGGATCTTGGATGAGGTGGACCCTGACCTTCTTGATACTTTTCAAAAGATGGGCTTGCCCTTTACTAGAAGAAGAGATTGACCAACGTTGTTGTAGATGTTGTTTTTGACAGTGTTTTCATTGCTACCATGCATAGGTAGACTCTATAGGAAGTTGAGGTTATCTTTTGTTCGTTATAAGAGGTAATTCAGGAGTATCTTGATCTAGTTAGGAAGTAGCTTGGCAGGGTTGTTCCTCCTGCTGATAACTATTATGCTGCATTGTATTTTTATTTTTTTTAGTGATAGCTCCTTCTATTAAATCCCCAAGCACACTTTTTTACCCATGGAAATATCCACTTATTTCAGGATGAATGAGATGGAGATTGGGCAATTTGAGAGGACTCTTATTGTTGTAGATGCGAGGAATTCTCTGTGGTGAGAGGCGTTATGTGACATATATTGAAGGATGCACTCCACCATTTTATGACACCAATCATCTCCATGCCACAGTAGTGGATCTCTATTGCACAAAGGGAGCAATGATAAAGTATTCCACTGTAAAGAATTGGTATGTTGGGGATGAGGAATGAAAATGTGGGATTTATAATTTTATTACTAAAAGAGTTTTTTGTGATGGAGACAAATAAAGGATTTCATGGACCTGAGTAGAGATTGGTTCAACAATCATCTGGAAATACTCAACCATTGTTTTGAAAGGCGATGATGCAATTGGAGAGTTCTATTCTGTTGCCTTGAAAAACAAATATCAATGGGGGGGGGGGGGCAAAGATGATCCATATAGGGAAGAATTGCAGGAGTAGGATTGTTTCTAAAATTATATCTATATGAAAGTCAAGGAACTACTATAGAGGATTAGTGCAAGTGAAACCAAATTCTCATAATGCAAGGAATTTTTCACAGTGTGATTCGATGCTCATCAATGACCAGGCAACTGCAAATACTGATCGTTACATTCAGGTACAATTTGAGTTTCATTCTAAGGTCTCTAATTTCATTTATCGATAGTCCTTCTTGTGTCCTTATCTCTCTTAATTTCATTGTGGTAGGATTGGAATGGGTTAAAAAATCAAGCATATCATTGAGTAAAATAGACACCCACATGTCACTACATGTCATTGTGCATACTCTCTGTTTTTTATACAATTATAAGTGAGCAATATGATGTGTTCACAACTAAAAATCCTAGCATGCATGATGAATCCAGTGTTAACATGGAAATCGAAACCAAGAATCATAAAATATCAATAAATTTGTGACATGAAGTAAAAAACACAATAAAATATTCTATGCCAACATTGTCTATCTAGTGCAAGATACTACTAATGTTTCATAATTTTCAGATATGGTGTATGTCATGAAGATACCCTGAAGCAAAGTTACTGACTTGAAGATAAAATGGTCAATGCAACTATTTACTTTAAATAGGCTAAATTTGGGTATTTAAAACAAGTTCGAAAATAACTAGAAATACCACCCCTATTTATTTTAAACAGGTTAAATTTAGGTAATTAAAAGAAGACTGAAAATACTAGAAACACCACTCCCAAGTCATTTTATTTCCAGTTGTACAAGATAATATTGAATAAAATTATGAGCACTTCCATTTAAATTGACTATACATAAAATAAAAAACAAGGTTGATGCTTTTAAAAGCTATATCCATCATTATATATAAGATATGACAAGGATGACTCATAATTTTAAAGGCTATATCCATCCCAACTATAAGATAAGAGTAGATGAGATGAGAAAAAAGTTTGTCTTGATATAACATATAAACGTCATATTACTTATAACTCATGTATATTGTATCTTATTGTGCATAGAAATATGGAAGGGGAATGAGTAAGCATTTTCTTAAAATTTCCCCTTGGTTGGATATAACCCATTCAATGCTATTTTTTGTGGAGTATTAAGTTATTAACCAAAGATTAAAAAATGTTAGTCTCTTAAATGACTGGAAAAGGATATTTAGAATTTTATATAGAAGTTACATTTCACATAGCTATATCTACCCTCACGTAACTATAATATTCCAACTCCATTTTTTTATATAGAAGTTACATTTACGTGTTTTAGATAGAAGTTACATTTTACATAGCTATATCTACCGTGACATAACTATAATATTCCAACTCCATTTTTTCACACTTCTCAACATTTTAAAGATTTGTCTATTTTAGTGTGATTATGCAATTAAATAGTTGATATTGTTTAAGACATCTCCTATTTGCAACATTTTGAATTCTTAAGTGGGATCTTGGGTAGGCTTTTCTTACTACCATATATCATGTTTCAAGTAGATAGTGTTGTATAATTCATCCAAGAGACTTTACGAGCAACCTTGAATTGCATGCTTGTTTCCATTATACATCTAATATTTGCAACCTTTTCCACGTGAAGAACTAAATAGCCCATGTTAAACATGAATCAAGTACCTCAAAAATGGGGAATATCAGTTATTCTATTTCCAGAGGGGGGTAGATCTAGAGAAGGCAATGACAGCTATCATAACTGGCTTTTTTTGAGTTGTATTTAATGAAATCCCACTAGAATTTGCTACTAAAGTAAATCAATTGATGAATTTGAAGCTTGAAGGTAGTGTTTAATATGTGTTGCAAGGTATCTCTATAAAACTATCTATATACATGATTATAATGCCATGAGATGGTGTCTCAATAACACTATTGTTCGATGACGGGTGTTAGATGTAGATAGCTTTCTCATGTCCTACAAGTAAATCGTATCATTATATTTCTATGAAATCTCGGAATGTGTTCAAAGTTTGTCTTAGATAAGGAAATATGTATGTACTCTTGAATTTATCTATGTTGTAATAATATCAAGAATAAAGTTGTCATTGCAAATAATTGGGATCTACCATGTAATTTTACTTTACTACATGAAATTATTGATTTGTTAGATCCCAACTAGTTAGGGTTGAATTTATTTTTGTTGTAATGAGATTAAGAATAAAGTTGTCATTTTAATCACTGAAATCTACCATGTAATATTTATTCACTACATGAAATTTTGTATTTTTTAGAGCCCAACTTATTAGGATTACGAAGAGTCCTCTTTCATGACAATATTTATGAATGCTTTATTCTTGCTCAAAGAATTACATATTACATAAAGGTGGAAAATAAATGAGATGTCACTGAATGGCTTCTATTTTGAAATGTGTGGAGGGAGTATAAAATAATTTTCAGTTGCATGCAAATATTTTGGAGAACTCACTAAAGTGCTTCATTTTCCTCCTGGTTAATTCCAATTCTACTATCCTAATGCCTCTACAAGTCCTTCTCCAAAGTGATCCCTTAACTATCTTGGAGGGAAATTGATTGCTTGACTGGAACCCATGGATTACAATTTGATTAGGAGCAAGGGATGAAAAAGCTTCATATTCTTCAATATATTCCACAAGTTAAAATCATATCAAACAATTTCCTTTCTATTTAATTGATACAACAATCACTCGAGCATTTGTTAGGATTTTGAGACTTCTTTTTTTTTTGAAGGTTATGTTCTCAATTAAAGAAATATCAAAATTTAAGGAACATGACTCTTTTAGAACAAGCAATAAGGATATTTTTAACAGTGATATTTTTTTTTCCATTTGTTTTCATAAGTTATCTATTGCCTGATATTTTTAACATGTAACTTAGTTGGTATGATTGTGCCTAAGGTTTTGTTGAAGGTTGAATACTAAATTCTTAAGGTGTTATTTTCTATGGTGACGTTTTACTTGCTTTGTTTATATAGGTCATCTAGCCGCATAGTGGCCACTATTGAATGTTGAGGTATATGTCGTATAAATATTTTATAGTCTACTTTATTTTATATTCAAGTATTCATTGTCTTTCATGTCTTATACTTTGCATTGTATCTTCTTTCATTTTCAGGGGAGGAACTCAATATTGATGGTAAGAAGTTGAAATTGAAGAAAGACGAGAATAATAACATAGGAGCGAAAAATGCAAAATGAGAGAGAGGAGAGAATATGTATAGTGATACCCTTAGAGCCAATATCTTGCATAAGACACACTCATAGAGACTGATGGTCAAGCCTTCAGAGTTGGTGAATTCACTTGCAATGCTTTGGCAACACAATGATAATGTTTTGAAATGATGAAACAATATTTCATGTGTAAATTGTAGTCCAAACGATATTAAGTTGGAAACTCATATTGTAATACTTGATATTCTATATAATAAAATTTATATGGTTGAAATTATTTTTATTTGCACTTGATATTATTTAGTTTTGTAATAAACATATGTAATTTTGCATTATCATATTAGATAAACATGCACATTGTATGGCATTTTTTTAAAATTTAGTCGCAAAATCATACTAATTAATTTATGTTGATTAATAATGAACACATAAAATCAATCTAAAAATACTAAATTAGTAGTTTATATTAATTAATGATGAACACGAATAAAATGAATATATGACTAAATTAGTCATTTATAATGATTATGAATGAAATTAAGTGAAATGAATAGAAACTACTAAATCAATCGTTTATATAATGAATATGAAAATACCAAGAAAAGATAAATGACTAATGCAAAAGATAGATTTTTTAATTAAAATGATGAGTAAATTTGCATATATACGACTATTAGTAGTTAATTTACAGTATCTTATAGCACGACTAAAATTTAGTCATATTTCTTTGGTCATTAATTGGTTTCAAAGGATGACTAACATTTGCATATATATGACTATTAGTAGCTAATTTACGGTATCTTATAACACGACCAACATTTTGGTCACATTTCTTTGGTCATTAATTGGTTTTCTTGAGGATTCATATAGTAATATATTTGGTCATTAATTGCAACAATTAATGACTAAACCAATGAAAAAATAATTTCTAAATATACTACTAGATGGTAAAATTGAGGAAACCAATAAATGACTAATATAAAAATGACTAAAAGTTGGTCGCATTATAAGATACTGTAAATTAGCTACCATTGGTCATCGACTGAAAAATGGTCATTTATATGCAAATTTTAGTTGTTTTTTTAGTAACTAATTAGCCATTTTGTGCTAGTGACTGCCCAACTTTGACCAAAACTTTGACTGGTTCTATCTCCTCCATACGAGCTCAGATTTGAGTGTCATTCACACCGTTGGAATCAGGGCGACAAGCACTTTGATCTGGCATTGGTTTGGGAGCAATCTGAACACTTTGTATTTTGACCCTTTCTGAGTCCTCTGGGACTTCTTCATCTGTCTGGAGCCACCTAGATCAATCCTCCCCACTGAGGAGCTTTCGGTCCTCCAAAAGCATGAAAAATAATCTGCAACTTCTTTGTACGTTGTCTGCACCACAAGTGTCTAATAATTCACCCTTCCTTCTCCTTTGCCTTTGTCCTTCAGAGCCATAAGTGATGAGTCGACACCTGCACCCTCTACAAACCTGTAGTACATTTTTGCAAATCAAATGTTGGATTTACAAGACCAACTAATGACCCAAGCATCCCATACTTGCCATGAGTTTATAACACATACTCGGTGGTCTAGTTTACATCAAAATGGAAACAGTACCCCCACTATGAAAACAAGGCCACAATATCATTGTCTCTTAAACAAATGATGGAAATCACATCATCACTTTTACAACGTAAACTATAACAAATTATTTACAAAATGAGGCCACTATAAGCTACCCAATCTAGAAAAACCATTTCTTATTCAACAAAGTGAATCACGATGAATGTGGCGATTTTGCTTTTTGAAAATTTTCACTGACTCGTTTCTGCACGGACGCTTTGTCCGTAGGGCGCTGCTTTGGATGGAGCCTCCAACATGTGGCTCTTTGATCATCACTTCTGTTATAATGACTACATAAGTCTTCTTCCTCCAGATCTGCTTAACATTCTTCTTCTCCTGCTGTGGAGAAGGCCTTTCATGCCTCATCCTCTTTCGTTCTGCCATTCTCTTCCAACACTCAGAAAATACATGGTTATGTGAACCACAAAAAGTACATGTTTTTGGATGCCATGATTTATGTCCATCATTAAAAACATGATTGTAATCGAAATGGACATTCGAATATGGAGATTTGTTATACCTTTCCTTGTTGTCTCTGGTGTAATTATGGAAATGAGAGCTTGCCTCAGCTCTTTCCCTGTAATGGGCACTATCATGGGAGCATGGTGATGTGCTCCCATCATTCTCTTTCCTTGATGATTTCAAAAATGTCTCGAAAGCATCTGACACCCTTCAGCATTCTCCTTAAGTGTATCCCAAGCCTGCAAATCATGGTTTCTGCTCAACCTCTAATGGTTGAGCTATGCATTGGCTATTAACACCAAGTCCTTCTTCCTCCATCTACCTCATCCTGGTAAGGAGCCTTAGGTTTGTCCTTGTAATTGGTATCTCCAAATTTCCAATAGAAATTATACTATGTGAAGATGAAACTGGAGTGAAAATCAACATCTTTTACCTCCACTGTCGATTCAGAAAGAACTAATGAGGGCTTCTCATCATCTGTTGTTGGTGGTTCACTAGCTATCTTGGCACATTCCCCAACTTCCTTCCTGACATACCCAAGTCCTGCCTGATGGGGTAATTCCTCTACTTTGATGGGGTTGACAATGCCTTGGCCATTAATACCCAATCATTTTCCTTCATACCCCATTCTCTTCAGTAGTTTGGAGCCAATTCTTGTGGTATGATTTTCAAAAATTGCGAAATCATCATCAGGAAACATACATGAAGCCGAAGAATTAATTTTTACCTCATAGGGGTCATGCTACAACGTTTCCAAGGCCTCATCCTTAGCTTGTAGTTTTCGTAGCAACCTCTATTTCTCCTCTTTCTCTTCTCCTAGAAGCATCTTGAATTCAACATTATCTGCTTGAAGACTCTGGTTGTTGTGCTTTAGTTCTTTTAGGGCCTCTTCCGTGGCTCGCAATTGAAGCTACAACCACGGATTTTCCTCTGTCTCTTCTTGTAGAGCTTCATACATTATGTCCATCTTTTCAGAAACTTTGAGCATGGTCTCATACATCACTTTGTCATCCTACATTTTTTCACGTCCCATTGTTCACGATCACAATTCACATCCACGTGAAGACCGCTCTGATACCAAACTTGATCTGAGTTGACTCAACTTCCAGATTTAACCAAGATCTTTTACTCCCATGATGTGGTTAGATTTGAATTTTAATAGAGCATAAATGAACATATATGCATGCTTATTAAAATGGAAACATAATGACAAACAACAAATCATAGACATGAGACGTTGATAACAAAGTTTGTCCAGTGTGGACTACGTCTCCAGGCCTAGTGTCAAGATGGTGTTGGTTGCTTCATTTAGTGCTGGAAATGGTGAAGATTTACATGGAATATGTTTTCTGTCATAAAAGGAAATGGGCCCTCTACATGAGTGATAAAGTTTCTCCACGAGATGTTCTGCTACAAGAACTATCACTCACAACAGACCTCCTATTAGCATGACATAATATTACACATGGTGACATTGAGTATTCCACCATCATGGTGTCAAAGGGATCTCAACCAAAACACCATGGTGACGATGAGTATCCCACCATCATGGCAACAAAGGGATCTCAATCAAAACATACATAACAATCCATGATGAATACATATCACATGAAATAGACACAATGATTATGCGTCATACATCAAGCAAGAATTGAAACAACATAGTACATCTCACAACAAATGATCAAAGAAGTACGTTACAAGAACACTTTACATACCTTAACTTTGATGCTGACTAAAGAATGGAATACTCATCTGCTAGATCTAAATGCGCCATCAAAATCGTGGCATCAAATGGAATAGAATCGACTATCCACTCTCTGATATCTGACACCATCACCCCAATGTGGAAAATGGTCGAAAAGTAGAAGCCTCAACTGCAAAAACTAATTGCACCACTAAATTTGTGTCGTCAAGAGTGTCAGGTGGTATAAATGCAAGATTTACACCAACATTTAATTTGTCAATCTGGGTAAGTAAACTTAGAGGCATAGCACAATATATGCCAGAATATGACCTGAGGGATCTGTTAAATAAAAACCAAGCTCTTGCAAGAAATTCAAAAGGAGCATCATTCAGGAAAAAGGAACAAGACTCTTCAAAACACACTTCGGGAATCTACTTTTGGTTCCTCTTTTGGGTTGAGTTGACTCCTGCAGTAAGTCCTCCTCAGTTGTCCAGGGGACAAAGGAATGTAGGCCCATTCAAAAGAATGTGATTTAAGAAATAAAGAATGCAAAACCTCTTAAAAAGTATTGCTATGTTGCAATCATGAAACTAGAAATCACACGACAACTTCATTCCAACTAATCTAAGGAAAGAATCAAGATAATAATGCACCGCTTCTCTTAAAGACAATTCAGTAATTTAGTCGTAAGAGAAATATACAATAAGAGCCAATATATAATTTGGGTTGTTTACCCTAATCTTATTAAATACTTCCTTATAATATATGCAACATTTAATTATAATGAAAAAATTTGTGAGCGTTTTGTCAACAAGATTCACAATATTTCCTTATGTTGATCCTAGCATTTTCTTGAAAAAGTGCAGGAATAAATGTTTTTATGCAAAAGTGCAGGAATGAGTCTCATATAATATTCAAAGGCAATCATGAATACATGTTAAATTAAGTGGACCATAATTCTTGCTTAGCAATTATTGCGTTATGGAAATAAAATTTGTTATGCAGCAATGGGACCAGGGTAAATCTTTGTAATAATAAATAAGAGACGCAGTTAAAACATTTGCTGTTTAATTTAGTTCAGCCTTTATGAAAATACATCCAAAAGCATTGATATTAAACTTAAATAACCAGAGTAGTAAAATAAATCTTTTGGAATGAAATTGAAAATTAAATGACTGAAATAAAAGATATGAAATGAAATTGCAAAACCAGAAATTCACTAGTGTAGGCAGCGTGCTTGGACTGGCCACATGCTTGTACTGATCTTTCAGAAATGAAATTAATCATGAAAAGAAAAGCTTATGTAAATTGAAATCAAATACTTCTAGACACTATGCAAAGAAAAATGCAACAAATGAAATTAAGAGGTTTGGGGCAAAGGATTGGCTAGTGGGTCAAACCATCCAGGACGTTGCCCTTGTAGCAATTAAATCACAATCTTCATAATAGTATGGAGAAACAAAAATGCATAATCGAATGTCAATTTGAATTACTACTGAATCTTGTTACGTAGCTATAGAATGATGCAGCACTGACTCCAGTGGTCCCCTCCAAGGATCATCCCACTGAGTGCACAGCTCCTCCCCTCCTACCAACAACTCAATCCCCTGTTCTGCAATAAAAATACAACTTAAAAAATGTAATATGTCATCCTCCTCACACCTACGTAACTCCTCTCTTTTATATTGTTCTTTACATGATAGTTTCCTTAGAAAATATCGTGGAGATTGAATCCAAACTGATATTCATTAATAGAATATTAGTACAAACATGTACCTATTGAAGGAATGAATATCTGACACGAATTTCCCAAATCTTGCCATTTTCTACAATTTTGGAAAAATCAGTTTTTTAAACAAAATGCCTCCAAAGAACTTCGCGTATCTCCTTAAACATTACAAATTTGTGAAAGTTGTTTGGAGGAAACCTATTTTTTTATATTTACAACAATAAACTCTCTCAAAAGTTTTTGGTTCAACGCCATTACCTCGGAAATCATGCCTGAAATTGACTGTTTAAAATCTGAGATCCTAAAATTCTAGAAAAACAGTGTATAATTATAAAACTGCCTCAAAGACCATTATGTAACTTTTACAACATTACGAATTTTAGAAATATCTTTGAGGCTTAGTCAATTTTCTATACTAGGACCCAAACCCATATTCCAGAATTTCACTATTCGCCTTCACCCGCATAGAAATCGAGGCGGAAGTTATTAGTCTGGAAACTGCTACGAATTTGGGGCTGAGGAATTAATTATTGCCTAAACATAAATCCATACGACCTGGGTGTATCTTAGCTTATGTGGAAGTGTTCAAACACCATTTTACACAAAAACCTCTTTCATATTTTCCTAGAAATGTGTCAATGTATGAAAGTCCCAAATTAGTGCAAGCATGTTGTTGGAGGCATGTTGGTGCAGGCAGAGCTGGTGCAGGAATGTTGGTGCAGGAACAACTAGTATAGGAACTGCTACTACAGGAATTTTAGCACCTGCCACAAAAGAGCCTGACATTAATGACATTTTCACATTAAATTAACAAAACAAGAAGAGTTCATAGATCAACAACTCTCATCTCTAAATGCCTCTAAGTAATAATTTAATAATGTGTAAAATGAATAATAATGATTATAGACACTTAGTATAGGAAAAAGTTAAATGATGAAAATTTGGACAAAATGGAGGCTCAATAGAGAGGTGTAAAATCAACTATCCATTTGTCGAATTTTGACATCGACAAAATATGGGCATGTAGGAATCTTTTAGATTCCCTTGCAATTCTCCAAAGATTCCCTCTTCCAGGTTGACTAGAGATCTGCAACTCAAATCAGAAAACTAATCTCGCCATTGAGATCCTTGTGAAATTTTAAGAAGAATGAGTAAAAAGTTGGCTACGTTCTGGATCTAGGAAATTTCAGCCTCCAAAGAATCTGGAAGGTTCCCTCGAGATTCTTGAAGATTCTCCTCCACTAGGAATCTACAAATCCACTACTCAAAATTTGAATCCAATCTCATCATTGCGTTCGCTGCAAAAATCTGAAAAAAATGATTGTAAACTTGATTACATTCTCACAAAATGAATTTTTACCTCCTAAGGAATCTTGACATCAAAAGAATATTCTTTGAGAATCTGTCTCGAAATGTGTGTCAAGGTTCCGCCTTTGGCTTGCAAATCATGGTTCCGTCTGGGGCATGGTTCCACCTAGGTGCAATTCTGCTTGGCCTCCATTCCGTTCACTCCATGCTCCATCGATTTCGTTCCATTTTTTCCCAGTTGAATGAAATGAGAAGTATTTAAATGTGATTGATGGTGGATTAAACAAAGGAGCTATATGGTGTAACGATGGCGTGCTATGTTGGGTGGGCGGAGGTCACAAGGTCGAATCCCTCGCTCTGATGTTGCATACTTTTGGAGTTTAGTTTTGAATTATTGCATTTCAACGATTATGGAACCGTTATAACAATCTGCCACATGTTTTTTTTGCATTTAAATATGGTATGTGTTGGTGTTTAGTTTATGTGTCGTTGTGAGGGCACCCAGGAGGCGGGTTCAAGCCCTGCCACCCTCGGAACTGACAAGTGGCATCTGAGGAGGGTGTGGGTGCAGTCCATCGAGGGTGGCCTGCCAAATATATATGTTTATATATATCTATATATCTATAAATAAATAAATAAATATATATATATATATATATATAGATATATATATATATATATATATATATATATATATATATATATATATATATATATTTCATTACACAATGGTTGGGACCAGCATAGGTCATGGCACATCAGCCCATTTTTTTTAGTTAAATTTTTAATATATGGTTTTATATGTAATACATCTAATAGAGGTGGCAGGGGTGATGGCCCACCACCTACTTTAATATATTTTTTTGTTTTCATAAAAAACCAATGGCTGTTTCCAAATTTTTCGAAAATAAGGGATATTGGGCAATTTAAAGAGCAACAATTTCACCCGCTTGTAGGACCTAAGTTGCCACGCCGGTTGACGGTGAATTTGTGGGACACTTAAACCTAGCCCACTGCCCAACTTTGACCAAAATTTTGACTGGCTCTATCTCCTCCATATGAGCTCGGATTTGAGTACTGTTCATACCATTGGAATTAAGGCAATGAGCATTTCGATCTGCCACTGGTTTGGGAGCAATCTAACCAGTTTTAATTTTGACCCTTTCTTAGTCCTCTAGGATTTTTGCATGTCTCTGGAGCCACCTGATCAATCAGAGCAAAGTTTAATTATGCCATATTCAATAGAATAAGCCACTAGTATTGTGGCCCTCCTGTGCGCTCTTTTCTCTGCGATGTTTACTCCACCTCAAAGAAGAAGGGGATATTTAGTCATATAGAGAAATTTGGAGCCATTAGGGGACTTTGACAAAGGAACAATCATAGTTTGTGATCTTTGGTTATTTTTGAATTGGTAGAAGAAGGTGGCTGCTGATAACTACCATAAATGATCGGAGCAAAGAGAAATAGGCCTAGTGCCACTCCGAATTGCGGTTAGAAATGAGATTCAGATGAAGAAATGATGAGACGTTGCTTGTACTTTACTTGTTGAAAGAGGAATTTACATCGAGTTGTTTGCTATTTGTTAAAGAGCCATCAAAGAATTGTCATTGGTTTTTTCTATGACACTAACCGAGAAGATGACCAAGACTACCTCTCATTCTTCATGCCCATTTGAAGTTATGTGTTGTGAAAGTTATGGTCTTCACGCGAAGGTCGTGGTCTATGGAGAAACTGAGAAGGGTTGTCACATCATTGTAAATGCTTGTGGACTAGAACAATACAGTGCCAAACAAATAGTTTTGAGCCATGTTGATCATAGGGAGAGTCAGCTTGTCATTGGACAAGGGAATTCAAAACCACATTTTAGGTGATGTTTATTTGTGTTTGATTCTCACTCTAGAATTTTTGTATATACTTGTGGATGTTTTGAATGATAAGAGAGTTGAGAGCCATGATTTGAAGCTTTAATCTCACCACACTACCAAGAAAAAGTCTGTGTGGTTTGCTAACACAAAGAGGAAAGCCTCGACCTATCCTCTTCCTACAACACCGCAACCCAACCTTATATATTAAATGAACCGAAAATAAAAATAAAAAATTATGCTTGAATTTGAAAGTGTTGTTTGAATTCTAACTCGTAATGTATACCTGTTGAAATGCAAAGAAGGTGCCTGTGACACAATTTTGAACTTCTGGTGAAACAAAACAAAAGAACTATTATTGTCGTGGGTTAGAACCTGGTGAAATCGATGTCAAATAGATCAATAAGTTGCAGAACCCCCGAGCCTCGTGGATCTACAAAGGCATGTTAAAACCCGTGTAGGTTTGAAAATTACATTTTTTTATTAATTGTCATTTTTTATTTGTTGGTGAATTGTGGTGTTTGTCATCGATGGATTGTGAAGGTTAAGACAAGAAATCATGTACATGATATTGGCTCTATTTTTGGGTACCTAGTTGTTGTTCTTGCACTTATGGTTTGAAGAGAAGGAAAGACTACACTGAAGAAATAAGATTTGCACAACAGAAAATACTGCACTAGGTAAAACTATCCACAGTAAATATTGTTTTGTTACATTACTTGAGAATATAACTTCGGTTCTAGACGTAGTAAAGTTGCAATGATGTATTCAAAAGGTATGAGGATGGATTAATTAGCAATTGATAGCAAATTTCATTCATGTCGAGCATTTAATATTTTGTCTTCGAAATCACAAGACTTTTGGCAAGTGTATTTAATGAAGTAATAATTGTTTGAAATGCCAATAAGAAATTGCTCTAGACAATTATATTAAAAAAAAATATTTTCCAAAGTTAAAAGAAACGAAGTTAGAAGTGCGTGCATCGGAGTAACTCTTGGGATTATAACAATCATGTTTTGAAGTAGTTTTGAAAAGTAAATTATTTTATCTCGTGGCATATTTTTGGTTCAAATATTTGAGAAGTGGCTTATGAGGAAGCAAGAGTGTCGTTGACTTTGTAGTATCATTGGTTTTGTGCACTTGAAGGATTTCCCTTCCTCTTTTACAGTGTCCACGGGTGCATTTTCTGTTGAATTCGACACCTTATATTGACTAAAATGGATCAAATTAAAAATGTCTTAGATATATTAAACAATCTCATTAGTTTTACTGTTGATGAAAATGTAAATATAAAAAAAGTAATTATTGGTGATATTAGAGTCCATATAGATGATGCATTAGAGACAGTTGAATTTCTTCAGATTGAGTCTCATGTACATCGAGATGATATTAATTCCAAACAACAGTCGAAGAGTAATAAAGCCATTTCATGAGAGAATTTGGATGCAGTTAAAAGTCCTAATGTGAAACCTGTTATAAGACCTTGGGAAGAAATTACACATAACAAAAACAGAACTAATGTTGGATATGATAAAGATGTTTATTTTCATGTGCCTTATTTTTCTAAACCTATACAATTTCGGAGTGTTCGATTTATGGATGGTGTTGTTCCATAACAAATTGATCAATGCCAGCAATGTGATAGAGTTGGACATGTGAAATATAGGTGTTTTGATCTTCACCCATGTGAGCATTCTAGTGAAAAATTTGCAGAATCTAATTGTAGATCTGGGGTGTTTGTGAAAAAATACCTACTTTGAAAAAAATCGGTCGAATCAGAGTCCGGATGAGGGAAATATTGCTGATTTAAAAATTAGTTGCGTTGTAGACATTTTTGGGGCGCCGAGTTTGCAGGTCATATATGTATTTTGTGGTGAAAATTTTGCAGAATCTAATTGTAGATCTGGGTCCTTTGTGAAAAAATACCCAATTTCAAAAAAACAATCGGTCGAATTTGAGTACGGCTGAGGGAGATATCGCTAATTTAAAATCAGCTCTTTTTTAAGAATTTGTTGTGACAACGGGACAGTTGCAGCGCGAATCTCAAATTCTAGTGCCTAGATTGGGATTTATATCACATGGAAAGATGCATAATGGTTGTTCCATTTTTGAAAACAGGTCATGATAGGGATTCTGAGCAATATTGACTAAATTGTGGCCATTTCAAATTTTCGCCAAGTAAGTGATTTTTTCTCAAAACCCTCTTCATGGCGGTTCTATATTTTACAGGAAAAGATAATGGTATTACTATTGAAGAATTCATAGAAAAACAAAAGTCATTATGGGTAAAACAGTGGAAAGGTTTAGTATGGCCTAGTATGAAAGATGAGGCTGCCAAATGGTTTAGATCAGTTGAGAGCAAGAAGTTGTACAACCTTTCAGATGAAGAATTTGAAAAATTCATTTTAGACAAATGGTCTCATGCTAGAAAATAGGAGAATGAGACATGTAAGGGGTTATTTTCTACTGCTATCTCCTTATTATAGGTTCATGGATATATTCAAAAGGAGAAGATCATTGTGTCTATAAATCCTAGTTGCAAGAAAAAATTTAAAAATGTTAATTTGGCAAAAAGATTGCAAATTCCAGTTAAACAAATGGAACACACATAGTTTAATAATGAGCTGGTGCAAGTTTATAAAGATTTGAAGATTTCTATGGACAAGTATGTATTGCATTCTGATTTTTATGCTTCAGATATGGCTAATGTGGATGTTGTTTTGGGATACAGTTGGATGGAATCTGTGGGTACTATCAATATTAATGTGCAGAAGAAATTCTTGAAGCTAGTATAAAAAGAAGAAAATTACATTACAGGATATTTCCATCAATAAACAGGTAGAGTCCATGGAGGCTGAAGCAGAAGATGTTCCAGGGACTGACACATCAGATGATGAGTCCTTGATGGTCGAAAACCAAACACAAACATCAAACTAGGTATGAGAAAAACAGGTAGAGTCCAAGGAGGCTGAAGCAGAAAATGTTACAGGTACGGATACATCAGATGAGGAATCCATAGCTGAATTAATATTGGAAGATAAGCAACAACAACAGACACCACAACATGTACCAGATAATAATCAGGCTCCATTAGGTGGTGATTTAAAGAAAGATACACTGTTAGTTAAAACTTCAGCATATCATCGCCCACATCACCCCGCAAGAAAACAACCTACAAGATGGCAATGAATTAGCAAAAAGGACAACAACCCCTGCATGACAGATAGCGAGGGGTGACGATCCACCCACAACACATCAACACAAAAGAGCCTCCAGGGTCCACTTCCATCTCAAGCGATCGAGGAACCAACTAGATTGAGGGTTCACCTTTCTCTTGGAGGGCTAGATGCACGTGCATGGTACCAATGGACTACTCTTTTGAGTAGATCTTATTATTTGTGTTCTTCCTATGTTTCGGGGATGAAACATGTTTAAGGGGGGTGGAATGTAGTATACCTAGGGGGGATAGTATGGGGTATAGAGGGAGGTACCCAAGGGAATAATGTAATAATGGGATGGGCCATAATAATAAATAATGTGGTTAACCTGTATCATGTAAGGAACCACAAGTAGTTAGCAATAATGTAATAAGCCCATTGTATTAGATAGATGATATTGAGGGAACCATGGTAATGACCCATGGTATTGTATGTATGAGGCCTATATAGAGGCTGGAGACTCCCCAATGAGAGATGTCAAGGATTATTGTATGAACAGGCATATGGCTTGTGGAGTGTTCTCCTTCCTTAAGGAGTGAATGTATGGTGTTTCCCTACCTTAAGGGTTTGATCAATAAAGAAGCATTTCTATCTATTTCCATCTTGTTATTTCTGGGTTTATTTCTATTATCATATATTTTTGGGTCAGATCTATTACAATTTCCTAGGAGTAACAATAGTTCAAGGGACGTGGCTAACATGCATGGAGGATGTGCTTTGTCGAGTGTAACAATAGCTCAAATGACTTGGCCAACATGCATGGATGATGTTCTGTTAGTGTGGGCATGTGGCCCACAAACAAACCCACTCTATCATCTACTTCTACATGTGTGCTGATGCATTAAAGTGTGTAGCATGTTCTTTCTCCAGGGTTGGGCAATGCTTTGACGAATGTGACACTTCTGCATTTTGTAAAGGATTTCACTTCCACATTCATGTTCATATTCCTAGTGACTAGATCTCATTAGTTAAAATTATAAACACCAATATAACTGAACTAAAACTACTAAAATATAACTTATTTACCTCGGCTAAGTTTATTCTAAACAGCCTAGAGAGATTATGTTGGATCTTGACCATAAATTTATTATGTTGGATATTGACCTGTTGATGCCTCGAAAATCGCTGCATCAACATCGGGGAAAACCACCTGGTCTGGACCTTAAAGGCAACTCCTTTTCCGTTTGGTGTGGTGGCGTCGACTGGATATAATGGGACCAGTTTCCCAATGGTTTGTAAATAGGATGGATAAGTTGTTGATTATCTATTATCTAATGATAATGGATGGATGTTTTATTCTAAAGTGCAAAATAATAAAAAACTAATCTACTCCGAAAAATTTCCACTTTAGTGTAACTTTTGATGATCTTTATTTATAAATAGGCATATAGATGACTCTATTGACAAACAAATACATTCATTCATATGATAATTACTTTGTTCAAATAGTTGAACAAAGTAATCATTAAAACATTATTACACTATTATTTATATATCATTGACATAAATATGATTGAAAGTGTAACATTCCTTAAACATTCAATAGTGATAAGTATAAGGACTATTGTTAAAACACATACATATATCCAATGATAGCAAGATTGAATAAATGTTGATTCATATAAAAGAATGGAGAAAAGACACAGTTAATAGTACCATATGTAATTCGGATCCCTCCCGATATCAATCGCATTCAAATTCTGCGTTATAACTTAGAAATACTCTCACAAAAAGTAGTAGTGCATATCTCGTCAAAGCATTCTTCATTAAAATTCAGAATATAGGTCCAGTCTTCATAAAAAAATGTATCAGAAGCACAATAGTGTGACTTCCCGATCCAAGTTTATAAAAAAATTAAGGACCCTTTCTAAAGACATGAAAGGGTCTATAAATACTATCTAGGCTAATTGACTATGAAATAGAAAATTCTATTAGGTGGTATAACCAAATCATAAAGAATTCCTTAAAATAGGCCTGCTTGCAGTCGATAGATTGATTCACTGTTTCGGCCGATCATCCTTTAGCTTGTGCTGGCAGATAGTAAGCATTGGTTGCAATTCTGGAGGGTGACTCAGATGACAATGCAGTTGAGCTGAATACGTAGCATCATGAATTTTTGGAATCATGTAACTGATTGCATCAGTTAAAAATTTCAGTGCTACCCTTTGACTGTATGGTTTAACTAGGAAGAATCAAAAGGTGTCCCAAGTTAAACTTTGGATGCCTGCGATTAATCGCTCCTTCTTTTCCAATTCTTTTTTGCAAGTCTGTTCCAATGTTTTAGCTGATGGTAGTTTGCTTGGAGTGCACTGTGAAATCAGATTAGACAGATAAAGAGTATCATTAATTAACTCTATCAAATTACCAGTTGCTAATCTACATCTTGAATTTTCCCTTTCTGCTTTCATTAATTGTGACTGCCATTCTAGAAAAAGAATCTCCTTGTGTGATTCTAGAATTTTAGGCAGATTTGCAGCTTGTCCCTCAGTAGTTTCTTGCCAGGCTAGAAAGTTTGTTAAAGTCTCATCGACCTGTTGCAAATTCTACCTGGCGTCAACTGATTTGTCAATCATTGATGAAGAAATATCACAGAGGGGCTCAGTAAGGGAAATATTATGACATAGTAAATTTAATTACTTAATCAATGCCTTATTGATCTAAAGAGCTTCGGACTTGAATTCTGCTGGTTGACGGAAACTCTTGAACCTTTCCACCTGTTGAGATAGTTGAGTGATTTTCTCATCCTTTGTTTTACTCATTTTCTTCATTCATTGTCTTCAGCTTGGCCAATGCTGTGGATAATTCCTTTTGTTTCTGCACTACGATTTTGGTCTATCCTCTGCTTCTCCTTGAGCAATTTCTCATTTAGTTGGTTGTTTACTCACTGCTGAGCTGCTAACTGTTGTTCCAATTAATCTACTCTCTACTGTTTTTTAGATACCTATGCCTTCAATGAAACAATTGCCTGATCTTTTTCTTTTAATAAATTGCTAACCTCTGATGCTTTATCCATAGTAGCTGCCGAATAGGCCCCAGCATATTGAGAGAGTTTTGTTAGGTCTTCAGAGGGATTGAATTCTTCTTCCCATACCACATTAGTCATTTCTGTTTGTGCAGGTAAAAGGGAAGATTGATCAAGCCTTCTCCTTTTCCTTTGTATTTTTACTACAGCCCTATGCTTAGGGCTGTAAAAGACATCTAAAGGTGGTATGTCTTCTATATGAAAAATAATTTCATCCGATGGATCCTTAGGAATTATTTCTACATCTTTGCTAGTGGGTAGGCCACTAGTTCCTTCAATTGGAACCGTACTTGTTGCTGTCTTGTGACCAATTGTCACTTCAAGCGTATTAAAACCTTATGAATTCTCAGGATTGATTATAATGGAATCGAACTATTGCCATTCTTTAAGGAGCTTGGGATCAATCTGAGTATCTATATCCATATGTTCACTGCCTTTTTCTTGTTCTTTCTCCTGTTTTGGCTCTTTTCCTTTTTCAGGAATTATTTCCATAGTAGGAGATTTGTCAACAGTTTGCTATTCAGGCTCGCTTGACTGGATTTCTGGGGTAGTGGCTAATAAGTTCAGAGGCAGAGTTTGCAACCTCTTTTCTCTAAGCCTATTAAACACTTCCAGCCCTTCATCTTTATACCTGATCCTGGCCAATGCTTTTACCTGAAATAATGATTCTGCTGAAGAAAACAAGTCATCAAATTCATCCTTTTCATGATCAAACTTTGTAAGTTTGGCTTGTTCAAGAACATTATAGGCAACTTTTCTTGGATCATATTATCGATTGGGAATTGTTGCAAGATTGAGCATTTGCATTTTTTCTGTTTCCTTTTCTGCATGTTTGTAATCATGGAGAGTGTAAACACCACATCTTAAAGGAAATGAAGGCCATACCTGCTTCTTAGAATTTCTAAGGGTTTTGGATGTCACTTTTGTTGTTATCTGATAGGCCAATTCTCGAGCTAACAACTTATTGGGCACATATAAGGAAAGAACGAAGCTTATCCCCCGTTGTCTCACTAGTTGACCCTTACCCCCTTTTATTGGGGTAATCTAGTATTCAGAGTTTTCCTCGATTTGGTACCGCTCTCGTGGCCCGTACTGAAACAGTGCTTTACCCCTAGATGGTCCAGTCAACTGCTGCGCCTCAACGCATTTCGGGGTGGGGTTTTGTAAGGCTACCAAAAAGCCTTATATATGTGAATTTGTCTTCCCCGAACCAATTTCCTACAATAGTCAAGTCGACCACTGCTTCTTCGGAAATCCTAGGGGCAGGTTTATCAAAAATAGCATAGTAGATAGGCAACATAAAACCATTACAGATTTGGTACAAATGATCTTTGTAGTGAGCTTTCCATAACATCTGATGATAAATGTGGATTGGCTTAGGGTCCTGGGGAGTCCATATCCATCCGAGTACCGGATATTCAGAGTTAAAACAGATTATCCATAATATAAGCACTATAATAAAAAGGGGGAATGGTCCTGGTAGTTTTGTGTGAATTTGATCTAAATTCAAGAATTGCAATGGCTAATTTGTCAGACAATATGTTTGCCAAATCCATCACATAACTATTGACTACTTCTTCCATTAAAGGAACCATTTCAATGGTGAACTTAGCAGAGTCATGTATCCCCCACATTCTACACATCATAGCCCCAACATAATAGTAAGGAGAAGACAATGATTCCACAAAGTACTTACCTAATGATTC
Organism: Pinus tabuliformis; assembly: GCA_031772625.1. NCBI lineage: Eukaryota > Viridiplantae > Streptophyta > Pinopsida > Pinales > Pinaceae > Pinus > Pinus tabuliformis. The sequence continues at coordinate 290,863,214 of CM062817.1, forward strand.
ATGTTTGTGCTTCTCGGGATTCTGTCTCCACTGCTTAATTGGGGCCGATTCTGTCTCGTTTTCATTTGCAAATTTTTCAAGGAAAGCTTTGTTGTACCTTTTTTCAGGCTCAGGCAAGTGATACATTTTCCTTAAATCATCAGGCTGAAATGAGCCAAAAATCCTCCCGTCAACTGTGCAAAATGTTTTGTTTGAAACTGGAATTTCTTCTACCACCCATCTCACTACGTCAGTGTATGGAAGAATCTTTTCTCGTGCTGCTATTTTGTGCAAATATGAACAAGCTAAATCTTTGAGGGATGCTTCTGATTTGCTAGTTGAGTCAGCTGTGGCTTCTTCTGATATTTCCTCAGGCTCCTCTGCTTCAATTAAATTTTAAATGCTCTCCCAACTAGTATTTCCAAGGCTAAGGCACATAGTGTCTGAAATTAACCCTTTTTTACTTGGCCCTGGATCCTTGGTTGGCTACACTGTTGCTGTAGGAGCCGCTGTTGCTGCTGATTTCTTTGATCTCTTTCCCATTTGTTTCAAATTTCTTATTTCAGCGGAGTTCTGCATAAGCGATGAGAAAAACGTGATACAGAGAAATGTTGCTATAGACCAATATGAAAGAATTATGTCGATCAGGTGATAATGGATTATAGTGAAGTTGCGACGGATAAAATCTACAGAAAAATCTTCCTTTAACTGCTTCATTGATAGCCGTTTAACCTGTCAATCATGGTAAACGAGGTTTTAAATTCCCATCACATCGTCTATATGCCAAATGATTCATTAAAGCATGGCTTAGAACTCTTTAATGGATAATCAGAGGTAAATCGCGAATCGGTGATCGGTAACGTGAAAAGAAAGGCTTTAATGCTTTGTTTTAAACATTTCTGATCATCGAAAGGTGATATGATGCATGCAAATTTTTTAAATACACTCTCGAGATATGTGCCTTATTAATGCATCGCAATCGGGAAATGGATTCGGGTTTATTACCATGTCATTGTGATTTCGTCGATCGCCGATTGCGATATGCCTTATCGCATCGGAGGATTTGAGTATGCCTTTTAATCATGTGTTGACTGTTATTTCCGATTTCCGATGGCGATATGCTTTATCGCATCTGAGAAATTAAAGGGGCCCTATTATATTGCGATTTCCATTTGACTTCCCCAATATCCGATTGCGATATGATTTTCGGATCGGAGAGAATAGATGTGTCTTTGTGCTTGCTTCCTTTGTGTTGCGATATGCAATCTTCCGATCGCTTTATCGTAATAACAAAGAATTTTATAATTTTTTAAAGACCCACTTAATTTCTATTCAAAAGGCTTTCAAAATATTTCATTTTACTTTAGGTATTTTGATAAGGGTTTTTCTTATGATGGGTTAACACCAATTTATTCACACGTCTAAGTTTATTTTAAAAGGGACCCTTTTCATATTATGATTTTTATATAAAAATTTTATGAAATGGGGGGGTTGTTGTACAACACAACAATTGGCGATTCACTGGGAGAAACAATTATCTCTGAGAAATTAATTAAAATACTTAAACTTTCTTAATCTAGAAATCTTAAATGATAAAGAAAATCTAATATAACTAGATAAACATAGATTCTGAAAGTAATGTTAACTATTTCTGCTATTTCCTTCTCTTTTCTAAAATTAAATACATTCTAAGTTTTAAATCAGCCTTAATTGGTTGATAATGATAAAACAAAAGACATTTCCAACTTAGCTTTATAATGACTCCTTTGTCATAGGTAGAGCCTCTGCTGCCAGCAAACGTCTATAGTCTCGACAGGGATACCTTTTAACCATTTGACTATTCATTATTCCATCCATTTCAGAGTATAATTAAAAAGAATGAATCCAAAAGATATGTTTCCATATTTTTGTATTACTTTTTCTTTTTTCCTTAATTTTGTAAGATAAAAAGCCATTGTCTTGGTTTGGTGGCCAGCTGTTGACAATGCCATTCACTAGTTGTAATTTAACTGAACAAGTTGGCTTGTGATGATACCCCTTGTCTTATAATTATAAGCCATTACCCTATTTTGGTGTGCAGTATTGGTAATGTCAGTTGAACTATTCCCCTATGATCATGGTAAGTAGGCTTATGATAAGACCTCTTATCTTTTATATCAAATATATTTTAGAATTACACTCTGAATAATTATAAACTTTAGTGGATGGGATGAATAATTTTCTCCTTAAGAGAACATGGATGACAGGGTAAGAGTTGAAGATGCTAAGATTGAATTAGTCTCTATTTTGTATTGATAACTGTTTTCAGGATTTTTAAAACATTAAAATGATTTACAGTAGTTAGAGAAGATTTCACAAAAATAAAATGGGGTTTTCAGAATCTAAATATACCTAGTTTCCTAGAAATTTCCTTCTCCTTTAAGGCTTCCATTTCTTAAAAGTAATTATCAAAACTATTTTCTTTTGAGTAACTTTTTCAATATAGTAAAGACCAATGGGAGGCTTTTTACAACTTTATTTTCCTAGGATTTTAAACAAAATAAGTTATTCACACAAATTCTGCTGAAAATTGAATATTTACAACGGGAGAAGGGGTTACCTCCTCAATTGAAGAATTTTTTCAAGATAGGGCCGTTAACAGGAAGAGAATCTCTCTTTCCTGATAGATCTTGCAATATGAATGTAGAAGGGCCTATCTTCTCACTGATTTGGAATGGTCCAAGCTACATTTTCTGAAACTTAGTATGTTTTCCTTTATCCTCATGGGCTTTGTCCCACTTCAAAACTAGATCACCAACTTGTAAATGTTTTGGGCTGGATGAAGTTGTATCAAAAGATGACTTAATAATCTGCTGGTGCTTTGCATGTATAACTCGGGCCTTTTCCCTTTTTTCTTCTAGTTTCAAGATTTGATCATGTCTTAGTTGAACAGAAGATTAGGGACTTTCTTCAATAAACTGGACTAAAGCTATTGATGGAAGTACTAGATTTGCTGATATGACAGCTTCCTTTCCATATACTAGACTAAATGGAGAAGTGCCTATGGAGGCCTTCTATGTTATTCGGTCATCCCATAGTGCAAATATCAAAGATTTATGCTAGTTTTTATGATTTTTCTCAATAGTTCTCTTAATGATTTTAATAAGATTTTTATTGGTGGATTATGCTAAACCATTACCCTGAGGGTAGTAGTTAGCAGAACACTTCAATTTAAACCCCATTTTGATAGCAAACTCAAATATAGAATTTCTAGAGAAATAAGATGCATTATAAAAAATAAGAGCATTTGGGACACCAAACCTGGTAATAATGAACTGATCTATGAATTCAATGATTGCTTCAGAGTTTGCTGTCTTCAAAGGAATTGCTTCAATCCACTTAGTAAAGTAATCGTTAGCTGTAAGGATATACCTATGCTGCTTGGATGAATGTGGAGTGATTTCCCCAATGATGTCCAATCCCCATTGTTCAAAAGGTTGTTCAATGTTAACTGGTTGCAAAGGGAAAGTTGACTTCCTTTGTCTTCCACTAGTGGTTTGACAACTTTGGCAATTCCTTACATATTCATGAGTATCTCTGAATAGGGTGGGCCAATAATATCCAACATGAATGATTTTGTGAGTCGTTGTATCAGCTCCAAAATGTCCTCCTGTTGGTCCGTCATGTAGCTCATGCAAGACCTTTTGCGCTTCAGGTTTTTCTAAGCATCTTAATAAAATCGAATCATAATTTCGTCTAAATAATACATCATCTACAATTATGAAGTTTTTCGCTTTCAGTCTTATGGCACATTTGTTTTTATAGGAAAGATTAGAAGGAGCATATCCATTTTTCAAATAGAAAATCAGATCTGCATATTGAGATTCAGGATTAGTGATACTTATCTAATTGATTTCTTCAGTATCTTTTGTACCTTCAGGTTCCTGAATATTGGATGCTCCTGCTAACAACCTACAAAAACCTTGGCCTTTGACAATCTTTGTTGGTTTGATTTCTAAGTCATATTCTTGTAATGTTGTGACCCAATTTTCTCTCTTTTCTCCTAATTCCCTTTAAACTAGTAATTGTCTTACTACCAAAAAAGGAACTATAACTTTTGTTTGAGCTTTTAAGAGAAAAGGTCTATAGTGTTTAATGGCTTTGTATACAGTAAAGGTTTGTTTTTCAACTTCCGAGTAACTAAGTTCAGCTCCTTGAAGATTTGAGCTGTAAAATGAGATTGGTGCTTCCAAGTTTTGATCGTTAATTTGTGTCAGCACTGCTGCATAAGATGAATCAGATGCAAGGGTATATAGCATGAAATGATTTGAAAAATTAGGAGTGCTTAAAGCAAGGGCATTTATGATCGATTGTTTGATGGAATCAAATGCCTCTTTCTCTGCAGGCCCCCATTTAAACACTGAATTTTTCTTCATCATAGTTTGTAATGGCAAAACAATCTGGGAAAAATATGGGAAAAATCTTTTTACAAAGTTAATTTGACCTAAAAATGATTGCATGGATTTTGTATTATGAGGGAATGGAATATCAGAAATCTCTTTGATTCTATCTGGATCAATATAAATGCCATCCTTTGAAACAATGAAGCCCAAGAGCTTTCCTTGATTAAGAGTAAAAAAAGACTTCTTTGGATTTAGTGAGATACCATACCTTCTGCAGCGTTCAAAGATTTGTATTAAATCTTGTAAATTATTTGATCTATTCTTGGAAAATACAGTAATATCATCTAAATAGACAACTACTGATTTATTGATCAATCCTTTGAATGCTATGTCCATTGCTCTTTGGAATTTAGCTCCAACATTGATGAGTCCAAAAGGCATTTTTTGGTAGGCATAAGTTCCCCACTTGGTTCTAAAGGTAGTCTTAAGTCTGTCATCAGGATAGACCAAAATTTGGTTATACCCTGAAAAACCATCTAAAAAGGACATTAACTTAGAACTAGCTACTGAATGGAGTGTCTGCTCCATGGTAGGTAAAGGGAAGTTATCCTTTTGGCTTGCTTTGTTAAGATTTCTGAAATCGATACAAATTCTAATATTGCCATTTTTCTTCCTTACTGGCACCATATTGGACACCAAGTTTGAATGTCTAACAAGAAAAATTATCTTATCTTTTAAGAGTTTGTTTAATTCAACGTTTATTTGACTCTCTAAGTTAGGATGAATCTTCCTTAACTTTTGTTGTACTGGTTTTTGTTCAGAAAGCATTGAAATAGTATGCTGAATGATCGATGTATCGTATGTTCTCAGATCATCATACTTCCAAGCGAAGACACTTTTATATTTACGCAATAATCTAATGAATGCAATTCTTTCTTCTGAAGAAAGTCCTAAGCCCAAATTGATGTTTTTAGGATTATCCCCAGAACCTAGGTTTATCAATTCAAATTTCAAAGTAGAACTCTGGAGTTTTGAATTAGTCACTTGTTTAAACTTGTCTTTGATGTCATAAAGATCTTCAAGCTTGATCACTGGTTTAGGTATTGAGTTTTCTTCTTTCTTTTCCTTCATTTGAAGGTCATGATCACTTTAATCAATAATTTGATCATCATAGGTCTTGTCAGAAGTTAAGAAATTTAAAATGTCTTCATCGTGATTGAACACTCGCCAATTAGTGACATTATCGGGAATTGATGGTCTAAAAATTAACTCTACTGAAAATTTGTCTGGGCTGTAATCTTCAAATGGAAGGAGCTTGGAAGCAACATTAGCTAGTAAATCTGTTGCTGCATTCTGGGACCTAGGGATGGGAGAAATATTGAATGCTAAAAATTGAGATATAAGGTCCTGCACCAAAGACTGATAGTGTTTAAGGTGATTAGAAAGGCAATGAATTGTATTTCTAACTTGTTTTATAACAATTTCTGAATCACCGAACACTTTCAAATATTGAACTTTAAGACCAATTGCTTTGTAGAGTCCTTGAATTAAGGCCTCATATTTAGCTGTATTATTTGTGCATTCAAATTCCAACCTACATGATAACATGGTATTTTCTCCCTCAAGACTAACTAAAATACATCCTGCTCCTGCCCCTTCACTAGATTTAGACCCATCAAAGTACAATGACCAAAATAAAGAATTATCTACAATTTTATTTACAGTTTCCTCGGCAACATTAACACATCTTGATATATCTGTTTGTGAATTTTTTTTGATTTGAGATGTGAAATTATTAACTGAGAAATGTGATGGTTGAGCGGTGAAATTTCTAAAGAATGATTCAAATGCGTAATTCCCCAAAATATCATTATTGAATGCTATTTGTTGATTTTCTTGTTTGAATTTAGTAACAATATGGGTCATGTGTTTCTCCCGATCAATATTGATATGATTTGGCTTTCCTTTATAAGGTAGCCACATATGGGACCAATCGGTGGAAATATAACCGTGGAGTTTCTCAGACCAGTCTCTACTCAAAATAAAACCATAGAATTCAGGTATATCAGCGATTAAAATATCAATTCTCTGAACCACTCTTGGATCAACTGATAACCTAATAGTTACTGAGTTGATTTCTCCTAAAACCTGGACCTTAGTTCTATCCAACTGTACAATATGAATTGCAAACTTTTGGGGTTCAATGTTCAGTTTAGAACAAACTAAAGCTGACATTATATTAGAGGAAGCCCCTGAGTCAATCAAACAGTTGTGTAGATTTCTATTATAGATCTCGTAGGTTAAGAGAAAAGGAGGAGTATGGGAATTGGATCTATCCCCAATTAAAACAACATCAGTAGCTTCTACTCTACCAGGAGGCAGTTTACCTGACTCATTAGCAGCTTTAGACAATACAACATTGGGAAGAGGAGAAGAAGGTACAACATTTAACTCCTTAAGCAGGAGTTTTTGTTGATGCTTGAGTTTTCTAAGCTCAAACATAGTGATGTTTGCCTTTGTTTTCTTCATGTCTTTCATAATATTGTAGTCCATAGAATCAGTAACTACTAATGTCTTAGATGTTGGAGGTGGGTTTGAAGTTGATGGTTGATTTTGGGATGGTATTGCTGTAGATTTCTTTGTGGGAGCCTTTTCTTTGGTGGCAGTAGTACCTGCATTCCTTTTCTTTTGAGTTATCTGAACAGGTTCAGGAGTACCCTTACTCCTGGGAGTTACAGGGAAAGCTTCCTGTTCATTTTTTTGTATCGGAATTAGGCAAAATAAAGTCCCACATCCCATAACATTCTACAATCTCCTCTTCTTCAGGTTCTTCAGATGACAAGACTGTTTCTTCTTCTTCTTCCTCTTCGGGATCAGAGTCTGCATTGGATATGGCATTTGGTGGTTTTGATTCAGGTTTCTTAAAATTCCTGAATTGCCTTTTTGTTGAAGTCTCAGCTACTTGTTTTTTGATTTCTACCATTTCGTTTGACATAGTCTTGAGAACTTTTTGGAGACCCTCCATATCATATGGGTCTTTAGGGGTTTTCTTCTTTGAATCATCTTTGAAAGAGACTTTTTTGGATTTCCTATCTTCAAGAGCAACCTTTTTTTCTAAAGCAATAATGTGTTTCTCTACCGCTAGTGCCTCTTTCATGTTTTCAACTAAAGTTGGTTTTGTGGCTCTATCTACAAAAATAGCTATATTTGAAGGTAAAGTTGTTATATACCATTCACTTCTGATTTTCTCACTCGGTTTAGAGGCAGTCGGAATCTTATTCAAGAGTTTATTGAATCATGAATTGAACTCCTTTATAGGTTCTTTAGATTCTATCCTAAGATTCGAGAGATCATTGATTAGAGTTGCTAAATATCTATCATCGCCATACTTGGTCAGGAACTGTTCTTGAAAAATGTTCCAACTTGTAATGGATCCTGAGGGCAAGGAAAAATACCAAGACCCAGCTGATCCTTGTAAAGTATAAGGGAAAAGCCTAACAACAAAATCTTCTTCTGTCACTCCTTTTAAGTTAACTTCCAACATGAAGTTGTTAATATGCTCATCGGCTTGTATTCCTGCATCTGGATTAAATTTCGGAAACCATTTTTCAGGGTGTGCTGGCAATGGATGTAATGGTGCGGGCATCGCGACTGCACCAGGATTATTCCATGGATTCTGAGCCATTGTAGAACTAATAGTAGATGATATTGTCGATGAAATTCCAGATGTTTGGGAAGGAGATGATATTGAGGTTTGAGGAGGTTGGGATGTTGATGTTACTGATCCCTGTTGAACAATAATGTGTAATGGAGGAGTGGATGGCTGACTTCGCATTGAAGAAGATGAAATGGATGATGATGAGATAGTCTCACTATCAGATCCTTCAGTTGTCTTTCTTGCCCTTTTCTTTTTAGGTAAAGGAACTCAAGAGGTTCAATACCAAGCTTCCCACTTTGAAGTCTAGTGAGGTGGTGAGGTGGAATGAATTGCGAAGTCTCACTGCCTTGAGATACCTCAGATTTCTGTGGTGATATCGAAAAGCCTTGAAGTTTATGGATAAGAGACTGAACTTCAGGAGACTCAGGAGTTAATCGTTCTAGGGAATGTTGGGGTTGAGCAGTGGTAGTTGACTCCTCTTCTTCTCGTTTGAAGACTGGAGTTCTAGCATGCAAAGGAGAGGTCGGAGGTGAGGTGGAGGGAGATTTACTCTCATAATGGGTTGTAGGTTTGGGTTTGCTCACCATTCATATTTCATATCCCTCCTTCTAGCGCCAAAAATGTTGATGCCTCGAAAATCGCTGCATCAACATCGGGGAAAACCACCCGGTCCAGACCTTAAAGGCAGCTCCTTTTCCATTTGGTGTGGTAGCTCCGACTGGATATAATGGGACCAGTTTCCCAATGGTTTGTAAATAGGATAGATAAGTGGTTGATTATTTATTATCTAATGATAATGGACGGATGTTTTATTCTAAAGTGAAAAATAATAAACAAATAATCTACCCTGGGAAATTTCCACTTTAGTGTAACTTTTGATGATCTTTATTTATAAATAGGCATATAGATGACTCTATTGACAAACAAAGACATTCATTCATATGATAATTACTTTGTTCAAATAGTTGAACAAAGTAATCATTAAAACATTATTACACTATTCTTTATATATCATTGACATAAATATGATTGAAAGTATAACATTCCTTAAACATTCAATAGTGATAAGTATAAGGACTGTTATTAAAACACATACACATATCCAATGATAGCAAGATTGAATAAATGTTGATTCATATAAAAGAATGGAGCAAAGACACAGATAATAGTACCATATGTAATTCTGATCTCTCCTAATATTAATCGCATTCAAATTTTGCGTTATAACTTAGAAATACTCTCACAAAAAGCAGTAGTGCATATCTCGTCAAAGCATCTTTCATTAAAATTTAGAATATAGGTCCAGTCTTCAAAAAAAAAAAATCATAAGCACAATAGTGTGACTTCCCGATCCAAGTTTATACAAAAATTAAGGACCCTTTCTAAAGACATGAAAGGGTCTATAAATACTATCTAGGCTAACTGACTATGAAATAAAAATGCTATTAGGTGGTATAACCAAATCATAGAGATCTCCTTAAAATAGGCCTGCTTGCAGTCGGTAGATTGATTCACTGTTTCGGTCGATCATCCTTTGGCTTGAGCTGGCAGATGGCAAGCATTGGTTACAATTCTGGAGGGTGACTCAGACGAGAATGCAGTTGAGCTGAATACATAGCATCATGAATTTCGGGAATCATGTAACCGATTGCATCGGTTAAACATTTCAGTGCTGCCCTTTGACTGTATGGTTTAACTAGGAAGAACCAAAAGGTGTCCCAAGTTAAACTTTGGATGCTTGCGATTAATCGCTCCTTCTTTTCCAATTCTTGTTTGCAAGTATGTTCCAATGTTTTAGTTGATGGTAGTTTGCCTGGAGTGCACTGTGAAATCAAATTAGACAGATAAAGGGTATCACTAATTAACTCAATCAAATTACCAGTTTCTAATCTACATCTTGAAGTTTCCATTTCTGCTTTCATTAATTGTGACTGCCATTCTAGAAAAGAATCTCCTTGTGTGATTCTAGAATTTTAGGCAGATTTGCAGCTTGTCCTTCACTGGTTTCTTGCCAAGCCAGAAAGTTTGTTAAAGTCTCATCGACCTATTCCAAATTCTGCCTGGCGTCAACTGATTTGTCAATCATTGATGAAGAAATCTCACAGAGGGGCTTAGCAAGGGAAATATTATGACATAGTAAATTTAATTACTTAATCAATGCCTTATTGATCTGAAGAGCTTCGGACTTGAATTCTACTGATTGAGGGAAACTCTTGAACTTTTCCACCTGTTGAGATAGTTGAGCGATTTTCTCATCCTTTGTTTTACTCATTTGTTCATTCATTATCTTCATCTTGGCCAATGTTGTGGATAATTCCTTTTGTTTCTGCATTGCGCTTTGGTCTATCCTCTGCTTCTCCTTGAGCAATTGCTCATTTAGTTGGTTGTTTACTTGCTGCTGAGCTGCTAACTGTTGTTCCAATTGATCTACTCTCAACTATTTTTCAGATACCTGTGCCTCCAATGAAACAATTGTCTGATCTTTTTCTTTTAATAAATTGCTAACCTTTGATGCTTTATCCATAGTAGCTACCGAATAGGCCCCAGCATATTGAGAGAGTTTTGTGAGGTATTCGGAGGGATTGAATTCTTCTTTCCATACCACATTAGTCATTTCTATTTGTGCAGGTAAAAGAGAAGATTGATCAAGCCTTCTCTTTTTCCTTTGTCTTTTTACTACATCCCTATGCTTAGGGCTGTAAAAGACATCTAAAGGTGGTATGTCTTCTATATGCAAAACAACTTCATCCGATGGATCCTTATGAATTATTTCTACATCTTTGCTAGTGGGTAGGCCACTGGTTCCTTCAATTGGAACCGTACTTGTTGCTGTCTTGTGACCAATTTTCACTTCAGGCGTATTAAAACCTTGTGAATTCTCAGTATTTCTTATAATGGAATCGAACTGTTGCCATTCTTTAAGGAGCTTGGGATCAATCTAAGTATCTATATCCATATGTTCACTGCCTTTTTCTTGTTTTTCTCCTGTTTTGGCTCTTTCCCTTTTTCAGGAATTTTTTCCATAGCAGGAGATTTGTCAACAGTTTGCAGTTCAGGCTCGCTTGACTGGATTGCTGGGGTAGTGGCTAATAAGTTTAGAGGTAGAGTTTGCAACCTCTTTTCTTTAAGCCTAGTAAATACTTCTAGCCCTTCATCTTTATACCTGATCCTGGCCAATGTTTTTACCTGAAATAATGATTCTGCTGAAGAAAGCAAGTCATCAAATTCATCCTTTTCATGATCAAACTTTGTAAGTTTGGCTTGTTCAAGAACATTATAGGCAACTTTTCTTGGATCATATTGTCGATTGGGAATTGTTGCAAGATTGAGCATTTGTATTTTTTCTGTTTCCTTTTCTGCATGTTTGTAATCATGGAGAGTGTAAACACCACATCTCAAAGGAAATGAAGGCCATACCTACTTCTTAGAATTTCTAAGGGTTTTGGATGTCCCTTCTGTTGTTATCTGATAGGCCAATTCCCGAGCTAACAGCTTATCGGGCACATATAAGGGAAGAACATGGGGTTTTGTAAGGCTACCAAAAAGCCTTATATATGTGAATTTGTCTTCTCTGAACCAATTTCCTACAGTAGTCAATTCGACCCCTGCTTCTTCAGAAATCCTAGGGGCAGGTTTATCAAAAATAGCATAGTAGATAGGCAACATAAAACCATTACAGATTTGGTACAAATGATCTTTGTAGTGAGCTTTCCATAACATCTGATGATAAATGTGGATTGGCTTAGGGTCCTGGGGAGTCCATCTCCATCCAAGTACCGGATATTCAGAGTTAAAACAGAGAGTATCCATAATATAAGCACTATAATAGAAAGGGGGAATGTTCCTGGCAGTTTTACGTGAATTTGATCTAAATTCAAGAATTGCAGTGGCTAATTTGTCAGATAATATGTTTTCCCAATCCATCACATAACTATTGACTGTTGCTTCCATTAAAGGAACCATTTCAATGGTGAACTTAGCAAAGTCATGTATCCCCCACATTCTACACATCATAGCCTCGGCGTAACAGTAAGGAGAAGACAATGATTCCACAGAGTACTTACCTGATGATTCATGTTTGTGCTTCTCGGGATTCTGTCTCCACTGCTTAATCGGTGCCGATTCTGTCTTGTTTTCATTTGCAAATTTTTCAAGGAAAGCTTTGTTGTACCTCTTTTCAGGCTCAGGAAAGTGATACATTTTCCTTAAATCATCAGGCTGAAACAAGCCAAAAATCCTCCCGTCAACTGTGCAAAATGTTTTGTTTGAAACAGGAATTTCTTCTACTACCCATCTCACTACGTCAGTGTATGGAAGAATGTTTTCTCGTGCTGCTATTCTGTGCAAATATGAACAAGCTAAATCTCTGAGGGATGCTTCCGATTTGCTAGTTGAGTCAGCTGTGGCTTCTTCTGATATTTTCTCAGGCTCCTTTGCTTCAATTAAATTGTAAATGCTCTCCTAACTAGTATTTCCAAGGCCGAGGCACGTAGTGTCTGAAATTAACCCTTTTTTGCTTGGCCCTGGATCCTTGGTTAGCTGCACTGTTGCTGTACGAGCCGCTGCTGCTGCTGACTTCTTTGATCTCTTTCCCATTTGTTTCAAATTTCTTATTTCAGTGGAGTTTTGCACAAGCAATGAGAAAAACGTGATACAGAGAAATGCTGCTATAGACCAATATGAAAGAATTACATCAATCAAGTGATAATGGATTATAGTGAAGTTGTCGCGGATAAAATCTACAGAAAAATCTTCCCTTAAATGCTTCATTGATTAGCCGTTTAACCTGTCAATCATGGTAAAAGAGGTTTTAAATGCCCATCACGTCGTTTATATGCCAAATGATTCATTGAAGCATGGATTAGATTTATTTAATGGATAATTAGAGGCAAATCGCGAATCGACGATCGATAACGTGAAAAGAAAGGCTTTAATGCTTTATTTTAAACATTTCTGATCATCGAAAGGTGATATGATGCATGCAAATTTTTTAAATATACTCTCGAGATATGTGCCTTATTAATGCATCGCAATTGGGAGATGGATTCGTGCTTTATTACCATGTCATTTTGATTTCACGGATCGCCAATTACGATATGCCTTATCGCATCGGGGGATTTGAGTATGCCTTTTAATCATGTGTTGACTGTTATTGCTGATTTCCGATGGCGATACGCTTTGTCGCATCGGAGAACTTAAAGGGGCCCTATTATATTGCGATTGCCATTTGACTTCCTTATATCCGATTGTGATATGCTTTTCAGATCGGAGAGAATAGATGTGTCTTTGTGCTTGCTTCCTTTGTTGTTGCAATATGCAATCTTCCGATCGCTTTATCGTAATAACAATGAATTTTATAATTTTTTAAAGACCCACTTAATTTCTATTCAAAAGGCTTTCAAAATGTTTCATTTTACCTTAGGTCTTTTGATAAGGGTTTTTCTTATGATGGGTTAACTCCAATTTATTCACATGTCTAAGTTTATTTTAAAAGGGACCCATTTCATATTATGATTTTTATATAATAATTTTATGAAATGGGGGGGTTGTTGTACAACACAACATGACCATAAATTTATTATGTTCCACCAAAGCGTCATAAATCATTCACGATTTTGGATGAAAGTGCCATAGTTCTTTTTGCGTACAAAAATATCTTGAAATTTAACCATCCTTTGTGCTAACAGAGAAATTGAAATGTAGTGCACTATTATAATTTCCTTATATTCTTGGATATTTTTATACAGGATTATAATACTATGACATCTATTAAGGTTCTCTAGACTTTAAAATAAAGGCAATGGAGGTGAATGTTATAATTTCTCTAGTACTTCACAAAATGAAAGCATTGATTCTCCTCTGCATACTGAACAATACATGGGCATTGCTTCCACTCTCTAGAACGACATACAATGTCATCCAAATGATCTCACAATCACAACGATGATGGCCTTCACAAAATAGATTCAATGTGATTCATTTTTTGTTGGCATGTCGACCATTAGAATGACACCTTCTATACATGTTCTTTCTTATTCACTCTCAAATTAAGGGGAAGATCATGGTGACATCCATGATACTCGAGAAGGGTTCCTCCACATAGCAGAAGCAGGTGAGTAAGGTCATGAAATAATACAAGGACATCTTCTACTCACCCACAAGGATACCTTTGCACTGTCAGGTCAAGCATTCGCTCGATCTGACCCCAAAGGAATATCAACCCAATGGGCCGATATACCAATGCTATGTTTTAGAAAATGAAGAAATAAAGCAGAAGAGCCAGGAGTTGCTACAAAAATGGCACTTCCGACCAAGTTCCTCACCTTGTAGGAGGATGATTGTACTCGTACAAAAGAAGTATGAGAAATGGAGACTCTGCATTGACTATCAGGGAATAGAGAAAATAATTGTCAGGAACAGGTATTAAATCCCATGGATTGATGATCTTCTTGACCAGCTCAAGGGGGCCAAGTAATCCATCAAGATCAATATGAATTCTTGCTATCACCAGGTTCTAATAGAATCCACATATGTGTGGAAGATCACCTTGAAATAAAAGGGTCATTTTTGAGTAGTTGGTCATGCCTTTCGTGTTGAAAAATTCCCCTGCAATTTTTATGAGGTTGATGAATGACATCTTGAGGCCCTTACCAACTCATTCATGCTTGTATATATGGATGACATTTGTGGTTGTATCTCTAGTCAGGATATCTACATGAGTCCCAACAAAAGGTGTTCTTTGAACTAAAGTAATGGCTTTTCACCAATACTCACATTTCTAGGCGTGCAGCAACCATTTGAAATTGAGACATATGCCTTTGACCATGTTATTGGTGCAGTTCTCACCTGGCAAGGGCATATGCTGGCCCTTATAGTCGGTCTTGTTGCCCTCCATCAGCGATCAAAGCTCTTTGCATTTGCATAAGTAGGTGTCTCATCAGTGTCAATTTTTGCATCCCATTAGGCATGCCATAACCCTGATGGAGGAGCTGGTGTCTTTGTCCCCCTCTTGGCATTGCTGGATCAGGTCATTTCAGCCCTTAGCCACTTTCAAGCTTGTCTTGTCTTGTCTTGAGGTCAAATTCCTAGGTCTAGGGTTTTGGTCAAGATGGTTTACAAGGTCATGTCTCTGAAGGTCAATAAGTGCTCAGCAAGCCAAAGGGATGATTTTAAAGATGTTTCTTCGCCAATTCCAATCTTGTACAGTAAATTTTCACCTTGGATTTAAAAACTCTGTTTTTAAAGCCAAGGTCATTTTTCAAATTTTTGTAAAAAGTGATGAAATTTCAAAAAGCTTCCAAGGACAGTATGAAACCCTGGCTCCCTTGCCAAGATCCCTCAGATGATGTCCCTGCAAAAAATATCAAGCAAAAGCATTAAATGAGTCAATTTCAGGATAAAGGAAACCAAAATAGTCAATTTTATAAAGTGTCAAAGAGAAACATTATAAAGTGGGTTTGAGCATGAAATTATTTCAAATCAAAGCTATAAAGGCCCAATCTCCCTCCATCGACCCTCATTGTGCATCCAAGTTGTTTGCAAGAGCGATTGAGTGAAAGATTGAGTGAATTTGGGAGCTGGACAGGCGCGCGACCCGTCAGACCAGGTGTGCGACCCGTCAGAGGCGCGCGACCCGTCAGCAGCGTTCCGGCAGTGCATTTTTTCAACGGGCGCAACCCGTTAGAGGCGCGCGACCTGTTGGGTGAGGCGCGCGACTCGTCAGCGCCCTCCTTTCCAAACCGACTGCAAATTTGTCCAAGGACCCTACGAAATCGCCAAATTGCCTAAGGTAGGCTCTCCAACTTAAAAATGGTTGCTTGTTATGGTTAAAGACATCATGAATTTATTTGTAAAGATCTCATTGTGCAAAAGGAAAGCTTCCATGTTGTTGTAGTTTGAAATTGTAAAAATGCCTAGGGTTTTATGATGTTTGAAGGTATTCCCCTTGTAATCATTTTCCCCATTTCCCATGTCATTTTCCCTGTTTTTCTATATAAATTTCTCTTTTGAATTTGTAAAGAAAAAGCCAAACCCTACCCCTCTTCCCTAAAAAATGAAAAATTAAAGCCCTAACCCTACCTCTCATTACTCATGTAAACAATGTATATGATGATGCATGTGCAATGATTTTTGGCAATGTTTTTTCCTTAAATCCCTGTGTTATATATTTATTCCCATTTTCCCTTTAAAAGTGTCCCTCCCCTAACATTCCCTTCATGCTCCTTGTCCCCCTTGAAACAACATACAAATCAGCATTTTACAAAGCAGAAACAGCAGTACATTTTGTCCACTCTGCTCCTTAAACAATGTCAGAAACCGAAACCTATGAGCAGAGTGATGACCAGGCATCAGCTTCAGAGATTGAGATACAGAGGAGGCCTCATAAGGGTGGTAAGGGTGGTCATCATAGGCGAGAGGAGCCCACCTCTTTGACAGATTTACAAGCTTGTCCTATGGCAGTCTCATGTTTCCAGTACATGTCTTGCTATGAGTTTTGTGAGAGGATCTCTCGGATTCAGCACCACAGAGAGTTGGCTCGCCTGTTTGTTTTACACTTGCATGATGGACATGTCAACCTTGCCGAGGTGGACTTCACATTGACACCTGAGGTGATTGCACAGGCCACAGGGATACCTAATGTTGGAGAGGTATGGAATAAGCGCAAGGTGCTGGACAGTGTTCATTTTGAGCCTTTTGTTAGACCAGCACTCATGAGACACTTGACAGGAGTGTTTCCCTTCAGATTTCTCAGGAGTGAGTATGCTCCCATCATGAGGCTCATCATGCTCTATTTTACTTGTGAGGGCAGATTTTCACAGGTATATTCATACCATATTCGCCTCTTGATGCACTTCACCCGAGTGAGGATGATGAACATCCCTGTTTTCTTCTATCAGAACATTGAGAAGATGGTGTCCATGATGCAGAGGAAGAGCCCGGCACAGTAGTACAGGAGCCTTTACCATTATGGTTTGATTCAGCTAGTGGTATTACATCAGTTGGCTCAGCAGGGCATCTCATGGGAGGAGTTCATCTCTCGTGAGTTTTTCACAGCACCATCATCGCCACATCCTGAGGTTATTCATGAGGAGGGAGGACCATCACAGCAGCATGACATCCCCGTCACTAGACATGTCAGCTCCTCACCTTTGGTTACTTATCAGAGAGGCCAGAGGGCCTTATTTGCAGCAGCCAGGCGAGTATTATCTCCACACCAGGTGGAAGGGGTCTCGCCTTCTTCATCGGCTCAGCGAGTGTTATCTCCACATCAGGTGGAAGGGGCCTCGCTTTCTTCAGCAGCACAGGTACCAGGGAAGGGCAAACAACCCAGGATTGATGAGGGACCATCAGGTGTTCCGGATATAGAGCTTATTGATCTTGATGTCAGTTCTCCTAGCCGAGAGGCAAAGGAGATCATTCAGCACCTCAGAGCTGAAAATGATGCCTTGCAGAGGAGATTAGAGGGGGCACAATGGACCATCACATACCTCGAGTAGTGCAACAAACAGTTGGAGGATGAGCAAGCACTTGATGAGCTGTGGAGGATTCGTAGTGACCGTATTTTGAACCGGAGAAGACCCGGTGATCTATTGCCCGCTGAGCGAGAGTCCATGCTCATCCAGGTAAATGCACACTTGGAGAGGCTATTGGCTAAGGCCAACCAAGAGAAGAAATTGCTGAGGAACATGAAAAACCATTATTGGGCAAGAATGCATGTGTGCAAGGCAAAGATGAAAATGTTCCAAAGGCAGTTGGCCAAGGCACAAAAAGGGAGAAAGAGGCCCGATCCCCTCCATATCTTGGCTGAGGCCTCACTGAAGGACCAAGGCACTAAATAGCCCAGCCACAGCACAAATCCCAAGAAATTTTGAAAATTTTGGGTCAATTTTGATTTTTTAGGCAATTTACAGGTTTTTGTCCATTAACGGGTCTCACCCCCCACGCGACCCTACATCATGGCAACTCTATTTTGCAAAAACTCAGCATTTCCAGATTTGTTATGAGAAGTTACATATGCTCATCAATGGACTTGAGATTTTATGAAGTTTTGGGCCTCCAGAAAGTCAAAAAACAAGCAAAAATTGACTTTCTGCCACATTTTTGAGTTGCAGAAAGCAGTCTTGGGAGATTGCAATTTTGGAGGGGCAAATGACCACCAAATTCAGAAATTCCAGTTGGGTTGGAAAGTAGACTCATAGAAATTTCCAACAAGCCTACTCTTGCTCAGTTTGAACACCTGGAAGTGCCCCAAATGTGGTCCCAAAAGTGCGCGACCCGTCAGGCAGAGGCGCGCGACCCGTCAGGCAAATTTCTCCAGATTTCAGTGTACAACTCAGAAAAACGCAGTTTGACCCTGTTTGAACTTTTGGGGTAGATTATTATCCTCTTTGATGTAATTAATGTACTTTTATGACACTTTTACACTTATGTACCTCTTCTAGAAGATTCATTCATGAGATAGGTGAAAATTAAATGAATGAATTGGTTTCCTAGCTTATAGAGGCAAGTTGTTTTGACTGCCTAGATTTTAGTACTCAATTTAGAATTAGTTGAAACAACTCCTAGAAGGATGAGCTCGACCCCTAGAGGCAAGGGAAGAGGTTGGCTTGCCTATATTATGATTTTTCTTAGTCATTTTCAGGGGTTGGAAGGTTGGACTCTTGAGGGAGAAGCTATCATTGTATTATTCACTGTATCTCTGCAATTTTTGGCTAAGGAAGACCAGGGTTTTGCAGTCCTTTTTGGGATTCTTGTGGTTACATGTATTGATGGTGTGTTTCTCTATGTACCTGTAAGTGTGTTATGTGAATCATTTCCTTTCTTTTCCTTCTGCACATTAAACAAACGAAGTGTTAAAGTAAGAATTCATGACTGTCATGCTCTGCTTTTAAGTTTGTTTAATTTCAATGTTTTCTACTGTTTAAGGAGAATTCAAAGTTATTGTTTGCTCTCCTTAGCTCCTCACCTATCATTCCTGACCATCCACCTCAATCAAAGGCATCAATATTGTCTCCTACCTCACCCCAAAGAACCCCCTGCAGAAACTGTGTCCAATCCCCGCACCCAAAATTGCCATCCCCTCAATTTGCCACCAAAAACCCTAAAAACCCCAAATCAACCCTTTTGATCAGTTTACTAGCCTAAAATAAATGTTACCCTATTGGTCATCTCACCAATTGAAGATCTTTACCGAGATAGACCGGAGAGAGCCCTCTCCTGCCCCGTAGGGCTAGCTACGAGGCTAAGTGGTTTGATGTTGCCTTGAGGTTTACCTTTCTCAGCCTGAGGTGAAATTTCAAGCGCTAACAAGAATATCAACCCAATGGGCCGATATACCAATGCTATGTTTTAGAAAATTAAGAAATAAAGCACAAGAGCCAGGAGTTGCTACAAAAATGGCACTTCCGACCAAGTTCCTCACCTTGTAGGAGGATGATTGTACTTGTACAAAAGAAGTACGGGAAATGGAGACTCTGCATTGACTATCAGGGAATAGAGAAAATAATTGTCAGGAACAGGTATTAAATCCCATGGATTGATGATCTTCTTGACCAGCTCAAGGGGGCCAAGTACTCCATCAAGATCAATATGAATTCTTGCTATCACCAGGTTCTAATAGAATCCACATATGTGTGGAAGATCACCTTGAAATAAAAGGAAGTCATTTTTGAGTAGTTGGTCATGCCTTTCGTGTTGACAAATTCCCCTGCAATTTTTATGAGGTTGATGAATGACATCTTGAGGCCCTTAACCAACTCATTCATGCTTGTATATATGGATGACATTTGTGGTTGTATATCTAGTCAGGATATCTACATGAGTCCCAACAAAAGGTGTTCTTTGAACTAAAGTAATGGCTTTTCACCAATACTCACATTTCTAGGCGTGCAGCAACCATTTGAAATTGAGACATATGCCTTTGACCATGTTATTGGTGCAGTTCTCACCTGGCAAGGGAATATGGTGGCCTTTCATAGTGAGACACTTTTTGATACAATTGAGAAGTATTCCACCTATTGTTGAGTCATGGAAAAGGTATGCATATGTTATTTATTTCATCATCCTTTTCCTTTAGTTATATCCCTTTTATATCCTAAAATGTTAATATATCAAAGGATTATGGTAAGAATGAGGAAATTATTTGTAATTACAATTTAGCTGATCGTTATCCTTCTTTATGCAGGAAAAATACAAAAAGGGACAACTATTGTTCCCTAACCAAGGAACAGCGAAAAAGTAGCAAGCCAAGGAAGGAGCGCGACAGTTACAGATAAGGACAAAACGAATCACAGGGATCAGTGCGAGAAGGGAAAGATGACTGAAGTTGGAAAATTGCGTGAATCCCTCAGGATCTCTTGATCCTGAGGGATCGCTTTTACTATTTATATTTTTACCTCTTTCCCATTATAAAAGGCAACGATTGTAAGCAGAAGAGGAATTACTATTGAGAAATTGTAACTTTTATCATTGACTCTCACTGTTGAGCAGAGCACGAACTTACTATAACGCTTATGCAATGATTAATATATAAAACAGTTGTTGTTCCTTCGCATCTCCTGAAGTAATCCGGTGGTGTTCACTAGCAGCTAAGGGCCCGGCCCTGGTGGATTCACTTGTTGTTCCTGTATCATGCATTTATGATTCTTGCAGTGTGATGGTTTGATTGAATTTCTACTTTCTGCAATTGTATCGCTTTGTTATTTCCTATTTTCCAATCTCAACGAAATTGTTCTATTTATATATTTTGCAGTAATATCGTTGATTCAGTTTATTGTTATTTCAGATCTAGTTATTTAGTTAAGCATTCTATTTTGAGATCATCTACTGTAAAGAGTATTGACTACTACTGTCGAAGCTCTCAGATTGAGATCATCTGCTGCTTATATTAAGAATTGTGTTTGATTGAGAATAAATCAGTTAAAAGAGGAATGAGTTATTACTACTGTATTCTCGACTGATGATTGTTGTTACTTTGATGAATGTTTGATTTAGTTTCATTAGAGGATTGAGTTTTCTTTTAATTGCAATTAGAATTTACTTGCTACATCCATTTACTCTTGTATTTGAAAGGACTATACTACAATTTAGAAGCATTACTCTCTGAGTTAAATAGCCGCCACATACTGTGTACACTCTTGAAATAGAAAGACTTGCCCGGATTGATAATTAATGTGAAGATAATTAGGAGTTAAAAATGCACCTTTTATCACTCAACATTTTGGCGCCGTTGCCAGGGAGAGTGTAGCCATTTCTAAGGAGTAATGTACATCTGATGATTGTTGTTAAAGAAGAAATGGGTTTTGAAAAGGGAAGGTAAGAACCTATGTAACGAGCAAGTAAAGTGATTTCTCCTCCTCTCGCTTTTCAGCACAATTACAGAAATCTGAAATAGGTATTTGATGTTTTTCTATTGGGAGAGAATTGGGTATTAAAAACAAAAGGTAAGAATCTGCGTATGGAGCACAAAATGCCTGCTCCCCCACCCGCTTTCCAGTAGAATTGTTAAGAACTTAGGGTAGACGTAAATATTTAATTTGTGTGTATGACTAAGAAGAAAAAACTGAAAATAATCCAATTCCACTACGCAAACCCGACAAAGCTAAGGGACTGGTGACCCTTGGACGATCAAATTTCATAGACGACATCATAAAGAAAGCTGAATCTTAGCCACCAGTAGGTCCTAGAAAAGTTGCTTCCAGACAATCTACTGGCTCCTTTCGGGCCACAGGCTCACCATCTATAGCCTTCGCTGAGGTCCATAGCAAAATAGAAGAGACTGAGCAGAATGTTCAATAAATTGAAAATTCTCACCCAATTTCTTTACAAGAAGGGAATTCTAGTAATATTCATGAAGGAGGAGGAGAAACAGGGGAAGAAAAGGAGCCAAGATCCCCCCTTGGTGGTAGTTCAACAAGGAACACTCATTATCCCAGATCATGGGAGTGCTATTAAGCTCATTCCCACCCCTTCTAGTCATCCTAGGAATAACTCCCTCGAGATCCCAGAAGGGTATTGGCACATATTTGATCAAATGGCCAACAACCCACAAACACCTTAGACCTCCACCTTGCAGTATCCCATCATTGACACAACGATCAACGCACCTATGAAAGCCATCCCTCTCCAAAATATTCCTACCTTTCATGGGTTGACATCAGAGGATCCAGACGCATTCCTGTTTGAGTTTGATGTATTGTGTCGGGGGTATGATTATACCACTGACCCCAAAAAACTAAATTTGTTTCCCTCTACATTGAAAGGAGCAGCCTTGTGATGGTTTATGGGATTAGGTGGAGGCACAATAAACGATTGGGAACAAATGAAAATCGCTTTCCTAAAAAAGTATCAGGACTATTGCAGATCTAGGGAATTGAAAGACGAAATATTCTAGATGGTAGCAAGACCAAGTGAAACATTAGAAGAATATGTGGAACGATTTCAATATAACCTCCAGCGGTCTCCCTATGCAACTCTACCTTTACCTGATAATGTGTTGAAAACTACACTAATTAAAGGGATGAAAGAACAATGGATAGAAACATTAAATATTATGGGTAAATTTGATATATATCAAGAGGAATATGCTGACATTATTAAATTGTGTATCAGGTCCTCAAGAGGTAGCATGAGATTGAAACCAGCAGAATGCGACATGACCACTATAGACAACAAAATCTCTGGTGGAGGTATAACTCATGCAAAAATTGGCAATCTACTGGAGAATTTCAAAACAGATATCTTGGGAACTCTGACAACGCAATTGGACATTATGCAAGCCAAACAAAAGCAAGAAGAAGCAGAACAAAACTTGGTGATATTCTGTCCTAGATGCAGAAAGAAGCATAGTCGCAAAGAGTGCCCGCTGGATATTGTGCAAACGTGCGCTATATGTACAAAAGATCATGCTACAGAAAGATGCCCATCACTCCTAGGGGTAAAAGCAGTCTATAAGGAGGCAAAAGAAGATACAGAACCAGTCTACTTGCTAAATCAGCGTTGCCGATGGCAACCACGACAAACATGTATGCCGACTGATCCATCCTCTTTCGTTCAAATGTCGCAATATAATTCACAACAATACCCGGGAACCATGTGGCAGAACCAGTCATATTTTTCCAGTTGGTCACAACAACCATTCCCTATGCCACCTTGGCCCAACCAATTCTATAAAAATAAAAATTGGCCAAATTCCTCTCACTTCCCACCGTTTTGGCAAAATAATGCATATCAATCTCAATGGCCACCCTTAACTTCACAGAACCAGAATTGGTAGTCAAGCTGGAAGAGACCTACAAATCAACCAGCAGGAACAATCCCCCTACCTCAACCCACACTGCCAACACCCTACACATTGCAACAGAACCCTTAGACCAACTTACAACCACAGCTCCCAACCCAACCCAACCTGAGTCTCAACAACAAACCGGTTCAATCTGTGCAAATTATTGAAGGACCAAAGCCAAAAACCGAGTTAAGGGAGTGTAATGACCTTCAATTAAGATCTGGGTGGATAATAGAATCAAAGGGGGATAAGAATGTTCAAATTGAAGATCTGTTACCTGTAGAACAAGCACCACCAGAAGATAACATGGTTAGACATGAAACTTATGATCAAGCAACCACCTCTTCTCCATCATTCCCAGAAAGATTAATCATACCTCGCCCAATTGAACATCCTGATTTCGATCTTCTAGGAGAATTGAAAAATTGTTGTATAAAAGTACCACTCCTCCAGGCTATTCAGGACATCCCAATTTATGCAAAAACTATTAAGGAATTATGTATGAAAAAGCCAAAGAGGAAAATAAAAACAAATCCAACTGTCCATGTAGTTGGTACCTTATCTGATTTACTATCAGGAAGAGAAACACCTGTAAAATATGAGGACCCAGGAAATCCTATAGTCATGGTGCAAATAAATGGATGCTCCTTCTCCAATGCCTTAGTCGATTTAGGAGCAGCAATCAATATTCTTACAACCACAACTTGTCAAAAGCTTGGCATTACATCCTTGGACCCAACCACGACCTTGTTGGAATTAGCTGACCGATCGGTAGTCAAACCAAAAGGAACATTACATGATGTAATGGTGTCTGTAGACTCTTGGGAATACCCTGTAGACTATGATCATCAATCCTAGAAACCGACTCAATGGACATCCCTTAATTCTAGGTAGACCTTGGCTAGCAACTGCGGATGCGTACATAAGCTGTCGAACAAGTAGCATGACTATAGCAAGAGGAAGCAATGTAAAGAATTTAGCCTTATATCCTCCAGCTCAGCCAAGTTTAACAATAATCAAAACCAGAAAACAACCTGTATCATATCTAATTGAAAAAATTAGATCACCGCTAACCATAGAAGATGCTCTCGAATTTAAGGATCAAACAGAAGATGACATCATTAACACCTACATTAACCAACTAGATGCCGAATCCCATCTAAAATGTCACGTGATTGAAGCAGCATTGATAGTGAAATAGAAGAAGATCCCCTAAAAGATATTAACGATCAATCACTAACAACCACCTCTGTTTATAACAACAAAACCATAGAAATTGAGCAAGGAAAAACTTTGAATATTAACAAAAACCTAACTGCTGACCAAGATCAGAAGCTTGTTCAACTCTTGAGAAAAGA
Source organism: Pinus tabuliformis (assembly GCA_031772625.1). Taxonomy (NCBI): domain Eukaryota; kingdom Viridiplantae; phylum Streptophyta; class Pinopsida; order Pinales; family Pinaceae; genus Pinus; species Pinus tabuliformis. The sequence goes on from CM062817.1 coordinate 290,887,874, forward strand.
TAAAGAGACCTTTGCATGGGATTACCCAGACATGAAAGGGATTGATCCCAATTATGCATGCACCACATTTATACAGAGAAGGATACCAGGCCCATTCGACAACCTCAACAGAGGTTAAATCCTCATCTTAAAGATATTGTTAAAGCTGAACTACAAAAATTGCTAGATGTAAACTTTATCTACCCAATATCTGACAGCAAATGGGTCTCTCCATTAGTAGTGGTGCCCAAAAAGAATGAAAAGTGGTGTATATGTGTTGACTATAGAGAGCTTAATAAAGCAACCCAAAAAGACCATTTTCCCCTTCCATTCATTGACCAGGTCTTGGACACATTGGCAGGAAAAAAATTCTTTTCTTTCCTAGATGGCTTCAGTGGATACAATCAAATTCAGATTGCCCCTAAAGATCAGGATAAGACTACCTTTACTTACCCTTGGGGAACATTTGCTTACAGGGTCTTACCTTTTGGGCTATGCAATGCACCTGCCACATTTCAGAGGGCTATACTCAACATTTTTTCAGATCTGATAAATGAAGGGCTCAAGGTGTACATGGATGACTTTACACCTTATGGAGATGACTTTGAGCTAGCATTACAAACATTAGAGAAAGTTCTGCAAAGATGCATTGCCACCAGACTCTATTTAAGCAATGAAAAATGCCACATGATGATGACCAAGGGCCTCATCTTGGGTCACTATATATCAGCTGCTAGAATCCATGTAGATCCAGCAAAAATTCAGATTATTCTTTTAATTAATATGTAGAGCTTCGGCGTAAATCACATAAAGGGCCTCATCTTTTAATACCGACCCCTTCCACACAAATAGAGGTACGTAGTTTTTGAGTGATAAAAGGTGCCTTTTTAACTCCTAATTATCTTCACATTAATTATCTATCCGAGCAAGTCTTTCTATTTCAAGAGTGTACACAGTATATGGCGGCTATTTAACTCAGAGAGTAATGCTTCTAAATTGTAGTATAGTTCTTTCAAATACAAGAGTAAATGGATGCAACAAGTAAATTCTAATTGCAATTAAAAGAAAACTCAATCCTCTAATGAAACTAAATCAGGTATTCATCAAAGTAACAACAATCATCAGCCGAGAATATAGTAGTAATAACTCATTCCTCTTTTAACTAATTTATTCTCAATCACACACAATTCTTAATATAAGCAGCAGATGATCTCAATATGAGAGCTTCGACAGCAGTAGTCAATGCTCTTTACAGTAGATGATGTCAAAACAGAATGCTTAACTAAATAACTAGATCTAAAATAATAATAAATTGAATCAACAATATTACTATAAAATATATAAACATAACAATTCTGTTGAGATTGGAAAATAGGAAATAGCAAAGCGATACAATTGCAGAAAGTAGAGATTCAATCAAACCATCACACTGCAAGAATCATAAATGCATGATACAAGAATAGCAAGTGAATCCACCAGGGCCGGGCCCTTAGCTGCTAGTGAACACCACCAGATTACTTCAGGAGATGCGAAGGAACAACAACTGTTTTATATATTAATCATTGCATAAGTGTTACAATAAGTTCGTGCTCTGCTCAACAGCGAGAGTCAGTGATAAAAGTTACAATTTATCAATAGTAATTCCTCTCCTTTTCTGCTTACAATCATTGCCTTTTATAATGGGAAAGAGGTAAAAAGATAAATAGTAAAAGTGATCCCTCATGATCAAGAGATCCTGAGGGATTCACACAGTTTTCCAACTTCAGTCATTTTTCCTCCTTGCATTGATCCTTGTGATTTGTTTTGTCCTTATCTATAACTGCCGTGCTCCCTCCTTGGCTTGTTGCTTTTTTGTTGTTCCTTGGTTAGGGAACAACAGTTGTCCTTTTCGTATTTTTCCTACATAAAGAAGGATAACGATGAGCTAAATTGTAATTACAGATAATTTCCTCATTCTTACCATAATCCTTTGATATATTAACATTTTACGATATAAAGGAGAAATAACTAAAGGAAAAGGATGATGAAATAAATAACATATGCATACCTTTTCCATGACTCAACATACTCCCCTACTTACCCTTTTTCATGTCCTCATGAAAACCACGTAGTTCATGTGCAGAGTAGTCAAGGAATAAGCTGGAGAAGGAATATCATAAAGTGGTCCGAAACCATGATTTTTGGCCAAGAGCTCAAGGATGGGCCCTGTCTGCCCTTCAGGTAATTCATATATAGCTTTATAACCTTTGGCAGGGTACCAAACAATAGGGATATGGAAACGACAGCCTAGCCAATAAGGACCTTCCCTTAAGATGAGGTTGGTATAAGTAACAAAGCGTTCTGCAGCAAGCTTAAAGATTTTGTAATTGAGTGGCTCCCTATTTTGTACATTACTATTAGAAACTGTCCACTTAAACTTGGCCACAGCCAAGGAGCTTTCCTGAACAGAGAGGAAGTATTCTACTCCCTTATGGGCAATCTCTTTGTGAATGGGACCCAAGATTTTGATTACTCCTTCCCTCATCATTAGAATTTTGTGACTGGCCAGCATTTGTAATGGGTGCTTTGGTTCACCTCTGACCCACAGGTCCAGTCCATTTTCCTGCCTTTGGAAAGTGTTATGGGACTTGAACCATTTCAATTGATTAACAGCGAATGAAATGAAAGCCTAGAACTGCACATCTCCTATAAAAGGACTGGGGTTCTTTTCAAGTTCTTCTTCTAATACAAAATTGTGTAAATAAAATTCACACAGTAGCCTTTGTACTTTGATCCCATGATGTTTGCAACAGTTTATGAAATCCTCAGCTGTTTTCAATTCTATGGGTTTTCCATCTTTGATAGCTTTGATATTCAACTGTAAGTATCTTTCCATAAAAAACAAGGCGTAGTTATTGGCAGGAGATCTGCATGCCAATATATCAGTGTATAAGGAGCAAATAGCATCCATTTGACTCCTGGCCTTTTCTAATCTGAGCTTTATTTTCTCAGTCCTTTCTTCTGCCTTTTTGTATTTATCAAATGCCTCACTTTCTGACGCATTCATATCCCGTAGTTGCCTCTGTAATTCTTGGTATCTCTATTGGGGGACAGTTTCCTCCTCAAGCTGTTCTATGGTAAGCTGAGCCTGTGCCATATTTTCTTGAAGATTTACTATACTAGGATCGCTGCTTGTCATACTATCTTTAGCTTGAATATCCGTCTGCGTATTCTTGCTATGAGAGTGGATTTTTATTGTCTGCATGTTCTTATTATGGGACTAAATGCTTATAGTCTATGTACTTTTATTATGGACCGTCGATCTTTCTATCTGGGTGGCCATGCTGTCGGAGGGTACCACCTCCGTTTGAACAGCTAGGTTACGAAAATGTACACTCTCTGTTTGGGTAGCTACTTCTGCAACAATTGCATGTTGTTCCTTAACAATTTGAGTGAATATGGGCTCAGTTTGAGTCCCAGTAACCTTTGTATCATGAAATTCAGTTTGAATGGTTGTGTTCATTATTTCCAGGGTTATGCCTGAAACTTTCCCCCTTGTTAATGTCCTTATCTTTTGCCTCAGTATTTTTACTAATTTCTGTAGCCTCTGTTGTTCCTTTCTAAGCCTTTTAATTTTGTTTTTCTTCTTTTTGGAAGTAACAACTGTTCCACTAATCGTTCTACTCTTAGCGAGCTTGGTTGCTCATCTGGGTTTTGTTCTACAAGAGCTGTGTCCTTACCCTGACTTGTTCCCATTTCTCCTGTTTGGCTCACATCTTCTATATTTAAACCGACCCGACTGGGTTCTCCTGGAGTTGTATTACTGGTTTGGTCCACCTCTTCCTGAGTGACTTGTACCCCTGTTTCTTCTCCACCGATTACATTTTCTGATATGCTCCTATTGTGGGCAGAGTTTTTTTCCAATTGTGTTGCCTCAACATGAAAGTTGAGTGGACTTTCGGGCTGTATAAATTCATTCATATTGGCCAAAATCTGGGCCAATTCAATATCAAATAAGTCTCGCGGGGGACTTGTGTTGGGTGTTAAGGGGAGTTCTGTTTCATTCCTCTCCTCTTCACTAGAGTGCTCTATTTCCTCCTCAAGTTCTGACTCCCGGTCATCTCGTCCTTCCAACTGTAAATGTTGCTCATTTTCTGGACTAGATAGTTCTATGGGTTGACTGCTGCTACCCTGGGGATTTTCAGCTGTTCCCAAGCTTGTCTTTAATCTGGCAGAGTGTCTACATTTTTGTGGAATGTTTGTTGTGCTGGTAGTCCTTTTCCTTTTTGGAGCAGGTAAAGCTAACCCCCCTTCTATGGTAAATACTAATTCTTCCCAACTTGTTTGCTGCTGGGCAAGGTTGTAGCTTACTATCAGCCTAATTAAGCAATGATGACTCACGACAGTCTCTATATGATGGAATTTTTTTATGCTTCGAGTAGTGTCATGCAATAAGAAATTCAAATACGCAGACAAGTTTATAGAACATTTCTATTCCAGAACTACTAATAATTTAAGGTGACGTGGCCTTACCACATCCTTTCTTCCGTCGCATGTGATATAGCTCTGAACGATTCTGGCCAGTTTTGTCCACGGTTCTCCAAGGGATGAAGGTTGAACTCCTTTTCCTTTGACAATCAGGTCCTGTCCCTCATCCCGAAAGACTGCAATAACGTCCTGCAACCTCAATTTTTATGAGTCCATATGGCTTCGATTGCTGGTAATCTAGACACTTTAGCTATTATTGTGTCTGTCACTGTAATTTGCCTTCCTCTTATCGTAGAATGTTCATTTTGTAAATTTTGTAAGAATTCGATAGCAATGGATTCATTGGGTTGCTGCAGTCGTGTGAAGTATGCAACCCATCCGACTCGGACTAGAATTTCTCTGGCGGCATCGAAAACAACTAGTATCATCGACTCCTTGAGCACTGTTCTTCCTCCCATTTTTGCCTGAATTCTACACACTGTTAGCTCAACACAGGTAATACAGCAATAGACAAAGCCAGTGATGGAATAACTATTTGTTAATATTGAATGATACTTTTTTAGCATAGATATTGTTAAAGACTTGCTATTATGGAATGTCATATAGTCCAGTATAACCAAATAAGGGACTGACATGCATGCATGAGTGCTTTGGGAGTCACCCTCACCCCCCTTAAAATGATAGGTCGCCTTCGACCGGTTAAATGAAGGAATGACATACTGGCGGCGACGTACAAAAGTGGTAAAAATGGAAAGGTATACATATTTATGATAGGATCACAAAAAATATCGGGGTACTGAAATCGATGCATAGAACGAGAATTATGAATAAATGTGGAGATGTCGTGGAGTGATTCAAAAAGGGAGAAAGGACATTTAACGTGGAAAAGATGCTTTGCGGTCATTATTTCACTTAAACCACTATGATTGACTTTTTAAAAGATATCTAACGCATAAAGGTTCAAAAATGAATTAGGAACATAATCTCTTTGTAATAAAGATAAAGAATAAGGGAGTTATAATCACTATTGGTGTTGAAAATATGACTCCAATACCATCAGCAGAGCTTCTGTTGCCCACAGGTGTTTATAACCTTGATAGAGTTGCTTTTTCACCCTTTAGAACCATGATCCTTTATGTATAATTAGGAAAGTGCCTTATGATGTCAGAATGGTGCTGGCTTGGTGACCAGATGAATCACAATGTGATTCACTGGGGAGGAGCAAAAAGTGGGCAGGTCGGCTCTTGATGATACCTCCTATTCCAAGGACTTTATTTTTCTGATGCATCCATTGGATCATATTCCTGGTGTGGTGGCCATAGTGAGAATGCCACTTCGCTGCTTCTTTATGATCATGGTAGGCTGGCTTATGATGAGACCCCCTATCCTACATCTGACAAATCATAGAATTGTTAGTAAACATATGTATATTTGTTTCTTTCCTTCTCCTTTTTTTTTTAGATAGCACTTTCTATTTATATATAGAGGGTGGCTCAACACTCCTTAAGAGTAGGGATGGTGGAAGAAGTCTGAACATACCAATAGAAAAAAATATGCCCTTACTCTTATTCAATGATAATGAGCAGAGAGAATTATAGGGGTTAGGAAAGAACCAGCATGGTACAAATAATCAATCAATTTGATTTATAGTGAAGATAAGGACAACAAAGTGATATAGATGGTTGTGTCCTGCCCTTTTTAATAAATACCAAGAAATCTCATTAAAGATGATAATATTCGATTTGCTTGTTCCAGTAACCTTCAAATTTTGTATCCTTACATATATGTTTGTATTCTTGCCCTATAGAGGATCATAGAGAGTGAAATAATATTCACAAGGTGCTTATTTTCTAAAGAAAACCTCTCACAAAGAGTGTTGTTCCTTGTAGGGAACAGCAAGAAAAACACACACACAAAAAAAGGTTTTGTTCCTTAAATGGAACAATCACTGTTCCTTAAAAGGAATAGAAAAAAGAAACAAAACTGCACACTAAATTGATGTTCCTTAGAGGGAACAGCAACTGTTCCTTAGAAGGAACGACGAAAAGAAAGAAAAACAATTGGACGCAAATTTGATGTTCATTAAAGGGAACGACATTTGTTCCTTAGATGGAACAATGAAAAAACAGATGCAAATGAAACTGCTATTCCTTTAGAGGGAACAACATTAAAACAAACCCAAATGAAACTGTTGTTCCTTAGAGGGAACAACAGCTATTCCTTAGAGGGAACAACAACTGTTCCTTAAAGGAAACAACAAAAAGCAGATATAGACAAAACTGTTGTTCCTTAGAGGGAACGACAGTTTTTCCTTATAGGGAACAACAACTGTTCCTTAAAGGGAACAACAAAAAGCAAATACACATGAAACTACTATTCCTTAGAGGGAACGATTGTTGTTCCTTAGAGGGAACAACAAAAAGCAAATACACACAAAACTACTGTTCCTTTTGGGGGAACAACAACTGTTCCTTAAAGGGAACAACAAAAAGCAAATGCATACGACACTGTTGTTCCTTAGAGGGAACGACTGTTATTCCTTAGAGGGAACAACAAATGTTCCTTAAAGGGAACAACAAAAAGAAAATGCATACGACACTACTGTTCCTTAGAGGGAATGTTGATGTTCCTTAGAGGGAACAACAACTGTTCCTTAAATGGAACAACACAAAAATCAAATATGCAGGGAGCTATTGTTCCTTAGATGGAACGGCAGCTGTTCCTTAGAGGGAACAGTAATTGTTCCTTAAATGGAACAACAAAAACAAGTACACATGGAACTGCTATTCCTTAAAGGGAACGACAGCTTTTCCTTAGAGGGAACATCCACTATTCCTTAAAGGGAACAACACGAAAATCAAATATACAGGAGACTGTTTCTCCTTAAATGGAACGACAGATATTCCTTAGAGGGAATAGCAGTTGTTCCTTAAATGGAACAGAAAAAACAAGTACACATGGAATTGTTGTTCCTTAGAGGGAACAACAGCTGTTCCTTAGAGGGAACAACAGCTGTTCCTTAGAGGGAACATCACAAAAATCAAATATATAGGAGACTGTTGTTCCTTAGAGGGAACGGCAACTATTCCTTAGAGGGAACAGCAACTATTCCTTAAAGGGAACAACACAAAAATCTATACACAAAATTGTTGTTCCTTAGAGGGAACGATTGTTGTTCTTTGGAGGGAACAACAATTGTTCCTCAGAGGGAACAAAAAAAGGAAAAAAAAAATTCTTTACAGTATATACAAGCAAATTCAATCAAAATAGAAAGAAAAATTTATGTACAAAATTCAAAAACAAATGAATTATTCACTGGGTCAATGCTGAGGATGGGTTGCCCTCCTCAGCGAGAATTTGTATGGTGGAATCTTCCTGTAACTGTTGGCAAAAGGACTCCCTGGTAAGCGGTTTGTGATAAAGTCGTACTCGATGTCCATTCACTTTAAAAGAATAGCCAGACCCATCAATAGTGGCTAATGTGATGGTGCCATTATCATGCACCTTTTGTATCTCATAAGGTCCTAACCATTTGGTCTGGAGTTTTCCGGGGAAATCCTAGAACCTAGAATCATACAGGAGTGCCCAATCTCCTTCGTGGAAGATATTATTTTTAATAAGGGCATCATGCCATTTCGCTCTTTGTTGTTGGATCAGTGCAGTGTGCTGAAGAGATGATATCCAGATTTCATCCAATTCATTGATTTGATGTAGCCTATTAATCTGTGCCTTGTTTAAGTCCAAGCCTACCTCCTGAGCTATCCTCAATGTCTGGATTTCAAATTCAATTGGGAAGATAGGTTCTTTGCCAAACACTAATTGGTATGGGGAATATCCCGTGGTATTTCTCCATGTTGTATGGTATGCCCACAGGGCTTCTGGCAATCGGGTAGCCCAGTCACATTTATGTGATGCAACTGTCTTTGTGAGTATTTCCTCAATCACTTTATTGGTGCTTTCTACCTGGCCATTTGCTTGTGGGTGGTATGGAGTCATGATTCTGTGCATGATATGATAATTCTTTAATGTTGCAGCAATCTTATGGCCTATGAATTGTGGCCCTTCATCCGTAATTACCTCTCTAGGCAAGCCATATCACACGAATAGTTGGAAAAGAAACTGGATTACCGAATCCTCTGTTGCCCTTAGTAGTGCCTCTGCCTCCACCCATTTAGTCACATACTCTGTTGCAACTAATATATATGTCTTTTGATTAGAGGATGGGTTTATTGGACCGATGAAGTCTAACACCCATTGCTCAAAAGGTTCAATGACTATCTGCGGGTGCAGGGACATCTCATTGGACTTCCCGAGGCATCCCATTCTTTGGCAACTGTCACATGCTTGGACAAACTTGGCATCTTTAAAAATGGTGGGCCAATAATAGCCCATTTGTAAAACTTTTTGACCAGTCCTACGATCTGCAAAATGTCTACCACACGGCCCATCATGGCATGCTTTCAGAATGTCGAAAACTTCATCTTCCCTGACGCATCTTCTAATTTTCATATCAGCTCCTGTATGAAATAAATAGCCCTCGATCCAAGATAATCGCGGGTTGCACTGTAATATTTGTTTTCTTTCATTAGGCGTCAGGTGCTTAGGCAATTTTCCCACTACCAAATAATTTGTGACATCCGCGTACCACGGTGTTTTCACTATTACAACAAATAAATATTCATCTGGAAACTGGTCTTCTACTGCTGCCGAGTCATCTGTCTTTGGAATTTGTGAAAGGAAGTCTGCTACTGGATTTTCTTTTCCTAATCGATCTTTAATTGTTATATTGAATTCCTGCAAAAGAATCAACCATCTTGTCACTCTTCCATTTGTAACTGGTTTATTGGCTAGATATTTAATAGCAGAGTGATCAGTGTATAAAACCACGGGGTATCCTGTTATATAATGTCTGAATTTATTGATAGCATGTGTTATAGCCAAAAATTCTTTTTCATTAACAATATAATTTAATTCAGTAGGAGATAGGTTTTTGCTAATATAGTATATTGCATATGCCTTTTTATCTTCTTCCTGGTCGAGAACTGCTCCTATGGCTATCTCTGAAGCGTCAAATGAAATCTGGAATGGAAAATCCCAGTTCGGGCCCCTTAATACTGGGGTTGTTGATACAAGCCGTTTCAAATCTTCAAAAGCGTTGTCACATTTATCTGTCCAAATGAAATCAATATTTCCTGTTAGTGCATATAATGGTGTAGCAATCTGAGAAAAATTCTTTATAAACCTTCTATAATAACCAGAAAATCCGAAAAAACTGTGTACCTCTATTTGTGTGGAAGGGGTAGGTATTAAAAGAATTATCTAATTTTTTGATGGATCTACCTAGATTCCAGCAGCTGAGATATAGTGACCCAAGATGAGGCCCTTGGTCATCATCATGTGGCATTTTTCATTGCTTAAATAGAGTCTGGTGGCAATGCAACTGTTACAGAAGCAGCTGCCCAAAAAGAGAGTGTACATTTTCATAACCTAGCTGTTCAAACGGAGGTGGTACCCTCTGACAGCATGGCCACCCAGATAGAAAGACCGACGGTCCATAATAAAAGTACACAGACTATAAGCATTCAGTCCCATAATAAGAACATGCAGACAATAAAAATCCACTCTCATAGCAAGAATATGCAGATATATATTCAAGCCAAAGATATTATGACAAGCAGCGACCCTAGTATAGTAAATCTTCAAGAAAATTTGGCACAGGCTCGGCTTACCATAGAACGGCTTGAGGAGGAAACTTTCCCCCAACAGAGATACCAGGAATTACAGAGGCAATTGTGGGATATGAATGCATCAGAAAGTGAGGCATTTGATAAATACAGAAAGGCAGAAGAAAGGACTGAGAAAATAAAGCTCAAATTGGAAAAGGCCAAGATTCAAATGGATTATACACTGATATATTGGCATGCAAATCTCTTGCCAATAACTATGCCCTATTTTTGATGGAAAGATACTTACAGTTGAAGATCAAAGCTGTCAAAGCTGGAAAACCCATAGAATTGAAAACAGTTGAGGACTTCATAAATTGTTGCAAACATCATGGGGTCAAAGTACAGAGGCTGCTGTGTGAATTTTATTTACACAATTTTGTATTAGAAGAAGAACTTGAAAAGAACCCTAGTCCTTGTGTACGAGATGTACAATTTTAGGCTTTCATTTCATTCACTGTTAATCAATTGAAATTGTTCAAGGCTCATAACACTTTCCAAAGGCAAGAAAATGGACTGGACCTGTGGGTTAGAGGTGCACCAAAGCACCCATTACAAATGCTGGCCAGTCACAAAAGTCTGATGAAGAGGGAAGGAGTAATCAAAATCTTCGGGCCCATTCACAAAGAGATTGTCCATAAGGGAGTAGAATACTTCCTATCTATTCAGGAAAGCTCCTTGGCTGCAGCCAAGTTTATGTGGATAGTTTCTAATAGTAATGTACAAAATAGGGAGCCATTCAATTATAAAAACTTTAAGCTTGCTGCAGAATGCTTTGCTGCTTACAACGACCTTATTTTAAGGGAAGGCCCTTATTGGCTAGGTTGTCGGTTTCATAGCCCTATTGTTTGGTACCCTGTCAAAGCTTATAAAGCTATATATGAATTACCTAAAGGGCAGACAGGGCCCATCCTTGAGCTCTTGGCCAAAAATCATGGTTTCAGACCACTTTACGACATTCCTTCTCCAGCCTATTCCTTGACTACTCTACACACGAACTACATGGTTTTCATGAGGACATAAAAAAGGGTAAGCAAGGGAGTATGTTGAGTCATGGGAAAGGTATGCATATGTTATTTATTTCATCATCCTTTTCCTTTAATTATATCCCTTTTATATCCTGAAATGTTAATATATCAAAGGATTATGGTAAAAATGAGGAAATTATCTGTAATTACAATTTAGATGATCATTATCCTTCTTTATGCAGGAAAAATACAAAAAGGGACAGCTGTTGTTCCCTAACCAAGGAACAGTAAAAAAGCAACAAGCCAAGGAAGGAGCGCGATAGTTACAGATAAGGAAAAAACAAATCACAAGGATTAGCACAAGAAGGGAAAGATGACTGAAGTTGGAAAATTAAGAGATCCTGAGGGATCACTTTTACTATTTATTTTTTTACCTCTTTCCCATTATAAAAGGCAACGATTGTAAGCAGAAGAGGAATTACTACTGAGAAATTGTAACTTTTATCATTGACTCTCACTATTGAGCAGAGCACGAACTTATTGTAATGCTTATGCAATGATTAATATATAAAACAATTGTTGTTCCTTCACATCTCTTGAAGTAATCTGGCGGTGTTCACTAGCGGCTAAGGGCACGACCCTGGTGGATTCACTTGCTATTCTTGTATCATGCATTTATGATTCTTGCAGTGCGATGGTTTGATTGAATTTCTACTTTCTGCAATTGTATCGCTTTGCTATTTCCTATTTTCCAATCTCAATGGAATTGTTATGTTTATATATTTTGCAGTAATATCGTTGAATCAATTTATTGTTATTTCAGATCTAGTTATTTAGTTAAGCATTCTGTTTTGAGATCATCTACTGTAAAGAGTATTGACTACTAATATCGAAGCTCTCAGATTTAGGTCATCTGCTGCTTATATTAAGAATTGTGTTTGATTGAGAATAAATCAGTTAAAAGAGGAATGAGTTATTACTATTGTATTCTCGACTGATTATTACTGTTACTTTGATGAATGTCTGATTTAGTTTCATTAGAGGATTAAGTTTTCTTTTAATTGCAATTAGAATTTACTTGCTGCATCCATTTACTCTTCTATTTGAAAGGACTATACTGCAATTTAGAAGCATTACTCTCTAAGTTAAATAGCCGCGACATATTGTTCACACTCTTGAAATAGAAAGACTTGCCCGGATTGATAATTAATGTAAAGATAATTAGGAGTTAAAAAGGAACCTTTTATCACTCAACACCTATGATAAAGAGATGTATTCCATTGTGCAATCTTAACAGCAATGGAAACATTACATTATGGGGAAGGAGATGGTCATCCACAAAGTTCACTGACCGCTTCAGTTTATATAGACACAAGGGAATTTTTAGAATGATCACCATCAGAAGTGGTCCGCATATCTATAACAATTCTATTTGAATATTAAATACAAGAAGGGTAGCATCAATCATGTTGCGAATTGCATCACTCTTCCCTTGGTTGCAACATTGACCACTATTCTCAACTCTTGTGGATATGAGACCTCTAGATGGCCACAACTATAGGAAGTTGATCCAGGGTTTTGTACCAAATTCTAGATACTAGTGGATGGCAAGTAAGTTTTAGACTTCCACCTCCAGGATGCATTATTATGCTACCTGGGCCACCATTGTGTTCCTTCAAGCGAGCATACCAAGTTGATTTGGGAGGTTCCCTACATTCGGGTCGCAGGACAATTTGGTGTGGAGAAAATTGTGGCTGTGCTAAAAAATTATTTTTATTAGCCAGATCTTTGATAGGATGTTGCCAAATATATTAGATCCTACACTGCATGTGCCATCACCAAGCCAAAAATTAATAAGCAAGACCTATATACTCCTTTGCCTACTCCTAGCCAACCCTAGGAATCCATCTGCATGGACTATATGTCTGGCCTTCCTTCTACCAAGCATGGAAACTATTGCTTATTTGTGGTCGTCAATTTTTTTTTAAAGATGGCCATATTGGCTTCCTACAAGAAGAGTATCATGGAGAAGCCACTGCCAAGCCCTAAGTTTGAACGTGTGTGGTTACATTTTGGGGTACCGTAGACCATTATATCAGATTGGGATAGCAGGTTCCTTAGCAAATTTTGGTCAGTCCTTTGGTCACTATTAGACACCAAGCTCACCAAGTCGACTGCATTCCACCCCCAGGCTGATGGTTAGATAGAGGTCATCAATAGGATGATCATGCACATACTATGCATTTACAACTTCAAAATCATGGGTAACCTACTATCACTCGAGCTAGTTTATTTCCATTATGCATTTAAACAATTTTAAGTATTTATTATTAATGAATTGAAGTTCAGTTTTCATTATAGATATGTGTTTCTATTTGAATCTATATTTGATTTCATTCCTGCATAAATTTAGATCAGTGGTATCAAAGAAATCTGTTGTATCTCTATTTTTCTATGCATCTCCCCAATCAGGTCGAGGTATAAGGAATTAAGACTTGAACTGGTTAAACCTTTGCAAGATCAGCATTGCCAACCTCGACAACCTTCCATGGCAGAAGAAAGAAAGATGAGGGAGTGGGAGATCCTTTCAAAATGTTGCTTGAAGAAGACATCGACTGACAAAGGAATGAGACGATGGATAATTTTTCCCAAATCCTTCAGTGGGTATCAGTTGGTGAAGCATCTTCATCTGTCAACCACCTAGGAGGCACCACCTCCTTTAAGATACAAGTTAATTTTTATATTCCTATATTTGAAGGCCGGATAGATGCAAATGTCGTAGATAAATAATTGAATCTTCTAGAAGGATATTTTTCAGTCCATAGTTTTTTAAATGGGGAAAAGTTTACTTTTTCACTCCTTAAGGCTGCCCCCCACGTCCAGGAATAGCGGGAAACCTACTGTGAGAAGAGGGACGAGACAGAAAACACACTGTTTTTAGCCATAACCACTTGGAATTATTTCTAAAACACCATCAAGAAATAATATTACCCTGTTAGGAGCTACGAAGATATGTACATAAAATGGACCACATTGTGGAAATGAAGGGACCAACATGTGTCAGAGTTCACAAATATTTTTCATACCCTTCGTACATAGTTTGGTATCAACGATTCCAAGTGGAATCAAGTAATCAAGTACTGTGATTATCTACAAAAATACATCCAGGATGAGATGGAGTCCCTGGATATCTCCTCGCTTGGTTCTTATTGACGGTGTTGGAAATCCATCAACCAAGAGGTTTTCCCTGATGTGAAGTCCCAATTAGACCTCAAGTGTTTGGAGTAGGAGCCCCAACTGGAAATAAAGTCGGTCACATTATATTTAGGGATTTTCCTTGGCTTCCATTATTAAAATAATAATTTTTACAAACATTCTTTGAAACACCCAAGTAATTTAACACTATGAGGCAAAGAATTGTGATGCATATAAGGTACTTTCACGACAGGGAGAGAGAGCGAGCCTCTAGAAGAAAAGTAACAGTACTATCCTAAAAGAGACGCATAAGAGCATAAGAGGTTTGAAAGTTAGTTTTAAAAGTATTTCACAAGACAACCATGATCATAAAACCAAATACAACACACCTTCAACAAGATTAGTACCAAAGCAACATAAATAGTTCAATTTTCTTAATACATGTGAAAAGAACATATACCACAAACATATAAATAATAGTACTACTATATTCACGATACATGCATGAAAATGTGTTGGATCATCAAAATTCATATATTAAGTGGAAGTTCCAAGATATATAAGTACAATATTTCCACAATAGTGCCAATAGTCAAACATTAAGTTACCCCTTGCTCCTCCCAAGAAATATCTTCTCTCCTATGCCAATCACAGAGAATCCAAGGTGAAATATCAAGTCCCAAATTTCCTTTTGCTTGATTTGTGAGGGTGTTGTTATAGAAAATGAGTTGAATCTCCACCTCCCATGTGACTCGTGACCTCGCTCATGAATCTTGAGATTCTACAATGACCTTTCAAATTATTACATCACCTTTGAGCTTATATATGACTTTAAAACTCAATAGTAACTCTTTATATTCCATGTGGGACCCTTGGTCCTCCACATATTTACATTTTCTCATTTTTGGAAATTACACAATTACATTCCATAAATGCTTTCGTAAGACATTATGACACATGTGACTCTTGAGATGACTCTTGACAATGATGACATGGAACTTCATGATGATGTGGCATTTCCAAGTTGCTACTTTTGTTACTTTCTTTGCATCTTCATGATGGATATTGATTGATATGGAATCTTCATGCGATCCTGGTCTTTGATCTTCTATTGGAAGTTAGTGTCTCTTCATCATCTCTTTAATAATCATCTTTTCTTTTCCACTGCAAAGGTATATATTCTAGCATGGTCTCCTTATTCTTCTCCTTCTTCATTATCATATATTGATAAGATATAATACTCGCAACTGAAATCCACTCATGACAAGATGACATTAGTCTGAAAACTCCTAGTCTAACATGCTTGATGAACTCACTAACTGAGAGTGAACTGGATGCTAGACTGAAATACTGGCACAGGGATTATGTAGTTGTGAAACTCAAGAGGTCAGGAGCAAGGAATGAGGCTTGAGACTATGCAGTGCGTAGTTCAGGAAGGCGAGGGCGGGGTGACTATGAAATTAATGCGCCAAGGAGGTAGGCTTGAGGTTTGAAGTTTCCCATTGCACAGTTCTATAGGTAGAGAGGCTAATGGATTTCCCAACTGTGTAGTTCAAGGATTCATTCTCAAGGCTTGAGTCTTGAGATTTCATAATGCACAAAGGGTGCTGACTAGGAGGCTGAACTGTGTAATTCTGGAACTCAAGGGGCCAAGTTTGAGCACTGAGACAACATAGTGCACAGTTCTAGAAGGCATGAACTACACATTGCATAGTTCCAAGAGGAAATGTATAAGCTTGAGAGTTGAGAATACATAGTGCACAGTTGAGAAGGGTTGAGTGAAGCCAAGTTTCTCATGCAAGAACTTTTCAAAATTTGGCTAACTGCGAGATCAATGAGGTCAAAGTGATCAAGGACAAAACTTGAACATGATCACATGATTAAAACAATCAACAACACAACATTGATCACTCATAACACATGGTAAACTAGATCCCCTCAATGCGATGACAATGTAACAACTTCCTTTGAGTGTGACACTTAAGATACACTTTGTGACGATAGTGAAAACACTTTTGCAACAGTGCATGAAACTTTGGGAATGAGTGTAATACATGTCTATATGATAAATAGGACTAACTCACACCAAATTTACCCCTTGAAATGAATCATAACTATGCTTATGTGACATGTGATAGTTCCCAAACCAAAAGATGAAATTTGCGGCGATAATGGAAAATCACAAATGACACTTGCAAAATTCAAACGACATTGAAATAGATACATGTCAGGGTGAAGATAACATTAAAAGGGCACTTATTAAGGTGAAGGTAAGGAAAAGAAACAATCGCAAAAATGAAAGTGACACTTGTGAAAGCGAAGGTGCACAAAAGTGACAGTTGGAAAAAATCATCGAAATAGAAGTACAATCACAACCAAAAGTGTGAGGTTGCTAATTGAAAGTGTGCACAAAATTTCAATACAGTTTTAACATTGCAAAAACACTATCTTAATGGAATGTGCTATGGTTGTTCCATCTTGCATAAAAAAATGCACTCATGAGCTTATTATGGACTAAACATGTGTGAGAAAGTGACTTCAACACTTAGAAAATGAGAAGAGGACTTAACACTTAGAATAACATTAATTGACCATGAAGCGACTATGGAATGACAGATCTCTAAATCCTAATTAGGCTCCAAAATTCATATGTAGGAAAAATTTTGTAGGGTGTTGATCACAACATCAACACTTGGTTTGCAAGTAATTAGGAGAAATTGGGATGCATAAAAGCACACATCCAGGTACAATACAATACTAATTATCCATGATTACAAGACTAGCTGAGTTACAATTTTGTTATTTCCAAATATTTGATCCATTCGAAGGCCATATTGACTTGGACTAAATAATTCTGAGATTACAATATTCAAGAAAAGATACTAATCAATACAAAAATATAGAATTTAACACATATTAAATATAATTCTAGGAATGCAAAACATGTATCTTATTACACCTTCATTTTGCAACGCAGATTATGGGCCATGTCTTATGTGCTAATTATAAGAACAACTAATTTTATGGTTTAGCCATATTTCTCTTCAAAAATAATCCATGACTCTTTAAGATATTAATCATAGAAATGAAGTGGAGTTTTTTAAACAAATACCCTTTTTAATCTAGTGCAGAAAATGATTTTTTGTTTTTTCATTTAGTAGTAAATAATGTTTTCTAAAACAACTAGAGTACAAACTAAAATTTCATAAGCTACAAGTGTAATTAATAGCAGAGGAAGGAGCATCGAAGGAGAGTATTTTTGGAATGAAATCACATATGCCATTGAAATATAATAGCTTGCAATTATGGACATCACATAGATAATAGTGATTACCATAAAACTCTAAGAATGTGGTAAAAGAAAGGATCATCTCACATCATGATTAGCACGTTGACTAGTTTTTTTTCACACTAATAAGAACAGAAAGCGATCCTACACTTGCAAGGAGAAGATGATTCAAAAAGGTTCCTTTTCCATCTCAAATGTCCACCAAAGCTATAAATCCATCAACAAAGTCTTGTATGATGGAGACTACCTTTGTGACCTGATCTTCTCATAACTGGAGAATTTCTGTAGCATATTTGTCTAAAATTTTTGCTTCTCTAGTCACGCTAAAAATCTTGGATTCGAGAACAAATTATTTTTTCCTAAGGATAGATATTTGCAAGCCCTTTAGGGAAATACTTCCATAGTAACCTATTAATTTATTCCAAGCACTGATCATTTGCAATTTGGCACCATGTCGCTTGTCAATTATCCCAGATTTGATCAGCCAGGTGAATTTCTCCACCAAATAGTAATTACCATCCCCTCCATGTTAGACAGTTAATTCTCGAGATTAGGTTTGTGTTATGGTGGGTGGTTATTAGAGTCCAAGAAGACCCAAAAATTGAATCAACAGTTTTTTGATGTATTTATATGTACATTATATACATCATTCTTTGAGATCAATTCCTAATATACATTTGAGTTTGGTTTCCAATTTGTTGTCTTACAATGGTATTAGAGTAGAGTTTAATTTTGCCTTATTCAATAGAATAAGACACTAGTCTTGTGGCCCTCCTTTGCGCTTTTCTCTCTACAAATGTTTAATCCACCTCAAAGAAGAAGGTGATATTTAGTCATATAGAGAAATTTGGAGCCATTAGGGGACTTTGACCAAGGAACAATCGTAGTTTGTGCTCTTTGGTTATTTTTCAATTGGTAGAAGAAGGTGGCTGCTAATAACTACCATAAATTATTGGAGAAAAGAGAAACAGGCCCAGTGCCACTGCAAATTGCAGTCATAAATGAGACTATGATGAACAAACAAAGAGACGTTGCCTGTACTTTACTTGTTGAAAGAGGATTTTACATCGAGTTGTTTGTTATTTGTTAAAGAGCCATCGAAGAGCTGTCACTACTTTTTGCTGTGAAACGATGACTGAGAAGATGACCAAGGTTGCCTCCCATTCTTCATGCCCATTTGAAGTTATGTTTTGTGAATGTTATGGTCTTCATGTGGAGGTCGTTGTCAGTGGAGAAATCGATAAAGGTTGTCACAGCATTGTAAATGCTTGTGGACTGGAACCCTACAATGCCAAACAAAGGGTTTCGAGCCATGTTGTTTGTAGGATTGCAGTACCAATTGTTTGAAGTCGTCCTACCCAACATGGCTGTGTGTTAGTGCCATAGAGAAGAGTCATCTTGTTATTGGATGAGGGAAATCAAAACCATATTTCAGGTGGTGTTTATTTGTGTTTGATTATCACTCTAGCATTGTTGTAGATACTTGTGGATGTTGTGAATGATAAGAGAGACGAGAGCCATGATTTGAAGTTTTAATATCACCACACTACCAAACAAAATTCTGTGTGGTTCGATGATGAAAAGAGGAGAGCCTTGACCTATCCTCCTCCTTCAACACCACAGCCCAACCTTCTGTATTAAATGAGCCGAAAAAAAGAAAATTAAGCTTGAATTTGAAAGCGTTGTTTGAATCCTATGCTCGTAATGTATACCTGTTGAAATGCAAATAAGGTGCTAACTTTGACACAATTTGAACTTCTGGTGAAACAAAATGAAAGAAAAATTATGTTCATGGGTTATAACCTGGTGAACTCGATGTGAAATAGATTAACGAGTTGCAAACCTCCCAAGCTTGGTGGATCGACAAAGGCATGTTAAAACCTGTGTAGGTTTGAAAATTACTGGTTTTTTATTAATTGTCATTTTTTAATCACTGATGAATTGTGGTGTTTGTCATCGGTGGATTGTGAAGGTTAAGAAAATAAGTCATGTACATGATGTTGGCTCTGGTTTTGGCTACCTATTTTTTGTTCCTGTACTTATGGTTTGAAGAGAAGGAAGGACTACATTGGGGAAATAAGATTTGCACAGCAGAAAAGATTGCACGAGGTAAAAATGTCCACAGTAAATATTGTTTTGTTACATTGTTTGAGAATATAAGTTTGGTTCCAGATGTAGTAGAGTTGCAAACATGTGTTCAGGAGGTAATGAGGATGGATTAGTTAGTAATTGGTAGAAATTTTCATTCGTGTGGAGCATTTGATATTTTGTCTTTGAAATCACAAGACTTTTAGCAAGATTATTTAACAAGGTAATAATTGTTTGTAATGCCAATAAGAAATTACTCTAGACAATTATATTCAACAAAATTTATTTTTCAAAGTTAAAAGCAACGAAGGTAAAAGTAAGTGCATTGGAGTAACTCTCGGGATTAGAACAATCATGTTTTGAAGCATTTTTGAAAAGTAAATTATTTTATTGGGTGGCATGTTTTTGGTGAAAATATTTGAGAAGTGGCTTATGAGGAAGCAAGAGTGTCGTTGACTCTATAGTTTCATTAGTTTTGTGTGCTTGAAGGCTTTCCCTTCCTCTTTTGTATTGACAGTGATCTTTCTTGATTTTACACTATACACTGTTCATTTTCGATTGAACCTGACCCCTGAGATTAACTAAAATGGACCAAATAAAAAATGTATTAAATATATTAAACAATCTCATTAGTTTTACTATTGATGAAACTATAAATATCAGCAAAGTAATTCTTGTTGTTATTAGAGTCCATTTAGGTGATGCATTGGAAACAGTTGAATTCCTCTAGATTAAGTCTCAAGTACATCGAGATGATATTAATTCCAAACATCAATTGAAGAGTAATAAAGACATTTCAGGAAAACAAATTGCATGTAGTTAAAGGTCCTTATGTGAAACCTGTTATAAGACCTTGCAAAGAAATTAGACATAACAAAAAAATAATTGGTGTTGGATATGATAAAGATGTTTCTTTTCATGTGCCTGATTTTTCTAAAACTATACAATTTCCTAGTGTTGGATTTATGGATGGGGTTGTTCCAGACAAATTGATTGATGCCAACAATGTGATAGAGGTGGACATGTGAAAGATAGGTGCTTTGATCTTCACCGATGTGAGCATTGTGGAAAGTGCAATCACTAGTAAAACAGATGTTCTAGAAAGAAGACTACTACAAGAGAGAAAATAAATTTTGGATGGATTGCTTCTTGGTTTTGGTCCAAAATAGCCAAGAATTTTTGTAGGTCATACCACAAGATATGTTTGAGATTATTCACCAGCCTTGCAGTGATAAAGAGTACTTCATCTTCTCACCTTGTATCTGACAAGGGGGGAATTGATAGAATTGATGGCCTGATACAGGTTCAAAGATTTTTCAAGCGAGTCTGAGTCAAATATCCACAAGTGAGCCTAAGCCATAACTTGTACTACTTAGATTCAGAGTTATAGCCAAAGAGACTTCATTTTGTCTTTTTTTTTTTTTTTTGTGAATGAGCACTTCTAGATTCATAATTTTTCAAGGAACTACATTGATTGTTCTAGAGTTAATGATCACCTTAGGAGCACAATTTTTTAGTGTTCTGAGAACTTCTATGAAGGTTCCAGAGTTGGTGTTGGTTGAGACCTTGAGTTCTCCAACATTAGTTTGTGTCATCCTTAAAATCCATTTTTGAAAGACATGCATCTCTTGGATGAGATGCATTTATGCATTTTGAGCTCTCATTCTTGGACTTTGATAGATTCCTTCAGAGTAAGGGGGTAATGTTAGACAACTAATCCTCGGGATTAGGTTTATGTTATGGTGAGTGGTTATTAGAGTCCAAGAAGACCTAGAAACTAAATCAACGCTTGCTTGATGTACTTATAAGTACATTATATACATAGTTCTTTGAGATCAATTCTTAATATACAATTGAATTTGGTTTCCAATTTTGTTATTTTACACTCCATAGGTGACAATTTCTAATATACCTTCTTTTGAATCCAAAGAAACTTTATTTAGTGCATTATAATCCTGTATAAACTTGCCGAGTATGACTTATTTTATGCTAACTCCAAGACTTGCATCGAAAATTTTAAGCTTTTTGGCGAGAAGGGCATCCTTAGAGATGACAGAAGCTAATACTTCTAAATCATACAATGCAAAAATCATTACCCACAACTATAGTAGATGCCATATCTCACATGGAAACCACTTCTCCCACTATATTGGATCCTAGTAGAAGCCATAACCGAGCATAAATGTCGAAAAATTTGACTCTGCCTCTCCTAGTTTTGATCTAGGTGCATGTAGAGTCCAAGGACCGTCTTACCTTGAAACCCTTTTTGCCTATACTTCTTCCTTTTTCCCTGTACCTATCACCTAAATAATGCAATAGACACAAGGTTTTGTTAAAGGTAAGCATTTAAATGTCTTCTTCTTCATATTTATCTATATACCATATTGTTTTGTTAAAGTATGCATTTGGCTATGGAATTGGCTTGTTTCTGCAGCTAACCCGGATTTTTGCAGCTATCTCCTTTGTTAAGAGGGTTCAGATGCTCTAGCTTAGCCAGGGAAGATATGGATGGATGAGGAATGATTCCCTCGTGGATTCTTTCCTATTCTCTTGAGCCAATCCTTCAAGAAGAGCTCATGGCAACACGGTCAACCTCAAAGTCAACTGCAAGATTATCGCTGGAAGAGAAACTGATTTTTCTTGAAATCTTACCGATTTGCTTTTCCAAATAGCGAATCGATTATTTAGTGATATAGTTTGATTTAGTAGGATCAGAATAAATATATATATGCTTGAAACTCTCTAAATGTTATACATAGAAGTATTATAAAGACAATGGTCGCTCTGTGTTTGGTGTGCGCGCTGATACATGTAAACTTTAAGAACATATTTTTATGCTTGTTTACAAGTAATAGACTTGGTTTATGTTTTCCATTCTGCGTTGATTGGAGATTTTTTACTGTTTCATGGAGGTCCCCTACGACCAGTACAAGTCTTTAACCAATTGCACATAGATTTCCTTAATTACTTTATCATAGATACTCTGTTCTGTGTTTGAAATGCAATATAATGGAATTCATCATTGAATCATTGTCTGCATAAGAAATTCCCTTTGCTTTATACCTAGCTTAATTCTGTTATTTCATTTGCAATTTATCTCGTACAGTTTAATCATTTTCCTTGCTTTCTACCTAGTGTAGTCAATTGTTTCATTTTCATAGCATAGTTGCTTTTCAGTTTATTAGACTTATGACTTGTTTGGATGAAGTTGAATAAGTAAAAGAGTCACAATCATTTTCTTGACAATTAAATCTAGACACCATTCATTTACAATATGATAGAATAGATCTCTTTAACACATAGTAATTTAGGCTTGGCTACAGCATAAAATTCAGAGATAAAATCCAAAACAGTCTAACAAGAGTAAAAGCTTAGGATCATACTTAAACCATCCATAAATTGATTCAATAGAAACTAATTTCTAAGATAAGTAGCTAACAACTTTAAGGCACAACTCTTTAATACCATCTTCATATTAACTCTAAATTTAGACTTTAACAAGAACATAGATATCTTAACAACATCAATTAACTTCTAGCACATATAGTGCACTTGTGCTTCATCAGTATACCTGCCCTGGTCGATAATTTATGTTGACAATTTAAGGACATTAAATTGGCTAAATAGTGAATCTAGAGGATATTAAACACCAGGGTATGGCTATCGATCTGGAGATGCTCCAATGGTGCTTATACTTCTTATGGTTCAAGGTCAATGGACTAAGATCCAATTGATTCAGCTAAGGAAATCTTCAGAACCTTGTCAATGTCATCCCTTCTTGCTAAACAAGCTTCCAAATGATCTGCAAAATTTATTTCTTTCTTTTTTATTTGCATATTATTTGCACTAACATTAGTATTGATATTAATACTTTTAGAAATAGCTCATGTGCCTGTGCCTGTATATGCCTATGTCAATGTCTTTGGATTTGCATAGCACTTTTTCATTTCCATCTTTCCAAATTTTTTGTAATGATAAGTATACACAGAAAGACATGAATTTACTAGTGATCAAGGACAATATGATTGAATCCAGGGGATATCAAACCCCCTCGGTATTCAAAATACACCATCCAATACACCATCCATTCTTATAATTTATTAGGATTAACTGCAACAATATTATGATAATTTTGGAGTAACAAGAATACATTTCTTAGAGTAACAATAACAATATTATGATAATTTCATAGGAGTAACAACAATTCATTTCTTAGGAGCAACAACACTTCAACAGACCTGGCGAACATGCATGGAGGATGTGTTTTGTTAGGTGTAACAATAGCTCAAATGACTTGGCCAGCATGAATGGACGATGTTCTGTCAGTGTGGGCATGTGGCCAACAAACAAACCCACTCTTTCATCTACTTCTGCATGTGTGCTGATGCATTAAAGTATGTAGCATGTTCTTTCTCCAGGGTTGGGCAGTGCCTTGACAAATGTGACACTTATGCGTTCTGTAAAGGAATTCACTTCCACATTCATGTTCATATTCCTTGTGCACAAGGTGTTTTCTTGTGACTGGATCTCATTAGTTAAAATTCTAAACACCATTATAATTGAACTAAAACTACTAAAATATAACTTAGTTGTCTCAGCTAAGTCTATTCTAAACAACTTAGAGATTATCTTGGATCTTGACCATAAATTTATTATCTTGGATATTGCCCATAAATTCATTATGTTCCACCATAGTGTCATAAATTGTTCATGGTTTTGGATTAAAGTGCCATAGTTCTTTTCTCGTTAAAAAATATTTGGAAATTTAACCATCATTTGTGCTAACAGAGCAATTGAAATATAGTGCACTACTATAATTTCGTTATATTATTGAATATTTTTATACATGATTATAATACTATAATGTCTATTAAGGTTATCTAGAGTATAAAATAAAGACAACAGAGGTGAACGTTATATTTTCTTTAGTACTTCACATAATGCAACCATTGATTCTCCTCTGCATACTGAACAAGACACAGGCATTGCTTCCACTCTCTAGAATGACATACAATGTCATCCAAATGATCTCTCAATTACAATGATAATAACCTTTAGAAAATAGAATCAATGTGATTTAGTTTTTATTGACGTGTCGATCATTAAAATGGCACCTTTTGTACATGTAAATTCTAATTCACTCTAAAAATAAGGAGAAGACCATGGCCACATCCATGATCCTTGAGAATGGTTCCTCCACACAATAGAAACAAGTGAGTAAGGTCATGGAAAAATACAAGGGCATATTCTCCTCACCCACAAGGGGTACCTTTGCACTGTCAGGTCAAGCATTTGATTGATTTGACCCCCAAAGAATCTCTTCCCAACGGGCCAATATACCGCTTCTCTGTTCTAGAAAATGAAGAAATAAAGAAAAAGATCCAAGCGTTGCTACAAAAATGGAGCTTCCGATCAATTTCCTCACCTTGTGGGAGGATGATTGTACTTGTACAGAAGAAGGATGGGACCTACAGACTCTCGATTGACTATCAAGGAATAAATAAAATAATTGTCATGAATATGTATCAAATCCCATGGATTGATGACCTTCTTGACTAGCTCAAGGGGGCCAAGTACTTCATTAAGATCAATATGAATTTTGGCTATCACCAAGTTCTAATAGAACCCACATATGTGTGGAAGATCACCTTCAAATCAAAGGAAATCCTTTTTGAGCAATTGGTCATGCCTTTCGCATTGAGAAATGCCCATATAATTTTTATGAGCCTGATGGATGACATCTTCAGGCCCTTAACCAAATCATTTGTGCTTGTATATCTGGATGGCCTTTGTGGTTTTATATATAGTTTGGATATCTAGATGAGTCCCAAAAAAAGGTGTTCGTTGAACTAAAGAAATGCCTTTTCAACAATACTTACGTTTCCAGGCCTGCAACAACCATTTGAAATTGAGACAAATGCCTTCGACTATGTTGTTGGTGTAGTTCTCACTTGGCAAGGGCATCTGGTGGCCTGTCAAGTGAGACACCTTCTGATACAATTCAAAAATATCCAACCTATGATAGAGAGATGTATTCCATCGTGAAATCTTAAAGATAATGGAAACATTACGTTATGGGGAAGGAGATGGTCATCTAGACAGTTCACTCACCACTTCAGTTTATATAGACACAAGGGAAGTTGTAGAGTGATCTCCATCAAAAGTGGCCCACATATCTACAACAATTCCATTTGAATATTAAGTACAAGAAGGGTAGCACCAATCATGTTACATATTGCATCTATCACCCCCTAGTTGCAGCACTGACCATTGTTCTTAACTCTTGTGGCAATGAGACCTCTGGATGGCCACAACTATAGAAAAGTGATCCAGAGTTTTCCTCCACATTCTAGATACTAGTGGATTGAAATTACATTCTAGACTTCCACCTCTAGGATGCATTATTATGCTAACTAGGCCACCATTGTGTTCCTTCAAGCGAGCATGCCAAGATGATTTGGGATATTACCTATAGTCAGGTCATGTGACAATTTGATGTGGAGAAAACTATTGCTATGCTACAAAAGTACTTTTATTGGCCAAATATCTGACAAGATGTTGCCAAATATATTAGATCCTGCACTGCATGTGCCATCACCATGCCAAAAATTAATAAGCAAGGCCTATATAATCCTCTACCTACTCCTAGCTAGCCCTAGGAATCCATCTCCATGGACTATATGTCTAGTATTACTTCTACCAAGCATGGAAACGACTGTATATTTGTGGTGGTTGAAATTTTTTCTAAGATAGCCATATTGGCTTCCTACAAGAAGAGTATCATGGCAGAAGCCACTGCCAAACCCTAAGTTTGAATGTGTGTGGTTACATTTTGGTGTCCCATAGACCATTATATCATATTGGGATAACAGGTTCCTTATAAAATTTTGGTCAATCCTTTGTCCACTATTAGACACCAAGCTCACCAAGTCGACTACATTCCACCCCCAGACTGAGGGTTAGACAAAGGTCGTCAATAGGATG
Organism: Pinus tabuliformis; assembly: GCA_031772625.1. Taxonomy (NCBI): domain Eukaryota; kingdom Viridiplantae; phylum Streptophyta; class Pinopsida; order Pinales; family Pinaceae; genus Pinus; species Pinus tabuliformis. The sequence continues at coordinate 290,914,567 of CM062817.1, forward strand.
ACCTTGCACATACTATGCATGTACAACTCCAAGCATCCATGGGCATGGGATGAGAGTCTTCCCTATGTGTAACACATCTATAACAGATTCTCCCATATCTCAACTAGACATAGCCCCTTTGAAGTGGGCTTGGGATTTCAACCATTATGTCCCCTTGATGTTGCACTGCCTTTTGCAACTACACAGAAAGAGTCTGTCCATATTCAATCTAATGCTGATCAAGCCACCAAGTTTATTGAGCACATTTAGCACATCTGCAAGTAGGTTCATGACATCGTGGAGAAAGCCAATTCCAAGTGCAAACAACAACATGATCAACATTGAGTGCCATATAAGTTTTAGGTGGGTGACAAATTTTAGTTATATTTTCAGAAAGAACGCCTTTTCGGAGCCCATTATAAGCTTCAACCAATCTCATATGGGCCTTACACCATGACAAAGGATGTTCGTGACAATGCTTTCGATCTCATTGTCCCCTCATTTCTTTTGTTGCACACTATATTCAATGTGGACCTCCTTCAACCATACTTCCCATCATTGAGGCGACACATCAGACATTGTTGAGAAGTTGATACTAGCAAAGCTAACACAGACTATATTGAATAGGCCACAACTAATCGAATGATGGACACACAGATTAAGAAAAATTGCAAATAGATGACAATTTCTTCCTAACGGGGTAGGATTGATCCAGGTGGATATTGGTGGCCACCCACCTATTCCACTTAGACCCCCAGCATTATTTATTTTTGTTTCCTTAATTATAGCACAATTTACTAAATAAATATTTCTAACAAGGTATCGTACATGTAAAACAAATCTTGTATGCCAAATTTATGACCCGAGGAATTTGATGTACCAACTAACCCTAATGGGGCCCACAAAATTTTGGTGCTTCATGTCCTAGGATTAGGCTTTTGGATGTTTACGATTTTCCCTTGTTTCTCAATAATAAAAGGGACTTTGAGCCTCATTGTTACACAGTTCAGTAAGCATGTAGTCATCACATCTCTTCTCATAAATAACCTACCATCACCCGAGCTAGTTTATTTCCATTGTGCATGTAAACAATTTTAATTATTTATTATTAATGAATTGAAATTAAGTTTTCATTGTAGCTATGTGTTTTTGTTTGAATCTATATTTAATTTAATTCCTGCATAAATCTAGATCAGTGGTATCAGAACAGTCTTCTCTATCTCTGTTTTTCTATGCATGTCCCCAATGAGGTCAGGGTATAAGTAATTAAGACTTGAACTGGTTGAACCTTTGCAAGGTCAGCATTTCCAACCTTGACAACTTTCCACAACAGAAGAAAGAGATATGAGGGAGTAGGAGATCCTTTCACAATGTTGCTCGAAGAAGACCTTGAGTGACAAAGTAATGAGATGATGGATATCTTTTCCTGGATCCTTCAGTGGTTATCAATGGGTGAAGCATCTTCATCCATCAACCACCTAGGAGGCACCACCTCCTTCAAGGTACAAGTTAACTTTTACATTCCTATATTTGAAGGCCAGATAGATGCAAATGTCATAGGTAAATGGTTGAATATTCTAGAAGGATATTTTTCAGTCCATAATTTTTTCAATCGGGAAAAGTTTACTTTTTCACTCCTTTAGGTTGTACCCCCACGTCAAGGAATAGTGGGAAACCTACTGTAAGAATAGGGACGAGACAAAACACACACTATTTTTAGCCAAAACCACTTGGAATTATTTCTAAGATGACATCAAGGAACAATATTACCTTGTTAGGAGCTATGAAGATAAGTACATAAAATGGACCGCACTTTGGTAGGGAAGGGACCAATATGTGTTAGAGTTCACAAATATTTTCGATACCCTTCGTACATAGTTTGGTATCAATGATTCCAAGTGTCATCAAGTACTCAAGTACCATGATTGTCTACACAAATACATCCAGGATGATATGGAGTTCCTTGATATCTCCTCGCTTGGTGCTTATTGACAGTGCTGGAAATCCATCAACCAAGAGGTTTTCCCTAATGTGAAGTCCCAAGTAGACCTCACATGTTTGGACTAGGAGCCCCAACCGAAAATATGGTCAGTCACCACTATCTTTAGGGATTTTCTTTGGCTTCCATTATTAACATAATAAGTTATACAAACATTCCTTGAAACACTCAAGTAAGTTAGCACTATGAGGCAAACAATTGTGATGCATATAAGGTACTTTCATGGCAAGGAGAAAGAGGGTGAGCCCTTAGAAGAAAAGTAATAGTAATATCCTAAAAGAGACACACAAGAGCATAAGAGGATCACGAGTTAGTTTGAAAATTAGTTCACGATACAACCATGATCATAAGACCAAATACAAAACACCTTCAACAAGATTAGTACCAAAGCCATAGAAATAGTTCGATTTCCTTAATACATGTGAACAAAACATACACTGCAAACATATAAAGAATAGTACTAATATATTCACGATACATGCATGAAAATGTGTTGGCTCATCAAGATTCATATATTAAGTGAAAGTGCCAAGATATATAAGTACAATGTTTCCATAATAACGCCAATAGTCGAACATTAAGTCACCCCTTGCTCCTACGAAGAAATATCTTCTCTCCTATGCCAATGCTAGAGAATCCAAGGTTAAAGATCAAGTCCCAAAATTCCTTTTTCTTGATTTGTGTGGGTGTATTTATAGAAAATGAGTTGAATCTCCACCTCCCATGTGACTCTTGACCTCTCAAATGACTCTTGAGCTTCTACAATGACCTTTCAAATTATTACATGACCTTTGATCTTCTATATTACTTTAAAAATCAATAGTTACTCTTCATATTCCATGTGGGACCCTTGGTCTTCTGCATATTTACATTTTCTCATTTTGGGAAATTACACAATTACATTCCACAAATGATGTGGTAAGACATTATGACACATGTGACTCTTGAGATGACTCTTGACAATGATGACATGGAACTTCATGATGATGTGGCATTTCCAAGTTGCTTCTTTTGTTACTTTCTTTGCATCTTCATGATGGATATTGAATGTGCTTTGTATTCATCCCCCAAGGGGTTGATTGATATGGAGTCTTCATACGATCCTGATATTTTATCTTTTATCAGAAGTTAGTGTCTCTTCATCTTCTCTTTAATGGTCATCTTTTCTTTTCCACTGCATAGGCATCTTCTAGCATGGTCTCCTTCTTCTTCTCCTTCATCATCATCATATCTTGATAAGATATAATACTTGCAACTGAAATCCACTCATGAAAATATGACATCAGTCTGAAAAATCCTAGTCTAACATGCTTGATGAGCTCACTAACTGAGAGTGAGCTGGATGCTAGACTAAAATAATGGCACAAGATTTAAGCAATTGTGAAACTCAAGAGGCCAGGATCAAGGACTAAGGCTTGAGACTGTGTAGTGCATAGTTCAGGAAGGCTAGGGCAGGGTGACTACGCAATTAAAGGGCTCAAGGAGGCAAACTTGAGGTTTTAAGTTTCCCATTGCAAAGTTCTATAGGGATAGAGGATAATGGATTTCCCAATTGCGTAGTTCAAGGAGTTATTTTGGAGGCTTGATTCTTGATATTGAACAGTGTGCAAAAGGCGCTGACTAGGAGGTTAAACTGTGCAGTTCTGGAGCTCAAGGGGCCAAGTTTGAGCACTGAGACAAGATAGTGCACAATTATAGAAGGAAGTAGCTACACAATGCATAGTTCCAAGAGGAAAGGGGTAAGCTTGAGGGTTGAGACTACGCAGTTCACAGTTCAGAAGGTCCGAGTGAAGCCATGTTTCTCATGCAAGAAATTTTCAAAATTTGGCTAAGTGCGGGATTAGTGAGGTAAAAGTGATCAAGGAATAAACTTGAACATGATCACAAGTTCAAAAAAATCAACAACACAACATTGATCACTCATAACACATGGACAACTAGATCCCCTCAATGCAATGACAATACAACAACTTCCTTTGAGTGTGACACTTAAGATACACTTTGTGATGATAATGACAACACTTTTGCAACAGTGCATGAAACTTTGGGAATGAGTGTAATACATGTCTATATGATAAATATGACTAATTCACACCAAATGTATTCCTTGAAATGAACCATAACTCTTATGTGACATGTGATAGTTCCCAAACCAAAATATGACATTTCCGGTGGTAATGGAAAAGTGCAAATGACACTTGCAAAATTCGAATGACATTGAAATAGATACATGCCAGGGTGAATATAACATGAAAAATACACTTATTAAAGTGAAGGTAAGGAAAAGAAAAATTCGTAAAAATTAAAGCGACACCTACGAAAGAGAAGGTGCACAAAAGTTCCAGTTGGAAAAACTCATCGAAATAGAAGTACAATCACAACCAAAAGTGTGAGACTGTCGATTGAAAGTGTTGAGGGACTGTCATCATAGTTTTAACATTTCACGGGCATTATCTTAATGGAATGTGTTATGGTTGTTCCATATTGCATATAAAAATGCACTCATGAGCTGATTACGGACTATACATGTGTGAGCAAGTGAATTCGACACTTAGAATCTAAGAAGAGGCCTTAACACTTAGTTTAACATTTATTGACCATGAAGTGACTATGGAATGACAGGTATTAAATCCTAATTATGCTCCAAAATTCATATGTAGGAAAACTTTTATAGGGTGTTGATCACAACGTCAACACTTGGTGACACACTGGTAGAACTCCAAGTTCTCTATTTATGTTTTATCCTTAAGTGCAAGGTCACTTTCTTTCTAAAAGTATTGATTCATCACATGGAATTCCTTGTCTCCTTCATTTGACTTAGTTATGGATATAGTCTCCTCTATTCCTTTTCTCAGCTAAACACATTCACAAATATTTCCACACCACAATTGTTTCGATTCAGGAGAAGGGTAATATAAAATTGGGAGTTTAAGATATTCAGATTCTTAGTTTCATATGTTATGTTGTTCCACTGCTAACAGGCCTGGACAGTACCCCAACTAAGTCACTATAGGAACATAAGCATTGCATCACTACCAGCAAGCCTAAAAAGTACCCCGGAAAAGTTACTTGCTTCACTTTTCTACGTAAGGATCCTTTCTCTTATTTCACCCTTTATTTATTTTATTTATAGGACTGTGCTTTGGCAGTTATTTATTTCATTGGGGTGGAAGAGGGATCCCAACTTATTGAGAAAGAAGAGGTTGTCCCTTCAAAGAAGTTTATATATATACCTTTGATATTGGTTTGCTCATTATTGATTTCCACCTTTCCCTTCTATTTTATTAGGTCGACAAGAAGAACACCATTTAATTACAACACTGAGTCAATTAATGAAGATTCTACAATATATACAGGCTTTATGGTTTGACCAAAGTATTTCCGTTTGAATGGATCATATTTTCCATTCAAACATGATTGACTTTAAAGATATGTAAACCTAATATAGAGAATAGGATGATATATAAGGCAAGCAATGTTCATCGTCACAATTTCCCTTTTCAAGTTTTTCCACATTGTCTTCTAAGAGAAGCGAGAGAATTTTCATGAAGAGCCTGATTAAACCAAAGCAAGAAGGACCAAACAAGGCATAACAAAATCAAAACAAAGTTGAGGTAAACCTTAACTATAAATCAACATGGAAGATAAACAAAGCAAACAAACCGAATGCAAGGACTAGTGCAAAGTAAAATGCAAAGGTCATGCAATGCAACTAGGGGACTAAATGCACCTAAACATACTCCTAACTTAATGATCTAGAAGGTCACGGCTATGTGTAATGGAATTTAAAATGCAATCACTGTAATTGATCTCGACCTACAATCACAACGATATAAGAAATTAAAAGTTGTATAAAGCATTGTCCACAAGAAAAGACTGCAACTTGACAAACTTGCACAATGAATCGAAGGCCTTGCTTATTAATAGAAAGATGTGCCATAATTAGTAGCTTTAACTAGTTTTGAGCTTTATCTTATTGCTCAAAATGACGATCATACAAACCTTGAAGGTTTCTTGTGGAATTACATTCATTTATGTTTTCATTTTTTTTAAACATCAAGAAAGATCGAAACTTAGTATTTGTGATGGAGCTTGTGATGTGAGATTGATCTAACCATTCAGCGAATGTATCTTTATATTCAGAACAATCAATTTAAAAACCCTAATGCTTATGATAAAATTACTTTTCAACTAGCACATTCAAATCGCAAAGAGAATATTTTGAGGGGAATTCAATCTGATCTCATCCAAAAACTTTATCAAGATGGTGAGAACTTGACATAGCCATCATCTCACACTAAAGTGTCTCAACTATCTGACAAGCATCTAAATAGTGATATGATGAACCATGAAGATCATTGAGTTTAACAAAAATAATAAATTTAAGACAACTATCATCAGGTATGCTAATGGGACAATGATAGATTGAGAGATAGTTGTTAGAACCAATATCATGAGCATATTTGTAACTATAAGATTCTTGATTCTCCATTAGTTCCCTTTGTATCTGATTAGAAACCATGGCAGAAGTATGGAATCTTAATACATTTAAAACAATCACTGACGTCGTAAATTAAGGAAACCAATTAGGTGTTGAAAATGTAGCAAGAAATTCCTAATTTGATTTTCCCTTAATTAAATTAGGAGAAATTAAGATTTCAATTTCAGCATAATACTTGGAGGTAGTTAACTAAGGTAACATGGCTCTTATCACTCAATTAAATTGTTAAATTTGATTTGGAGACACTTGAGTTTAGTTCTACATGATTGATTGCTAATTTGTAACAATCTATTTTAGCTAATTTGAGTTATTGTTAGTGTAACTAGTTCTCACTATTAGTAGAACTAGTGGAGGTTAAGTCAAGGGTGTGTAACTTTTTTCACACTAAGTGACAAGGGAGTGTAACTTTTTTCACACTGAGTGATCATCCAGGTAAATGATTAATGAACCTAAAATAATTGTTGCATGCAGAGAATTTGAGTTACCCAGTTGAGGTTAGAGTTCAAGGGAAGTGTACTATCAGTTGTAAACTATTCCAATTTGTACAAATCATGCATGCAGTCATAGAAAGACCTATAGGAATTGCGCAATCCAAATTGAGGAATTTCCTAATTAATAGGGGGAAAATTCCTTGAGGAACAACACAAGGAAATAGGGGCATGGAGGCTCAAAATTTTGGCTAAGTATTGGCCAAGGTCAGCCAGTCAGGCAGAGGATAGAAGATACAGGTGTAGGTTGAGCTCAAGCTTGAGAAGAGAATATCGTATTCATCCATATTGTTTGATTAATGCAATATAGATAGTAAGGGTTTTTGAGTAGTTTTTTCCCCTCGATAAATCTTTGTGTATGTGTGTTGAATCTTGATGCATGTTAATGATTTTTGTTCTCGATCATGAATTTACTTCTGTAGATCAGTAGAGTAGCTTCTAATCTTATGATTTAGTAAATTGCATGAGAAATTTAGAATATACAAATTAATTTCTACATGATATCAGAGATAGATTCATAGTAGAGAAGAGATTTCAAAGTTGTCATTATAGGAGGTTTGAATTTCAAGATCAATTTTACAAGTTTTCTCTAAGACTAAGAAGATGGCTTTCAATGGACTCAGGCTCGAGTATGCTTTGGAAGAAACCAAAAATTTTTTGGCATGGGAGATTTGAATGGAGGTAGTATTGGATGATAATGGGATTCTAGAATACATCAAGATAGAAGAGGAAAATCCCCAACATCTGATGCCCAGGATATTTCTCAATGGAAGAAGTATGTGGATAAAGTGAGGAGGATCATATTTGAGGGAGTTCAAGATCATATTGTCTTGAATATCCACGTGAAAGAGACTTAATTTTCAATGCGGAAAACATTGACTGAGTTATTTGAGAACAATAGTTACCACATGAAGTTGGAACTCAAGGACAAGCTTCGAAGTATTAAGATGCAAAAGAATGAAACAATTCCGTAATACCTGAGCAGGGTCAACATGACTGTCCCTGAAGAAGATTTGGTAGCTCTAGCCCTCTTGGGCCTTCCGAAGAGTTGGCATAGTTATCAAGATTTGGTTAATGGTAGAGAGAAACTACCAAGCTAGGAGCGGTTATGGTCTAATCTAGTGTAGGAAGAAATAAGGAGGCACAATGGAGATGGGACCTCATCCAAAGAAGAGGAAGAGGACTTTGCATTAGTTAGCAATGGAAAGAAGGCTAAGGGGAATAAGTCTAAAGGTGTGGCTCATTCCAACAAAGAGGGAAATAAAAAATACTTGTACAAAATCAAGTTCTTTCACTATCATGAATTCAGGTACTATGACATGAAATGTCCATAGAAGAAGGCAAGAAAGAAGGAGCCTACAGTAGCAGCAACAGGTGAATATTTGTCTTCGTAGTTCGATCTTGACTTCAATCTCATCGCATGCATGATAAGAATAATTATGGGGAGCATGTGGTACCTGGACGGTGGTGCCTTGTTCCATATGACAAGGAATAGAGAATTTTTTAGCGACTTGAAGGAGAAAGATCTCCAGATGAATATTGAGTTTGGAGACGACGAAAGGTTCAATGCGATCGAGATCAGTACTATCACCTTTCATAGGGAGTCAGTCTCCCCTCTCAAACTCGAGGATGTAACGTTTTTTCCAGGTCTAAAGAATAATCTTGTCTATGTTGCAGTTTTGGAAGACTATGGCTACGATGTGATATTAAACAAAGGTAAGGCTTTCTTGAGACACATCACTAAGGGACAAGTGAAGCAGATTTGGGTTCGAGTCAAGAACATGTATGCACTTGAGGTAGAATATGCATGCAAATCCTTGAGGAGAAAGGTAGAGACTAGCGATTTGGTGGTTGAGAGGAAGCATGCTAGACCTCTCAACATGTAGCCTCAGAAGAAGCCTCAGGAAGTTGTGGAGCAGCCACAAATGGATAAGAAGACATGAGGAAGAGTGGAGACGTCCACTTAAGCAGATACATCCAACAAGGGGAGATTTTTAGAAAAATGGATAGAGGTAGCACATGCAGCCATACCTCCAGGTGTGAGGCAAGGCTATGTGAATCCCTAGTCCAAGATTTGCATAAATTTAGGTAGGGTCCATTAAGGAGTTTTCCTCATGGATCATTACCTTCATATGGGGTCCCATAGTATTTAGTAGAAAGAGGATCAATTTTAATCAAATACTGAGGAGTGTAGAGGAGTGTTGACAGTAGAGAAGGAGTCTTAGTAGTAGAGTTAGTAGCAACACAATTTTCCCAGTAGACAGTTGCAGACATAGTTGATTCAGTTTGTTTTTTGGATGCTTCTTAGTTGCAGATGTTGCAGTTGCAACAACAACAATGAGAGATGTTGCATGTAGTATATTCCAAAGGTGCTAGATTAGAGTATATGATAATCCATTTCTTACTGAGAGGGAGTGTTGAAAATGCAACAACAAATTCCTAATTTAATTTTCCCTTGATTAAATTAGGAGAAATTCGAATTTCAATTTCAACAGAATAATTGGAGGTAATTAACTGAGGTGACATGGATATTTTCACTCATTTAAATCGTTAAATTCGAGTTCGAGACACTTGATTTCAGTTCTACATGATTTATTTCTAATTTGTAGTAATATATTTCAGTTAATTTGAGTTATTGTCAGTGTAACTAGTTTTCACTCTTAGTAGAACTAGTGGAGGTCAAGTCAATGGTAAATTTTTTCACACTGAGTTACAAGGGTGTGTAAATTTTTCACAGAAAGTGATCATCCAATTAACTGATCATTCTGCCCAAAATAATTGTTCCATGTAGAGAATTTGAGTTACCCGGTTGAGATTAGAGTTCAAGGGAGGTGTACTATCAGTTGTAAACTATTCCAAGTTGTATAGGTCATGCATGCAGTCAGAGAAGGACCTATAGGAATTGTGCAATCCAAATTAAGGAATTTCCTAATTAATAGGGGGCTAATTCGTTGAGGAATATCTCAAGGAAATAGGGGCTTGGATGCTCAAAATTTTGGCTAAGTATTGGCCAAGGTTAATCAATCAGGCAAAGGATAGAAGATATATGTGTAGGTTGAGCTCAATCTCAAGCATAGCATATTGTATTCATCCAAATAATTTGATTAATGAAACACAAATAATAAGGGATTTTGAGTAGTTCCTTTCCCCTAGATATATTTTTTTATATGTGTATTGAATCTTAATACATGTTAATGAGTTTTGTTCTCAATCGTGAATTTGCTTCCGCAGATCAGTAGAGTAACTTCTAGTCTTGTGATTTAGTAAATTTCATGAGAAGTTTAGAATCTACACATTAATTTCGACATTATGATACCAGGGTAGTGAAAGTTTAGAAGCAAGGGTCAAGTAAAACTAGGTATTCATATCAACACAAGGGTCTTGATTTTCGGAATGACTCAAGAATTTACCATCATAGAGATTGAGCGAAAAAGATGATTAGATCCATAACATGAACAAAAGTGACACGAAGGTGATTGATATTGGAAGTGTTTGAGAGGGAGGAATCTTCTAACAAAAAATTACTTTCTTCTTGAAAATCAGAATGACAGGTTTTCAAGTTATGTATATCCGTAAAATATATGCTCCCTAGTCTTGAATGTGATGCAAGGTATTCACATGATGAAGGATTAACCAAACAAGAATCTTCCATATGATAAAAAAGCGTTATCCTGAAAATTGTGAAGATCAATTTGAAAATAATGAAAGTTGTTTAAGAACGAACTCATAACCAAGGAAAATTTGTTAGAAAAAGAGTTATATGTGAAAATATGGGTCCAACTTAGTTCAAAGATCACAACAATATTGCGATAACCTGACATAACCATCAGTGGGGTCCAAATTGCATCAACTTCCTCATAGTTCTTTGAACTTTTTGATGGTGGATCATCAAATTTGGGTGGCTTAGAAAAATCAACAAGTAGATATGCACCACTATCATCAAATGTGTCAATGAAAATACTCTTAATTCCACTTGTTTGATCAGATTCAACATTAAACATATCAAATTCTTGACAGATGGAAATTTGAGATGCATCTGTAAAAACAATCCCTTGATCATTTAGAATTGTAACATGCCCCTCCTAACTTATAAAATATTTACAATTGAATATATAAAAAATAGTAGATTCAAGCTTTTCATCCTTTGATTGTAAGACCACAACATTATATACCTGCTTGTGACCATGACCAACTAGATAAAGATCTGCTAGTATAACAAACTTATCACACATGTATGGGTATAATGAGTAGTGTGTTATAGGTGAGGAAAGATGAAAAGCCTCAAGAGGAGAAACACCAGTTGTAAAATCAGATTGAGCTTGTAAGATCAACAGATCAACATCAATGTTATGCTCCATGATATTATCTTCATCATCATAATGATCGAAGACATGCATACTAGTGCAACATTCATATTGATCTTGCTTTTGTTCAATAGGGTATACCAAATATTCAAAAGCCTGTAAATTTGTTTCTTCAAATTTGATAATTTAAGATGCATGTCTCGAGGAAATTTCATCATCATTTCAAATTGAAAGAGAATTTCATCACATATATGAATATTTCAAGTTATGAGAAGCATATTTTGAATAAAAAAATTGCAAATCTAAGCTTTCAAAATAAGAAAATATATCATTTGACATACTTCGATAGCATTCATTGCATGTATTGATGGAAACAGGGATGTCATGGTGATAGTTGTCCAAAGGCTCAACTTCAATGAAGGGTTTCAAATCATTTGATAGGATATCAAGGTTACAGGATTGGAGATCAGCTAGAAATTCCAAATTGTCATCCTGAACGAGGAGAGAAAGTTGGAACATGTCTTCAAAACTTTGCTCCTTTACTTGTGAAATGAAACTACCTTGTTCTTGATTATTGTTTGAAACAATGTGATGAACATCATTAAGAGTTGAAGTAGGTCGATCAAGCTGAACATGAAACATGGAATCATGAGATGTAGATGATAGAGGTTGAAAAGTATCCCTTGAGGAAATTATGTTTTCAATTGGATCAGATTCAAGATTAGGATTATGTACATTAATTTGATCTTGAAAAAATAAGTGATCAACTTTTACTTTAGACTCCGTGTAGTTGATAAACAATTCCAAGTTCTCGTTAATAGTATCTGAATCGTGGGAATTGGGTGGAGGTTGAATGGACTGATTAGAAATTCAATTTTTAGATTTCCCAACTTTAACATGATCACCAGGAGGCACCCAAATTGATATTGGAAAAGGAGAAGGACAAGGAAAAAATAGGGTAGTAGTCTCCCCCTCACAAATTTGGGGTCTCTCATGATCAACATAAGTTGGGATAACATCATCATCCAGGGGTTTGGATTCAAAATATTGTAGGTTTTAACCCTATAATGCCCATTCTTTCTCTACACCAAGAGAACTTCTCAGAGCTCACAGATTTTTTCAATGCATCTGCAGTATTCTTCAAAGTGTCCACCTTTACCAACAACACCTTTTTGTCTTCTATCATATCCCTCACAAAGTGATACTAAACATTAATGTGGTTTGTCTTTGAATGATATGGAGGGTTCTTTGCCAAGAAAAATGCACTTTGGCTATCACAGTCTATCCTTATAGCTCCCTGTACTAACCCCATACTTGAACACAATCTCTGCAAACAAACTGCTTCCTTGCTTGAATGAGTGGCTGCCATGTATTCTGCCTCTGTAGTTGATAGTGCCACTAAAAATTGTTTCTTACTCATCCAACTGATTGTACCTCCAAATAGGTTAAACACATACCCACTTTTAGATCTTCTTTGATCGAGATCTCCAGCCCAGTCTGCATCAACAAAGCCACGAATATCCAACACTTTGTCCAATCCTGGTCTTCCTTGGTAGCACAATCCATAATCACTAGTGCCACACAAATACCTGAAAACTCACTTCATTGATTTCCAGTGCTCCTTCCCTGGTTTTGACATAAACCTACTCAATACTCCCACTACATGTGCAATGTCTAGTCAAGCACAGACCATTGCATACATTAGGCTACCAACTACACTTGGATATGGAACACGGGACATGTCCTCTTCCTCTTCTTGTGTCTTGGGACACTGTTCAGCAAATAACTTCACACCTACAAGAATAGGAACCTTCATTGGTTTACTATCTTGCATATTAAACCTCTACAGTATTGTCTCGACATACTTCCTCTAGTTTAACGAGAGATTCCTCTTTGCCCGATCTCTTTTAATTTCCATGCCCAAAATATAGTTTGCAGCACCAAGATCTTTCATGTCAAATTTGGAGGACAATTGGGTCTTCAAATCCTGGATAATTTCTTTGTCATTTCCAACCAGCAACATATCATCCAAATACAAGACCAGATAAATAACACGGTCACCAATTAATTTAAAATACACACAGTGATCTGCTTTGCTTCTGGTCAAGCCAAGTCCCTGTATAAGCGTATCAAATTTCTAATACCACATCCTTGGTGCCTATTTTAACCCATACAGAGACTTATTTAACTTGCATACCAGTTATTTCTTACCCTTCACCGCAAAGTCTTCAAGTTGCTTCATGTAGATTTCCTCTTCTAGATCCCCATGAAGAAGTTTTGTCTTCACATCCATCTGTTCTACCTCAAAATCAAAAGTAGCAACAACAGATAAAAGTAATCTAACAGAAGTTATCTTGGCAATAGGAGAAAAAATATCACCAAAATCAATTCCCGACACTTGGGAATAACCTTTTGCTACCAACCGAGTTTGAATTTCTCCACCATTCCTTTTGCATTTGTCTTCTTCTTGAACACCCATTTGCTGCCAATGGGTTTCCTTCCAGCCAGCAACTCCACCAGATCCCAAGCCTCATTTTAGTGCAAAGATGCCATTTCATCAACCATGGCCTCTTTCTAGAGTTTGTCATCCTCTGAATCTACTGGTCCCTTCATAGTTCTGGGATCATCATCAGTAATAGATAAAGCAAAATTTGAATAGAAAGAAGATGGACTATACCTTTCTAGCTGCCTTCTTTCTCGAACTGATCTTCTCACACCTGGAGTTTGTGGCTCTTCATCTTCTAATTCCTCCTCCATTGTAGAGTCTGATACTTCCTCCTTAAGCTCAAACTCTATCTTCTCAGGTTCCTTTGATTGGACTTCATGTTTAATAACATCTTTTACCTCTCTGAACACCACATCTCGGTTGTACACAACCTTCCTTGTTACTGGGTTCCAAAGATTATAACCCTTTAAACCATCCTTATACCCAATAAAGATGCACTTTTTAGATTTACTATCCAACTTGGTTTGTTTCTCCTTTGGAACATGTGCATATGCATCACATCCAAATACCCTAATATGTGAGAGAGAGGGTTTCTTACCAGTCCATACCTCTTGTGGAGTCTTATCCTCCAACGATGATGAAGGTGATCTGTTGACCAGTTAACATGTTGTCTCCACCACCTCTACCCAGAATTCCTGTCCTAACCCAACACCACTGAGCATGATTCTTGCCCTTTCCATCAACATCTTGTTCATTCTTTCTGAAACTTCATTTTGCTCAGATGTGTATGGAGTAGTCTTCTGTCATGCTATACCACACTTCTTACAGAATTCTTCAAATTCCTTGCTGTAAAACTCTCCACCGTTATCTGTCCTTAGCACCTTTATCTTCTTCTCCATCTAGTTTTCCACCAGAGCCTTAAATTCTTTAAACCTGTCAAAGACTTCAGATTTATTCTTAAGGAAATATATCCATGTATTCCTTGAAAAGTCATCTATAAATGATACATAATACATAGATTTACCTAGTGATGGAACCTTCACAGGTCCAAACACATCACTGTGCACAAGCTCTAATATTTGTTTTGCCCTCTTACCACCAGAGGGGAAACTCACTCGATTCTGCTTCCCATATACACAATTTTCACAGAAATCAAAATCCAGAGAGCTATTACTCATACCTTCTACCATACCTTTACCATGAAGTATTCGAAGGCCCTTCTCTCTAATATGTCCAAGCCTTTGATGCCACAGCATGGTCTTCTCTCCAGAGACCACTAGATTTTCTACTCCACTTTTAGGAACCACAGAGCTGTTGCACCCATCAACAATAGTGTTAATATGTAGCTTGTACAGAGTTCCAATCCGAACTCCCCACATCAATACCAGTGCTCCCTAAACCATCTTCCAGGTATCCTTCTCGAACACTATTTTTGCACCTACATCATACAAATTTCTTACAGAAATTAGATTTCTAGGAAATGCAGGAATATGCAAAACACCCAAAAGTGTTCTAACCCTTCCACCTTGCAACTTCAACTTTACTTTTCTGCGACCAATGATTCTAGCCTTCCTATCATCCCCTAAGAAGACATCACCACCATCGTATTTCTCATACTCATAGAACCACTCTCTATGGGGAGTGAAGTGAAAGGATGCACCTGAGTCAATCAACCATGCCTCATGATCTACATGTGTACTTGAAGAAGCCAAGTATACATCCCCACCTTCATCTGAGGTGGTTTTCACCTCTGCAGAAGGAGCATCATCATATCCCTTTCCTTTATCAAGAGCTTTAGATTTACAGTTCCTTTTGTAGTGCCCTTCCTTTCCGCATTTCCAGCACACAACCTTTATAGGGTTTCCTGGAGATTTAGATCTCCCACTCGATGAATTATTTTTGTTTCTGTTTGGGACCGTCCTCATATAGACAAGGCATCACCATTCTGGCTCTCCATATTTTTCCGTCTCATTTCCTCCGTCAGCGAGGATGAGACTATTTCATCAAACTACAAGGCAGTTGCATTGCTACCTATTGCAATAACCAGACTATCCCACGATTCTAGTAGAGAACACAACAAACTGATGCACTTATCTTCATCTGAAATTTTAATATCAATAGATAATAACTGACTTACCATAGAATTAAATGCATTCAGATGCACTGTCACCGAGTCTCCATCTTTCATGCTCAGGTTATACAGTTTTTTTTTGTAGGAACAGTTTATTCACCAAAGACTTAGATTGGTACAAAGTCCCTAACTTGTCCCACAAAGCCTTCACTGTAGCTTCCCCTGATACATTCATCAATATTGAATCTGAGACACACAATCGTATTGTGCTCTTTTCCTTCCGATCCAACTTCTTCCATTCTTCATTGGACACTCCCGTTGGTTTAATACCCAGATATACCACGATCCACTGATCTTTATCCACCAATAGATCCTCCATCTTGAGTTTCCACAACTCAAAACTCTGACCATTAAATTTTTCGATCTCTATCTTTCCACTGCTCACCATCTTCTTTCACCACCAGAATCGATCTCGCAAATCTCCCACTGAACAGGGTCTACCATATGCCCGAGGGAAACCCCTCAGCAACAAATGCATCCCCTTGAGGCCAAAACAGCTTCGATACCAAATGTAAGTTTTAACCCTGTACAGAAATTACCTGCATACAAATTCTAAAACACAGAAAATAAACAATGCGAGAGCATAACACATAAAACACATATACACAGAAATTTTCCCTAGATCCCAAAACCAGGACTTTGAGCTTGATTTTTCATTATGTTCCTTTCAATGTTACAATACATATTTATGCATGTCGAAGCATCCAATACCATGGACCAAAAACCATCACGTCCAAAACCATGGACCAAAAACCATCGCGTCCAAGACCATGTGCGAAACACATGCACCCCTCAAACCCCCTGTGAACCCCCCTTTTTGAGGGAATAGTATCTGAATCATGTGAATGGGGTGGAGGTCGAATGGACGGATTAGAAATTCAACTTTTAGATTTCCAAACTTTAACCTGATCACCAAGAGGCACCCAAATTGATATTGGAAAAGGAGAAGGACAAGGAAAAAATAGGGTAGTAGGTTCCCCCCCCACAAATTTGGGGTGTCTCCTGATCAATATAAGTTGGGATAGCATCAACACCTTTACCATTATTCTTCAAAGTGTTCACCTTTACCAGAAACACCTTTTTTTCTTCTATCATATCCCTCACAAAGTGATCTGAACATCAATGTGCTTTGTCTTTGAATGATATGCAGGGTTCTTTGCCAAGAAAATTGCACTTTGGCTGTCATAGTCGATCCTTATAGCTCCCTGTACTAACCCCATACTTGAACACACCCCAAATTTGTGAGGGGGAACTTACTACCCTATTTTTTCCTTGTCCTTGTCCTTTTCCAATATCAATTTGGGTGCCTCCTGGTGATCATGTTAAAGTTGGGAAATCTAAAAATTGAATTTCTAATCCATCCATTTGACCTCCACCCAATTCCCTATGACCCATGGTTTTGGGCGTGATGGTTTTTGGTCCATGGTATTGGATGCTTTAGCATGTATATATATGTATTGTAACATTGAAAGGAACATAATGAAAAATCAAGCTGGTAGTCCCGATTTTGGGATCCAGGGGAAAATCTTTGTGTATATGTGTTTTATGTGTTATGCTCTCGCGCTGTTTATTTTCTTTGTTTTTAGAATTCGTATGCAAGTAATTTCTGTACGGGTTTAAAATCTAAATTTTGTATCATAGATATTTTGGCTTCAAGGGGATTCCTTTGTTGATGAGGTGTTTCACTCATGCCTGTGGTAGAGCCTGTTCAGTGGGAGATATGCGGGATCGATTTTGGTGGTGAAAGAAGATGGCGATCAGTGGAAAGATATAGATCGAGAAATTTAATGGTCAGAGTTTTGAGTTGCAGAAACTCAAAATGGAGGATCTATTGGAGGATAAAGATCAGTGGATCGTAGTAAATCCAGGTGCTAAACCAACGGGAGTGTCCGATGAAGAATGGAAGAAGTTGGATCGGAAAGTAAAGAGCACAATACAATTGTGTGTCTCAGATTCAATATTACTGAATGTATCAGGGGAAGCTATGGCAAATGCTTTGTGGGACAAGTTAGGGACTTTGTACAAATCTAAGTCTCTGGTGAATAAACTATTCCTATGGAAAAGGTTGTATAACCTTAGGATGAAAGATGGAGACTCGGTGATAGAGTATCTGAACAAATCTAATACTGTGGTAAGTTAGTTATTATCTATTGATATTAAAATTTCAGATGAAGATAAGTGCATTAGTTTGTTATGTTCTCTACCAGATTCATGGGATAGTCTAGTTATTGCAATAGGTAGCAATGCAACTACCTTACAGTTTGATGAAATAGTCTCATCCTTGCTGACGGAGGAGATGAGAAATAAAAATATGGAAAGCTAGAATGGTGATGCCTTGTCTTTACAAGGACGGTCCTAGAACATAAACAAAAATAAGTCATCGAGTGGGAGATCTAAATCTAGAGGGAGATCTAAATCTCTAGGAAAACCTATAAAGGTGGTGTGCTAGAAATGTGGAAAGGAATGGCACTATAAAAGGGACTGTAAATCTAAAGCTCCTAAGAAAGGAAAGGGATCTGATGATGCTCCTTCTACAGAGGCGATAACCATCTCAGATGAAGGTCGAGATGTGTACTTGGCTTCTTCAAGTACACATGTTGATCATGAGGCATGGTTGATTGACTTAGGTGCATCCTTTCACTTCTCTCCCCATAGAGAGTGGTTCTGTGAGGATGAGAAATATAATGGTGGTGATGTATTCTTAGGGGATGATAGGAAGGCTAGAATCATTGGTCGCGGAAAAGTAAAGTTGAAGTTGCAAGGTGGAAGGGTTAGAAGACTTCCAGGTGTTCTGCATATTCTTGCATTGGCCAAAAATATGATTTCTGTAAGCAAGTTGTATGATGCAGGTGTAAAAATAGTGTTCGAGAAAGATACTTGCAAGATGGTTTGGGGAGTACTGGTATTGATGCGGGGAGTTTGGATTGGAACTCTGTACAAGCTACAAGGTAGCACTGTTATTGATGGGTTCAACAGTTCGGTGGTTCCTGAAAGTGGAGCAGAAAATCTAGTGGTCTCCAGAGAAAAGACCATGCTATGGCATCAAAGGCTTGGACATATTAGAGAGAAGGGCCTTCAAATACTTCATGGTAAAGGTATGGTAGAAGGTATGACTAATAGCTCTCTGGATTTTGATTTCTGTGAAAATTGTGTATATGGGAAGTGAAATCAGGTGAGTATCCCTTCTAGTGATAAGAGGGTGAAACAAATATTAGAACTTGTGCACAGTGATGTGTTTGGACCTGTGAAGGTTCCATCATTGGGTAATTGTGTGTACTATGTATCATTTATAGATGAGTTCTCAAGGAATACATGGATACATTTCCTCAAGAAGAAATCTGAAGTCTTTGAGAGGTTTAAAGAATTTAAGGCTTTGGTGGAAAACCAGACGGAGAAGAAGATAAAGGTGTTAAGGACAGATAACGGTGGAGAGTTTTACAGCAAGGAATTTGAAGAATTCTGTAAGAAGTGTGGTATAGCATGACAGAAGACTACTCCATACACACCTGAGCAAAATGGAGTTGCAGAAAGAATGAACAAGACATTGATGGAAAGGGTAAGAATCATGCTCAGTGGTGCCGGCTTAGGACAAGAATTTTGGGCAGAGGCAGTGGAGACAACATGTTAACTGGTCAACAGATCACCTTCATCATCGTTGGAGGATAAGACTCCACAAGAGGTATGGACTGGTAAGAAACCCTCTCTTTCACATCTTAGGGTATTTGGATGTGATGCATATGTACATGTTCTAGAGGAGAAAAGAACAAAGTTGGATAGTAAATCTGAAAAGTGCATCTTTATTGGGTATAAGGATGGTTTAAAGGGTTATAAGCTTTGGAACCCAGTAACAAGGAAGGTTGTGTACAGCCGAGATGTGGTATTCAAAGAGGTGAAAGATGTTATTAAACATGAAGTCCAGCTAAAGGAACCTAAGAAGATAGAGTTTGAACTTAAGGAGGAAGAATCAGACTCTACAGCAGAAGAGGAATCAGAAGATGAAGAACCACAAACTTTGGGTGTGAGAAGATCAGTTCGAGAAATAAGGAAGCTATAAACATATAGTTCATCTGCTTTCTGTTCAAATTTTTCTTTATCTATTACTGATGATGATCCTAGAATTGTGAAGGAAGAAGTAGATTCATAGGATGGAAAACTCTAAAAAGAGGTCGTGGTTGATGAAATGGAATCTTTGCACAAAAATTAGGCTTGGGATCTGGTGGAGTTTCCAGCTGGAAGGAAACCCATTGGCAGTAAATGGGTGTTCAAGAAGAAGACAAACACAGAAGGAAAGGTGGAGAAATACAAAGCTAGGTTGGTAGCAAAAGGTTATTCCTAGGTGCCGAGAATTGATTTTGGTGATATTTTTTCTCCTATTGCCAAGGTAGCTTCTATTAGATTACTTTTATCTGTTACTACTGCTTTTGATTTTGAGGTAGAACAGATGGACAAGAAGAAAACATTTCTTCACGGGGATCTGGAAGAGGATATCTACATAAAGCAACCTAAAGGCTTTGCGGTGAAGAATAAGAAAGAACTGGTATGCAAGTTAAAGAAGTCTCTGTATGGGTTAAAACAATCACCAAGGATGTGGTATCATAAATTTGATACATTTATACGGGGACTTGGCTTCACCAGAAGCAAAGCATATCACTGTGTGTATTTTAAATTAATTGGTGACCATGTTATTTATCTGGTCTTGTATGTGGATGATATGTTGCTGGTTGGAAATGCCAAAGAAATTATCCAGGATTTGAAGACCCAATTGTCCTCCAAATTTGACATGAAAGATCTTGGCTGTGCAAACTATATTTTGGGCATGGAAATTAAAAGAGATCAGGAAAAGAGGAAGCTCTGGTTAAACCAGAGGAAGTATGTCGAGACAATACTGCAGAGGTTTATTATTCAGGATAGTAAACTGGTGAAGGTTCGTATTCCTGTAGGTGTGAAGTTATCTGTTGAACAGTGTCCCAAGACACAAGAAGAGAAAGAGGACATGTCCCGTGTTCCATATGCAAGTGCAGCCGGTAGCCTGATGTATGCAATGGTCTGTACTAGACCAGACATTGCACATGCAGTGGGAGTATTGAGCAATTTTATGTCAAAACCAGGGAAGGAGCACTGGACAACAGTGAAGCGGGTTTTCAGGTATTTGCATGGCACTAGTGAATATGGTTTTTGCTACCAAGGAATACCAAGATTGGAAAGAGTGTTGGATATCCGTGGCTTTGTTGATGCAGACTGGGCTGTAGATCTGGATCAGAGAAGATCTACAAGTAGGTACGTGTTTAACCTATTTGGAGGTGCAGTTAGTTGGATGAGTAAGAAATAATTTGTAGTGGCACTATCAACTATAGAGGCAGAATACATGGCAGCCACTCATGCAAGAAAGGAAGCAGTTTGGTTGCAGAGATTGTGTTCAAGTATGGGGTTAGTACAGGGAGCTATAAGGATAGACTGTGATAGCCAAAGTGAAATTTTCTTGGCAAAGAACCTTGCTTATTATTCAAAGACAAAGCACATTGATGTTCAGTATCACTTTGTGAGGGATATGATAGAAGACAAAAAGGTGTTGCTGGTAAAGGTGGACAATTTGAAGAATACTGCAGATGCATTGACAAAATCTATGAGTTCTGAGAAGTTCTTTTGGTGTAGAGAAATTATGGGCATTGCAGGGTTGGATATATGACTAAGCTCTCTTGTGGCCCCATGTGGAAAGAAAACAACAAGTGGGAGAATGTTGGGTTGTGTTATATTCTTTCCATGACTAGCTTCCCTAGTTAACCGAAGGGTTAGAGGGGGGGCAGAGGCCCCCCTTCATTGCACCGATTGCGTAGCAGGAGGGTCACAGGGGGTTTGAGAGGGGTAGGTAGCCCCCCTCTACCGAGTCCAGTGCAGTGCCCGGGGGAAATTTTTTTTGGACCCTATATTAGGTGGGGCGAACCTACCTATGGTTTTGTGCATGGTTTTGGGCGCGATGGTTTTCGGTCCATGGTTTTGGGCATGATGGTTTTCGGTCCATGGTATTGGATGCTTCAGCATGTATATATATGTATTGTAACAATGAAAGGAATAGAATGAAAAATCAAGCTGGTAGTCTCGGTTTTGGGATCCAGGGGAAATCTCTGTGTATATGTGTTTTATGTGTTATCCTCTTGCATTGTTTATTTTCTGTGTTTTTAGAATTCATATATAGGTAATTTCTGTACGAGGTTAAAACCTACACCACGATCATAAAACCAAATACAACACATGACCTTCAACAATATTAGTACCAAAGCCATCTAAATAGTTCAATTTCCTTAGTACATGTGAAAAAAAATACACCAAAAACATATAAAGAATAATCTTACTATAATCACGATAAATGCATGAAAATGTGTTGGATCATCAAGCTTCATATATTAAGTGGAAGTGCCAAGATATACAAGTACAATTTTGCCACACTAGCCTCAATAGTGGAACATTAAGTCACCCTTTGCTCCTCCAAAGAAATATTTTCTCTCCTATGCCCATGCTAGATAAGCCAAGGTGAATGTTCAAGTCCCAAAAGTCCTCTTGCTTGAGTTGTGAGGGTGTATTTATAAGAAATTAGGTGACTCTCCACCTCCCATGTGACTCTTAACCTCCCTCATGACTCTTGAGCTTCTACAGTGACCTTTCAAATTCTTACATGACCTTTGAGCTTTTATATGACTTTAGAACTCAATATTGACTTTTCATATTCCATATCGAACCTTGGTCATCCACATATTTAGATTTTCTCATTTTTATAAATTACACAATTACATTCCACAAATGATGTAGCAAGGCATCATGACACATGTGACTCTTGAGATGACTCTTGACAATGATGATATGGAACTTCAGGATGATGTGTCGTTGCCAAGTGGCTTATTTTTCTACGTTCTTTGCATCTTCATGATGGATCGTACATGTGATTTGTAATCATCCTCCAAGGCGATGATTGATATGGAGTCTTCATGTGATCCTTATCTTTGATCTTCTATTGGAAGCTCGTGTCTCTTCATCTTCTCTTCTATGATCATCTCATCTTTGTTGCTTCATAGGTGTCTTCTAGCATGGTATCCTTATTTTTATCTTGCGTCATCATCCTTACATGACAAGATATAATAATTGCAACTAAAATCCACTCATGACAAGATGACATCAGTCAAAAAATTGCCAGTCTAACATGCTTTATGAACTCACTTACTTAGCTAGAATTGGATGTTAGACTGAGATACTAGTTTAGGGACTGTGAAGTTGCACATCTCAAGAGGCTAGGAGCAAGGAATAAGGCTTGAAAATATGCGGTGCATAGTTTAGGAAGGCCATGGCAAGGTGACTACGTAGTTGAAGGGCTCAAGGAGGCATGCTTGAGGCTTAAAGTTGCCTATTGCGTAATTCTGGAGGGAGAGAGTCCAATGGATTATGTAGTTGTGTAGTTTAAGGATTCAAGATGGAGATTTGAGGCTTGAGACAATGCAGTGTGTAGAAGGAGTTGACTAGGAGGCTAAATGACATAGTTCTAGAGCTCAAGGGGCTAGGGTTGAGCACTGAGACTGCAAAGTGCAAAGTCATGGAAGGTAGGAACTATGCATTGCATAATTACAAGAGTCAAGGGCTAAGATTTAGTGTTGAGACTGCACAGTGATCAGTTCAGGAGGGCTGAGTCAAGCCATGTTGTGTGGGAAGGAACTTTTCAAATTTTGGCTAAGTGCAGGATCAGTGAGGTCAAAGTGAGAAAGGACAAAAATTGAACATGATCACACACTCAAAATTATTGAAGACATAACATTGATCACTCAAAACACACATATAACAATATCCCCTCAATGCGATGACAATACAACAACTTACTATGAGTGTGACACTTAAGGTACACTTTTCGATGACAGTGACGAAACTTGTGCGAAAGTTCATGAAACTTTGGGAATGAGTGTAATACATGTATATATAATAAACAAGACTCATTGGCACCAAATTTACCCCTTGAAATGAACCATAACTATGCTTATGTGGTATGTGATAGTTCACATGCCAAATATGACATATGAGACAGTAAGGGAAAAGTGCAAATGGCACTTGCAAAATGCGAACAACATTGAAAGTGACACATTCCAAGGCAAAGATAACATGAAAAAAACACTTATTAAAGTGAAGGAAAGAAAAAAGTGATGTCATAAAAATGAAAGTGACACTTGAGAAAATGAAGGTGCACAGAAGCGAAAATTTGAAAAAATCGCTGAAATAGAAGTACAACACAACCAAAACTGAGAGATTGCCAATTGAAAGTGTGCGTTGACTATCAACATAGTTTGAGCATTGCACAAGAACTGTCTTGATGGAATGTGCTATCCATATTCAAGCTTGCATAAAAGAATGTGCTCATGAGCTTATTACAGAATGAACAGGTGTGACCAAGTGACTTCAACACTTAGAAACTAAGAAGAGGACTTAGCACTTAGCGTAACATTAATCAACCATGAAGCGACTATGGAATGATATATCACTAGATCCTCAGTAGGATCCAAATTTCATGTGTTGGAGGTTGTTGATTGCATCGTCAATAATGTTTCATAATGATATGTTGTCAAGTTCGAGCACAAATTTAAACAAAAGAAACGATATTGTGGATCTGTGAATCTGAAGCAAGGAAAAGGCACCCTTGAATTGCATAACAAAGGATAGGGCCAAGGTGGGGTAACCCAAGAAAACCCATCAAAGTTGTAAGCAAATAAAAACAACATGAAGACAAAGAAGGACTTAGAAAAGTGGTGTGAGTTCCATAAGAGCCCTACTCATAACACAAATGAGTGTTGCACCAAGCAATCACTACTAACCAAACTAAAAGCCTCAAAGTCAGATGCATGTTCCAACTCTAAGTCAGAACTCAACAAGGGGACTAAAAATGGGAAGCAAATTATTAATGCAGAGCTCGGGGCCACTGTATCCACCACCAAGGCCCAAAATATTGAGCTCGAATATCGAGAGGAGGGGGAACGTCTCTTCCACTCATAGAGGTGGGTGAAGGTTTCTCTACTACAATTTATTGTCAATAGTGAGAGCATACTATAAACACCACATATGTACTTGTACACCATTGGATGGCTCCACTAGGGGAGAGATCTCTGCATCAAACAACAGTGTTTCCTTCCCTACAAAATCAAGCCCTTCACAAATGAGGTATTGTGTGATGTTTCTCCTCTTGAAGTTTGTGATGTATTATTAGGCCAACCATACTTGTGGAAGAGCCATGTTGCATATGAGTCTAGGCCTCACACTAGTATTATCACTTTGGGTAATAATATATATAGGATATCGGAGGTAGCCCTTCCTACCACCATTTCTTTGATCTCTGCTAAGAAATGAAGTAGGATTACCTCCCAAACTAGGAAAATTATTTTCTTTCTTATTCGATGTCGGAATAAGGGGAAGATCATGGCCATATCCATGATCATCGAGAAGGTTTCCTCCACGCAACAGAAGCAGGTGGGTAAGGTTGTGGAATAATACAGGGACATATTCTCCTTAGCCATAGTGGTACCTTTACATTGTCAATTCAAGCATTTGATTGATATGACCCTCGGAGCACCTCTAACTAATGGGTCGATATATTGCAACTCTATTTCTCAAAAATGAAGAAATCAAGTGGAAAATCCAGAATTTGTTACAAAAATGGTACATGCAACCAAGTTTCTAACCTTGTGGGAGGTTGATTGTACTTGTATAAAAGGAGGATGGGAAGTGGGGACTCTTCATTAACTATTGGGCCCTAAATAAAATCACTATAAGAAACAAGTATTCAATCCCACGGATTGATGGCATTCTTGACTGACTCATGGGGGCCAAGTACTTCAACAAGATCATCTGAGTTCTGGCTATCACTAGGTTCCAATAGAACCCACAGATGTGTGGAAGACTACCTCTAAATCTAAGGAGGGCCTTTTTTAGTGGTTTGCCATGCTTTTTGGGTTGACAAATGCCACAAAAAAATTTATGAGGTTGATGGATGACATCTTATGGCCCTTTAAAAACTCATTTGTGGTTGTATATCTGGATGGCATCCTCATCTTCAACAAGAATTGGGAATAGAAATTGTAGCACATTCATAAGTTCCTTCAAACCCTACAACAACACAAACTATGTGCCAACCTCGAGAAATGCACCTTTGGAATGAGTCAGGTCCAATATCTGGGTTACGTCATAGATGAGAAAGGTGTGGATGTGGATCCAGCTAAGATCCAATTCATTCAAGATTGGCTAACCCTGACCACTCTAACATAACTCCACAACTTTTTTGGCCTTACCAATTTTTATCGAAGGTTTGTGTTGGGATTCTCTCATGTCACTTGGCCTTTGAGTCAAGTTATCAAGGGCAAAGTGAAAGAAAAGTTTTTCTGGTCTGAGTCTCAATAGAAGGTGTTCATTGAGCTAAAGCAATGCCTCTACTCTGTACCAATACTCACATTGCCAGACCTACAACAATCATTTGAAATTGAGACAAACACCTCCGACTATGCTATTGGTGCAGTTCTCACCTAGCTAGGGCATCCGATGGCCTATCATAGTGAAACACCTTTTGATACAGTTCATAAATATCCCACCAATGATAAAGATGTGTATTTAATCCTGTAGGATTACCAAAAATGAAAAAATTACATTCCAGGGAAGGAGAGTCATCCACACAGATCACCGAACACTTCAGTTTATACAGATACACGGGAAGTTATAGATCGATCACCATGAGAAGTGATCCACATATCTCCAAAAATTTCATTTGAACATTAAATATAAGAAGGGTGGCACCAATGATGTTGTAGATTTCCTCAGTTGTCCCCGAGTTGTAACACTAACCATTGTTATCAACTCTTATGCCCACGAGACCTCTAGATGGCCTCAACTATACAAAAATGATCCAGATTTTGCCACCACATACCAAATGTTAGTAGATGGCAAGCAAGTTCTATACTTCCTCCTCTAGGTAGCATTATTATTCTACCTAGGCCACCTTTGTGTTCCTTCAAGAGAGAATTCCAAGATAACTTGGGAGTCGTACTACAATTGAGTCGTAGAAAAATTTGGTGTGGAGAAAACTCTATCAGTGCTACAAAAGTATTTTTATTGGCCAAATCTCCGACAAGATGTTGCAAAATACATCAGATCCTACATTTCATGTGCCATCACGAAGCCAACCATTAATAAGTAAGGCCTATACAATAATTTTCCTACTCATATTCGGTCCTAGGAATCCATCTCCATAAACTATATGTTTGGCCTTCATTCTACCAAGCATGGAAAGGACTTTGTATTTGTCTTCGACGACATATTTTCTAAGATGGAAATATTAGATACCTACAAGAAGAGTATCACAACACAAGCCACTACCAAACTCTTCTTTGAATGCGTTTGGGTAAATTTTGTGGTCCCATAAACATTATACCAAATCGGGATAGTAGGTTCCTCAACACATTTTCGTCAAGCCTTTGGTCATTGTTAGACACCAATCTCACAAAATTGACTGCATTCCACTCCCATACTAATTTTCATACAAAGGTTGTCAACAGGATGATCATTCACATACTGAGCATGTAAAACTACAAGAATCAATGAACATGGGATGAGAGTCTTCCCTATGTGCAACACTACTATAACAGAGCTCTCCATAGCTCAATTTTCCATAGCCCCTCTTACGTGAGCCTGGGATTTCAACCATTGTGTCCCCTTGATGTTGCACTTCCTTTTACAACTACATAAGAAGAATCTTCCCATGTTCAATCCGAAGTCAATAAAGCCACTAGGCTTATTAAGCGCATTCAACACATCTACTAGCAGGTTCATGACATCTTGGAGAAATCCAATTCCAAGTACAAAAAACGACATGATCAACATCGTGTTGTACATTGGATAAACCAACGCTCCCCATGTCTTTGGTGACATGGACTAACTGCCTGTCATGGATCCTTATCTCTGGCGATACAATAGTTGACTAACACCTATGGGTTTTCGTAAATTAATGAAAATTGTGATTCCCAACGAGTGGTATCATAGTGTAGGTCACGAGTTCGATACACACTCGAATCATGTTGGGGGGAATATTATTGGACATTGGATAAACCAATGCTCCCCATGTGTTTCATGACATGGAATAACAACCTCTCGTGGATCCTTATATCTGGCGATCTGGTCGTTGACTAACACCTACGGGTTTTGGTTTAACGACAATTGTAATTCCCAACACATTGGGTGTTGCGTCAATTTTAGGTGGATGACAAAGTTTGGTTACATCTGCAGAAAGAATTCCTTCTTGGATCCCATCGGATGCTTTGACCACTCCAATATGGTCCTTACACAATCACCAAGGATGTGCATGACAATGCTTTTTAGCTCAGTATCCCCCCATTCCTTGGCTTGCACCCCATGTTCAATGTGGACTGCCTTTGAACATATTTCCCACCATTGCTAGACATATAAGACATTATTGAATAATTAACAACAATAGAGCTCAGCCGAGACTACATTGAATAAGACACAACTAATCAGGTCATAGACATACATATCAATAACACTCGCACATAGAGGATTCAACTATATCAAGTTGTCAAAGCTGGCTAGATCCTGCACCAGGGAAAGTGGCTCACCAGGGAACAAGTTCAAAAGCTTCCCTATCTTATGGAGGCACTCGATGTAATAGGGACCATTACTTCTTAAGGGGGGAGGATTGATCTAGTTGGATATGGGTGGCCACCTGCCTACTCCACTTAGACCTCCAACACTGTTTCTTTTTGTTTCCTTAATTAAGCATAGTTTAGTATTTTTGAAAATATTTTCAGGTCTTGAAATTTTGAAGCCATTTTGAGAACCTAAACGACATTATTTTTTTAAGAATGAGAAAACCAAGAGAATATGATAAGGGTTTGTAGTCAAAATTTGTAGTCCTTATAAATATATTTATAATGAGGTATCGTACATGTAAAACAAAGATTGTATGCCAAAGTTATGAGCTAGGGAAGTTGATGTACCAACTAACCCCAACGGTGCCCACAAAAGTTTGGTGCTTCATCTCCTAGGGTTAGGTTTTTAGATGTTTAGGATTTTCCTTTCTTCTCAGTAATAAAAAGGCCTTCTAATCTCATTGTATCATAGTTCAGAAGGCATGTAGTTGTCACATCTCTTCTTAGAGATAAGCTACCATCACTTGAGCTAGTTTATTTCCATTTTGCATGTCAACAGTTTTCAATATTTATTAATAATTAATTGAGGTACAATTTTCTTCGTAGCTTTGTGTCTCTATTTGAATATGTATTTCATTTCATTTCTACATAAACCTAGATCAGTGATATCAGAGTAGTCTTCTCTTTCTCAGTTTTTATGTGCATGTCCCTATGTGTTTCGTGACGTGCACTAACTGCCTCTCATGGATCCTTATCTTTAGTGATGCAATCGTTGACTAACACCGGTGGGTTTTGGTTTAACAACAATCCTGATTTCCAACAAGTGGTATCATAGCGTAGGTCACGAGTTCGATACACACCCGACTTGCATTGGGGGGGAGATTATTGGACATTGGATAAACCAACACTCCCCATGTGTTTCGTGACATGGACTAACCACCTCCCGTGGATCCTTATATTTGGAAATGTGATCATTGACTAACACCTATGGGTTTTGGTTTAACAACAATCGTGATTCCCAACACATCGGGTGCCGCATAAGTTTTAGGTGGATGACAAAGTTTGATTACATCTACAAAAAGAATGCCTTGTTGGATCCCATCAGAAGCTTCGACCACTTCAATATGGTCCTTACACAATCACCAAGGATGTGCATGATAATTATTTTGAGCTCAGTATCCCCCCATTCCTTGGCTTGCACCCCGTGTTCAATGTGGACTGCCTTTGAACATATTTCCCACCATTGTTGGACATATAAGACATTGTTGAGTAATTAACAACAATAGAGCTCAACCCAGACTACATTGAACAAGACACAACTAATCAATCATAGACATACATATCAATAGCACTCGCACATAGAGGATTCAACTGTATCAAGTTGTCAAAGTTGGCCAAATCCTGCACCAGGGAAAGTGGCTCACTAGGAAACAAGTTCACTAGAAGTTTCCACATCTCATGGAGGCACTCGATGTAATAGGGACCATTACTTTCTAAGGGGGGAGGATTGATCTAGTTGGATATGGGTGACCACCTGCCTACTCCACTTGGACCCCGAACACTATTTATTTTTTTTTCCTTAATTGTAGCATAGTTTACTATTTTTGGAAAAAATTTCAGGTCATGAACTTCTGAAGCTGTTTTGAGACCCTAAATGACAATATTTTTTTAAGAATGAGAAAACCAAGAGAATACGATAGAGGTTTGTAGTCAAGATTTGTAGTCCTTAGATATATATTTCTAACGAGGTATTGTACATGTAAAACAAAGCTTGTATGCCAAAGTTATGATCCAGGGAAGTTGATGTACCAACTAACCCCAACGGGGCCCGCAAATGTTTGGTGCTTCATCTCCTAGGGTTAGGTTTTTAGATGTTTAGGGTTTTACTTGTTTCTCAGTAATAATAAGGCTTTCTAGTCTCATTGTAACATAGTTCAGAAGGTATGTAGTTGTCACATCTCTTCTTAGAGATAAGCTACCATCGCTCGAGCTAGTTTATTTCAATTATGCATGTCAACAATTTTCAGTATTTATTAATAATGAATTGAAGTTCAATTTTCATCGTAGCTCTATGTGTCTATTTGAATATGTATTTCATTTCGTTCCTACATAAACCTAGATCAGTGATATCAGAGCAGTCTACTCCTTCTCTATTTTTATGTGCATGTTCCCAATGAGGTTAGGGTATAAGGAGTTAGGAATTGAATTGGTTGAGCTTCTAAAATATCGACCCTGCTAACCTCGACAGACTCCCATGGTGGAAGAAAATAAAGACTATGGAGTAGGATCTCATTTCAAAATGTTGCTCGAAGAATCCCATGAGTGACAAAGGAATGAGATGATCGATAACTTT
Organism: Pinus tabuliformis; assembly: GCA_031772625.1. Taxonomy (NCBI): domain Eukaryota; kingdom Viridiplantae; phylum Streptophyta; class Pinopsida; order Pinales; family Pinaceae; genus Pinus; species Pinus tabuliformis. The sequence continues at coordinate 290,945,442 of CM062817.1, forward strand.
TCCTATATCCTTATCACATATCAGCAGTCGATGGGGTTTTAAGGCTTAAGACAATGCATGTTGATTGCAATACAATGTCGTACCGTTGGGAGGGGCCAGTTCCAATTTACAAAGGAAATGGCTACACAAACCAAGGGTCAGGCCTCACCTTCTCTCTCCTCCACGTGGTACCGGCGATTGGCGGATTGGTGGGCTCACAGGCCTGAAACTATAAAAAAATTGTACCACCTAGTTTCAGAAGGTTGTATACAGGGGATATGTGTCACCCAGTTTTAACATTTTTAGGGGCAAGATGGGGCCATTTCTGGGTGCCACGTGTCATCACTCACAAGGTGACATGTGGCAGTGATGATGTCACCCCACAGATCGGTGATCGTAGAAGTTAAGGGCAAAAGCTAAAGATGATGGAGCCTGCAATTGTGATATGTGAGACTCCTCCCCGACTACGATTTCAATAAGGAAGGGGGCCCCTAGATGCGATAAGGTATTTTGATCCATTTGATAAGGTTTTCAGGTCTGGACCAATCAGCCTGTGTTATGGAGAAATGGTAAAGATCTGCCCTCCCCATGTTCTGATTAAGATGTCCTGCATGGGCCCAATCCCACGTATATGTAATCGCAGTTGTCCAGGGGGGGAAGCCTAACGAAAAGTGCATTTAGCACAGGGATGCGATATTTTGATTAACAAAGGAAATAAGGCCCCTCGCACCGCTATCGAAGGCCTTAACACCCAAAGTGCTCGGCCCTTGGTTCCAACCCTAGTCATATGCTGGAAGTTACAAAGGGGCTTGTGATAAGGGGGCTAAAGGGGAAATTAAAAGTGCTCACCTATTCATTTGTTTTAAATATTAAAGACCCACGACTGTGGTGCTCTGATAGTGTACTCCAATGGTTTTAAAGGACGTATGGGTCGGCAGCTCCGGTATTGAATGAAGAGGGGGAAGTGCATAAATGACAGTATGGGAGGCTTCTACGGAGACTTAATTCCTCATCATGGAGTCTCGCTCCTCTGCATAGCGCAACACTGCCTAGAAACACTCCATCCCTTCTCCACTGAACATCTCACCCACGTAGTAAAGGTAGAATTGACATAAGTCAGCCGAGCAGCAGTGAACTGCCTCAAGCAGACAAAAAGAGAAGAACAAAAGCAGGGATGTGTCTCTATTCAAGGCCTCTCTAAAGCAGAAAGGGGACACCTCCTCCTTCCTCTCTCAACTTTCTTTCTCTGAGCATTTATTTCTGCATTTTTACAAGAAAGGGATTCGATCCCTGTCGTAACCTTAGATAAGTGATAGCAGAGCCTAACAGAGCTGGGACAACTAGTCTAGCATGACAGTTGGGGCTCAGGTTTAGATATTTTGATTTTAATTCAAAGCTCTCCCCCTCTTCTTATAAATTGGGGGATGAAACATAATAGAAAGGTTCCATAATTTCTGACCCGAGAGGGCTGAATTCTATGTTGCCATTTTGGTTCAATATGTTTTTATGAGACTTCACTGATATCATGGCTAAGTGTATGGACTGGTTATTGGGCCCTTTGGGATAAATGGTGTTTCGCTATTGACTCCAGGCATGATTAATGTGCAGCAAGTTCCCCTTGGTAATCTCATGTCACCTATGTTTTTATTTCTTTGAAATAGTGTAATGGACGCAGTTGGTTCCTCTTCTATCTATGGATTTATCTTAGTTTCTTTGTCAGAGAACAATACCCATGTTATGTTTGATCTAAAACCTTCTTTTTCTCCTCTATTTCTATCATCTCATTGGAAAACCATGGTATAGGATTTTGTCTTGCTACAGGCCTATCTATTGAATTCCCCTTTCTTCTGGAACATTCTTGCCTAGGATTATGTTTTCTATAGCCCTATGCATCTATTTATATCTCTCCTTTCCTCCTCTCCACCATCATTACAACTTCAGTTTAAGTTGTCTCATTTTTGTATGTCAACCACCAGAAGGAGAAGTCATTTCTCTTTGAGATTGCCCAAACACCCGCTAGCATTTAGATCCATGAGTTGGCCTGAATCTTCCTCTTTGAAAGCTTATTGAACCAAGCCCCTCCTATTTCCTTTCTGTTTACATGACAATTGGAGTTTTGTAACCCCCTTACAATATAACCTCACAAGCACTCCTCTATTTCAGATGTCCTAGGCACTAGTCTACAATCAACCCAGAGGCTGTCTCTAGGGAGCTTTCTTTGCTTCCTATTTCACTTGTGATGCATGGTGTAAGATTTAGCCACAACAGGGCCTCTATATTCATAGGAATATTTTGGACTAGTTTCCAGGGAGCCCTTCAGACAACTAAATTTCAATACAGCTTATCAACCGGAAACTGATGATCAAAATGAAAGAGTAAGTTTTGTAGGACATGCTTAGAATGTATGTAATGGATCAACAATCTAAGTAGGAATATTATCTTCCTCTAGTCGAGTTTTCTTACAATAACAGTTATCACCGCTCCCTTGGTATGTCACCTTAAGGGCTATTGTATGGAAGACCATGTAGAACACCTTTAAGTTGGCATAGATTAGAGGACATAATCTCGGTAGGTCCTGAAATGCCTCAAGAAATGGAAGAACAAGTGTGTCGTATAAGACAAATATTAAAGGAGGCACAGGATAGACAGAAGAGCTGTGTTGATATGCATAGAGTGGATCATAGTTTTAAAGAAGGGGAATTTGTTTTTCTTCGAGTAAAACCTCATAAAATATCTATTAGGTTTGGGAAAGGATCTAATCTCTCTCCCCGATTTGTTGGGCCTTTTGAGATCATCGAAAAGATTGGACCTATGGCATATTGTCCTGCTTTACCACCAATTTTTCATCGATGCATGATGTATTTCATATTTCGGTACTACGTAAGTATGTTCATTATCCTTCTCACATTTTAGAATGGAATCAATTATAGGTTACAGTCAAGGGGACTCTGAAGGCAGAGCCAATTTTCATTGTGGACCATTGCACTCGACAGCTCATACATCACATGGTGGACCAAGTAAAGGTCCAATGGGACCTATACAATCCTAGTTCTGCCACTTGAAAAGATGCATCTTGTATGCTTCTTGAGTTTCCTTTTCTGTTTAGCCAAAATTCAAGCCAAGTTTACTCCAATTTTTTTTCCTAATATAGTTTTTTCACACCTATCAAAGGTGATTTTTGATGAGTTATATATATGGAAAATTGATCACTTGATTGAGGAATAATGTTTTATATACATAGTTATATTTCCTTTTATGTTCATGTATGGCATATTGATCACTAGATTGGGGAACAATGTTTTATATAGTTATATTTCCTCTTATGTGTGGTATCTATGATTATGTTCATTATATGGTTTTGGTTAAGTAAATGTTATACATATGTTTCTCTTTTTGCATCTAATTTATGAAGCAAGTGTATGACATGGATGGTGATCCAGGATTGAGACACGTAGACCCATGGATGCTCATGGTTATGTGGAATAGATGGTTAATTATGATTTATGAATGATACATGATTTATGTCTAATATTGTACTAAGCATGATGTGATAGGGAACCTGGTCATTTTCCAACAAGGATGTTCAATTATGAATGATTGTGGATGTTATTTCTTCAAAACCAAAATGATTGTGGATGTCATGCACCATTATTGGTAAAATGTGATTAAATTAATTTCATTATGAAATTCATTTGACTCTTTTGATCTATGAGATTGTAATGTGTGAAAGTATTTGAACAAGTCCTTACTAGCGAACCATCAGATGGGAAAAAGCTCACAATAAGTACCATAAGGAGAAACATGGAGTTTCAAAGCATAGTAGATGAGAAGGCATGGAAATTAGGGCGTGGAATCATAAATAAAAGAAAGATAAAGACATCGAGTCTTGTATATTTAGGGCGCGGAGTCCTAAATATTTAAAATATCAAGTTGTGGAATCATGGATCTTTGAAGTAGATTACGGTGTGGAGTGTTGAAATGTGCAACAAGAAATGCTAAAAATAGAAGATGCTAAAAATAGCACTGCTATAAATAGACGGGCTATAAATAGCAGTTCAACCATTGGAGATCTTAGCAAAAATGGGTGAAAAGTGAAAGTGCTAAAAATAGCTTTCCTAAAATAGCATTTCAGGATCCCTTCTTATTTTAGTCAGTCCCTGGACTAAACATAGTAAGTAAAAATCGAATTTGATATTAACAATAGTTTGTAAATTGATTAATTAATTCAGCTTGAGTTAATTAGTTAAGGAAAATCAAACTTGAAGTCTATGTGAGGACATGCAACATTTTATCTATTAATTGAGGAATTTACCCATCAGTTAAAGAGATAAGGATGAGTTCTATTGATTTGTAATTAGTTGGCTCAGTTAACTGAGTCAAGTCCAGTTAGATTAATTTAACATTTTGTTAAATTAATGAGAGTTCATTTAGTTAATGCTTGCATGCATGTAACTACTATATTTCAGATAACTGAAGATTCACTCAAGGATAACTCATGCATGTCAGTTTAGTCAAAGACCCAGTTGAGATCAGATGGAGGGACAGTGTACTATCAATTGCTAGGATATTCCTTGGTGAATATTCCTTGCATGCAGAAGGAATATTATTCCTTAAGGATTGCGCAGTTGGACCTGAGGTTACAGTGAGTGTGATGAGGCCAATTCACACATGTGATATCATTGGACCCCAATCAAAATTGCACAAGGAAATAGGAGGCTTGGAGGGCTTGAGGAAGACATATACTATGTCTATTCAGTCTGTGAGTAGTGTTGTTTGATTGCAGAGAGAGCAGGATAGCTTGAGAGCTAATTCTTTTTGTTACTTGAACAAGATTTCCACTTGTATGATAATACAGAGTTGGGGTTTTAGGCTGGTGCTTTCCCCAGTGATATATCTTCTGTGTTATGGATTATTACTTCTCATTCTCAGTTATATCTGTTCATGCTTGATGTTTCTCGTGTTCAATTAAGCTTCTGCTCAATTGTTTGTAGAAGTAGATCGAGTGTTTTGCATTAGTACATTGCATTACTAGGTGATCTACAGTGGGAAAATCTACATGGTATCAGAGAAAAGGTGATCAAGGAAGAACAGTATACAAGAAGGAGAAGTTTGAAGTTTGGTTTCTAAATATTGAATTCAGTTCTTATCACATCTATTTCATTGATGGCGTTCAATGGTTTGAGACTCGAATATGCCCTTGATGGCAGTTCGAATTACATAGCCTGGAAGGATCACATGGAGGCAGTATTAGAAGATAACGATCTAAAGGATTTCATTGATCAAGAAGTCCAGAAGTCGACTGATGCTACTCAACTGGCGAAATGGAAAAAGTGTGTGGCTAGGGCTAGGAGAATCATCCTGCAGGGAGTTTGAGATCACATTGTCTCGAGCCTCCGTGGGAAGGAGACTCCATTTTTGATGTGGAAAACATTGAAAGATCTTTATTAGAATATCAGCAATCAGAGGAAGTTGGCACTGAAAGATAAACTTCAAAAGATCAAGTGCGAAAAGGGCGACACAATCTCTATGTTCCTGAACAATATCGCCACTTGTAGGGATGAGCTTGGAAGCGTAGGGATCGTGATTGCTGATGATGACATGGTGAGTCTTGCACTCCTCGGTCTTCCTAAGAGCAGGCATAGCTACCAGGACTTAGTTAATGGAAGAGAGAAACTACCAGATTGGCAACAACTTTGGTCGAATCTGATGCAGGAGGAGATAAGGCGAAGCACCAAGGATGGATCTTCATCAAAACAAGATGATGAAGAAAATCTAGCTTTAGCGAGTAAAGCTAAGAAAGGGAAAGGGAAGGCGTCCCCATCCAAATCTTCTCATGGTGGGAAGAAGGTTGACAAGTCGAAGGTGCGATGCTTTCATTGTCATGAGGTGGGCCATTATGCTATGAATTTTCCATAGAAGAAATCCAGGAAGGGTTCCTTAAAGGGATCTGATGGTGATGCACTAGCTTCACAGTTTGAGCTCGATTTCTCACTTATCGCATGCATGGTAGGATGTGTTTGGTACCTAGACAGTGGAGCTTCTTTCCACATGTCAAGTGACAAGAATTTTTTCAGTACATTGGAGGAGAAGGACCTCCAGATGCGGATCGAGATGGGCAATGATGGAAAGTACTATGTCTCAAGTGAAGGTACAGTTGTGTTTCAGAGGGAGCATGGTGCTCCTCTCACCCTATTTGCTGTTAAGTATGTACCAGGTTTGAAAAAGAATCTTGTGTCTGTTGCTATGCTAGAAGATAAAGGCTATGATGTAGTCTTTAGTAAAGGAAAAGTTTTCCTGAGGCATATCGGCACCAGACAGACCAAGTGAATTGGGATTCGAGTAAAGAATCTCTACAAGCTGGAGGTAGATGACTGTGTTGCACTGAGTTCCAAAGCAGAGGTGGTGCAAAGCCAAGATGTTGGTGAGCTATGGCATAAGATACTAGGTCACTTGCATCACGGGGCCTTGAAGATCATGCAACAAATTTCTACCGGCTTACCCAAGGGAAAACTGGAGCAAACAGATACATGCAAAGGATGCACCCTGGGTAAGTATGCAAAAGCTTCCTTTCAGGATCGGGATAGTAGAGCTAGAGAAATTCTGGAGAGAGTTCACTCAGATGTATGTGGACCATTCTCTACAGCCTCCACCGCTAAGCAAAGGTACTATGTTATTTTTATTTATGATTTTTCTCGTAGATGCTCGATCTACTTTATGCAAAAGAAGGATCAAACCTTCTTGAGGTTTTGTGAGTTTAAAGCCTTGGCAGAGAAAGAATCAGGAAAGAAAGTAAAAGCCTTGTGTAGCGACAATGATGGGGAGTATGTTTCCCAACAGTTTAAAGACTTTTATGCAACAGAAGGAATTAAACGGGAACCGAAGGCACCTCATAACCCACAACAGAATGGGGTGGCCGAAAGGAAGCACAGATCTATTGTGGGAGTAGCTCAAGCGATGTTGCATGACCAAAGCCTACCACTTCATTTGTGGGCTGAGGCATGAAATACAGTAGTGTACCTTCAAAACAGAAGTCCTCATCATGTTTTGGGGATGAAGACACCTATGGAGGCTTTTTTGGGGAAGCGACCAGATGTGAGCCACTTCCATATCTTTGGAACATCAGTTTTTTGTCATATGACCAAAGATGCTCGAAAGAATCTAGACCCAACAACTGAGTTGGGGATACTTGTGGGGTACACAGATACACCCCACAACTATCATGTGTTTCTGCCTCCCACTCAGAGGACTGTAGTGCGCAGGGATCTGAAGTTCGACGAGCAAAGAGCGATATGAGTGTCACTTGAGAGGGAGCACAAGTTGCATGATGATGAGGAACTTTTAGTTCCAAAGGAGGAGGAGCCTCCTGATGATATGGATTAGCCACATGCAAAGGATCTAGTAGTGGAGACCACCACTCCTGGAGAGTCTTCCAGAGACGGATGAAAATGCTCGCGGGAAGCTAACAGATTAATGCTAGATGCGAGAGAGAATGTGGGGTAGCCATCCTCTCAGCGTAGACAAAGGAGATCTCCCAATAGACACACTGGCTACATGGCCCTGGTTGGGGAGTGTGTAGCAACCGAACCTTCTTCTTTTAAGGAGGCAATGTAGCAACTAATCTGGGTTGATGCAATGGTAGAAGAGTACGATTCTATCATACGGAACAGTGTGTGGGATGTTGTCCCTAGACCTGGGGACAAGTCAGTGGTTAGTTCTTGATGGCTTTACAAGGTAAAGTAGGCAACTAATGGCAGTGTTGAGAAACACAAGGCAAGGTTTGTTGCCCGAGGTTTCTCACAAGTTGAGGGGATCGATTACGATGAGACCTTTGCTCCCATAGCAAGGTACTCATCTATCAGATCGATGCTAGCTCTATCAGCTTAGATGGGTTGGAAGATCCATCAGATGGATGTGAAGACGACGTTCCCCAATGGGAAGATTGAGGAAGAGGTATACATTGAGCAACCCGAAGGATTTGAGACCTTCGATCGTGAGTCGCATGTTTGCCGACTCAAGTGAGCACTGTATGGGCTGAAGCAAGCACCCCATGCTTAGTATACCAGGATCGACTGTTATTTCACCGGGTTGGGCTTCACCAAGAGTGAAGCAGATGCAAACCTTTACCACATCATGGTAGAAGGTAAGCCATTGATTATTGTACTTTATTTCGATGATCTGATTTTGACGGGTGATGATCAGTTGACCAAATCTTGCAAGGAGGACCTTGCAAGAGAGTTTGAGATGAAGGACATGGGCCTCATGCACTAATTTCTAGGCATTGAAGTGTGGCAGAAAGATGGGGAAGTATTTGTGTCTCAAGGGAAGTATGCCAATGAGATAATCAGGTGCTTTCACATGGAGAAGTGCAAACCCATGCAGACTCCTCTAGCTGGGAACTAGAGGAAGGAGGATGCTACTTTAGGTGAGGTAGTAGTTGCTACTGTTTATCGGCAGCTGGTGGGTTCACTTATGTATTTGGTGAACACATGACCCGAATTATGCTTTGCGGTGAACCAACTGAGTCAAGCTATGGTTCAGCCTACCAAGCTATTTTGGAAGGCAGTTGAGCATGTGCTGAGATATCTCAGAGGCACTACACAGTACGGATTGTGGTACAAACGGACAGAGGGAGTGAAGCTGCAAGGCTTCACAGATGCGGATTGGGATAGTAGTCCATCAGACCGGAAGAGCATTTCTGGAGGGATCTTCAACCTTGGTTCAGCTGCAGTTTCTTGGTATAGCAGGAAACAGATATCAGTTGCACTTAGCTTAGTAGAGGCTAAATACATGGCTACTAGTCAGGCAACATGCGAGGCCATTTGGATGCAGAAGATTCTAGTGGGATTGTTCGGTTAGATGATGGATCCTACGGTGATATACTGTGATAATCAAAGTTGCATAAAACTCTCTGAGAATCCAATGTTTCATGATAGGTCCAAGCATATAGATATTTGTTACTATCATCTACAGGACTGTGTGGTCAAGAGGATCATGACATTGTAGTATGTTTCGACTGAGGAGCAGGATTCAAATATATTGACTAAGGCATTGTCAAAATGCAAGTTCGAGTTCCATAGAGACAAGATCGGGGTTACTGATAATCCCTTTCTTGTTGAGAGGGAGTGTTGAAATGTGCAACAAGAAATAATAGCACTGCTATAAATAGTCAGGCTATAAATAGCAGTTCAACCATTGGAGATCTTAGCAACAATGGGTGAGAAGTGAAAGTGCTAAAAATAGCGTTTCGGGATCCCTTCTTATTTTAGTCAGTCCCTGGACTAAACATAGGAAGTAAAATTCGAATTTGATATTAACAACAGTTTGTAAATTGATTAATTAATTCAACTTGAGTTAATTAGTTAAGGAAAATCAAACTTGAAGTCTATGTGAGGACATGCAACAGTTTATCTATTAATTGAGGAATTTATCCATCAGTTAAAGAGATAAGGATGAGTTCTATTGATTTGTAATTAGTTGGCTCAGTTAACTGAGTCAAGTCAAGTTAGATTAATTTAATAGTTTGTTAAATTAATGAGAGTTCATTTAGTTAATGCTTGCATGCATGTAACTACTGTATTTCAAATAACTGAAGATTCACTCATGGATAACTCATGCATGTCAATTTAGTCAGAGACCTAGTTGAGATTAGATGGAGGGACAATGTACTATCAGTTGCTAGGATATTCCTTGGTGAATATTCCTTGCATGCAGAAGGAATATTATTCCTTAAGGATTGCGCAGTTGGACCTAAGGTTACAGTGAGTGTGATGAGGCCAATTCACACATGTGATATCATTGGACCCCAATCAAAACTGTGCAAGAAAATAGGAGGCTTGGAGGGCTTGAGGAAGACATATACTATGTCTATTCAGTCTGTGAGCAGTATTGTTTGATTGCAGAGAGAGAAAGATAGCTTGAGAGCTGCTTCTTTTTGTTACTTGAACAAGATTTCCACTTGTATGATAATACAGAGTTGGGGTTTTAGGCTGGTGCTTTCCCCAGTGATATATCTTCTGTGTTATGGTTGATTACTTCTCATTCTCAGTTATATCTGTTCATGCTTGATGTTGCTCATGTTCGATTAAGCTTCCACTCAATTGTTTGTAGAAGTAGATCAAGTGTTTTGCTTTAGTACATTGCATTACTAGGTGATCTACAGTGGGAAAATCTACACGGAGTCCTCAATCTACTAAGGCATGGAGATGCATGAAATAGGGGTGTGGAATCCCTATTCTCCAGAAGAAAAACACCACTAATGGATGTTGAAAATCGAAAGCTCATCGATGAATTTCCTTAAATATAATTTCATTTTCATAATTCTGGAATGACTTTCTAAAAATAGAAAGTCATGTCTAGCATCCCAAGCATGACTTTCCAAAAATAGTAAATCACCTTGCATAAATTGGTAATCAAGCATAGTTGAAGGAAAACCACTTAAATTATCATTAATCAATCCTAATAGTTCAATCTTGACTGAATCCTCAATATTATTAATATTATTATTAACTTTTATGAGACTATGATATTATTATTAAAAGGGAATTACAACTCAACTTCGTCTCCTCAATCACTTCACACCTCTCTCCTTCATGAATCTCATGGCTCTATGTAACTCTCTCTCTTTCAAATAATACATTACACTCTATTTTATGCACTCATCAAAGAATGGCATATTCCTCTTCACTCATTAAAGATATGTCATCAAATATTCCTCTTACGTTCTCTTTAATGCACATGTTATGCTCACCTTAACTAAGGCATGCATACCTCTCCTTAATGGAATAAGTTACACTCTTATAAATGGAATACAAGGCATGCACATTACTCCTCCTTTATGACAAGAATTGGTTTCTCCTCCTATATATGAGTCTCATGTATTCTTACTTGGGTGTGTGGCTTATGATGCCAAGAGTGGAAGAGACTTGAGGAAGATGGTGAGAGGAAGAGATATGGAGAGTAGCCAATTGCTTCCAAAATAAATCTAAAATTCTTGCTAAAATCCTAAGAGCTCTAGCTGTTCAGGTTGAACATGAGTGGTATTGAGAGGAACTAAAAATTATATTCCTTAGTTTTCCTTGCAAATCTCTCTATTGTTGTCTTTTGGTATTTCTTATGAGCTTTTGCAGCTTAGGGGTTCTAGGGGGAGAAGTTCTTCCTAGATATTGTTGGGAGAAAAATTGGGTGGTTCACAATGAGTTGGTAAGGATATTGGAGATGGAGCATACTCTCATTGGAGCTGGAGCATACTCCCATCTTTTTGGAGTTGTATAAATTCACTGTCAGGTATGTTGACAGCTTTATAGTGTGTTTATGCTTGTAGTACATTACATGGTTTTTTCTTATTTTGTTGTTGGTTGAAACTTAGATGTATATCAAGTGTTGCACACTAAATGTTGAAGAAATTGCAATAATTGTACTTCATTTTCTATAAAGAAAATTGTTCAATCTCGTTGCAATTTGATTGACAGTAGGTTTTAATGGCTGAAGCATTCAAACTACCATGAGTTTTATGAAAACATATTAATAGTATAAATTTGGTTTTTCCTTCTCCTTTTACAGTTGTATATAATTTTTCACATTATATGGTTGACAGAAGTGATAAATGAGATAGTATGAATTTGTTTTTGGTTGTGGTTTTAAAGAATTGCATTTTTGGGCATTTCTATTTTTATTCATCTTAACTTCAGGGGGTATCTATACCATATGGCCATATCACTCCAACTTTGATTTCAAAAAACATAGTTTCAGAATCTGATTCTCTAATCTGGTATATTTTACAGATTTGTTGTTGCTGCTTAGTGGTTTGTTTTGTTGTTTTTTTTCGCTGTGATTTACCTGGTAATCTCTATTTATGAAACTAGCCTATTCTATGAACTTGGAATTCTTGTTTTAAAGTCTCAATGGTTAATAAATTTATAGTTTAGATAACTTGTGACTGCTTGTTTGATAGTTTAATAGTTAGCAACTTGTTTTGTGACTGCTAATTATTGTTCAAAATTCTCCAATGGTTGTAGCTACATCGTTGCGAGCTATTTGTAAAATTTCCTAAATTTTTATAGTCATTTATGTGCCTAAATTGTTGTAGATGCAGCAATGAAGATGGTTGATATATATATATATATATATATATATATATATATATATATAGGTTCAATTATTGGCATTACTGACAACGAAAAGAAGTTATGAAATCTTATATTCATGTTAGCTAATTGTTGTGAAATTGCCTTAAGGGTTATGGTTGTAAGTGTTTGAAAAAATGCCTCAGTGGATGTACATTTCATGCTTTCAAATTGTTTGACATAATGTTTCAATGGTTGTAGCTAATTACATCTATGAATTGTCCGTAAATATGAGTGAATTTAGCATTTGCAACCAAGGTGTTTCTATAAATATCTCAATGAATAAGCGTGATGATTCCATTGAATTAAAAATTCATGCTGACAAAGTCAAATTTGGGTAAGTGAAGTGTTTTAATGTTAGCTCACATATGAATTCATAATCATTGAATACCACTCCTTTAGAAGTTGAATTATCTTGTTTCCCTTCTTTTTACCAAAGAATTCATAGGCACGTTATTTAGAACAAAATCAAATTGGTCACTTTTAAACACATTTAATTCCAATAGAATGAACAATTAGCTTATTCGAAATTGTGATTTGTGAATATTGATATTATTTATCCCACTAAAGTCTCTATCATTTAAAATTTGTGATTTTAACCTTGGGAAGCGAGTATTATGGTTGTAAGTTTTAGATCTTGATGAACCATGACCCTGTAGCTTTGATGAGAATATTAAAATTACCATGGGTTAGTTACTTAGTGGAAATTAGTGTGTAGCATAAAGGATACCAATGAATATATATATATATATATATGACCTTGCATTAACTTTTATGTCTTAAAAGTTTAAAATAAAATAAAATAAAATCGCATTTTGAGTTGGCCTTAGTATAATACTGATAGTTGGTAAGGTGGGACTTTACAGTTTATAACTAATGGAGTTTTGTAAGGTGTTTCTAGTTTAATATACCTTACCAAATTCTATATTGGTGGAATTAGCAATGAGAGATGTACTTGACAAGGAAGAGAACTGTAAATATTTACCATCTTCAAAATGTATGAAGGATTTATGTATGCAAATGTTTAATTGGTTAGAGAACTTACGGATTGGTTTTGTGATATATATATATATATATATCTTATGTGTTATAGAGGGGGTTATTACAATATTACCTACTTGAGGGGTAAGTGAGACTAAACAACCCATGAATCTTGTGACTTGGTAAACTATTGTAATTTTTATGGTGCAAATTTTGTGGCAAATTATCCTTATTCATCTTGGGTTATTGTGGTTTATCATGGGTGTGCTACAAGTTTATATTATAGACTTGAGGGTAAGTGAGATTGAATGAACTTGAACCCTATGACCCATTAAACTATTGTAATTTCCATGATGGAAATTCTTGGCCAATTCTCCTTATTCTTCTTGGGTAAGGTTAAAGCTTGGAGGGAAAATTGGTTGGGCAAGTTTTCCAAGTGTGAGACCTGAGATATGCTTGAAATTCTCTTGAAGGTAGTTGGATCTAGGTGAGCCTTATCTTATGTCCGATTATGGCCCCATCTCAAGGATTACCCATTGCTGATATATTTACAGCAATGCAATGTATGGCTAGGTGGAACGTCTAAGGTTTGTAGCCAATTGGTGGATAATTACAAAGGATGAAATGTTTCAACTATGTGTTGAATGCTTAATATTATTTATATTCTTATGTATACAAGCTATGCACATCCTCTATGAGTTATTTATGATGTATTTTAAGTATATGTTTGTGTATGTATGATGTTATGTACTCAACATGTTTATGCATATTTGTAAGGATGCTCTATGCATTTTAATTGATGTATAACAATGTAATTTCCATGAAGTTGGGTCTATGCTAGATAAGCAAAGGATTCATAGAATTTGTTGTTTATTATTAGAGTGTTCCATTGAGGAAGTGAACCACGTTGGAATAAAAACCTTAATTTTAGAGTGAAGAAATAAAGGCGGGAGTTCTCATAGAACATTTGATGCAAGGTGTTAGGAACTTCATTGATAAACTAATGAAGCTTATGTGCATGAAATTACAGTGAATAAGAGGTTTTTTAGATGTAGGTAAACATGAATAAGTGTTATGTCACATCTCTTGATTCTTTGAGAAAATGCCTTGTCAATGGTTATGGATGAAGGAATTTGATATGCCTTCACTGGCTAGATAATGAAATGATGACCTAATCCATATTGAGGCCAATTCAAACCTCTTACACTAATATTTCTCCCTTGTGTGGTCTGAAAAATTCATTTAGTAATGAATTTCACTATTCTCCACCTTTATTAGCCTTTTTCCATCAATCGACAAAATATGTATGGTTGGACCATCAACTAACTACTCAAAATTTCCAACTTTTCCCTTTCCATCGTATGTCAGGTTCTTTCCCATCATTTGATAGAATTAGGATACCTAAAAAGATCCAGAATCCGGAAATTATTTTATTATGGATGTTCCTTATTTGTTCATGTTAAAATATTGAGATTGAGATATATGAATAAACATATGACGATATTAAACACCCAAACTTTACTAGACTTTCCCCCTATCATATAACAACAACATTTGATCAAATTAAGAAAGAGACAACAAAAAAAGAGTATATCAGATATACATGGTAAAACCCCAATGCAGGGAAACATCCATGAGAAGGTAATAGTCTTTGTTATTCTTAAAAAATATTCAGTCTTACATTTAAGAGAACCTCCACAAATGTTTTACCCTTAATAAAGATGATATTTTTTCCTTTATTCATTATGTGTTCCATGGGTCTCTCTTATCTCTATTATATACCAAGAGTTATGGAGAAATTACATCCCAATAATACACGTGGGATAAATGTAATTTCACTTTTTTATATAATAAATGATAACATGGGCATTTTACTCCATGGTGAATGTGGGATAGCTCTTTACATAATATTACAACTACTTTTGACATGACATTAGAAATTATTACTTTCCAAAGTGACACATTCCTACACTCCCCCTTAATGATGACTAGGGAGAAAAAATGCTTATGGAGGAAGATGGCATTACAACAAGATCTCCCCTTGATGACAACCTCATGCATTCCTAATGAATTTTTAAGTTGCAAAACTTTGTGTTTTTCATGGATTTGGTGAATATATGCATTTCTTATTTCTCTGTGGAACAACACTCCAAAGAACTTTGTAGATGATCTCCAAACTAGTCTAAGCTCTATAAGAATATGTTGTAACCAAACTACTTCTTTAGCTTCTCCCTTAGTTGTCTTGTACTCTTCTTCACAAGAATTTAGAGAAACGATTTCACAACGTCTTACTAGATAATGAAATCATACCTAAACCAAGTCAAATGATGTACCCTACAATGGACTATCTATCTAAGTTGCCACCTGTAAATAAAAATCGATGTAATCAAGAAGAGAATTTGTAACCTTGCTCAAATAGAAAATACCATAATTCATTGTCCATTGTAAATTTTTGAGAATTATTTTTGCTACCCGCCAATGACTTTCATGAGGCTTGTGCATAAACTTCAAGACCATATTGACAACAAAGGAAATATTAGGCACATTGTGGGTTAAATATATCAAACCACCCACAAGTTGATATACTCCGGTAGAATGATATGTAGTCTCCTATTAGAAAATCTCATATTTTCATATCTACATGTACTTTTTTTAATTCAATATTGAATAACAAAAAATTTCTTTTTTCTCTGGAAAAAAAAATAAATAAATAAAGTAGCATCAACAAAAGGAGCAGTACAATCAACAATTAATTTTAGGTTGAACTAAAATGGTGTTGGTGAAGGCTTACAATCATGCATATGGAATTGAGCAAGTAAATATGTCACACACTTATGCTAGAAAAGAAATATTCCATTGGACATGCCAAGTTTTAAGTCCAAGAAAATAGTGCAAGATCCTTAAATATGTCATTTCAAATTGATATTTAAGATTATTCTTCAATTCTTGTATAGATGAACGCTGACTGTCAGTTATCATAAGATCATCCATATATAATACAGTGAAGGATTCATCACCAAAATACTTTACATACAAATTCAGATAAGATGTACACCATTTGCAACCATTCTTCAAGAAATAAGTATCAATTTCCACATGTTAAGCTCTAGGTGTCAACTTAAGACCATATAAATATTTGTTTAAATTGCACACCAAAATTGAAGTTTCAGTAATTATAAAATCAATTAGTTGTTGCATATAAATGTTTTCAGAAATATCACCATTGAAAAATGCACTCTTGACATCCATTTGGTGTAGTCCCATTAATAATATGCAACAAGAGAAAGAATAGTTTTTATAATGTTCATTTTAGCAACTAGAGAAAATATTTCATTATAATAGACACCTTGTTGAGAAAAACCTTTCACCACTAACCAATATTTATTTTTTTCATTCTATCCTTTTACAGTAAACATTTTCTTATATAACTATTTTTAGTAAATTAAATTTTGTCTAGGAGGAAAGGGAACAAGAGTCCAAGTCTTGATCTTCATTAATGAGTTATACTCTACGGTCATTGTTTTTTCCCATTCAAGTTTTTCCTTAGCTTTAACATATCAAGAATGATGACTTGTAGCCAAAACTTTAGTCATAAGAGAAAATTCAAATATAGTTTGACAAGTATTAGAAGAAATACCAATTTCAGAACCTATGGATTCAAAAGTTTTCTAGGTCCAAACAAGAAGAGGGGTAGTGGAAAGAACCAATATATTATCTTCTAAACATTCAAGAGGATCTCTTGAAGGGGTAGGTGAACTAGGATCAAGATAAGGCACAGATTTGGAAGAAGGGGTAATCAATATGGGAGTAATAGGATATGAAGGAAAATTCAAGGTAACATGAGTTTTATAAGACTCGTGGGAAGGAGAAATTTCATTAAATTGAACATCTCACTGAAAGATAACACTTTGAGTAGATGGATCAAATAACATGTAAGCTTTGTAATCTTCACTATAACCAATGAAAATACATTTGTGAGACTTGGGATCTAACTTTGTATGTTTGCCATAAGGAATATGAGCCTAACATTCATTTCCAAATATCTTAAAGATATTTATGAAGGATTTTCTTCCATTCTATTTTTCTTTGGGAGTAACTTACAAAACTTCCTTATTAGGAACTCGATTTAAAATATAGCTAGCGCAACAAATAGCTTCAACCCAAAACTCTTTATGTAATCCTTTCGAATAGAGCATACATCTACACATTTCAATCAAAGTTCTATTTTTCCTTTCGACCACCTCGTTTTGTTGAGGTGTATAAGGAATAGACTTTTGATGTTGAATACGATGTTTACATAAATATGCTGTAAATTCCTTTTTAGTGAATCCCTCTCCCCCCCTCCCTCCCACATTATCAGTTCCTAATGTCTTAACACTTTTTATATATTCGTTTTCAACTAAAATTTACCAAAGGTTTAATTTTTTGTTTCAAAAAAAAAATCTAAGATTTTTTACAGTAAACATTAGTATGATTAAGAAAATAGACAACATGAGACAAAGGAAACTCATGAAGACCGCATATATCACTATGTTAATTGTAATTTTCTTTTAGCATGCCAGGATTTACCTTTATCAAACATTTCTATATGATGTTACCAAGCACACAACCTTCAAAAGCACATTTAGTGGAAGAAATTAAGGTGAGTCAAGTACCAATTTACATAACATTTACATTTTTCCATAACTAAAGTGACCTAATCTTTCATACCAACTATGTTCATCAACATGAGAAACATAAGAATAAAATGGTTTAATTTTAGTTGAATGAAAACCAAAAAAACTATATAAACCAAAATCATGATCAATAAGATAGTAAGAAACTACTTTCAAGTTATGTTTGATATCTTTAAGAACATATTTGTCTAGTCATGCTTCAAACATATAACAGTTTTTATATGCATGATAAATAGAAAGAAAATTGATGGGCGTGCTTTGAACATGGAAAACATTTTCCAATGTAGCATTAGGAACTTTAACATTACCAAAGCTGACTACTAAAAGTTGTTTACTATCACCAATATAAACTTTTATGATGTGTGCTTATGAGTGTCATAAGAAGAAAACAATAAAGCAAGACCAAACATATGGTTAGAAGCACCAAAATTCATATTCCAATCCATACAAAAAAAGGATTAGATTCACAAGCTAACGCAATTTGTTAAAGCAAGAGACAAGAATCTACTTCTACTCTTTATAGCAGAAGCCCATAAACATCGAGCAAACAATAATCAATAGAGGAAGAGAATCAAAGGCACATAACACAATAAATATCTAGGGAAAGAAACAACTAAAAACCCCACTATCTGTATTGTATTAATCTGGAAAATCAGGATGAAATTACAATGCCTATTCTCTCAAGAACAATCCTAGCACTCAGCAAATTCAATCTCTAACTCATAAGCAAGCTCAAGGCCAAAGCTTAGCTTCTTCACAAGCTCTCCAAGTCTCTATTCCAATGTGTAATTCCTATGAAGGATAGATTGTATCTAAAGGGAAATAAAGCCTCTAAAAATAGCACAATCCCTCAACGATCATTGTTTGATTGCATGCACTATCAGTGCAACTCAGAAAAATATAAAACAAATAGTACACTGCCCTTGCACTTTAGTCTCAACTAGGTCTTTCTCAGAATCAACATGTCTGAGTTTCTGATGAGTAAATATTCAGTTAACTAGAGTAGCACTGGTGGAGTTCATTAGTGTCACCACTGACTGTTAACTCATTATTAGTTCTCTCAATCAGTTTGAGAACTAATTTAACGGAACTGACTCGTGAAACCGAGTCTTCTATTTTACAACTCACAATTAACTCACAATGGACTCCTAAAAAGTAGGGAGAACATTTACATGACTTCCAAAAGACTTCCAACTCAAATTTCCTAAGTTAAGTAAGTTTAATAAACTTAATTTAACTATTTTAAGTTGCTATGACAATAGAATTCGAATTTAATTCAAGGAAAAATTAAACTGGAATTTTTGTTGCCATTTCTCAACACTCCCTCTCAACAAGAAAGGGATTATCAACTACCCTGATCGTGTCTCTATGAAACTCGAATTTACATCTTGACAATGCCTTTGTCAAGATGTCAGCATCTTGCTCCTCTGTGGAATGTAATCTAACAACATGATATGCCTCAATACACAATATCTGAGATGATGATACCGGATATCAATATGCTTGGACCAATCATGAAAGACTGGATTTTTAGAGAGTTTGATACAACTCTGATTATCACAACAAATCACTGTCAGATCCATCTGCTAACCAAACAAACCAACCAAGATCTTCCTCATCTAGATAGCTTCACATATTGCCTGATTTGCAGCCATGTACTCTACCTCTACTGAACTGAGTGCAACCGATATTTGTTTCTTATTGTACCAAGAAGTTGTCACTAACCCAATACTAAGGATCCCTCCTGATGTGCTCTTCCTGTTGGATGGACTCCCTACCCAATCTGCATCAATGAAGCCTTGAAGATTCACTCTCTCTGTTCGTATGTACCATAACCCAAACTGAGTAGTGCCTCTGAGGTATCTCAATACATGCTTTGTCACCTTCCAATATAGCTTGGTAGGCCCAACCATAGCTTCACTAAGTTGGTTAATTGCATAGCACATATATGGTCGTGTGTTCACCAAGTACATGAGTGAACCCACAAGCTACCTGTAAATAGTAGCTTCCACTACTTCCCCTGAAGTAGCATCCTCCTTCCTTTGGTTACTAGCTAGAGGAGTCTCCATGGGTTTACTGCTCTCCATGCATAATCTTCTAAGTATCTCATTGGCATACATGCCCTGAGATACAAACAACTCCCCGTTTCCCTGCCATACCTCCATGCCAAGAAACTAATGCATGAGCCCCATGTCCTTCATCTAAAACTCTCTTGCAAGGTCCTCGTTGCAAGATTTGATGAGATATTCATCACCTGTTAGTATGAGATCATCTACATAAAGTACAATTATCAACAACTTACCTTCCACCACTATGTGATACAGGTTTGCATCCTCTTCACTCTTCGTGAAGCCCAACCTAGTGAAGTAGCTATCTATCTTGGTGTAACAAGCACAAGGTGCTTGCTTCAGCCCATACAATGCTCTCTTGAGTCGACACACTTGCGACTCACGGTCCACGGTTTCAAAACCTTCAAGTTGCTCTATGTACACCTCTTCCTCAATCATGCCATTGAGGAAGGCAGTCTTCACATCCATCTGATGGATCTTCCAACCCATCTATGTTGATTGTGCCAAAATAGATTTGATTGACGAGTACCTTGAAACAGGAGCAAAGGTCTCATCATAGTTAATCCCCTCTACCTGTGAAAAGCCACGGGCCACAAATCTAGCCTTAAGCTTCTCCACACTACCATATGTAGCTTGCTTTACCTTGTAAAGCCAACAGGAGCTCCCAAATGACTTATCCTCTGGTCTCAAGACCACATCCCAAACACTATTTCAAACTATGGAGTCATACTCCTCCACCATCGCATCAACCCAAACCGGTTGCTGCACATCTTCCTCAAAGGAAGATGGCTCTATCACAACACATGCACCCATAAGTGCCATGTATCCAGTGTACCTCTCTGGTGATCTCCTCTATCTGTGCTGAGAAGTGTGTGCTCCCACATTCTCTCGTGCATCATCCAACAATCTGTCAGCCTCTCTAGTGTGCTTTCTTCCCTCTCTGGAAGACTCTACCTGAGTGGATGTCTCCACTCTCTGAACCTACGCATGTGGCTGCTCCACATCAATATGAGGGCCCTCAAACTTAGGAGCTAAAACTCCTCATCCACATGTAGCTCAAGCTCCCTCTCAGGGGATACTTTCATGGCCTTCTCCTCATCAAACATGATATTCCTACGAATCACTGTCATCAGACTGGTCGACATGTACACCCAATAGTTGTGGGGTGTATTAGTGTGCCCCACAAAGATCCCCAACTCTATTGTTGACTCAAGCTTCTTCTGTGCATCTTTGGTCACATGGCAACAAACCGATGACCAAAAAATCCTAAAGTGACCAACATCTGGCCTCTTACCGGAATAAGCCTCCTTTGTTGCCTTCATCTCAAGTATTTGATGTGGACTATGGTTATGAACATAAATCGTTGTGTTTCACGCCTCAGCCCACAAGTGTAGCAGTACGCCCTGATCATGCAACATCGCCCTTGCTGCCCCTACTATGCTCATGTTCTTCCTCTCGGAAACCCCATTCTGTTGAGGGTTATGAGGTGTCGTCAACTCTCGTTTAATACCATCCATTGCACAGAAGTTCTTAAACTCATTGTAGACATACTCACCATCGTTATCACTCCGTAGAGCTTTAACCTTCTTGCGAGACTCTTTCTCTACTAATGCTTTGAAATCACAAAACTTTGTGAAAGTTTGATCATTTTTCTGCATAAAAAATACCCAACATTTACGAGAATATTCATCAACAAATATAACATAATACTTGTGTTTGGTCAAGTATGCTGTCGAGAATGGTCCACACACATCTGAATGGAATCTCTCCAGAATAGACTCTGCTCAACTGTCTCTATCTCCAAAGGAAGACTTGGTGTATTTTCCCAAAGTACAACCCTTGCATGTATCAATTTTCTCAAGCATACCTTTGGGAGAACCGATAGATATTTGTTGCAATATCTTCAAAGCCCCATGATGCAAGTGGCCCAATCACCTGTGCCACAACTCGTCGACATCTTGGCTCAACATCTTTTCCGCTTTTGAACTCAAAGCAACACAATCCTCTACCTATATCTTATAGAGATTCTGAACTCAAATCCCTATCTTCTTTACTTGACCCGTGGTTATGTGTTGAAGGAATGCCTTTCCTTTCGAAAAGATTACATCATGGCCTTTGTCCTCAAGCATGGCAATGGATACAATTTCTTCGTTAGTCTGGGTACATGCATAACATAATTCAAGGTGAGTGGAGCCACATGCTCCCTCAGAAAAGTAATAGTGCCCACACCAGTAACACTATACTTACCGTCATCACTGATCTCGATATGCATCTTGAGATCTTTCTCCTCCAGTTCATTAAATAACTCTTTGTCACTAGTCATGTGGAAAGAAGCTCCACTGTCTAAGTACCAGACACTTCCCATCATTGAAGACACCATGCATGCAATGAGGGAAAAGTCCAATTCGAATTGGGATGCCAAAGCCTCACCTGCCACTCCTGCTAAGGACTTCTCCTTGGACTTCTTCAATGGACAATTTCCAGCAAAGTGACTCATCTTGTGACAATGAAAGCATTTAACTTTAGTCATGTCCTTCTTCTTACTTCCATGATAAGAATCTAGTTTGGAATGAGAAATTTTACCTTTCCCCTTCCTCGCCTTAATCGATAAGGAAATTTTCTCTTCATCATCAGTATTTGATGAAGAGCCATCCCTATTGTTCCTTGTGATCTCATCCTGCATCAAATCCGACCATAGTTGTTCCCAATTTAGCAGCTTCTCTTGACCATTGACAAAGTCCTGATAACTATGCCAACTCTTTGCAAGTCCAAGAAGAGCAAGGCTCACCATATCCTCCTCGGCAACCATGATTCCAACACTTCCAAGTTCATCCCGACATTGAGTGAACTTGGTTAAGTACTTTCGAATCGTCTCACCTTTCTCCATCTTGATTTTACAAAGTTTATCCTTCAGTGCCAACTTCCTTTGATCACTGCTATTCTAATACAAGTCTATCAATGTTTTCCACATATCATGTGGGGTTTCCTTTCCATGGAGACTCGAGACAATATGATCTCGAACTCCCTCAAGGGTTATCCACCTTACCTTCGACACACACTTCTTCCACTTGGCCAAATTCTATGCATCAGTAGCTGCTGGCTTAGGAATTACTTGTTCAACAAATTCTTTAAGCCATTGTCCTCTAGCACAACCTCGATCATGTCCCTCTAGGCTATGAAATTCAATATTCCTTCCAAGTCATACTCAAGCCTCAACCCATGGAATGCCATCTACCGATCCTTAAGTATGTATTGCAAATTCTACTTTCACCTATAACCCAGAAACTCAAAACTTCGAAATCTCCTTTAGAGAGTTGATTTTAAATCAGTGATATCTCCCTCATCCAAACTCTGATTCGACCAATTTGTTTTTTGAATTTGGGTATCTTTTCCCAATGAATTGAAATATGCAATTTGTTTCTGGAAATTTTGCACATAAATACTCAGATCCGCTTTGCAAAATCTCGTCCCAAAAAATAATCTTGTTCCGATACCATGTAAAAAATCCTGTAGATTCACAAGCTAATGCAATTTGATAAAGTAAGAGACAATAATCTATTTCCACTCTTTACAATGGAAGCCCATAAACATCGAAAAAACAATAATCAATAGAGGAAGAGAATCAAATGCACATAATACAATAAATATCTGGGGAAAGCCACAGCTCAAAACCCCACTATCTACATTGTATTAATTTGGAAAAGCAAGATAAAATTACAATGCTTGTTCTCTCAAGAACAATCCCAGCACTCAGCGAATTCAATCTCCAAATCATAAGCAAGCTCAAGCCCAAAGCTTAGCCTCTTCACAAGCTCTCCAAGTCTCTATTCCAATGTGTAATTCCTATGAGGGATAACTTGTATTTAAAGGGAAATAAAGCCTCTAAAATAGCGCAATCCCTCAAGGATCAGTTCCTGATTGCATGCATTATCAGTGCGACTCAGAAAAATCTAAAGCAAATAGTACATTGTCCCTGCACTCTAGTCTCAACTAGGTCTTTCTCAGAATCAACATGCATGAGTTTTTGATGAGTAAATATTCAATTAACTAGAGTAGCACTGGTGGAGTTCATT
This sequence comes from Pinus tabuliformis, assembly GCA_031772625.1. Lineage (NCBI taxonomy): Eukaryota > Viridiplantae > Streptophyta > Pinopsida > Pinales > Pinaceae > Pinus > Pinus tabuliformis. Next base: position 290,969,342 of record CM062817.1, read on the forward strand.
AGTTTCACCACTCACTGTTAACTCACTATTAGTTCTCTCAATCAGTTTGAGAACTAATTTAACTGAACTGACTCATGAAACTGAGTCTTCTATTTTACAACTCACAATTAACTCACAATGGACTCCTACAAAGTAGGGAGAACATATACATGACTTCCAAAAGACTTCCAACTCAAATTTCCTAAGTTAAATAAGTTTAATAAACTTAATTTAACTATTTTAAGTTGCTATGAGAATAGAATTCGAATTAAATTCACAATTTAATTCAAAGACAAATTAAACTAGAATTTCTTGTTGCCATTTCTCAACAGAGGATTTCCCTGGATGAACAAAATAGACACAAAGAACAAATTGTTGTTTAGTGGAGGATTTCTTCTTGGCTTTAGCAAGTTCACATCTTTGTTTAAATCAAATCTTTTCAATGTGGTTGGTTTGCTCACAATCTTACAAGGATTAAAAACTTTATTTTTACTAGCATGGTCACAAGCATTATTAGAAGAGTTTTGGGAAGATATTTTAGTATGCAACTTATGATTTTTATTTAAAAAAATTTTGTTATTTTTATTATGTGCCATTTGAGCTTTATTAGTAGTTAATTGTCTTAAAGCAATCATCCTTTCTTGATCATTAATAAAGCTTTTACAAAAATATTCAAATCCAGGTATCATAAATGCTTTAGATATTTCAAATGCTCTATTTCTAGTTTGGATGAACATATCAAAAGAAGAATATAATTTGTCCACAAGAATTACTAAGGTTGTACCAATTTTTTTGTAATTTTTGCCACAATCACATTTTTTCATTTAGGGTTTTTAGTTCAAAAAGAAATAATTTTATCCTATCAAAATCTTTAGGATCTAACTCATGGATTTTTCTTTCATGTTAGTAAGCAAATACATCATTAGATTTATGAAATAAAGAAACTAAAGTGTTCCATACCTCAACCAAACTATCTTTAGCCTCAATATGTACTTGGAAAGTATCTGAAATTTATTAACCAATGAGGCCTCTTGCTTGATCACATCGTTCTTATCATATAACCAAGTATTCAACATCAACAGGTTTATTATGTTCATAATTAACTAATCACCATAGATTCTTACTCTTGAGAATATCAATCATTTTTCTCTTCCATGGAAGATAGTTAAGATCCCATTAAATCAATAATAAAATCTACTTCTAAAGTTAATATAATGAATATAACAAGAAATTAAACCCTAAAGCAAACAAAGACTGGAATCTTATGGCTAAAAGAAAAGATGAATAAAGTGAAGTTTTTCTTACCTAAGGAATTTGGCAGTCACATACCCTGCTTATGGTTTTACACAAATTTTGGACTACGAATACCATACTGGAAATTATCTACAACAAAAAATGTCTACAACACCCTCGTTGTTTCCCAAAGAGTTCATTCATTAAAAAAAGCACAAACCTTTTTCTATGAAACTCTGGAAAATAGACAAAAACACAATTCACAGAGAGAAAAAAGGGTTTCAAGAAAACCCAAACCTCAACACTTGAATTCCCAATTCTTTTGTTTCAAAAATCAAAATGCATTATGCCAATATGTACAAGATTGCTCAATTTAGAGACACCTTTCGAGAAACAAACAATGCAACCATGACTATGGGCTTTATATGCCCACCTAAAATCCCTACAATGTAATGCGCGAGAATGAAAATTATTCCCCCAATGCACCAAACAATACCCAGGATTCCCACACCGACACATGGATTCAACTTGTTGTCTTTCCTGTTGATTGTATTGATTATGTACACAAACAAAAACATGGCTACAAGGTCGACTATGAATGCCCTATAGAAAGATTAGATCAACCGCTAGAGCCTTGTAATGGGTTTGATCTGTTAATATTACAAGGATATTTGTGATTTTTTAAGGGCAAAGATGGGGTCAAATGCCTCTAAGATCATAGAAAGTAGCATAACATCCTCCAAAAAAACACTGAACAACAAATTGAATCATACAACAAACCTGTCCGTACATATTTTGTACAAGTACATATGGATTTCATACAAGTCCATATGGTGTGGTAAGCTGAGTGAATAGGCCGAGTAGATAGATCTAAGAAAAATGAACGTAGAAGAAAAAATCCATAGAAAATGGTCTCCTAGATCGTAAGATATTAGCTTTGAAATAAAAACTAGGTTTAGTAAAAAAATAGGTTTGGTAGCCACCAAACCTAAAAAATGCCACAAAAATTTTAGGTTAAAAAAAAAAATCCTTGGCTAGGATAGGAAAATTAATTCAAATCTGGGTAAACCAAAGCTAAATTTAATGAACAAACAACCAATCTTAGTTAAATCCTTTGTCTTTGAGATAATGGTGAAATTAGATTTTTTTTTAAAACTCAATTATGTAGAAAATTTCCTAGATCTAAAGAGAAGTCTTAATTGCTACTATATTTAATGAAAAAACTACAAAATAAGAAGAATTCAAAAACAATTGAAGAAAATGTTGTTGGTAAAACTACTGAAGGAGTTAGAGCATAATAACCCTATTTGCTACCATGTTAGAATATTAAGACATATGAATAACCATACAATAATATTAAACACTAAAACTCTATAGACTTTCTTGTTATCCATATAATAACAACATTTAATCAAAGTAAGAAAGAGATGATAAAAAACAGTACACTAGATATACATGGTAAAATCCCAATGTGGAGAAACATTCATGGGAAGGTAATAATCGTCGTTATTTTTCAGAGATCTCCAACCTTACATTTGAAAACACCTCCAAAAATGCTTTACCCTTTCTCGAGATCATACTTTTCCATTTTTCCATTGTGTGTTACATGGGTCTCTCTTACCTCTATTATATATCAAGAAATATGGAGGAATTACATCCCAATTATATATATGGAATAAATGTAATTTCACCTCATTATATAATAAATAATAATAAGGGTAGTTTATTCCATGATAAATGTCGGATAACTCTTACATAATATTACAACTTCTTCTAACATCACACTAGACATTATTACCTTCAAAATTGACATATTCCAAGAGTTTGAATCCCAATGCTAGAAAATCAAAAAGTTATGACATCAAGAAATGGGATTTGAAGGTTGGAATCAACAATTTTCTAATGGCTGAAAAATTTAGAATTCAAGGCCAAAAATGCCAAAATTGGAAAATTTCATTTGTTAAATTATTCAGTGAAATATGGAGGTGGAGCCTTGATAGTACAAAAATCCATTCATCTAGATCTAAAATTCTTGAAGTCCAAAATTTCTTTAAAATGTGTCCTTTTGAAAATTTTGGATATTCAAATATGGATGCCTTTCAAAACTCTAGATACTAGAACTTTATTGTGGAACCTCCAATATGGAACTATTCAAAAATATGGGATTTCTTAATAAATCAACATTTTAGAAAAGCCAAATCTAGATGTGACATCTTCAAGTACACATCGCAATACACGTCATGTTCACAGCGCCTTCCACAATGCATACCATGTCACCCATGATGACATGGCTACTAACATGTCAACTTTTCATATGTGGATGCATGGATAAGTGTAAGTGATGTGGCATGCTAACTAGATTTGACATGGCAATGTCGACATGTTTGGATGATATTGCGTGTCCATGTGGTGTAATGACATGGCATGGCAATGCAAAAAATATGACATGGAAACCATTGTGGCCTTTTCCATGGAAAATGACATGGAAACTAGAAGCCGAGAAATCCAGAATTTGTAGAAAATAGCCTTTTGAGGTTTTGTCGAGTATCAGATATTGCAGAGATTCAAAGATACATATATCTGGAAGTTTAGAGGTTGACAACTTTGATGCAGAGGATAACATAGAGCTGATGAGGAGGATGACATGGGGTTGATGAGGAAGATAATGTGGGAGTCTAGGATCTAGATATTAACATTTTTAAAATGGGATTTTGGGATTTTTTGAATAAGTGGATCTTGGATATCCAGGAAACCAGATATTCAAATTTAAGTTTTCCATTTAAATGAACTTTTAGGTTCTTTTGGATATCCAAAAGTTTGTTCTTTTTATAACAAAGGAATATTAGGATGGCCATGATTCAGATGTGACCTGATAGGACTATCACGTATCTATCACATGTCCAACATGTGGACTACCACATGTATGCCATGTATTGTCCACATGTCTAACATGTGGAATTTCGCTTGGTAGCAACATGTCAGATGACATGGAACTAAGAGGTGGTAACACGTGGGCATAGAACTACCATGTGTCAATGATATGGTTGTTGATACTGAACTAAGATTGGTAAAAGCTTCTGATGGTAATAACTTTGTGTCTAGAGATTACAATTTGATAAAGTCTCTATCATTGGAAAGCTTTCGATGAGTGGAAGATGATAGTGACTACAGAAAGGTGGTTTGAGATGGTTAAAAGAAGAAAAAGGTTTTGATACACCACCTCCATAAGTGACCTTAGTGGTTGGGTATGTTACAAAAATTTCATGACTGATCATTGATCTAATTTTTGAAGCCACTAGAATGAAGATAAATATTGTCAAGTCATCAATACTTTTTTGGGGACTCCCAAAAGTTGAAAATTATCATATCTCACATTCTTTCCCTTAAAATGTACGGGATTTAGATGTTGGACTAAAATACCTTGGTTTCCATATGAAAGATGATCTCCATAAAAAAGGTGATTGGTAGTGATTACTAGCCAAAGTTGAAAAAGAGCTCAATACTTAGCATAATCAAGGGCTCTCTAGAAGTGGCAGACTTGAATTGGTTAAAGCAGCTCTTGAAGCCATCCCCATATATTGGATCTCCCTTGCATGGATTCCGAAAGACATATTGGACAAAATTCAATAATTATGCTTTAGATTTATATGGTCCAAAAATGTTGTAAAGAAAGGGATGGCTTTAGCCTATTTGAATAGGCTTGCTATCCCAAAATCTCTAGGTGAATGGGACCTTAAGAATATTTGTATGTTCTCAAAGGATCTCATGCCTAATAATTTCTAGAGGCTTGTTCAAGGCTTTGGGCTTTTGGCTCAAATTACCAAGGACAAATACATATCTCATGACTCATAAAAGACTAGATCGGGAAACCATTGAAAAACACTTGAAATGCTTCAACCATTCAAAAGAAATAATCCTAAATTTTTACCTGATTGGTAACTAGTTGGTTTGGAGAATAAGGAAGGGAGATACGGTACAATTAGGCCCAGACCCTTGAATTGGATGTAGGGAAGCACACAAGATCCTAACCCATCTGACCCTTGAGTTGAAAAATAGAGGTTGCCAATCTTTGAGGCAAATTGCACAAGGAAACAAAAACACAATGCAACAACACAAGTTAACTTAGATAAACAGTGCCCTTCTGGAAGAAGATGCAAACACTTGGGAGAACTACACTCGAAATTTGAGAAGCTATTTTGTGAAGACTAAAGATGAGGAGAACTGGCTTGTCTAGTCCTTGAACACCATTGACAATTATGAACCAAGAATAGGGTGAAAAGCTTTAGCACTAAGTGGCATTGATACACAACAAATTTGGTGATGGAAACAACTTTGGAAATTTAAATGTCTAGCCAAAGCCAAATTATTTATGTGGCTACTATTGAACAATAAAGCTCTAACATTGACATTATACAAAAAATGAGTTATGAGGGTACAAGAAGATGTTATCTTTGCATGGTAGAGTCTAAATTCAATACTCTTCTTATTTTTTCATGTATCTTTATAAAAGAGGTTTGGCTAGAAATAGAAAGAGTAGTCTAAAAAATGCCCAGAGAGGAGGTACCATTAAGGAAGGTCTCAAAAACTAGTGTTTAAACAAAGAAACCTTGAGATAAGAAGATATTCCTCTTTCTATAACGTAGAAAATTGGGTTAGCAAGAAAGTAAGTTGTTTGAGGGAATTGATACTCCTTTGCAATGTACCATGCAAAATATAAATATCCTCTTTGCTTTCCCTAAATAAAAAGAATCTCATATTCCAAAGGACATCTACCAAAAAATCATAAACATGGAAATGCCATGAACAATTTTCGATGGGGTCTCCCAGCTCCTCGTAGACAAAAAGCTGGTGGAAATTTTCACCTCCCTCCTAGTTACAATATCTTTTTATATCTCGTTCTCTATTGAAAATGGCAAAGAAACAAATAATTACTCTGAATTAATACACTCAAATTTGAGTTAATGTTGACTTTAGAAAATAAATTCATACAACTTCAAATGTATAACTATTCTCTTCTAGTTATTCAATGGATAAAAAGACAGTTATCTTTACAGAATTTCACCCTGCAACCTTTATATCTTAATCTTTATATCTCAATCTTACGAAATAAGCCCTCCTCCCATCGCCTTTGAACAAGGAAGTTGATCAATTATCCAAAGCTGAAATTGAATAGGAAAGACGAATCTGGAAGGTTACTGAGAGCTCCCAGTCTCACACAGATTAAACACAAGATCCCTGGTTTGACTTTCTCCGCAAAATATGCATTGTTGTCTTTTTTTAAGAGAACTGTATAAAACTTTTGATGCACACAACAGCTACTAAATCTGAAAAAATACTTTTTGTTTAGGTTGTATTGAGCTGGAAACAATCTTTTTTAAATGATTGTATAGTTATACTCGGAAATGCATAATCAGGAGACTCTTTTCAAGTTTAAATATGTAGGTTTATAACTTTACAAGACAAGGAATGTTCTGAAATATATATAGATGTAATTTTCTTTATATAAATAAAAAAGATTATTTGATTTTTCTGGAAAGGAGCGAAAATAATTCGGAAAAAAAATATTTCATAGGATAATATTAATAATCTAACAACATTAATTCAAACTGTGATTCTTACATATCGCCAAACTATTAAAATAATCAAACACAAAATCAAATATTTAATATGAATAATATAATTTTTTTTTCAGAGAAAAAAAAAATTCATAGTATTATATTGAGTCAATATAAAAAGTACATAAGATACAACAAGGATCAAAACTAGCCACCTTGCCAGCACATGAAATCAAAACCTTGCAGACATAGGACATCCTAAAGGAGATCTAAACATCATCATACCAAAATCACAGTAAAACAGTCTTTTCAAGGACAGGATCAACAGATGTCTATACACATATAACAAAAAGGGACTAGCTGAATAGCAAATAAGCAGAAGGATGAAAAGAAAAGATCATAATCCAGGGATGGAAAAGTCCTGGATGAAGCAGGAACGTTCTCCATCAGAAACCATCATAGACCAAGAACCTAGAGACAGCCCCTTCTTCGACAGATGGTCAGCTTGAACATTTTGGGAGCGGAAGATGTAGTGAATAGAGCACTGTTTCATATTTCTCCAGAAATACATAATCCTGTCCATCCACCCAGACAAATGAGGACAACTGATGTGGCAGGCTCCCCTTACATGGTCAATCATCGATTTTGAATCACCATAAATGGAAATGTTCTGAATCCCAAAAAACACACAGAAGGCAAGCAGTCCTGCAAGAGCTCTGGCCTCAGCCAAGCTGTTTGAACCACTTCCACCATTCCATGATAAAAAATATTGCAGCTTCTCATCCATAATAACATGGACCCCACATCCACAAATATTATTCTGCTCGGCCCCATCAAAAAAAGCACAGGGAACACTAATGAGAGAATCTTCAACCTCTTTTTTGCGGTCCTTTTTCAGTTTGGGCTTTTTTACAGGCATCACATCGTGTATGGACACAATATGATGCAAGGATGACTTTAGAGGCACTTTTGAGTCTTTGAAAAAAAAGGAAAAAAAAAAAGAAAGAATAGTATAAATTTTTTATACATATATGAAGTTCAAAAATAACACTAAAATCATTAATAAAAAGAAAATCGGTGCAAGAAAGTTTATGGGCTCTAATAAGCTTCTGCTCAACTTTTAGGTGAGAGAATGAATATCTGGTTACCACTAGCATCTCAATTCAATAAGCATTTTCCAGTAGGCAGTTCTCCCCCTTTGAAGTAGAGCTATTAGGAAGAGGATTTTTCTTCTTCACATTAAAAGCGAAAAACAGCCATGCTAATGCTATCAGCACAACTCCCAATGAGCAACCTGCCAGGAAATAGAAAGAGCTATATCAATGCACAGTTTCCATCCAGTAACCCCAATGGGAATAGAGAAAACAATTTACAGTGATGTTTTTGCAGAGATTGTAGATATAAAAAATCATAGTTACCTACTATAATGGTGTACTTGCTTTTTCGACCTGCAAAGCGACCATAACAAGTGTTATGAGTACCGACATTACTTTATAGTTACTGTTAATAGAATGAATATTTAATATGAGGAAAAACATTTATATATTATTGTATTAGGTACTAAGAAGTATAAATTAATTTTTCTTATAAATTAATTGGTTTTTCTGAGTTTTAGAGGTTTTACTTTCAATTTTTATGGAAGGGGAGATGGTAGAAGTCACTTTTGGAATAATTAAATTATTTTGAATAATTAAATTATATAAAGACATCCAAATTTGATGGAGCTTCATTCTATCTGCAGATACATTAATTTCACTATTAATTTAAACCCAAACTTGATGGAGCTTTTAGGTGAAGCATCCTATTAGCAATCCTGGTGATAGCCGCTTCCCAAAATCTTTGTGATAGCATCCTACTAGCAAACACAAACTTGATGGAGCTTCATTTTAATGGTGGGCGCATTAATTTCACTATTAATTTAAACCCAAACTTGATAGAGCTTCTAGGTGATAGCATCCTATTGATAGTCCTAGTGATAGTAACTTCTCACAACCTTGGTGATAGCATCCTATTAGCAGTCCTAGTGATAGCAGCTTCCCACAATTTTAGTGATAACATCTTACTGACAAATCCAAACTTGATAGAGCTTCATTTTACTAGTAAGCACATTAAATTCACTACTAATTTAAATCAAAACTTAATGGAACTTCTGGATAATAACATCCTACTAACAAACCCAAAACAAACCCAAACTTGATGGAGATTCATTCTACTGGTGGGTACATTAATTTCATATTATTTTAATTTAAACCCAAACTATGATGGAGCTTCATTCTACTGGTGAACACACTAATTTTATTATTAATTTAAACCCAAACTTGGTGGAGTTTAGCAAAATCTTAGTGATAGCGTCTTTCTGGCAATCCTGATGATAGCAGTTTCACACAATCCATTTTACTGAGCAATCACATCCTATTGCCAATGAACAGCAATTTGCTGGTGGGTGCATTAATTTTACAATTAATCTAAACCTGGAATTTGTAATCAAATTTACAAACAAAAGGAAGAAACGTACCATCAGGATTAGCAGGGCATCTGTCTGGACTCGAGGTGCTATCATAACAATAGCAGAGAAATTTTGTGGGTTTCAAAATGTCATAACCACAGCTCCCCTTACTATCCAAACAAGGGCCACAGCTTCGATCTCTGTTCGTATCGATGGACCATGTTATTTCGAAACCCAGTGACAGAGCCGTGATCAGATCATCATTCTGTTTGATTGTGAGGTTGTTACTAATTGGCAGTTGAAGACTGGTTTGGCACAAGTGTCTTCCAGAGTCCGAATTAGAAATGGAATACCAGTCATCACCACATAAGCTCCACTTTTGAAAACCCTCCCCACTAATACTTTCATTACAGTGCCTCCAAAGCGTGAGACTGGTATATCCCTGGGCGAGATGAAAATGAGAGGCGTGCCACCAAAACTCAGAGTATTTACATGAACGATTGGACCCCTTCCCCTGCAGGGCTTTCCACAGATTGTAGTTAATAATCGTGATTCTAGCATTCCCAGTGCCATTGCCAAATGATGAGGGTTGCAGGACGAGATAGTCTTCTCCACTGATAGTAAGCAGGGGATATCTGTTCTGATCACAATGTAGCTGAAACCCAGGAGCACCACAGCCGCTCTTAAATTTCCCAAAAGGATAGCGAAATTGAAAACCCCCGCATGTTTCCCATACGCAACCATGGTACTGACTGCCGAGGCATGATGTTAGGAAGCAGAGGGCAGCTGCAACAGCTATAAAATCCACTTGATAAACAGTGCGAGGCATTGAATTGGTAAGAAGAAAAATACGGAATCTCATATTCTGCTCTGCTCTTCGAGATGAGAAATTTAGTAACAGAGTATTCTGCAAATGGAAGTGGAGACAGTGGACTGGCTTCAAGTAAACAGGGGGGACATGGACTTACAGTGCAGAAGATGGCCGAGTCAACACGGCAATTAGACTTTACACGACTTAATATGCCAAAACGCGTTTTTTTAATTTCATTCCACGAGATTTCTCCCTTCCATTGAAAAAACTGTCATTGATTTAGACTTTTTATTTTTCAATCATGTAATATAATTTTTCTATTTAGTATATTTTGTTTTTTTTGCAAGTGTTTTGAAATGTTTGAATTGTGTGGCTGAACATGATGATAATATTGTTTTAAATATTTAATTTTTATTTTAAATAGTATCAAAGTAAAATAATTGTAAATAAATTAATATAAAATGTTAATTTTATTAAAAAAATTAAAATAAGTATTTACTTTATATCTATTTATTTTGTTTAAGTTTACTAAATATGAAAATATTTTGTTTAAGTTTACTAAATATGAAAATATGTTGAAACTTAGATGTCTATTACTTTATTTAATTCATATTAACCTAAATTAATTAAAAAAAAATATTATATATAAACTAAAATGTGATAATATTTATATTTATTTATATATTTTAACATAATTATATTATATTCATGTGTTTTTTTTAATAATTTAATTTAAATTAATATAAAAAATTTAATTGAAGTATTTTATACTAAAACAATAATAAAATAAATTTAAGTAAAAAATTATTTAATTTTTTAAATTATGAATTAAAAAAGTCGTCATTATCTAACATAGAGTTTAAAAAAAGAAGATAGATTCTTTCACAAACAAGTGTATTCATATATATATAAATATATATTGAGTAAGTTTTAGTTCATTGTCTTGCATTAGATATAAGATGAATTATGATTTTACTAAATATTTACTAAATACAATAAATATGATTCAAAATAAAAACTTCAATTTAATTGTCTCAATGAAGAAATCTTAATGTGAGAGAATTTGATCAAAAATGAATTTCAATGCTCTAAGGATACTATTTGTGCTTAAAATGAAGAAATATGGATTGCATCTTAAAGTGGTTGAAAATAAAAAACTTTATTTTGGATGATTTAATAGAGAAGGATTTTGAAAAAAGAAAATATGATTGAAAAGGCATTTAATGCTCATAAAAAACCATTTGTAGAATCAAAATGAAGAAGATATAGACAAAATGACTACACAACGTTGGTAGACATAGAGAAGTTGGCATTGGACTTCTAGAAAAATGAGAAGAAATAAAAGGCAAGGCATTATAGTAAATGAAATCATCAAGGGATGGTAGATCAAACTTTAAAAGCAAATAACAAGTGAGATATGGACAATTTTACGAGGCTTGATTCTTTGAAACTACTGGAATGAAAGAAACCAACTTAATTGATTGAACATAATCTTGTTTAAAGGCCCTAAATGTGGAAGAAGGAAGAGTAAAAATACTAGATAATGAGACGAATGTTAAATAGTTTAGGTATAAATACTAATGAGAGGTGGTTGTAACACCTCATATTTAAAAAAAAAAAACCATAATTTTATATATTTTTTGAAATTTCACAACAAATAGAAATAAACACTACCACATTTAAAAGATACAAATTTTATTAACACCTTCATAGTTCAAGTTGGCTTGGTTATATAAAATTCGCATAAAGCATCCACTTCAATATTCTAGAACTTATTAATACTTCACTAACCAATGATAAGAATGAACTTACTAATCATCCTAAATTTGCTCAAACTAATTGTGTTGATAAAGGCTTATTGAAAAACTTAACTTACTAATTATACAAGATTGGAATTGATCCAATATTGGGTTCTTTTTAACACTAATAGAGAATGTGTTGCAGAAAAAATTACACTAGCATTAAACTAAACACCATCAACATCTAATGTGATGTTCTTGTTTCTTGTGGTCCTTCCTAACTACACTTAAGTTCCTCCTCCTCCATGTTAAAAAAAATCTTGTGTTCTTATTAACTGTAAGAGAGGATGTGTTCTTGTATTCCTAATACTCTCCTTATGAAAAAAACATTAACATTAACATAAACACCATTATTATATAATGTTTTGTTCTTGTTTCTTGTGAACCTTCATAATTACACATAAGTATTAACATTAACATAAGCACCATTATTATATAATGTTTTATTCCTGTTTCTTGTGAACCTTCATAATTACACATAAGTTCATCCTCCTCCATGATTAAAAAAAATGATGGGTCTTTTTCTACATTTCTTCTTGTATTGAAAGAAACATCATAACTTAACCCACACTTAGCCATAGATATTGATTCACCTAAGAAAATTTCTTCCCTCAAACTAAACTATTGAGTGGAGGCGTCCCAATCTTAAACTATTGAGTGGAGAAATATGTTGACTATAGAAGGGCCTCATTCTAGTGAATTAAATCTTCTCTCAGTCTATTACTCATTTTCTATCCTAATGATGGATCCCCTTTGGGGTTCGAAACATCGATCTAATGAACAAAGTACTATGGATAATCCAGGTCATAATTTTCCAATCTTTAACCTTCTCTTGCAAATTTGATTTTCTTAGTGAGTGTATCAACAAATAAACAAATATTTTCATGGGGCCCAAAATGGGAAAATCATAAGTTCCACCTCCTGCCCTCATTTCTCTTTATCAGATATAGAAATGATTAATCTTATCCTTGAATCCTTAGCCAAGAAGAACATCAAAACACTCTTTAAATCCCAATAAACTTTTAAACAACCATTACATTCTATTACGTATAAGTTGGGCCCTATGATGGGATTAAGGCTTTACCAAATTGCTTGCTATATGGAAAAACATAGATTGGCTAAACTAGTTGATTATTTAAAACCCGTCTCAAAGAAAATATCATTAACACTACCCACAATCACATCTCCAAATATCCTATTGTTGAACATTCCTTTAAATATAAACATATGGTTTTCTGTAACCAAACTAAAATCTTGGACTTCGCCTCCCTTTACAATGCATGTAGTTAAAATGTACCGTGATAACTTTAATGAAGAAGATGGCTATAAGCTTAGATAGCCATGGAAGCCCATTATTCATTACCTAGACCACTAAGTTTTTCTTGCTCATTGTTTCCCACCCCATTTTCTCAATAATGCTTTATTGTTTGATCATTATCACTCACTCATTCTTTGGTCATTGTCACACTTTTGTAGTTTGTTTCCTTTACCCTTCCTTTCGTTTCTCTCACTTTCTTGATTTGTCTCAACAATTTTTAATTTTTTTTAGTTCCTATTTTAGTTTCTATCTCTAATTCCTATTTTAACTTCTTTATAATTTTTATATTTTAATCAATTTTTATATTTTTGACCAAATTATATATATATATATATATATATATATATATATTTTGAGAGAATATTTATATTCCCATTTTTAATATCCATTCACGTAAAAGTAACTTTTTTCAAATGTATACTCTATCCTGTTTGACCAATTTTTATCTTATTTTTCATTCTTTCCATCATTTTTCCTCTTTCTTGGGCAATATGTTAGTCTTCTTAAACAATTAGTTTTTCAATATTTCCTTTATATTCTCTTCACCACATTTAATTCATACATGATACCTTTCTTTGTCTCTAATTATGGGTTGAGTGTCGACTCGAAATGTTGGACATTTCAAATCTTTGAACACACAATTATCCAAAAAACATTGATAGGAATAAGAAAAATTGTGAAAATATTCATTTTTTAATATTGTATGCCACAAGATTCCTTATTACACATATAATACTCCTTTGTAGAATTTTGGTAATGAAAAAATTCTTACAAGACTCTTTATCACACTCTAATCCTCCTCTCAATCTTATGACACCTTATTAACTTAAGTTAACATTTAAGCTTAATAAATAGGCATTGACCCCTCAGCATTCCTAGGCAACCACTTTTCAATAATTGAGTGGAGGTTAACCAGTCTACTACTTGGTCTACTTTCCTGTAGACATATTGAACACCTTGCCTCCTGCTTATAATTGGCTAAATGAAAATAAATCCTCAAAAGAAACTACAATCAAAATAAACTATTCTAATGAAATATCCAACCTAAAATGAAGAATTCTTAATATAGTCCAACTCTATTATAACATTTTGGCAAGATCCCCCAACTTCCCTTAGACTCTAAACTTAGTTGGGTTAAAACTAAAGACCTAATAACAAAATCCACCTTGAAAGAGTTTGTTTGAATCGACGAATCAACCCACTAAACTAACTCCATTGTCACTAACTTAACTAATAACATGTATGATTTAGGTGAAATCTCCCCATTCTAAATTTTAATTCAAGTCACATACTTCATAAATTAATACTTCTTAAAACGCCCAACCTTGATTTTTTTTCCATAATAATATTCATTAATTCAAAATGTTTTTTTATGTCGATTGTTGGGTCTAGGAATTGACATCTTTTTCACCATTATTTCCTTACCTTTTCGATCGCTTTCACCTTTAAGACCACATCATTTCATTCCATTGATTATCATTTTGACCAAAGTATGTTATTCTTTCATGTCACCCTAGCTTAATAATTTTTTCGTGCATTTGATGAGGGATCATTGTTTTTGGGTGGCTTTACAAGAAGGATGTTTACATGATGACTTAGCTTGTTAGGATGTTTCTACCTCATTTTTCCTAGATGATGTGATGCTACTCTTCTAGGATTTGGCAACGTTGTCACACCAAGTGATCCAGATTTAAACAGGAATGCAATAAAATTACAGAGATAACCATATACACAAAAATGCAGCGGAAATAATACTTCATTTCATTAATGGAAAATACTGAAATATGCTTACAACCAGAAATGGAAATAAACCAGCTAGGGCGATGGTAGCTTATCTCTGAGAAGAGATGTGTGGCTACATGCCTCTGAACTGTGTTACAATTAGGCTCGAAGGCCTATTTATTGTTGAGAAACAATGGAAAAACCCTTCACATTCCAAAACCTAACCTTAGAAGATGAAATTCCAAATTGTGGGCCTCGTTTTTGGGTAAGTTGGTACATCAACTTCCCGGGGTCGCGAATTGGTCATATTATCTCTGTTTTACGCGCATGACAGCCCGTTGGAAAGATCTCTCCGAGGACTACGACGAAAAAGACTATTTTTTGGCGAAAAAATCATTGGCGATAGATTTCCCAAAAAACGTCGTTTAGGGCCTCAAAACGGCTCCGGAAGTTTAAGACCCGAAAAACTGCTAAAAATAGTAAATTGCACTATAATTAAGGAAACTAAAAAACTAAAAGGGATAGTTGTAGGGGTCCAGATGGGATAGGTGGGTGGCTACCAACATCCACCTGGATCATTCCTCCCCCCTTAGGAAGCAATGGTCCCCATTGCGTTGAGTTCCTCCCTGAGATGAGGAAGCTTCTGCTGAGCTGGGTCTCTGGTCAGCTGTTTTGCAATCTCTGATGTGTCCAGAAATGGTGGGAAGCATGGTCGACGACGGTCCACATTGAACACTCGGTGCAAGCGAAGGAATGGAGGAATGTTGTGCTTCCAAGCATTGTTTCCCGTAGCCTTGGTACTAGTGTAAGAACCATGTCAGAGTGGTCTAAGTTTCTGATGGGTTCTGGTAAGGCGTTCTTTCTGCAGATGTAACCAAACTTTGTTGCCCACCTGAAACTTGTGTGGTACCCCTGTGGGTGAGGAGAAGTTGTTCCTGTGTTCTATCATGACCGTATCCCTTTTCTTTTGCTGTTGTGTGGAGGAATCCTTTGCGGGGGTCATGGATGTAGCAACGATCTTCCCCTTACTTTGGGAGTGAACCAGACAGAAAATGAATTTCCTAGTATGGGAGATGAGCTTGCTTCCTTTCTTGGCAGTGATCAAAGAGGTGGCGGTAGGTGGGGCTACCTCCGGTATCCTGTATAATTAATTATCTAAAGAAATAATGACAGCGAGAGGCCTTGACTCATACACAGCATGTCGCCTCCACAAGCATGGTTGGCCTAATAGTACATCGCAAACATCCAGAGGTGTAACATCACACAATACCTCGTCTGTGAAGGGCTTGATGCTGTAGGGAAGGCGGTGTTAGTGTCAGTCTTTCCAGCCTTCCTCCAGTGATCAAATATGCTCTTACAAAGTGATTTTAAAGTGTCAAGGTCAAATTTTGTCATTTCAGTGAGTCTTCAAGCAAAATTTGGTCACTAGGCATTAGGTCTAGGGTTTGCTTTCACTCCTTCTAAAGTTGTCCAAATGTCAGTCCATGTCATCATTCAGCTGAGTCTATCATCATTCATAGGGTTGTCATTATCATCTCAGTGTCTAATGATTCATTGTACACCTTGTTCATGCTTCATTTGCGCTTAGGTAAGGTTCATTTCCCTCTCCTAGGGTTTTGAAGGCAATTTCTCTTGGACGGTCAAATCATCAGAAAAACTTGTATCTAGATGTTCATACACCTTCCCCTATCCTTCATATACGTTATCAAATGCTTCCCGTCACTGAGATCCCCCAAAATCCTCATTTTTGCACAAACCCTAGTTTCTAGCTACAACATGGCAATTTTCTAGGTTGGGCCTGCGTTTTGCCCTTTTGGACCCCTTCCCCTCGCTCAATCTCTGAGATTCCACTTTCCCCTGCTTCCTAACATCCCTCCCCACTCCTAAAAATTTCCCCAAGAATTTAGAAGCCCCCTATCCCCTTCATTTCGCTCCATTTCGACAAAATTCCTTGTTTCACACATCGGGACAAGTCGCACTCAAATGATGTTCCAGAGCAATAAAAGATGAATTTTGGAAAACTGAGAGAGGTTTTTGTCCATAACATGCCAAAGAAGAAAAACCTCCTTCACTTTTTTCACAGGTGTCATGGTTTTAGAGAAATGTCAAAATTGCAATCGCCAGATCCAAGGAGGTTGGCCAAGGCACTAAAACGACGGAAAAGGCCCGATCCACTCCAAATTTTGGTCAAAGCCTCTTTGAATGAGCATGGTACTTTATTGGGGACTCCCAACCCAAATTTCAAGAAATTTGGAGAAAATTTTGTCAATTGTGAATTTTTTGTGCCAAACACAGGTTTTCTCCTCCATTTTGGGAAAACTCAGCATTTCTGGATTTGTCATGGAAAGTTACACTTGCTTGGCCATTGCCAAGAAATTTCACCAAGTTTTGGGCCTCCAAAAAGTCAAAAAACAAGCAAAAAATGACTTTCTTCCACCTTTTTGACACACAGGAAGCAGTCTTGGGAGATTGCAATTTTGGAGGGGCAAATGACCACCCAATTCAGAAATTCCACTTGGGTTGGAAAGTAGACATCCAGACCTTTCCAAAAAGACCACTTTTGCCTCATTTGGACACCTGGAAGTACCTCAAAATCAGCTCCAAAGTAGCGCGACCCGTTCAGGAAGAGGGCGCGACCCGTTGGGAAAGTTTGCCAATTTTTCATCTACAGCTTAGGAATTCGCCCAGCTTTGACCATTTTTGACTTGTGATGGGATTTTTCACCCTCTTTGATGTAATTTATGTATTTTCATGTTGACATGACACTTATTTACCTATTCTAGAAGATTCATTCATGAAACAGCAAACATTTAATGAATGAATTGGTTTCCTAGCTTATTGAGGCAAGTTGTTTTGACTGCCTAGATTTTAGTGCTCAGTTTAGAATTGGTTGAAACAGCTCCTAGGATGATGAGCTCGACCCCTAGAGGCAAGGAAAGGTGTTAGCTTGCCTATATTATGTATTTTCTTAGTCATTTTCAGGGGTTGGAGAGGTTGGACTCTTGAGGGAGAAGCTCTTATTGTATTATTCATTGTATCTCTGCAATTTTTGGCAAAGGAAGACCAGGGTTTTGCAGTCCTTTTTGGGATTCTTGTGGTCACATGTATTGATGGTGTGTTTCTCTTTGTACTTGTAAGTGTGTTATGTGAATCATTTCCTTACTTTTCCTTCTGCAAATTAGGCAAATGAAGTGTTAAAGTAGAATTCATGACTGTCATGCTCTGCTTTTAAGTTTGCTTAATATCAATGTTTTCAACTGTTTAAGGGGAATTCAAGGTTATTGCTTGCTCTCCTTATCTCTTCACCAGTCATTCTCATCCATCCATCTCTATCAAAGGCATCAATATTGTTTCCTACCTCGCCCCAAAGAACTCCCTGCGAAAACTGTGTCCAATCCCCGCACCCAAAATTGCCATTCCCCAATTTTCCACCAAAACTTTAAAAATCCCAAATTTAAACCTCTTGATCAGTTTACTAGCCTAAAATCAGTGTTTTCCTATTGGTCATCTCGCCCATTGAAGATCTTTACTGAGATAGACCGGAGAGAGCCCTCTCCTGCCCCGTAGGGCTAGCTACGAGGCTAAGTGGTTTGATGTTGCCTTGAAGTTTACCTTTCTCAGCCTGAGGTGAAATTTCAAGTGTTAACAGGCGGCACTACTGGCGAAATTTGAGATCTCGTCCTTCATGAAGCCACCCGATACTGTACGGCTGTGGGTGTGGTGTAGTCGGTAGGCCCAACTGCTTCACCACCTCTGCTGAAATAATGCTCTTTTGGCTGCCACTATCGACAATGAATTACAGTGGCGAACCCTTCACCCACATTTGTGAGTGGAAAAGACGCTCCCCCTCCTCTGGGTCTTCGGGCTCATTCTTCTGGATCTTGGCAGTGGCAACAGTGGCACTGGGATCTGCATCAATGATTTTCTTCCCTTTTCCATTCCCCTTGTCAGGTTCTGGCTCAGGGTCAGAACATGCATCTGATTCGGAAGCCTTCAACTCGGCCACCAGTGACTACTTGGTGCGACACTCACTTTTGTTATGAGTGGGACTCTTGTGGAACTCACACCACTTTCCTGTGTCCTTCTTCGGCTTCGCGGTGGTGTTCTTTTCTTGAGGCTTCGAGGGGTTGTCTTGGGTAACCCCGCCTTGGCTTTGTCCTTTGGGCTTCGGATTTGTAGATCCAAAGTCTCGCTTCTTCTGTTTGAACTTTTGCTCGATTTTGACAGCATATCGGTATGTTGTGCCGAGTGAGGAGATGTTCAAGAACTCCATCTCTTCTTGGATGTATCTGTGTAGGTAGCCGCGGTATTTGAGTACCAGATGCAGCTCAGAATATTTGATACCCAATTGTGTGCGAAGGGTATGAAAAATGTTTGTGAACTCCGGCACATCTTGGTCTCGTCCCTGCCGCAGTGTGGTTCATTTGATGTATTTGTCCTCATAGCTTTTGACAGGGTAGTACTGCTCCTTGATGGCATCTCAGAAGTCATTCCAAGTGGGTGTGGTGGAAAACAGTGAGCCTGTACTTTCATCCTTCTGCTCGCAGTAGGTTTCCCACCAATCCTTGACGTGGGGGGCTGCTTTGAGAAGAGCGAAAACAATCTTTTCCCGACTTGAAAATTCATGAACAAAAAAATATCCTTCTAGCAGATTTAACCATTTATCTACGACATATGCATCTATTTGACCCTCAAAGATGGGGATTTCAAAGTTAACTTGTACCTTAAACGGTGTGGCATTTCCAGAGTAGCTGTTGGAAGCCGATGCATCACCTCTGGGTAGCCGCTGAAGGATCTGCGCAAAGCTATCCATCATCGCGTTCCTTTGCCGCTCAAGCGCTTCTTCGAGCAAGATTTTGATAGGATCTCCTGCCTCCTCGTCTTTCTTCTCATCCGCCATGGGAGGTCGTCGGGATTTGCGAGGCTGGTCTTGCAAAGGTTCGACCAATTCAAGCCCTAACTCCTTATATCCTAACCTCGTTGGGGACATGCAAAGAAAAACAGAGAAAAAGCAGACCGCTCTGATACCACTGATCCGGATTTAAACAGGAACGCAATAAAATTACAGAGATAACCATATACACAAAGATGCAGTGGAAATAATACTTCATTTCATTAATGGAAAATACTGAAATATGCTTACAACCAGAAATGGAAATAAACCAGCTAGGGCGATGGTAGCTTATCTCTGAGAAGAGATTTGTGGCTACATGCCTCTGAACTGTTCTGAACTGTGTTACAATGAGGCTCGAAGGCCTATTTATTGTTGAGAAACAATGGAAAAACCCTTCACATTCCAAAACCTAACCTTAGAAGATGAAACGCCAAATTGTGGGCCCCATTTTTGGGTAAGTTGGTACATCAACTTCCTGTGGTCGCGAATTGGTCATATTATCTCTGTTTTACGCGCATGATAGCCCGTTGGAAAGATCTCTCCGAGGACTACGACGGAAAAGATGATTTTTTGACAAAAAAAAATCACTAGCGGTAGATTTCCCAAAAAACGTCGTTTAGGGCCTCAAAACAGCTCCGGAAGTTTAGGACCCGAAAAATTGCTAAAAATAGTAAATTGCGCTATAATTAAGGAAATTGAAAAACTGAAAGGGATATTTGTGGGGGTCCAGATGGGATAGGTGGGTGGCCACCAACATCCACCTGGATCACCAAGCCAAGCTCTATTGTTACTTTTATGTTACTACTATATTTCGTGTTGATGTACACTCTTTTTTCTCGATGCATTTTTCAAAAGCTAATATCAACATTGATTTGTAAACTATCATGGAATTCCACTAGTCAGTTCATCACAACAAATCTAATAATATTATGTTAAAAATCTGAGATTCTACATTATTACAGTTTTATTAAACTTTAAGATATGTATATTTAACTGTAATTAGTGCATGTATGCGAATGAAATTATGCATAAAAGTAGAGAATGACAAAAGAATTTCACACACACATATAAGACACAAGATATTATCTCTAGGAAACCCTTTTGGGAGAGAACCCAATTGGAAGGTGAGGTCGCTTTGCTCTCTTTCTCTGTCTAGAAATATGGCTATAGGTACAAAGAAGAAATGTCTATGGCCCATGGGCTGCTACAGTGCAAAGATCTTCTCTATGTGCTCTACCTCCTATCTCTCCTGGCTATATTTTCTTAGCTATGGAACAAAATACTCTCAAAAGAATGGAATACCTCTTCCTCCTAGTGGCCTGGTTATAACACAACTAAATACTCTCGAAAGAATGGAATACCTCTTCCTCCTAGTGGCCTGGTTATAACACAACTAGATAACCTACTAGTGATTAATTTTGACTACATAAACTCTTAGCTAGAGTTACAATATAGACTCTTGTAGAGTATTTTGCATCAAAACATGTGGCTAGCCCCTTTTCCATGAATAATGGGGGCTGACGCGATATCCTCCTGAACTATATGCATGAAAATAGGAAGATCAACTTCTGATTGGAATAAATTTTGCATATGGACTTCGATTAACATGCTTATTGTGTCGTTGAAAAGATATTTTTGGGTAGAATAACATGAAATGGTGCGATGCTAGAGCGACAAAGTTTTACCCCCAAAAAACGTCATTTGATGCCTCAAAATGCTCCTAGAAGGTTTCAAACCCCGTTTTGCCAAACTGGATCGCGCCAGTAAAAACGTTCCCATGAGATGATTCCTCCATTTTTTCCACTCCAAATGTGTCTATATGGATGAAAAGTAATATAATGATCCAATCCAAATCACACCTCCCCATTGTTAGGTCAATTTACTAAGTAAACTAGCGCAGGTGTTTTACTTGTCAATCCGAGTTTGTAGACTTGGAAGCACGTCCAAAGTATATGGATTTCAGGTAAAGTCAAATTCGGAAGGCAAGCTTCAAAGGTTAAAGGAAATGAATATTACAAATAAGTTCTAAGTTTAAAGAAACTAAAAAGTCTCTGATTCAAGATACTATTGTTCGAGTCTTAGTGATGTCTTGCATGGCGTACTCAAGCCTATTTTTGTCTCACATGGGTACATGTGCAGATTGTAATGTAACATCTTGTTAAAGGGAAAGACCAAGTGTCGATAGTTGAATGTAACAACCATGTAGTAGTTGAAGAGTCATGAGGGTAGGTGAAGAGTCACAAGGGGAATGCCAAGGGTCACCCCGCACTTTGCTATTTATAGAACCTCATAACTCATTGTACAGGAGTTTTGGGAGCCAAGCTTCCTATAGGTGTATCTTAGATAATATATATAACGAATAGAATATATATAAATAATAAAGATAATTGTAATAATAGTTAGTTAAGCTAGTAATTAGGTTGAAGAGGCATGTCTAATAGGACATGACTCTTCATGAAGAGACACTTGCCTGATATATAAGTGTTAACGGGAAAAGTGTCTATTCAGAACGACCCTATCCCACTAAGGTGTGACAGTGACCTTAGAAACAAACAGAGAAAACTACTTTTGTATTCTCCTTTATGAACTATAAACAAAGAGAAATAGGATGAACCAACCTGTGTCTTGCGCTAGTCCTTTGATCCAATCTCTCTTCTCTTTGACAGCTCCCAGCTACCTGCTCCCTTACTTGCCCAGCTTCACCAAGTACCTGCAAGATCGCAGAAGAAGGAAACTATACAAAGACATGGGTTCATACTCATAAAAAGCTTAGGATCAGTTTTAAGCTAAACATACAAATGTAACAAACATCAATGATACACAAGCATGTAGGAGAAACTCAAATAGTTTTATTGATATAACAAGAAGATCCAGGAGGAGTTACAACCAATGATTCCTGATCCAGCATTAACCTCCCAGCAGAGAAGCCCCTTCTTCACCTCCAACAAAGCATAAATCACCCAATACTTTGATATCTATCTCAAAACCAACAGCAATTCTCTGCAATGTACAATATTCCAGCCTCTGGATCTCTGGGATGAGAGATCCATATATAGATGTATGCAAAGAGGATGAGTCAGCTCATGAATTGATTAGTGGCTTCTCTCTGTCAGTTCTTGCTTCCACTTGGAGACTGAGAGCCTCTTACTCATCCTTGGTCGAATTCAGTGAGGCAAGTGTCATTGGAGAAGATTTTGGAAGCTTCCATTGTCTGTCCACCTCGTGGAATGACTCTGCCACTTGTCATTTCCCGCTCAACGCACCCTGGTAGTGCATTTAGGTGCGTTGCAACGCACCTAGCTAGTGTACTTGGGTGCTTTGCAACGCAGCTAGCTAGTGGAGCAGCTGAAATGATCCTGGTTTGACTAGTTCTGAGCAGTTTCTGGTGGAGAACTTCTGGGAGAAGCTGTAATTTGTTGACCTTGTTCCTTTAGGAGTTAGAACAACACTTTTAGGGACTTAGGAGCCCTTGGTTTATGGACATTTCATGCTTAGAGCTGTAAGGCACAAAAATGTCTATAACAGTTGCCCCCTAAAGTATGAGGTTGTTTATCGGGTGAAATGCTTTATTAGGAGGATCCGAAGTTCTTTCAATGCTGGGAGGAGACCTATAATAAGATACAATACAATACATTATCTTCATACTGTTTTCATGATCTAGCTGAGGCGGGCATTCCCATGCTCAGCTTTATAAATTCATTTTCATGTACATAGGACAGACAATCGTCTGATGGTAGACTGATGATTCTGATAGAGTCATCATCCTTTTGGTAGGATGATTATCTGTGTTGCAATGCTGTACATTTCAATGTCTTTATTTTCCTGAATATATATCGCAGCCCGGATGGATGAAACTAGATTCGGGGTCTTCAATCTCGTCCGATCTTCACTCGAAGTACAAGTCGATCCATGTGAGAAATGTTTTGAAGTCGAACATGGAAAGACATCGCTTGATTACCAGTCAATGATGTAAATTGTTAACAAGCGCGAGAGGAATCACCGATAATGATAATGACCCTCAAGGTACTGTAGTACAATTTACGTGGTGTGAATAAAGGACTTGGCGTCGAACACCACGCAAAATCTTTTGGTCGAAGGTCATTGATGTATACCTATCGCCGGAAGTGAGAAACTTGCCATTGAGGCATGCAAGCTTCAAAGTACTGAATGGGGTGTTCCTACATCAACTTCTTGGATAATGAGCTGATGTCGACAAGAAGCGATCCGTCAAAGGAGGGCCTTAATGAATCCCACATCAATGACATGGAACGGAGCAAATGATTTTGATGGAGGTGAAAACGATATAATGATATATGGTTCAGGGTGGCGGTCATCAAGGAATGGAGTATAATGTATGGTAGTGGATGGGACACAGGTGACTTCTCTGGATGACTTCTCTTGAACATGTCGGTGACACTTATGTGATGGATTGGTAGCATTTACCCCAAATGTGGATGGTATGGCGTGACCATGATGATGTGACCGGTGAATGAAACAACCCAACCTGACTCAGGCACGGAGTGGAAGTGTCATGTTCAAGAGCGACTTGCTACCAACAAAGTTTCTTTGAGTTTTCTTCCCAATTTTTCCCCAGTCATTGCTGACCAGTACCTCTTTATTTTTGTCAAGCTTGAGGAGGATAACATATGCTTGTTCTATAATTTGCCCTTCGGGCAAACCCATCGCTATGTTTTAAGGAGCCTAGCGATAGTGAAACTCGTTCTCGCCTAAAGACAAGTTTGTCGCTATTTAATCTTTTTAACGAGTCTAACGACAAAGATAACTCGGTCCTTTTCATTTTTAGAGAGTCTGAAAAGGTACGTAAAGGTAACTCCGAAATTCCTTTTTCGTCATCTAATCCCTTAAGTCCGAAAAAGTATAAAACAATACAGAAGGGATGAATTTTCGATCGTTTTAACGAGTCGAACAAAACAAGCGCTCGATCTTTTTGTGCAATAATCCCTCAGGTCCAAAAAGATTAAAATCTAGAGGAGGGATAGCACTTCCTGTCGCTTTAACGAGCTGGAAGGCCAAAACTCGGCAATCTTTTCATATTTTACGAGTCAGTTGAAAAGAGCTTAAAGAAGACTCGTCATTTGAGGAACGAGTGATAAAATGGGTAGCAGCTGATTCCAGGTAAGGGTTGGAATTTTCCAATCACGGCAGTGTCACAAGGATGGCTAGTGAAATCACTCTTCGCAGCTGTTCCTCAAAATGGGTAAACAATCAAATGGAGGTGAATGATCGGCCAATGGAAAAGTGGAGGTGACGGTGCAAACACGACCAAGGCTTTAATGGCTGAAATGCTTCATTCACGGTGGTTATTTACCGGGGAATAGTTCATTTTTTAACGAGCTTAAACGCGGATGGAAACATTTGCTCAGATCTTATGTTTATTTTTTAACGAGCTTGAACTATGCGCTAAAACTGCTCGATTAATCCAGTCATATGATAAGAATGTCTCATATAAAAAGGGCAACTTTTATATTTTTGCCCCACATCCTTTCTTTATGAAAGTTAGATGACGACTAATCCTACGAGTTTAAAGGGAGGACCTAAAAATTTAAAAAATAAATAGTCGCCCTTCGCTTGCACTCCAAAAGGTTTGCATGCCCCCAGGTATAAAATATGGTTTCAAGGTTACCCCTCAATTTGCAGACAAAAAATTTGTTCTATCGGGAGAGGCCTACCTCTTACAGGTCACCCAAAGATTGTTCTATTCGCGGTGCAAACAAAACACTTCTTCGGCGGTGTCTACCGAGATAAACAAGGGTGAGTGACGATGTCCGCCAACTCACATAACTTTGACAAGAGAATCTTATTCTAGAATAACCCCTCTTCCACTGACGGACGGGGTACAGACTAGTCATATTCTCCCACGGAAACCTACCCTATACCCGAAGTTTTCCTGCCGAAGCAGACCAGGACGCATGCCCCCTGGGTTTCAGTCATATCTCTCCGAATTACTCGCGCTCATCGGGAGGACGGACTGGGGATTGAGACATTTCTTGCGTGAAGAGACCATTTAGGGACGGTATATGACTATTTGCTATGCGTGATCCGGGAAATGAAAGCTGGTCCACGAGCTTGACCACTCTTCCTTCGTGCGGAAAACACATTACTCTAAAGAGTGAGGAGACGATGGCTCCCATGCAATAAATATAGTCTCGTCCAAGGAGTAGGTTATAATCCAAGGGTCCTTGAACTACCATGACGTTCATTCGAACTGTCTTCCTTCTCAATGTTATGGGCACATCGGGAAGGATCCCCAAAGGTCGACTGGTTCCTTTATCAAAGCCTGTCAGATTTCTCATCTCAGGCAAAAGCGATGGCGAACCATACGCTTTCCAAGCAATAGAGGAAAGGATACTCACAGAAGCCCCCCCATCTATGACGGTACCAGCCATGACCATTCTATATATTTGAACGATAATTCGGAATGGTATGCTTGCTGGTAGGCGGGGTCTGCCTAGTTGATTCCAGTCGAAGGAGACAACTAGGTTGCTTGGAGGTGGGACCGAGTAGGCGGCCGGGTATGGCTCTGACGAACTTCCTTCCTGTGGTAAAGGAATGGGTAGATTGCCCCCATGTTCGTCGGAGTCTGTGTTGATGAAGAGAATTTGGACGGTGTCATCCTTGTTCTTTTCAGTGACTGTATCATCCGAAGATAAAACCTCTGAAGGCAAGACCGGGTCAACTGCCGCCTCGACCTTTTGACTTTCATTTTGTATGGATTCAGTTGGTTTATCTTCAATGATAGTCGCTTCAGCCGACCATCTGAGCGGGCCAGCTGGATTCTCAACTAGTGATGGACTCGGCAAGAGTTTTTTATATCCAGGAGGAAGTCGTAACGGTGAAACCGGATGATCATCCAAAACTCTTTTAGCTTCGTCTAAGAAGGGACAACGGTGGAGGGCATGGTCGCCTTCGCACAGTTTACAAGGAAATCTAGCTTTCCCTTTTTGTCCTGGGGCTTCACTTTCACTAGTTGACGGTGTGCTTTCAACATGATCACTAGAGGTTGATGACACCGGATTGTGCAAACGAGGAGACCAGTCCCTTAGTATCCGGGGGATGCAAGGACAATCTCTGTGAAAGTGGTCTCCTTTGCAAATGACACATGGCGATTTAGGCCTGGTCGGTGCTATGTGTGGATTTTCGTTAGACGACAATCGTTTTTCCCCATTCGCCTTTAGCTCCTTCTTCTTTTTCTCTTTCTTCTTCTTTCCCTTCTTCTCCTTAGGGACTTGGCTTTTAGCTTTACCAGTCCCGTCAAGCAAAGAGGAAGGAGGAGAGGAAGAATTAAAGGAAGTAGAAGGCTAGTGGGTAACTCTGGACTCGTCTAATTGCTGATTCGATTGTTCAGGAATAGTGGTGTTCTGAACGACATTGGTTGAGAAGAGCCATACTGGCAAGCCAATTGTCAGTCCTGGAAGCGACAATGTGGCCATATGGGGCGTACCAACATCTCCCCAAGAGGAGAAGGGACTAGGATTTCCACCAAGGGGAATTCCTTGGTTGGTAGGCTCCATTTTCTCAACTCGAAGATCAACATAGGAAAAGGGTATGAATATTCCGTTTAAAATAAATTTTAACATGCTTTGACACAACTTGTTTTTTCAGTTTTAAAGAGTCGAGAAAAAACAAAAGATGACTCTAGTCTCCTTCGATTTTTAATGAGCCTGAAGTGACAAGTGCTCAGATGGACCTTTTCCGTTAAGGAGTCTGAAAAGGAACGAAAGGGACTTCTCTGGAGGTCTAGGCAGAGGGAGTACCAAACCAATCGCAAAACTGCAGAATACTTTTTATGGTACGGCAGTCAATCTTTCTGAATGCTGTGTTCGGTGCATTGCGATCAGTAGGGCGGCCGTCACGGCTTCCTATGGATAAAAGGTTTTAAGCCTATAGGGGTCTCCCAATATATACTCGACGGTACATGGGAGCACAAGTACGTACTGGCACTTATCGTCTCAAAGTGGAGGAATCACCCAACCATCAGTGAGGACAACAGTGACCAAGCTTTACGACGCCGGAATACGTCTCTAGCCTAGACCTCTAAATGTTGTGCGTTAAGTTACAAAGCGTTGTGAAGTTCATTGAATTTATTTTAGGTTGATCTTTCTTATGAAGTTTGCCTTTTGGGATCACCACGAGATGTAGATGTAATTCCTAAAATGCAATCTAAAGATGATAAACAAACTTTTATCTCTTTTCAGCAATGAAAATCCTAGCTACAAGGGAAAAGAAAGACACAATCTTTTCGCACAGAGCAAAGAGCACACTGTAAATGCACTTTTCCTAAATCAAGCCAAACAGACTGTCAATATGCAAATGCACATGCATGTGTTTTGTTTTTCACTTTCTTAATATTGATGCCTGAAAAGAAAGTTGTTGTACAAATCTGAATTCGCTTTCAAGTGAAAAACACAAACAAGCTTCTTTTCGAAATCAAAAGGTAGAGACGATTACGACACTTTATGATCTTGAAATAAACACTCGTTTCGACACTAGAAATTCACAAATTCAGACCAAAGGCAAAAGTAAAAGCATAATCAACTGTCAACAGCAAATAAACTTTCTCCTATGATCAAAATCGACACTTGCGACAGATCTAAATCAAAGGACGACAGTATGACTATTCTACTTTTGCAATGGAAAACTGTAAATGACGTAACAAACACACAAAAACATCTACAGTTTCTTTTATACAACTGAGGCGGAATATCAGCAAAGAAAATGGGTTTTTAAATAGATACACACACTGATCACAGGCTGCAAAAATCAAAGACAAAACTGAAAAAATTGAGCAAAGAACCTCAGCTGCACAAGGCTAGGCTGATCAACGCACCTGCTACACAGAGAAACTGGATTGCAACGCAGGTTGCCCTCTCGGGAACTGTGCTGAAATGCAGGAACTCTTCACAGTACCTGCGCTGGGGCAGAAACGTGAATTCTATCCGGGTTCTGGGTCACGGTTTGCAGTTTAATCTAAGGTTTTTGGCCGAGTAAAAGCAATCAGTAATGCACAATCAGAGGGTAGATTTAAAGGAGGTCTAAGAGCTATCACAAAGGGCAATCAGATCATTTGTGAATCAGCTGTTCAATTCATAAACAAATCCAATGAATGGATTGAAGCAGCAGATGTCTACTTTGCATTTGTTAATGGCAAATGCAGTTCGATTCGCTACTTCTAAGTTTATGAAACAAACAACAAGAGAAACACAAACAAACCAACTAGACGATCGTCCCCAGTGGAGTCGCCATTTTGTTAACGGGAAAAGTGTCTATTCAGAACGACCCTATCCCACTAAGGTGTGACAGTGACCTTAGAAACAAACAGAGAAAACTACTTTTGTATTCTCCTTTATGAACTATAAACAAAGAGAAATAGGATGAACCAACCTGTGTCTTGCGCTAGTCCTTTGATCCAATCTCTCTTCTCTTTGACAGCTCCCAGCTACCTGCTCCCTTACTTGCCCAGCTTCACCAAGTACCTGCAAGATCACAGAAGAAGTAAACTATACAAAGACATGGGTTCATACTCATAAAAAGCTTAGGATCAGTTTTAAGCTAAACATACAAATGTAACAAACATCAATGATACACAAGCATGTAGGAGAAACTCAAATAGTTTTATTGATATAACAAGAAGATCCAGAAGGAGTTACAACCGATGATTCTTGATCCAACATCAACCTCCCAGCAGAGAAGCCCCTTCTTCACCTCCAACAAAGCATAAATCACCCAATACTCTGATATCTATCTCAAAACCAACAGCAATTCTCTGCAATGTACAATATTCCAGCCTCTGGATCTCTGGGATGAGGGATCCATATATAGATGTATGCAAAGAGGATGAGTCAGCTCATGAATTGATTAGTGGCTTCTCTCTGTCAGTTCTTGCTTCCACTTTGAGACTGAGAGCCTCTTACTCATCCTTGGTCGAATTCAGTGAGGCAAGTGTCATTGGAGAAGATTCTGGAAGCTTCCATTGTCTGTCCACCTCGTGGAATGACTCTGCCACTTGTCATTTCCCGCTCAACGCACCCTGGTAGTGCATTTAGGTGCGTTGCAACGCACCTAGCTAGTGTACTTGGGTGCTTTGCAACGCAGCTAGCTAGTGGAGCAGCTGAAATGATCCTGATTTGACTAGTTCCGAGCAGTTTCTGGTGGAGAACTTCTGGGAGAAGCTGTAATTTCTTGACCTTGTTCCTTTAGGAGTTAGAACAACACTTTTAGGGACTTAGGAGCCCTTGGTTTATGGACATTTCATGCTTAGAGCTGTAAGGCACAAAAATGTCTATAACAGTTGCCCCTTAAAGTATGAGGCCGTTTATCGGGTGAAATGCTTTATTAGGAGGATCTGAAGTTCTTTCAATGTTGGGAGGAGACCTGTAATAAGATACAATACAATATATTATCTTCATACTGTTTTCATGATCTAGCTGAGGCGGGCATTCCCATGCTCAGCTTTATAAATTCATTTTCATGTACATAGGACAAACAATCGTCTGATGGTAGACTGATGATTCTGATAGAGTCATCATCCTTTTGGTAGGATGATTATCTGTGCTGCAATGCTGTACGTTTCAATGTCTTTATTTTCCTGAATATATATCGCAGCCCGGATGGATGAAACTAGATCCGGGGTCTTCAATCTCGTCCGATCTTCACTCGAAGTACAAGTCGATCCATGTGAGAAATGTTTTGAAGTCGAACATGGAAAGACATCGCTTGATTACCAGTTAATGACGTAAATTGTTAACAAGCGCGAGAGGAATCAGCGATAATGATAATGACCCTCAAGGTACTGCAGTACAATTTACGTGGTGTGAATAAAGGACTTGGCGTCGAACACCACGCAAAATCTTTCGGTCGAAGGTCATTGATGTATACCTGTCGCCGGAAGTGAGAAACTTGCCATTGAGGCATGCAAGCTTCAAAGTACTGAATGGGGTGTTCCTAGATCAACTTCTTGGATAATGAGCTGATGTCGACAAGAAGCGATCCGTCAAAGGAGGGCCTTAATGAATCCCACATCAATGACACGAAACGGAGCAAATGATTTTGATGGAGGTGAAAACGATCTGATGATATATGGTTCAGGGTGGCGGTCATGAAGGAATGGAGTATAATGTATGGTAGTGGATGGGACAACGGTGACTTCTCTGGATGACTTCTCTTGAACATGTCGGCGACACTTATGTGATGGATTGGTAGCATTTACCCCAAATGTGGATGGTATGGCGTGACCATGGTGATGTGACCGGTGAATGAAACAACCCAACCCGACTCAGGCACGGAGTGGAAGTGTCATGTTCAAGAGCGACTTGCTACCAACAAAGTTTCTTTGAGTTTTCTTCCCAATTTTTCCCTAGTCATTGCTGACCAGTACCTCTTTATTTTTGTCAAGCTTGAGGAGGATAACATATGCTTGTTCTATAATTTTCCCTTCGGGCAAACCCATCGCTATGTTTTAACGAGCCTAGCGATAGTGAAACTCGTTCTCGCCTAAAGACAAGTTTGTCGCTATTTAATCTTTTTAACGAGTCTAACAACAAAGATAACTCGGTCCTTTTCATTTTTAGAGAGTCTGAAAAGGTACGTAAAGGTAACTCCGAAATTCCTTTTTCGTCATCTAATCCCTTAAGTCCGAAAAAGTATAAAACAATACAGAAGGGATGAATTTTCGATCGTTTTAACGAGCCGAACAAATCAAGCGCTCGATCTTTTTGTGCAATAATCCTTCAGGTCCAAAAAGATTAAAATCTAGAGGAGGGATAGCACTTCCTGTCGCTTTAACGAGCTGGAAGGCCAAAACTCGGCAATCTTTTCATATTTTACGAGTCAGTTGAAAAGAGCTTAAAGAAGACTCGTCTTTTGAGGAACGAGTGATAAAATGGGTAGCAGCTGATTCCAGGTAAGGGTTGGAATTTTCCAATCATGGCAGTGTCACAAGGATGGCTAGTGAAATCACTCTTCGCAGCTGTTCCTCAAAATGGGTAAACAATCAAATGGAGGTGAATGATCGGCCAATGGAAAAGTGGAGGTGACGGTGCAAACACGACCAAGGCTTTAATGGTTGAAATGCTTCATCACGGTGGTTATTTACCGGGGAATAGTTCATTTTTTAACGAGCTTAAACGCGGATGGAAACATTTGCTCAGATCTTATGTTTAATTTTTAACGAGCTTGAACTATGCGCTACAACTGCTCGATTAATCCAGTCATATGATAAGAATGTCTCATATAAAAAGGGAAACTTTTAGATTTTTGCCCCACATCCTTTCTTTATGCAAGTTAGATGACGACTAATCCTACGAGTTTAAAGGGTTAGCCTACGGGTTTAAAGGGAGGACCTAAAAATTTAAAAAATAAATAGTCGCCCTTCGCTTGCACTCCAAAAGGTTTGCATGCCCCCAGGTATAAAATATGGTTTCAAGGTTACCCCTCAATTTGCAGACAAAACATTTGTTCTATCGGGAGAGGCCTACCTCTTACAGGTCACCCAAATATAGTTCTATTCGTGGTGCAAACAAAACACTTCTTCAGCGGTGTCTACCGAGATAAACAAGGGTGAGTGACGATGTCCGCCAACTCACATAACTTTGACAAGAGAATCTTATTCTAGAATAACCCCTCTTCCACCGACGGACGGGGTACAGACTAGTCATATTCTCCCACGGAAACCTACCCTATACCCGAAGTTTTCCTACCGAAGCAGACCAGGACGCATGCCCCCTGGGTTTCAGTCATATCTCTCCGAATTACTCGCGCTCATCGGGAGGACGGACTGGGGATTGAGACATTTCTTGCGTGAAGAGACCATTTAGGGACGGTATATGACTATTTGCTATGCGTGATCCGGGAAATGAAAGCTGGTCCACGAGCTTGACCACTCTTCCTTCATGCGGAAAACACATTACTCTAAAGAGTGAGGAGACGATGGCTCCCATGCAATAAATATAGTCTCGTCCAAGGAGTAGGTTATAATCCAAGGGTCCTTGAACTACCATGACGTTCATCTGAACTGTCTTCCTTCTCAATGTTATGGGCACATCGGGAAGGATCCCTAAAGGTCGACTGGTTCCTTTATCAAACCCTGTCAGATTTCTCATCTCAGGCAAAAGCGATGGCGAACCAAGCGCTTTCCAAGCAATAGAGGAAAGGATACTCACAAAAGCCCCCCCATCTATGATGGTACCAGCCATGACCATTCTATATATTTGAACGATAATTCGGAATGGTACGCTTGCTGGTAGGCGGGGTCTGCCTAGTTGATTCCAGTCGAAGGAGACAACTAGGTTGCTTGGAGGTGGGACCGAGTAGGCGGCTGGGTATGGCTCTAACAAACTTCCTTCCTGCGGTAAACGAATGGGTAGATTGCCCCCATGTTCGTCGGAGTCTGTGTTGATGAAGAGAATTTGGATGGTGTCATCCTTGTTCTCTTCAGTGACTGTATCATCCGAAGATAAAACCTCTGAAGGCAAGACCGGGTCAACTGCCGCCTCGACCTTTTGACTTTCGTCTGGTATGGATTCAGTTGGTTTATCTTCAATGATAGTCACTTCAGCTGACCATATGAGCGGGTCAGCTGGATTCTCAACTAGTGATGGACTTGGCAAGAGTTTTTTATATCCAGGAGGAAGTCGTAACGGTGAAACCGGACGATCATCCAAAACTCTTTTAGCTTCGTCTAAGAAGGGACAACGGTGGAGGGCATGGTCGCCTTCACACGGTTTACAAGGAAATCTAGCTTTCCCTTTTTGTCCTGGGGCTTCACTTTCACTAGTTGACGGTGTGCTTTCAACATGATCACTAGAGGTTGATGACATCGGATTGTGCAAACGAGGAGACCAGTCCCTTAGTATCCGGGGGATGCAAGGACAATCTCTGTGAAAGTGGTCTCCTTTGCAAATGACACATGGCGATTTAGGCCTGGTCAGTGCTATGTGTGGATTTTCGTTAGACGACACTCGTTTTTCCCCATTCGCCTTTGGCTCCTTCTTCTTTTTCTCTTTCTTCTTCTTTCCCTTCTTCTCCTTAGGGACTTGGCTTTTAGCTTTGCCAGTCCCGTCAAGCAAAGAGGAAGGAGGAGAGGAAGAATTAGAGGAAGTAGAAGGCTGATGGGTAACTCTGGACTCGTCTAATTGCTGATTCGATTGTTCAGGAATAGTGGTGTTCTGAACGACATTGGTTGAGAAGAGCCATACTGGCAAGCCAATTGTCAGTCCTGGAAGCGACAATGTGGCCATATGGGGCGCACCAACATCTCCCCAAGAGGAGAAGGGACTAGGATTTCCACCAAGGGGAATTCCTTGGTTGGTAGGCTCCATTTTCTCAACTCGAAGATCAACGTAGGAAAAGGGTATGAATATTCCGTTTAAAATAAATTTTAACACGCTTTGACACAACTTGTTTTTTTAGTTTTAAAGAGTCGAGAAAAAACAAAAGATGACTCTAGTCTCCTTCGATTTTTAATGAGCCTGAAGTGACAAGTGCTCAGATGGACCTTTTCCATTAAGGAGTCTGAAAAGGAATGAAAGGGACTGCTCTGGAGGTCTAGGCAGAGGGAGTACCAAACCAATCGCAAAACTGCAGAATACTTTTTATGGTACGGCAGTCAATCTTCCCGAATGCTGTGTTCGGTGCATTGCGATCAGTAGGGCGGCCGACACGGCTTCCTATGGATAAAAGGTTTTAAGCCTATAGGGGTCTCCCAATATATACTCGACGGTACGTGGGAGCACAAGTCCGTACTAGCACTTATCGTCTCAAAGTGGAGGAATCACCCAACCATCAGTGAGGACAACAGTTACCAAGCTTTACGACGCCAGAATACGTCTCTAGCCTAGACCTCTAAATGTTGTGCGTTAAGTTACAAAGCGTTGTTAAGTTCATTGAATTTATTTTAGGTTGATCTTTCTTATGAAGTTTGCCTTTTGGGATCACCACGAGATGTAGATGTAATTCCTAAAATGCAATATAAAGATGATAAACAAACTTTTATCTCTTTTCAGCAATGAAAATCCTAGCTACAAGGGAAAAGAAAGACACAATCTTTTCGCAAAGAGCAAAGAGCACACTGTAAATGCACTTTTCCTAAATCAAGCCAAACAGACTGTCAATATGCAAATGCACATGCATGTGTTTTGTTTTTCACTTTCTTAATATTGATGCCTAAAAAGAAAGTTGTTGTACAAATCTGAATTCGCTTTCAAGTGAAAAACACAAACAAGCTTCTTTTCGAAATCAAAAAGTAGAGACGATTACGACACTTTATGATCTTGAAATAAACACTCGTTTCGACACTAGAAATTCACAAATTCAGACCAAAGGCAAAAGTAAAAGCATAATCAACTGTCAACAGCAAATAAACTTTCTCCTATGATCAAAATCGACACTTGCGACAGATCTAAATCAAAGGACAACAGTATGACTATTCTACTTTTGCAATGGAAAACTGTAAATGACGTAACAAACACACAAAAACATCTACAGTTTCTTTTATACAACTGAGGCGGAATATCAGCAAAGAAAAGGGGTTTTTAAATAAATACACACACTGATCACAGGATGCAAAAATCAAAGACAAAACTGAAAAAATTGAGCAAAGAACCTCAGTTGCACAAGGCTAGGCTGATCAACGCACCTGCTACACAGAGAAACTGGATTGCAACACAGGTTGCCCTCTCGGGAACTGTGTTGAAATGCAGGAACTCTTCACAGTACCTGCGCTGGGGCAGAAACGAGAATTCTATCCGGGTTCTAGGTCACGGTTTGCAGTTTAATCTATGGTTTTTTGCCGAGTAAAAGCAATCAGTAATACATAATCATAGGGTAGATTTAAAGGAGGTCTAAGAGCTATCACAAAGGGAAATCAGATCATTTGTGAATCAGCTGTTCAAATCATAAACAGATCCAATGAATGGATTGAAGCAGCAGATGTCTACTTTGCATTTGTTAATGGCAAATGCAGTTCGATTCGCTACTTCTAAGTTTATGAAACAAACAACAAGAGAAACACAAACAAATCAACTAGACGATCGTCCCCAGTTGAGTCGCCATTTTGTTAACGGGAAAAGTGTCTATTCAGAACAACCCTATCCCACTAAGGTGTGACAGTGACCTTAGAAACAAACAGAGAAAACTACTTTTGTATTCTCCTTTATGAACTATAAACAAAGAGAAATAGGATGAACCAACCTGTGTCTTGCGCTAGTCCTTTGATCCAATCTCTCTTCTCTTTGACAGCTCCCAGCTACCTGCTCCCTTACTTGCCTAGCTTCACCAAGTACCTGCAAGATCACAGAAGAAGTAAACTATACAAAGACATGGGTTCATACTCATAAAAAGCTTAGGATCAGTTTTAAGCTAAACATACAAATGTAACAAACATCAATGATACACAAGCATGTAGGAGAAACTCAAATAGTTTTATTGATATAACAAGAAGATCCAGGAGGAGTTACAACCGATGATTCCTGATCCAGCATCAACCTCCCAGCAGAGAAGCCCCTTCTTCACCTCCAACAAAGCATAAATCACCCAATACTCTGATATCTATCTCAAAACCAACAGCAATTCTCTGCAATGTACAATATTCCAGCCTCTGGATCTCTGGGATGAGGGATCCATATATATATGTATGCAAAGAGGATGAGTCAGCTCATGAATTGATTAGTGGCTTCTCTCTGTCAGTTCTTTCTTCCACTTGGAGATTGAGAGCCTCTTACTCATCCTTGGTCGAATTCAGTGAGGCAAGTGTCATTGGAGAAGATTCTGGAAGCTTCCATTGTCTGTCCACCTCGTGGAATGACTCTGCCACTTGTCATTTCCTGCTCAACGCACCCTGGTAGTGCATTTAGGTGCGTTGCAACGCACCTAGCTAGTGTACTTGGGTGCTTTGCAATGCAGCTAGCTAGTGGAGCAGCTGAAATGATCCTGATTTGACTAGTTCTGAGCAGTTTCTGGTGGAGAACTTCTGGGAGAAGCTGTAGTTTGTTGACCTTGTTCCTTTAGGAGTTAGAACAACACTTTTAGGGACTTAGGAGCCCTTGGTTTATGGACATTTCATGCTTAGAGCTGTAAGGCACAAAAATGTCTATAACAATAAGCAAGCCTCTCATTCTCATTTGTAAATTATCATTCTTATTCTTATTCATATATTTAATATAATATTTATATCCTCAATGGATAACTTCATATTCCAAGTCTTTTGGAGTAATTAATCTATCGAAGTAACTTTTTTCGCTTCATTTGGTATCAGAGCAGTTCGGTCCTCTAGGTTGCTTAACCGGTGCATAGAGCTCGTTCTCCGATCTAGGTCCTTGGCTATCAAAAATCGTCAACCGTGTTGCCGTACAATTGAAGCATTTTGCTCAAAATTTGGGAGTTTCTCCTTTTCTCCGTTTTTCTCAGCCTTTGGCCATTAAAATTAAAATTAAAAGAAAATTCGCTAGTTGGAGGGTCTCCAATTCGCTAGTTGACCTTTGGCCATAAAAAAAATTAACCAAAAAAAAGTAAATAAAATAAAAGAAGAACAAGAAGAAAAAGTAAAAAAAAAAGGAACATAAAAAAATCAAATTATATATATGTATATATATATAATCCATACAAAGAAGTGAAGAAAAAGAAAGAATATGGAATCACTGAGTAAGGAACAAAAACAATCAATCCCAAGAGATATAGAAAAATTAATTACAACCTTGATTTAGTGACAGGGTGAGGAGAGAAAGAGAAGGGATTCCTTCTTCCATTCTCTACATCCATCATCACTTCCACAAATTGATGTTATCCAGTGTACCGAGAAAGTGCAGCTAAAAGATCAAGAGAATGACAAAATGGCAAAAATTCAACAAAGCAAGGAAGTGTTAGAACGTGAACATAAAAATCTTGTGGATATACATTACAAAGAAATAATGGAAAGGGATGAAGAAATTTCTTGTCTCAAGGACCATGTCAAAAAATTACTGGCACAAGTGAAGAAGATTAAAAACGTTATATCGACATCTAAATCATGAGAATAGACAAATCAACCACGTTGTGTATCAGGACCATTCAAACCGTAGACAAAAAATTATTTTTTTAGAGAATAATGATGTAACATCAATTCCATCTTATGCTGACAAGTCGTTACAACATTTTAGTAATCAGAATGCTATATAGAAGATTAATTTGGGATGGTTTGATCCCTTCTCAGTGCGACAATTCTATTTGTCACTAAGAAGGTCATATCAGCTTGTATCGACAAAGATCACTGTTCCAAGACAGAAAGACGTTCGAAGTCGAAAAAGAGATCAAGCCTTTTTTCATCGACAAGCTTTGAGGACAAAGCTTTTTGAGGAAGAAGGCAATGTAACGAATAATATATATATAAATAATATAAATATAAATAATAAAGATAATTGTAATAATAGTTAGTTAAGCTAGTAATTAGGTTGAAGAGGCATGTCTAATAGGAAATGACTCTTCATGAAGAGACACTTGCCTGATATATAAGCAAGCTTCTCGTTCTCATTTGTAAATTATCATTCTTATTCTTATTCATATATTTAATATAATATTTATATCCTCAATGGATAACTTCATATTCCAAGTCTTTTGGAGTAATTAATCTATCGAAGGAACTTTGTTCACTTCAGAGAAAGCTTGGAATGTATTTTAATGAGCCTTGGCTTCTCCATAGTGCAGAGCTAGTATATCTCTTTGGAGGAGCAAGCGGAAGTCACTGTAATGTTTTGTTATCGGGACTAGTGGTTGGTCATAGTTGTATGTATGATTGGAGCTTTCACTTTCTTAATATAATAGAGCCAACACATTTCATGGATATGTTGTTATTGTATTTCAATTATCTTGGTTACTCTAATGATATATGTATTCGTTGTTTATGCATGTATGTAAGGATTTCTCTATATGTGTTTGTATGAATCTTACAGAGATGTGTTGTTGGTTTAACCATCACTTTGGATCATTGGCTAACTTTCTTTCCATATTGTGATGTATCTATCTCGTGTGTTCTCTTTCAAGCTACGTGTTGTCATAGGTTTCTAAGGGTTGCACTCATACCCCCGTTACGTGTGTTAGACCCATTCATGCACCTTCCTTGACTTGCTGCGCATGTCACACCCTTGTTACCAAAAGGGACATCTTACTCATCTCTACGCACAACCACAGTCAAGGCGATACCATACTACCCACTATTGGGACTCCTACACCAAACGGTCTGAAGTTTAGTTGGGACTTCTTACCAGGGAGATCCCCTGACATGTTGGTAGGTCCAACACCGTCAACATTTCTAGCACTAGAAGGAGGGCCAGATGACAAGCTATGTCCTCTCATCCTATTTTGAATCTTCGAATATATGTCATGGATACTGTTAGACTCATCCCTCCCCGATGTTTCTCTAATGCAGAACATCTCGACATCACGAGGGAGTTTTTTTATCTCTTGTCGGAATTCACGTATGATGGTGAAGGCGAAGTAGCCTAGCTTGAATACTTGCAAGACTTATTTGCATTCCTTGAGGATGAAAATGAGTTTTATGCAGAAGAGGTTAACTTGCTACTTTCACACACACTTCGTGAATCCCCACAACAATGTTACAGAAGCCTGCCACTTGGCATCGTGCACTGACTTGAGTAGTTCTATGACCTCATTGAAACTCCTTTCCATCATTTTGATCCAGGAACCTCTTGACAAAAAAATGTTGAAAAAACGAAAGATTCTACA
Source organism: Pinus tabuliformis (assembly GCA_031772625.1). Taxonomy (NCBI): domain Eukaryota; kingdom Viridiplantae; phylum Streptophyta; class Pinopsida; order Pinales; family Pinaceae; genus Pinus; species Pinus tabuliformis. The sequence goes on from CM062817.1 coordinate 291,008,830, forward strand.
AGAATCGCCTATGGATTTTTGGTAGCGCTTCCATGTATTACAGTTTGAATCTCTGAAAAGCCAGATGAAATTCCAATATCTTTGGGATAGATTCGAGTATTGTCTTAACAAATCAGTCAATCCCAAGATGAAGTTGAAGTTAAACCCCGCTCAACAGACTTCAGTGATGGAGCTGCGTAATCACAGATGGACATAGTCGCTGTCACAAGTGACTTTTCGTCGTCCCCTCATAAAACAACTTCACCACCACAGAGTGATGTGGGAGAACATGCACGCATGTTTGTTCAACTGTTATATCCTCCCAACATCACCTCTCTCAATTTTCGTGCAGATTTGGTTGTGAAGCCCATGGGTTGTCACATGCATTTGTTACCTCAACCTTCGTCTTCGTGTTCTATTGATCCTCCAGAGTGTGTTGTATTGTGTTCTTCCATTTCGAACTCTACACTTGTTGTGAATGAGGGTCAAGCCATCAACGGAGTCAGTGTTGCACAACCAACTTACGTTGTCATTCATGATGAGTATGTCAGGGAACCTGAACATCAACCCATGGTGAAGGATGATCTCCTTCTGTCTGCACATCCTTCACTTTTTCCTGATATCTTGGGTGATTCTTCTATCCCTTATTTTCCTTGTGTAAATCCACCAACGACTGTACCCATTGTTGATCATTCGCAGAACATACCAGATGTCAGCCCATCATTCGTTTGTAGAGAGGATAAATTATTCATTGAAAATACACTTGATTTTTCATTTTCTTTCTCCGAAAACGCAAAGGGTGAACATTCTTGCTTCTAATATACCCCTCTATTTGATTTATCTGATCATGAGGATTCCGATGAAACCATTGATTTTTCTGATCGTAGTTGTTGTGATCTATTTACTCCTGTATTCGATCATGATGTTGATTCTATCGCTATTGATTTATCTAAGCCACCTATTTATGATGATCTATCTATCAACAAAGTTGAAACCCCGCAGACTATTGAGGCACTTCAGCCCGAGCTAATGGTTGTGTCAGGCCCTCTCTCTCCTGAGGTTGGTTTCATTTCTGATCAGGAAATTGTTGAAACACCCAAGGTTCCTCATCACTCATTTGTATGCATTGAAGATCAATCACACACACACATTTCTTTCCCTCCACTCGAACCACATGATCCTATCGCTCATGCACTGGAGGAATATTACATAGCAAGCACACTTGCGCGACGCAATCTTTCTATCTTTCTCACGTTTTCTTCAATAAAACATTCAAGAGGATGCACATGCTTAACATCTACATGACGTGTTGCACAAAATCATGACAAATCCACAAAGTGCATGTCATGTTCTTTGACTCACTTCTTTTCTGTGGACGCATTTAAACTCGGAGTGTGTTTGTCTTCATTGTTATATCTTTCATGTTTGCTAGTTCGCCTGATTATGCTATTCACAAACCATGCCTTCACCAACATGGGTCGACCAATGCATCGGTGGCTGCATTGGAAGTATCACTTCATGTGAGTAAACCCATGCACCGTTAACATAGGAGTAGGAGTATTGTTTGCTTCTTGTGGTTTTCTTGCATGCATGCCTGCTTTCTTGTTTGTTTATTTGTTTGATTTCATGTTTTTTTGCTTACTCACTTTTCTTTCACATTTTTTCTTCTACTCTTCACTCTTTAGTTGTTTGCTTTCTTTTTTATCTTCGTAGGTTAGCTTCGCATGAACCATGTGCGACTCTTGAAACAAGAAGGGTAAAGTACAAGAGGACCTGTGCAATTATCAATACTTGGTTATCTAGCATCCTATCTCTGTATGAAGAACGTGTTGTCCTCAGTCCATGATACATGAATGGAAAATATGTTTTGTTCGAAGTGAACCTTGATGAAAACACAATGCTTGCACGTTAACTAGTATCACTTACTATAGTCGGTTGTTTTGGGTTAACCCTTGTCAGCTCAATCAAGTAGAGTAAGGTGAGGGAGAAAACCTTAACAAGTATGTAAGAGGTATATATAAAATACTTCTCTGAAGGAAAAACCTCTTATGCTCGGGATCCCTCTATTGCCTCTGAAATGAATAAGTGCTATGAACAATTTTTAAAAAAATGAAAATATGAAAATTTTTGAAAAAATTAAAAATGAATAAGGCAAAAGAAGAGAAAATCTTCTTGCGCAAAGAGGTGATGCAAGTAACTCTGCCAGGGTACTGACCAGACTTGTTGGTAGTAGAGCGATGCTTGCGTTCCTGCGTGACTCTATCGGGGTGCTATCGAGGTCTCTTGGCAGCAGAGCAACACTAGAGATGAAACTTAAGCTCTAACTATCATATTGCTTGTATACTAATATACCCCTCATCCCTAATTGAAACAATTGTGTTGACTTGGCTTGGAACGTGTGCTGATTGACCAAGAGCATGGCAGATGCTACATATTTCAATCAAGCTAGTGTGAAAACCAAGATGATCAGAGAACTAAACAATACCTCCGAAGGAGATAAACTTGCTTTTCATGAAACAAGGTCCATTCAGAGAGCTGGAGTTCTACCGGTGTGTCGCCAAGTGTTGTAGCCGCTACAACCACCCTCCAAAATTTTTCCTTAGCTTCATTTTGGAGCCTCCCTACCAAACATCCTTAACAACATGTCTTGCACTGTCCAAAGCACATATGCTTCAGCTGAGTTTCAGTGGCCTGCCAACCTGTGCATGTCAACTTGTTTACCTCTCACCACAGGTTGCCATTCTAGACTCAAGAAATTTTTTGGCTGAGATGCTCCTCCTAAAAATTGCACAATCATGGAGGGGAACCAACCTTCCCTCTAGAAATTGCACAATCCTGTTGGATTGCCTAATGGGTTTCAGAAATGCGTAGTTCATCCAAATAGCCTTCCCCTTCACAATTATGCAGTGCAGCCTGACATTAGGCTTGAGCTCAGGAATTGTGTAGTTCCGACTGACCGCCAGGGCTTCAGTCCATAAATTACACAGTGCCTGAGGGACAATTAGTCTTTCTCAGCCCAGAAATTGCACAAATCTCATCCACAGGCTTGCAGACTATTGCATGTGCTTTTAGGTTGACCGGTTCCCTCGAGGACTGAGCAATCTTAATTTTCATGCATGGGCTTCTTTTCTTGAAAAGGCAAAAAGGAAAAAGCAAAAGCATCCATATATTTTAGGGACCCATTTTTAGCAATTTGAGGTTACATGCAAAAGTCATTTTGGAAACCTCCCGCCAAGTATCATTGTTTCCTAGATCTGTGGCATGCACGTCATAACCTGAATCTTATCAAAACTCATTCATTCGATGTTGTAGAGCTCATCCCTCACATTGATCTTGGAGCTTTAACATCCCACATCACATCTAGGAGTCTTCAGCACATTCGACTCAACTTTTTCAGGTAAGTCCGCTTTTCATGTCCTTTGCTACTTTTCTGGCGCTTTTGTATTTTGTCTTGTGTGAGTGTTGTTCGCTTTTTTTTTAATGAATTCTTGTTGTCATTTTGATGTATGTTATCTTGTAGAAGCATTATTTCAGTTTTCCTTCGCATCTCATTGTTGTCACATGCATGACAATGTTTGTTCACTGATGGTGGCCGTTGCGATGACTCGCTTCACACACATGCTCGCTTTCCCATTTTATGAATCTTGCACTCACTGTTTGCATGCATGATCATTCACTCTTTCTTACACTTAGTCTTGCCATGCATTCAAACCTTCTCATGTTTTCAGTCACCCGTTGGTGGATTTAGGATGCCTTGGCCCGGACCTTGCCTTGCCCAGCCAACAATGCACATCATTGAGAATTAAGGCTTTGCCTTCCTCCCAGAAAATGCACAAAACTGGATAGCAGTGACCCATAGGCTTGCTCTATGCAATTCTGGGAGGCAGTGCCCAGCTAGCCCCAGAAAATGTGCAATGCTGTTTGTTGGGTTTGCATACCCTTGCTGAATGAAACTACACATTGCGTCATTTCAGTCCTCATTAAGCCAAGCTGGACTATCCACTGTGCAGTTCCAGTAGTTAGTGAGCCTCCTGACAACCCGGACTATGCCTTGCACAATTTTGGCAGTCAGTCTCCCAGCCTCCTGGTGGAAATTGCACAATCTTCACAAGCAGTCACAAAGGTATGTCGCAAGTCAATCCTCAAGTTTGTTTTGGTTTTCAACTGACAGATTACTTTCCATGAGTGTTGTTGTGTCTCCAAGTATCAAAGGTGTTCATCTGCCTCTCAGTAGCACTGATACAATGGCCTCTAGGAGAGAAGACTCAAAGGACATCGTTGAGAGTGAAACTTGGGATGCAATTGAGAAAGTGTCTATGAGCTTGCATATCTATGAAGACACCAAGTTGTTCAAAGACAAGGATATCAAGATGAAATGGTAGCAACATCGCAGTGAGCAGGAGCAGAGGGTAGAAAACCTATGTGAAACAAAGGCAAGAGGAAGGTTGTTGACAGTGCAGAGGCGGAGAAAAGCGGCAAGCTCAAAACATATCCACTTGTGATGAAAGAAGCTTTGGAGATTGAGGCTATGAGGCGACAGGAGGATCGCGCAAAGGCAAAGAGAGAAACATAAGATGGAGGAAACAAAAAAGGAGTTGTAGGAGTTGAAATGGAAACTCAGGGAATAATAGGAGTTGCGCAGAAGAGAGAAGGAAGCACAGGAGGAACCGATATAACAATAAGTGCAACATACATAAATTGATGAAACTGTGCCCAGGGTGACTAGTGCTGTCGATCACATGTGCAGGAGTTTAGGAGCATGGATTTCACTATGTGCATGCATGTGATCCCATCTATTGACACACTCACTGAGGCAAAGACAAAGAACCAAGTTCGACTGGAGCTGGACAATGTACTTTGAGGATTTCATGCACATAGCCACCAGTGCACACTTGGATATCAGCACAGACACTATGCAACAGTATGATTGCTAGTTTGGTTGCACTAAAGACTATGATGTGCATGTTATCAAATGAGTTGGACAGAGTTTCCAAACCAGTGTACATGGATGCAACGGAGGCAAGAGTTCGCTTCCAAAAGGATGTCACCACATAGTACACGGACTAACATTAAGCTTGGCATCGGTTCGCCACCATCGATCATCGCGAGGATGTCGAAGAGTTGGTCTTCCCACAACTATCCGAGTCTTAGTGATGTCTTGCATGGCTTACTCAAGCCTATATTTGTCTCACATGGGTACATGTGTAGATTGTAATGTAACATATTGTAAAAGTGAAAGACCAAGTGTCGATAGTCGAACGTAACAGTCATGTAGTAGTTGAAGAGTCATGAGGGTATGTGAAGAGTCACAAGGGGAATGCCAAGAGTCACCCCACCATTTGCTATTTATAGAACCTCTTAACTCATTGTATGTGCTTTTTGGGAGCCAATATTCCTATAGGTGTATCTTAGAGAAAGCTTGGAGTGTATTGTAACAAGCCCCGGCTTCTCCTCAATGCAGAGCTAGTATATCTCTTTGAAGGAGTAGGTGACACGTTCTGTTATCAGGACTAGTGGTTGGTCATCATTGTATGTATGATTGGAGCTTTCACTTTCTTAATATAACAAAGCCAACACATTTCATGCATATGTTGTTAATGTATTTCATCTATCTTGGTTACTCTAATGATATATGTATCCGTTGTTTACGCATGTATGTATGGATTCTCTATATGTGTTTGTATGAATCTTACGAAGATGTGCTATTGGTTTAACCATCATTTTGGATCATTGGTTAAATTTCTTTCTAGCTTGTGATGTATCTCTCTCGTGTGTTCTCTTTCAATCCGTGTGTTGTCACAAGTTTCTAAGGGGCGCACTCATACCCCTGTTACATGTGTTAGACCCATTGATGCACCTTCCTTGACTTGCTGCACATTTCACACCCTTTATACCAACAAGGACATCTTACTCACTTTTGCGCGCAACCACGGTCAAGGAAATACCGTACTACCTGTTGTTGGGACTCCTAACCCAAATGGTCTAAGGTATAGTTGGGAATTCTTATTGAGGAGATCCGCTAACATGTTGGCAGGTCCAGCACCATCAACAAAAGGCTCATATAGTTTCAAATTATCTACATTCACAATTGTAGTAAATACGCATATATGGTGGTAAACTGAGTCGATAGGGATTATCACCCACCTTTTCCAATATCTCAAAGGGACCATACCTTAGAGGCTTGATTTTATTACCAGGCCCCTACAACCTCTCCCTGTTCAACTCTAGCCATATTCTATCTCCCACCTTGAACAATTTCTTTGTTTTGTGTTGATCATGCCTGGTCTTATACTTCTCCTATGACTTCTACAGTGTTTCTTATACCTGTAGATGGATCTGCCTAATCTTCTCTATAAATTTTTCATCCCTCAAAGCATCTGCCGTAAGATCTTCCCTCACTCCTCTTTGTTGCCCATATATCCAAAGGCGAAGGTGGCAAATATCCAAAACAAGTTTCAAATGGGGACTTCCCTGTAGAAGTGTGGACTGCTCTATTATAAGAATGCTGTATATATACTATATTTTCATCCTATATCTTTGGATGCTTCTGGTTGTATCCCCTTAGAATTTGCACCAAAGTCCTATTTTCCCATCTTTTTGTGGATGGAATGTTTTAGATATATTCAAATTTATGTCCATCTTCTCCCACAATGTACTCTAGAATACACTGAGAAATATTGTATCCTTGTCTAAATGATGCTCCTTGGTATCCCAAAGTGCACCTAGACTTGTCCAAAGAAAAAATTTGTAGCTTCTTCCTTCCCCGTTGATGGTCTTTTTACAGGGCATCAGAACACACATCTTGTTGAACCTGTCAACTACCATGAACAGGTAGTCATCTCCATTCCTGGTTGTCGGTAAACCTCCCACAAAGTCCATGGAAATGCTTTCCTAACGATGATTAGGTACATGTAAGGGATGATATAAACCCTATTTCTTATTTCTAGGCTTGTTGGTACAAAAAAGCATGCTTCCTCTTATGAACCTACCTACCTGCTCTTGCATCTTGGGCCAATATACATACCTCTACAAGTTAGCCACGGTCTTCTCTACACCAAAGTTCCCTGCAACCTTGGAGGCATGAGCCTCTCTGATCAGCTACAATTTATCACCTCTAGGAACACATAGCTTATCCAAGCTATAAATTAACTCGTCCATAGTAGTCAATCGTGTTATCGCCATCGTGCACATGACTCTAACTCTGCAACTACTGATACTCCTCCTTGAAGTCATCATCTTCTGAATATACATCTCTGTATGCATCATGGGTGAATGGCTCCATGTGCATAAGAGTCCCCAAAGTTGTGATCTTTGATTTTGGTGGCCTTGAAAGCATGTCGACTATTGTGGAGGTAAATCCCTCTGTGGACAGAGGCGATCCCTACTAGCCCAGATCGGGTCTACCAACAATCATCAAACGCTATAGCGCAAGTCCCTAATTGCAAATTAACAGACCAGGGATGAAGGCCTACCTGGATTCCACCGCTATTGTTTTTAGAAGAGGTGGTGCTCCCGTTCCTTCGCTCCGGCGGATCACAATCCTCACGATCTCCATGAATGGACACCTGCACATACAAGAAACGACACAAACACAAGCATAAAATCCAGCATATGCAACTATATATCAGTCAGAAAGGATATAACTCATCATCATCACAAATAACAATAAGAGTGGAACCATAACCAATAGTCGTTCATTAACAATTCATCAAAGAAGAATACAACCAAAGTTTTGACGCTAGATTCTCCTTTGGCTGGGTAGTCAACAGCACATGTCTTGCAAAGCTTCTTGGGAATAGGGACAAGCCTCTCTCTCTTTGGTTATTGGACAAGAATCTCCTTGCTTGGATTTGGCCTTATGGGAATTAAGAAGGCTCTTACAGCATGAAGCTCTTGGAAACCTGACAATTCTGAATCTCTGGAACCATGGGACTAGCAAAAACTAGCTTGCAAAGGAAATGGGCAAGCTTTTATGGAGGAAGGGGAGTTGGGATCACTATAATCATGGGATTGGCCATATCATCAAGGAAGTTTCCATGAGAGGTGGAACACCACTTCCTCTCTATGGAAATCCATAGCCAACCCACCCAACTCAAGATAGATTCAGTCCAGGAATTTTTTAGGATGAAACTTCCACCGTTTGTTTGTTAAAAAACACCATTGATTATGGTTGGCGCGGGTGTGACTCTGTGACAGAGCGCCAACTGGCGCGCCCTCTTTGGAGGATTTCCCCAATTGGCGCGAGGGCTGCACTATGGAACCGCGCCAATGGAAAAAGGCCTATTTTTAGGGTTTTTTAGCAGGAAATATCTTCAAGGCAAAAAAAGCTCATGTTCAGGGGAATGCAATGCAAGTGTTTGTAGGCCATGTCACTTCTCATAGGTCCTGGAATGAGTCCTCCAAGATGCGGGAGAGGGGTAGCAGGGACGGTGACAAATTGTTGTGTAACAGATGCCCCCTAAAGCATGAGGCCCAAAAGAGAGAGAGGGGTGAAATGCTTTACGAGAACATGTCCAACCGAAAACACTACCGCCGGAAAACCTGCGTGGAGAAGTACAACTGATATCTCAAATACATGATATATGTGGTATGGGCGCAGCCATCCATAGCAGAGTACACAATAATCTAGATCCAAGGTATGGGTGCATCCATCCAGTGAGAATCGATAAATAGACTCAGGCATGGTCGTAGCCATCCAGTGAATGAGTCATGTAATAATCATAATAATCCACAAAATCGCAGCCTGGACTCCAACAGACAAAATCTAGGGTCTTGCGCTCCATCTCGATCCGAGCAAAGTACAAGTTCAAGCATGTGAATATAAGAGTCGAAGTCAAACATGCAAGAACATCGTCTGATTACCAGCGAATTGTGAAAGATGTTAACAAACACGAGAGGTACCACCAATAATGACAATGGCCCTCAAGGTACTATAGGTACAATCTACGGTGTGCGAATCAGTGAGCTGACGTCGAACACCTGTAGAATCATTCGATCGGAGGCCAATGATGAAAACCTCGCCTCGAACGCGAAGAACCTGCCATTGAGGCATGCAGGCTCCAAGGCACCAGAAGGGAGTCTCTAGATTAACTTCTTGGATAATGAGCTGAAGTCGACAGGAAGTGACCTTGATCGAAGGTGGGCCATAGAGTTTCCCACATCATCGACACGAGACAGAGGAAGATAAGGTTGTTGTGAATCAGGATTATGTGAGTTATTAGAGGGAGGTTGTTATTTCGCAGAGGTCAAATTCTCTTGAACATATCGGGGGCACAACAGTGGACTTGGCAGTATTTGACATCAATCGATCAGAGGTCATGGCAACAAGGCAAAGAGCAGATGAGAGGTCAAACAGGATCACCCAAACCCACGGAGGCAAGTGAAAAACGAGATGAGATGTCCCCACCCAGACATGAATGCAGACAAGTGCCATGTTCAAGAGTGACATACTGCCAACACGATAATTATTCTGGTTCTATTTGCCCCACCATTGCTGGCGAGTACCCCAGTTATTTTTATTAACAAGCTTGATGGGGATAGCATATGCTTGTAAAGCGTCATTTCGACGGAATCCAATGTCATCAAGTTTTAACGAGTCTGACAGAGGAAGAACTCGACACCTTTTCATGTTTAGAGAGTTTGAAAAGACAGCAAAAACGTAAACTCCAGGGTGTCCTTTTTCGTAAAGTTGTGTCTCTCGAGCCCGAAAAAGTAGAAAACAATGCTCGAAAGAACCGCCCGACCATTACGATCAAGGAGTACTTTTCATGATTAGTGACTTCGACCTGAAAAAGTAAAAAAAAGATCGAAATCACGTCGTTTCGTAACCGTTAACGAGCCTGAAACGACAAGGGCCCGACAATCTTTTCGTCTTTACACGGTCGGAAAAGATTTTAAAAACGACCACCTCTTATTTACGTTTAACGAGTCAAGAGGAATAACTCGGCAATCTTTTCATATTTAGATGGTCAGAAAAGAGCTAAAAGCAGACCTCCATTTTTATTCTCTTTAACGAGTCAAAAAGGGAAAAAAATACTCGGCAATCTTTTCATATTTTACAAGTCAGAAAAGAGCTTAAAGGTGACTCGTCCTGGAGGAACGAGTGGTATAAAGGGCAGTAACTGGTTCCGGCAATGGTGGAACTGCTCAAAACATGTAATGGTCAAGAGGATGGCTAATAAAACCACTCATCGCTGCGGTTCCTCGGGAAAGGAAAAACAACCAAGTGAGATCATATGATCGGCCAAAGAGATGGTGGCGATGGAATGAAACAACCAAGGCTCATCTAGCAGAATTTAGCAGATAAAAGGCAATCACGAGATGTGAATTAGGTATGGGTTCATTTTTACACAAGCTTGAACCATGGAGAACTCTGCTTGGATTCGGTTTCATGTTTACACAAGCTTGAAACGAAAAACTATGCTTGTTATGAGTTCGCATGCCCCCAGCATAATGACGCAAAACGAGGTACATGTCACTTCTCATAGGTCCCAGAATGAGTCCTCCAAGATGCGGGAGAGGGGTATCAGGGACGGTGAAAAATTGTTGTGTAACATCGACCAACTTGTTTGTGCTTCCTTTCTTATACTTGATCATCAAATGAAACTACTGTAAAAACTCCATCCACTTGTAATGCCTAGTTTGTTGTATCTTAATCTAGGCCTGCAAGTACTGTAACGACTAGTGATTTGTTTGGATTATTGTCTCCTTTCCCATTAGATAGTGCTTCCACTTCTTCACAACTTGCACCATGGCATAGAGATTCTTTTCATAGGTAGGGTAGTTAAGGAATTCCCCGTAAAATACTTAACAATGGTAGCATACAGGGCTTCCTCCCCACATCAAGACAACTCTGATAGCATACCTACTCACATATGTCTCCACTTCAAAGGTTTGTTACAAGTTTTGTAATGGCATAACTAGTGCTTGGATGATATTCTTCTTTAGTTCTTCGAAATCTCTTTACTAACTTTTTCCCCACTGGAAACTCTTGCCACTTGTTGTTATGGAATGGAGAGGTGCTACTATCACTAAAAATGAGGCTATGAACCGCCTCATGTACTGTTTTTCCCTAATGAAACTCCTAAACTCAAAAACATTAGTATGTACCAACCATTTCATGATGGCCTCCATCTTGGAAGGATCTATCTTCAGTTCTCCTCCACCAATCACATACCCAATATACACCAAACACTGTCGCGCAAACTCGCACTTCTTGAGATTTTCTAGCAGTTGGTGCTACTTCAATGTTTCCAGCACCTGCATCAAATGTGACATATGCTCCTCCCAGGTAGTTCTATACACTAGTATATCATACAAATTGAAAATAACAAAAGAATCTATAAAAGGGCGCAGTACATCATTCATAAATGTAGCTGGTACATTACATAGGCCAAATGACATGACTAACCACTCATACAAACCTTGTCTTGTTTTGAAGGCAACCTTCCTTATATATTCTTCTTTGACTCGAACCTAGTGATATCCAAACTTCAAGTCCAACTTGGTGAAGTATTTTTGTTGCAACTGATCTAACAGATCATCTATTTTGGGCGAGGGGTATTTGTTCTTGAGAATGATTTTGTTCAATGCCTTATAATCTATACACATTTTCCAATTCGCATACTTATTTGTCACAATGATGATGGGTGGCCCACATGGTGATGTACTTGGTCGAATGACACCCTATTCCAACAGTTGTTGCAACTATTTCTTCACATCACTTGCTTTTATAGAAAATTGCCTGTACAACCCAATATTCAGCAATGGGGAGTGTGACAATAGCTTGAGATCATGCTCCACTTCTCTCTTAGGTGGTAACCCTTTAGGCTCTCGAAACACATCCTTATATGCCTATAACAACTCCTCCAGTTGTTGTTTTTTTTTCTTAGTACACCCCTCCATGGATGCCTTTCCTCTTGTTGACTCCTCTTCATACTAACTTTCTCTTAAAAGCAAAAAAACATATTTCTTATTGGAATTGATCAATTTCTTGGCTTGGTTGGAACTTACCAATTAAATTTTTTACTTTCCTTTGTGTGCATTGATGATGAATTATTTTCCATCCTTGATGAGCCTGTATTGGTTGGATCTCCTTATGAATATTGCATCTCGCATGTACATGTATGGACTCCCAAACATGACTCCACATACATACAGGGGAACCACATCTAGATCTACTTTATCAATAAAATCAACATTGATAGAAAATCTAATTTTGCACTGTTTAATTACCTTCAGCTCTACATCCTTATTTACCCATCCCAGTCGATATGGGTTTCTATGATCATAAACTTGTAGCCCCAACTTCTTGACTATCTTTGTTGCAATGAGATTTGTCTGCAATCCTGAGTCAAACAGAGCATCAATCTTTGTCTTCTTTACCTTTATCCTTATATGGAAGAGTTTGGTCATTTATTTCTCTTCATGTTGCTTAAGGCTACTTAGATTCAACCCCTTTTGCACTAACATGCAGATGATCTTCTCATCCATGTCCGAGCTTCTTTCAACTTGGTTTCTCAAATTTGTGGCCATGAGATTCTTCTTCTTGTTCTTTGGGTTTAGCACTGGATACAAATTCCAACATTTTTCCTCTATATGGCCATCGATGTTGTAGTGGTTTCTAGGATATTTTCAATGGTATGTTGTGGTTATCGTCTTCTTATCTTCCCCCTTTTTTATTCTTCTTCCCCTCCTTAGAAGCTTCTTGTTTCTCCTTTTGCTTCGATCCACTTGATTGTTCTATCTTCGGGCCTATGTTCTCTAGGTAATATGTCTGTACACAAACCTCATCCACTGATTTGGGATTAAACAACATCACTTTCTCATGTAAATGGCAGTGTAGACCCCCCAGATACTTCAAGAGCACATCTAGGTTCTTTAGAGAGATACGAAACATTATAGCTATCTTTCTGAATTTTGTGGTGTACTCCTGCACGCTTTGGCCCAAATTTTGACTGAAGTAATTCCATTGGATCCCTTGGTCCTCCACGTACCTAATGGGATAAAACAATGACTTAGTGATGATTTTGAAATCCTCCCACTTAGTCACAGGAGGTTCTCCCTCCAACCCACGGGGGCTTCAATCAATGAACCTCTGACATAGCGCGTGCATTCGTGGCATACTAAAGAATACCCTTAATTTGACTACATATTGGAAAATACCTCTAAAAATCACATTATTAACCCCCTACCAATATGAACCCAATACACCTACCAATTTAAAAAACCCTACTTTCACTAGTATTGTAGGTATCCATTTTTTCATTAACAATTTTTATACCCCTTTATATTTTCTCATTAACTTTGAGCTTGATTTTTTATACCCGCCAATATAAAAACCCTTTACCCCCTATTATATGATCAATATATTATGTACAGATATAGACAAGAATTGTGGCGTTGGTCTGGTCATACACTTTCCCTCGGGGAACATCCTCAAAGCCTCCATTGGACTTGGTACCGAAACAAATAATTTTGCTGAGCTCAAAGCTTTACATTTGCTTCTTTGTTGGCTCTCTTTGCGCAATGAGCGGGAGGCTCAGATATTTGGGGACTCTCTGAATTCAATCAAGTGGGCCAATGGAATGCATCTTTGCAGGAATTTTCTTTTAACTCCCTTGCTTGCTGAAATTATTCGTCTTAAAAGTTGTTTTTCTGAGCTAAAAATTTGTCACATTTACAGGGAAAGAAACACAGAAGCAGACAACCTTTCTAAAAAAGGCACTGAGCAGGTTTTGGGCGCATGGTCAGTAGAAGAAGTGGTCGATGGGGTGGCAAGGGGACTTGCTCCTCCTGTTTTTGCATAATTCGGGAGCAGCCAACAGCTCTTCTTTCCTTCTAGTCCTTAGTTTTTTTTCTTGTATAATTTGCTGTAAAAAACTCTTATGTATATGTACAAACTGCAATGGGACTCAGCGCTGTTTTCCTCATAATGGAGGCCTGAGCACCTGTCCGTACTTGATATTAAAACTTTACTGCCAGCATAGTGTCTACTCGCTGGTTTTTTTTACTGTTGTGGGCTTCCGTCTACTCCGTTTTCGGCTGTTTTCCTATATGGAAGCCGGGGGTAGGGTACACCACAGTTTTTTTGTTATATTATAGATCAGTTTTGACAGGGCTGTAGGGTGGAATTTCTGAAATTTCCTACAAACAGTCGCTTATGGTTTTCTCTGAAAAAAGGGAAAAGACAATGCACTGCATATGCTATGTAACCCTCTTATATCAATAGAAGGTTCAATTTTTCTGTGGAAAAAAAATGATCAATATATTATGTTATTTTTTCCTCAATATATATCCCCCAATATGAATGCACGTGGTATGGTATTTCTCCCCCAGTGAGTCCCACATGCTCCAACCTCAAGGTTTCTATGTGGATCTCCCACCAAGTCAGTGCATGGCCCTCTAATTTCAGTCGTGCGAATGAGATATTTTTCCCTTCCTTGATCTAATGGACCCTGAAATAAACTTCCAGTTGCTGCAACGATTGGTTCAACTTTTGAGCATCGATCTCACCATGGTATGGCTTGATATCAACTTTTTCTTCCATTTTAAATAGGGACTATGATTGGTTCACAACACTCAAACTGGGTTGATCTTTTTCAGGTCCTTTCTTTGACTAGTTCTTTATTTCTCCCCGATCTTTTGAACCTCATTCTAATTTTTCCTCTGCATTCGAACCTGCATCTTCTCCAAATATCCTCATCTTTTTATTCAAAGCTGTCATAAGGAGGCTTACATTGAGATTGATATCCATGACTTATTGGTCCAACTGCATAAACCCCACCTTGGCAAGATCATGAGGATCGTTTACAAATTCATTGGCCATGATTAGGGTTTACAATTTTCAGCCCTGCTGATCTATATCCCTAAAATATTCAAAAATACCCAAATAAAACTTCTTTGATACCAAATTATCTGTAAACTGCCATGTATATTCCATTGGTCAGTTCGTCACAACAAATATGAGAATATTGTGTTAAAAATCTGAGATTCTACACTATCACAGTTTTATTAAACTTTAAGATCTGTAGATTTAACTGTAATTGGTTCATGTATGTGAATGGAATTATGTAGAAAAGTAGAGAATGTCAAAATAAGCTCACACACACATATAAGACACAAGATATGCTCTCTAGGAAACCCTTTTAGGAGAAAACCCAGCGAGAAGATGAGGCCACTTTACTCTCTGTTGTAGCGGCTACAACCATCCTCCAAAATTTTACCTTAGCTTCAATTTGGAGCCTCCCTACCAACCATCCTTAACAAAATGTCTTGCACTCCCTAGGTAGTTATGGTTTCAGGTGATTTTCTTTGGCATAGCATCTTATGTTCACTAAATTTTTTGTCTTTCACCAATAAGCTAACCTCCCGTGACTTGGTCTCAAACTAGTTCTTGTGCTGACTTGGAAAATTGCGCAAAATTGGAGTGCAACCAACCTTGCTCTCTAGAATGTTGAAGTGCATCCTGGAAGCCATCACTATTCTCTAAAATTATGCAGAGAAGGCAGGCTGCCTTCCTCCTGAAAATTGGGCAGAGCAGGTAGGTTGCCTTCCTCCTGAAAATTGGGCAGAGCAGGCAGGCTGCCTTCCTCCTGAAAATTGGGCAGAGCAGCCGACCATTGAGCTTTCTATCATAATTTGTGTAGTTTTGACTGGAATCCTTGGCTTCGGTCCAGAAATTGCACAGAGCTTGAGAGGCAACCAGAGCCACTCAACCCAGAAACTGCGCAAAGGTCATCATAAAGCTTGCTGACCATTGCATGTGCTTATAGGTTAACCGGTTCCCTCCAAGACTATGCAATCTTGCCTTGCATGCATATGCAACTTTTTCCCAAAAAAGAAAGAAGATAAAAGCAAAAAGTGCCCCTAAATTTTAGGGTTATATTTTTAGCAATTGGGGGTTACATGCAAAGTTGTTTTAGAAACTTTCCGCAAAGTCTCGCTTTTTCATAGAATTGTGGCATGTGCATTATAAGCCTCGATCTTGTCAAAAATATTTATTTGACACCTTAGAGATCATTCTTCACTTTCGATCTTCGAGCTCCAGTATTCCCAACACATCTAGGAAACTTCAACACACTCATCACAACTTTTTCTGGGTAATTCCGCTTTTCATGTCTTTTGCTTCTTTTCTGTCACTTTTTAAATTTTGGTTTGTGTGAATGTTGTTTGCCTAGTTTTTTTTTAAAGCTTCCTCTCATTTCAATGCATGTTATCTTGTAGAAGCATTGTTTCAAGTTTTGCATTTCATTTCTTTGATGTTGCATGCATGACACTGTTTATGCACTAACAGTCGTCGTTGCGGCGACTCGCTTCACAAATTTCACTGTTTTCCCTTTTTACTAAATCATGCACTTATTGGTTGCATGCATGTTCATTCACACATGTTTGCACCCAGCTTCACACATGCATTCAATCCTTACTGTTTTTCAGTCGCCCATCGACAAGTCTGAGCTGTCTTGGCTTGGACCTTGCCTTGTTTGGCTTGCAATGTGAATTTCTGGGATGGAGGGAATTTCCCTGATTCTAGGAATTGCACAGATCTTGACTCACACTGGCCTCCTAGAATGTCCTTTATGCAATTTTGATAGGCAGTGCCTCATTTAGCCCCCGGGATTGCACAGTGTAATTTCTCGGGTTGCAGTCATGCTGACTGAAATTGTGCATTACGTAGTTCCAGTCCTCAGCAGGCCAAGATGGACTATGCACTGCATAGTTTCAGTAGTCATTCAACTCACTAGAAACCTGGATTATGCTCTACGTAGTTCTTTCAGTCAGTCTCCAAATGTCTCCCAGAGAAAATTGCACAAATTTCCTAGTCAGTGACCCAGATGTGTTGCATGTCAGTCCTCAAGTTGATTTTGGTTTTCAACTAACGATTTTCTTGCCATGAGCGTTTCTCTATCTCTAGGTATCACAGGTGTCCCTCAACCTCTCAACAGTACATGTACAATGGCTTCCAAGAGAGTAGGGTCAAAGGACAACATTGAGAGCACAACTAGAGATGTGGTCGAGAAAATATCTATGAGGTTACCCATCTATGAAGAGACTAAGTTGTTCATAGACAAGGAGATCAATATTACATGGAATGAAATCAATTACATATTTTCAGGCACATTTGAGGAGAATCTGAAGGACC
This sequence comes from Pinus tabuliformis, assembly GCA_031772625.1. Taxonomy (NCBI): domain Eukaryota; kingdom Viridiplantae; phylum Streptophyta; class Pinopsida; order Pinales; family Pinaceae; genus Pinus; species Pinus tabuliformis. Next base: position 291,025,949 of record CM062817.1, read on the forward strand.
ACAGAGTTTATGTCAACATACACAAGTCTGGCTTGTACTGGGTTGCATGCAGGTATCGCTCATTTCCATGTGCAGACATGATCCACTAGATTGTCTCCCATACTAATCCAGAGACAATGGTACTGAGCAGTTTCAATGGAACAAAAATTTCTACCTTCAGGGCAGAGAAATTTTAGGATATGTATCACTTTCCATAGCTGGCGAACAAAATGGATGCACTCTTCACCCAACCCAGCAGTAGTGCGAACTCAAGAGATATATTCAAGAGCTAGGTGAGAGAGTCATCTAAGTTCAGGATGACACCCAACCATGTATACAAGACAAAGACACTACGGAAGGATTATCAACTATTTTTCATCTTCGCATCCCACTTATATTGCTAAGAGAGTACACAAACCTTCTCGCAATGTTGGGTGATTGTATTGCATCAAATAGCGAACGAAGGAAGACCTTTCAATTCGTGTGACATGTTGAATCTCCTGCTCAAGGGAAAGGTTACAAATGCCCAACATCCTCCCAAGGGTCAACAAGAAAACCTCTTCATGTCCGCCTACATACTTGATGCAATCTGTGCCCACCAACAGTTCTATGGCTTGGGTTGGGCATGGACACCTTCAGAAACCTCTGAGCGCATCTATTGTAGGTTGTTCTCTAAGTGCAGTTTCCATGGAGTAATACTACAACTATCATACCACTTCGTCATCCTGATGTACATGATGATCTTTGAGCAATATTTGCCTTGCATGTCACAGGTAGTGATGGAGGAAATTGTTAACATAGTAGATTGGTACACCTCACCCCTTGTCACCTTTATCCAGATGTACAACACAGAGAAGGCTCCGCATGTGTTACCAAAGTTTGCCATGGAAAAGCTGGTCATTCAAGTGGTTGCATACCACATTTCAATAGGGTTGTTAGCGAGAATGCACAGGAAGAAGAAGTCATGTTGGCCTACTCTTCCTTTATGGATCGGGTTGTATGAGATCAAGAATCTCAAGCATGATAAGGTCGGGATAGAGGAATTCAAGAGGTTCACTTTTGACACCAGACGTTTCAATCCATATGACCTGCATTGCTTAGTGAAGGACCACTTTGGGAGAGTGTATCATCCTTTGATCCACGAGGAATTTCATTAGCCTGAGGAAGACCCATGAAGATATTTCTACAACTCCTCAAGGCTCAATGAACCAGTTAGAGTGGTTTTAGAATGGATAGCACTACACAAGGCAACAGCATCTCAGAGAGAAGCAACATCAGAAAAAACATAGGGCAGCAGACCTGTGCATGACAAAAGCAAGAGAAATGTTGCTGACAGCACAGAGGTATAGAAAAACAACAAGTTTAAGGCAGATCCACTTGTATTGAGAGCAGCTTGGGATATTGAGGAAAAGAAGTGACAATGCAATAGAAGGATTGCACAAAGACATAGGGAGAAGTAGAAACTAGAGGAGGCAGAGAAGAAGTTGTAGGAGGTGAAGCAACAACTGAGGGAAGAACAAGAGTTGTGCAGAAGGTAGAAGGAAGCACAATAGGAGCAAGAACAATAGGAAGTGTAGTGTGCACACATTGAGGAAACTGTGCAAATACAGGTTATTGACTCATTAGAGCTGGAAGATAGAAGATAGGGTGAGCAGTCATAGGAGCAGTACTTTGCTCAGGAGATTGAACAAATGTTGGAGCAGATGGACATGAATGTGGTTAGGCCAGAGCAGGATCAGGATATAGAACTCATGCCCAAGGACCTAGAGGTTACTCCACCAACTTCACCAAATCCAGGAATAGAGAAAGTCCCAAGCGATCAAGGAGACATTGAAATCCTTAAGGGTAATCCAAAAGCAGATGTGCACAACATATATTTTGACGAGTCACAACGCAAAGTTGTGAAATCATGTATAGTGCCCACTCTGGATGTCCATGTATCTCTGCATTCTCAAGAACGAGTGATCATGTCTGATGTGTGCAAATATCCAGCTACATTGGCCGATGCTACAAAGGCATATGCTGAAGCCACCAACTCAAGTGTGATATTCTTGATAGTTGAGAACGAGCACATGGGTAAGGAGTTGCAAATGGCCAATCAAGGAGAAGAGAAAGCTACAACATCTGCCAGAGCAGAGTTGAAGAAAGAAATACTTAATGAAGTATCACCTCTCGAGATAGTCATGCGGACATTGTAATTCAGGTTCGTTGGTGTGCATAAGTGAGTTTTCCATCTTAAATGTTGGCAACAACATTGTGCTAGAAGAGCACACATCTTGACAGACATACACACTGTTATCAATCACATGTAGATATGGAAAATGAGGTACAAGGGTGCCCCATTGTACTTGCCAAATATGATGAAGCCAAAGGCAGTGGATTTGAAAGCACACATCCAGAGTTAGATCTAGAACTATGAGGAACTCCCATAGCTCATCATCAACTTACAGGCTTCACATGCATGAGTGTTCATGAGAATGGAGGTCATTGTGCACATGCATGCGATCCCATCCATTGGCATACTCACCAAAGCAAAAGCAAAGAACCAAATCTAAATGGAGCTGGACATATACTTCGAGTAGTTGATGCACATAGCCACCATCACAGGTTCATAGATGAGCGCAGACACTATGCATTAGTATGTCATTGGTCTAGATACACTCAAGACCATGATGTGCATGCTATATGACAATTTGGAAAGAGGTGCAAAATCATTGTACGCAAATGCAACAGAGGCAATATTTTACTTTCAGAAGGATGTCACCATGGAGTACGCAGACACCATAGTAGACTACCAAGCATGGCATCATTTCACCACCATCGATCACCAAGAGGATTTCGATGAGTTAGTCTTCCCACAAATGTATGAGTCTCAATGATGTCTTGTGTGGCTTACTCAAGCCCATTTTAGTCTCACATGGGTTCATGTGTAGATTGTATTGTAAACATGTTGTAAAGAGAAAGACCAAGTGTCAATAGTAGAATGTAAACAACTATGTATAAGTTGAAGAGTCATGAGGGTAGGCTAAGAGTCACAAAGGGGAATATCAAGGGTCACCCCACCCTTTGCTATATATAGAACCTCATAACTCATTGAAAAGGTTTTTGGGAGCCAAGCTTCTGATAGGTATAACTTAGAGAAATCTTGGAGTGTATTATAATGAACCTTGGCCTCTCCACAGTACCGAGTGAGTACATCTCTTTGGAGGAGCACGTGGAAGTGACTCTAATGTTCCACTATTGGGGCTAGTGGTTTTCATGGCTTTATGTATGATTGGAACTTTCACTCTTTTAATATAACAGAGCCAACATGTTTTATGCATGTATTGTTATTGTAGTTCGACTATTCTGGTTACTCTAACAATGTATGTAGCTATAACTTACGCATGTATGTATGGACTATTCTGTATATGTTTGTATGAATCTTATCGAAGTGTGTTGTTGGTTTAACTCATCACTTTGTATTCTCGACTATTCTGATTTCCATCTTGTATGTTCCCTTTCAAGCTATGTGCTATCACAAGCTTCTAAGGGGTGCACTCCTCTCCCCTTTTGTGTGTTATATCCTTTCATGCATCTTCCCTGACTTGCTACAAGGTCGTACCCTTGCTTCCAACAAGGACATCCTACTTACCTCTACATGCAACCGCAGTCAAGGTGATACTATACTACCCACTGCTGGGACTCCTACTCCAAATGGTTTGAGGTCTAGTTCGGACTTCTTACCAAGGAGATCCCCTGACACGTTGGCAAGTCCATCACCATCAACATTTCTAGTGCTAGAAGGAGGGCCATATGACAAGTTGAGCCCTCACAATTTGTTTTGAATCTTTGCACATCCATGATGGAGTTCGTTACAGTTCACCCTCTGAAATGTTTGTTCAACGGATGTATCTTTGAAGTCAAGAGGGATTTGTAGGATGACTTGTCAAAAGTCATGTATGATGGTGAAGGCGAAGTGGCTTGGCCTGAGCACTTAGATGGCTTCCATGTACTCATGGAGAATGTGGAAGGTTTTAATGAAACAAAGGTCTATACGTTGCTCGCACACACTGTTATAGACATATTTGGGCACTGCAACCCCAATCACATATGTTGATAAACCAAGGGCTCTTAAACCCCTAAAAGTGTTGTTTCATACCCTAAAGGATCATGGTCAACTGATTACATCATTTCCCAGAAGTTCCTCCTGAAAAACCACTCAGAACTGGCCAAAACTGACCCATACAGATTGCTCCATGCTTAGGTTGCGATGCATACTGGCTCTACACTGGCCAGGTGTGATGCATACTGAAAGAGCCTTTTGTGGGGTGCGATGGGAAAGAGTAGACAAATGGCAGAGACAATTTGCTAAGTGGAAACCCAAAGAATCTTCTCATATGACACTTGCCTCTCTGAATTTGGCCAGGGATGAGTAAGAGATCAAGAAATCTCCAAGTGGAACCAAGAACTATCAGTGAAATGACGCTAATCAAAAACCCAGAAGCTAACTCACCCCTCTGCAAATATCTATATATGGATCTCTCATCACAGAGATCTAGAGGCTGGAATTTGGTAATTTGTAAGGAAGTGTTGTTGGTTTCTCTTTGAGACATTGTATTGTAGGGTGATCTTGCTTTTCATGAGGTGAAAAGGGCTTTCATGCTAGGAGGATGATGTTGGATCAGATAGTTGGGTTGTAATCCTCTCTTCTGCTTCTACTATCAATAAAGTTATTTGAGTTTTCCTCCATATACTTGTGTATTTGTGAATCTTGTATTTGTGAACGCAATTGTATGGTTAATGTACTTCTAATTCTACATTGTTCATGGTATCATAGATCTCTATGCTTTGATGGTGTTTTACTGCTTTGCCTCTACAGGTGTTTTTTAAAGCGGGACAAGTGAGAAAGGAGTGACAAGTTCTATCAAAGGAGAGAGGAAACAAGCAAGGAGCCAAGCGAAAGATTAAGGTTGGTTCTCTCTGCTTCTCTCTTATCTATCATACATAAAGGAAAACACAAGTTACTTTTAATTGTTTGTTTCTAAGATAGCTACCCGTCTTAGTGGGACTAGCAGATCAAATAGACACTAGTTTTCCCGGAAACAAAATGATGACTCCACTGGGAAGCGAATAGTTTGTTTGTTTGTTATTGTTGTTTTCTTTATAAACTACAGACAGAGCCTGAAGTTAAGCCAGCTAGCCTTCGAACTGCCTTTGCTATGCAACTGCAAAGTAGATCAATGCTGCTTCAGTCAATCTCCGGGTTGGTTTGTGAACTGAACATCTGACTTGCAAACATCCTAAGTGCCCTTGTGGTAGCTAAATAACCTCATAAGATCATACCCCTATACTTTGTTGTTACTGTCTATCATAACTTAGTTGAAATAACTGAACTTAGCTACAAATTTTGAGCAAAAACCAAGCTCAATTTCATTCCCTGGTCCATTGCACTATCTGTAACTGGCAGCCTGGATGCATCGCACCTCCTGTGTGTTGCAGGTGAGATGCATCCCTGTTTCCCTTAAGGACAGGTGCGATGGCTGAATGATACTGTTTCCTTCTCTGGAATTTGGTTTTTTCTTCTTTGTTTTCAGCTCAATTCAGTAGCTTTGCTGCTTATGATCAATATATCATTGTTGAAGCCTTCTTCCTTTACATTATTCAAACTATCGTCTTTTGATTCAAAAGTGTCGTAACTATTGTTTTAGTCAAGAAGAAGAGTGTCGTAAAGTCTTCCACTTCTAGATAGTTGATTGTACTTTTGTCATTGTATTTGATTTGAATTGTCAATGTTGGAAGTGTCGAAAGCAATTTTCCATTCGAAATCGAAAGTGTCATTTTAGTCTTCCTTTCATTTTGAAAAGAAATTGTTGAAGTGTCGCTTTGAAGAAAATAGTTCAGATTTGTACTTAGCTTTCCTTTTTGGAATTCTCACATTAAGGAAACGGAAAAAACAAATACATGCATGTGTATTTGCATTTAGACTACATGTGGAAAACGATTTAGGAAAAGTGCATTTAGTGTGTGCTCTCTGCTCTCTGTTGAAAGAATCATACTTTTCTTTCCTTAGTAGCTAGGATTTTCATTACTAAAAGAAAACAAATGACTGTTTATCATTTTAGATTGCATATTTAGGAATTTTACATCTACATCACACGGTGAACCTTGAAAGACAAATTTCTAAGAAATATCAACTCTAAAATAAACCTGAATGAACATAAAAATGCTTTGGAACCTAACGCACAACATCTAGAAGTCTAGGCTAGAGATGTATTCCGACGTCGTAAAACCTGGTAACTATTGTTTTCATCGAAGGTTGGGTGATTCCTCCTCTTTGATACGACAAGTACCAGTATGGAATTATGCTCCCCATACCGTCGAGTATATATTGGGAGACCACAATAGGCTGATATCCTTTATCCTTAGGAAGCCGTGTCTACCACCCTATCGATCGCAATGCACTGAACATAGCATTCAGGAAGATTGAATTCCGTACATAAAGTCCTTGGTAATTTCTCTTTAATTTACCACCATGGTGTATATTGCAGTTTTGCGATTGGTTTGGTAATCCCTCTGTCTAGACTTCTAGAGTAGTCTCTTTCATTCTTTTTCGACTCTCTAAAAGAAAAGGTCCATCTGAGCACTTGTCACTTCAAGCTCATTATAAATCAAAGGTGACTAGAGTCACCTTTATCTTTTTTCTCGACTCTTAAAAATTGAAAAAGAAAGTTGTGTCAAGGCATCATAAAATTTATTTAATTCGGAATAACATTTCCCCCTTTTAAATTTTGAGTTGATCAAGTAATCCACAATCGTGGAAGTCAATCAAAACCCCGTTGTTCGCGAAGACTAGTGAGTCAACCGTCTTTGAGTCTAGAAATAAAATCATTCCGGGAAAAACGGTCTCGTTTAACTGGGTCGAAATCTCTTGGTTTATTTGAAACTTGTGTTTCAACATCATCAGAGACTCCAGTTACTCCGATTACTTCTGGTACATCTACCTTTACAGAAGAAGTTCTGCAGTTACAAGAGGACATTAGAACTGATCCTAGTGTAACGGTAAACACGTCTATCCCTGAACCAGCTCCATCTAGGGCTGATTTAGAAGGTGTCACCCCTACAGTATTTGTCACTACAGAAACTATACCTTCTTCGGCACTGGAAATATTTTACGGACCTGACAGTCTACCTCTTCCACCTGGACTGATTGATATAGAAGAGATTGTAGAGGATCTTCCATCCAGTACCCCATTGCATTTTGGAACTAGGATCCACCTATATCCTTCTACTACAGAGGTTAGTTCTTTTAATCACCCTTCATCGCAAGTTCCTGTCGAATCGCTAGGAAATCTTTTGGATAGACTAAATATGTCTGAACAACCATCAACATCTAGGATTATGTCATCTAATATAGTAGCAGCAAAGCCTCCTTCTACTACTCTGACAATGTTCCCTGGTATATCATCTGTCCCAACTAGTTCTCAACAACTAGATGGAGTCCACCCAGGGACTGTTTCGACAGCATGGTCTGTTCGTATTTGTTCATCCGGAATCTTATCTAGAATTTCTTATGTTGAGACTCAACAAATTGATCTTTCACATCATTATTAATTTGGGCAGTCCAGTCTCCAAAGACCAATTTATCCTTTTAACACTGGATTGCTGCCATATGGGGGGCAGTATGCCTTTTCATTGTTCCCTCCGAGAGAACAACCATGTGAGAGTTCACAACAAAATTTCGGTCAAACTAGAATTGCATCCAGTGGTTGGGTACCAATACTGCCTCAACAACCAAGAGTTGTATATTCAATGCAACCAAATCAACCTGTGTCGAACATTCCCACTACACCTGCTATTGTGACGGTGTCACAAGTACAAGCACTTCCTGTTATATGTCAACCTCAAGTCTCTCAGGTCGTAATACAACAGCCTCTTGTCTCCATGGCTCAATCACAACCTCATATTAGTGCCTCCTTAATTGGAGCGACTCAGGCTCAAACGAGTATTATCACCCTTCATCTTGGTCAAATATCCAATATTGGACAATAGCAAATGGTCCAACAACCATGGCTGGTATAATATCAACAACCACAATTCCAGCAAGCTTACCGAGGACCTGAGCAACAAAGCTTTGCAGGTAATGGGCAACCGTATTTTCAAAACAGCTACCAACAATCATGTTATAATGGTTATTCCCATCAACCTTATCAAAGTTATCAACATTAGATACATTATGCTGGTATGCAAAGACCTACTGCTCAGGCAATCCCATCTTATCCTGGGTATGCTTCGCCAAACTTGAATCAATAGTTGCCTTTCGTAGCAACTTTAGAATTACCATATCTAAACCGGCTAACAAATGATCCAATTGCTTACGCCCCTTGGTGGCCAGCGATTCCTCATAAACTTCCCTCAGATATTCCTAAATTCAATGGAAATTCGGGTGAAGATCCATCGAATCACATAATGACCTTTCATTTCTGGTGTTCATCCAACACCCTCAACGATGATTCGATTAGGCTTCGCCTTTTTCAACGAACGCTAACTGGTCTGATAGCAAAATGGTACATCGAATTGCCTAGAGCTTCATTCAATAATTTCAGCACCCTTGCCACTACCTTTTTAACCCACTTTCAGTTACCCATAAGGCACGAAACAAGAACGGAGCTCCTTACCAATTTTAAATAGACAACAACCACTCACATATCTGATCATATTCATGAGTGACGATGTCGTCGTCGAATGGTAAAAACATATGTTCCTGATCAGCTTCTAGCTGAATGGTTTATTAGGTCGTTGTTACCTTCTATTACAGAAGATGTGGCCAAGGGAGGAGTTGTCACTGAAGAGCACGTCATTGCTCGTGCATAATATCTAGACTTGATCTATACTCAGTCTGGCACGCTCTATGACAAAATTCCTGACGCTCCTAGACCAAAATTTTCCATTCCTCCCCCTCCTAAATCAAACAAGGACACTCATGCCAGCGATGGCATGATTAGCACCTCAAGTACACAAACCGCAAAGGCTCCATCTGGTAAGGCCCTTGCAGTTTATAGTAAAAAGGCAAATGAAAAATTTCTTGCCTTGGAGGTTAATGCCATGTCATTGCACAAAGGCAAAGAACCAAAGCAACCAGGGGGCAAGAACAAAGGGAAAAACAAAAAGAAGAAACAGGAAGATTTGACTCCTGAGAAACCTTCTGGGAAATTTTGTAGCAATCAATTTTCTTGGCCTGGGCGGCAAACCCAAATCAACACTCATCAAGTGTTTGGATAGATAGGTCTCTAGAATATGGCACCTCTTCAGATCCTTGGTCACGTATACATTCTACAGACGAAGGAATCATTCAGTCAATGATGATAGGAGAGGCACCATGGGAAGATTACCACCATCATTCCCATCTTCAAGATAACGACGAAGATTATTCCAGTGACCTTAATCATCCTTCAGTTTTTTATTTTCTATCAAATACTGTAAATACGGTGGATTCTGAGCGAAATTTGTCCAATATTGAAGAAACTATCGCCATAAATATCTCGACCAAACCTAATGTTGTAGAGAATATTCATGTTGGCAAATCTTGTTCTCCTTCAAAACTGGAAATATATTGTGCTCTCTTTCACGAATTCAGAGATGTCTTTGCGTGGTAATATGAAGAAACGTTAGGCATTGACTCGAGCATCGTTGAACATGAAATCAAGATGTCAAACCAGTAAGACAGTGGCTTTGACAGGTTCACCCGAAGAAAGCCACTACCATCAAGGCAGAAGTTGAAAAAATTTTACATGCTGGTTTCATTTACCCTGTTCCTCTAACTGATTGGGTATCGAATATTGTTCTTGTTATGAAAAAGAAAGGAACGATTAGAGTGTGCGTTGATTACAGGGATGTAAATCAAGCTTGTCCGAAGGACAACTACCCTACACCCTTCATCAACCAAATAATTGATGAATGCACCGGATGTGAAATCTTTTCATTCATGGATGGATTTTCCGGATACAATCAAATAAAAATCTGCCCTCAGGACCAGCCGAAGACTGCATTTATATGTCCGCGGGGCACATTCACATACCGTAAAATAACTTTTGGTTTAAAGAACACAAGGGAAAATTTTCAGAGGGCAATGAACTATGCCTTCCATGACATTAAACACATCGTTAAACCATATCTCGATTATCTACCAGCTCATTCGCAAAAGTGGACTGATCATCCGCAGCATTTGAGAGCTATACTTCTACGTTGTCGACAATACAAGATACGACTCAATCCACACAATTGTGTGTTTTGTGTCGGTTTTGGTTGTTTACTTGGTTTCGTAGTTTCTAAGGATGGGATTCGACTTGACCCATGTAAGGTTCAGGCAATCATCGACATGCCTCCACCTTTAAATTTGCTTCAGATTCAGAAACTATAAGGGAAAGCAAACTTTCTAAGGAGGTTCATTCCAAATAACACCGAACTTGCTAAAGGTTATACGCATCTTTTGAAAAAAGAAGTGTCGTTCAACTGGGATCAGGTTGTGCAAGCTTCCTTTGATGCTTTAAAGGAATCCCTAATAAAAGCATCATTAATGTACACTCTTGACTATCAAAAAGACTTTAACCTGTATCTAGCTGCAGCAGATACAACCATCATAATGGTTTTAGTACAAGAAGAGAATGGAATCGAATGTTCTGTCTATTATTTAAGTTGAAACTTAAATGATACAGAAAGCAAGTACTCCTATGTTGAAAAGCTGGCTCTAGTGGCTGTTCAAGCAGTACAGAGATTTCGACACTATATCCTCTTTCGCAAAACTACAATTTTGTCAGATTACAACCCTATGACCTACATTCTGTCATGTCAATTACTAGGGGGAAAATATTCAAAATGGATAGCCATTTTGCAAGATTTTGATCTGGAATTCACAAAATCCAAATCAAATAAATCTCTAGTTTTCACGGAGTTACTATGCGACCTCCCATCGTCGTCCAACGATTCAACATATAAAGCAACAATCATGGATGAATCTCTGTTTCTGATATCGTTAAGCGATCCATGGTATGGAGATATACTGATCTATCTCCAAACCCAAACATTTAGGCCTAATACCTCTCATTCCAAACCACGACGTACTTGATACCAAGCCAAAGACTACATGATCGTCAGTGATACACTTTACCGTCGTGGTATCGATACAGTTTTGCGAGGGTGCCTTACGCATGAGGAGACCAAAAAAGTCCTGAATGACTGTCATTCAGGTGCTTGTGGGGGCATCCATTTGGTTACGCTACAGCACAAAAGATCTTACGAGCAGGTTACTTCTGGCCTACTAGATTCAAAGATTGCATAATAGCAGTCAAAAGTTTCCATGCTTGTTAGATCTTCGACCGCAAAACCAAACTACCACCCACACCGCTGCATCCAGTAGTTGTTGTTGGGCCATTCACCAAATGTAGCATAGATTTCATGACATGTAACCCCACCTCGGCCGGGGGTAATGGGTATATCATAGTCGTAATTGACTATTTTACAAAATGGGCTGAGGCAATGCCTACATTAAACAACAACGGCGAAATGGATGCTCTTTTCTTTTTCAAACATGTAGTCTCTAGGTTTGGTGTTCCACAAGCTATAGTCATATATCACGCATCGCATTTTCGCAATCACATGATGGTTGAATTGGCTGCAAAAATAGGATTGTCACACGACAGTTCTACTCCATATTATCCACAAGTTAACGGACAAGTTGAGGCCATCAACAAAGTCCTGAAGCGCATGTTGCAAAGGATGATTGGGGCCCACAAACGGAATTGGAACTTAATCTTGTACTCAACTTTGTGGGCATATAGGACATCGGTGAGAAATGCGACTGGATTTACACCCTTTCAGTTGGTGTATGGCCTAGAAGTGGTCTTATTGATTCAGTGTGAAATTTCATCTCTCAAGCTCGCAGTCGATCTACTTCTCGAAACTTTGGAGGAAGAGGCTCGTTTCTTGGAACTAATCCGATTGGATGAAACCCGTCATGATGCCGCTTTGGCTAACAAAGCTCATAAGAAATGTGTCAAGGCACAATTTGAAAAAAATGTCAAACCCTGTGTCTTCTCGGAAGGTGACCTGGTCTTGCTTTATGATTAGGACTCCGATAAAGTGGGAGCAGGTAAGTTTGAACCATTGTGGACGGAACCCTACATTATTAAAAGAGTATTAGAAAAAGGAGCCTATGAGCTAGTAGATTACGATGGGATTCCACTGCCGCAACCCCAGAATGGGTTGTATCTTAAGCGTTACTATGCTTGATTAAGTGTAGTAATCGCTTTATATGCTTTTGTTACGTTTTTGTTTTCGTCAAGAGTTATCATTTTGGTTAGGTAATCCACTTTGCATTTGTTGCATATGTCGAATCTTTTGGAAACATTCGTTGGGTATGCCGATGGAGCTAGTCGTAGAACGCGGAACCTATATTCTGCAGCCTGAGCCATTTTTGCTCCAAGAGGTGAGTTAGTGAGTTTCAGGGGGATATGTATTGGTCAATCAATGAAAAACATCATTGAGTACAATGCATTGATCGAACTTCTCTCTAATGCCATTTCACATAGCATACGTCAACTTGTTGTCAGGCTAGATTCGCAACTCATCATTCTACAGCTTACTGGCGTCTATTTCGTTTGGAATCCAGCTATCTATCGTATGTTCCTAAGAGTCAGGACTTTGGAAAGGCAGATTGATTATATTCAATATCGACAAATTTCCATAAAATTAAACACATTAACTGATTCATAGGCAAATTATGTGTTAGATAGACATTTGCAGCATTTATAAAGGAAAAAACATTTCAATTAACATTTGCATCAGGATCACATAACCTAACTGAAATAAAGCTCTGAAAATAAAAAAATATATATAGTTGTTTATAGTTTTTACAGAATTTTTTGTGTCCAGGACAAAATCGGTAGTACGACCCAAAAACTCAAAAATGTGGAAAAGCACCCTAAGCTAATGGTGTTGGTGATAGCAAGTCACTGCCTGCGCGATCATACATAAGAGCCTAGTCCATCGACTTGGCATGCCAGTGGTATGGCGCTGTAATCTCAGAGGTAACTCGTCAGTCCTCACATCCTGAATACCAAGGGTGAGACCCTCGATCTGATCCTACAATACTGCAAGGGTCTCCGCTATGTCCAGATCGCGAAGGATAGCCTTCCCTACAGCCTCTCCTACTGGAACGGCAGTTGCTACCCTTGGGCATGCTGCTGGTCGCACTGGCCCAACATTTTCACACTTATATGAGTTTGATTAGTCTTGATAACATTTAAGAAACACAAGAATATTATAAAAACCAATAAAAAAAGACATGGTCAGATCATTTTACCCATAACACTCCACTGCTCGCCAGCCGGTAGCACCAAATCTGGGTCGCCTCGGAAATCCATCCCAACGTATGGATACTCGGTGAAGACCATCTCCTAACGGTCGAACCACTTAAAGAAGGAATCAGAGAACGAAATCTGTGACTGGCCAACATGTCAGGCCATGAGGTCAACCCATCTCTGCATCCGTGGTTCCCTCGGTGCTGGCAATCCCAATGAAATGTATTGTGGCTACATCAGTGGAATCCTCTCCAAGGCGAAAGCAGTCAGAATGGAACCATAACCAAATTTCTTGGATCTTCCATTCTTCACCTTGGAAAGTTGTTCTTTTATAACCAGGAGTACTGCCTCACACTAGTTGAATACCTTTGGTTCCAGGCATTCTAACGTGTACGACATATATGATCTGTTAGCCAAATGAAGAGCCGCACTACCAGCCAATCTAGCAAAGGTGAATAAAATAGTCCTCAAGGACCAGTCTGTGACATCTTGAATACTAATCTTTCCATCCCTGCTCAGCTGAGATCCATCTCTACAAAACTGGCGAATATAATCCCTCATGGATTCACCCCTACGAGCGGATCCTGATAGTGAGAGAGGGGCACCACGCCTCGATAACCCAGTCAAAAAGTAGATATCCTCAACTGTCAAAGGAATGGATTTGCCTCTTATCTAGAACACCTGGTTGGTGGGATCCCATGCATCGAGAAGATATTGCAACAAATTGATTTGTTGCCTCGTGTTGAATATGTGGAAGAATTTGAGCAAACCACAATTTCGCAATGCAGTAACCGTACCTGGATCATGTAAGGCAATGATGTCCTCTTCTTCATGCTTGTGTTCACGCCATGTAGCGATCATCTTGATCCGATGAATCTCTGAAACACAAACAAAAGATGAATTAGGATCCTGATTTGAGCAAAAACAGGAAAAAATTTCATGAAAAACACTACACAAACTTTCCCTTCTATGCCCATCGCACCCTACCTGTGTATAGGGTGAGATGCATACTGAATGGCCAATGGCCAGCTCAATATGCATCGCAATTTTCGATGCAGACTAGGTGCAATGGGGAGAGAATGAATTCTTCAAACCCCTGGGGCCTAGAAGAACAGGAAAACTTGCTCAAAATTAGAAAAGGATGGAATGAAATTGAAGAGGTCAGGGTTAGCTCCTACCTAGTCCTGACAACGCGAAGAATAGTCCACCAAATATCCTGAAATAAGCTGATGAAATCTGAGGGGGAAAACACCTCTAGAGCTCCAACAATCCCAAATTTAAATGAAATGGTAAAAATGAGAGGTAAAACTGCTTTTATGTTACCATTTACGTAATTCAAGTAAAATGTTAGTTTTAAACTCATTTTTCAAGCATGCATTTGCATTTCTAATCAATTTGATGGAGTAATTGAACAAGTTGTACGTCTGTCGAAAGAATATAGTGTTAATGGTAAATTGAACATCTCTAACTATTAAAGCGAGTAATGTTTCTGCAAAGTTCAAGCTCGTTAACAAATAAACCTAGCAATGAGCAATGTTATCGCAGGGTTCAAGCTCATTAAAAAAAATCCTGCCACTGAGCATAGTTTCTAAAGATTCAAGCTCATTAAAAAATGAATCCACCCTCAGTAAATAACCTTCGTGATTGCCTTGCTATCAACCTTTTGAGCCTTGGTTGTGTTCTAATCATCACCCCATTCTTTTGGCCGATCATACGCTTCCACTTGATTGTTTACCCTTTTGAGGAACAGCTGCAACGAGTGATTCTGTTAACCACCCTCTTTAGACTGTTGTGTTTGAGAAGTTCCAAACTTACCTGGAACCAGTTGTTACCCGAAAACATCACTCATTCCTAAAAAACGACTCTATTTTAAGCTCTTTTTAGACTCATAAAATATGAAAAGATTGCCGAGCTACTGGAATTTCTAGCTCATTAAAGTAAGGGAAAGCACCATCCCTCCTCTACATTTTAATCTTTTTGGACCTGAGGGATCATTCCACAAAAAGATCGAGCGCTTGTCTTTTTCAGCTCGCTAAAACTATCAAAAAGTCATCCCTTTCGTATTATTTTATACTTTTTCAGACTTAAGGGATTATGCCACGAAAAAGGACTACTGGAGTTTCCTTTTCATCCCTTTTCAAACTCTCTAAACATGAAAACGACCAAGTTATATTTGTCATTAAACTCGTTAAAACAATAGCGACAAACTTGTCCATCGGACAAGATCGAGTTTCACTGTCGCTAGGCTCGCTAAAACATAGCGACACGTTTGCCCGAAGGGAAAATTATAGAAAGCATATGTTATCCTCCTCAAGCTTGACAAAAATAAAGAGGTACTAGTTAGCAATGACCGGGGAAAAAGGGAAGAAAACTTGAAGAACTTCATTGGTAGTAGGTCGCTCTTGAACATGACACTTTCACTCCATCACCATGATTGAGTTGGGTTGGGTTATTCCGTTCACCGGTCACATCACCATTGGTCCTCCGTACCATCCATTTTTGGGGTTAATGCTACCAATCCATTTCAGTGTCGCCGATATGTTCAAGAGAAGTCATTCAAAGAATTCACCAACCCAGCTAATGCCTCATCCACTGCAATACCTTCACTCTCCATTTTTCATGACCGCCATTCCTGAACCTTGTATCATCAAATCGTTTTCACCTCCAGAAAATAATTTGCTTCATTTTGTGTCATAGATGTGGGATTCATTAAGGCCCTCCTATGACAGGTCACTTCTTGTCGACATCAGCTCATTATCCAAGAAGTTGACTTAGGAACAACCCTTTCAGTACTTTGAAGCTTGCATGCCTCAAAGGCAAGTTTCTCACTTCCAGCGATAGGTTTACATCAATGGCCTTCGACCGAAAGATTTTGCGTGGTGTTCGACATCGAATCATATATTCACACCACGTGAATTGTATTGTAGTCCCTTGAGGGTCATTATCATTATCGGTGATTCCTCTCACACCTATTAACAACTTACATCATTGGCTGGTAATCAGGCGATGTATTTCCATGTTCGACTTCAGAACATCTTTTCACATGGATCAACTTGCACATTGGGTGAAGATTGAACAAGTTTGAAGACCTCGTATCTAGTTTCATCCATCAGGGATACGAAATATTCAGGAAAATAAAGACATAAAATGTACGCCATAGCTGCACAGATGATCATCCAAGCTAAGGGATGATGGCTCTACAAGAATCACCAGTCTGCAATAGCAGACAATTTTCTATCCTATACATGAAAATGAATTTATAAAGCTAAGCATGGGAATGCCTGCCTCAATTAGATCATGAAAATAATATGAAGATAATGTATTGTATTGTATCTTATTACAGGTCACCTTCCAATTTGAAAAACCTCGGATCGTCATGATAAAGCATTTCACTCGACATCAGAAGATTTACGACCTCATGCTTTAGGGGGCAACTGTTATAGACATATTTGGGCATTGCAACCCCAATCACATATGTTGATAAACCAAGGGCTCTTAAACCCCTAAAAGTGTTGTTTCATACCCTAAAGGATCATGGTCAACTGATTACATCATTTCCCAGAAGTTCCACCTGAAAAACCACTCAGAACTGGCCAAAACTGACCCATACAGACTGCTCCATGTTTAGGGTGCGATGCATACTGGCTGCTACACTAGCCAAGTGCAATGCATACTGAAAGAGCCTTCTGTGGGATGCGATGGGAGAGAGTAGACAAATGGCAGAGACAGTTTGATAAGTGGAAACCTAGTGAATCTTCTAGAAACTTCCCATATGACACTTGCCTCTCTGAATTCGCACAGGGATGAGTAAGAGATCAAGAAATCTCCAAGTGGAACCAAGAACTATCAGTGAAATGACGCTAATCAAAAACCTAGAAGCTGACACACCCCTCTGCAAATATCTATATATAGATCCCTCATCACAGAGATCTAGAGGCTGGAATTTGGTAATTTGTAAGGAAGTGTTGTTGGTTTCTCTTTGAGACATTGTATTGTTGGGTGATCTTGCTTTTCATGAGGTGAAAAGGGATTTCATGCTGGGATGATGATGATGGATTAGATAGCTAGGTTGTAATCCTCTCTTTTACTTCTACTATCAATAAAGTTATTTGAGTTTTCCTCCATATACTTTTGTATTTGTGAATGCAATTGTATGGTTAATGTACTTCTGATTCCGCATTGTTTATGGTATCATAGATCTCTATGCTTTGATGGTGTTTTGTTGCTTTGCCTCTACAGGTGTTCTTTAAAGCGGGACAAGTGAGAAATGAGTGACAAGTTCTATCAAAGGAGAGAGGAAACAAGCAAGGAGCCAAGTGAAAGATTGAGTTTGGTGCTCTCTTCTTCTCTCTTATCTATCATACATAAAGGAAAACACAAGTTACTTTGAATTGTTTGTTTCTAAGATAGCTATCGTCTTAGTGGGACTAGCAGATCAAATGGACACTAGTTTTCCCGGAAACACACACACTTCACAAATACTCATTGCTATGTTGCAACATGCTACCTCATAACTGCATGCACTCATTTAATAAGCTTAGTGATATAATAGAATATTTTTCCACCATTTTGATTGTGAAGCCCTTGATAAGAAAATGTTATAACAATGGAAGGCCCCACATGAATCTCTACCGTAATTTTGGGTGCACTTTCGTCGTCTCTCTTTTGAAGCTTTGAAAAGTAAGATGAAGTTCCAATATCTTTGGGAAATATATGAGTATGTATGTATCAAATCACTCTATCCAAAAGTGAAGAAAAAACTCAAACCCCGCTCAGCATACTTCGGTGATGGAGTTACACAATCACAAGCGGACACAGTTTCTGTCACAAGTGATTGTCCGCCTTCCCCTTATCAAACAACTCCACCCCCGTAGAGTGATGTGGGAGAGCATGCACATAATTATGTTCAACTGTCACATCCTCCCACCCTCACTACTCTTAATTTCTGCACAGAATTTGGTTGGGAAGCACATGGGTTGTCATATGCACTTGTTACCTCAACCTCCATCTTTGTGTTCTATTGATCCTCTGGATTGTACTGTTTTGTATTATTCTATTCTAGACTCCACACTTATTATGAACAAGGATCAAGCTATCAATGGAGTTGAAGTTGCATCACCAACCTGCGTTGTCATTTATGATGAGTATGACTGGGAATCTGAACATGAACCCGTGGTGAAGGATGACCACCTTCTATCCACACCTCCTCTTTTTCCTAACATCTTTAGTGATGATGCGATATCTGATTTTCCTTGTGAAAATTCATCCCCAGATGCATATACTTCCGATCATTTGTAGAACACACCCGATGTCAACCCATCATTTGATAGAGGAGAGGAAAAATATTTCATTGAGAATCCACTTGATTTTTCATCCACTTTTTCTGGAAACGCAAAGGGTGAACATCCTTGCGTCTCATCTACCCCTCTATATGATTCATCAGAAAACATTCCTTTTGAGACCATGGCTGAAAACAGAAACGGTAGAGAAGATGAGGAGAGAATAGAAGGTGCCTTTCCCATCCGAGAGACCAACGGGGACATGAAGATGAAAAACATAAGTCCCTCAGCCTTACCTCATTTCCATGGATTGACCACTGAAGACCCTGATACCTTCCTGTTTGAGTTTGTTGTCCTTTGTCGAACTTATGTCTATACAGAAGACGAGCAAAAGTTGAAACTCTTTCCCTCTACCCTCAAGGATGCAACACTACGCTAGTTCATGGGGTTACCTAGAAACAGTATCACAACTTGGGCTCAGATGCAGCAAGCCTTTTACAAAAAATACCAGGACTACTGTAGGTCAAAGGAAACAAAGGGAGAGATCTTTCGGATGACCATGGGAAGTGATGAGTCTTTAGAAGACTACGAGGAAAGGTTCCAACTTAGCTATAAACGGGGCAGGTGCACGCTTGACCCTGAATCTCTGAAGCTGGTTCTGCTCCGAGGAGTACCCGAAGACCTTCTAGATACCCTCCATCTGCTAGCTAGAGGAGACATCTACCAACTACCTTATGAGGACATAAAGACTGTGTTTAGAAACCACTCCACGGCAGCCCGGAAATGAGGTAGGGGGAATCCACTCTCAGCTAGTACCACCTTCTCCAAGAATGAGTTTGCTAATCAGATAGAAGACCTCAAAAGTGAGATGAGACAGACCATTGCCATGCAACTGGATACTTTCCAAATCCAACAGAAGAAAGAGGAAGCTGAGAGGGCTTTGGCCATTTTTTGTCCCAGATGTACAAGGAAGCATCCTAAGAACGAGTGTCCATTGCACTCAGTGGAGGTATGTTTCATTTGTGAGGAAGACCACCCCATAAACCAGTGCCCAACCTTACCTGGACTTAAAGCCATGTACCAAGGGGCTGAAGGGGCCACTGAGCCACTTTACTTCCTTAACCAAAGGAGGTCGCATGGGTCCAGACCTTACCAGCAGGGGATGCAAGGAACATACCAAACTTATTACAACCCCAACCAATCTGCTCACATGCCTTCTTGGGGGCCCCTTGCTCATCCTTCCTAGTCCATACCTCTTCCTTGGTCTTATCCATCTCAATACCATACTCAACCTGCTGCTCATTCGTTTCACTCTCATGTCCAGCCACAACCTCAGTGGAATGCACCTCAACCGGGGTGGAGGCCCCAATACAACTCTCCTCCTGCTATTTTGCCTCCACCTCCTACTCAACCACAACCATTACCTCCTGCTCCTCCAAGACAACCCAGATGCCTGCTCAACCGAACCCGAACCCCAACAATAGACAGGCCCAGCAGGTATACACTGGAGAGACAACATGCCCTACCTATGTTGTGGAGATTCAGGAGATCAACCTACGATCCGGAAAGGTCCTTCCAGATCGTCAGCCTCCTCCTCCGGAGGAAGAGGAAGGGAAACAGGAAAGTGAACCCAAAGCCATTCCACCCTTTCCTGAGAGACTAACAGTAGCCATGCAACCAAACTTAGAGGACACTGAACTTCTGGAGAACTTAAACAGTTGTGTGTGAAAATCCCACTTCTCCAGGCCATAAAATATGTACCAATCTACAACAAATTGATCAAGGAGAAGTGTTTCAGGCACCCAGGTAGGCGCAAGAGAGATGCCCCGACTATCAATGTCATAGGACAACTGTCCGATCTGATGTTGGGACAAATAATCTGTCCAAAATATTTGGATCCTGGGAGTCCTGTAGTAGATGTCCACATCAATGGCACCATAATCCCCCACACCCTGATCGATCTAGGGGCTGCCATCAATGTGATGACCAGGGACACTATGCTCAAACTCAACCTTCAGAGTTCCTTAAGAAAGACCTCGACAGTACTGCAGTTGGCAGACCGCTCCACCGTGACTCCCGAAGGGATTGTGGAGGATGTCCTGGTCTTTGTTGATTCTTGGGAGTACCCTGCGGACTTTTTGGTCCTTCAGCCAAAGGCAAAACTCACTGGATACCCCCTCATTTTTGGAAGGCCTTGGTTAGCTACTGCGGATGCTTACATCAGTTGTCGAGCTGGAAGCATGACCATCAAGAATGGGCCTATGTCCAAATAGCTAGTCCTATACCCTCCTGCCCAACCTCTGTTAGAACATGACTTACCACTCTGGTTGGAGGAGGGAGATGAGGGTGAAGTCTACTCTGCACCATTGTGCACAGTAGAAGCTGCCAGGGGAGGTCCTCTGACCAAGGATGACTTGATCGAGAATTTGATTCAAAATCCACCTCCCAGTGCACTATCGTTAGAGGAGTTAGTGGAAGGTACCCAAGCTAGCGCTTTAGTGGACCTCTGTGTGGCCGATCCGACCTCACCCAGAGTTAAAAATGTGGAATTTGGCCCTGAAAGAACCTTAAAGATCAGCTCATCCCTATCTTCCTCTCAAGAGAAGGAGCTCTGTATCTTATTGAGCCACCATTTGGATGCCTTCGCTTGGAGCTATAAGGAAATGAAAGGAGTCCACCCTTCAGTCTGTACCCATCACATTTACATTAAAGAGGATTGTAAACCAGTCAGGCAGCCTCAAAGAAGAATGAATCTAGCCCTTAAGGACATCGTTAAAGAAGAATTGCAAAAGTTGTTGGATGCAGGATTCATCTACCCCATCTCGGATAGCGAATGGGTTTCTCCCCTGGTGCTTGTACCCAAGAAAAATGGGAAGTGGAGAATCTGTGTAGATTATCGAGAACTTAACAAAGCCACCAAGAAGGACCATTTCCCTTTGTTGTTCATAGATCAAGTGCTAGATGGGCTGGCAGGGAAGAAGTTCTTTTCTTTCCTAGATGGGTTCAGCAGGTATAATCAAATCCAAATCAGCCCGGAAGACCAAGATAAGACCACCTTCACTTGTCCTTGGGGAACCTTTGCCTACCGGGTCCTTCCCTTTGGGCTATGCAATGCTCCTGCCACTTTCCAGAGAGCAGTATTGAGCATATTTGCTCAGCTAGTTCACGATTCGGTGGAAATCTATATGGATGACTTTACTCCTTATGGGTCTAACTTCCAAGAAGCATTGTCTAACTTGGGAAAAGTTTTAACCAAGTGTATTGAGATGAACCTGTCCCTCAGCCCTGAAAAATGTGAATTCCTGATGACTGAAGGAACCGTATTAGGTCATACCATTTCTCAACAAGGATTATAGGTGGATCCTAACAAAATTGCTATCATCCAAAAGGTTCCACCTCCTCAAAAAGTAAGAGATGTTCGGAGTTTTCTAGGCTTAGCAGGATATTATAGAAGATTCATTAAAGATTTCAGTAAGCTAGCCTCGCCATTGTTTGGCCTCTTAGGGAAAGATGTTGAGTTTAAATGGACTAATGATCGTCAAGGGGCTCTGGATGAGTTGAAAGATAAGCTGGTGTCCGCCCCGATCTTGAGAGGTCTAAACTGGGCCCTACCTTTCCACATCCACACCGATGCCTCGAACAGAGCCATAGGGGTAGCCTTAGGACAAGTTGAGGAGAAACTACCATATGCCATATACTTTGTCAGCAAAAACCTGTCCAAGGCAAAGATGAACTATACTGTAACCGAAAAAGAGTTCCTGGCTGTAGTCCACTCCCTAAACAAGTTTAGACACTACATCACTGGTTATCAAACATTCGTACACACTGATCATGTTGTGATTAGATATTTAATGAATAAGCCTGATGTAAATGCTCGTATCATTAGATGGTTACTCTTGTTGCAACAATTTGATTTGACCATTGTGGACAAGACAGGTAAGGAAAATGTTGTCGCTGACTTTCTGTCTAGGTTGGATTTGCCTGCAGGTGAAGAAGGGACAGTGGATGACCAGATGCCAGACGAACACCTATTTGCTATTTCAGTACTCTTTCCATGGTTTTTTGATATAGCAAATTACTTAGTCTCAACACAGTTCCCTCCACACCTATCCTCAAGAGAGAAGAGCAAAATTGTGAGGAAAAGTGCCCCATTCACTTGGATTGGGGGAAACCTGTTTAAACTTGGCCCAGATTAGATCTTGAGGCGTTGTGTTAGGGAGGAGGAAGTTTTCGACATCCTCCTGACCTGTCACGATGGGCCCTGTGGAGATCACTTTGCATCAAAAAGGACTGCCTTCAAAATTCTACAGGCAGGCTACTATTGGCCCACTCTTCATCAAGATGTCAGAAGATACATCAGCCAATGTGACCAATGTCAAAGGATGGGGAAACCAACTCCAAGGGATGAAATGCCCCTCCAACCTCAAGTGACCTTTCAGCCATTTGATAAGTGGGGCATGGATTTTGTGGGTCCTATCAACCCTCCTTCAAAGCAAAGGTCTTACATCATTGTGTGCACATACTACTTGACAAAGTGGGCAGAAACCAAGGCAATCAAGGCAGCAATAGAAGGAAAAGTGGCTGAGTTTTTAAGGGAAAATATCTTCTATAGATTTGGCTACCCAAGAGAGCTAGTCATCGATCAAGGAATTCAGTTCATCTCTAATCTGATTAAAGACCTACTCGCTCATCACAAGATCAAGCACAGAACCTCCACCCCTTATCATTCGCAAGATAATGGGCAGGTGGAAGTTACTAATAGATCGCTGGAAGAGATTTTGACTAAAGTGGTGAGCAGCAGCAGGAAGGATTGGGCAGATCGCTTGGTTGAGGCCACCTGGGCCTACAACACCACTTGGAAAACTACAACAGGTTTCACACCTTATGAGCTGGTCTATGGGAAGAAGGCTCTGTTGTCCATAGAATTCGAGTACAACACATTGAGGGTGGCAACTCAGCTGGACCTAGATCTCAGCCATGCACAATGGGAAAGATTACTGCAGCTGAATGGATTAGATGAACAGAGAATGCAGGCCCTCCACTCAGAAGTAGTTCAACTCTAGAGGAAGATATGGCATGACCGGTACCTTAATTAAAAGCAATTCCAGCCAGGAGATTGGGCGCTGCTGTATGACTCAAGATACAAGGATTTCAAAGGGAAACTGAGGACAAGGTGGTTAGGACCATATACAGTGGAGAAATGCAACGACAATGGTTCAGTCCTTATCAGGACCATTGATGAAGAAGCCATCCCCATGCTCGTCAATGGGCATCGATTGAAAATCTACAGGAAACCCCTTTCAAGGCAAGAGTTCATTGAAACTTTGGACAAATCAGTGCTGGTAGTGGAGCAGGGCCCTGTCTCTACTCCACCCACACCTTGAGCATCAAAAAAAAAAAAAAGAGGAAAAAAAAAGAAAAAAACAGAGAAATGAAATAAAAAGATCCCTGGGTGAAAACTTCTTAGAGGCGCCCGGGGCAAACAGTGAGGGTGAAAACCTCATGGAGGCGCCCGAGCTGTCTCTCAAAAAAAAAAAAAAAAAACAGGCCTAATCTCTGTGGAATAATCGCAGGTTGCAGGGAATATATTGCAGGCTAGGAAGGTCGCGCAAAACAAGGACAGGGGTCCGCACCAGGCTACAGGACACCCTCACAGACACCTCTCCCATGACCACTCGCCTCTCCTAGGATTTGATCATATTTGGGGGCAGATTTCACCTTCTACAGGAAGTTCTGCCTATTCTACAGGCAATCTATGTCTTCTACAGGAAACATCTTGTAGAACCTTCGGGCAAGCCAAAATCGATCTTGGAGGGGAATCTAAAGGTTGGAATCTGTTTGTTAGGCCTACAGCCACCCCTGTTTCCACCCATCACCATATGGAACCCTGTTCATCTCTTTACACCTCCGTCATCCACCTGGTTATGTGTTCCTGCACAGTCAAACAAGAAACCCTGTTTTCCTCATATTGCCAACAAGAATTTTTCAGCGACAAATCAAGCAATGATGTCTAGCTCACCCTACCTATCAATCTCCATCTGGACTCTTCATAAACTGAATCCATCGTCAGCAATATAACCCTGCTCGTTTAGCTTGCATTCCAGGAGGATAAGCAGTTACAGGACATCCTACAGGAATCCTGTAGCAGCTGATCCCTCTGGGAGACATATTCTGGAAGCAGGAACAACCGAAACCAACAAATGGAATGTGAAAAGGCTCCTCTTGGACGTGAAAAAATCCTCGGCAACCGAAACCAAACAGAGCCTATACATGCAGCGTTAACAACCGAAGGATCGGGTTCCAAAACCCGTGCATACAACATCAAAGAATGAAGGAATGGGTTCTAACACCCGTGCACGAGGCAGCAGCAAGCGAAGGAATGGTCCCGAGACCCGAAGTCTGCATAATGCATCCATGGCCATGCAGGTAAGTGTCTAAACCCATTCATCAATTGCATAAACTATATTTCGAAAGCTGCATGCCTATGAAAATGGTTCGGATTGAATGGGATCGGTGGCCAGTCAACTGGCCACCCTCAGCTAGTTACACAGCTTCATGGGATCCGAACAAGCTCAGTTACGTTCAAATTTGCCGACGAGACGTGCAGCTGACACGTGTGGAGTGTCCAGTCAGGGAAAATTGTCGGGACTGGCAGTGGTGGCGGCGGTTAATGGCAGAAGGGGAGGTGATGGTGGTCAGAGACACGCAAAGAAATGATGGTTGTGACGTTGGATCAACGGTTCGGTCCGGCCACCTCATCCCGTCGCCACAAATTGCACCGCAGTTAAAAGATGCTTGGTTGAAGACTCTCACCACCCTTTGTTCATTCACACTTGCGACGTCCTCAGCCGAAGTACGCGTCCTCTGCGTCCAAAATCTGTTAACCCATCGTCCTCCACCGAGTTTTTCAGCCTGTTTCAAAAAAATCTGCCGTGTACCGGGCTCGTTCAGATGCGCAGTGGCATCCTGCAGAAGCCGTCAAGAGTTCTACAGGAAGAAGCTCTACAGGAAGTACGGCACAGCTTTCTGGAGCAAGGAAGCTTGGACTTTTCTTCGTCGAATTTGGAGTTCCAAGAGAGGTAGGCTCGAAAACACTCTTCCATGCATGGTATGTTTCGAAAAGGTGGTGAATTGAACTGTCTCAAATTGGGGAGTCTGAGAAAAATCCCCCTGTGAGTTGGAAATAGTAGTTTGCCTATGTGTTGCATGATATTTCTCAGTCGTTTTTGTGTCAAAATTCTCCTCCACAGTTCCTGTTAAAAAAGAAAATTCTCCTGTAGGAAAGATACGCAACTGTGAGGGCTAGCCTGTGTATGAAGAATTTGAATTTGCATGTTTGTATGTATGCTGGGAATAAACATTGAGCTCTGTACTCTGTCTGTGGAAACCCAATTTCTTCCTTCATAAACGGACAGCCGAGTTCTAGGCAGAAACAGCCTTAAAGCCAGGGAATTGGTGCTAATTGATAGTTGAAATCCCTTCTCAAAGTTCAGGGGAGAAATCCATAAACAACATTCCCTTTTCTGATCAGAGCATAAAACAGGGCACTCTCACCATGCCAGGGGGGTTTATCAGGAAAGAACCTTCAGATCCCAGCAAGCTGCGTGAGCATCTGGAGGTGGTGGACCTCTTCACCCGCGCCAATTGGATGTCCTTTTGTGACAAAATTCAGGGTCATGACGATGAGATAACGGAGGAATTATTAATGTCCCTAAAACCTGAATCAAAGACACAGGCCACAGTGAATTTTAGGGGTTTGACCCTAGAAGTTACCCCTGAGCTCATCAGTCGTGTTACTGGTCTCCCATTAGGGCTCCCTTGGAGCAAAGAAGAAAGGTCATTGGGCCAAGCACCCAAGAAATCATTCTTCCTGCCTGAAGAACATCCTGTAGAAGACAAGAACAGGGCCCGAAGAACCAACTTACCTCCTCTCTGGAGCGAAGTCAGTTTCCAAAACATGAAATACATTACCTGTGAAGGGAGGTTCAGCATTGTCTATGGCTATCATTTCAGGTTGCTGAGTGAACTAAGACATGGAATGGATTTACCTCCAAAAAAGAAGTTGAGCATCCCCTATTTTCTTCTGCAGTCAATAAGTGAATGTGGTACAAAATTGAATGAAGGGACACCGGATTAGTTAGCCCATCACGGGCTCATCAAACTTTTAGTGGAAGATGCCCTCCACACCTACACTGTCCCCCTCTCTTGGGAAATTTTCCGAAACATGTCTAGAGATGACGATATTAGAATTTTGGCCAAGGAGCTCACCTCATCTAGCAGTGAAGAAGGGGAACACATTGAAGCAGGAGAGAAAACCAGTGGTAAAGAAACACAGGACAGACAAGCAAAAGCAGTACAAAAAGAGAAAGAGGGAAAGGGCCAAATTGTTGAGCCTAAAACAGAGCAAGGAACAACAGCACAAACACCAAGGGAAAAGAGACTGCAGAGGAGAGTAGAGAAGGCAGATACATCCCAAGTAAAGGCTGGCACAACCACAACAGTCACACCAAAACAAAAGGTCAAGACAGATCCTGAAATGGCCGCAATACAGGCAGAAACAGTTGACACAGGGAATTCTACAAGAAGCATGAGAACAGAACAACAAAGGGGGAAATCACCGGAAATATTGGCAAGAGAGGTAGCAGCTGTGCTTGCTGCCTTAAAAACACCTCCAAAACAAAAAGGGAAGTGAAATAGGCAAACCTCCATGTACTTTAAAGCAAGAAGGAGCACAAGGATCAAAGTAGGCAGACCCCAGCCGCAGTCAAAGAGGCCAATTATCATTGAAGACACAACCCCTAAACCAAAGGAAGGGTCTCCTTCAAACATATCCGTCACCTATGAATGAGGAAGCCCAAAAACTTCCACCTAGAGAGAGAGACTGAAGACAATGGACTCAAAGACAATTCTATAGGAAGCTGAGAAATCTCTACAGGAAACTCGGGCTAAGCTAAAAGAGACCGAGAAATTGGAGGAAAAGGCGTCCAAACAATCACAGGAAGAAGAAAGGATAGAGGAAATATTGGAACCAAGCCCTCAACCCAGTTTGGGCTCATACTATACCCTGTTAGAAGCTGGGAAAATAATTCCCCAGAAATTTGCGGTGCCACTATTCCTTGCACTGGAAGAAGAAAGAATTAGGACTCACACTTGGATGAGGATTCCCAAGTCCAAGGGTGTGGCAGACATAGGCCCCCTAGAAGAACAACTCAGGGAGTCAAGGAAAGAATTGGCCATGGTGAAGCATGTGGAAAGTAGTCGGAGGGCCAAACTACAGGAAGAGAACGAGCTGCTGAAACAACAGCTACAACTACAGGGAATCCATAAGGAAGAAGGTCCTCCATTCTAGGAGAACAGTAGCAACAGGAAAAGCCTTCAACAGACAAAGAAACCTTGGATGAGCAACAAATAAAGGATGGGTTGCAGGCTGAGATCGAGGCACTAACAAAACAGCTACAGGAGAAGGAGTTGCAGGTAGTAGAGGAGATACAGTCTCTAAGGAAACAGGTACATGAGAAGGAAGCCCAACTGGCCTGCATGGCCAACTGGGAAATAGAGACCATACAGTGTAGACAACCTGCCAAGTCATACGCTTTGTACCTTAAATATCAATGGTTGCAGTTCTAGATTAACACCTTGGCCCAAAGGGGCACTACTCCATTTCAAAACTACCATCAATGCATGGCTTTATGTGACAATAGCTCATCAGAGGACAAGGCTAAATTATCAGAGTTTTATTTACACAACTTGGCCCTTCTAAACATGAATTCGTGGGATCACAATGCTGTGGTAGGAGATGTGGAACTTATGGCCATGGCCTCTTGGATGAATCATGAGGAAAAAAGGGCAGCAGAGGTCCGAAATATTATGAACAGGGAACTCAGTGAGCCACTAATGATCAGAGCAGAGCCGGAGGATCCCTCAGCATTGATAAGCGCCCACCAACACTTGGCCAACAACCCTCAGGATTTACCAGATTACATTGAACGACAAGCTCAAGCTATTGCCCACTTTGAGGACATGGAGAGACTATTGGGGGATAACTGCCTTCATGCTTGCACAAGGAGGTGGAACACACTGCCCCACAATTTGAAGATAAGAGAATACCACTCTCCAACCAGGATGAGGGAGGCCTTGGCAAGGGTACCCCTCTATAAACAGTCAATGCAAAATCTGCAGGCCAATTGGATCGACCTAAAGTTCAGTCCTTCCTTGCTTTTGGGATTGTTGGAAGGAGTTAAGGAAGAAGAGGAAAACAGGCAGTTGGAGGAAGTGGAAAGAAAGGCACGATTTCATGATCGGGAAGAAGACATCACCTTGCAGGCTTGGGATGTGAGAGAGGTAGTCAAAGCTGTTAGCACTTGAAATTTCACCTCAAGCTGAGAAAGGTAAACCTCAAGGCAACATCAAACCACTTAGCCTCGTAGCTAGCCCTACGGGGCAGGAGAGGGATCTCTCCGGTCTATCTCGGTAAAGACCTTCAATTGGTGAGATGACCAATAGGGTAACACTGATTTTAGGCTAGTAAACTGATCAAAAGGGTTGATTTGGGGTTTTTAGGGTTTTTGGTGGCAAATTGAGGAGATGGCAATTTTGGGTGCGGGAATTGGACACAGTTTCTCCAGGGGGTTCTTTGGGGCGAGATAGGAGACAGTATTGATGCCTTAGATTGAGGTGAATGGATGAGAAAGACAGGTGAGGAGATAAGGATAGCAAACAATAACTTTGAATTCTCCTTAAACAGTAGAAAACATTGAAATTAAACAAACTTAAAAGCAGAGCATGACAGTCATGAGTTCTACTTTAACACTTCATTTGCTTAATGTGCAGAAGGAAAAGAAAGGAAATGATTCACATAACACACTTACAAGCACATAGAGAAACACACCATCAATACATGTAACCACAAGAATCCCAAAAAGGACTGCAAAACCCTGGTCTTCGTTAGCCAAAAATTGCAGAGATACAGTGAATAATACAATGATAGTTTCTCCCTCAAGAGTCCAACCATGAAAATGAGCTAGAAAGTACATAATATAGATCATCTAACATCTTTCCCTGCCTCTAGGGGTCGAGCTCACTATCCTAGGAGTTGTTTCAACCACTTCTAAACTAAGCACTGAAAACTAGGCAGTCAAAACAACTTGCCTCTATAAACTAGGAAACCAATTCATTCATTTAATTTTCACCTATTTCATGAATGAATCTTCTAGAAGAGATACATGAGTGTAAAAGTGTCAAAAAATTACATTATTTACATCAAGGAGGATAACAATCCACTCCAAAAAGTCAAACATGGTCAAAACTGCGTTTTCCTGGGCTGTACAGTGAAATTTTGAGAAACTTGCCTGATAGGTCGCGTGCCATTCCCTGACGGGTCGCGCGCCTTTGAGGGAACTTTTGGGGCACTTCCAGCTGTCCAAATGGGGAAAGAGTAGGCTTGTTGGAAAGGTCTATGAGTCTAATTTTCAACCCAACTGGAATTTCTGAATTTGGTGGTCATTTGCCCCTCCAAAATTGCAACTTCCCAAGACTGCTTTCTGTGTCTCAAAAATGTGGCAGAAAGTCATTTTTTGCTTGTTTTTTGACCTTCTGGAGGCCCAAAACTTCATAAAATCTCTTGGCAATGGATGAGAATGTGTAAGTTTTCATGAAAAATCTGGAAATGCTGAGTTTTTGCAAAATGGAGTTGCCAAGTGAAAGGGTCGCGCGGGGGGTGAGACCCGTTAAAAGGACAAAACCTGTAAATTGCCTGAAAAAACCAAAATTGACCCAAAATGTTCAAAATTTCTTGGGATTTGTGCTGTGACTGAGCTATTTAGTGCCTTTCTCCTTCAAGGAAGCCTCGGCCAAGATGTGGAGGGGATCAGGCCTTTTTCTCCTTGTTTGTGCCTTGGCCAACCGCCTTTGGAACATCTTCATCTTCGCCTTGCACACATGCATCCGCGCCCAATAATGGTTCTTCATGTTTCTCAACAATTTCTTATCTTGGTTGGCCTTAGCCAACAGCCTCTCTAAGTGAGCATTGAGCTGGATAAGCATGGACTCTCGCTCAGCGGGCAATAGATCACCGGGTCTTCTTCGATTCAAGTTGCGGTCACTACGAATCCTCCACAACTCATCAAGAGCTTGCTCATCCTCCAACTCTTTGTTGCGCTACTCTAGATATGAGATTTTCCATTGTGCCCCCTCTAATCTCCTCTGCAATGCATCATTTTCAGCTCTAAGGTGCTGAATGATCTCCTTCGACTCTAGGCTAGGAGAACTGACATCAAGATCAATAAGCTCTATATCTGGAACACCTGATGGCCCCTCATCAATCTTGGGCTGCTTGCCCCTCTATGCTGCCTGTGCTGCTGAAGAAAACGAGGCCCCTTCCACCTGCTGTGGAGATAACACTCGCTGAGCTGATGAAGAAGGCGAGACCCCTTCCACCTGATGTGGAGAAAATACTCGCCGAGCTGCTGCAAATAAGGCCCTTTGGCCTCTCTGATAAGTGACAAGCGGAGGAGAGCTGACATGGCTAGTCCCGGGGATATCATGCTGCTGTGATGGTCCTCCCTCCTCATGAACAATCTCCGGATGTGGTGGTGGTGCTGTAAAGAACTCACGAGAGATGAACTCCTCCCATGAGATGCCCTGCTGAGCCAACTGATGTAAGACCACAAGCTGAATCAAACCATAATGGTAGAGGCTCCTATACTGCTGTGCTGGGCTCTTCCGCTGCATCACGGGCACCATCCTCTCAATGTTCTGGCAGAAGAAAACAGGGATGTTCATCATCCGTACCCGTGTGAAATGCATCAATAGGCGAATATGGTACGAATATACCTGTGAAAATCTGCCCTCACAGGTAAAATAGAGCATGATAAGCCTCATCATGGGAGCATACTCACTCCTGAGAAATCTGAAGGGAAACACACCTGTCAAGTGTCTCATGAGTGCGGGTCTAACGAAAGGCTCAAACTGAACACTGTCCAACACCTTGCGCTTATTCCATACCTCTCCGACATTAGGTATCCCTGTGGCCTGTGCAATCATCTCGGGTGTCAATGTAAAGTCCACCCCGGCAAGGTTGACATGTCCATCATGCAAATGTAAAACAAATAGGCGAGCCAACTCTCTGTGATGCTGAATCCGAGAGATCCTCTCGCAAAACTCATAACAAGACATATACCGGAAACATGAGACTGCCATAGGACAAGCCTGTAAATCTATCAAAGAAGTGGGCTCCTCTCTCTTATGATGACCACCCTTTCCACCCTTATGAGGCCTCCACTGTACCTCAAACTCTGAAGCTGATGCCTGGTCATCACTTTGCTCGTAATTGGTTTCGGTTTCTGACATTGTTTAAGGAGCAAAGTGGCTGAATTGTACTGCTGTTTCTGCTTGGTAAAATGCTGATTAAAATGTTGTTTCAAGGGGACAAGGAGCACGAGGGGAATGTTAGGGGAGGGACATTTTAAAGGGAAAATGGGAATAAATATATAAAACAGGGATTTTCGGGAAAAATCATTGCAAAATCATTGCATATGCATCATTATATAAATTTGTTTACATGGGTATTATGAGAGGTAGGGTTAGGGCTTGATTTTTTTTTATTTTTTAGGGAAGAGGGGTAGGGTTTAAGTTTTCTTTACAAATTTAAAAGGGAAATTTACATAGGAAGACAAGGAAATGAAATGGGAAATGGGGAAAAAATGATTACAAGGGAATACCTTAAAACAGCATAAAACCCTAGCCATTTTTTACAATTTTAAACCACAGCCACATGGAGCTTTTCTCTTGCAAATATAGATCTTTAAAAATGCAATCACGATTTCCTTTGACCATAACAAGCAACAATTTTTAAGTTGGAGGGCCTACCTTAGGCAATTCAGCGATTTTGGTGGTTCCTTGGATGAATTTGCAGGCAGTTTGATAAGGAGGGCGCTGATGAGTTGCGTGCCTCACCCAACGGGTCGAGCGCCACTGACGGGTCGCGCCCGTTAAAAAATTGCATTGTCGGAGGGCGCTCAACGGGTCGCGCGCCTCTGACGGGTCGCGCGCCTGGTCTGACGGGTCGCGCGCCTGTCCAGCTCTCAACTTCGGCCAATTTCTCACCCAATCTCTCTTGCAAGTGACTTAGATGCACAATGAGGCTCGATGGAGGGAGATTGGGCTTTTATAACCTTGATTTGAATTAATTTCATGCCCAAACCCACTTTATAATGTTTTTCTTTGACACTTTATAAACTTGATGTTTTTCGTTTCCTTTTATCCTGAAATTGACTAATTTGATGCTTTTGCTCGATACTTTTTGCAGGGATAACATCTGAGGGATCTTGGCAAGGGAGCTAGGGTTACATGCTGTCCTTTGAAGCCTTTTGAAATTTTACCATTTTTTACAAAATTTCGAAAAATGACCTTGGCTTTAAAAACAGGGTTTTTAAATCCAAGGTGAAAATTAACTGTACAAGATAGAAATTTTCGAAGAAACACCTTGAAAATCATCCCTCTGGCTTGCTGAGCACTTATTGACCTTCAGAGACATGACCTTGAAGACAAACTTGACCAAAACCCTAGACCTAGAATTTTGACTTCAAGACAAGACAAGTAAGCTTTAAAAGAGTTTAAGGACTGAAACAACTTTGATCCAGCAATGCTAAGAGGGGGACAAAAACACCAGCTCCTCCATCAGGGTTATGGCATGCCTAATGGAATGCAAAAATTGACACTGATGAGACACCTACTTATGCAAATGCAAAGAGTTTTGATCACTGATGGAGGGCTACTAGACCGACTCTAACATTGGCTCCAATGGGGATGGTAGCTCCTTGGAGGTAACAAGAACCTTAGACCTCTGGAAGAGCAGACCAGTACTTTATCATCATTGGGCAATGGAGTCAATATTTACACATGTGACCCAAATTTGGACAACTTTATTGACTTTGACAATTGACTGAAATTTGAACTAACATTGACACAAACCGACTCACTTTATGCAGAAAAAATACTGATTAAAACAACTTGAAAAACTCACACCAACTAATCACCAGCTTCAGAAATATAGCCTTCACCGCGGGCCCCAGACTGAAGATGGAAGATCATTTCACACTTGCTGTAGAATGAAAGTAAAATGGTAATTACAATGAGAGTGATTAGAGCAGAAAATGCTCAAGCATGATACCTTTTGAGCAACCGGCCACTCACCGACCCACCGAGACAATCATCACCGTTAATTTCTTTGAGAAGAAAGGCATTTGGACCACGGTATGCTGCAATTTTGTAAGGACCTTTCCACAAGTTGTCGAATTTTCCATGTTTCCCTTTGTCTTCATTTCGGGCATCCCATCTCAGAACAACATCATCTATCTGAAAATCATCTGGCTTTGCTTTTCTGTCATAAATTTTCTTTATGCGCTCCTGCAACTTAAGGGAATTTTGGAGAACCTCCTCTTGTGTCTACTGTAAATGAATCATTTGACTAATCCGCCGTTGCATAGGATCCTCCTCGCCACCAGCTTCTTGAAGCAACTTTGCTACCGGAATACTAAGAGAAGTAGGAAACACTGCATCTGTCCCATAAACCAATTCAAAGGGTGACATACCAATTGACTTCTTTTGACTTACCCGATCATCCCATAATGCATTTACTAACTTTTTGTGCCAGCTCTTCTTATTGATTTCCAGCAATTTCTTTATGATGTTCACTAGAGATTTGTTCGAAGATTCGGCCAGCCCATTTCCTTGTGGATGGTAGGCGGTCGAATGCCCCAAGCTGATGTTATATTTGTAGCAAAAATCAACCATTTTCTTCGACTTAAAGGCTGCTGCATTATCTGTAATCAACTTATGTGGACAGCCGAAACGTGACAATATGTTATTCTCAAGAAAAGAAATAATTACCGAATCCGTGGCCTACCGAGTGGGAATGGCTTCAATCCACTTCGTGAAGTAATCTGTGGCCGTCAAGATCCATCGATGCTGCCCGGAAGATGCTGGGTGGATTTCGCCAATAAAATCCAAGCCCCATTGCTGAAATGGTGCGCTGATTTCAATGGGCTTGAGAGGTAACGGCTGTAATTTCTGCTTTCCTTGAAAAATTTGACATTCATGACAACTCTTAACTGCTTTATATACATCAGAAAACAATGAAGGCCAATAGAAACCAGCTCTTAAGATCTTGTTAGCCGTGGTCTTCCAAAACAAGTGACCCCCACAGTCACCTTTGTGAAAATCCTCAACAGCTGTCTTAGCTTCTTCTTCGACTAAACAATTCAGCAATATGCCACCGGGGTCTTTCCAAAAAAGTGCAGATTTGATGATACAAAATTTGGCAGCCTTTAACTTCAATGTTCTAGCTTTGTTTCTAGGCATCCCAGGGGGTGAAGACAAATTTTGAAGCACATATACAATATCAGCATACCAAGGAGAGGAAACAAAGATATCTGATACCTGTAGAGCTGAATTTTCTTCATCTTCATCGGATAAGGCAGCAATCAAATTGATGTCAAGGACATGAAGATTCGTTTCAGCCATCATCTTAGCAAGACCTTGACCCTTGATCAACTTGGTAGGCTTAATTTCCACATCATATTCTAATAATGCAGCGATCCACTTACCCCTTCTTCCTTCCGGTTCCGCTTGTACCAAGATATCCTTGACAGCTGCGTTAGGAACATATGCCAAAATATGAGAATTCAGTATGTATACCCGGAAATCTTTCAAAGCTTTTATCAGCGCCAATGCTTGCTTTTCAATGATATTATAATTCAGCGCTTCATCCCTTATGATGCGGCTGAAAAAAGCTATGGGCTTCTCAACTCCATCTCTCTTTTGCATCAACACGGCTGCCAACGTATGCTCAGAAGCAAATGAAAATAAAATAAAATCTTGTGTATAATCCGGGCTGATCAAAGTTGGGGCTGAAGATAAGATTAACTTTACCAAGTTGAAAGACTTTACCACCTCTTTGGTCCATTTGAGCTCGCTGTCCTTTTTGAGCATGTTGGTTATTTCTCTAAGATGTTCGGCAAGATTGGGAATAAAGCGACGCAGAAAATTCAATTTACCATTGAAGGACTGAATCTCCTTTTTGCTTCGGGGCTGCTCTAATTGTTGAATTGCCTCCACCCGTGCAGGATCGATACGAATGCCATCTTTAGAAATAATATGGCCCAGCAGCTTGCCTTCACTCATAGCAAAAAGGCTCTTTTTCGGATTCAAGAGATACCATAGTTTCTGCACTTTTGGAACACCTTAGTCAAATGAAACAAATGCTCTTCATCAGATTTAGAAAACATAGTCAGATCATCAAGATAAACGACCAAAAAGACATCTTTCTTAGCAAAGGCCATGTCCATTGCCCGCTGAAATGTGGCGCCTGCGTTCTTCAATCCAAACGGCATCTTGGCATAATGAAATGTCCCCCACGGAGTAGTGAATGCTGTCTTGTCTCGGTCATCTTCATGTACCAAAATCTGATTATACCCGAAATAACCATCAAGTAATGACATCCTTGATGCCCCAACTACCCGCTGCAATATATGATCCATTTTGGGCAGCGGATAATTGTCCTTCAGCGACACCTTATTGAGATTTCTGAAGTCTATACACAAGCGAATCTCACCGGTCTTCTTTCTCACGGGCACCAAGTTGGAAATCCAATCAGAAAATCAGGTTGGCACTATGATTCCAGACTTATATAACCTGTTGACTTCCTTCTCAATCAATGGCAGCAACTTAGGATTAATTCTTCTCAACTTTTGTCGGAAAGGCTTTTGATTTGGCTTTATGGGAATGGTATGCTGAATGATACTTGTGGCATAAGTTTTCAAATCTGAATAGTCCCATGCAAAAACATTAGAAAACGAAGACAACAATCTGATATATTCTTTCTTTACCTTGGGCGACAATGCTTTCGAGAGCTTCACCATCTTTGGATTTTCGGCTGTCCCGAGATTCACATCTTCGACACCTTCTTCCGTTGGCCTCAAAGTTGGTTTGCGGGCCACATCATCTTGATCGAACAATTCTTCTAAAGGAATTAATCCTTTAGGAATGTAATTGTCCTTGAGATGCAACACATCCATCTGATTTACTCCTTCAACTTCCGTGTCTATTGAGATGTCTTCGAATTTACCCTCAATTTGCAGAAAATCTTTGATTTATTCGTCATCTTGGAAAACTTGCCAACACCTTTGATTATCTGGAACTGTAGGACGATGCTTCACATATATCTCAAACTTATTGCTGGAATTCATGGGTATTTTCAGATTACTTGCTGCCTTAGCCAATGCATCCGCAACACCATTTTGAATCCGGGGCACACATGTCAAAGTATGTTCTGAAAACAGTTTTAAGATATCTAGGACAGCATTCCGATATGCTCGCATACGAGGATGTTTGGCCTGAAATTCACCTTTCACTTGCTTGATAACCAACTCGGAGTCGCCATATACCGCTATCTTCTTTGCTTTCAACTTCCGAAGGATTTTCAGACCAGCAATAAGAGCCTCGTATTCCGCCTCATTATTTGAACAATCAAATGCCAATTTATATGAACATACCCGTACCTTGCTAGGGACTTGGTTTTGAACTGAAAATGGGCTTCGAATCCACACACCTATACCAGCACCATCGCTGCCCACCGCGCCATCAAAATCCATGGTCCAAAGACCATCCTCATCGTCTTCTAAGTGCTGAAAATGTGATGTCGATGCATTCTCTGTTTGCTGCCCATTTATTTCAGCTGTTGGCTTTATGACAGCAGACCTTTCTTCACTTTCCTTTCTCAAAACTTCTCTAAAATTCTCTGTAATATCTGGTATATCTTCTGCTTGAACTAACTGACTATCTATCTCATTGAAATTATCCGCAAACAAAACAAAAGATTCTAAATCTGTTTGTATATAATTTACAGGATGATTGACGGGCTTTTCCTTACTAGTGATCATGTATTTCATCTTTTGTTCCCGATACAACTTCCTCATCTGACCAAAAATGGGAATTGTAGCATAGGAAAAATCGAGCTGAAGTGTACCTTTGAGCTTGGCTCCCCATGACCTCGAAAGCAACATGCCAAATCGCGGAGGAATATCCGCCACCACCACGTCCATCAAAACATTCTTTGCTGGGATTTGATCTAGACTCACCACCAAGTCCTTGATCAAACCAATACATTTCACCCGGCTGGAATCAAACGAATACAAATCATGATACTTCCTCGTGATGTCAAGTCCCAGCTTCTCCATAATCGCTTTGGGCATCAAATTATGTGAAGCTCCCGAATCAAACATGGCATTGTGTAGCACATACTCATGTAATCGCAAACTGATATAGAACGGAGGAACATCACTCTCGGGAGACTCACCATCTAAAGCGGGCCCAAAAATTAGCTCAGGCTGATCATCTTCTACATTCACCGTGTCTAGCATTGGATCGAAATTCAGCATCTTGGAAATCTGGCCTCGGTAAGTGCTGTTCTTCATGATTTCCGTCAAGGGAATAGACACCTTCAACTTTGCAATCTCATTCTCCAAACTGAAAGCTGAAATCTTCTCACCTTCTTTAGCCGGATTGTCTCTTTTTTCACCTCTATCTCTTGGTGCGTTTGATGGCTGATCTATCTTGGCTGCTGATGGTGATTGACTTGTTGAAGGACCAACTATGTCTTTTCCTGTTGTGTGTGGGGAAGCCGAATCATTCTTTGCTGATGTATCTTTCCTCTTCTGAATGGGATTTATGGGAACAGCTCGGTTTCTCAATTGCCTTTGCTAACCTTGCTGAGCTGATAAAGCATGCAAATACCCTCTTTGATACTCTTCGGATTCTTCTTGAAGTGCTGCATCGTTTGACAAAATATAATGCTCATCTTGGGGAATGATGGAATTACTCACCAACTCTTCCTCTTCTGTAATATAAGTGGGCAGATCATCAGGAGTGAAGAAGTGATTTTCCTCTCCAACATTATCACCTTCATCCTCTGATTCTTGGCTAACAAAATTCTGCTGAAAAGGAGGTTTCATTTGCTGCTGAACTGCTGCCTCTTGTTTTGTTTCACGCTGCTTGATTCTATATTGTTGCTGCTGTGCACCTCGGAAATTAGGATTACGGATCTGCGGTTCCGGCTTGTCAAGACGAACATTTTCAAGTGCCCTCTTTATCTGTTCAACATCACGAAGTAGCTGATTTGAGGTGGATGCTTCCTCTTTGATTGTGACTCGCTTTTCTGCCTTCATTCTTGCCCTTTTATCATTTAAGTTTGCCTCAATGCTAACAACAATTTTCTGCATATCCTCCAAGGTAGGAGGATCTCTGTCTCACAATGAATAAGCCATCTCCGGATCAAAACCATCCGGGAACTTAAGAAGTGCTGATTTTCTAGATGGCCTCAAATCATCTGGAATAGCATTGTAAACTGCATTGAATCTGATTATGTAATCTTGAACGGACTCACCCGGATTACGCTTGAGGTTGTTGTATTCAGCATTAATCTGAAGCGGATCCTTTCTAATTTCCCATCGATCTAAAAACTGATTCTGAAGTGCTTCCAAGGTGGCAATGCTTCTAGCTGTCAACCCTCTGAACCACTTTCTAACTTCTCCTCCAAATGTTTGCACGAACAATCGCATAGTAACATATTCTTCATCTATCTCATATAGATCAAAGAAGGTGGTCATTTTGTCAATATGTTGTTGAGCAGAAATACTTTGTGGAGTGCCATCAAACATGGGGATTTTACTTTGATAATCGGCTGGCATATCATGAAGATTTTGGGGAAGAGCAAGTGGGGCAAACCGGGCAGCCATTGCTTTAGGAGGGGGAGTAGGATGAGTATAAGGAGGAGGAGCTGTGATAGCAGGGATTATAATAAGAGGAGCTGTAGTTTGTGGAGTTGGGGGAGTCGGAGGGGTATGGGATGTAGAAGGAGAACCGACTGTGGATTCGGGATAGGTGATTATAGGCGAAACTGAAACAAATGGAGGATAAGATTCTTCGTGAGCCGTGATAGTGGATCCAATATGATCAGAGATATTCTCAACAAAATCCGCAAGGGTAGTAGCTTGAATATGTGTCTGGAGATGTCTCAAGATGAAATTTTCGACCAACTTGTTGTGTCTCTCAAATTCAATGGCAGCTGCAAAATCAGGGTCAAGGACTAGAGAATCGAGCGCACTTTCAGACTTGGCTTTAAACAGGGACAACTCAAAGCTTTCGTCAAAGTCTAGATCTTCAAAATACTTGATGATAGCTGGAGATGAATGGGATTTGAAAATGGGTCTAGGATCTGTAGCCAGCTTGTTTTTCTCAAAAAGACTAGGAAAGAAAAACCATTCAGCCTGTGAAAACTCTCAACCTATCATCAACGGCTCAGAGTTAACAATTATACTGGGATAAAGTGTCAATGAAGCGCTATGTTCACAAGCTCACGGAGATTGACTGAAGCAGCGTTTATCTACTAACGCTGATGTAAAACAAGAGCGTTTTCGAAGGCTACCTGGCGTAACTTCAGGCTCCGTCTAAGACTTATGAAATAACACGTCGATGAGAAAATGATTAATTTGTTCTCCCCAGTATGGTCGCCAATATGTTAGCGCTTGAAATTTCACCTCAGGCTTAGAAAGGTAAACCTCAAGGCAACATCAAACCACTTAGCCTCGTAGCTAACCCTACGGGGCAGGAGAGGGCTCTCTCTGGTCTATCTCGGTAAAGATCTTCAATTGGTGAGATGACCAATAGGGTAACACTGATTTTAGGCTAGTAAACTGATCAAAAGGGTTGATTTGGGGTTTTTAGGGTTTTTGGTGGCAAATTGAGGAGATGGCAATTTTGGGTGCGGGAATTGGACACAGTTTCTCCAGGGGGTTCTTTGGGGCGAGATAGGAAACAGTATTGATGCCTTAGATTGAGGTTAATGGATGAGAAAGACAGGTGAGGAGATAAGGAGAGCAAACAATAACTTTGAATTCTCCTTAAACAGTAGAAAACATTGAAATTAAACAAACTTAAAAGCAGAGCATGACAGTCATGAGTTCTACTTTAACACTTCATTTGCTTAATGTGCAGAAGGAAAAGAAAGGAAATGATTCACATAACACACTTACAAGTACATAGAGAAACACACCATCAATACATGTAACCACAAGAATCCCAAAAAGGACTGCAAAACCCTGGTCTTCCTTAGCCAAAAATTGCAGAGATACAGTGAATAATACAATGATAGCTTCTCCCTCAAGAGTCCAACCATGAAAATGAGCCAGAAAGTACATAATATAGATCATATAACATCTTTCCCTACCTCTAGGGGTCGAGCTCACTATCCTAGGAGCTGTTTCAACCACTTCTAAACTAAGCACTAAAAACTAGGCAGTCAAAACAACTTGCCTCTATAAACTAGGAAACCAATTCATTCATTTAATTTTCACCTATTTCATGAATGAATCTTCTAGAAGAGATACATGAGTGTAAAAGTGTCAAAAAATTACATTATTTACATCAAGGAGGATAACAATCCACTCCAAAAAGTCAAACATGGTCAAAACTGCGTTTTTCTGGGCTGTACAGTGAAATTTTGAGAAACTTGCCTGATAGGTCACACGCCTTTGAGGGAAATTTTGGGGCACTTCCAGGTGTCCAAATGGGGCAAGAGTAGGCTTTTTGGAAAGGTCTGTGAGTCTACTTTCCAACCCAACTAGAATATCTGAATTTGGTGGTCATTTGCCCCTCCAAAATTTCAATCTCCCAAGACTGCTTTCTGTGTCTCAAAAATGTGGCAGAAAGTCATTTTTTGCTTTTTTTTGACCTTCTGGAGGCCCAAAACTTCATAAAATCTCTTGGAAATGGATGATCATGTGTAATTTTTCATGAATAATCTGGAAATGCTGAGTTTTTGCAAAATGGAGTTGCCAAGTGAAAGGGTCGCGCGGGGGGTGAGACCCGTTAAAAGGACAAAACCTGTAAATTGCCTGAAAAAACCAAAATTGACCCAAAATGTTCAAAATTTCTTGGGATTTGTGCTGTGACTGAGCTATTTAGTGCCTTGCTCCTTCAAGGAAGCCTCGGCCAAGATGTGGAGGGGATCGGGCCTTTTTCTCCTTTTTTGTGCCTTGGCCAACCGCCTTTGGAACATCTGCATCTTCGCCTTGCACACGTGCATCCGCGCCCAATAATGGTTCTTCATGTTTCTCAACAATTCCTTATCTTGGTTGGCCTTAGCCAACAACCTCTCCAAGTGAGCATTGAGCTGGATAAGCATGGACTCTCGCTCAGCGGGCAATAGATCACCGGGTCTTCTTCGATTCAAGTTGCGGTCACTACGAATCCTCCACAACTCATCAAGAGCTTGCTCATCCTCCAACTGTTTGTTGCGCTGCTCTAGATATGAGATTGTCCATTGTGCCCCCTCTAATCTCCTCTGTAATGCATCATTTTCAGCTCTAAGGTGCTGAATGATCTCCTTCGACTCTAGGCTAGGAGAACTGACATCAAGATCAATAAGCTCTATATCTGGAACACCTGATGGCCCCTCATCAATCTTGGGCTGCTTGCCCCTCTGTGCTGCCTGTGCTGCTGAAGAAAACGAGGCCCCTTCCACCTGCTGTGGAGATAACACTCGCTGAGCTGATGAAGAAGGCGAGACCCCTTCCACCTAATGTGGAGAAAATACTCGCCGAGCTGCTGCAAATAAGGCCCTTTGGCCTCTCTGATAAGTGACAAGCGGAGGAGAGCTGACATGGCTAGTCCCGGGGATATCATGCTGCTGTGATGGTCCTCCCTCCTCATGAACAATCTCCGGATGTGGTGGTGGTGCTGTAAAGAACTCACGAGAGATGAACTCCTCCCATGAGATGCCCTGCTGAGCCAACTGATGTAAGACCACAAGCTGAATCAAACCATAATGGTAGAGGCTCCTATACTGTTGTGCTGGGCTCTTCCGCTGCATCACGGGCACCATCCTCTCAATGTTCTGGCAGAAGAAAACAGGGATGTTCATCATCCGTACCCGTGTGAAATGCATCAATAGGCGAATATGGTACGAATATACCTGTGAAAATCTGCCCTCACAGGTAAAATAGAGCATGATAAGCCTCATCATGGGAGCATACTCACTCCTGAGAAATCTGAAGGGAAACACACCTGTCAAGTGTCTCATGAGTGTGGGTCTAACGAAAGGCTCAAACTGAACATTGTCCAACACCTTGCGCTTATTCCATACCTCTCCGACATTAGGTATCCCTGTGGCCTGTGCAATCATCTCGGGTGTCAATGTAAAGTCCACCCCGGCAAGGTTGACATGTCCATCATGCAAATGTAAAACAAATAGGCGAGCCAACTCTCTGTGATGCTGAATTCGAGAGATCCTCTCGCAAAACTCATAACAAGACATATACCGGAAACATGAGACTGCCATAGGACAAGCCTGTAAATCTATCAAAGAAGTGGGCTCCTCTCTCTTATGATGACCACCCTTTCCACCCTTATGAGGCCTCCACTGTACCTCAAACTCTGAAGCTGATGCCTGGTCATCACTTTGCTCGTAATTGGTTTCGGTTTCTGACATTGTTTAAGGAGCAAAGTGGCTGAAATGTACTGCTGTTTCTGCTTGGTAAAATGCTGATTAAAATGTTGTTTCAAGGGGACAAGGAGCACGAGGGGAATGTTAGGGGAGGGACATTTTAAAGGCAAAATGGGAATAAATATATAAAATAGGGATTTTTGGGAAAAATCATTGCAAAATCATTGCATATGCATCATTATATAAATTTGTTTACATGGGTATTATGAGAGGTAGGGTTAGGGCTTGATTTTTTTTATTTTTTTTAGGGAAGAGGGGTAGGGTTTAGGTTTTCTTTACAAATTTAAAAGGGAAATTTACATAGGAAGACAAGGAAATGAAATGGGAAATGGGGAAAAAATGATTACAAGGGAATACCTTAAAACAGCATAAAACCCTAGCCATTTTTTACAATTTTAAACCACAGCCACATGGAGCTTTTCTCTTGCAAATATAGATCTTTAAAAATGCAATCACGATTTCCTTTGACCATAACAAGCAAAAATTTTTAAGTTGGAGGGCCTACCTTAGGCAATTCGGCGATTTTGGTGGTTCCTTGGATGAATTTGCAGGCAATTTTATAAGGAGGGCGTTGACGGGTCGCGCGCCTCACCCAACGGGTCGCGCGCCTCACCCAACGGGTTGCGCGCCACTGACGGGTCGCGCCCGTTAAAAAATTGCACTGTCAGAGGGCGCTCAACGGGTCGCGTGCCTCTGACGGGTTGCGCGCCTGGTCTGACGGGTCGCGCGCCTGTCCAGCTCTCAACTTCAGCCAATTTCTCACCCAATCTCTCTTGCAAGTGACTTAGATGCACAATGAGGCTCGATGGAGGGAGATTGGGCTTTTATAACCTTGATTTGAATTAATTTCATGCCCAAACCCACTTTATAATGTTTTTCTTTGACACTTTATAAACTTGATGTTT
This sequence comes from Pinus tabuliformis, assembly GCA_031772625.1. Lineage (NCBI taxonomy): Eukaryota > Viridiplantae > Streptophyta > Pinopsida > Pinales > Pinaceae > Pinus > Pinus tabuliformis. The sequence continues at coordinate 291,070,008 of CM062817.1, forward strand.
TTGGTTTCCTTTTATCCTGAAATTGACTAATTTGATGCTTTTGCTCGATACTTTTTGCAGGGATAACATCTGAGGGATCTTGGCAAGGGAGCCAGGGTTACATGCTGTCCTTTGAAGCCTTTTGAAATTTTACCATTTTTTACAAAATTTCGAAAAATGACCTTGGCTTTAAAAACAGGGTTTTTAAATCCAAGGTGAAAATTAACTGTACAAGATAGAAATTTTCGAAGAAACACCTTGAAAATCATCCCTCTGGCTTGCTGAGCACTTATTGACCTTCAGAGACATGACCTTGAAGACAAACTTGACCAAAACCCTAGACCTAGAATTTTGACTTCAAGACAAGACAAGTAAGCTTTAAAAGAGTTTAAGGACTGAAACAACTTTGATCCAGCAATGCCAAGAGGGGGACAAAAACACCAGCTCCTCCATCAGGGTTATGGCATGCCTAATGGAATGCAAAAATTGACACTGATGAGACACCTACTTATGCAAATGCAAAGAGTTTTGATCGATGATGGAGGGCTACTAGACCGACTCTAACAAAAGCTATCAAGGATGATGAGCTAGATTAGTTGCTTAGAGGATGAGCAACCCATTTAGCAGGGGGGTGATGATGAGCCCCAAAAATGGGTAACTTATTGGGCTCATTTTGCCTATTGTTCTCCATTAATCCACCATTCTTCATAGTTTATGCATGCTTTTAAGTATATTTATGTTGATTGAACGAATGAGGATAGTTAATAGACCATGAAGACTAATACGTGTTTATTGCAGATTTTTGGACAACTTTTGGACCAAGGTCAAGCATTTATGAGCCATTTGACAGCCGAATGCAAGGGGACAAGGCTGAGGATTCGTAGGGAGGGTGCCTCCTACACTAAATGGCCTCTTCCTTGAGTTCTCCACCATCAATTCAGAGTTCAGCAGCCCACCAACGTTGATTCCCAAGGGCAACCGAGTAGCTTTTATGAAGTGATTGAGTACTAGCAGTTTGGGCAGCCAAGCCCCTCAAATCAAGGAGGACTATTGGAGGTCCTCATGGTGCATAAATAGGAAGGCTTCCAGCCTTCGTAGGTTACTTTTTGAACAGTTGTATTCTGCACTATAGTGCTACTAGTTTCTCAACTCATTTTGTAGCTTCTACTGTACAACGTCTTTTGTGACATGGTTATTTTTGAGTAATGGAAAGCAATTTCATTTGGCACCAGTTCTGAGCTTCTTCTTAGGAGCCTGCAGCTCTTGGGGTTGGGCCCAACCCAAGTGCTAAGGCTTCCTTTGTGTACTATTATGTGTTGTTGATGTCTTTATCAAATAGTTTATGTTAAGTAGATTAAAGTCTTGCTTAGTTACCTAGATCATTGTTGATGATTAAAAAGGCTTTTCATGTTCAGATTGGTTTGATAGGTTGATAACAGAGAATATCTTCAGAAAAAGGCTATCAAGCACCCCTGATCTCACCTCTCCCTCCATGGGACCATGAGCTGGGACCAAGGCGTCCTTGCCGCCACCAAAAACACTATCTTTGCTTCGTCATGCAATTGTTAGTGTTAGATTCTCATTTGTGGAAGTTGATACCAGTTGTGGTTACATGTTCAGGTCCATGATTGCTTAGTTTTCATACCTATTTCACATGATTTTGTTGCCAATAAACTTCTGTTCATTTTCTTTGCTGATATTCAGGTCAAATTAGGTTAAAGTAGCTAGGTCTTTGGTTTTCCGAGTCTTTGTTTGAATAGTTTGGAAAATAACTTGCAGAGCACCTGTGATACCTCTTTGCCTACCCCTACTCCATCAATACCGCCTTCTCCGTCCTCTAACTCTGATTCTTGCCTCACATTCGCTACGATCCCTCACTTTGACCTAATTTCCATATTTTTGTGCAACACTACTCTACCCCTCCTTGAACAAATCCAGCCATCCTTATCACTCACCCGCTTTGTTTTCCAGGTCCTAGACCCTTACACATCATCATCCAACCTCCGTACCCACTTCTTCACCTTTCTTCCACCATCAACCCTCCAAAATCCCCTTTCGGAACATCCTATAGAAGACACAGAACATCCTGTAGAACCCTTGCAGATTTCTTGTAGAAGCTCACAAAAGCGGTTTCTTGAGATCCAAGCATTGTGAAACTCTTTGTAAGGGTGCTAGGGAACCCTTAGGCCCTCTTCTCACCTTCCCAACCTCCTGCAAGCGTCCACTCCATTTCCTTTCGCCAATCAACCTCTGCATAGTCAAAATAGTCAAAACACCTGCAAAGTGATTCCACAAATATTATTTGAAAATACAAAAAGATGTTTTCTTCATATTTCTCTTCAGAAGTAGCTTAGTCACATGCATTTTAATTTTCTAGAAGTCAATGGCATCCATTTTTGTAGCTTTCATCCTTTTACTTGCACCGGTAGGGTTAGTCGGTAAAACTAGGGTTTGTTAGGGTTTGCATTCCTTTCTAGCTTTCAACTTCTTTCTGCAAGTAGATTAGCGTCTGGTTGAGTTAGTTTTCATCCATCACAGTTAAAAGCTTCTTCTAAGAGCTCATAGAAGTTGGCTTAAGCTCCTAGTGAACTTGTGCTAGCTAATCAACTGACAGCCTGCGGCAAGAGCTAGTACTTGTGCATATAGCACCGTCGCTTCCGAGTTTGTTACGAACTACCAGGTTGATAAAAGTAAAGAAGGGAGTCCCAGGAGTTGCAGTATTATTGCTGCAATACTGGAGCCCACCAATAACATAGATGCAATCTTTTGGGGAGACAATTTTGATGTCGTATCACAAGAAATATCCTCCCTATGTGTTGCAGGAAATAACCCCATCATTACAATCAAGTCTGCCCGTGTTGGAGAATTTAATGGAAAAAATGTCGACACTACAACGAGATCCATTATTCTTGTAGATCCTGACATTAAAAAGGCCCACACGCTAAAGTCATGGTTTAAAAAAGAAGGTTCGACTGCAGCTTCTACATCCTTGACAACAAGATCTCCTTTTGGCCATCAACAAAAAAAATAACAATTGTTGATATTTACAGTATGGATTCCTTAGAGAAACCAACATTCTTCCAATTAAAGGGCACAATAACAAAAATTGGGATGGACAATTTTTACTACATTTCTTGCACATCCATCGTTGATGGGAAAAAATGCATGAAAAAACTTATTCCACAAAATACAGGTATGTGTTTTGCCCAAAATGCAACGCCGAAGTAAGTGACTGTGATTACAAATACTTACTGAAAATCGACATACAAGATCACACTGGTGAATTAGCTTCAACTGTTGCTTTCAAAGACGTGGGATCTACAATTCTTGGGAATAATGCCAAAGACTTCTATTTATTATCCTCAGATCCAGATCTAATCAAGGAAATTGTCTCCAAAGCTCTATGGACAGATCATATCTTCACACTATCGGTGAAGACAGAAACTTTTAAAGGAATACCACGGTTGAAATGCATTATCATAAAAGAAGAAATCTTGCATTTCACAACAGAATGCAACAACATCCTTCGAGAAATTGATAACATCTCGATATCGTAGATAGATATCGCAAAATGTATTCCTCGCTTTTTGACAATTCCTATTATCTTATTTTATAAATACAATTTTGCACCATATACTATTGCATGCCTTCTCACGAAATTCTCTTATATAGTATTGAAATAAGTATTCGTCCTCCATTGTATCTAGCATTATGTAAGTACACAAATTCACATTTTTATCATCTTCTTTCTTTTAAAAAATGAGGTAACTTGCTGCATTACACATGAAACTATCTACATGTATAAAGGAAAATTACTAAAATGTTCTTTCAAACACATTATTCAAATAAAAAATTCACATAAAACTATTCAAAACTTAAATTTCTTTCTCCTCTTTTGCTTTTATACAATAACATGGTTGTTCTCTCCAAATAACATTCTTGTTTTCCCCTCTCTTGCTTATAGGTACCATAAATTTTGCAAATGTCTTCTTCTTGTAATGATGAACGTGCCTGAATATACTATGCAACAATAAAGAATGAATAAATGCACGTCGACGTGAGCTTTATCAGGCAAAAAAAGGCACCAAAGAATGTCAAAAACACAAAAAAAACAAAAGGAAAACCAACATTCCTCGTCTGAAACGACCCACCCCAAAAACAATCCTCCTTTGCAATTATCAAACTCTTTATCTTTTAAGAAAACCTCTCAAACAAATACATCCATACCTCATTTCCCTAACCCCTCCTTTACACATGCTTTCAACAACGTTTACACTAATGAAGCACATCGAGATTTCCGTGCAAAGATTGATAAACTTGCACCTAAATGCCCATGCTCCATTTGTCTTGAACCATATCTTGGAATACATATCCGCAATTCCAACCAAATGTATTACTGCTCCAGATGCATCTCTAAAACAAAGGGTCATTGCTTCTCATTATCAAACAACATGGACCCTGGTCCTCAACCAGCTATCCTTACATCTCTTTCACAAATAGAATAAATGCTCATTGCTAGGGTTAACCCTATACTGCAGGTAACACATGCACGTGGTGGCCAATATAAATACAATGGCCACACAATTTGTTTTCCACAAGACATTACAAAAATTGCAAGCATGTTGCCACGACGTGTTGAAGACTTGGACATTCTAATTGTCACCCATCATAGTAATGACCATAAGGCTTATGATTGCATTGTCAGTAGACATCGCGTTCTCGCTGCATTAGAATACAAATTGGCAAATGACCCATACTATAAGAATGCTCGTATTGATAACAACGCACTAGCATCCTTACCAGCAATCCCCACCGATGTCTCCTCCTCCCTTCGCCATTCCAATACTACAGAAACAACTGTCCACCTTTCACTTGAACCACCACATGAGCCCACCAAAGATTCCGCAAACCCATCCCTACACCAAACATCATCATTCGTACCCATTATTCCTAATACAAATACAGAAATCCAAGAAATCCGCCATTATTTACATGCTTACAACCACCATTCTGATACTACAATTGAATGGCCAACAATTGGCTTATCCCCAATCAATGAATACAACACAGAAGGTCTACTCTCTATGGATTTCCCCACCCTTTTCCCCACAGGAGTTGCAATGCCAAATCAACCAAGAATGAAAGCAGTGCAGTTACATGAATATGCACTTCATCTCATACGTTACTATGATAACAGATTCGGAAAGCACCCACGCTTTCGTTATTACATATATAATCTCATGATGCGACATTGCAGTCAAGCAACAACCTCGATTTTTGTGAAAAAGAACATCGCAGATAACTTTCCAACATCTATTCAAGATCTGAACATCCGATTAGAACAATTTCCAGACGAGCAATTGGCAGAGCAAGTCATGCGATTCGGTTGCTCTTTACGTGGAACAAGATCTTTTTGGCACAAAGCTAAAAATGAACTAACGAACATGATATCTCAGCTCGATTGCCCGACGTTCTTCTTCACATTAAGTGCAACTGATACAAAATGGCCTGATCTTCATGAAATCATGCCCGAATGTCAACCTTCTCATTTTGCAAAACAACAAAAATGGAGAAATGATAACATTATCTCTAACCCACATTTAACATCACTATATGCACCATAGATTCACAGCATTTCGTGAAGTTATCTTAGAGAAACACTTACAGACAAAAGACTACTGGTATAGGTACGCATTCTACTGCATTTTTTCGTAACACTCTAAACATCATACCTCACCTACTACAAAATTATCTTACAGAAATGCATACTTGACAGGTATGAATGGCAACATAGGGGATCTGCACACATCCATGGTTTCCTTTGGATAGAAAATGCACATGATATGGAAAGCCTCAACTAGGAAGACACAGAAGTAGTTGATATTACTAGGCAGTTCTTCGACAAATATATTTCCGCTTGGAACCCTCGTACTCCTTCGATTTCAAACCAACCAATTGCTTGGACAAATCCCAAAGACCCTTGTCTATTGTCCACGCCGCAAATCTTCAGAACCAATCCTTTCAATGATTATGAACAACTCATCAATTGCGTTGAACATCACACAAAATGCACTGAAAGCACATGCCTAAGAAAGAATGGATCCTCATTCGAATGTCGTTATAAAGCACCATGGGAATTACATCCAAAATCATCCTTATTCATTTACTCCAATGGCAAAAAAACATACAACCCTGCTCGCAACGACGATCTAGTCAATACCCATAATCCTACCATCCTATCTATTTTACGTGCAAATGTTGACTGCCAACCAGTACTCTCCATACACATTGTACAAAAATATATCGCCAAATATGCATCCAAAGCAACACAAACAAACAAACAAAAAATAAAATAAAAAATAATAATAATTCTGAAAGCTTCCACCACATGCTATGTAGAATTGTCCTCGCTTCACCTATTGCTGACCCAACAACATCTGCATTTCGAAAATTTCTTACAGAAACCCTTGTTGATCGTGACATTGGAGCACAAGAAACCTGCCATATGCTGCAAAAATTACTGTTAACATTGTGTAGTCGAGCATTCTTTTATTTAAACGTAAACCAAAAATTTTTGATGCGCCTTCCACAAACAAACACCACCTCCACTACATCCCCACACATCATAGATACATATATCCAATGCCCTTCTACCCTAGAATCCACATCACTTATAGAACTAGCAAGATCCTGGTCATATGATCCTTGTCGTAAAACAAACAAATGGAAACTTAGACCTACAAAAGCAATTATTCGGGTCATACCACGTTACTCCTCCATACCATCCATAATCGAACCTTGCTATGCTGACTTTTTCAGAGTTGAACTTATGCTATACAAACCCTTTCGCCATATCATACAATATATAGGAGATTCTGCTGCAGAATTCATCACAAATTAGCAAACATTTTGTCCATTCTACAAACCTTGGCATCAACACCACACACTATCTAATATTGAATCTGTCGCAAATGATAACTCAACTATTCATGAAACCAATCCTCCAGACACCATGGAAATAAATGAATGGGAATTACTCTCCCAATTATACCCTACAAATGAGCTCCTCATAAATGACCTTGACATGCTTGGCCTTCATGGCTTTGATGACAACCATAACTGGAATCATACCACTATCCCATTAGATCTACAAAATAATGCCATACAATTCATTGAGAATAGCCGCTCCATCCAACGCATTCTTCAAACACATCAACATATCTTAACGACCCTTACTACATTATCTCCAATGCAAAGAAAAGCTCTAAATATTATTTCTAATCATTTTTCTAAGAAGGATTGTTTAACCACTCTCAGAATGATAATACAAGGCACTGCTGGTACAGGAAAATCCCTCCTTATCAATTGCATCAAAGATATGCTCATAACCCTTGCAAGCCCAGAACCTTCACCGATCATGCTCCTCACCCCTACAGGGGTTGTTGCCTTCAACATACAAGCATCGACAATCCATTCTGCTCTCCACCTTCCTATAAAGGATCTTACGCCCTTAGAAGGCAATGCTCTTGCAAAATTCCAAGAAGAACTCAGGCATATAAGGTACATACTAATCGATGAAATGAGCTTCATTGGGCCAAAGCTTCTCAGCCATATTGACGAACGTCTTCGAGAGGCATTTCCACAACAAAGAAACACTCCTTTCGGTGGTTGTTCCATTATATTGGTTGGTGATCTTGGTCAGTTACCACTCGTCAAAGACATACCTCTATATGCAGGGACGAGCCACGGAAGCGCATTGTGGAACACCTTCAACACAATGATCACATTAGACACAATATTTCGTCAACAAGGCGACAACATCGCCCAGGTTACTTTCAGGAACATCCTCCAGAACATTAGAGATGCAAATCCAATAATCGATGACTACAACATACTCATGTCGCGCATAGATTCCTTTTTATCAGAAGATGAAATACATTCCTTCCATGATTCCATGCATCTATTTCCAACAAATGCTCAAACAATGGTCCATAATAAGCAAATGATAAAATCTCTAAACACTCTAATCGCAAGATCCATTGCTGAAGATGACAACACATATTCCAACATTTCCTCAGAAGACGAGCAACTTGAGCGAATTGTGTTACTATGCAATGGCCAAAAAGTTATGTTAACTTCCAACCTTTGGGTTTTAGCCAGACTTGTTAATGGTTCCCTCGGAGAAATTGTAACCATCTTTTACAAAGAATCAACTGCACCACCACAAATTCCAACATTTGTTGTCGTAGCTTTTCCCAAATGCATCGAGCCTCCTTGGGATGAAAGAAATCCCACTCACTTGCTTGTTCCAGCAATAAAAAGAAATGGACGTACGCAAATTCCACTAAAGATGGCTTGGGCTTTAACCATACATAAATCTCAAGGTATGACACTGCCAAAAGCAACAATTGACATTGGGAAAACTGAACGTCAGGGTCTCACATTCACAGCAATTTCAAGAGTACCTTCTCTACAAGATCTCCAGATTTGCCCCGCATTCAGTTTCGATCGTTACAATAAAATGAAGGACAACAAAAACATTGCTCGCATAAAACACAAGGAAGAAATTCTTCGTTCAATGCCACCTCCAGATAATCTGCTCTAATCCATACTTTAACATCACCAAAAGGTTTCTTCTATTCATTAAGCTCATTCTATTTCATAACATACATTTCATATCTTTCAACAATAATCAAATTTAATCATTATTAATCATGTTTGCAAATATTACAATTTCTTTATATTATCTATACATTTGATTCTAACATTTTCTTTCTTTTGCAACAGGACATATGGACTCAGAAATAGCACAACTATATAACTATTGGGACGAAATTGAGGCATCAATACTTACACTGCAACATATACAAAACAGATTTCTTCCGGTACCAAATCCAACAGTACCATTATATCGCCTCTGTCCAACTATACAATTATTACTACAAATAAAATCTTCCCTAAAACGCATAAACCACATTCATCAACGTGACAAAATGTGAAAAATACGGGCAGAATGGCAATCAAGAAATATGCGTCTCCAATTACACATAAATCTCCAATGGTGTTCAGTATGCCATCATTCACCATGCATCTTCGACTAACAATATTTAAATCCCCATGGCAAAGGTAAGTTCATTTCCATTCATTCCAATTTCATTTTAACACAACTCACATGCAAACTATTACTAATAAATTTCCACACTTAATTTACATATTAGAAATTCTAACAAAATATACATTTTGCAGGTTCATTATTGCTTCTTCAGGTCTTTGATGCCTCCAACAAATTTCGATGCAACTTCAAATATGGAATGACAACCACATTGTTCTTCGCAATACTATATTTCTTTTCTAACCTCTTCCGTTACAATTTACTACTTGTATTTTCCATTTGAAACTTGAAAAAGGATGTTTCAAGATCAAAATAATTTCTATGTTACAAACATTCTACTTTCTATAAATTATACCTAATGTATATCACTTGGCTTCATCTTCCACCATTACATGAAATCTTAAATATTAAATATTATTATAAATAACCATTACCATGTAAACTGCTACTAAATAATTTCCACAATAAATTTACATATTCCAAAATATTAATATTACTTCTACATCACATTAACAAAACAAAAAAAATCAACAATAAAATGACAACCATCAGGTTTATGTCGTATCATCGTATCACTTTTTTCAACTCTTTCATTAAAATCCAATTGTATTTTTTAATAACGCCATAAATATGTAACATATGGAAAAACATAATCTCCAAAAACAAAAACAAAAAACCTTACAATATTGAACAAAAACATTCTGTCATCTTTAACTTAAGATTACATGTAGGATGAACATTCTATTGTTCCAGGGATCCAAAAATATATTTCTATTATTCTTCATGGTAAATAGCACGTCTTCTGAAGCATATTCACTAAATTCATCTCGTATAAATCAATGACGAGTATATCTTTGAATGTGGTTGGTAATAGCAATTGCACATGTCTTCTGATGCATATTCACTATATTCATCCTGTATAAATCAACTCCTCTGGACTTTGATAGCTTGTGGGATGGTCATGGAGGAAAGCAATTCAGACCCATCACAATTGTTGAAACCCATCATGGCCAGTATCAGTTCCTTTAGAAAAAGTATTGGATCCTGCTCAAATAAAAACAGGTCAATTGTTGTACCATATGTAAAGAGTTACTTCACTAACTGACTTCTGTGAGAGCGATGACCTCCCATCGGAGAGTCTGACATACCATTTTGATAGTTTATGTCTTTACAACCAATTCATTATCAATGGGTTTTAACATATTTTTTTAACAAAATCAATTTATTTTAATGAATATAATACATGTTTTAAATATATCTTGATATTTATTTAATTTTTCGTTTAAATAATGATTTCTTAAATATCCCTATCCAAATCGATATGGATACCCAGTTGTTGTTCGCATGGATTCATTTGTTTACCTTCACCTTCAACTAGGCAATCTTTATCCAGATACGAAGGTGTGTAAACAACTTCAATGGCTATTTGTGACTATTTTTATTCCATTTTACAGCCACTTTAACGCTCGAATAGGGTTTTAGGCATGGCTTCCTCAATTGAAACTCATTATCATCGACCCTTGCTTTCAAAAATGCCCATTCACATTTCAATATCCTTCCACGCTCTATGCCTTACGACGTTTCCTTTGCAACATTAGGTGCAAATGCTAGTTTATTTGTTTTTTTAATGAGATCAAAATTCTTCATTTCATTTGGTTGATTTGATATTTTATGGTGAAAACTTGATATTGTTAACTAATGATTTGCATTTTTGTTGGAGTAATCAAGGAAATAATGAATATGTGAATGCATAAGAATTTGATTAACTATCTAAAAAAACAAAAAAAATATTTCATTTGAAGAGGAATTCATCCTAGTAATAACTATGTAGAACTATTTCACATACTTATTAATGATCATTTTTCATTCACATACTATATACCAATACATAGGATATAGATAGAATTAGAGATATGAATAAATAAATAATTCACACTAATATTATTTTAAATAAAATTCTTATATTTTAAACATTATGTTACATTGATCCTAGCTTTATTAACTATTCTTTTGAAAGTCTCCATTGGTTGGAGCAAGCCTTTGGGTGGAATTTGGGCCTATATACCAATCAAATTCACTACACCAAAAGGAAATGGGTTTAATTGGGCCCTCACCAGGTGATATCCTCAATGTTGGCTTGGTCATTTCCAAGCATCAAAATGAGGTGACATATCATAGGTTTAACAACCTCCCCATCATCATACATCACAAGCTAATTGTATGGATATATTTAAGTGATGTATATTTTAAACTTATCTAAGTAACTTGGTTATGAAATCATGCTCGAAAAAATGTCGATAACTAGATGTACAAAATTCAAAAAGAAATGAGATGCCCAATCTTGGTCCCTTACATTCTATCTATCATTCACTAAGGCTAGTGTTCTACACTCTTAAATCTTAAATCAAGAAATAGGGGATAAAGGGGGTGGTTATCACTATTCTCTTAAATAGAATATAGAATGTGTTATGATCATTCAATCAATAGATAATAAATAAACAATTTTTAATTTCATATCAGGATGTAGTCCAAGATACTAAATACCATGATTATAAAGCTACAAGTGTTGTAACCAAGAAAGGAAATAGTAAAATCAAAGAAAAACCGTATAAGAAATTCTCATAACACAACTCTATGAATCTATAATCTAGTGTAGAATTGGAAGTACTAAACCTAAAAGGGCTTCTTACATTCCCTCTAATGGACCCTACTCATGGTTATCACAAGAACCTTTAAGGAAATCACCAAATACTCAAATCTAGAAATAGTTTTCTATATTAAAAAATTTAAAATCACAATAACAATAGTATCTCCATAGTTTGAATGCACTATATAGAAGTTGTTTGTACAAAGAATAACTAACTTCCTTTTTTCATCATGTTCTTAATTATATTAAAAACTACAACTAGATCTTCAATAAATATTTGATTAAAGGATGGTTGTCTCTTTCATTTGTAAATGTATCAACCTTGTTTCAAGGAATCTATTTCTCCCTTATACACTTCAAATGCCTTAAAAAATAAATTGAATGAGGATCATGGTTGTTTGGTTACTTTCTTGGATATTTGAGAGGGAACACAATCTCACTTTTCTCTCACATGGAGTTGGTCGCTCTTTGATGGAGAATAGCATGCAAGGGTGCCATCAAATTGATTTTCTTGCTTCAACATTAGCTCATTGTCTAAAAAATGCATAATCTCATTTGAAAAATCATAATTAAGCTAAAGTATATTCCAAAAACTCTAATAAATCAAACATTCATAACCCAAATGTCCCATATTTATCAAAATCTCTAGAGTTTTATGTAGGATTTAATCTCTTAGGACACAAAATAAATCACATAATCCATAATATAGATATGGAAATCCTACTATCTAGTAGCTCGCGAGAATCACTAGGGTTTACTTTCGTTAGACCACCACCATGTGAAATGTACCAGAAAATTGGTGAAATTTAGACTTTATCATATCCTCTAAGGTCATAAACACATTTCCTTTGTATGAGTCCTTCAAATAGTCAACTATATCCTCTTCAAACTCTAGCCTCCATCTCACTTCAATGTCTCACCTACTTGCATGTAATAGGAAAATGTCATTTACCAAATCTCTAAGCATGGATATGTTGAAAAATGCAGCAAGAAATTCTCAATTTGATTTTGCCTTGATTAAATTGAGAAAATTCGAATTTCCACATCAACGGACAACTTGGATGATGTTAACTTATGTGACATGGCTTGTGTCACCCAGTTTACTTAGTAAATTTGAGTTGGAGGAGTTAGAGTTCAGTTCTGCATGTGTGATTTCTAATTTGTAGCAATCAAGGTCAGTTATCTCAGGTTGTTTTCAGTTAAACTAGTTCCAACTTTTGGAGGAACTAGTGGAAGGTTAGTTAAGCAGTGGGACTTCAATCAAACTCAGTGATCATCCAATTAACTGATCAATCAACCCAAAATATCTAGTGCATGCAAAGAATTCAAGTTACCCAGTTGAGGTGGAGATTCCAAGGCAGTGTAACATCAGTTGTAGACTAGTCTTGAGTGTATAGGTGTTGCATGCATTTAGAGAATCATCCTAAAGGAATTGTTAAATTAATTTGAGGAATTTCCTAAATAATAGAGGCCTAATTCCTCAAGGAATAGCGCAAGGAAAGAGGAGCTAAAGCAGAGGTAAAATTTGGCTAAGTCTGGGTCAGAGCCTATCAATGAGCAGAGAGATAGGTTATGCACTTGCAGGGTGTGTTTAGTTGAGCAAAGAAATTGTAATACATGTCTATTCTTTTGATTTAATGCAAGCAGGCATTGGGTTTTTTAGCAGTTTTTTTTCCCCGAGGAAAATACTTGTTGCATGTGTGTGATTTCTTATTGCATGTCTAATTTTTTTGTTCTAGATTGTGAATTACTTTTCATAAAGAAGTAGAGTAGGTTTATGTCTTGTGATCTTGGTTAAAGTTCATAAGCAGTTGCAAATCTACATTGTAATTTCTTCATGTTATCGGGGAGGGATTCACATTAGAGCAAGAATTTGAAGTTGTTCTCAAGAGGTTCAATTTTGGAGCTCAGCGCAACATGATTTCTTTAGAGCTGAGAAGATGACATTCAATGGACTAAGGCTAGAGTATGCATTGGAAGGCACCTCTAATTTTTTTGCATGGAAGGATCACATGGAGGCGGTATTAGATGACAATGGATTTCTAGAATACATCAAGACAAATGTTGCAAAACCTCAAGCATATGATGCCCATAACCTCACTCAGTGGAAGAAAGACGTAGCCAAGGCAAGGAGAATAATCTTGGAGGGGGTAAGGGATCACATTGTCTCAAATATTCATGGAAAAGAAACTTCATTCACGATGTGGAAAGCATTGACAGAATTGTTCGAGAATAATAGTGACCACAGGAAGCTGGCGCTCAAGGATAAAATTCGAAGTATCAAGATGTAGAAGAATGACACAATTCTGTAGTATCTAATCAAGTTTACACAGTGTCGTGATGAACTTGGCGGGGTCGGCGTTACTGTCCCTGAAGAAGACTTGGTAAGCCTAGCCCTTCTAGGCCTTCCCAAGAGTTGGCATAGATATCAAGATAAAGTGAATGGGAGGGAGAAACTACTGAATTAGGATCACTTATGGTCTGATTTGGTACAGGAGGAAATAAGGCGGAATATTGGATATGGGACTTCATCTAAGGGCAGGGATGAAGAAAACTTTGCATTAGTTGGAAAGGCAAAGAAGGGAAAAGGGAAGAAATCCCAATCCAAACCAGAATCTAGTCAAGGGGGCAAGAAGAAATATTTATCCAAAATTAAATGCTTCCATTGTCATGAATTCAGGCACTATGCTACGAAGTGTTCACACAAGAAGGCAAGAAAGAATACCTTAGGAGGAGGAGGAGCTGAAGCCTTGGCTTCACAATTTGAGCTTGAATTTACCCTCATTGCATGCATGACTAGCACAATGATGGGGAGCTTTTGGTACTTGGACTCAGGTGCATTGTTCCACGTGATGGCGAATAAAGACTTTTTCAGTGACCTGGAGGAGAAATACTTGCAGATGCACATCGAGATGGGGGATGATGAAAGGTATAGCGTGACTGAGATTGACACAGTCACCTTTCAGAGGGAGTCAAGCTCCCCCGTCGGCCTCAAGGATGTCATGTTCATTCCAGGCCTAAAGAAAAATCTCGTCTCTGTTGCAGTTTTGGAAGATTGTGGTTATGATGTGATATTTAACAAAGGAAAGGCATTCTTGAGAAACATAGCCATAGGACATGTGAAGCAGATTGGGGTTCGTGTGAAGAACCTATATAAGCTAGATGTGGAATATTGTGTTGCATTAAGCACAAAAGCAGCGAAGATGCAGAGCCACGATGTTAGTGAACTTTGGCATAGAAGACTTGGCCATTTGCATCATGGTGCCCTGATGATGATGCAATAGATAAACATAGACTTCTACAAAGGAGAACTTGAGAAGCTGGATGTATGGAAAGGATGTACTTTGGGGAAGTACAAAAAATCCACATTCCATGATCGAGATAGAAAAACGCATGCAGTCCTTGAAATGATCCACTCTGATATATGTGGACCTTTCTTGACAGACTCCATTGGCAAGCAAAAATATTTTGTCATTTTTATTGATGAATTCTCATGGAAGTGTTGGATCTTCTTCATGTGGAAGAAAGATGAGACATTATCCAAGTTCGTATAATTCAAGGCACTGGTTGAGAAAGAAATCGACAAGAAGGTGAAGGCTCTCAGGAGCGATAATGGAGGTGGGTACGTGTCGAATGAATTTAAAAATTTTGTGCAAAATAAAACATTCAATGAGAGTTGACAACACCCCATAACCCACAACATAATGGTGTGGCTGAGAGAAAGAACTATAACATTGTGGGAGCAACGATGGCGATGTTGCATGACCAAAGCCTACCTTTGCACTTGTGGGCTGAGGCATGCAACAAAATAGTCTATTTGCAGAATCAGAGTACTCATCGGATTATGGGCATGATTACACTGGAGGAGGATTTCTCGGGGAGAAAGTCGAATGTGTCGCACTTCAGGATTTTTGGAGCCTCTGTTTACTTCCATATATCCAAACAATCAAGGAAGAAGCTAGAGTTGATAACATAATTGGGGGTATTTGTGGGTTACATAGAAACTCCTCACAACTATATTGTGTACTTACCATCCCTCAGAATGATGATTTTTCGAAGGGATGTGGTGATTTCTAGAGAGGGAGCTCCAAATCCCACTAGAAGAGAATATTTTAGCTCCAAAGGAGGAACCTCAAGAAGTTGTGGAGAAGCCGTAAATTGAGGAGAAGAGAGTGGAGACAGCCACTCAAGCAGAATCATCCAGAGAAGGCAGAAAAAGGACCAAGGAAGCTGCGAGACTTGTGCAGGATGTGAGGGAGAATGTGGTTGCTCCTTCAAATCAGAACAAGCAAAGAACATCACCAGATCAGTACATTGTCGACATGGATCTAATGACTGAGCTTGTAGAGACTAAGCCATCCTATTTCGAGGAAGTAGTAGAGAAACTTGTATGGGTTGATGCAATGGTGGAGGAATACGAATCCATTGTAAAGAAAATTGTTTGGGAAGTGTTCCCAAGACCAACATATAAATCAATTATGGGTTCGTGATGGATCTTCAAGGTAAAACAGGTAGCAGACGGAAACATAGAAGAGTAGAAGTCCAGATTTGTTACCAAGGGGTACTCTCAAGTTGAGGGGATTGACTATGAGGAGACCTTTGCCCCTGTAGCAAGGTACTCATCCATCAAATCAATTCTTGCTCTGGTTTCGTAGATGGGGTGGAAGATCCACCAGATGGATGTAAAAACAACATTCCTCAATGGAGTTATGGAGGAGGAGGTGTACATCAAGCAACCATAAGGATTTGAGACTTTTGATCGAGAGTCTCATGTGTGCAGACTCAAGTGAGCGTTGTACAGTCTCAAGCAAGCACCCCGTGCATGGTACACTAGGATAGATAGCTATTTCACTGGAGTGGGCTTCACCAAAAGTGAAGTGGATGCAAAACTATATCATATTTTGGTAGAAGGCAAATTATTGATTATTGTCTTATATGTTGATGACTTGATCTTAACTGGTGATGAACAACTAATCCGATCTTGCAAGGAGGACCTTGCAAGATAATTTGAAATGAAGGACATAGGTATCATGCACTACTTCCTTAGATTAGAAGTATGGCAATGCGATTGGGAACGTTTTTGTCTCTTAAGGCAGGTACACAAATGAGATACTACAAAGATTTCACATGGAGAGTTGCAAACCCATGAAGACACCTCTAGAAACCAACTGGAGGAAGGAGGATGCCACTTTAGGTGAGGAAGTGGATGCTACCATTTATCGGTAGCTGGTGGGTTAACTAATGTACCTTATGAACACATGACCATATGTGCTATGCAGTTAACCAACTGAGCCAAGCTATGGTTAGGCCAACCAAATTATTTTGGAGGGTACTTAAGCATGTTCTAGGGTACCTCAGAGGCACTACCCAGTTTGGACTATGGTACAAATGGACGAAGGGAGTGAATCTGTGTGGCTTCACAGATGCAGATTGGGTGGGGAGTCCATCAGACCGAAAGAGTACATAAGGTCGATTTTTCAGGGTTGGGTCTACAACTATTTCCTGGTACAACAAGAAGCAAAGATATGTGGTGCTCGACTCGGCAAAAGAAGAATACATGGTTGCAATTCAAGGAACATGTGAGGTGATCTGGATGAGAAAGATGCTTGTTGGACTATTTGGTCAGATGATGGATCCAAAATTGATCTACTATGATAATCAAACCTGCATCAAGCTCTATGGGAATCTTGTTTTTCATGATCAATCCAAGCATATATATATATATATATACATATACACACACACACACACACACACACACACACATATATATATATATGGTATCACCATTTACGGGACTATGTGCAAAGGCGGATAATGTCGTTGCATTACATTCTGACAAAGGAATAAGACGCTGACATTTTGATAAAGGCCTTGTCAAGAGGGAAGTTCGAGTTCCATAGGCGCAAGATAGGGGTGGTTGATAATCCCTTTCTTACTAAGAGGGATCGTTGAAAAATGCAACAAGAAATTCTCAATTTGATTTTGCCTTGATTAAATTGAGAAAATTCAAATTTCCACATTAGTAGACAACTTGGATGATGTTAACTTGTGTGACATGGCTTGTGTCACTCATTTTACTCAGTATATTCGAGTTGGAGGAGTTAGAGTTCAGTTCTGCATGTGTGATTTCTAATTTGTAGCAATCAAGGTCAGTTATCTCAGGTTGTTTTCAGTTAAACTAGTTCCAACTTTTAGAGGAACTAGTGGAAGGTCAGTTACGCAGAGGGACTTCAATCAAACTAAGTGATCATCCAATTAACTAGTCAATCGGCCCAAAATATTGTTGCATGCAAAGAATTCGATTTACCCAATTGAGGTGGAGATTCCAAGGTAGTGTAACATCAATTGTAGACTAGTCTTGAGTGTACAGGTGTTGCATGCAATCAGAGGATCAACCTAAAGGAATTGCACAATCAATTTGAGGAATTTCTTAAATAATAGGGGCCTAATTCATCAAGGAACAACAGAAGGAAATAGGAGCTCAAGTAGAGGCAAAATTTGGCTAAGTTTGGGTTAGAGCCTTTAAATGAGTCGAGAGATAAGTTATGCACTTGTAGGGTGTGCTCAATTGAGCAAAGCAATTGTAATACATCTCTATTCTTCTGATTTAATGCTAGCGAACATTGGGGTTTTTAGCAGTTTGTTTTCCTGGGAAAAATACTTGTTGCATGTGTGTGATTTCTTATTGCATGTCTAAAAATTTTATTCTAGATTGTGAATTACTTTCCGCAGAGTAGTAGAGTAGGTTTGTGTCTTATGATCTTAGTTAAAATTTCAGGAGCAGCTGCAAATCTACATCGTAATTTCTACAAGATAACTATGGATACAAAGGCAGAGTCAACTATTAATGACTAAATGCCAAGTCCATCCACTAATTTAGTTTACTTTTGACTCTTTGTGTTGAATAGTACAACAATATATATTCATAATCCTCCAAAAATCCAACATAAATTTTGCTAAAGACATTTGGTAAACTTTAAAGAAACACACATTTGAGGAATGATGGTGTTGTACCTTTCTTTCTAGTAACTTCAGAGAAACATTATTTGAGAAATGATGGTGGTGAATTTATTTTTTATTTTGGTTATCTATATCTATATCTATATATATATATAAACAAACAAATAAATAAATATATTGTTATTTTAAATAAGATTATAAGAATATATATATTATAATATTATACAATTATATATATCTAAAATAATATTTTAAATAAGATTATTAATTATTACAATGAAAAATATATGAAAATAAATAAATAAATGATTTTTTTAATGTTTTATAAAATTTATTTATAATATATATATATAGAGAGAGAGAGAGCGCCAAGAGCTCATTGGGTCGAGAGCCTCATTCTACAGCCCAGTATGATGTGTAATGTTGTCCACCCTTCATCAAAGTTGAAATTTTGCTCATGTGGGCCAAAAATCTAAAAAATCTAAAAATGAAAATAACTATACAAAACATTTAAATAATATAGGCTAATAACAAATTTTGCATATAAAGAAATTGGATCCCTCTTGACTCATGTTAGGTCCATATTTAAGATAGATCTATACTCGTAACTAATAATTTAATTAACTATTAAACATAAAATTTTATTAAAGATTAAACCAATCTAATTTCAAAATATTAAATACCAAAACAAGAACAATGAATTAAAATTTATAAATGATTTGATAATTAATTACATAAAAATAAACATAAATACTAATGTAATGCAATTTTATTTTCACATAAAGTGATTACTTCAAAAATTATAAAGAAATAAATTTAAAATAAAATGTTTAAATTTTATTTTATTTTTAAAATGATATGGTATTAAGAATTTTTATTATTTGGATGGCAAATTTTAAATATAAAATATTATAAAAAATAATAATAACCCTACGTCCACTTGAGTTTAAGTTTTCAGCGACATCATCTGTCATAGTAAGGTTGGAAGGTTAAGCATCGCGTTGGAGTCTAAGGTCCACTTGAGTTTAAGTTTTCGGCGACATGATCTGTCATAGTAACGCTAGAAGGATAAGCGTCGCGTTGGAGTCTAAGATCCCCTCTAGTTCAAGTGATCTCTAGACGTCTCGGTCTTAAGCTGAACTATGAGTTCTTGATATATGTGGCTTGCAGGTTGTTGCATATATCTGGGGAGGTTGCTAGTTTCTCATCAAAATTGATCTTTGAAACAACAACAATAATAATAATAATAAAATTAACCTTAAAATAAAAATAACTTGATGATATTCACTCATGGTACGACCTAGGGTACAAGAACCCATGGTATTGACACATTGTATTCACATGGAATATAATCTATTTAAAGGGTGAAATTAAACTAGCCTATATCCATCTTAACTCTAAATCTACCCAGTGTAGAGAAGGATCAAATCTCTTGAGATGCAAACCTCTTATAGAGTGAAGAGAGATTTAATCCCTCTCGGCGCTTGGTAGATCCAAAGATCTAGGTTGGTATTAACTATGAATGATGTTTTTTTTTTTTAACAAGAACGGTTATGGTGTTTCATTATCTGTTTGGCCAATGGCCACAAATTCAGTTACAGAGTGAAGAGCACTTTCCAACATGTTGTTCTGCCAGGAGGGGATTGGCATTTTCTCTTATCCTTTTTCTCTTTTTATAAATTTCAAAATAAACTTTGAATGCTAATTGTCCTAGATGGAAAGTGCAGATTAATTGATTTAATAATAAACAATAAAACATATTTTTCATGGAATAGGAGACCACAGAGAATCCTTGTTTCTGAGAACGGTTCCAGCTTCTAGATGGACAACAATATTTGCTTGGGCGTCTGCTGCTTTGTTATTTGCTCTTAGGACATGAAAATATGTCAAGCGAAGTGATTTTGAGATGCTTTTGATTCTGGAGAGAAGCCTGGCTAGATGCAGATCAGAAGGGTTGGAGTTGGTCACCACAGCTCTTATAATAACTTGGGAATCTCCGAGAATGTTTGCTTCCCGAATTCCCAGCTCCTTGAGGAAGATTACCCCTTGCAAGAGGGCGAGAGCCTCGGCTTGCATGCTTGATGTATGACCAAGCCCCCAGGCAAAGTTATGAGAAGAAATATTCCCTGGCATGATAATGTGACCACCTGCCCCAGCTTTCCCTGGATTCCCTTTAGCTGCTCCATCAAAAAAAAGAGATGGAATTAATTGTTTGGACAGCCATTCCTGAAATTCGATCTCATTTTTCCTGATTTGCCAAACTTCAAGATCTGGAGGCGGGCTTCTTGGTTTATGGAAGTTAATCTTGAAGGCCGTTCCCAGCTCTCTGTCATGTTGACTGAGGTTTGAGTCGTCATCTATGCCTTCCAACCACTCACTTAATTGGCACTTCACTGTATTAGCTACTATTCTGTGATCCTGAGCTTTGTCTCGAAAAATCCTCCTGTTCCTTTCTAACCAGATCTGCCAACTAGCGAATTTTGGCAAAGCACTCCATGCTGCTCTGATATTTTTGTTCTTTGGTTGAGCGCCTAGGTATCTGGCCATCCAACCTGCAAACAGCTCTTGAACTGAAGTGGGGAAATTGAAATCAAAATGCCAATTGTCCAGCAGATCCTGCCAAACAGATTTAGTGAAATTACAATCGATCATTATATGGAGAGCAGTTTCAGAATTTGACTTGCAAAGAACACATCTGGATGGTCCCTTAAATCCTCTGATTTGAAGTCTGTCCTCGGTAAGAATTTTTTGGTGGCTAAGAATCCAGCAAAAATGGTCGATTTTTGGAATGGACGGGAAGTTCCATATCCCAGCCCAGGGAGCTGGGTTGGGAGGGACGTTTGGACGCTCTAAGAACTTGAAGTAACCCTGTTTGACTGTGTAACCAGAGCGACTGTTTTCCCAGCCTCTTGCGTCCTTTCTGTTGGCGTGGAGGGGAGCCAATCCATGGAGATGGGCTTTGAATTTCGTCCATTCATTTTCCAGATCGCTGGGCACTGGCAACCGCTTCCAGCCCGTCCAGTAATTCTCTGTCCAATCCGACAGATCCCACAGCGTGTGTATGTGCGCTGCCTCCATCCAATTTCTGAGCGCTGTAAAATTGCCTGCGTCTACCAAAGGGGGGCGATTCATTATTTTGTCCTTCCAAACCTGCGTTTTCTTACCATTACCGGGAACCCAATGGGCACAACTGTTTATCATCGGCGCGATTTTGCTAAGGAGAATGCTGAGGTGCGATCTGGTCGATTCTTTGGGGTGGTCTAAACACCGGAGCCTTGGGCCTCTAAAGTACTTTTTCCATAGCGCAATCTGAGCCCAACTAGGATTCAGGGCGATAATTTTCCATGCAAGTTTGGCTCCCATAGCAAGGTTTTTGGCATACAGATCTTTGAGATTTAATCCTCCTTCGAGATAAGGTTTTGTGACTATATCCCAACTGATTAGAGAGAATTTCTTATCATTGTGCTTGCCTCCTCTCCAAAAAAATCCCCTGATTAATTCATCCATTTTTTTTATAGTTCCCACTGGTGCCAGAAGGACCGCAAATCTGAAGATCGGAAGGCTGTTGAGGACTGCTTTGACGAGCACAGCTTTGCCAGCGATGTTAAGCCAAGAGGAACCCCAGGAATTCATCTTCGATTTGAATTTATCTATGAGGGAATTCCAGTCTTTGCTTGCCACTTTCTTGTTGAAGACTGGCAGCCCAAGATACTTGAAAGAGGACCAACTAATGGAGGCAGAGAATCCAAAACATCTAGCTATGGAGGAAGCAGTGGAAGCAGGAGTATTCCAACAAAAGATCTGGCATTTCCCCTTGTTTAGCTCACTGCCTGAGATTTTGCAGAAGTCATCCAAAAATGCTTTGAAGTTGATGGCTGATTGAAGAGTTGCAGCTCCCAGGAGAAGAGTATCGTCAGCGAAAAGTGCATGATTGATGCGCTTCACTCCTCTTGCAATGCATAGCCCGTTGATAGCATGATCTTGCTGCTTTTTGTTCAGATAAAAACTAAGAACAGAGGCTTGAATGACGAAGAGGAGGGGTGAAAGAGGGCACCCCTGCCTCAGTCCTCTAGTGGCTTTGAAAAATTCAGCGGCCCTTCCATTCACTAGAGGAGCAATCCAGGGCTCCGCAATACAGGCTTTTATCCACTTTATAAAGCTTTGCCCGAATCCCATTTTAAGCATTACATCAAACAGAAATTTATGATTAACACGATCAAATGCATTCGATAGGTCGAGTTTGATGACCATACCTCTTTCCTTACGATGCTGACTGGAATGAATTGCCTCCTGGACCAGCACGAAGTTGTCCACTAGCTGTCTGCCTTTGATGAATCCCCCTTGATTGTCCGGAATGATTTTGGGGAGGAATCTTTTCAGCCTGTTTGCTATCACTTTGGTGATCACTTTATACCCGATGTTGCATAGTGAAATTGGGCGGAATCTGCTGAAGGTGTTTGCCCCTTTTTCCTTAGGGATGAGGGCTAGGAATGCCGAATTAGTGCAACCTCCAATCTTCTGACAGTTCTGTGATTTCTGGATCATTTTGATGAATTCCTTCTCAATAATCTGCCAACATGTTTGTAAGAATCTTGGGGTGAAACCGTCCGGGCCCGGGGCTTTATCCGGTTCCATGGCGAATAGAGCCTCCTTGACTTCTTTGGGCGTGATTATGCTTTCCAGAGCCTGATTGATTTTGGGTGAGATGATCTTAGGAACAACATCTAAGAGGCTGAGATTGTGGTCTGCTCTGATATCTTCTCTGTACAGATTCTCAAAATGCTCAGAGGCTGCTTTTTTTATGCTAGCAAAGTCCCTTAAAACACTGCTTTCTTCTTTTATTTCTTTGATAGAGTTCCGGCCTTTCCTAGCTTGAGCTTGCTTGTGAAAAAAGGAGGTATTCCTGTCTCTGGATTTAAGCCAAAGACTTCTAGATTTGAGTCTCCAGTACTCTTCTTCGGCCAGGCATGCTTTGTGGAAGTTTTGTTGAAGCTTGGCCTCCTTTTCCAGGTCTTCATTTGAAATATCAGCTGTTTCTAAATGGAGGTGATGCCGTTCCAGATCTGAATGAGTTTTTTTCCTTTCCTCAGCTGGGTTGGGCAAGGTCCTGGCCCATTTTTTTAGCATGGCTTTCACTCTTTTGAGTTTTTCTTCCCATACAAAGAAGGCAGAGCCCTTGACTGGGGTTTTCCAGCAGTCTCTAACCTTATCCATGAAGTCTGCCTCCTTGATCCAGAGAGAGCAGAATCTGAATGGAATAGGCCCAGATCCAGAGAAGTCAGCAACTCCAGGCTGATAGGTTTGTGGTCTGATGTACTGCTGTGCAGGATGCGTGATCTAGCTTCCAGCCCAATGAGTAGGAAGGAGCTTTGAACCAAGAAGCGGTCCAATCTTGCCGCTATGTGTCCTGGCCCAGCCCTTTTGTTTGACCATGTGAACTTGCCAATGGTTGGCTTGATATCGATCAGATCCCAGCCTTGCATGAGATCCTCTACTGTTTCTCTTGCTGGATCTCTGACAATACTGCCTCCTCTCTTTTCTGAAGGCAGGAGGGTGAGATTGAAATCTCCTGCAATGATGATGTTCTCCAAGTCTTCCCGGTCTGCCAAATTTTTTATGGAGTCCCAACATAATTTCTTTTCACCTGCATTATTTGGAGCATATACATTGACTAGACTCATAATTGTATTAGATTCTAAATGTTGCAACTTTAACAATATCCAATGAGTATTTAGGGTTTTAGAGATGAGGGAGAACTTATGTGGATTCCAGAGCGACCCAAGTCCTCCTGAAGCTCCCCGAGCCGAAGTTGCATGCGCGCCATCTTTTTTCCAAAACTTTCTACTTGCTTGGAGGAAGGATGATTCCTCCATCTTAGTCTCCTGGATGAGGAGGATGTCCGGGGATTCCTGCCTTATCAGACTTCTCATCGCCTCTTCCTTGGCTTTGGATCCCATACCCCTACAGTTCCAGGAGACAATCTTCATTACTTATTTTTGTTGTGGAGAGCTCCTTTGGAGCTCTGGATTGGGGCCTTCTTCGTCTTCGACGTTTTTGATAGGAGTTTCTCTAGCGTAGGCTGGCTGCCCTGGAGCTTGTCTTTGTATGTTTCTTGTTCCCTTTTTTCTTTTGTTGACATTCGGCCTCTTGTAGATCTTCTGGGGGTGGATTGTGATTCCCCTATTTCCCCTTCTTCCTCCGACTCGTCGGATTCCTGGGTTTCCTCCTCGTCTTCAGATGTCTTTTCTTTGGGAATCTCTGGTTCACTTTTAGATTTAGTCGGGGAGACTTCTTTCGGGGTTTCAGTATCCTGGGAAACTATGGTTTCTGATCCCAGGATCTCATATCTGTTTCCTTGACTTTCCATGGGCTGCTTCTGAGCAGGCACTGTTTGGGGTGTTCTGGTGTTAGCATTAGCGGCCTTCCTGGAGGTAGTTCTGGATCTCTTCGCCTGATTCCATCCTTCCTCTTTCCCTTTATCTTCAGCCCCTTTGGACGGGCAGTCTCTGGCGAAATGTCCATAGACTTGGCACTTCCGACATTTGAACGGCAGCTGCTCGTAGTCTAGTTTCTAAATATGTGTCCACAGGCCCACCCTTATTTTGACAGCTTCAGGAAGACCAACCTCCAGATCCACCTCCACGCAAATTCTGGCGTAGTCATACTGGTCTCTATTGTTGGCCCTATCAATGAATTTCCCAAGGGTGTTCCCGATGTGCTTCAGGGAATCCCAGTTCCAGCAATGGACCGGAAGATTGGGGAGTCTTACCCATACTGGGACTGCTGAAGGCACGTCTATTGCCGGATCGAAATCTGGCGTCCATTTGTTTAGGTACAACCCTTGAGGTCCCATGAAATATGGTCCATTTCTGAATATGAGATCTTTGTCTTGTTTATCTGAGAATTCAAAAAGAAAGTATCCTCTTCCAAGAAAATAAGATGTAACCTTGCCCTGGATCAACGGAGCCCAGTTTCTGGAGACCCAACTCTCTGTTGATTTAGGAGAGGGCCAGAGACCTGTAAACTGACCCACTAGGGCACGTTCCGATAACGAAAGGGCTACTTGGATTGGACCTTCGGGAGGAAGGGCGATCTCAGGGATGTCATCGAGCCTTTTGACGAACTTAGCGGCTTCCACTGCTTTCTTCTTGGGGAGCGAGGCCAACAAGGATCTGAAGGCCTCAGCTGCAGAGGATGGGGGAGGGGAGGAGGAAGATCCCGGAGGAGGGTCCGGATCTTCCATGAGGAGCCAGCCCTAACCGCAGCTGGAAAAGGAGAGAGAAGGGCGGGCAAACGCAGGCAAGAGGACACCCACGCACAGCCACCAAGGAAGGGACGAGGCAGGGCGGATCCGCAGGAGCGGACCACGCGGAACAGAGCCGAGCGCAGCAGCTCAGGCTTCCCGACGCGCAACGATCTCAATCCAAGCCCCCTCTTCTAAGTTCAACTATGAATGATGTTATTAATACTTAGATTTTATTAAAATATTAATGATATTATAAATTTATAAATATTTTAAAATTAAATTATATGTATTTTTTGGGGTAAATAAGTTTTTTTTTTCTTTCTTTCTTTTAAACTGATATCAAAATATTTTTGTTGTGGTTTGCGTGATTGGAAACTAGACTAATGGCAAAAGTTAATGTCATTTATCCAAAATTTCCATATACTAACAATATACATACAAAAATATCTACTGACCAAGCCTTCATTATGTAATATAGTGTGCCACAATACTATTAAATTCCAAGTAAAGTAGAAAAACAACGAAAATTATCTTTTTGAGAATGATGTTGGGCAGAGGAAAATGCCTCTATTAAGAGACCCACTTGTCCAAAATTGGCAACCACATGCCCCATCTCCCATATTAACTCTTTCATTCTTCTTTCCCCTCTTTTTTGTCTTCCTTTGCATCCTTGGAAGTATCTTTGAAGCTTTGTTTTTTGGATGCCAAGACTTACTAGGGATGAGCTTGCTCCCTTCAAAATCACATCTCTTTTATTTTTTAGTCACATATATGTGAGTCTAAATAATCTTTTTTTGTTAATGTGGTATCTTTCTGAGGTCCTTACCTGTCCATTCTTCAATGAGGCCCGAGAATGTAATTTCATCCATTTCCATGTCCTCTGACCCATCAACATTCCCTGTTCTTCCCTATACATCTGGCATACCAACTTCCTCTATTGGTGTGCTCTTTGTGGATTCCTCTAACACTTTTCTCTTATGAGCTTCCACCTTTGATTTTCCATCGCCCTTCTCTTGATCTGTTTCTTCAGGATGTACCCTATTTGGCATTTCCTACTCTTCTCTAATCAATGCCTTATAATGGTTTTTGGACTGTAGAGGCTCCTTTGGTGTTGCCACATTTTGTGCGCGAGGGATTTTTTGATGAGGTTATAATTTCTAAAAACCCTTGTGATCCATTTTCTATTGATTTTCTTTTGTTGCTTCCATGATATTCATGAGACAATCCTTGAAGAGATGGCTATATTCATGGCACTTGCAAAATTTGAACGATACATGCTCATAATCCAAAGGTTGTTTCCAAACTTCACCATGGTAGGAGATTTCAATTTATTTCGGTAATGGCTAGGAGATATTCATATACACACATATCCTCGCATATGAAGTGTAGCATCTTTGCTTGGTCAATATTTTCATAGAATCTCTAATCGTGTTTCTAGTACCTTCTAAAATTTCCTCCTTCCAAAATTCTCCTGGCAAAAAAAATAGCCAAACTCAAATTGGGGTTGCCAAGATCTTCTCTCTTTTTGAGTTGTACCTTTCTTGCAAAAATTTCATGAATAACCCCGCATTATTAAGAAAACCCAAACTTTTATAAGATACTTATTTATGTCTTCTAATTTTGCAAAAAAACTATAAATAAACCCTTTGCTCCCAGCCTGAGATCAATGTGTCCCTTCAACTTCCTTTTTTGTTGGATCCATCGAGCCAATGCTTTCTCTGTTGGCCAAATGTCGATGAACTTACATATTAAGGTGTGATCATTCATATGTTGGATGTAGCTCTCAATTTTGTCTGATTTTACTTCGTATTTTGGATCCTCTAGTGCCTTAGGGAAACATCTCCCTTACATACGATTTTGCCACAATGCCAATGGAGGATCAACTTTGTTTATGTTTGCAAGACTAAGGCCTAAATTCGAACGATGAGGTGCTTGCTTATGATGTATTGAACAAAAAAACTCCATCCTTTGTAACCATATTCTTGAAGGAGGGGTTTGCCCCCATCCCGAGGCATTTGCCATAAATGCTCTCACACTGCACTAGATAAGTTAAACTCCAAACTAATGAGGAAACAACACTTTTTTTTTGGTGCACAATAACAAATTTGAACCCAAAAAACCCTTAACTCATTTACTTAAAATAATTAACAATCATATATCTATATTTCATTAATCTAATTTCTTATATATATTTCAATATATTTATATAATTATTATTTTTTATTTATATTTTCATTCATAATCAACAAATATATTAATTATAATCATTTTAAAAATATTATTAACATAATTAATTTTATATTCATTAATTTATTTTTAAGTAAAAAAATATAATAAATTCATAATTATAAATCAAATATTTTAACCTAATTTTTATTTTTATTTATAGTTAACAAATATTTTTTAAAATATCATCCAAAAAAATATATAAAAGTTTCATTTAATAAAAATAAAACACATAACACTACAAAAATTAATTAAAAAGAATATTTTGATATTACATTTCATTGTAATGTGATGTAATAGTTTGTAACATTCTTCATAATCTCAATAGCTAATAAAATGACGATGTTAAAAAAAAACTGTAAATAATAGTCTCAATAGTCGGTAGAGCATAAGGTCTATTTTTATAAGTAATAGCCTCGAGGGGTTAAAATTTTATCACTGTATAATTCATTACCATGTTTTTTTCTCATATTAATTGGCATTTATTATAAAACCAGGGTTTGTGCGCTTCTAACAAGTGGTATATTTGAGTGTGTAGGTTTTTTTTTTTTTGTTGATCACCAAATGATTAAATTTTCTAGAGATTGAGTTAGAGATTGAGTTATGTAGGTGTGTTTATTTGAAATATTGGATGGTTTATAGATTTATATAGAGTTTAATCTTATAAGTTTTAAGGAAAGGAGAAGAGTTTTAAGTTGAGATTTCAGTCTATTTTCAATCATGTGTATGTGGGTTAACATCGTCATTAGATTGTTGGTTATGTATGTTTTCTAAATAATTTTAGAAGTATAACAATGACTAGAAGCAATAGTTTATAAGACATTTAATGTGTTAAAGTATTGTTATTTTGGAAGTTGGTTTTAATGTGTAAGTTTTGAATTGATGTGATATTATCCTTCTTTATTACCATACTGATATTATTAAAAAAAAAATCTATTATGTTTGATTGTTGGTTTTTGGCTTGTGGTTGTTATTTACGTAATGATATAGACCATCTTTACTATTGTATATTTTTATTGTGGGATTTCTACGTTAATGCTCCACTTCTAAATTGTAGGTATATTGTCATTGTGTACTATATTGTCAATGGGTTGTGAGACACAAATGGTTTATAAGGCATTACCTACACCAAAAGCTTTCTCAATTCTAACATATTGCCCACACCAAAATCAAGTTTGTCAATTTAGAAGCTAGTTTTGGGGTCAAAAGCCTCAAGTTATTGTGATAACATCCTCTCTCTCTCTCTAACATTTACATAGTTAACAAGTGTGCTCCCTCATTTTGATACTAACATAATTAGCCTCACTCTAATACCAAAAGATCTGCAAATCTTAGGCATTACTAGCATCAACTAATATGGACATTGGTTTTGGGGTGCCAAATCCCTAAGTTGATGTGGTATTGTCCTCCCTCACTCTAGTACTTACATAGTTACTCAATGTCCTTTAGTTTCAATAGTATAACTTTTTCCAATCCTAAAGCATTATCCACACCAAAAGCTTTTATCAATCCTAAGTTAATACTTGCACCAAAACTTCACAAATCCAAAGGTTGGCTTTAAGGTGCAAATTCCAAGTTGATCTGATAACATCCTCCTTCTTTGTAATAGTTTCATTACTTGCACCAAAAGCTTAACCAATCCAAGATCGACTTTAAGGGGCAAATCCCAAGTTGATGTGATAACATTCTCATATTAACATAGCTAGAATTAAGATGACCACCTCTTGTTTAGACCTATCACAAATTCACCAAAGGTTTTGTCAAAACCTATGGAATCAAGTCTGGGATTTGACATTCTATGGAACATTTTTTTAATTATAAATTTTACAACATCAAAATAGATGGGTATTTTTTTTTTGAAACTCTGGATTTGGTATGAAAATATTTAAGTAGTGCTCCACGGGATGCGTCCCCCAAGATGGGGTGCACACTCCCCACGTATCCCTTGCACCCTACATGGAGGGACGCATGGGGAAATGTTCCCCCAATGTGGGGGACATGTTTCCCCAAAAGGGGTGTTTGTGTGTGTCCCCACTGAATTTTGCTTCAAAACAATAATTTGTAAGTGGGGAAGATTAATATTCAACCCTAGGGCCCTAGTAATGTTATGTAATTAATGAAAATGTTAAATTCTTCAAGAAAAAGTGATAATTTACTTTATCTTTCATTTTCATCCTTTTACTTGAATTTTTAAAATTACCATTAATTGGCTTAGGATGTTTGAGAGTGGTTCTAACCTCATTGGATTTCATATGGAGAAAGTAGAAATTTAGATCCCTCAAAAACCCGCAGACTTACTAGTTTTTAGGATTTGGAGGATTGCAATGTTTCCATTGGATTGTATCATGTATAAGGGCATGGAACTAGCCTATAATAAAGAGCACCAAGCCCTCAACATACCTCGATGTTGGTGGCATTGTTTATTGAACTCCACCGTCATGACCTTAGTAAAATTGTACCTATCACTTAATCAAAACCTCAACTTGAATAGATAGAGGGTGATATTGATGATGAGGATCCCAATATACACAATTATTTTGATAATATGTGCTGCATGCATTCTTTTGGACTATATAGGCCATCTAGAACCTCTTTGTTGATGTATTTTTGGTTCAAATATGGACTGCACTCACTACTAATTTGGTTATTTGCATCCTTTTTTTGTTGTTCAAAATTGCTTTCATTAGATTTTCAAAAAGGCACAACTTACAGAATTTGTCTCAACAATCCCTCCTCTCTCATTCCGACCAGACTTGTTGAGATTGGGGACTAGAGAATACCAT
The DNA here is from genome assembly GCA_031772625.1 of Pinus tabuliformis. NCBI lineage: Eukaryota > Viridiplantae > Streptophyta > Pinopsida > Pinales > Pinaceae > Pinus > Pinus tabuliformis. The sequence goes on from CM062817.1 coordinate 291,100,964, forward strand.
AATAGACAACTTACAAACATTATTTCTGGAAGGCTTTCTTGCCTTAGCATAACTAAAGTAGACAAAAAGGAAACCATAACTGACGACATCATATCAAGGAGGGGGATGAGGGGGAAGTACAGGGGGAGCTGCAAAGAAACCAACTCGATCATTCATATGGAAATCGATATGTTACACCCTCGCTTCTACGCTAAGAAGGTGGACATTGGTGTGGCGGTGGCTGTGACAGAGGTTTTCCAATTGCTCCAGGATTTCATTCTAGCTATATTGAATGTCATTGAAGCAGGCCATAATTTCGTTTCGGTCTTCATACCTGTGGTCCCTAAGAATATCCATATTAATTTGTATGCGTCAAAGATGTTCAACAATAGATTCCATGGTGGTAGGAGCTACTACATGACTAGGTGAACATGTTGGACAAAGAGCTTCGACGCCCTCAGTGTCTTGGCTAACCGAATCGGCAGAAGATGTGTTATGGCCAGGCTAGGGACACTCCTCCTGAACCTACTGCCCTCCCCCATGGCAAGGGCAACCCCGTTGGCAGGGCATTGAGAAAAGGGTTGAGCCTACCTGTTGGCAAAGGCAAGCCCCCTAGAGAGAACCGATGAAACACCTGCAACACACAAACCAATTATTGGAACCAAGAAATTGCGAGGGATGAAAAGATTGCATCGGAGCACTAACCACCCGCCCTCTGAGACATGAAAAACAATCATCCATCCAGACCGGAAGGGCGAACAATGAAGACCATGCCCACCACCCAAAACACGCACAAACACAAAAACTTAAACCAGAATTAACCAATGAAGAACACACAAACCACCCTCCAACCAACCCAGAGACACCCTCACACCAGTAAACACCAAGTAGTGCCTGCGGAGAGCCAACAATCGCGCAACCACAAACCACTAGAGAGGTAACCCTCGAAACATAAAGACATGTAGAGGAATTGAAAAACACAGATTGCTTACCCCACATAGAGAACTGAAGACCTGGAGAGATTAATTTGCTAAGTGCAAGCCTATAATGGGTTAATTCTTGGAGACGACTCAGTTCCTCGCCCGCTCGAGTGCTTAGGTCCTAGGGACAAAGCAGATGGTAGAACCCAAACCACACTATAGTGCCACTGACCTCCACTGCGCCTCTCAACCAAGGCCGAAACCCTAGGGAGGCGCCATGGATCTAGATCCACACACCTCGTTGATCCTCCTGACCAAAACTCATTGCTCAAGCTTCCAAACTGAACCGATACCCATGCCAACCCTCGTATTTATCAACAGATCGAACAAGATCATTCTTTCCACATGCGGAATGAATGCCCAGATCGTGCAGGAGGGAGAAGTTAATGGGTGTGTGGAGTGAGAGCAAGCCCCAATGGCCTCTCATGTGACAAATGTATTGACGGTTGGTCACCCCCATCGAGGGGTTATATGCATCCTTCTTATAAATACAAGAAACTTTGCATATTTATGTATAATGGTTTGGATTCATATGCATGCACATGAATATTTACGTCTTTTTTTCTTTCAAAATTTGAATATTTATGTATTTTTTGGTCAATTGGTTTTTTGGTTCAATTTTTTTTTTCCAATTCCCAGTTTTAGGGTTGATGAATTCCATCACTAGTCCAATTGCAATAACATTGGTTCATTGTACATTGTTCATTTTTAGTTTTTACCTTTGAGTCTTGACTCTAGATACTATGACCTTACACCAAGTCTTTCGCTGGTCAATTTTTGCTATTTTTGAGTTTAAGTAATTTCAATTTACTATTCCACTGTTCAAACTTTAATATCTACTATTCTACTTAATACTAATAAAATATTAAAATAATTAGCCATGAATTTAAATCAATATATATAATATTATATTATTTATATTTCATTTAATCATATATATATTACATAAATTTCTTTAAAATTTGAGGTGTTCCCACACATTTCCCTATATGTTTCTCTATCCCTAAGTCCCCCAAAATTAAAGAAAGAAAATATTATTTAAATAAAAAAGACAATAATGTCAATATGGTTTAGCAGGTTGCGATTCAAAAATATTATGAGTTTTGGAACCTTCAAGACACTTTTACTCAATGCCTTCAATTGATAAAATGGTTGAATTCCAGCGATTTGCCTTGAGAAAATGCCTTTTTGAGAATCCTATAAAACTATTGATAGTCCCGTATACCATTTTTAGTCTTCTGGATTTTAAAATATGATTCATTCATATATCCTATACTGACAAAAACCCCTTTGACCTTCGACGGAGATCACGTGGACTGTTAACAGGAAACCGCTTTCGTCGAGCACTCATGATGAGTACTGTGTAGTCCCATCTTCCTCGGACTTCCTATCGTAAATTTTATTCAGTCGTCATGACTTTGAACCTTGCTCCATTTTCAGTGCCAGTGAGCTAAACCAATCCTAGTCATCATAAAAATTTGTATCAGAACTACGAAAAACAAGTGTAAGTGACCAAATTTTCGGTGCACTGCCAAAGTATATGTGAAATTCCAGGTCTAAATGGAATCCTCTTTCTTGAAATAATTTTAGATAATTTCTCCCGAGACTTGGAATACTAGTGGGAAATTTGTTGCAGCTTTAAATATATGGTAGAAATTTGACGCTTCGAACATTATAAGCTCGTATGCAGCTATTCGTTCGTAAACAGGTTTATAATGTTAACGGCGTCTGAATTTCTTCCAATTATGAAATGCCTTTACACATTTGCTATTGTAAAGATTACATTACTCCATTATTGTAAGCTTCAAACGCAGTTTGGAGAGCATGCAGTGTGTTGTTTTTCTTCGAATTACTTAAAAATAGAGCTCCTAATGATAATCTTTTAATGTGTCCTGCTTTTCAGTAAAAGCTTGACTTCTGTTTCGGTATCTGTGTTTCAATTGAAGGATTAAAGGTAAGGCTCAAAAGTAGAGGTCTTAATGATAATCTTTTAACATGTCCTCCTTTTCAGTAAAGCTTGACTTCTGGCTTGGTTATCTGTGTTTCAATTTAAGAATTAAAGTCAAGGCATATGGTTATATGTCTAGGAAATATTAAAATTGGAGGGAATTTCTTTGTTATTTTCGGCACGCGCTGTAATTTGAGGTGAAGTACGAACTTATATTTAAAGGATTTATAGAGTTTTTGTTGAGTTTGTCGAAGGCATATGGCTTTCTCTTCTTTGGATCCGGATGTTTTGAAGTCTGTTTCTGCTCTGCCTCAGCCGTTTCAAGCAGTTTTCAGTTTCAGGTACAAAGACCGCCCCAGAATTCCTGATTCTTTTCCTCAATAGTTACATTACTATTAAATTTCAAATTGCTTACAAAAGAAACTGCACGTGATTTTGTGTAAGGATTGTATAATAGCTTGACTTAAAAGGAACAGGTAATTCAGGAAAACTTTAACTAAAATGCTAAAAATGTCGCGCTTCTACGCTTTCAGGTTAGTAGATGCTTTGGACTCTTTTTGCATTTCAGGTTAATTGAGGCAAAATTGTTATTCAGAGACAAATTGGAGCGATTTTCTTGAAATTTTAGAAAGTACTTCAGAGTAGGTAGAGAACAGAAGAGGATATAAGTTAGGGGCCTTTTCCCTAACTGATATACTTGAGGAGTGGAAGTTTCGCAGTTGTCTGATATGTAAGGATTGAGTCAAATTAAAATAACTTGAGAAAGAACAATGCCGGATAAAGTTTCTTAAGGTATTATGCCAGGTATTGTAGGATATTGTGAAACACGCTTTTAGGCCATTTCACAAAGACTGATACCTCAAATTATGTTGCAGTAAAATAGTCAGATCAGATTGATTTTAAGGGACAGCCAGTAAGATTCCTAAACTATCTAGGGTGCCAGTTGAAGATGCCGTTGAATTTTTTAGGATTTTATCAAATTAACTTGACTTTAACCTTGGAAAGGTGGTGTCAAGTTTTAACAGAATGATTGTGTTAAATGAACAAGTTCTGTTCAGCAACTTATGTTAATTTGCTTCCTTATGTGAAATGGTCTATGTCAAAGTTGTTTGAATTTAACCTTTAGCATGGATATTTAACGGAATATTGCACAGATCAAAGAATTATTCTAAACGAGTGATTTTCTACTCGGACATGTTAATGTCCGTCCCTTCATATTTTTTAAGAATGCTACGAGTTACTTCAGGTAGAGAAAAAAAAATAGCTTCATTTGATGAAACTTGTGGCCATAAAACATTAGGCTGACATTTCTAGCAAATTAGAGGGAAAATGTTTTCATTCGTGAAGTATAAGCACGCACTTTAGTTTCTGAAGTACATTCTAGGTTGCTTTAAAAAGACACTAAAATCAGTAAAATCTTTCCAGTTTTAATTTAGTTTCAAGGGAGTAGCTTAACAGAATCCTTTACTGAATGAAAAGCATCTCATGTCAAGCTGTTTTTTTTTATTCTTTCTTTTTTTTCTTTTTCTTTTGTGACTAGGCCAGGGCACGCCCTTTTATTGGATGGAAGAAGACCGATCCACCCACAATGGGATGCTTATCATGAGGATTGTATGAGGCTTGGTTGAACTTGGATGCCCCTTGGGAAGTTTAACTCTCCCAAAGTGGCTTCCATTCTCAACTCCTTCCCATGAGGTTTAAACTTATGACCTGGCAGGGACTAAACCCCATGCTAACCAACTGGTCTATACCTCATGGGTTCATGCCAAGCTTCTCTTAATCTGTTAGCGTTTGGATTATTTTTTTCTGTTTTCAGGAAATGATTAAAATTGTCTAACAGGCCTTGAAATTGCATGTTTTTTATTGCCTGTGGCCAGATAAATTTTTATAGGTTTACAGTGGTGCCTTGTTTGAAGGCCAAAATTCTGCCAACCATGGTCATGGGGAGACCACCATGGCAGTGTGATCATGTAATGTACCAAAGCTAAGGTTTGCTAACAAATTTTAAAATTTTTCTTCGAGTTTATTCAAACACTTAGCGTACAGAACTTTCTTCAAACACATGATATGCAATAAAAGCTACAGCAGAGCCTATGAGGGACAAAATAATAAAATAATCTGAAGATTACAGGGCAGATTATCATATATGAACCTGTAGATCCGCTCCAGCAAAGGATAACCAGCTTGTCCTCTGAAATACCAGCTCAAACTTTCAGAAATGACTTGGCCAACGAGGTTGCAAACTTGTGATAGTTCTGTCTCCCAATGAATGGCTTCGACTGAGAATAATATAGGAGATAAATAACAGCTCTGATTCTTGATTGATCTCCTTGAACCTAGCCTCTCAAACACCAACTCGACCTCCTGGAATGTGAGAGTTTTGATCACCAGAGATAGCAATAATGTTCCGAGCAATATTGGTCTCCAGTTTAACTCAGATCAATCTCCAAATAATTATGGTGAATGCTGAACTCATCCCCTGAAGTAGACCTGCAATTTGATGGATATAATGGCAGAGGAACTTGGCTCCAACAGTAAGAGAATTCGACCCCTGAAATAAGATAAAATTCAGCTAACAAATTTGTCCTTCTGTCAGCAAATGTAATCAGCTTACATGCTCTCGCCCTTGGAGAAAAATAACTACTCGGCCCTCAATAATTTAATGGATCACCAGAAGCTACCTTCAAGAATTCGACCCTCTGTTTCTGATCCAGAAATCTGCCACTAAATGATGAATGCCTCCTACAGGAATCAACCTCCAAAAATGCACGATTCGGTCCTCAAACAAGGAGCTCAATCCACCTGAACAATAATAAATGTCAGCCTCTAAAAAGATGAGTGTTGTAGCTAACAATGATACTCGACCTCTGCAAGGAAATAGTATATTCAGCCTCCAATAATTAAAATAACCAGGCCTCTGGAAAATTAATATAAACTACAGATCTCAGGCTAATGAATATAAACTTCAGATCTCGGCCTTCTAGAAATTAGTACTGAATGCAGCTTCCGTTGAAGAAGAAATGAATCCTCTTGCACTTGAAATTTCACCCTTAAGATATTAATTATAAACCCAAAATTTGACCATAAATTTGGCCTATCAAATAGTGATGAATAACTCCTCCAATTTATGCTCTCGGCCTGCCTTAATTTCTGAGCACAAGACTGATCTTAGATGGGGTAAATCGACCTCTATACAGAGAGGCAATTCGACCCTCTTAGCAATAATTACCCGGCCTCTTATCTGAAGAATTTCGGCACTAGAGTAATCAACAACTCGTCTTGTTAAATAAATCGATCTCCACAAATAGCAATTTGAACCCCAGCAGCAATAATAATCTTTGGCACCTGGAGAAACAGCCTTTAATCACTTGTGTTGGTTCGAGCAGTGCATTTAAGCAAGAAAGAAATGAAACTAAAACTGAATGGAAACCGAAAAGAATCACACAAGTAAACACAATATTTTACGTGGTAAAACCTTGATAGTGTGTCAAGGAAACATCCATGGGGCAAGGGATTGGATCTTTATTTAATCAAGAATGATTCTCCATGATTACATGATCTCGGGCATTCACCAGTTTTATAAGAGCCTCTCCTCCGTTACATAACTGCTATTAGTTAGCAATCTCGTTACAAAACTAACTGGTAGTAATTACTAAGATTTTACCCATAATTACATGTCTTGTTGTCACATTTCAACAAACTCCACCTTGACAACAATTTTCCTAATCCCTTTCCCATGCCCATTCATCATCTCTTCTGCAAGCCAAGAGAAGCCAAACACCATCACAGCTTCTCTACTGTAACTGGCTTCGTGAATATGTCTGCACAATTCTCTTGCGTATGGACCTTCTTGAGAGCTACTTTTCCGCCATCGATCACATGTCTCAAAAAATGATACCTTACATCAATGTGCTTTGGTCTTGTTGTGATAAGCTAGATTTGTTGCCAAGTGAATACATTCACTTTCACAAGTGAATACATTCACTCTCACAAGTGATAAGCTGGATTTGTTGCCAAGTGAATACATTCACTCTCTCCTGCATCCTTCCAATCTCATCAAGTAGACCCTTTAACCAGATTGCTTCTTTACTGTCATTTGAAGCAGCGATATACTCTGCTTTGGTAGTGGACAACGCAACTGTTTCTTTAAGCTTTGACATCCAGCTAATTGCTCCACCTGCAAGAGTAAAGACATAACATGTAGTAGACCTCCTTTTGTCCAAATCACCTACATAATCAGCATCCACATATCCGCAAACTGATCTTTCACTACCATTAAAGATGATGCAATGATCACTTGTGCCTTTTAAATATCGAAACACCCATTTCACTGCTCGCCAATGTTCTTCACCTGGATTTGCTATGAACCTGCTGACAACTCCAACTGCAGGTGAAATGTCAGGTCTTGTAGATACCATCGCATACATTAAGTTGCCTACAACATTTGCATATGGTACGTGAGACATATACTGTTTTTCTTTATTAGTTCTAGGACTCAAAACTGAAGAAAGCTTAAAATGGGAAGCTAATGGAACATTAACAAGTTTCACACTGTTCATACCGAACTTTTCAAGTACTATTTCCACATACTTTTGCTGTGATAACCAAAGCTTACCATTTTTCCTGTCTCTGTGTATCTCCATGCCCAAGATATGTTTTGTCACTCCAAGATCCTTCATATCAAACGTCCTAGAGAGTTGAGCCTTTACCCTGTTGATCTCTTCCATGCTTTTGCTTGCAATAAGCATATCGTCATCATACATAACTAAGATAATGAATATGCCACTGAAACTCTTGAAGTATACACAATGATCATACTCACTTCTAATAAAGTTCTGGCTCACCATGAAGGAGTCAAACTTCTTGTACCATTGTTTGGGAGACTGCCTCAGGCCATACAATGATTTCCTGAGCTTGCAAACTAATCTTCTGCTACGATCTTGTACAAAACCTTTTGGCTGTTCCATATATATTTCTTCATCCAAATCACCATGTAGAAAGGCTGTTTTAACATCTAACTGTTCTAACTCAAGGTTAAGTAATGCAGTTAGTGCCAACATAGTACGAATAGAAACAAGTTTTACAATTGGTGAAAAAATCTCATGAAAGTCAATACCTTCAACCTGAGAATACCCTTTTGCTACCAGTCTCGCCTTATACCTTTCAATACTTCCATCAACTTTCTGTTTCAATTTGAAGACCCATTTACATCCAACAACACTTCTCCCTTCAGGAAGTTCTACAAGATCCTAGGGATTGTTCTTGGTTAAGGAATCCATTTCTTCTTCCATAGCTGTTTTCCATTTTTCGCTATCTGTATCATCTACCGCTTCCTGATAACAAGAAGGTTCCCCATCTTCAGTAATTAAAGCAAAAGATGAAGCGAAATCTTCATACCTTTTGGGAGTTTTTCTTTCCCTTGTAGACCTTCTTAGAGTGATTGGTTGTTGAACTGGTTTAGAAACTTCAATAGTTTCCTTTGTATCTTCATCACCTTTTCCTCCAAAAGTCTCTCCTTCCTTTCGACTTTCGGTAAAAAGGTCTAGCCTCCAACTGAATTTGTTGATTTGGCGACACCTGTTCCTGTTCAATTCTTTCAACATTTGATTTTAAAAGAGAAGATTCATCAAATGTTACATCTCTACTAATGACTATCTTCCACGATGTAGGATCCCATAACATGTATCCTTTCATCGCATAATGATACCCAACAAAGACATAACATTTCGATTTTGTATCTAATTTTGAACGCTGATTTTGAGGAAATTCTGAGCTAGTGAGATTCAGGCCCGCACAGAGGTGACACAGGCCCTGCCTAGATGTAGTAGGAGAGCCAGTTTGAGTGGCTAGATTGAGTTGAGATTGCTCGTGGAGGAGGGTAAATTCCATGAGTTGATTTTTCCAGTATTTCTCTCAGGTTGGATAGCCAGTTGGGCATCCATATTTATTGTACTCAGATTTTCACTGTTGCATAATAATAAAACCCTCAGTTGTTGCACCGTTTTCCCGCATTGGGTTTTTCTGGGGCTAATTGTCCAAAAATAATTTGGTCAATTTTTATGTGTGTGCTAACATTTCTTAGTTCCTATTTTTGCTCCCGCAATATTTTATTTGGTGAAGAAATTGCGGTGTGAATAATTAGTTATTTTGCCGTAAACAAATAAACCGCATAATCTAAGTCACCTGACACGTGGATTTGGGATTTAACGGATACGAGATTCGAGTGTCGGATACGGACACATTGACCACCCAGAACAAGACACGTTTGGATACGTTACATATATATATATATATATATATATATATTAAAAATTAGATATTTCTTACACAAGTTCTCATTCATGATACAAATTCATTGATTTCAAACATAGATCTTCATCTACATGTAAGTTTTACTATTTACAAAGTAACATTATGCATAGTACATACAAATACAATTGTGACATAAATGATAAATCATGATTCATAATACATATTCAATTCATCAATGATCCAATAGGAGAAAGACAAGATAGTAAGATAAAGATACTGACAACTGTAGTTTTCTCATTAAGTCATCATAATCAAAATGTGTTACATAGGTAGTGCAATGCCAATGGCAAATAGAAATATCAAATAGCAAATACAAAACAACTACAAGTATACAAGCCTCAAGGCAGTAGGTAGCTCATGACTCATGAGTCATCAATCCTCATAGTCATCATCAAAATCAACATCACTGTCCTGATCATCATGGTCACCAGTACCACTGCTCTCCTCTGCTGCATCCTCCTCCTCTGTATCCAAAGTCATCTCTGCATCTGTTGGTGTGGAGGATGACCCCTCTATAGTATCACCATCATCAAATCTGACAGGCTCTAGCACTGGATCATTGAGATCCAAGTTGGCCAATGCGAACTCAACACTGCTGTTCAGACCCATATCATCAGGAAAGACATCTCACATCTTTGTCTTTCCTTTCAACCACTCATCCCTCTGCCTGTAAATAAGACAAAGGTTGGTGTGCACATAAATCATTGTCTATGCCCTGGACTGCTCAAGCCCGCTCTTCTTGACACTATATAAATTCCCATATGTGCTCCAATTCCTCTCGCAACAAGAGGATGAAGTCACCTGAGAAAGGAGCCTCATGGCTAACTGTTGTAGAGGAGGGCTTGTTGCCCCATGATTTGCCCACCAAGAATAGGGCTTCTTAGTCCCCATATCTCTAATCAGATCATATCCTACAAATCGACCAGTGCTAGTGGAAAACTCTGCAAAGGTATCCTCCACCTCATCAAGGGATGCTCGATTTTGAAAAACCCACCTGAATGCATCTTTCCTCCCCTGTGAGATTTCACCATCCATGTGAAGAGGGAATCTACGGGAAGGTCCACCATTCAGTCACTCATGGCTGTAGTATTTTGGGTTCATTGAGTGCGCCAAAGAATGTAAAGGTGTGCAATTCTTGTCCCATCTGTTGACAAGAATATCTTGTATAGTGGTGAAGAAGGCCTCTGATGATGTCTCATACTCGGGGCACTCACTCTGTAAAATAATGCTCTTCATAGACTCAATCATGGAATCCCATCCCTCATAAACCTCTCCTAGGATGGGTTGGTTTGTATCTGCAAATCGAAGCAAGGAAATGATAGGGTCCATGATCTGAATAACTAGATCTACCCTCTCCCACCAAGCATCATCTAACACTGTGTCCTTCACTCTTTTAGAGGCTACCTGATCCGTCTTTCTCCAAAAAGACCAAAACTCTGAAATATCCATGGCCCCAAGAGCAGTCTTGACCTCCCTCAACCTCTTCAACATGATGAATGAAGAGGGAAACCATGTATCCGCAATCTTCAACAATGATAGATTGTTGTACTCCTTGTAGATAGTGAGGGCATTTGTATGATTTTGTACAAAGTTACAGATATGCTGTGCATCCTCAATAATGTTACCAATCCAAAGCACATCATAAGCAATGGATTTCAGCGCTAAGTTCAATGAATGGACAATGCAAGGTGTCCAAAACACTTGTGGATATTTAGCTTCCACAATCATGCCAGCAACCTTGCAAACAGGGGCATTATCTGTAATGATTTGCAAACAAGAATCAACACTTACATCTGCAATAACTTTAATAAACAACTCACCCATATATTGTGCATCCTTGTATTGTCCAAGTGCATCCACTGCTTTCAAGAAAATTGGACCATTCAAAGAAGACACCATGAAGTTGATGAGTGGGTGTCACGCTAGATCTATCCATCTATCAGAAACAATGTTAACTCTAGATGTTGGCCATGACACTTTAATTGGCTCAAGCATTTTTTCCACCTCTTTTTTTGCCTTTGTCAACAATGTGGTTCTAAGCTTCTTTGACCCAGGAGGCACATACCTTGATGGAGCCCCTTGAGTTAGAGCTCGGCACATCTCAATAAATAGAGGTGAGTGTGCAACATTGAAGGATATGAAGTTTTGATAGAAAAAAAGGCAATGGTGAGATCAAGCTCTTCCCGTTTCTCCATCTGAAAAATCTTGTCCATTGGATCAAGTGAAATTGCTTTTCTTTTTGCTGCTTGTCCCCCACTAGAACTCTCAAATGGGAATTTGTTGCTGCCTTTCCTCAAGCATGGAAGGGTGTCATCATTCTTGGCTTTTTTTGATTTTGCAACCACATTTTCCATACCAACATTGGACTCTCTTTCCATTTCTTTCCTCTTTGATAAAGGCACTTTTGTACAAGCTCCAATCCCATAACCTTGTAAAGCCAACAAATAACCTTTCACACGGAAATATGTCCTTGTGAAAGTATAGTGGCAATAATTGCATTTCCATCTCACATTGCCTCCTCCCTTCACCTTGTTGCTTGGCCCTTGCTCTCTTGTGACATATTTCCACAAGGGATATTTGTCAATGTTACATTGAGGAGGAAGTCTTCCCTCAACATTACTTGCAACAGACTCTGATGAAATTGGGAGAGGAGGGGCATCTCCAATGGGGACATTCTTCCCCTTCCTTTGCCCCTTCCCTACTGCCCTTGATTGAGCCATGAATAATGTAAAAAAATAAACAAAAAATGCACAAATTTGTAAAAGAAATGCATTTGCAAACTGCTGTAATAAAAATGCAAAAATATTAGAGAGAAAATGCACTTACCTGTTGCTTGAATCTCCTTGAAAATGCTCCCACACCCTTTGCTCCTTGCTCCCAAACACCCACAACAAACCCACAACAAAGTAAATGAGTGAATGTGCAAAAAGAAATGCGGTAAGCCCTCTTTAAAAGTCACGCGGGTTGCTATTTTGCCGGATTTGTGTTTAGAAATCGTGACACCTAGTGTCTGATCAGGACACGATCCAGATTCGATCGTGTCACGATATTCAAACACAAATCCATACGAATCGTGTCGGATTTGCTGGATTCGCGACATGTAGTCCTTGTAGGACAAATCTGGTTACATACATCGCATAATTAATTTTTCAGTTAGAAGAAGTATTTCCAGTTGCTGCATTTCAAGAAATTTTCACACTTTGGAGCACCACATTATGTTTTACTTGGAGATCAATGTGAAGAATTCTACCAAATTTCTATTGCAGCAACTGGAATTAATTCTTCTAACTGTAAATTAATTATGCAGTTTATTGCTACAACAACAACGAATTAATCACATGGCAATATTCACAATTAAAATACTGTCGAAAATAAAAGCGTTGGAAACTTAGAAATGCTAGCACACATACATAAAAATGACACCTTTATTTTTGGAGGAAAGTCCTTCGAAAAACCTAATGTGGGAAAACCGATTGTGACAACAAAGGGTTTATATTATTATTATGCAGCAAAAATTCTGAGTACAATAAAATGTTGCCAAACTGGTGATTCTACCCAAGAGAAATACTGGCAAAAATATATTGAAGGATTTTACCCTCTCTCTGAACAATCCCAACACTTGATTGCCTTTGAAAAGCAAGCTGTCCACCTGCTCTGCATAGGCCCAGCGTCACCCTAGCGCAGACCCTCGTATGCTTAGCCTAGAACTATTGCCAATCTAGCCATCCCACCTGCTGCTGACTGGGAAAATGCTTCTATGGCCCTTTGGAAAATCTTCCCAGCCTTTGGAATTAAAAATGTCCTCCCCTTCAGCCTAATCGAACTGGTCTGTTGAAGCAACTGCGCAGTGCCTCATTGCTTCTTGGAGAAAATCTCGGCCTCCTCTTTCTGACTCTCTGGAACTGGAAAACTTCCTCGAGATCACTGCTGACCTCTCCTGCCACCTGCTATTCACCTCCTGGCTCGACCTCCACTGTCGAATCACTCCTACACTTAGGAATTCGAACTGCCTGGGCAACTGAGTATCTGCACTGGTCTATCCTCCATCTACCATCGACCTCTTCTTATAATCTCCAGTTGGGACTCCAACAACCATGATTAAAACTTAATCTATGGTTGAGATCATCTCCAAGTCAATCTATGTGAGTTTCTAGAGAATTCTCACCTTTCTCAATTAATTCCTATTATTGTGATTTTGGAGTCGGATATTCGATAATCTTCATTTTCATGTTGTCTACATTTCGAGTCTAGAACAAGACTCATCCTCAGGACTGATTTACAAAGAAGAGAAGCGGTGGCTATAAATATGGTTTGGAGTGATGTCAAGTTTGGGGAGCTGACCAGCTCAAGATGAAAGAAAACAAATTTTATTATTATTTACAATTCATTATTTGTTATTTAATAAATAAATTATTTTATTTTTAATTCTTTCTATGTTATTCTATTTTAGTTTAATAATGAATCTAGAATCACAATATCCGAATCTAGAATCACAAAAACCACACCACATAAATCTACATACCATTATAATTCCTATTAATTAACCACTTTTCCTAATTTAGACTTAGGGAATTTTTAATTATGTCAATCAATTTAATTGAGCCATCTCTAGGTGGAATTTCCATAAATGATTTCTGGCTTTTGGAAAACTCCTGTGTTTTAGCCTCTCCCCAAATTTTCGAGACCAGAACACCGTCCGATGCTACAAAAACTAACAATCAAGGGGACACCCCCTTTGACCATCATTCATGGTGCCCACTTTTTTATCATGGCACTTGAGGACTCAATTAGGCCTTCCAACGACCCTCCTACACCATTGCTACATCATTTCGGCTACATTTTGGATGGGTTATCTTACACTTTATCGCTATTTGGTGGGCTTGTCACCAAAGTTATTGTTATTTTGCACATTAAAGTGAATTTAGGGGCATTGTAGGCTAATTCGAACTCTTAGAGGCTCATATAAATAAAGGAGAGCACCACTTGTATCAAACATCATCATCACTTCTTGGATCTAATTCTCTTGAGGAATTTCACACTTTTCTCTTGGTTGTCTATTGGAGATTGTTGAGAAATCTAGGGCATTAGGATTAGGAGATTTCTCTTCGATGAGAACTGCTTGTAAATGTTTTTTATTTCTTTAGATTATGATCTTCTCTTTACTTAGATTATTATAGTGATCTTCTTCATCAAACATTTACCAACGCATAAACAATATAGTGACAAGAGACAGATTGTAGGTGATCAGCCAAGGCCAAAATCTCTCCAACTTGAGAGGAAAGCCCAAAAGAATTCTTCTTCTTATAGAGACTTCAATTGATGAATACCAAGACCCTTGACACAACAACTTCTCCAAGACCAAGTCACAAGTTCCTTCTTTTCTGCTTCTTCTTGCTAAGGTCAATGCAAGTCAAACTACCATTATGCATTGCACTTCTTGGCTATCCTGAAATTTCGGTCCCTTTCCATAGACCTGCAGTTCGTACTTCTGTAATTTCGCACGTGGGAGGAGAAAGATAGAGTTTGGAGATGCTTTCCTTCCTTCGCTATACTTGGAGACTTCTTTAGGTGAACTCAGCTAGCAATGGGGTCGATTTGGAAACCCTTTGGTGAGTTCCTCAAGGATTGTTATGACATCATTGCAAAAACCCTAGTTTTCTGCCACACGTGTGAAGAGATTAGCCCAAAAATAGTGCCAAATGTGAAAATTCCAATATCGGAATCCTGTTGCAGCAATTAATATTATTTCTCCTACTTGTTAATTATTTAACAATTTATCTGCTATGACAAATATCGAAATAAATACATTGCAACCTTCACAAATAAAATTGCGGAAAAATAATACAATGGAAACTGAGAAATGTTAGCACAGACACTAAAAAATAACACAATTATTTTTGGACAAAAGTCCCCGGAAAAACCCAACTTGGGAAAACCAGTGTAGTAGCCAAGGGTTTATTATTATGCAGCAGTGAGAAATTTTGAGTACAACTGGATGTCGAAATCTGGCAATCCTACAAAGAAAAATATTGGCAAAAATCTAGTGAGGAATTTTCTTCACTGTACAGGCAATCTCTCGGCACAACTTTCCTTTAGAAACTCGCCCCTTTGACACTCTGCGTCAGCCTCTGTGCTGCTCTATGCAGCCTGCTGGATGTCTAGCCTTAGACTGGTCTCTGATGAAGTCGTTCTGCCTTCTGCTGACTGGAAAGATGCTTCTCCGACACTCTAGGACTCCTTCCCGGCCTCTGGAACTGAAGACGTCTCTCCCTCTCAGCAAATCAATCTTGCCTCTAGAAGCTGCTGCGCTGCCCCAATGTCAACCTCTCTATGGCTCTTCTGCCTCTTTGCAAATGCACTTGTTGGATCTGGAATGCCTCCTCCAGCCTCACTGTCTTTGCCCCTCTCTCACTGCTTTGATCTCTAGCTCTCTCCGACAACTGACTGTTGCTACTCTGGAATCGATCTGCTAAGAAATCGAACTGCTCAAGTGTTTTCTCCATCACCACTTCGACCTCCTCTTATAATCCTCTGTTGGAGCACCAGTGTGCAAGATTAAAACATAATTGATGTCTAGGATCATCTTTGGATCAATCCATGTGAGTTTCTAGATGATTCTCACCTTGACTTAGTTAATACTGATTAATTAACCATATTCCCTAAGTTTAGACTTAGGAAATATTTAAAAAACTGGTTAATAATCTAATTAAGTCATTTCTAGGCGGAATTTCCAGAAACGATTTTTGGGTTTTGGAGATCTCATGTATTCTAGCCTCTCCACAAAATTTCAAGGCTAGAACACATCCAATGCTACAAAAACTAACGCTCCCTCTTAGCGAGGAATGTGTTCTAGTGTTGCACTCCCTTCCACAACACCTTGTCTCTACATCATCTCTTGTCATGCTGCTGATGTTTGGCCATACTGCCCACCAAGCATTGCGCAACTCTGATATACGCTGCATCTGTGCTGCTGCTGATCCTGCTGTACTGCTGCCAACACTGCATCTACACTACGACTCCCTCTCATCTGTTGCTACTGCAACTGCAACATCTGCAACTGAAAAGCATTCAAAATATTGAATCAACTATGATCAGTATGATACATCTGTCTCTCGAGTCTCTGACTGCAACTAGCATCTGCAATGTCACTGAAGAATTTTCGCTGCTGTTGACTCTGCACTGTGCCATCTGCATTACTGCCAACTCTGCACTGCGCTTCCCAACATCTGACTGCTACTAGTCTCTGCAACTGTCACTCGGCCTTTGACTGCACCGACTGCCACTAATCCATCCTGTTACTGAATATTGTGGGCCCCTCTAGCAAGGTATTGATCCATGAGGTGGACTCTTCAAGGACCCTACTCATCTGTAGTGCTCTGGGACTACAACACCAAGTCACCCCACCTCACTCCTAGAGGTATATCAGCAAAGATAGCGAAGTCTTCCTCCAACCTGGAGGAAAGCCTATCGATCTTCGCAGAAGCTGTCTGCTGATCCTGCTTCTTCTCCTTGTCCTTCTACCTGAGAGGACACTGGGTATTGTAGTGAACGAGCTCACCACACCTGAAGCACTTAACTTTTGACAAGTGCTTCTTCTTCTTTCTCTGCTCCCCCTATCCCTGACTGGGACCCTTAGATGTGAGGGCCACATTCTCCTCCTCCTTCACATGCTTTTGTCTGCTACTGCTGCCACTGATGGAGCTCTTTAGAAGAGCTTGCCTCAATTCCTCCTACTGCAAGTCAACCCACATCCCGTGCCACTCTGGTAACTTGTCTCTACCCAATATGATTTGGACAAAACTTGCCAGTCCTCGGAGACACTGTTGAGTGCCAATCTCACTAGCTTTGTAGGTTGAGGCGCTGCCCCAACAACTGACAACTGGTCCCAGACTTTCTGAATCTTGGTGAGGAAGGGGTCTATGCTTTCCCCCTTCTGCATCTAGATGAGCCTTAGCTTCTTGTCGAGGTACATTGTTGATTTGGGGTAGCATCGGATGTGCTCTAGCCATGAAAATTGGTGGAGAGGCCAAAACACATGAGACCTCCAAGACCTAGAAATGGTTTGGGTAGATTCCACCTGGTTAAGGAGATATTAAAATAATTAATATTTTTAATGGAGTTCCTAAGTCTAAACTTAGGAAAAATAAAATATTAATGGGTATTAATATAAAACTGGGTTAGAAGGTTCTAAATGACATGGATCAAGCCAAATCTAATCTTAGCCGTTGATTAGAGATGTAATCTCGGCCGTTGAAGGACCAACAGGAAAAGTATAAGAGGAGGCTTGAGGGTCAGTTGGAGAACACACCAGAGTGATCAGTCATTCGATTTTCTAGAGCGGGGTTTGCTAAGAGAAATCGAATCAGTGATCAGTTGCAGCGAGGGGCAGTGAGTACGAGGCAGAGAGGTAGAGATAGTGTCGAGAGACCAACGCAGAAGCAGAGAGAGGCAGACGCTGAGCCAGAGGGAGCCACGCAGAGGCAGAAGGGACTGCGCAAAGGCCAAAAGGGCTTGCGTCATCCATGCAAAGGCTGCAAGAGTGATGCAGAGGGCCGTAGAGGTTGTAAAGTGCCTCAGGGGGCTGATGCAGAGGGTTTCTGGCTGACGCAGAGGCCAGGAGGGCTAATGTTGAGCTTCAGATTGTGCTGGAGAGGGTTTCGTGGGGTAGACTTTTCGAATATCTGATTCCGAATAGAGAGGTATTACTGTCGGATGGGTGAGCTACTTTGGCACCCAATTGTACTCAGAAAGACTGCATAATAAAATAACCCTCAAAATTGTTGCACCGGTTTTCCCAAGTTGGGTTTTTCTGGGGACGAGTTGTCCAAAAATAACGGTGTCACTTGTGTGTTTGCTATTTCTTTCAGCTGTTGATCTGTAGATGGTTGAGATTGTATTGTGTTTATTTCAGTATTTATATGGTTAAATAACTTGTTCGTAATTAACAAGTAGGAGAAATAAACTAGAGAATACAGATAAAATTTCTAACAGGTAATACTTAGAAATTTCAACATGGTATCAGAGGGTTGCAGATCACAGGAGAGCTGAAGCAGATCATTTGTAGCAGAAACAATTGTCCCTAGTGATAAAATTTGTACCTTGCAGAAAGCGGTAGAGAAGGGTTGACGTAGAGGGATTGCGTCATTAGTTTGGGCCAGAGAGAGGCTAGCGCAGAGGCCAAGGAGGGAAGAAAAGGCTCAAAAGAGCCACGCAGAGACTAGGAGGGTTGACGCATTTCGCTAGGGGAGCATTTCAGCCAGGGCCGGGATTGCGAAGAGCCTAGAGGCTTAGTCCTTCAGTTGCTGGGGCATAGGAAGCTGTGGGCAGATTGCGGGGAGTGAAGTTGGTGGGGTGTTGTTGTTGCCGAGATAGAACAATACCTAATAGGGCAAAACCAAGGTAGAGGGAGTCGCTACCTAGGCGGATTTCTAGCCAAGAAATCCAGATTAGTGTTGCAGGTGCATAGGAGATCGGAGAGGTGCAACTCGACGGTTGGCAGGCGGATTTCCAGGAGGGAAATCGAGACTCAGAGGGAGTCTAGCAGAGAACTTCCAGACGGGAAGTAGAGACTTAGAGGGAGTCGAAGAGAGAACTTCCAAAGGGAAGTAGAGACTTAGAGGAGTCAAAAGGAAGAGCAGAGAGATGGCCATGAATGGACTGAGGGATCAGGATAGGTTGGACGGGGCGTCCAACTTTGTCATCTGGAAGGCCATGATTCTGTCCATTCTAGATAGACATCGCATCAAGGCCTTCGCCTTGAGAAAAGTGGCTATCCCAGTTGACCTAGCTGACAATGAAAAGTACGAGGAAGCAATGGCCAAGGAAAAATGCATAATCCTTGATGGGGTCAAGGATCATGTGGTCCAGCATATTGCCGAGAAGGAGACGACAAAGGAAATGTGGGACACCTTGAAGACGTTGTATCAGCACACTTCTATGCAGAGGAAGATGTTACTTGAGAATTAACTGCGGTCATACCAGATGTAGAAGGGGGAGCAGATAGATCACTTCCTCGGTAGATTGAAGGAGATCCGGGACCAATTGAATTCCATAGGGGCCACGCTGGATCAGGAGTTGATGGTAAGGACCGCTCTAAACGCAGTCTCCTAGGAGTGGGAGACATTCGTCCAAAGTATTCTGGGCAAAGTGAATCTTCCAGATTGGGAAGAATTATGGGCGGCTTTTCGCCAAGAAGAGATCAGACGGTTGTCCAAGACGGGAAGTAGCAGCAAAGGAGTCCAGATCAAGAAAAAGAAGGAAGAGGATGCAGCTCTGGCATCTGCGGGGAAGCGTGAGAAGAGGAAGAAAAATAACCTCTCCAAGATAAAGTGCTTCAACTGTGGGGAACTAGGGCATTATGCGAACCAGTGTCCGAGGAAGAAGAATAAGGGAGAGGCGTCTGACTCCAAGGCAGTGCCAGCGAAGGCAGAAAAGGAGGTAGAGGAGGATGATGATTGTGCCATGAATGCTCGTGTACCTCTAGAGAAGAGGTGGGGAGACATCCAGCTGTAGTCAGGAAGACTACAGGCGATGAGGGGCAGGATCCTTGTGGTATCCAAACTCTTGGATCATACCTTGCTATGGGAGCCCTGAAGTGAGAAGTAGCAAGATGGCGGATGTTGGTAGAAACGGATGCAGATGAAGCGATAGAGAGTGCTATAGTGTAGTAGTCTCGGGCAACGCAGAGAGGGTTGCAGCAGTGCGAGAGGCACAAAGGAGGTTGCAGCAGTGCAGGATGGCACAAAGAGGTTTGCAGCGGTGCGAGAGGCAGGGAGTTGTTGCAACAACGCAGAGGCAGTAGAGGGAGCACGAGATAGCGGCAGAGAGAGCTTCAGCATCGGGAGTGTTTCTAGCCTGACAGGGATGTCAGTAGTTGGGTGGATCAGTTACTTACTTCTCAGTAACTGAGTTGCAGTGCAGTAGCACAATGCAGCATGATGAGAGGGGGTTGCAGTGCAGATGCAGTGTTGGGAGAAAGGACCAGCAGCAACACGGATGCAGAGGGAGCTGTCGTACAGATGCAACAGTGGCAGTGGCAGGGCCATGGGCAGCAGTACAGGATGCAGTAGTGCAGAGGATGTTGGGCTGGGAGGCCTAGCATCAACACAGGTAC
Organism: Pinus tabuliformis; assembly: GCA_031772625.1. Classification (NCBI taxonomy): domain Eukaryota; kingdom Viridiplantae; phylum Streptophyta; class Pinopsida; order Pinales; family Pinaceae; genus Pinus; species Pinus tabuliformis. The sequence continues at coordinate 291,121,296 of CM062817.1, forward strand.
TAATGCCGTATAATCAGGGTGATGCTCAGTGTGAAGTATTACTAGAGCACAGTCCTCGCTAAGAGGGAGTGCTGATTTGGGGTAGCATCTGATGTGCTCTAGCCATGAAAATTGGTGGAGAGGTTAAAGCACATGAGATCTCCAAGACCTAGAAATGGTTTGGGTAGATTCTACCCGGTTAAGGAGATATTAAAATAATTAATATTTTTAATGGAGTTCCTAAGTCTAAACTTAGGAAAAATAAAATATTAATGGGTATTAATATAAAACTGGGCTAGAAGGTTCTAAATGACATGGATCAAGCCAAATCTAATCTTAGCTGTTGACTAGAGATGTAATCTCGGCCTTTGAAGGACCAACAAGAAAAGTATAAGAGGAGGCTTGAGGGTCAGTTGGAGAACACACCAGAGTGAGCAGTCATTCGATTTTCTAGAGCGGGGTTTGCTGAGAGAAATTGAATCAGTGATTAGTTGCAGCGAGGGGCAGTGAGTACGAGGCAGAAAGGTAGAGATAGTGCTAAGAGACTAGCGCAGGAGCAGAGAGAGGCAGACACTGAGCCAGAGGGAGCCACGCAGAGGTAGAAGGGATTGGGCAGAGGCTAGAAGGGCTTGCGTCATCCATGCAGAGGCTACAGGAGTGATGCAGAGGGCCGTAGAGGCTGCACAGTGCCTCAGAGGGCTGACGCAGAGGCTAGGAGGGCTGACGCTGAGCTTCAAATTGTGTTGGAGAGGGTTTCGTGGGGCAGACTTTTCGAATATCTACTTCCGAATAGAGAGGTATTACTGTCGGATTATTTTCTCTGTCGGGTGAGCTAGTTTGGCACCCAGTTGTACTCAGAAAGACTGCATAATAAAATAACCCTCAAAATTGCTACACTGGTTTTCCCAAGTTGGGTTTTTCTGCGGACGAGTTGTCCAAAAATAACGGTGTCACTTGTGTGTTTGCTATTTCTTTCAACTGTTGATTTGTAGATGGTTGAGACTGTATTGTGTTTATTTCAATATTTATATGGTTAAATAACTTGTTCGTAATTAACAAGTAAGAGAAATAAACGAGAGAATACAGATAAAATTTCTAATGGGTAATACTTAGAAATTTCAACATACATCTTCCGCTGTTCGGAAGCACCCTGATATAACATGGTAATGGCATCCCACATCTGTTTGGCAGTATCTTTGCCAGCTATATGGGAGACTTTATGATCTCGGACTCCGTCTAGGATCAACCACTTCACCCGTGCCATTATTCCCTTGGAAAAGCGGTAGCTTTCTGTAGATTCATTTGGCAAGTCATGCGGATACCCCTGAATGTTGGTGAAGTTGCAAGGCCTATAAAAGTCACCCATGATATTTGGATTTATAGGATAGTTGATGAAAAACAAATGGATATCAAGGAGAGCTCCCTGTCTGAGAAAATTTAAATGATGGCTAGAGTTTAACTTGTTTAACCGGGCTCTTAGAACCTTTTAAGGATCGGGAGCGGGGTTAACCAGGCTACCAGGATTCCTTCTAGAGTATGTTCTTGTGAATGGATGAATAAGTGGAGTCGCCACCCAAATAGGAAAGCAAACTGAATGTCCAGGTGCTAAATGTGAGAATGAACAAGATGAAGAGATTAGTGAGAGAACAAGGGATAAGGTGATGAGAAGGTGGAGAATGATGGGTGATTAGAAGATCAGGAAGATTTAATGAGAGTGTCGTCAACAAGGTCTAATAAATTGGTCCCTGACAACGACGCCAAAAAATATTGTTGCTCGGATTGTACAGGCATCACGATAACTGCTTAGGGCGGGGGCTATCACTCTGATCCCTGCCCACTCCGTTCTAGCTGTCTCCCTAAAATAGGCTATGGAGGGTAGTCCCTATGGAATGAGATGAAGGAAAACAAGTTGGGAACCAACCTGCTTGGGAGACACGGATGAGTGGCCTAGCTACTTGGTATAATTTTCGCAAGATTAATGATTAGATTAGATTTTTTAAATATGAGACCAGTGCCTTATGGAGTCACAATTCTTGCTTAATGTAAATTAATTCCAAGTAACTGGATGGATACCCGCTGCTTAAATGATTGGCTAACCTATATGATGTTCAAATCTTAAGATCTATGTGTGATGCAATGATCTTGGTTATTTTTAGTTATATGCCTAGTCTAAATAGAATCTCTCCCCTAACTGTTTTGAGAAATAGTCTTCAGAGTAGGTTGGGAAATGGAAGCCAATGGGAAGTAGATAGTGCCTTGATTGACGATACCTCCACCTGTGTTCCGCCCACCTAGTGCCTCTGGGGCTGCAGAGACTGTGGCTGTGATGACTGCAAGGCCACTGTGTTAACCACTAAGAAGAGTTGAATCCCTCAAGCTAATTGGAAGAGGGTTTCCCTAGATCTCTATCAACCTAGCTTATGCTAGGAGGTAAATTTTAATGCAAGCTAGAACTAGGATGCTTGTGCAAAGATTATGAGTGATACTTTTAGGTGAGACTACTTAAATGTTATTTTACGTACTTAGTTGTATTTTACCCTAGTTATGATGTTAAGTACTTCACAATGTTTAGAAAAGATAATCTCAACCAAAAGACAAGTGCTATATTTCAACAGTGCCAATAAGAGATAAAGATATCCACAAGATGCGATTACTCAAAAATATAGATCTACAATAGATAAACAATAGAGCAATAGTTAAGCAATGATTCAATATGATAAGCCAATGACCATTATCCATAAAAGGCAATAAGTGTCCTTAGCCAATATTCTTCAACACATGTGATTTACCAATTTTCAAGTTAAGAACACTTAATTGTAATCTAGATTACCACTAATTGGATTAGAGAGACTCAAGGACAACTTATGTAACTTAAACCAAAGATTTGAAATGTGCTTAGAGAGTGAGCTTATTAGATGTGAATTTCAAACTTTATAGCATATAAACTCACAATGAAAAGACAATGTTAGCAGCTTCCACAATGTCAATGCTAGGAACAAGATATAGAATTCTGGAAACACTTATACATTTTATGTTCTGATGACCCTTTTATGAGCAAATAGTGACTTATATGACAGCAGTAAGAAATCTATAACAACAGTGAGTAAATATCAATTCCACAGTGCATATGCTTGCCCAATGTCACAAAGAATAGCCCAACTACCAAGTAAACTTAGCTAACTGAAAAATTAGATGTATTAGCCCTTTTAAGATGTATTTTTCAGAGAGATTCCAGATATGATCTATTTATTACAGCAGTAAATAAATCACAGATCAACAAGTTAATGATGTTAGAAACAATGCCTAATATGCCCAAAAATAGGAAAATTTCACTGAAACTGAAAAAATCAAGTTTTTTGACCCTCTTTAAGTGGATGATTTAGAAATTGCAGATATGATATTTTCAGTTATGCAGTAAATTCCAACAATAAAAAAATTAGATCTAAGCTAGATCTAAGATGCCTAAGTGGCCAAAATTTAGCAAAATCAATATTTTGCTATTTTGAACAATTTTGATCAATTTGCATGTGATTTTAGGGCCTAATTATCATTGTTTTAATTGCTGTAATAAAACAAAGAGAAAGTAAGGGTTTAGAGGTCAAACCCTAGGCCCAAGGCCTTGTAGATGCACTTGCCCAAGTGGCCCAAAATTTTAGAATGAAGATGCCACCTGAAAATCAAGATTTTGGAGACCAAACACTTGCAAAACCACCAAGGAATTAATCCTGAAAATTTCAGAGGGGGGATTAGGGAAAACTAGGGCAGAAAAAGGTCAAGAAAAGCAAACGCTAGGCCAAGGAAGGCCAGCGTTGAGGGAAGAGCAGGCTAGGAGGGCAGATTGGGGAGTAAAGAGATGAGAGTAGGCAAAAAAGCGGCAACATTGGAGGAGGGCCACCAAAGGCTGGACGTCTACGGAAAAGGCCCTAAAAGGGCTGTCGTGGGCCCCTCAAAGGTCACAACCTACGAAAAGAGGGCCGCACTAGGAGGCCGAGGCCTCTAGGCCTCATGGCCCTAAAACCTTGATGTTGGGCCCACAAGGGAGGGCCAAAGCCCTAGAAGGATGACGCTGGCCCTAAGAGGCCCAGAAACTTGACGCAGAGGCTAGAGATGGTTGAAACAGGCCAAGGAGGGGAGGCGTTGGCCCTAAGAGGGCTAGATCTATGCGCGGGAGGCTTATAAAACTGAAACCTTTGTCTCAAAAATTTATTTTTCTTCCGGATCTGAATTTTTCTGCAAAATCTTAAGTGAATAACCCTGCAAATTTTTTTAGAGACTAGATCTTACACTTAAGAGCCTAGATCTAGCTCTTCTTCAACTTGATCTCTTGACACTGTTGATTTTTGTAGCATCGGATGTGTTCTAGCCACAAAAATTTGTGGAGAGGCTAGAGTACATGTATTCTCCAAAACCCAGAAATTGTTTCTGGAAATTCCACCTAGAGACGACTTAATTAAAATAATTAACTTTTTTTAAATGATTCCCTAAGTTTAAACTTGGGAAATCTGGTTAATTAAAGGGTATTCATTAAGTCACGGTGAGAATCTTCTAGAAGAAGACATGGATTGACTTCTAGTTAATCTTATCCATCGATTATGTTTTAATCTTGGCTGTTGGTGTTCCAACAAAAGAATATAAGAATAAGTCGATGGGTAGATGGAGAACATGAGTAGATACTCAGTTGCTCAAGCAATTTTCTTAGTTGCTGAAGTTCGACAAGATAAAATCGAATCAGAGAGTGAGTTGCAGGTGGGAGAGAGAGGGCATCAGGATAGTCGGAGAGTGCAGGACGAATCTGGAGGAGGCAGCACAGAGGAGGGACACAGGTCAACGCAACAAAAGGGTTGATGCAGGGCCCTTGCAGTCACTGCGCAAAAAGTGATGCAGAAGGGCCAACAAAAGAGGCAGGAGTTCCTCTTCGGGGTCAAGAAAATGCTGTGAAGTGTGAGAAAGTCACCAGTAAATTTCTCTCAGTGACTCTTCTTCTATTTTGTCTTGTACAGAAATTATTGCTGAAGATTAATAAAAGAAATCCACATCTACTGCACCGGTTTTTCCATATTGGGTTTTTCCGGGGACAATTGAACAAAAATAAATGTGTCACTGTGGTTATATGTGCTAGTATTTTCCTTGTATTTATTTTCCGCAGAATTTTATTTGTGAAGGCTGTAGTGTATGTATTTTGATATTTGTTGTAGAAAATTGCAAATAATTTGTTTAGTAATTTAACAAATAGAAGAAATATTATCAGTTACTGCAGTAGGATTCGGGATTACCGAATTTTCACATGGTATCAGAGTAGGGTTAAAGCAGGAAGAACTCAGTTGCAGGCGAAAGAAGGATTTCGAAAGTACTGCGTAGGCAGCGGTTTGAAACCCCAGAGAGACTGCACAGTCCTTTTGCTAAGTGAGCAATTTTTTCGTGGAAAATAATTCTCTGAGTGAGTCGACAGAGAATAATAGTTTCCGGATCGAGATTTGTTAGAGGCAGAGGGAGCAGCGCAATAGTTTCCATGCAGAGCAGCGAATTTAGTGTTGGGAAGGAAATAGCACAAAAAATTATGGATAATCAAGAAGCCTCAGAATTATCTTCCAGATTGGAAGAAGAGTTTGCGTGTCTTTCAGGATCAGCTTCGGATGGTGTCTGGTATATTGATAGCGGAGCTTCATCTCACATGACTCAAGTAAGAGAATATTTCTCGAGCTATCAAGAGGAACAAATGGACTTCCAGATCACTATGGGCAATAGAACGAAGTGTACTTCAGTAGGGAGAGGTAGCATAGAACTCAGACAGAGCTGCAAGTACAGGTAGAGGATTAGATTGAACAACATAGAGTCTCTAGCCAGAGATCATCGTGCTAGAGACTCAAATGACTCTAATTTATAGATTAATCCTCCAAGTGGAAAAATAACGGCTAGTTTCTTTGGTCCATGTCAAAATAATCTTGGCCATTGAAAAATATTTGATTATTTTTTAATCTTGACCCTTGATTTTTTATTTTTGAGGAATTTTTGAATTTATCATTTAATTCTTTTTTTTATTAGTTCAATTTGCTCAAAAATTTGACTGACTTAACCACCAAGGTCCAAGGGTTCAAATTTTCTTGAAATATACAATATTCCCTCGGTAAAGGACCTTTCAAAATTGATTCCTTTAAGACTTACAATTTTTTCCACTTGGAGAATAAATTTTCCTAAGACAACATAATTTCACTGTAACTAATTAATTTTCTAGCTTAGGATTGAATTTTGTTTTGCCAGAAAAATTAATTAATTTACACATTGTTGATTTTTGGTAGCATCGAATGTGCTCTAGCCATGAAAATTGGTGGAGAGGCTAAGGCACATGAGATCTCCAAGACCCAGAAATCGTTTGGGGAAATTCCACCCGGATGGAGAAATATTAAAATAATTAATATTTTTAATTGGGTTCCTAAGTCTAAACTTAGGAAAATTAAAATATTAATGTGTATTAATATAATATGGGTGAGAAAGTTCTAAATAACGAGGATCAAACCAGATCTAATCTTAGCCGTTAATTAGGGACTTAATCTCTGTCGTTGAATCGTCAACATGAGAAGTATAAGAGGAGGCTTGAGGGTCAGTGGGAGATACAGCAAGACACCAAGTTGATCAGTCAATTAGATTTTCTGGGGCAAGGTTTGCTAAGAAATCGAGTTAGTGGTCTGTTGCAGTGAGGGGCAATTCGGTAAGAGGCCGAGAATACATATCAGAGATGTAGAGAAAGTGCCAGAGAGACAGTGCAAAGCCTAGGAAGGCTGACGCAGAGGCAACAAGGGTTGATGCAGAGGCTGAGGAGGCCATCGCAGAGGACGCAGAGGGCTAAGAAGTTGACGCAGAAGCCGCAGAGGATGACGCAGGCAGCGCAAAGGGCTGCAGAGCTGACACTGGGTTGAAGAGGCTGCGCTGACGTGATTTCGTGGGCTAGACTGAGAGCTAATCAACTGACGCAGACCCGTAGGAGGTTGACGTAGTCCCTGGAGGTTGACACAGTTCCAGAAGATATCTTGGAGCAGCTTTTGCTGTCCAGATGAGGAACAGTCGAAGTTACTGTGGGGCCAATCATCTGTTGTTGACTAGCCGGAATTTCTATCTCTGGAGAAAGGTACTTCTGTTGAGAATAATCTCTGAAGGGTGAGCCATTTCAGGGACCCTAGTTTTATTCAGAAATTTGCATAATAATAAAACCCTCATGTGCTGCATTGGTTTTCCCGCATTGGGTTTTTTTCCGGGGACGATTGTCCAAAAATAACGGTGTCCCTTGTGTTGTCTCAATTTATTTCAGTTGCTGATTTGTATATTTGTGAAGGCCGCAATTGTGTTTATTTCAATATCTATGCATATAAATAACTTGTTAATGTAAATAACAAGTAGGAGATAATAAACCAGTTATTGTAGTAGGGGTTTCTGATGTGTTAGATTAAGAAATTTTCACATGGTATCGGAGCTAAGTTGACTTCAGAAGGACGCTTTTTGTTGCCAAGGGTTTGTATTGTCCTGATAGATAGAGAGATAATTAAGTTTTGCTTGCAGATCTAGATCAAAAACCATAGATTGTGAAGCAAAGCTGCACACTATTGGGTCATGAGAGCTTCAGTGATGAGGAGGATATGTGCATGTGGATTAATTAATTGATGAACCATGTACCTGAAAAGAACACCTAGATAACTGGTGGTTATAGCAGCTGGTGATCCATGCAATTCGGTAGATGGGTTCTTTTTATATGGACATTGATATCATATGTACAAAGACAACAACAAGGGTAAACAATTTTTATTATTATTATCATAATGGAGTGAAATTTTTAATTTGCATGTAAATGGGCATACTGCTGTAAGACCTGGTAAGGCATGCGTACCCCTGGGTAATTACTGGTAAAGTTTGGGTTAGACCTAGGTAATAGGGGGATGTCGGGTTAACAAATCCTGGGTAAAAACTTTGAAGGGGGTAAGGGCTAGAGTGAGTGGGATTGTCTCACTTAGCAGGTTTTGGCTGGATTTAGTCAAGGAACCCCAAGTCAAGTTTAAGGGGGGAATTGTTAGGTAAAATTGACTCGGGGTTTGAGTCAAGGTTGACTTGGTTAAGTAGTAGTGATTTTGGGAGTCCCTGGAGGTTGACGCAGTTCTAGAAGATTGCTTGGAGCAACTTTTGTTGCTCAGATGAGGAACATTGGAAGTTACTGTGGGGCCAATCCTCCGTTGTTGATTAGCTGGAATATTTGTCTCCGGAGAAAGGTAATTTTGCCGAGAATAATCTCTGAAGGGTGAACAATTTTATTATTATTATTATTATAATGGAGTGAAATTTTTAATTTGCATGTAAATGGGCATACTGCTATAAGACCTGGTAAGGCATGCGTACCCCTGGGTAATTACCGGTAAAGTTTGGGTTAGACCTAGGTAATAGGGGGATGTCGGGTTAACAAATCCCGGGTAAAAACTTTGAAGGGGGTAAGGGCTAGAGTGAGCGGGATTGTCTCACTTAGCAGGTTTTGGCTGGATTTAGTCAAGGAACCCCAAGTCAAGTTTAAGGGGGGAATTGTTAGGTAAAATTGACTCGAGGTTTGAGTCAAGGTTGACCTGGTTAAATAGTAGTGGTTTTGGGCACATGGTATAGTGTACCCATGGTATTATGGTCCGTGGTATTGCATGTAATGGAGCCTATAAAAGGTTGGGAATACTTCATTGTAAGAGAAGCCTGTAGGTGAGTGGTGAAGGCTCACTTGGCCGGATTGGCCAGGGATTTGGCCAATGCTAATGAGATCTCATTGAGTTGGGTTTTTCCTCGAATTTTGAGTTTTCCTGGATAAATATTATGTGTATGATATTCATGTGTATTGTTGCTGGTTATTTTATTAGGATCCTAGTAGTTCTGGATAGACATCACATTAAGGACTATGCCTTGAAAGTAGTAGCTATCCCAGTTGACCTAGCTGAGAATGAGAAGTATGAGGAGGCTTAGGCGAGGGCGAAGGGCATGATCCTTGACGGGTTCAAAGATCATGTCATAGCACATATTGCTGAGAAGAATACAACAAAGGAGATGTGGGACACCCTGACCACCTTGTACCAGGGCTCGTCCGTGCAACGGAAGATGCTATTGGAGAATCAGCTAAGGTCATATCAGATGCAGAAGGGAGAGGAGATAGATCCCTTCCTCCTCAGGTTGCAAGAAATTTAGGACAAACTTACTTCTGTGGGGTCTACGTCGGATCCAGAGTTTATGGTCAGGACTGTTTTGAATGTAGTCTCCGAGGACTAGTAGACATTTGTCCAAAGCATCTTGGGCAGCGCGACTCTCCCCAGTTGGGAGGAGATGTGGGCAGCTCTTCGACAGGAAAAGATCAGGAGGATGACCAAGGTGGGAAGTAGTGGTAAGGGAGTTCGAGTCAAGAATGAGGAGGAGGATGCAACTCTAGCATCTGCAGGACAACAAGGGAAGAGGAAGAAAAATGACATCTCGAAGGTCAAGTGCTTCAACTGTGGGGAGCTGAGACATTATGCGTCTCTGTGCCCCAGGAAGAAAGGCAAGGGAGAAGCTTCCGATTCAAAGGCAGTGGAGCTAAGGCAGAGAAAGAGGTCGAGATTGATGACGATTGTGCCATGAGTGCTATGTGCCTCTAGAGAAGAGGTGGGGAGATATTGAGTTGTAGTTGAGAGGACTACAGAAGATGGGCCTGGATCCTTGAGGTGCCCAAAATTTTGGATCACATCCGACTACGAGAGCCCTTAACGACAATAGCATGATGACAGGTGTCGGGTGGAGCCAGGTGTGATGGAGCGATGAGCCAGTGCTAGAGTGCAGAAGTCTGTAGTAGCATAGTAGAGGTTGCAGCAGTGCGAGAGGCACAAAGGTGTTTGCAGCAGCGCAGTGGCAACAGAGGGAGCACAGGATAGTAGCAGAGGTAGCTTCAGCATCACGAGGTTTCCAGACTGACCGGGATGTCAGTGGTTGGAAGAAGTCAATTAATTACTTCTTGGTAATTGAGTTGGAGTGCAGCAGTTAACAGTGGCAGTGCTATGGGCAACATGACACAACATGTTGCGAGGGAGCTGTAGTACAGATGTAGCAGTGGCAATGGCAGTGTCATGGGCAACAGTACAGGGAGAAGTAGTGTAGGGGATGTGAGGCAGTAGGCCTAGCATAAACACATGTAACTATGCGGAGGATCAATGTGATGTTTCAATGGTGAAGCATTACTAGAGCACATTCCTCGCTTAGAGGGAGTGTTGATTTTTGGTAGCATCGGATGTGCTCTAGCCATGAAAATTGGTGGAGAGGCTAAGGCACATGAGATCTCCAAGAACCAGAAATTGTTTGGGGAAATTCCATCTGGATGAAGAGATATTAAAATAATTAATATTTTTAATTGGGTTCCTAAGTCTAAACTTAGGAAAATTAAAATATTAATGTGTATTAATATAATATGGGTGAGAAAGTTCTAAATAACGAGGATCAAGCCAGATCTAATCTTAGTCGTTGATTAGGGACTTAATCTTGGCCATTGAATTGTCAACAGGAGAAGTATAAGAGGAGGCTTGAGGGTCAGTTGGAGACACACCAAGACACCAAGTTGATCAGTCAATTTGATTTTCTAGGGCAGGGTTTGCTGAGAAATCGTGTTAGTGATCTGTTGCAGCGAGGGGCAGTTCAGCAGAAGGTCGAGAATACATATCAGAGAGGTAGAGAAAGTGCCAGAGAGACAGTGCAAAGCCTAGGAAGGCTGACACAGAGGCAACAAGGGTTGATGCAGAGGTTGAGGAGGCCAGCGCAGAGGATGCAAAGGGCCAAGACGCTGACAGAGAAGCCACAGAGGTTGACGCAGGCAGCGCGTTGGGCTAAAGAGGCTACATTGAGGTGATTTTGTGGGCTAGGCTGAGAGCTGATCAGCTGACGCAGAGCCGTAGGAGGGTGACGCAGTTCCAGAAGATAGCTTGGAGCAACTTTCGCTGTCCAGTTGAGGAACAATCGAAGTTACTGTGGGGCCAATCATCCGGTTGTCGATTAGCCAAAATATCTGTCTCCGGAGAAAGGTACTTCTACTGAGAATAATCTCTAAAGGGTGAGCCATTTCTAGCATCCTAGTTGTATTCAGAAATCTGCATAATAATAAAACCCTCATCTGCTGCATCGGTTTTCCTGCATTGGGTTTTTTTCGGGGACGATTGTCCAAAAATAACGGTGTCCCTTGTGTTGTCTCAGTTTATTTCAGTTGCTAATCTGTATATTTGTGAAGGCTGCATTTGTGTTTATTTCGATATTTATGTATATAAATAACTTAATGTAAAGAACAAGTAGGAGATAATAAACTAGATATTGCAATAGGGGTTTATGATGTGTTAGATTCAGAATTTTTCACACACATGAGGGGATTTAATATTTTTACACCCTCTAATACATAGTAATTTTACATTTACAACCCTTAAAAGAGGGACACATTTGGCTTAGACCCCCAAGGCATATCCCATTTGCGACACAATATGAGCTAGTAGACCAAGTGGTTTGTAATAAAATAATTTAGCCAACTAGCTTAAATCAGTGTTGATAATATCGGTATCGGGAAAATATCGGCGAGGGTCCAGAAAATATCTTATTGGCAATATCGGCGAAAATATCGGCAAAATATCGACAAGTATCGGCAAGCATAAAAAATATTTTTTCCAAATTTTTAAATATAGCCGATATTTTGCCGATATTTTCAAAATATCGCGATATTTTGCCGATATTTTCCGATATTTGCCGATATTTTGAAAATATCGCGATATTATCAAAACAGAAAATATCGCGATATTTTCTCGGCGATATATCGTTTTGCCGAAAATATCGCGATATTTTCGAATATCGCCGATATTATCAACAGTGGCTTAAATTATTCCCAAATCACTTTTACATTAGAATCGACTAGAATGCTAGGACTCACTTAAGACTTTGATGAATAATTCCACCCTACCTTTGGGGTGAGGCTGGAGGGAAAAACTTTGCTGACCATCTGTGTTTAGAAACACACATGAGTCAGTGAGACGAAAAACCTCCTAGGATGAAACTTTTCGCCAAAATAATCGGCTTACCTAGGCTGTTACATATACTCAAGGTCTTACTAGCATCATTTACATTACATAACTTGCATATGTTGATTTGGGGTAGCATTGGATGTGCTCTAGCCTCGAAACTTGGTGGAGAGGCTAAGGCACATGAGATCTCCAATACCCAGAAATGGTTTGGGCAGATTCTAAACAATTTGAGAGATTTTAAAATAATTAATATTTTTAATGGAGTTCTTAAGTCTAAACTTAGGGAAAATAAAATATTAATGTGTATTAATATAAATATGTGTTAGAATGGTCCAAAAGTCATGGATCAAGCCAGAATTAATCTTAGCCGTTGATTAGGGACTTAATCTCGGCCGTTGAATTGTCAACGAGAAAAGTATAAAAGGAGGCTTGAGGGTCACTTGGAGATCACACTGAGTTGATCAAGATTTCGATTTTCTGGGTAGGGTTTGTTGAGGAAGTCGAAAGAGTGATCAAAGTTGCAGCGGAGGGGCAGTGAATACATAAGCAGAGAGGCAAAGATAGTACCAGGAGGATCAGCGCAGAAGCCGGGAGAGAGGGACGCAGAGCCAGCCAGAGGTTCACGCGGAGGCAGCCAAGGCTCAAGCAGAGGCAGCTAGGAGTTACGCAGTGCCTCAAAAAGCCAACGTGGGTGATGCAGAGGCTCTAAGGTCTGACGCAGTGCCTCCAGAGGTTGACGCAGGGCGAGCCAGGGTGATGCTGGGAAGACGCTGGGCTAGAAAGGGTTAACGCAGTTCCTAGAGGCTGACGCTAGGGTTTTCATGGGGCAGATTGGAGCTGGGAGCTGTTTGAGTGTTTATCCGGGGTTTTAGCTGGAACATTTGTCTTCGACTGAGAGGTACTACTGCCGAGATTATTCTCTGTTGGGTGAGCCGGTTTTGGCACCCAGATTGTATTCTGAAACTGCTTAATAATTAAAATTTAAAACCCTCAGATAGCTACACCGGTTTTCTTGCATTGGGTTTTTCTGGGGACATTGGTCCAAAAACAATGGTGTCACTTGTGTACTTGTTTTGTTTCCTTCAGTTGATGATCTGTAATGTGTTGAGCATGTACTTGTATTTATTTTCAGTATTTACATGGTAAATAACTTGTTAATTAATTAGAACAAGTAGGCAGAAATAAATTAGAAAAGTACATGAAGGGTTTCTAACAGATAGACTTAGAAATTCCAACATGGTATCAGAGAGTGGTTGCAGATCACAGGAGAATTGAGGACATCAGCTGAGCAGAGCAGCAGTAGCAGAAACAACTGTTCTGAGTGATAGAAGCTGTTCCTAGCAGGAGAGCAACAAGGAAGGGGTGATACAGTGCCTGCGTCATCATGTTTGACCTGGGAAGAGGATCAACGCAGTGGCAGAGGGGAGCAAACTCGACCTACGCAGTGCTTGGTCTTTCTCAGTCAGGAAGGATTGATGCCTATGGCCAGGAGGTGCGGATTTTGCTGGTACTGGGATTGTGTAGAGCCTAGAAGCTCTAACTTTCAGTTCGCTGGGGCTGAGGAGGTTGTGGGTAAGTTGCAAAGTGAAGATGGTGGGGTACTATGGTCAGAACAATACCTAACAGGGCAAGACCAATGAGGAGGGAGTTGCTGCCGAGGATTTCCGACGCAGGGTAACCCCTGCAAACCCAAAATTTTTAAACTTAATGTGCACATAAAATTCATTTCACATTTATATTCCAATTATATTCCCAATCTGGGCAAACTTGTAATAACAACATGGAGTCTTTTGTTAATCTTTGTTTATCTCAGACATTCAACTTCATTATCACTTGCGGAAGCTATTCTGAACGCATTGGAGCTGGGTTCAATAAACTTCTGAATCGATTCAAACAAAATCAATCACCTCAATCAAATACCTCTTTACCAGATTTCATTTTATCAATCGGTCTTCAAATTAATTACTTCATAAACAAAGGTTAATGCAGATTAAGATACCTATGATCAGTTGCTGTGATAATACCTGCGCCCTTCATTTAAAACAACATTTGCACGCCTTTTCTAGCAAAGTTAATATATATTGCTGCTCCACAGATCTGGTCAATCAAACTCTTAAACCAGTTCCACTAATCGACAGTTACCAATCGACACCAGCGCATATGGATTTATGTATTCTACATCCACCAACCTTCATGGTTTATTCAATATGCAATTTCCTTCTATTCATAATCGACTTTGATTTAATTACCGTCAGCGCCCCTATGTTGACCAGACTGAATGCCAATACATATTCTATTTTGGCAATTATCAACAAACCAGATATTAAAACTGGCAATTAACTTACCTTCTCCATTATCGAACCCGACTTTGCTCCATGTCAATGCTGTGCTCGACCTCTGCTTTGAATATCTACATTCAATGAAGATCTAACTCTTCTACCTGCGCACTTCCATAATCAATCAATTCATAGTTTCTAGCTTCACATAAATATCGCCCTTGAGTTCTGATTCCTCAGATCAATCATTCATCCACGCATTCTGGTATTGATTTAACTCGCTTCAATGTTGACTTATGCAAATAAGTGTCCCCAGCCAATTACATTAGCGTTAAAACGCCTTTATAACAGGTTGATCTATATATAAACACCGCAACTCTCCCCTGTTTTATCTGCACAGCTGTATTATAAATCGGTGGGTTTAAATCGCTCTTGGCAAACTCTTCAAATATCGATTTCTTACCATAACGCTGATGCAATTTCTATTTGGGATCACCACTTGCCGGAATGATATGTCACACAAATTTCGCATAGTTCACATCGCCGATGCCACAATTCTGGAACCGATTCACTCCAAAACTGATTATAATCTTCGCCTCCGGTTTTATTGCAATATGATGGGATATGCAATTTCTCCCGCTCTGATGACAATTACACAGAATCGATACAACAAACACCGTTTATTTTCCTTTGATCAAGATTCTGAAGCAATTTCCGCGTTGATGATCTTCGTATCACTCTGTGCTATCACCCTGTTCCAATAAGAATTCACTCACTCACAATTTCTATGTTAATGACTTTTCCACACTCACAAAATGTGACAGTGCCGAGACTGAATAAAACACAGAATTCATATAATTTTCATAAGAACACACAGACTACCATCATTTCAAACAATTTCGCAGAAAAGAACAATGTCCAAACTTCACAATTCGTTGTATAATGATGCATTCAATATTTATTAAAATCACAATAAACAGCAGAACAACTCTCGGCCTTTGGCCCAATTACACAGTAAAAATGACCCCTGTCAACCGATACAGTTCACCCACACTCTGAGCTTACGCTCCACACAAAACCTATTCTAATCTACCTGATCTATTTTTGCCTTTTAAGCTCATTAATCTATACAAATTGAATTGAACCAATTTAGGTTCAAATCCCTTTAATCACTCAACAAAGTCCTCAAATATCTCAACAAAATCCTAAAATCACTCTTGAATCCCTAAGGATCCTCTCTCACCCAAAATTAATGAAACTAATCTCTAAATTAATATTTAGAAAAATCTCTCATCCCTTTACATCCTCAACTGACCAAATTCTCTCATATTAAAATATAATTTAATCACTCAAAAGCCTATTAATATTTACATAAATTTAATATTTTCTCAAAAACATGAGACCCCTTAGTTTTAGTAAATACAAAGTATTTTTCCGAGTCTATGCTCCTGCATCAATTTCTAGCCAAGAAATACGGATCAGTGGTGCAGATGCACTAACCATCGGAGTGGGGGCTTTTCCACATTGGCAGAAGGGTTTCCAGGAGGGAAATCGAGGCTCAGAGGGAGTCACACCGAGAACTTCCAGGAGGGAAGTAGAGGAGCAGTGAGATGGCAGTGAACGGGGTAAGAGACCAGGACAGACTGGACGAAGCCTCAAACTTCGTAGTCTGGAAGGCCAGAATATTGTCCGTTCTAGACAAGAATCGTGTCAAGAACTTTGCCTTGAGAACAATAGCGGTCCCAGTTGACCCGACTGATAACGATAAGTACGAGGATGCAAGGTGAGGGCTAAGAGCATCATCCTTGACGGGGTCAAGGACCATATAGTACCACATATTTCCAAGAAGAATACGGCAAATGAGATGTGGGAGGTCCTAAAAAAATTGTATCAGCATACTTCTGTGCTAAGGAAGATGCTACTAGAAAATTAGCTACGGTCATGCCAGATGCAGAAGGGAGAACATATCAACACCTTCCTCGATCGATTGAAGGAGATCCGGGATCAACTGACTTCCATAGGGGCCACGCTGGATCAAGAATTGATGGTGAGAATAGCCCTAAACGCAGTCTCTGAAGACTGGGAGGTGTTTGTCCAGAGCATATTGGGCAGGGCAGCGCTTCCAGATTGGGAGGAAATGTGGGCGACTCTTCGCTAAGAAAAGATCAAAAGGTTGACCAAGGCAGGAAGCAACGACAAGGGGGTCAGAATTAAGGAGGAGGAGGTGGATGCTGCCCTAGCATTTGAGGGAAAGCAGGAGAAACGGAAGAAGAAGGACCTCTCCAAGGTCAAATGCTTCAATTGTGGGGATTTGGGTCATTATGCGAGTGAGTGTCCAAGGAAGAAGAGCAAAAGAGAGGCTTCCGAGACCAAGGCTGCGCCAGCAAGGGCGGAGAAGGAAGTGGAGACAGATGATGACTGTGCCATGAGTGCTCATACACCACTTGAGAGGAAATGGGGGGACATCGAGTTATAGTCAGATGGACTATAGGCGATGAGGGGCAGGATCCTCGAGGTAGCCAACCTCTTGGATTATACCTTGCTACGGGAGCCCCGAAGAGGAGTAGCAAGACTGGCGGATGTCGGTAGAGACGGATGTGGATGGAGCAACAGAGGGAGCTACAATGCAGAATTCCTAGGACAACACGAGGCAACAGTGCGAGATGCATAGAGTTGTTGCAGCAACGTAGAGGTCAGAGAGGGAGCACTTGTCAGCGACAGAGGGAGTTTCAGCATCGAGGGTGTCTCTAGAATGATAGAGATGTCAGAGTTGGAAGATCAGTTACTTACTTATCAGTAACTGAGTTGTAGTGTAGCAGTTAGCAGTGGCAGTGCTATGGCCAACATGATGCAGCATGATGAGAGGGATTGCAGTGCAGATGCAGAAGTGGCAGTGGCAGAGCCATGGGTAGTAGCACGAATGCAGAGGGAGTTGCTGTACAGATGCAACAGTGGCAGTGGTAGCCTGGTAGGGCCATGGGTAGCAGTACATGATGCAACAACTTAAGAGGATGTTGGGCAGCAGGCCTAGCATCAGCATAAGGACCGATGCCAGATGATCTGGGTGATGCTCAGTTAGGAGTATTACTGGAGCATAGTCCTCGCTAGGAGGGAGTGTTGATTTGGGGTAGCATTGGATGTGCTCTAGCCTCGAAACTTGGTGGAGAGGCTAAGGCACATGAGATCTCCAATACCCAGAATGGTTTGGGTAGATTCTAAATAGTTTGAGAGATATTAAAATAACTAATATTTTTAATGGATTCCCTAAGTCTAAACCTAGGGAAAATAAAATATTAATGTGTATTAATATAAAACTGTGTTAGAATGGTTCAAAAGTCACAAATCAAGCCAAAATTAATCTTAGCCATTGATTAGGGAATTAATCTTGGCCGTTGAATTGTCAACGAGAAAAGTATAAAAGGAGGCTCGAGGGTCAATTGGAGAACACACCAAGTTGATCAAGATTTCGATTTTCTTGGGCAGGGTTTGCTAAGGAAGTTGAAAGAGTGATCAGAGTTGCAGCTGAGGGGCAGTGAATACAGAAGCAGAGAGGCAGAGATAGTACCAGGAGGATCAACGCAAAAGCTGGGAGAGTGGGATGCTGAGCCAGCCAGAGGTTCACGCAGAGCCAGCCAAGGCTCACACAGAGGCAGCTAGGGGCTGCACATTGCCTCAGAGAGCCAGCGTGGGTGATGCAGAGGCTCTAAGGACTGACGCAGTGCCTCTAGAGGCTGACGCAGGGCGAGCTAAGGTGACGCTGGGCAGATGTTGGGCCAGAAAGGGCTGACGTAGTCCCTAGAGGCTGACGCTGGGATTTTTGTGGGGCATATTGGAGCTGGGAGCTGTCGGAGTGTTTATCTGGGGTTTCAACCGGAACATCTGTTTTTGACTGAGAGGTACTACTGCCGAGATTATTCTCTGTTGGGTGAGCCGGTTTTGGTACCCATATTGTATTTTGAAACTGCTTAATAATTAAAACCCTTAGATAGCTGCATCGATTTTCTCGCATTGGGTTTTTCCGGGGACATTGGTCCAAAAACAACGGTGTCAGTTGTGTACTGGTTTTGTTTCCTTCAGTTGATGATCTGTAATGTGTTGAGCATGTACTTTTATTTATTTTTAGTATTTACATGGTAAATAACTTGTTAATTAATCAAAACAAGTAGGCAGAAATAATAAAAAAAGTACATGAAAGGTTTCTAACAGATAGACTTAGAAATTCCAACAGCATAATGGGTTTATAAAGACATGTAGACTGCTGATAGATGGCCCGATCCTGTTGAAAAAGTTTGGCACATCCGCTTCCTAGGAACTTTGACAAATTGAGTGCAATAGGCTGATTGTGTGTAAGGTTACAACCTTTGGATGAATTAATTTGAAAACAATATTGGCAACAATTATATGAGGCATTACAAAAGAACCTTCTTCACAGCGGAGCTCTTTGGAGGCTACAGGGCTATAATGTGAAATTTCCACGAATGTGGTAACTGGATATTTATCTCCTAACTTATGCAGTTTATTTTTCTTCTGTAAATTAACTTATGTAAAACAATGATAAATTCACTATTGCAATTCCTCACAAATAAAAAAGACGCGGAAAATAAATGTAGGAATTGAGAAATAATCCAGACACAATAATTTTGACATTGTTATTTTTGGACAATCGTCCCTGGAAAAACCAGTGCAACAAATGAGGGTTTAGTTTTATTCAACGAAATAGGGAATACAACTGCTTGCCTTATTCGCTGACAAAGCTTTTGAAAAATTTATCTCACTCTCAAATAACTTGAATCACAAAGATCCCTCCTCAGAATCAACTCGGCATCCTCCCAACCACTTGCACTCTTGCTTGGCACTCGCACTGGCTAACTAGACTATGCCGATCTGTTGTTGGAAAACTCACACAGCCTACTGCTGCTCACTGAGACGACTCGCACTTCGTTCAGATCACCTCCTTGCACTAGAAATCGAATTGTTGCCTCTGAAACACGCAATGGCTAACTTGCTAACTCGCACTGGTAATTTGCACTGCACACTTTGGCTTCCTCTGCTGGAAATTTCAGCCTCCCTTCTAGTCACTGGAATGTTGGAAACCTCTTGAGACTTTCTCTAGAAATTTTCACTTCTGAGAACCCCTATACTGGTCTCTTCCTATGCTTCAACTGTGCCCTTGTTGAATCACTGCAACTGGGTAAGTCAAACTACTTAAGTGTCTTCAGTGTCTTCTCCAAACCTATCGAACTGCTCTTATAATCTTCTATTGGAGTTGTTAGCCACCAAAAGTGGGTGACCCCATAGGAGAAATTTTCTCCTAGATTTGTTTTCAGTTGACAACCAACAACCCTGATAGCCACCAATGTGGCCAATATATTATGCCATTTGATCTCCGCTCCCCGAGGCAGTCATATGTCCCCTCATCCATTTGTCGAGAGCATATGTTTGGAGGTGGGCCATCTAATCTTAAAGGTATGCTTTTCATTGTGCAATCGGGTGCTTATGCTTGTTTTTCCTTGGGCACTTTGGGCATGGATTATTGGGGGACTTGGAAGGAAGGAAGGGCTTTGACTGTAGTTTTGTCCCCTCACCTTAAATGGGGGTTAATCCTCAATCCTAGTCTTGTGGGATATCCTCTATTAGCTCATAGTTCTAGGAAGGGCACTACTTGGGAAACCCTAATTTTGGTAGCGCGGTCTCATTTTTTGTTCTGCATTTTTCACTTCCCTCTATACATTACATGCCCTATTTCATCATCTCCCCTCTTTGGGTCCTGTTGACCACTACTTGTCAACTACCCATAGTAGTACACCCCCTTTTCTTCGCAAAAGGGATAGCGCCTGATCGACATGTTCGTGCCATTTGACAGTCATCATCGACCCGATCATATTGTTTTGTAAACCCAGTCTGCATGTGTGAATTGTAAATAATCTTAGCAGAGTTGTGTCATGTATGCAAATTGCCTAGGTGGACCTAATTTTCTAGTGATAATCTATGTTCCGGAAGGTTTTTTGTCTCACCGATCCATGATCGGCAGAGTTTTCTTTCAGCCTAACCCCAAAGCCGAAATGAATTTTGTCATTAGAGTCTTAGAGGAATCCTAGTGTGTTGATCTGCTAGATTATATTTGGTCGCAGAACTGGGTGGTCTATGTGGGTCTATGTCAAATGGTTTTTCCCCCTTGAGATGTAAAATTGTAAAAGTCATGATGTAAAGTGTCTTGAGGGTTAGGAAATGTTTTAATCCCCTCATAGGTTCTAAGTCCTAAGTTCTAGGTCCTAGGTGATTTTTCCAAAGGCTAAGTTCAAGGATCCATTTAAAAATAAAAATTGAAAATTGAAAAAATAAAAAACAAAAGATATAAATAATTAAAAAATAAAAAATTTAAAAAAATTAATTAAAATTTTAATAAAAATAAATAAAATATAAAAAATAAAAAAATAAAAATATATATATATATATATATAAATAATAAAATTAAAAAAAAAATTTAAAAAATAAAATAATAATAAAAAAAATAAAATAATAATAAGTCAAATTTTTGAGTAAATAAATGCAGAATTTTAATTGTTTAATATATTAAAATGCATTTAAAAATTCGATGGATGAGATTAAAAGAAATCTTGATCCTCATCGACGGTCGAGATTAGTTTGACATGGATCACTCGAACTAGCCGTTGGGAATTTTTCCTTTAAATAGGGTGCTAGGGGTCATTTGAGATCAGATTGGATCTTGAGAGTCTGGTGCTAAAGAAAGCTCTCTTGTAGTCATTTTTTGTGCAATAAAGAAAGACTTTGGGGTTAAAAATCTTGCTGGTGTTACTCTTCTGGAAATGCTGTAAGATTGTTTTATTTTTTCTGCATAATTTTATTTTCAGCCATTGAGGATAGCTTAATGAAGATTGATCTAGGCACAGGTATCTTGTCTGATCTTTGGGGTTTGAATGATAGTTAAGATTCTGAAATATAGTGGCAGGTATATCCATTTGATCTGGGTTTCACTATTGTTTTCTCCCTCTATGTTAATGGTTAATTTTAAGCTGTGCAGGAAATCCTTTTTTCAGATTACCGGGCGTTAGGGGAAGTTCTCGGCTGAACCAGCCAACTCCGGGATTGTGTTTTCTGAAAGAGCCCAGCCAGTTCTTGATCCTGGGCTTATCATTTGAAATTTTTACGAATGCATGCAGGGTTTTCTGAAGTGTCTCACATTAAAATTAAATTCTAATAATACTACTGTGATTATTGACAAATTTGGCTACTAAAGAGCCTTAGATCTGTAAATACTGTAAATTGTTTAGCTGGTTTTAAGGTTTTCAGTTTATTTTTGGCACATTTTACTTCTGGGTTTTTTGTTTTTACAGGTTGCAGGTACAAATTTTAAAATTTTGTGGGGTTTTCACAATCTGAAGCAGCTGATTCAAAATTTCAAGAGTCCTGATAAATTTTGAAAGGGTTTTCTGGCCATTTGTTTTCTGATCAGTTTCTTCAGATTTGTTGTCTACAGGTTTCATTTTTATTACAGGAAAAATTTCGAATTTTTCTGTGGGCAATCCGATTTTACCTGTGGCTCCCATACCCTGTCCTCTACGTGCTGCCATCCCTCAATTGCTACCAAAACCTGCAAACAAGTGGCTGCCTCCTGCAAACACCAGATCAAAGCGGCATTTTATCCCACACAGTTTTCTACCTGCGCATACGCTGCCCCTTTCCACGTATCCCTGCAACAATATCATCCCACGCAGCTCTCTCATCCCTGTTCACGCTTTTGCCTGCGTGCCACCACCAAAACGCTGCAGATCCGTTCCCTCTACCTTGCTCGATTTTCCTGCCTCCACGGATTTGCTGCCAAACCTGCGTGCTGCCCACGCCTTCACCTCCAAATCGCCGTTCAGCCTCCTCCATACGCTGTTGCTCCTTGCTGCCGCTGTCCAACCTGCAATCAAACTCTCGCAGACAGCCATTCTCTCTTCCTTCGTCAGTGTATATGTAAAGTTTTGTAGATGTTCTATGCTAAGAGCAATTTCACTTTTCTCACAGCAATCATACAAGTAGTTAAGCAAAATGCAGATAGAACATATAAGCAGATCTTACAGAAGACAAATCAGAAACAAGAAAAATGTGTGTTCGTTTCGGCGGTCAACAGGATGCTTCAACTAGCAAAGTCTCCTTTGGTCAGCCAGCCCAGATGTGTCACAAGATCCCTCCAACTAGTAGATGAGTCAACCCAAGTCAATTCTACAAAAAGTCAACGCTGTCCTGAAAAGTCAACGCAGGGGCAACAAGCTAAAAGTCAACGCAACAGCAAAATGGTCAACCCTTTGACCTCGATTTTTGTGCCAGATAGTACGGCCTTAAAAAATCGAACTTTCCACCAATTTTTAGCTTGATTGGACCAAGCGTTGACCAAAGTCAACGCTGGTCAAACTTTCTGCGAAACCCTAGCAGCAGAAAATCCGTACGGTCTGTCCTCTTCGTCCTTCCCACGTGTGGCTGAAATTCGTCCTCCAGGTAGCGTAGTCTCTAAGATGAGAGGGGAAGATGTGAGTTGAGTTGTGATAAAATTCTCTCCAACTTTTCCTGTATATATATCCATCAATGAGGGTGTGTGACACATCTGTTGGGCATGTGAGCCTACATTACAAAACTGGCTGACCTTGCACATATAATTTATTAAGAATAATAAATTCACAATATAAGTTCTGCTCATCGGATTAAGACTATTTTTATATGGATTTTACACCTCTCAGAAAGAGGAATCCAACAAAAATATTAGCCTCTTAATCTGAGCATCAGAACATGGAGTTTGGACCTAGTTGTCCAAATTTAACATATACCTGCAAACGCATAATGAAAACAAGCATTCGATTTTCTTTTTACTATTGTGTATACATGCTATACGATTAGAGCTGATTTTTTTTTTTTGTAGTTCGATTTCATTTTATTTCAATATATATTCATGTAATGCTAGGTTTTATAATCTTTAGTTTGTATGCAGGTAGATTTCGATTTTAATGCGTAGGTTAGATTTTTATGCTCTTTTTTTTTTTTTTTTTTAGAATTAGATTTTTTGTACATATTTATTTAGTTTAGTTTAGTAATTTTAAGTTTTAGTTACTTTGTTTTTTACTTCAGATAGTTTTGTTTTATAAAAATAAAAATAAAATCTCTTTAGTTTAGTTTAGTTTAGAATAAATTTGAGTTTCATTTTCTTTTAAGTTTAGCTTTGTTTTACTTTTTACTTAAAAAAAAAATAAAAATAAAAATAATAATAATAATAATAATAATAATAAAATAAAAAAATAAAAAAGTTAAAAAAGTTAAAAAGTTCATTTTTATTAGACTTTTGTTAAAGGTTAGATTTAAATCATAAAAAATAAAAAATAAAAATTTCATAAAAAGCTCCTTTTTGTTTTTTAATAGATTCTAGTTTTGATTTAATTTAGTTTAGATTTTTAGATTTATCTTAATCTTATAATTCTATTTAAAAAATAAAAAATTTATATAAATAAAAAAATCATAAAAATTTTCTTCATATTTTGTTTAGATTTATTTGATTTTAGGATTAAATTTTAATAATTTTAAGTTTTATTTAGTTTAGTTTAATTTAGGATTTTAGTTTTGTTTAAATTTTAGATTTAAAATTTTATTATATATATATATATATATATATAGATAAATTTGAAAAAGCTTAATTAAAAAATTGAAAATTTCATTTTTGGCGACTTTTGCAGTGTTTATGTTCCATTTCTCTATAGCTAAATGCACTTAAATGTTTAGTTAAAGTTAGCTATGTGAGAGTGGTAACTGATCAACGTTTAAATTTTATGATCATTTAAAGCATTTAATTTTTCTTTAAGTTTAATTGCTGGATCATCGTTAAGGTGTTGTGTATTTGTTGAAAATCTTACATCGCTCGGGTTATTTGATGATAAATGTTTGTTTTACACAGTTCATATTTCTGCAACATTTAATCATTTAATCATTAACTCCACAAGGCACTGGTCCATTAAATTAATAAAATCAACTAAGTGCTTGTTGCCCCTCGTGTCTCCCAAACCGAACTGGTCTCCAGTTGGTCATCATAATCCCATAGGGTCTACCCCCCTTAGCCGCGGGAGATAGGCTTAAACGGAGAGATCGGGGATCAGGGTGACAGCCCCCGGTCTGAGCGTTGTCGTGACAATCTGTGCGACAACAGGTCCAAAAGGCACTGGTACACTTTTACCCCTCCCCTTGTCCACATGTTTGGGTTGGGCCTGGAAATGTTGCCCCAAAGGTTGATGCAACTAAAAAAAAAGATAAAAACATATCATGGGCACAAATGAAAGAAAAAGAATATTATAAAATGCAAAAGATGGTCGAGACATTATATTAGCGTTTTGGCAAAAGCCAAATATGAGCTCTATCCCTTCATTATGGCCATCACCCTGGTTCCATGGGTTCCATGAGCACCCCATTGAGTCTCTCCTTGAATGGGCTTAGTGGAATCACTTCACACATAGATTGTTAACCCTCCCTTTTTCAAGTGATTCTTCTCATACCAGGACTCCTCCCATCAATGAAAGATCGTAAGGAGTAGGGGACATTGACTAAGGTGACAATGGGTCTTTGTCCCATTGTTGCCACTAGGTCTAGTAGTAGTCCCATAGGTTTCCCTCCTAGGGCCCTACTAGATTGTGTGGCAACAAGACTCTCAATGGCCATGATCACATCTCAATCGATGGCTAAGATCATCTTTACTCCATCAAATGACTTTTCTGGAAGTCTCTAGAGCAAAATTGGTTTCCCTCAATTAATTTGATTTAATTAACCAGTTTTTCTAAGTTAGACTTAGGGAATTATTTAATTATTGATCAATTAATCTAATTGAGGTGTTTCTTGTGAAACCTTTTCCGGGTTCTGGAGATCTTGTGTTCCTTAGCCTCCTAGACACCATAAAGACTAGAACACCTGTCCACTGCTACCAAAAACTAACATATTACACTTTTGTGCGCCATTCAATCTCTGTTCCCTACGATTTATGATTGGCAGCAATAGCTATTCTTAGGTCTCACAGAATTTTGTGCCTTGTGTTATCGCCCAGTTTCACTAATTTAACATTGAGATGTCACTATTATTTATGGGATTTTACTAGTCATTATGGTTGAAGGATATGTGCAGTGACAGAAGTGGTTTATCTCACAACCAAGATGTTTATAGTTTTGTCATAGAAAATTTATGTCCCAGTGATCTTTGACGGTAGAGATATTTAATTCTTGTGCTTGTATTGTATTGGTTGACATGAGAGAGATTGAAATTGCTAGATAATTTTGTGATAAACAATTCCTTTGCACATTTTTTCTTTTCCAAATACTTGCTATGAAAAGTGGTAAAAAAAATTAAAATATCTTTATTTTATGTAAGAGTCTTTTCTTCTACCATATCAATTGCATTCTTTTCTAATTTTGGTCTCCTAGATATGTTTTTCATTTTCCAAAGTTTCTGATCAGCATTTAAGTATAATGTCAAACCAACTGCTGTCTTATTAACTATTGCCTGAATGTCATAACAGCACAAGTCTTCTTCCTATGCATATCATTTTTCTAGCTTGAAAGTGAATCTTCCTAAATGCTTCAAATTATGTAGCTGACAAGTCATTCATATTATCTAATATGTGCTTTTTCAGTTGTATTCTAATATCTGACACTTTCCCTTTTCTGGGTATGAAGATATTTCAATTCCCTGCAGAGTGAATGCTTTTCAGTGACATTCCTTTCTGATATGAACATGGTTATATCTGCACCCACGGGAAGTGGTAAAACTGTACTCTTTGAGCTTTGCATTTTGAGGGTTCTATCCAGATATCTCACTACAGATGGAAATTTGAGCTTCATTTCAGGAGCTTTTAAAACAGTAAGTTAAAAATTTCATGTAGTTATTATTCATGAGAATTCATACAGATTGACAGTTATTTGCTGTTTACTGCCAAATGTGAAAGGTGAATATCACATGCACCTGAGCCAAGCTTGATGGAAATTATGAACGAAAGATTATCTATCTTGTTACTTTCTAATGTTTTTCTTCTTTAATGACTAACATTTCACTTGAAGTTGATTCTATAATATTGCTCTATAGAAAACCTGTCATTTTGACAAGTAGAATGGTATTTTCATCCAAGGAGATTACTGCAGGGCAGGGTGTCATTATTAAAATATCTTAAACTTAAAAGTTGTTATGTACATTAAATACACACCTTTATGCAAGTTACCAGTTAAATCTTAAGCAGGTCAAACTTTCCTAGAAGTTTTTATGCATGAAAGGTTTCGGATTTTTTACATTCAAGAAATGCCTTTCAGTTTTGGAATGTTTCCAAAATGAATTTCGATCAATTGAAGCATGTTTTGTTGTGTCACTTAAAAGGATTCTTTTAATATTAATCATTTTCCTTATTTAACATTCTCATCATTTGTTGAGATCATCTTTACAGCTTGTATAGCTATAATACGATGCTGATCTTTTGGCAGATATATATTGCACCTTCAAAAGCTTTAGTGCAAGAGAAACTTCGATACTGGAAACAAAGGCTTGGGCAATCATTAGGTGTAAAGTGTTTAGAGCTTACAGGAGATAGTGAAGCCTATAATGCCAGGGACATGCAAGAAACTGATATTATTTTGACTACTCCAGAGGTAGTAATAGCTATGCTCGAGATAATGATAAATATTATTTCTATAGACGATACATCGGAAGATTTCTTTTTAAATATGTTTGTTATTTAGTATTCAGCTATTTCTATTTCCATGATCTGTTTGGAGGCAGCGAATAGTGTTTACATGGACATTATGTAAATCTTATTCTCGTCAAAGCATATCATACGGTCATCTTAATTCCAATGTTTCTCTGTTACTGAAAACAAACACAGAAGTTTGATTCTCTTACGAGGCGCCGCATACGGAATGGTGGATTAAGCTTCTTTGGAGACATTGCACTTCTACTTATCGATGAAGTCCATATCCTTAGTGAATCTCGAGGAGCAGCTTTGGAAGCAATCATCAGCAGAATAAAAATGCTTGCACATAGTCGAGAAATGGCTTCGTGTCCTCTTGCCAAGATTCGATTTCTTGCTGTTTCTGCTACAATCCCAAACATAGCAGACCTCGGTAAATTCTTCTTTCTAGATTCTAATATTCTCCTTATGTCTACCAGTGTCATAGTTTTGGAAGTATTGACAATCGTTTCTCTGCAATCCTCTCAACCCTTCTTGTATCTTTGGAAAGGTGATCTAAATGTTGGCTACTACTCTTTCTGTATTCAAGTTCATCATTGCGTACATATTCTGTATATGCACTTCAAATTTTCAGATAACATGCAGTGGAATTGTTTTCTTTTGAACTGATTGTTGTAGATGGGTAGAAGGTGCATGGAACAATATGTTTAACCACAGGGAAAACATTATACGGTTCAAGCCATGTCATGGATTATTGTTTTCTCCACATTTTACCTGTTCTTTATAATGTGCCTTTAATTGTGGTACTTTATTGTAACGTGCTCAATACCCTCTGTGCATTGTTGAGGATATGGGGTACTTTTTGAAATCACAAAGTTTTACTCCAAATTTGTTACTCTGATACCATATCTCTGAATTCCTGTCTTGACAGATTTTCTCACTGACCTGCTGTTAATGAATTAATATATGCAGGCACAATAGTGCAGGCTTATATAGTATAATTAAACCATTCAATCACCATGGCACCATAAATTTAAAATGTAGACTTAAACATGCAAATAGAATTGAAAAAAAGAAAAATATCAAAATGCAAAAGATGGCTAGGGACATACATATTAGCACGTGGGCAAAAACCTAGCATGAGCTATACCTCACTCATTATAGTTATCACCCAGTTTCTGAGCACATGTTGCTCCATCACATCATAAGAAGGAACCCTTGCATGTCCCAACCCTGATGAGTGTTAGTTTTTTTTGTAACATCGGATGTGTTATAGCCATGAAATTTTGTGGAGAGGCTAGAATACATGAGATCTCCAAAACCTAGAAATCGTTTCTGGAAATTTCGCCTAGAAATAACTTAATTAGATTATTAGTAGTTTTTAAATATTTCCTAAGTCTAAACTTAGGGAATATGACTAATTAATCATAATTAATTAAGTCAAGTCGTGAATGTTCTAGAAATTCACACATATCAACTTCAAGTTAATCCTAGCCATCGATTAAGATCTAATCTTGGCCGTTGAAGTCTCAACAGAGGATTATAAGAAGTCGTCGATGGGGTTTGGAGAAAGCACTTGAGAAGTTTGATTTCATGAGTAGATCGATTTCCTGAGTAGTAACAGTTAGTTGCCAGAGAGAAAGCCAGTGAGATCGAAGCAATGAGAGAGGAGCAGGGACAGTGAAGCCAGAGGAAGGATTCTAGTTTTGGTGAGTACATTTGTGGAGAGGCAAGTGAACCACAGTGAGCTGACGTAGAACAACGCAGTAGCCTCTAGAGGCAATTTTGAATCTACTTGGAAAAATATGAGTTTCAGTGCTAGAAGTTGGGCAGAGGTTCCGCAGGCCAGGAGATATATTTTCCCAGACAACAACAAACCAGACGGCTTGAGGAGAAGCTGGTTCGAGCTGAGTGTAGAAGAGATTGCATTAGGGTGATGCAGTAGCTGCGTAGAGCCAATTTGGACGACTCAATTTGAGCTGAGGTCAGAGCCCAAATTTGCCTGAGTGAGGAAATTTCCTCACTAGATTTTTCTTTCCAGTATTTCTTTGTGGGATTGCCAGTTTCGACATTCAGTCGTACTCAGATTATTTCACTTGTGCATAATAATAAAACCCTCAATTGCTGCATTGGTTTTTCCAAGTTGGGTTTTTTCGGGGACATTGGTCCAAAAATCACTGTGTAATTTTAGGTGTGTGCTAGCATTTCTTTCAGCATTTATTCTTCCGTAGTTTTATTTGTGTAGGTTGCAGTGTGAGTTATTCAGTATTTGCTGTAGGAAATAATAAATAAATTGTTAAAAACAAATTAACAGTTAGGAGAATAATTTCCAGTTGCTGCAATAGGATTCCGGGTTTCCGAATTTTCACATGGTATTAGAACGCAGATGATCAGCTGGAGAGCTCACTAGCGAAGGAAGAGGGAGATTCGCTGTTCAGTGAGGGCAACAGATTGAAACCCTAGAGGCAACACAGTCACCTTGGCCAAGAGGTCGAATTTCTTGAGGAGATTCGGTTTTTCTCAGTGTGAGGCAGAAAAATTCGATCTCTCCAGATCAGGGGATTCCAAAGGCAGAGGGAGCAGCACAGTATTTTTGCAGAGCAGATCTCTAGCTGGACGCAGTAGTTTTGCAGTAGTTGCTAGAGCAAAGCTAGCGTTGGGTGGAAGAAGAGCACATACTGAGGGAAAATTTTCCTCAAGGGATTTCTAGTCTCAAGAAGTTCAATTTCCCTTGCAGATCATTAGTCATTGTGTGCAGAGTTTCTCACTCTAGAAGGGAGTGCGAATAGCTGAGCAGCAACTGAGCGTAAGGGAAGAGGAGATTTTTGACATTTATTGAGATGGTCGCTGCTGAACTTCGAGATCAGGATAGGTTGGATGGTGCTCCCAACTATGTCATCTGGAAGGTAAGGATGTCCTTCCTTCTTGATGAGTATGGCCTGAAGACATTTATATATGCAGTGTTAGAAATCCCCATGGATGCAGATCAGCTGAAGGAGTACAGAAAGGAGATGGCGCGGGCAAAGAACTTGATCCTTGATGGTGTTCGGGATCACATTGTTTTACACATAGCTGGCAAAGGTATTGCCAAAGAGATGTGGGAGACTCTCATCCCGTTGTACCAGGGCACTTCTGAGCAGCAAAAGATGTACTTAGAAGAGAAGTTGAGATGCACTAGGATGTAGAAGGGGGAAGGCATAGACTCCTTCCTCACCCGGATTTAGGAGGTCTGAGATTAGTTGTCAGCTGTTGGGGCAGCGCCTCAACCCATAGAGCTTGTGAGATTGGCACTCAACGGTGTCTCTGAAGAGTGGCAAGTCTTTGTCCAAAGCATATTGGGTAGAGACAAGCGAACAAAGTGGGATAGGATGTGGGCTGACTTGCAACATGAAGAGTTGAGACAAGCTCTAGTGAAGAGCTCCATCAGTGGCAGCAACAATGGATCGAAGCAGGTGAAGGAGGAGGAGAATGTGGCCCTCGCATCAAAGGGTCCCAGTCAGGGACATGGGGAGCAACGAAAGAAGAAGAAGGACCTGTCAAAGATCAAGTGCTTCAGATGTGGTGAGCTTGATCACTGCAGTACCCAGTGTACTCTTAGAAAGAAGGATAAGGAGGAGAAGCAGGACCAGTAGGCAGCATTAGGAGAGATCGATAGGCTATCCTCCAGGCTAGAGGAAGACTTCGCCATGTTTGCTGACATACCCCTGTTGATTTGGGGTAGCATCGGATGTGCTCTAGGCCTCAAATTTTGCAGGGAGGCTTGAGCACATGTATTCCAAAGAACCCAGAAAGCGTTTTGGGAAATTCAACCCAAAAGTGATTTTATTAAAATAATTAATATTTTTAATGGGGTGAAACTTCTAAAAAAAAGTCATGGATCAAGCCAAAACTATTTGAGCCTTTGATTATGATTTAATGTAGGCTGTTGGTTACCCAACAGGAAGATATAAGAAGGGGCTTGAGGGTCATTTGGAAAATGCACTAGGCAGATACTCAGTTGCCCAGGTAAAATTGATTTTCTCACTGGTCGAAGTTCGGCAAGAGAAAATTGATTCAGAGGGATATTTGCAGGTGGAGGAGAGATAGAAAAGGTTCAACATCAGTTAGGGAGACAGGGACGAAGATGCAGAGTAGTAGAAGGGACAACGCTGGGCAGATTGACACTCGGAGAGGCAACGCTGGCCTGAGTGACGCAGGCATTGCGCAGGCCAGTCCAGAGGCCAGAGAAAGTGACGCTGGGCAAGCCAGAGAGACGCAGAGGGTGGAGGAACCTCTCTCTCGGGTCAGATACTTGTTCAGGAACGATTGTAAATATTTCTTAGAAAGCCTTGTTCTATACTGCTTGGTGTAATTTGTACATGTTGATTTTTGCTTAAGAATAATAAAACCCTCATCTGCTGCACCGGTTTTCCCGCATTGGGTTTTTCCGAGGACAATTGTCCAAAAATAACTGTGTCATTGGGTTTGTGCTAGCATTTTACTTACATTTATTTTTTGCAATGTTTTAATTGTGAAGGCTGCAGTAGAATATGTTTCGATATTTGCCGTAAGAATACAGTGGATAACTTATTTCTGAAGTAATAAGTAGAAGAAATCATATTAATCACTGCAGTAGGATTTCTATTTTAGAAATTTTCACAACCCCCAGGAGTGAAGTGGGGTGACTAGGTGTTGTAGCCCCAGAGTGCTACAGATGGGAATGATTCTTGAGGAGGTCCACCTCTTGAATCAATACCTTGCTACAGGGGCCCACAATATTTAGTAGCAGGATGGACAAGTGGTAGTAGATGCAGTCAAATGCTGGGGAGTGCAGTGCAGAATTGGCAGCAGTGCAGTTTGCACACTGTAGAGTCAGTAGCAATGCAGATGCCTCATTGACATCGCAGATACTAGCAGCAATTAGAGACTCAAGTGACAAATGCATCATATTGATCACAATTGATTCAATATTTAGGATGCTTTTCAGTCGCAGATATTGTTATTGTAGTAGCAACAGATGGAGAGGGAGTTGCAATGCAGATGCAGTGTTGGCAGCAGTTCAACAACAACATAGATGCAACATATATCAGAGTTGCGCAATGGTTGGTGGGCAACATGGGCAGACATCAACAGCGTGACAGGAGATGATGTAGAGACAGAGTGCTGTCACAGGATGTGCAGTAGAGCACTAGAACACATTCCTCGCTAAGAGGGAGTGTTAGTTTTTGTAGCATCGGATGTGTTTTAGCCACGAAATTTTGTGGAGAGGCTAGAATACATGAGATCTCCAAAACCCAGAAATCATTTCTGGAAATTTCGCCTGGAAATGACTTAATTAGATTATTAGTCATTTTTTAAATATTTCCTAAGTCTAAACTTAGGGAATATGACTAATTAATCAGAATTAATTAAGTCAGGGTGTGAATGTTCTAGAAACTCACACAGATCGACTTCAAGTTAATCCTAGCCATCGATTAAGATCTAATCTTGGCTGTTGAAGTCTCAACAAAGGATTATAAGATGTCGATGTGGCTTAGAGAAAGCACTTGAGAAGCTTGATTTCATGACCAGATCGATTTCCATAGTAGAAGCAGTCAATTGTCAGAGAGAGAGCTAGTGAGATCGAAGTAGTGAGAGAGTGTAGTGCCCTATTTATCAATTTACAGCAAACAGATGAACTCTTACATGAATTTGAAAACAGAAATGCATAAATTGTAATCTGTACCTACCTGAGCTGCTGGCAGACTCCCGATTCCACTGCAGAACTGATAATTCTGAACTGCTGGCTGATTTGATTCAATTTCGAGACGGCCAATTCCACCCGACCAGACAGAGCAACTGGTTGCTCAATCCAGAGAAGCTCTCCACCGAGGCTCTCCGTCCCTCCGTGCCCAGAACTCAGATCAATCAAAACTATTCCACTGAAAATCTCTTCTTCCGGTTTTTCTCTGATGAGTCTATCCTTCTCTGGTTTCTCCCCCCTTTCTTCATGCTCGGACCCTGCTATTTAACCCCTGGGCATGGCGGTGACCGCCCTCCCACTTGCAGCCACCCCACCCACGCATTGATGTCTCTCTCATCTTCTTCCTGTCCTCGGTGCTTTGCAATAACTTCTTAGCCGGTTTCACCCACTCTAATAAAGAACTGGTACACGTATATAGGTTCTTTTCTTAGGGTGGTTGGTAGTTACGCTCATGACATTTCTTTTATGTGTTATAACATTTATAACTAATACTATTATATGTTATAACTTTTATAACTAATACCTTTTTATATGTTATAACATTATCTAACTAATACCTTTTTATATGTTATAACATTATAATGCTTTATAAAGTTTTATATGATATACTTTATAACTTTTAACTCATATATGGTATAAAGTCAATTAATATATTTCTTGATATTTAAATTATATAAGATATAAAGTTAATTAATATATTTCATAACATTTAAATTATATATGATATAAATTAATATATTTTATAAATTCATATTATAAGGTCTAACCATATACTTTATAAAATTTAATACATAGATATATATTATAAAGTTTAAGTTCCAAAATTTTATTAACGGGTTGTTACAGAGAGGGGCAAGGACAGTGAAGCCGGAGGAAGGATTCCAGTTTTGGTGAGTGCATTTGCAAAGAGGTAAGTGAGCCACAGTGAGGTTGAAGCAGAACAACGCAGTAGCCTCTAGAGGCAATTTCGAATCTGCTGGGGAAAAGCAGAGTTTCAGTGCCAGAAGTTGGGCAAAGTTTCCGGAGGCTAGGAGAGACATTTTCCTAGACAACAGCAGATTAGACGGCTTGAGGAGAAGTTGGTTCGAGCTCAGTGTAGAAGAGACTGCGCTAGGGTGACATAGTAGCTTTGCGGAGCTAGTTTGGATGGCTCAATTTGAGCTGAGGTCAGAGCCCGCATTTGCTTGTGGAGTGAGGAAATTTCCTCACTACACTTTTCTTGCCAGTATTTCTCTGTTGGATTTCCAGTTTCGGCATCTAGTTGTACTCAGATTATTTAATTGGTGCATAATAATAAAACCCTCAGTAGCTGCACTGGTTTTCCCAAGTTGGGTTTTTCTGGGGACATTGGTTAGAAAATAACTGTGTAATTTTATGTGTGTGTGCCAGTTTCATCTGTGTAGGTTGTAGTGTGAGTTATTCAGTATTTGTTGCAGGAAATAGTAAATAAATTGTAAAAACAAAATTAACAATTAGGAGAATAATTTCCAGTTGCTGCAATAGGATTTCGGGTTTCAGAATTTTCACAATGAGCAATAAACTGACTCATCATTAAGGGGTAATACAACTGCTATATCATTCAAAGCAAGCTCTAACCCTTAAGCTATGAACAATAATACAAAGAAAAATCAAGCAAAAGTAAAAGGCACACAATAGCGGTGGAAAAACAAAGGTCGAGTTGGTAACTCATTTTTCCACAAATGCTCCCTCCTCTATCTATACACTCAAGATGTGGATACACCGATCAACTTGTCCCTAGTACCATGGAACTTGGCCATGAAGTCTTACCCCCTTGATTACTGTCATTATTATTCACCAATACCCATCAATTGAAGGTTAGGTTGAGGAAATGTTACTTCCCCTAATGGGTTAGAAACACCTAATAGGGTTGTCCTTTAGCCACCTCGACCTAGGGAGAAAACACCATTGCAAGTTCAAGGCCCTCATTTTGGAAGGGGATCCTTATATGAAGTATTGAATAGCCCATGACACTCAAGCTTGGTTCACTTAGATGCAATAATGAT
The DNA here is from genome assembly GCA_031772625.1 of Pinus tabuliformis. Classification (NCBI taxonomy): domain Eukaryota; kingdom Viridiplantae; phylum Streptophyta; class Pinopsida; order Pinales; family Pinaceae; genus Pinus; species Pinus tabuliformis. Next base: position 291,156,026 of record CM062817.1, read on the forward strand.
TTTTGTCCCTAATAATTGGTTGCTTTCGCTCAAATTTATGTTGTAATTGTTAGGTGGTTCAGCAACCCATGTCTTGGGAACCTTACCCACGAGTACCTAGGCCATTAGAGAGGCATATTGGCACTATCAAGTGAAGTGTTGAGACTCTTAGGCCTCCTAGCAGCAACAACATATCACACATGTACCAGGGCACCACTTGCACCTAAGACATTGTGCCACTGTGCACTGGATTTGATAATTCTTCAAGATGACACACTTGGGTCCGACATGCCCCTAGGCTAGACTTAGCACATTATGAGGGATGGTCCTAGATGAGGATGGTCTCACCTTTGGAGACTTGGGAGGGCTAGTTGCACTTGGAAAGCCCTCAAACGCTGGAGAAAAGATGGATAGTTTTCACAGTTAGAGACCCATAGATATCACTCTGTTGTGCCCCAACTAGATTTTGGGACCATAGGGAGCCATTGAGGTGGATTTGGGGGCCAACCCTTAAATCATGATTTTTACATGCTACTACACCACATTGTACATCTCATAGCACTTGGATATGCCACTTGGAGCCTATTTCATGCATGACGTCAGTGCTAGAAGGATAGCGTCTCAAACACGTGGGCTTATTTTCCACTTATGATCAAAATCTAGTGGGTTGGCTTGTAACCCAAGGGTTTCTTCTGATTTAACTTGTTATTAGGGGCTTCTAGGCTAATATTTGGACTCACCCTCCTCATATAAGTAGGGGAGAGGATTATTGTTTCTATTCATCATCACTTGGATTATTTCGGCCCTCCTTAGGAGAATTTCGCCTCTTTTATCTTTGGAGAGATGTAATCTATGGAAAGCATTGTTTTATGGAGCTCTTGTCTTGGCTTTGGAGAAGTTATCTTGGATCAATGAATGGATTTTTTAGGAATTTTATCTTGCAAGTGAGCTTTTTATTGATGAAATTTTGATCTTATGTCCGATGTATCGAATGTATTGGTAATCTAGGGCGTTCTGTTGTACCAATTATTGTTGAAAATTAATTGCATAGAATTTAGATATCATCATTGCATGCATTACTCATGAATGAAATGTTAAGGGCAATCCCCTTGGTGAACTTTTGAATTAGCTCTCCCAAGTGAATATTGATCCCTCACAAAGGTAATAGTTATGGTTTTGTGCCAGGGCATCAAAATATCCTTACTCCTTTGCAAGGCTTGGCTAATTTATCAATCCCATGGACTCCATCAACCCTAGGAATAGGCACTAGCCTTGTCATTTTGATGATCAAGCTTTATACTATCCATAAATTGAATTTCGCTCTCCTTTCCTCTCTTTTTGGCCCTCTTAGGGATAAATGACTCAATTAGGGCTTGGGGAAGAATTGGCTAGAAGAGGAATTTTAGTGTTTGCAAGGGTTCAACATCAAGAGTAGGTTAGGCTGCCCCCAAATCATCCTTCTTTGTGGTCAATTCATCCATTTTTTGTGAAATTTCCACGATTGCAATTAACTGGATATTATACTCCTAACTTGTGCAGTTTATTTGTCTTTTGTAAATTAATATTCTGACAAATAGTGAATAATTCACAATTGCAATCTTCACAAATAAAAGACGTTGTGGAACATAAACACTGGAACTGAGAAATATGCACACACAATAAAAATTTGACACCATTTTTTTTGGAAAATTGTCCTTGGAAAAACCCCGAAGGGAAAACCAGTGCAACAGAATGAGGGTTTTATAATTATTCAACAATTCAATGATGAAATTTGATGACTAAAAAAAAGGTTTAACAATCCCAACCTGGTTTTAATTTCACCTTATCACTCCCATTTAGTTAAATACCCTTTCCATAAACATATATTCAACATATAGAATTCTGGAAATGAAATTTTCAGATTAAAACACATGGGACTGTCAACACATGCTGAAAATAAATACGAACATAACCAGACCAGCAAAACCCCTTCAATCTTCTTCGGGGAAAACCTGTTAGAGAGCCCTTCAAATTTATTTAAATTTCAAGTTCAGGAAAAATACATTTGCAGACAAAACAAAACAAAAAAATACAACTTATCGCTTCAGCCCAAAACTCCTTGAAAATCATGCCCACTTTGCCTCGATTTCCATGCTCACTTGAAGCTGAAAATATGTACTGTATGGATATGACTGTACAGATTGTCCTGTACGAATTGTAAAGACTTCCGTATCGCTGTACAAACTGTACGTATTTTATTTTTCAAATATATATATATTTTTTCAAAAACTTCTCTCGAACGGCGTGCAACTCACAACATTCAATGTTGTTCATACTGTACCTTCTGCTGTCTTCTAAACCTTGATTTTCATGACCAGCTTTGCCCAGAAATCACTCCTTCAGCTTGCTGCAACAAATTTCTCCTTTAGGACTTTTCTCTATCTCTTAGCCTCCTTTCTCCAATTTGCTCATGAAGAATGAATGCAATCTCTCTTTTCTTTTCCACCTTTTGTTTACCTAAATGACTTTTGGGCAACCCTAAGATCTAATGGCTCAAATTCATTTAGATCAAGGGATGACAATAAATGTGCATTTAATTCTCACTTTTTATTTTTTAACTCACCCATTAAATAAAGTATCCACATTGTACTTTATGTCTAAAGTCACTTTTCACTTTATAATTTAACATTGACTTTACCACTTATAAAGTCACACTTAGGAAAAGAATTATTTTGGACACTTTTCCCTAGGTAGAGACTAACCCATGGGAAACCCCTTGTCCAAGGTACATTAAAAATCAACACTCCCTCTTACCGAGGAAAGTGTTTCTCACCACACCCATTTTGTCCTTGAAATGGACATGCTTGCCTCTTGGCAAGGACTTCGTAAGAACATCGGCCAATTGCTCATCTGTTGATATATACTCCAGCTTCACTGCCCCCTTCTGAACATAGTCCTTGATGAAATGATATCTGATGTCAATGTGTTTTGACTTGTCATGAAACACTGGATTCTCCGTGAGTTTAATGCAACTCTGATCATCATAGTGAATAATTGTCGGTCGCAACTCTTGATCAAATAGGCCATACAACAACTTGCGAAGCCAAATGGCCTCACAATTAGCTTGGCTAGCAGCCATATACTCAGCCTCAGAAGAGTTCAAAGCAACTGACTTTTGCTTTCCACTGAACCACGACATCACTGCCGAACACAATCCGAAGCAACACCCTGAAGTGTTTTTCCTGTCAGAAGCACACCCTGCCCAATCTGAATCTGTGTAACCTGCCAACCTCACTCCATCTCCCCGCCTATAGTCCAGACCATAATCAACAGTCCCCTGCACGTAGCAAAGAATGTGCTTTGCAGCTACCCAGTGCACCTTCCTGGGCTCAACCATGAATTGGCTAAGTGTGTTCATTGCAAAGCATATATCTGGCCTAGTGTTGACCAGATACATCAAGGACCCAATAAGCTGCCTATACAATGTGGGATCCACCAAACTAGAATCTGAAGCATGAAGCTTCTTCTAGTTGGTGATCATAGGTGTAGACATGGGTCTACAGTCTGCCATGTGAAATCTGCTCAACACATCCACAACATACTGCCCCTGCCCCAGAAAGATATGCCCCTCCTCCTGCCACACCTCAAGCCCCAAAAAGTAATGCATCAGCCCAATGTCCTTCATCTCGAACTCCATAGCAAGATCCTCCTTGCAACCACTAATCAATCTCTTTGCCCCAGTAATGAACAAGTCATCAACATACAACACAAGAATGAGCGGATCATCCCCTACAACAATGTAGTATAGGTTTGGATTTGCATCACTCTTCATGAAACCCATCTGCTGCAAGTAAGTATCAATCCTCGAATACCAAGCTCTCGGAGTTTGCTTAAGTCCGTAGAGTGCTCGCCTCAACTGGCATACATGGGTCTCCCGCCCAAGTACCTCAAATCCCTGTGGTTGCTCAACATACAGCTCCTCCTCTATAACTCCGTTCATAAATGCGGTCTTCACATCCATCTGATGGATTTGCCAATCCATTTCTGCAACAGTAGAAATAAGGGACCGGGTAGAAGTGTACTGAGCTACGAGAGTGAAGGTCTCATCATAGTCAACTCCATTTATCTGTGAGAACCCTCTAGCCACAAACCTCGCCTTGAACTTCTCAATGTTGCCATCCACAACATGCTTGATCTTGTAGAGCCACCTGGAAGTCACAATTGACTTGCCCTCAAGCCTAGGCACCACTTCCCAAACATTTTTCTTAATGATAGAGGCATACTCCTCCACCATAGCCTTTCTCCATACCTCTTGGCTGGCAGCCTCCTCATAGCTAGTAGGCTCAGAGTCAACAATGTTCGTAGCCTTGGCTACATTACTGCAAACTGCTCAGGTTGCACACTCTCCCTGTTCACCCTCTTCGGAGGACCAACGGACTCCGCTTCCTTCAAGTTGTCTTGAAGCCACTTGGGTCTCCTCTTCCTTGAAGAAGCTTCCCCATAGGGAACCTCATCCTCTGCCCCCCAGTCTGGTGAACCTGAAGGTCTGCCAACTGACCCTGGTGTGCCTGTACCAGCACTTGTCCTCGAAGAACCTGTACTGGCACCTGTACCTGTGTCATGTGAACTCTGTACTAGTGGACTCCCTAAAGAAGTGTGTAGTGAACTCGCCACTAGTGCCCCAGTTGTCACTGACACTGAAGTACCTCCTGTACCAGTCGATCCAAACCCTGAGGTCCTGCTCCTTGTACTTGACCTCCCTGCTGAGGAGAAGTATGTGACTGTCTCTCATCATGCTCTTGTGATCTCCGATAGGCCCTCTCCTCGTCGAACTTCGCATCCCTCCTAATCACCACTCTTTGTTTAGAAGGAATGAAGATCTGATAGGCCTGCGAAGTCTTGTTGTAACCCATAAAGATACCCTTTTCTGCCATGGGTTCTAGCTTCGTGCTCTGCTACCTGGGGATATAAGAATATGTGAGACATCCAAAGATACAAAGATGTGCCACACGAGGCTTCTCTCCAGTGAAAGCCTCCTCCGAAGTCATATTCCCCAATACTCTGTGAGGACTCCTGTTCTGAAGATAAACAACAATATTGCAGGCCTCAGCCCACAAAAACAAAGGCAACCCCTGATCATGAATCATTGTTCTAGCAGCCCCAACAATAGATCTGTTCTTCCTTTCAGACACCCCATTCTGCTGGGGATTGTAAGGAATCGTGAACTCTCTCCTAATGCCCTCCTGTGCACAGAGGTCAGAAAACCCACCATCAGTGTACTCACCACCATTGCCTGACCTCAAGACCCAGATCTTCCTATCTGTCTGCTTTTCCACAAGAGATCTGAACTCTTTAAAGCGACTGAAGACCTCACCCTTGGTCTTTGGGAAATATATCCAAGTCCTCCTAGAGTAGTCATCAATGAATATAACATAATACTCATAACCACCCAAAGACACATGAGACATACGACCACTAACATCAGTATGAATCAAGTCTAGTATACCTGTAGATCTGCTGTCACTCGCTGGGAATGGTAACTTGGTGTACTTGCCCAAAGCACACCCTCTGCAGACCTCATAATGCTCGACACTGAAATCAGGAACTCTAGTAGTGATCTCCCTCAGTACTCTCAAAGATCCATGATGCATATGTGCCATCCTTCGGTGCCATAACTCGCACAAGTCTCTACTGCTGGTGGTACTAGTGTGAGTGCTACCAGATGTGCTACTCACCAATGCTCCTGCTGACTAAAAACTGAATCTGTATGGTTTCCTAGAGTGGACTCCAATCACTTTGGCTGAAGTGATGGAAGCTCCCTTGGGATGCATCAATAACTGCCCTCCTGAGAAAGTGATGTCAAACCCCTTCTCCTCCATAACAAACACTGAAATCAAGTTCTTCTTCATTCCCGGAACATACAAAACATCCTTGACCTTCAAAGGAGGCAAAAACTCCCTCTCAAAGGTCACAGTCCCCACATCAACAACTCTCACAGTGCGGTCATCTCCTAGTACAATCTCAGTATCAAGTGCCCTCTCTGCAAGCTCTGAAAAGAACTCCCGTGCACCTGTCATATGGCGGGAAGCCCCGTTGTCTATGTACCACACATCGGATGATGTACTCCTACTAGATGTAGAAGTAATAAATGCAAAGTCTTGGTGAAACTGTGAAGCAAACTGCTCCACCTCTGCTGAAGCTGCAATACCCTTCTTCCCCTTGTTCTTCTTCTCAGGACACGTAGTAGCATAGTATCCCATCTTCTGACATGCCCAACATTTGACTTTGGACATATCCGTATCTTTCTTCTTCTTCTTCTCCTTCCCTTAGCCCCATCTGATGAAGCCCCTTTCTTGGCCTTCCCTTTGTTCTTCCCCCTGGCTGTCAAGGCTACCTCCTCCTCATCTGCTATCTTCAACCCACCACTGCCAGTGCTCCGTATCTCATGCTACACACAATCATCCTAGAATTTGTCCCAATTGGGAAGATTCTCCCTAGAGGTAACAACATCTCCAAAGACCTCCCAAGACCTAGGAAGTCCTGCTACAACTATCCTGACTAACTTTGTGGGTGCAACTGTCTCACCAATAACAGTCAAATCATCACGTACCTGTTTGACCCCGCCAAGATAATGAACTACACTTTCAGCTTTTGTCATCCTGATGTTCTTCAATTGTTCTTTGAGGACCTTCAATTGTTCTTTGAGGACCGTGTTCCTTCTCTCATTGGTACTCTGATAGAGAGTGGTTAGAGTTGTCCACATCTGATATGCATGTGTTTCCTCTCAACTGAGGAACAACATGATCCTTCAGACTATCCATCAAAATCCTTTTTGCCTTTGCATATTTTTTTGTGAATTCAACAAGTTCATTTGCAGTAGTAGGAAGTACAATCACTTGCCGCACTATGTCCCAAATTGTTGCCTCCTCAAACACTGTCTGAATTCTATCCTTCCAAACTTCATAGTTGGATATCCCATCCAGTCTGTCCTCTATCCTTAAGAACACGGCCATGACTGTTGTCCAAAATTAACAAAATCAAGAAAATGGAGAAATGAGCTTTCCAACACACCTTGCTGTCCCAAAAGTTCATTCTGTGTGAAATTTCACCTTGCTGTCCCAAAATATCAGTTTGCTGTCCAAAAATTCAATTTGTTGTCCAAACCACTGTTTGCTGTCCCAAACTACTGTCTGCTGTTCAATCTGCGATTTTTCCGCCTGTACCTCTGATAACATGTTGAAATTTGATGACTAAAAAAAAGTTTCCAACAATCCCAATCGGGTTTTAATTTCACCTTATCACTCCCATTCAGTTAAATGCCTTTTCCCATAAACATACATTCAACATATAGAATTCTGGAAATGAAATTTTCAGATTAAAACACATGGGACTGTCAACACATGCTGAAAATAAATATGGACATAACCAAACCAACAACACACATAAAAATACACAGATTTTTGGTCAACTTAGACCCAGGCAAAACCCCTTCAATCTTCTTCGAGGAAAACCTGTTAGAGAGCTCTTCAAATTTATTTATTTTTCAAGTTCAGGAAAAATACATTTGCAGACAAAACAAAATAGCAATATACAACTTATCTCTTCAACCCAAAACTCCTTGAAAACTGTGCCCACTTTGCCTCAATTTCCATGCTCACTTGAAGCTGAAAATATGTACTGTACGGATACGACTGTACACAATGTCTTGTACAGATTGTACGGATTTCCATACTGCTGTACGGACTGTACGTATTTTATTTTTCAAAAACTTCTCTCGAACAACGTGCAACTCACAACATTCAACGTTGTTCGTACTGTACTTTCTGCTGTCTTCTAAACCTCGATTTCCATACCCAGCTTTGCCCAAAAATCTGATCTAGGTGGATATTGGTGGCCACCTGCCTATTCCACTTGGACCCCCTACACTGTCTCTTTCAGTTTTATCGGTTTCCTTAATTGTAACACAATTTACTATTTTTGGCAGTTTTTCAGGTCTTGAACTTCTGAAGCCGTTTTGAGGCCCTAAACGGCGTTTTTAGGGAAACAGAGAGGTTGGAGACGTTCCAAATTGACTTGCCAGTTTGTTTTCGGCCTTCTCTTCGAGATCTTCGAAACGAGGTATTATGATAGCCAAATGGAGATTGTATGCCAAAGTTACGACCCCAGGAAGTTGATGTACCAATTTACTCAAATGGGGCCCACAGTGTTGGCGCTTCATCTCCTAGGGTTAGGTTTTTGGATGTTTACGGTTTTCCATTATTTCTCAATAATAAGTAGGCCTTTGAGCCTCATTGTAACACAGTTCAGAGGCATGTAGCCGCCACATCTCTTCTCAGAGGTAAGCTACCATCGCCCGAGCTAGTCTTATTTCCATTCTGTTTGTAAGCATATTTCAGTATTTGATATTAATGAAATGAAGTGTTATTTTTATTGCATCTTTGTATTTATGGTTATATCTGTAATTTGTTGCGTTCGTGTTTAAATCCGGATTAGTGGTATCAAAGGGGTTTGCTCTTTCTTTGTTTTTCTTTGCATGTGTCCAACGAGGTTGGGATATAAGGAGTTAGGGCTTGAATTGGTCGAACCTTTGCAACACTAGCCTCGCAAATCCCCATGGCCTCCCATGGCGGATGAAAAGAAAGACGAGGGAGTAGGAGATCCTATCAAAATCTTGCTCGAAGAAGCCCTCGAGCAACACAGGAACTTGATGATGGACAACTTTGTTCAAATCCAAGGAAGTCGCATCTACTTCTGGCAGCTACTCTGGAAGTGCCACACCCTTTAAGGTACAAGTTAACTTTGACATTCCCATATTTGAGGGTTAGATAGATGCAGACACTGTAGATAAATGGTTAAATCTGCTAGAAGGATATTTTTCCGTTCATGATTTTTCCAGCCGGGAAAAGATCACTTTTGCACTTCTCAAAGCAGTCTCCCACGTCAAGGACTAGTGGGAAACCTACTGTCAGCAGAAGGATGAAGGTATGAACTCATTGTTTTCAGCCGCACCCACTTGGAACTTGTTCTGGGATGCCATCAAGGAGTAGTACTACCCTGTCGGGAGCTATGAGGATAAATACATAAAGTGGACAACGCTGCGACAAGGAAGGGACCAAGATGTACTAGAGTTTACCAATGTTTTTCATACCCTTCGCACGAAGTTGGGTGTCAAGGATTCTGAGAACCATTTGGTTCTCAAGTACCGCGGCTGTGTACACCGGTACATCCAAGACGAAATCGAGTTCCTGAACATCTTCTCACTCAGCACGGCATACCGATATGTCGTCAAGATCGAGCAAAAGTTTAAACAAAAGAAGCGAGACTTCAAATTTGCGAATCCGAAGCAAGGGAAAGGTACCCCCAAACCGCAAAACAATGGACAAAGCCAAGGCGGGGCAGCTGAGGACAACCCGCCAAAGCCACAAGCAAAGAACAACACCGCAAATCTGAAGAAGGACACGGGAAAGTGGTGTGAGTTCCATAACAGCTCCACTCACAACACAAGTGAGTGTTGGGCAAAGCAATCACTGGTGGCCAAGCTAAAGGCTTCGGAATCAGATGCATGTTCTGACTCTGAGTCAGAACCCGACAAGGGGAATGACAAAGGGAAGCAAATTATCGATGCAGAGCCCAATGCCACCGTTGCCACCACGAAGATCTAGAAGGAGGAACTCGAAGATCCAGAGGAGGAGGAGCTCCTCTTCCACCCCAGATGTGGGTAAAGGGTTCTTCGCTACAGTTCATTGTCGACAGCAGGAGCCAAAAGAACCTCATTTTAGTAGACGTCGTGAATCGACTGGGCTTACCAACCACAACACATCCACAACTGTACACCATTGGGTGGCTTCACCAAGGACGGGATCTTCGCGTGAGCCAGCAGTGCCGCCTTCCATACAACATCAAGCCCTTCACAGATGAGGTGTTATGTGATGTTGCTCCCCTTGATGTTTGTGATGTATTATTAGGCCAACCATACTTATGGAAGTGGCATGCTGTATATGAGTCAAGGCCTCGTGCTGTTATTGTTACTTTGGGAAATAAGTTGTACAGGATACCGGAGGTAGCACCGCCTACCGCCATCTCTTTGGTTATTGCAAAACAATGCAGTAAGCTCATTTCCAAAACCGGGAAATTTGTTTTCTTGATAATACGCTATCAGGGAAAAAAGAAGATGGTGGCCACGACCTCCAGACAGGGCCCCTCCGCACGACAACAACAGATGGACAAGGCCGTGGAGGAGTACGAGGACATCTTCACCTCCCCCGCAGGGGTGCCTCTGCACTGTCAGGTTAAGCACTCCATCGATCTGACCCCAGGATTGATCCCCAAGTGTGCCGCTTCCCAATGGACCAATCTATTGACGCTCCATTTTGGAGAACGACGAAATTGAGAGGCAGATTCAGGAGCTGCTACAGAAAGGTCACATTCGGCCGAGTTCATCGCCCTGTGGGAGCCCGATCATGTTGGTACAGAAGAAGAATGGGACTTGGAGACTCTGTATTGACTATCGGACGCTGAACAAGATTATTGTCCGGAATAGGTACCCGATCCCATGAATTGATGACCTTCTAGACAACCTGAAGGGGGCAAAATATTTTAGCAAGATCGATTTGAAGTTAGGATATCACCAGGTACCAATCGAACTCTTCAATGTGTGAAAGACTGACTTCAAAGCCAAGGAGGGCCTTTTTGAATGGTTGGTTATGCCTTTCGGGTTGACGAATGCTCCTGCAACCTTCATGAGGCTGATGGATGACATCTTGTGGCCATTCACCAACTCATTTGTAGTGGTATACTTGGATGACATCCTGATCTTCAACCAGAGTTGGGAAGAGCACCTCCACCACATCCGACAGGTTCTCCAAACACTGCAACAACACAATCTATGTGCCAATTTGGAGAAATGCACTTTTGGCATGACCCAGGTTTAGTATCTGGGATACATTATTGATGAACGGGGGGTGCATGTGGATCCAACCAAGATCCAAGTCATCTAGGATTGGCTAGCTCCAATCACTTTGACGGAGCTCCGCAACTTTCTAGGTCTTGCCAATTTCTATTGCAGGTTCGTGTTGGGATTTTCTCATATCACTTAGCCCTTGAGTCAAGTCACCAAGGGAGGAGCGAAAGCAAAATTCTTTTTGTCTGAATCTCAACAGAAGGCATTCACAGAGTTGAAACATCGCCTCTGCTCTGCACCAGTGCTCACATTACCAGACTTACAACAACCATTTGAGATCAAGACAGATGCCTCTGACTATGCTATTGGGGTAGTCCTTATTCAACAGGGGCATCCAATGGCATATCACATTGAGACACTTTCAGACACAGTCCGGAAGTATCCCACTTATGACAAAGAAATGTATTTCATTGTGCAGGCTTGCCGACAATGGAAGCATTACATTTTGGGGAAGGAAACGGTCATCCACACGGACCACCGGCCTCTGCAGTTCATACAGACGCAAGGGAAGTTGCAGAATGATCGCCATCAGAAGTGGTCCACATACCTGCAACAATTCCATTTGATTATCAAGTATAAGAAGGGAAACACCAATAATGTTGCAAATTGCTTTAGTTGACCACCGATCATTGTGTTAACCACCGTGCTAAACTCTTGTGGGCACGAGATTTCTGATTGGCCACTTCTCTACAAAAACGACCCAAAATTCGGCCACACATACCAGACGCTCTTGGAGGGTCAGCAAATTCCACATTTTCACCTCCAGGATGCCCTATTATGCCGCGTGTGACACCTTTGTGTTCCTTCAAGAGAGCGTGCCAAGATGATTTGGGAAGCATACTACGGTCGGGCTGCTGGGCATTTCGGGTCGAGAAAACGGTGGCAGTACTGCAGAAGTATTTCTATTGGCTGAATCTTTGATAGGATGTCAGGAAGTACATTAGATCCTGCACTGCCTGCGCCATTGCCAAACCAACCATCAAGAAGCAAGGCCTCTATACTTCGCTGCCTACCCCTAGTCAACCTTGGGAATCCATTTCCATGGATTACATGTCTAGCCTTCCTTCTACTAAGCATGGCAACGACTGTGTTTATGTAGTCATCGACAGATTCTCGAAGATGGCCATTATGGCGGCCTGCAAGAAGAATATCACAACGAAACCACTGCTAAACTCTTCTTTGAACGAGTGTGGGTACACTTTGGGATCCCACAATCTATCATCTCAAATCGGGACAACAGGTTCCTCAGTACATTTTGGTTTAGTCTCTGGTCGATGCTGGACACCAAGCTCACTAAGTCCATAGCTTTCCATCCCCAAACTGATGGCTAGACATAGGTCGTCAATAGGATGATCGTACACATTGTGCGCATGTACAACTCAAAGCATCCACGCACATGGGATGAGAGCCTCCGCTATGTCCAACACAGCTATAACCGGGCTCTCCACAGCTTGACTGGCCACAACCCTTTTTAGGTGGGCTTGGGATTCCAACCACTATGTCCCATTGATGTGGCCATGCCACTTGCAGCTACTCATACAGATTCAGCTCATGTCTAGTCCGAAACCGATAAGGCAAATAACTTCATTGAGCACATCCAACATATCCGCTAGCAAGTCCACAACATTTTGGAGAAATCAAATGCCAAGTACAAGCAACGACATGATCAAGATCGGGTGCCATACAAGTTTTAGGTGGGCGACAAAGTCTGGTTGCATTTGCAAAAGGAACGCCTTACCGGAGCCTATCGGAAACTCAAACCACTCCGATATGGTCTTTACACCATTACCAAGGCGGTGGGAGACAATGCATTTGAGCTCAACATTCCCCCATTCCTTGGCTTGCACCCAGTGTTCAATGTGGACTGCCTTCGACCATACTTCCCACCATTGCTAGACACATCAGACATTGCAGAACAACTCACACCTACAGAGTTAAATCTAGATTGCATGGAATAAGCCACAACTGATCGGATCATGGACACGCAGATCAAGGACACCCGACAACAAAGGATCCAACTATATCAAGTTGTTGGCCAGTAGGCCAACTCCTTCACCAGGGCAAGTGGCTCACCAGGGACCAGGTTCAATAGAAGTTTCCTCATCTCATAGAGGAACTCAATGCAATGGAGACCATTGCTTCCTAAGGGGGGAGGAATAATCTAGGTGGATATTGGTGGCCACCTGCCTATTCCATTTGGACCCCCAACACTGTCTCTTTCAGTTTTTTCGGTTTCCTTAATTGTAGCACAATTTACTATTTTTGGCAGTTTTTCGAGTCCTGAACTTCTGAAGCCGTTTTGAGGCCTTAAACGATGTTTTTAGGAAAAACGGAGAGACCAAAAATGTCTCAAATGGGCTTTCCCCTTTGTTTTAAGCCTTCTCTTCGAGATCTTCGAAACGAGGTATTATGATTGCCAAACGAAGATCGTATGCCAAAGTTATGACCCTGGGAAGTTGATGTACCAATTTACCCAAACGGGGCCCACAGTTTTGGCGCTTCATCTCCTAGGGTTAGGTTTTTGGATGTTTAGAGTTTTCCATTGTTTCTCAATAATAAACATGCCTTTGAGTCTCATTGTAACACAGTTCGGAGACATGTAGCCGCCACATCTCTTCTCAGAGATAAGCTACCATCACTCGAGCTAGTCTTATTTCCATTATGTTTGTAAACATATTTCAGTATTTGATATTAATGAAATGAAGTGTTATTTCTACTGCATCTTTGTATTTATGGTTATATTTGTAATTTGTTGCGTTCCTGTTCAAATCTGGATCAAAATCACTCCTTCAGCTTGCTGCAACAAATTTCTCCTTTAGGACCAAATTTCTCTTTTCTTGTCCCCCTTTTGTTTCCCTAAATGACTTTTCGGCAACCCTAAGATCTAATGGCTCAGATTCATTTAGATCAAGGGATGAGAATAAATGTGCATTTAATTTTCACTTTATAATTTTTAACTCACCCATTAAATAAAGTACCCACATTGTACTTCATGTCTAAAGTCACTTTTCACTTTATAATTTAACATCGACTTTACCACTTATAAAATCACTCACTTTATAAAGTCACACTTAGGAAAATAATTATTTTGGACTCATACTCCTCATATAAGTAGGGGAGAGGATCATTGTTTCTATTCATCATCACTTGGATTATTTCAGCCCTCCTTAGGAGAATTTGGCCTCTTGTATCTTTGGAGAGATGTAATCTGGGGAAAACATTGTTTTATGGAGCTCTTGTCTTGGCTTTGGAGAAGTTATCTTGGATCAATGAATGGATTTTTCAGGAATTTTATCTTGTAAGTGAGCTTTTTATTGATGAAATTTTGATCTTATGTCCAATGTATTGAATGTATTGGTAACCTAGGGCGTTCTGTTGTACCAATTATTGTTGAAAACTAATTGCATAGAATTTAGATATCATCATTGTATGCATTACTCATGAATGAAATGTTAAGGGCAATCCCCTTGGTGAACTTTTGAATTAGCTCTCCCAAGTGAATATTGATCCCTCACAAAGGTAATAGTTATGGTTTTGTGCCAGGGCATCAAAATATCCTTGCTCCTTTGCAAGGATTGGCTAATTTATCAATCCCATAGACTCCATCAACCCTAGGAATAGGCACTAGCCTTGTCATTTTGGTGATCAAGCTTTATACTATCCATAAATTGAATTTCGCTCTCCTTTTCTCTCTTTTTGGCTCTCTTAGGGACAAACGACTCAATTAGGGCTTGGGGAAGAATTGGCTAGAAGAGGAATTTTAGGGTTTGCAAGGGTTCAACATCAAGAGTAGGTTGGGTTGCCCCCAAATCATCCTTCTTTGTGGTCAATTCATCCATTTTTTGTGAAATTTCCACGATTGCAATTAACTGGATATTATTCTCCTAACTTGTGCAGTTTATTTGTCTTCTGTAAATTAATATTATGACAAATAGTGAATAATTCACAATTGCAATCTTCACAAAAAAAGACATTGTGGAACATAAAAACTGGAACTGAGAAATATGCACACATAATAAAAATTTGACACCATTTTTTTGGAAACTTGTCCTTGGAAAAACCCCGAAGGGAAAACTAGTGCAACAGAATGAGTGTTTTATTATTATTCAACAATTCAATGTTGAAATTTGATGACTAAAAAGAAAGTTTCCAACAATGTCAATCGGGTTTTAATTTCACCTTATCACTCCCATTCAATTAAATGCGCTTTCCATAAACATACATTCAACATATAGATTTTTGGAAATGAAATTTTCAGATTAAAACACATGGGACTGTCAACACATGCTGAAAATAAATATGGACATAACCAGACCAGCGAAACCCCTTCAATCTTCTTTGGGGAAAACCTGTTAGAGAGCTCTTCAAATTTATTTATTTTTCAAGTTCAGGAAAAATACATTTGCAGACAAAACAAAACAACAAAATACAACTTATCTCTTCAACCCAAAACTCCTTGAAAACCGTGCCCACTTTGCCTTGATTTCCATGCCCACTTGAAGCTGAAAATATGTACTGTATGGATATGACTGTACAGATTGTCTTGTACAAACTGTACGGAGTTCCGTACTGCTGTATGGACTGTACGAATTTTATTTTTCAAATATATATATATATACATATATTTTTTTTTCAAAACCTTATCTCGAACGGCGTGCAACTCACAACATTCAATGTTGTTTGTACTGTACCATCTGCTGTCTTGTAAACCTTGATTTCCATGCCCAACTTTGCCCAGAAATCACTCCTTCAGCTTGCTGCAACAAATTTCTCCTTCAGGACTTTTCTCCATCTGTCAGCCTCCTTTCTCCAATCTGCTCATGAAGAATGAATGCAGTCTCTCTTTTCTTTCCTCCCTTTTGTTTACCTAAATGACTTTTGGGCAACCCTAAGATCCAATGGCTCAGATTCATTTAGATCAAGGGATGAGAATAAATGTGCATTTAATTCTCACTTTCTATTTTTTAACTCACCCATGAAATAAAATACCCACATTGTACTTTATGTCTAAAGTCACTTTTCACTTTATAATTTAACATTGACTTTACCACTTATAAAGTCATTTTCACTTTATAAAGTCACACTTAGGAAAACAATTATTTTGGACACTTTTCCCTAGGTAGAGACTAACCCATGGGAAACCACTTGTCCAAGGTACATTAAAAATCAACATATAATGATTTGTTTTCCTCTTTGGCAAAGCTCCGACAATATCTACTAGAAAAATATATTGGAGACACCCTGTCTCCTTCTGCAAATCGATTTAGCCCTCTCTCCCAGCATCTTGCACTTCATGGCTATTCGCATTGCTTGGCTGGAAATTCGTACGACTGTGTCCAGAAAATTCGGACAACCTCAGAATCACCTTCCTACAAGTCGTCCTGCCTCCCTCTGCCTCTAGGACACTAATCCGACAATTGGCAACTGAAACGTGGTTCCTCTGGCAACTCATACTGGGAAATCTAGCTACTTGCGCTAGCTGTAACACATCCTCTGTAGATGAATTTAACCTCCTCTTCTTGTCAACTGGACACTGGAAAATACCGAGGAAAATTCCTCCAGACTCTTGCGCTCAAATCTCAATTGATTCCTCTGTCTCTGATGCTTCCCTAGCTTCAACTGCACCCTTGTTGAATACTTGCAACTAGGTAGTCGAACTGCTTACAATACAACTAATTCAATGTCTTCTCTAAGTCGTTCAACCTGCTCTTATAATCTCTTGTTGGAGTCTCAACAACCACGATCACATCAAATAATGGCTAAGATCATTTTGAGTTCATTAATAGAAGTCTCTAGAGCAAAATCAAACTTCCCTAATTAATTCACTTTAATAAACCACTTTTCCTAGGTTAGACTTAGGAAATATTTTAAGTATGTCTAATTAATTTAATTGAGGCGTGTCCAAGTCTTTTCTCGAGAAACCTTTTCTGGGTTTTGGAGATCTTATGTTCCTTAGCCTCTTAGACATCATAGAAACTAGAACACCTATCCGCTACTACCATAGTCTAACACTCCCTCTTAGCGAGGAAGGTGTTCTCCACTATAGCCATCTTCTCTCTGAAGTAGACAAATTTTGTGCTCCCCAGGGCCTTTGTGAGTATATCAGCCACCTGGTGGTCTGTGGGAACATGTTGTTGCTAAACTGATCCACACTGCTGGTGTTAACATCTGTGATACCTCCAGTGAACTCATTTGTTTACATCTTCTTGTTGATCTGACTTCTTGTCACTAGAAATCACTTTGAAGAACATACTTTGACCGTCACTGTCCACCATGCTATTGCGCATAATCTAATTTCACACCACTGATGCCTTTGCGTTAGTCTCCCTAGCTGGAACTGTAGCTTTCTCTTTGCAACTAGCCAATTCGCACTCACTATCTTTGCGCTACTGTCAATACTGCACCTGTGTGTACTGATGTCTTCCTGATCTACTGAATCACTGCAACTGGCTCTGCACCTGTCTCCCGAGTATTTGACTGTGCTTAAATGAATCTGCACTCTCTCGAGAATCTGACTACGCCCTTCTGACAGTTCGATCCTTCTACTACTTTATCTCTTGGACTGCTGTAGCATAGGTAAGAATCCAACTAAAGAATCTCTTGAACAACGATTGGATCTGATCTACTGATCAATCCTCCATGGCTTGCTCTAGACTTCCTGTTGGTCCTCCCTCGAACCCTACCCAATCTGGCATACTGGAGTGTCATACACATCGTCCATCTGAGGATAGTGCTAAAAACATAACGAACTCATCCTCCAATCTAGCAGATAAGTCATCAATCTTTGTTGAAGCCACTGTCTGCTTCCCCCTTCTGTCCTTCTTCGTCTTTGGACACTGGTTGATGGAGCAACCAAGTTCACCACATTCAAAGCACTTGACCTTCGACATGTCCTTCTTGTCTCTTTTATGTGAAAATTCCTAAACCTGGAATCCCTATTGTAGCAATTGATATTACTTCTCCTACTTGTTAAACCATATAAGTTATTTACTGTGTTCTATGGTAAATATCAAAGTAAATACAACTGCAACATTCACTATTTAAAATTAATATGGCGAAACAAGACACTGAACAAGAAAAAGATACAACACAATGACACAGTTATTTTTGGACTAATGTCCCCGGAAAAACCCAATGCGGGAAAACCAGTGCAACAGATGAGGGTTTCTTTATTATTCTTCAGCAAAAATCTAATGGACAAGATACAACCAGTAGAATAGAAGAAGATTCTCTGTGAGAATTTTTGCGGACAATTCTCGACGAGTTTCTGATCCAGGAGAGGATCCGTTGCCCCCTCTGCATCTCATTGCGTCAACCCCCTGCATGAGAACTACGCTATCCAAGCGTCCCACTGCCTCTGCAGTGTCCTCTACGTCACAACCTCTGCGTTGTCCTCCTGCTCTGCATCTTCTGCTCCTGACCTTTAGACTAATGATAATACCCTCTCTCTCTCCTTTTCACCTGCAACTCTCCTGAGTAAGTTTGATTTTGTCTTGCCGAACTTCGACCAGTGAGAAAATCGAAATTACTTGGGTAACTGAGTATCTGCCTTTGGTGTATTTTCCAAATGCCCATCGATGCCATTCTTATAATCCTCCAGTTGAGAACCAACGACTCAGATTAGATTCTAATCAATGGCTCAGATCATTTGGTCTCGATCTTCGTTTTCTTCAAGAAGTTACACCCACAGTTTAGATTAATACCTCTTAATTATTTTAATTTCCTAAGTTTAGACTTAGGGACCCATTAAAAATAATTAATTATTTTAATAAAACTGTCTCCGGGTGGGATTTCCCAAAACAATTTCAAGGTGTTGTGGAATACATGTGTCTAAGCCTCCCTGCAAAATTTGAGACTTAGAGCACATCCGATGCTACTAGAAATAAACACTCCCTCTTAGCGAGAAATGTGCTCTAGCAATGCAACCTGCTGAAACATCACCTTGTTCTATAACATATCCGTCTGCGCTGCTGATGTCTGACATCACTGCCCACCAACTACTGCGCAACTGCTGCATCTGTACTACTGCTGACCTTGCCACTGCCAACATTGCTTCTGTACTGCAACTCCATCTCATTCCCTGTCATTATAACTGAGAAATTGCCTGTTTATGCTACTGAAATGAATTCTCTATCATACCCATTTGCTCTTTGAACTAAATGAACTTAGCTCTTCCTAGAGCTTTTGTGAGTACGTCTGCTACCTGATCTCTTGTGGGAACATACTGCAGTTGTACCGCCCCATGCTAAACACAGTCTCTGATAAAGTGACATCTGATATCAATGTGTTTCGACCGATGATGAAATACTGGATTCTCAGAGACTTTGATACAACTCTGATTATCGCAGTATATCCTGGTTGCTTCCATCCTTTTTCTGAATGAACTCACAAGCAATTTTCTAAGCCATATAACTTCGCACGTAGCTGTGCTAGCTGCCATATATTCAGCTTCTGCTGAGCTCAGAGTTACCGACTGCTGCTTCCTACTGCACTAAGAGATCATTCCTGATCCAACACTGAAGCATTACCCAAAGGTACTTTTTCACTCTACTGAACTACCTGCCCATTTTGCATTTGTGAATCCATTCAATCTGATGTCATCCCCTTGGGAGTATTTCAACCCATATCCAATTGTTCCACGCACATACCTCGGAATGTGCCTCGTTGTTGCCCTATGCACCCTTTTCGGTTCCACCATGCACTGACTAAGGGTGTTGACAGCGTAACAAATGTTTGGCCTAGTTTTAACCAAATACATGAGCGACCCAATGAGTTGTCTGTACAAGGTGGGGTCCACCTCCTTGTCTCCTGATGCATCTATTTTCTTCTAGTTGGTGATCATGGGAGTAGCCATGGGCCGACAATCTTACGTTCTGAATTTCTTTAGAATTTCATGTTGAATTTCTAAGTCTAAATGTTAGAAATCCTTCCTGTACTTTCTGATTTATTTCTTCCTACTTGTTCTGTTAATTAACAAGTTATTTACCATGTAAATACTGAAAATAAATACAAGTACAGTCTCAACGCATATAGATCAACTGAAGGAAAACACGCACATAAGTGACACCGTTATTTTTGTACTAATGTCCCTGGAAAAACCTAATGCGGGAAAACCGGTGCAACTATTTGAGGGTTTTATTATTAAGCAATTTCAGAGTACAATCTGGGTGCTAGAAATGGCTCACCCAATAGAGAATGCCCTCGCAGTAGTGCCTCTCAGTCGGAGACAGATATCAGCCCCAATCTGCCCCACGAAATCTCTGTGTCAGCCTCTCTGGCCCAGCGTCAGCCTCTTGGGGCTCTGCGTCAGCCTCTGGAGCCTCTGTGTCTCCCACGTTGGCCCTCCTCAGGCTCTGCGCAGCCCCTGGCGACCTCTGCGTGGCCTCTAGCTAGCTCTGCGTCAACTCTCTCCCGGCTTCTGGGCTGATGCTCCCGATACTATCTCTGCCTCTGCTACTGCATTCACTGCTCCTCAGCTACAACTCTGATCACTCTTTCGATTTCCTCAACAAGCTTTGCCCCAGAAAATCGAATTCTTGATCAACTCGGTGTGTTCTATAGGTGACCCTCAAGCCTCCTTTGATACTTTTCTCGTTGACAATTCAATGGCTGAGATTAAGTCCCTAATCAACAACTAAGATTAACTTTGGCTTGATGTTAAAATTGGAAACTAGGGCCAAACTCCATGTGGGTCATCTTATTAATGGAAGTTGATATTTTTCTTGGATTTCTCTCATCGAGAGGTGTAGGATTGATCTAAAGATCATCCAATTCCGATAAGTATTCATGGAGATATGAATTGATTTGTGTTATGGGACAATTCATCAAGGTCGGCAGCAACCAAATAAACCCCACTTGTGCTCAACGTTTTAGTATAAATAGAGGTGGCCTTCAATTCATTTTAAAAACACTTGGGATCTCTTCCTCTTTACTTGTCTTTGGGTTTTATTAGGAGGAGAGATCCTAAGAGATAACGCTGCCCTAATCTAGAGGGCAGAAGCCGGAATTGTCAGAGAAGCTGGAACTGCCGGGAAAGTTGACGCAGAGGACAGAAGCCGGAACTGCTGGGAAAGCTGACACAGAGGGCAGAAGCCGGAACTGCCAAGAAACAACTGGAATTGCCAGGAACTGCCGAAACTGCTGAGAAAGTTGACGCAGAGGGCAGAAGTCGGAACTGCTGGGAAAGTTGACGCAGAGGGTAGAAATCGGAACTGTCGGGAACAGCCGGAACAACGGGAACTGCTGGAACAGCCGGAACAGTCGGAACTGCCAGAACTGTCGGAAATTGTCGAAACTGCCGGGAATAGTCAGAACTGCCAAAACTGTCGGGAACTGCCAGAACAACCGGAGCATTTGTCTCCGAAGGAGAGCAACATGCAAAGGGACAATTAACTAACATTGGGACAATTGTATGGTACTTAGCAGCGAATACACCAAGCATGCCATGTAACAACTAGCATGCAAGGGACAGCTAGCATGCAATAGCAAGCATGCTAGGGACAACAAGCATGCTAAGGACAACAAGCAAGCAAGGTGCACATAGGTCAGTATGGCAACATGGTGCAGCAATGGCACATAATGCAGTACAGTGAGGGGTACAATCATGATTAATGAAGCATGATGAGATGCAGCATAGTGATGGTGGGTGCAGCATGGTGCATCACGGTGAGGTGCAGCATGATGATGAAATGCAGCACAATGATAAGTGGAGGAGTCACCTTGGAGAATTAGTTGAAGTAGCATGTCTTCAACTGATGTCATATATCATCTTCTTAGAGATAATCTATGCTCTTATCTAGATAAGTCAAAGTGTTGACTTCTGTTGTAAATGTACTATCTCTCTCTCTCTCTGCTGAACTATTGAAGAACATATAAGAAGAATTGATCAAGGGTTTCCCCACATTGGGGTTTGTCCCTGGCTAGTGCCACATCTTGTGTTCTCTTGTCTTGGCTTGTCTTCTGCGATTTATGTTTATGTTCTATCTGTAGTTTACTTTAATGCTGATGTGATTGCTACTTTGGAAAAGATATTGAGATAACTGTGAAAACTGAAGTAAATTGCTCTAAGCATAGAACATACCTAAATTTAACACTTGATCCATGACTTTTGGACCCTTCTAACACAGTTTTATATTAGTTCACATTAATATTTTATTTTCCTTAAGTTTAGACTTAGGGACTCCATTAAAAATATTAATTATTTTAATATCTCCCAAACTGTTTAGAATTTGCCCAAACCATTTCTGGTTATTGGAGATCTCATGTGGCCACTGCTGCATTCGTACAACAATGCCTCTCATTATGCTGCCCATAGCACTGCCACTGCTAACTACTGCACTGCAACTCAGTGACTGAGAAGTAAGTAACTAATCTCCCAACTTCGACATCTTTGTCAGGCTAGAGACACCCACGATGCTGAAACTCCTTCTGCCGCTGACAAGTGCTCCCTCTTTGACCTCTGCGCTGCTGCAACAACTCCATGCACTTCGCACTGTTGCCTCACGCTGTCCTGGGACTCCTGCACTTTAGCTCCCTTTGTCGCTCCATCCGCATCCGTCTCTACTGACATCTGCCAGTACTGCTACTCCTCTTCAGGGCTCCTATAGCAAAGTATATTCCAAGAGGCTGGGTACTTCGAGGATCTTGCCCCTCATCGCCTATAGTCCATCTGACTACAACTCGATGTCTCCCCACTTCCTCTCAAGTGGTGTGTGAGCACTCATGGCACAATCATCATTTGTCTCCACTTCCTTCTTCGCCCTTGCTGGCGCAGCCTTGGTCTCGGAAGACTCTCCCTTGCTCTTCTTCCTTGGACACTAGCTCGCATAGTGATCCAGTTCCCCACAATTTAAGCATTTGACCTTGGAGAGGTCCTTCTTCTTCTGTTTCTCCTTCTTTCCCTCAGATGCTAGGGCAACGTCCTCCTCTTCCTCCTTCTTGATTCTGACCCCCTTGCCACTGCTTCTTGCGTTGGTTAGCCTTCTGATTTCTTCTTGACGAAGAGCTGCCCACAGTTCCTCCCAATCTGGAAGGTTCGACATGCCCAGTATGCTCTGGACAAATACCTCCCAATCCTCTGAGACTGTGTTCAATGCGGTCCTCACCAACATCTCTTCATTCGGCATGGCCCCTATGGAAGTCAGCTGATCTCGGATCTTCTTCAATCGATCGACGAAGGTGTCTATTTGTTCTCCCTTCTGCATCTGGTATGATTGCAGCTGATTTTCTAGTAGCATCTTCCTCTGCACGAAAGTATGCTGATACAATTTCGTCAGGGCCTCCCACATCGAAATTGCCGTGTCCTTTTCGGCAATATGTGGTACTACATGGTCCTTGACCACGTCAAGGATGATGCTATTGGCCCTCGCCATTGCCTCCTCGTACTTTTCGTTCTCAGTTGGGTCAACTGGGATCACTATCGTGTTTAAGGCGAAGTGCTTGAGACTATTCCTGTCTAGAACGGACAAGATCCTGGCCTTCCAGACTACGAAGTTTGAGGCTTCATCCAGTCTATCTTGATATCTTTCCCCATGCACTGCCATTTCGCTACTCCTCTTTCGACTCTTCCGACTCTCTCTACTTCCCTCTTGGAAGTTCTCGGTGTGACTCCCTCTGAGCCTTGATTTCCCTCCTGGAAACCCCTTTGCCAATGTTGAGATGCCCCCACTCCGATCGTTAGTGCAGCTGCACCACTGATCCAGATTTCTTGGCTAGAAATCCTCGGCAGCAAGTCCCTCCTCCTTGGTCTTGCCCTGTTAGGTATTGTTCTGACCACAGTACCCCACCAGCTTCACTCCGCAACTTACCCATAACCTCCTATGCCCAAGCAACTGAAGGTTAGAGCCTCTAGGCTCTGCACAATCCCAGCACCAACAAAATCCGCACCTCCCGGCCACGAGCGTTAATCCTCTCCTTGACTGAGAAATATGGCGGGCATTGCATAGGTCAGGTCTTCTCCTCTCTGCCACTGCGTGATCCTCTTCCCGGCTCGAATTGATGACGCGGGCACTACGTCACCCCTTCCTTGCTGTTTTTCTTCTAGGAACAACTTCTGTCACTCAGGACAACTGTTTCTGCTACTGTTGCTCTGCTCGACTGATGCCCTTAGTTATCTTGTTATCTGCAACCACGCTCTGATACCATGTTGGAATTTCTAAGTCTAACTATTAGAAATCCTTCGTGTACTTTCTGATTTATTTCTTCCTACTTGATCTATTAATTAACAAGTTATTTACCATGTAAATATTGAAAATAAAAACAAGTACAGTCTCAACACATATAGATCATCAATTGAAGGAAAAACAAGCACACAAGTGACACCGTTATTTTTGGACTAATGTTCCCGGAAATACCCAATGCAGGAAAACCAGTGCAACTATCTGAGGGTTTTATTATTAAGTAGTTTCAAAATACAATTTGGGTGCCAGAAATGGCTCACTCAATAGAGAATGCCCTCGGCAGTAGTAGCTCTCAGTCGAAGACAGATATCAGCCCCAATCTGCCCCATGAAATCTCTCAGCGTCAGCCTCTCTGGCCCAGTGTCAGCCTCTGGAGCCTCTGCGTCTCCCACGTTGGCCCTCCTCAAGCTTTGCGCAGCTCCTGGCGGTCTCTGCATGGCCTTTGGCTAGCTCTACGTCAACTGTCTCTCGACTTCTGCGCTAATGCTCCCGATACTATCTCTGCCTCTCTGCTTCTGCATTCACTACCCGTCAGCTGCAACTCTGATCACTCCTTTGATTTCCTCAGCAAGCGTTGCCCTAGAAAATCAAATTCTTGATCAGCTCAGTGTGTTCTTCAAGTGACCCTCAAGCCTCTTTTTATACTTTTCTCGTTGACAATTCAACAACCGAGATTAAGTCCCTAATCAACGACTAAGATTAACTCTGGCTTGATCCATGACTTTTGGACCCTTCTAACACAGTTTTATATTAATTCACATTAATATTTTATTTTCCCTAAGTTTAGACTTAGGGACTCTAAACTTAGGGACTACATTAAAAATATTAATTATTTTAATATCTCCCAAACTGTTTAGAATCTGCCCAAACCATTTCTGGGTATTGGAGATCTCATGTGCTTTAGCCTCTCCACCAATTTTCATGGCTAGAGCACATCCGATGCTACCCCAAATCAACATTTTTGTAGCATATATTCCTTGCCCAAGGAAGATCTCCCCATTCTTCTGGCAAACTTCCAATTCTAGAAAATAATGCATCAACCCCATATCCTTCATGTCGAATTCCGCTTCAAGATTCTTCTTGCAGTCTTGTATGAGCCTAGATGATCCTGTTAAAAACAAGTCATCCACATATAATATCAGAATAAGTGGTTCATTCTCTACCATTAAATAGTAGAGATTGGGATCAACATCACTCTTGGCGAATCCCAACTACTGCAAGTAACTATCAATCCTACCATACCATGCTCTAGGTGCCTGCTCGAGCCCATATAGGGCTTTTTTTGATCTGTACATGTGTTCTCTTTTCATGCGTTTCGAAGCCTTCAGGTTGTTCTATACACCTCTTCTTCTATCACCTTGTTAAGAAATGTTGTCTCGACATCCATTTGGTGATTCTCCCATCCCATTTGAGTTGTTAGGGTCCAGGGATATAACAGATCTGATAGAGGTATATCGGGCTACTGGGGCGAAGGTCTCTTCATAGTCTATTCCTTCTTTTTGTGCGTACCCTTTTGCCAAGAACCTACCCTTGTACTTCGCTATACTGCCATCTGCAGCATACTTGATCTTGTAGACCCACCTTGATCCTACAACTGATCTATCCTCTGGTCTAGGTACTACCTCCCAGACAACATTCGTCATGATAGAACTATACTCTTCTACCATGGCATCCACCCACACTTGATGTTCAACGACTTCCTGAAAGCTAGAGGTTTCTTCACCCTGTGCTACCAATGCCTAGTTTTGTCAGACTGTCTACGTTGCCTCTTCTTGGTTCTAGGAGCTCCAACCAACTCCTTTGTGCCCCTCATTGTCTGATGTACTTCCCTATTGGTTCTACCACTGGTGGTGAGAGGCTCAACCAACTCCTCCTCCTGGTCCTGTCATTCCATCTGTTGAGAACTATCCGGATTTCATTCTTCTGAGGAAATGTTGGTACTGGTCACTGTTTTTGATCCAGGTGTTTGTCCTCCTGCCTTTCCTCCTTGCTGCTGCTGGACTGATGGAACATCTACTGACTAACCCTCTGCTGGCATCTCTTGAGATTTCCCGAAAGCTATATCCTCCATGAACTTCGCATCCCGTCTCACTACAATCTTCCTACTGCTAGGAATGTAGATTCTGTATGCCTTTGAGGTCTCGCTATATCCTACGAGGTACCCTTTTACTGCAGTCTGATCTAGTTTATTGCGTTTTTCCTCTGGAATGTGACAATATGCCATACTTCCAAATATCTTGAGATGACTTACTTCCGGATTCTTCCTTGTGAAGACACCATTAGGCGTTCTCTTCCCCAATTCTCTGTGAGGAGTTCTATTCTGAATATATACCGTTGTGTTGCAAGCCTCTGCCCATAAGAATCTAGGCAAGTCCTGATCATACACCACAACTTTTATTGCCTCAACAATAGTTCTATTTTTCCGCCCTGCTACACCATTCTGCACCGGATTATATGGAGTTGTCCATTCTCTTTTGATGCCCTCCTTTGCGTAGAAATTTGTGAAGTCTTTGTCCATATATTTTCCACCATTATCTGAACGCAATACCTTTATCTTTTTCCTTGTCATGTTTTCAACGAGAGCCTTAAAACCTCTGAATCAATCAAAGACCTCATCCTTGGTCTTTGAGAAATAGATCTAGGTTTTTCTAGAGTGATCATCAATAAAGGTGACAAAGTATTCACCACTACTAAGAGCTCTTGTGGAAATTGGACCACAAATATTTGAGTGTATCAATCCCAATACACATTCTGCTCTATTGTTGCTTCTTGAAAAATATGCTTTAGCGTACTTCCCTAGTATGTATCCTTTGCATACATCATCATGCTCAGTACTAAGGACTGGAACTCTTGTAACAGTCTCTCTGAGCATACTCAATGCTCCATGGTGTAAGTGTCCCATTTGCGTGTGCGATAATTCATTCAGTTCCTTTTCACCATTATGACTGCTGCCTATTAGTTCCATTGGAGACTCGAGCTACAACCTATACAGTGTGTTGCTACGGACTCCAATTTGTCTTTTCTTATTCCATCTTGGATGATTGACCTATACTTTCTTTCCAATGAAGTTTACATCGTATCCCTTGTCCTGTAACTGGGACACTGAAATCAGATTTATTCCTAACTCGGGCTGTTAAGTTATGGTATGTTCTATGCTTATAACAACTTACTTCTTTTTCTTATTATATTCCACAGATTAGCAATCACATGTACATAAAGTAAAGTACAGATAGAACATTTAACGATCGACAGAAAACAAGCCAAGACAAGAGACACAAGATGTGGCGGCTAGCCAGGGACAAACCCCACAATGTGTGGGGAAACCCTTTGATCAAATCTTCTTTTATCTTCAATAATTTAGCAGAGAGAAATAGTACAATAAATCTGATTTATATTAGCAGTAGCAAACCCTAGATTAGTAGCATCAGCATTAGCGGCTTCATCATCAAACTAGGGCAGACGATATCTCACAAACCAACCGTCAGATTGGCTTGATTCCACCACCAAAAGTTGCGGCTTCGAGAGGAGGTTTAGATGAACCTACAACGCAGTTCAGATGAACCTACAACGTAGTTCAGATAAGGAGATCTTCTAGTCAACGCAAGTCAAACTTCACTTCTGCAGTTGCAGCTTCAGTTTCAACAGCTTCCTTCAAATTAGGGCAGTCGATATCTTGCAAATCGTCTGTCGGATTGACTTGATTCCACCACCAAAAGTTGCAGCTTTCGGAGGAGGTTCAGATGAACCTACAACGCAGTTTAGATGATGAGATCTTCTAGTCCACACAGGTCAAACTTTACTTCTGCAGTTGCAACTTCAGTTTTAGCAGCTTCTGGCGTCACATGTGTGAGGGAGAGACCCTTTTCTGCGCAGTAGAGAAGAGACTCTTTTCTGCGCAGTAGAGAGACAGAGATGTGATGAGATGAATGAGTGCAAATGAGGAAAAGTCCTCCTGTATTTATACACAACGTTGGTGTTTGAATAGATGCGACTGTTGGGCTTCTGAGCCTACATGAGTTGTAGTTCGGCTTGATAATAATTCCATAATCAAAATAAATTCATATCTCCATGAATACTTATCGGAATCGGATGATCTTTATATCAATCCTACACCTCTCGACGAAAGGAATCTAATAAAAATATTATCAGCCATGAATAAGATGACCCACATGAAGTTTTGCCCTAGTTGCCAATTTTAACACTCCCTCTCAACTAGGGAGAACTTCATCTGCAATCTATCTATCGGTCGTTACTATTCATCCATCAAATGCACTGCCCTGTACAGCCTGACCCTTGCCTTGCTCTGCTCTATTCTGCCTGTTCTGCTTTGTCTTGTTCTGCCCTGTACTGATCTGTATTGTTCTGCTCTGCTCTTGCATTGTTCTGTTCTGCTCTGCTTTTGTCCGAATTATGAAGAAGAAGAAATGATCGAGGATGTATCATACTGACTCAAAGTCAGTCTCAGAGTATGTACCACTGGTCCCAGACCAGTCTCAACCAACCCGAAGTCATCGTCATAGTGAGTACAACTCCACTGACTCAATGTTAGTCTCAGAGTGCGTACCACTAGTACCAGACCAGTCTCAACCGACCCGAAGTCAGCTTCATAGTAAGTACCACTCCTACCACTGGTCCCAGATCAATATCGCAGTCTCAGAGAGTGTACCACTGGTCCTAGACCAGTCTCAACCGACCCGAAGTCAGAGTCATAGTATGTACCACTCTCATTGGTCCCAGAACAGTATTGCATTGACACGAAGTCAGTCTCAGAGTATGTACCACTGGTCCCAGACCAATGTCAACTGACCTGAAGTGTAATATCCCCTTCCTAGGAATATTTCTCAAATACCAGCAAACCCCAACCAGAAAAACGTACAAGTGGTATAATAGCCGGAAAACTCACAGAGATGAAATAACGATTATGCAGCAAACAACAATGTATACATGAAACGTAAACAAATACTCAAGAAATGCTAAGCCATTTTATTATACTGAGCAATAAAATGAGTACAGGAGGTGATCAGGAGGATGACACCTCGACTTGCATAAGGCAAGTGAAGAAATACACTCAGGATAACAAAGGAATGGCCTCACACTGATTTGTGTCCCAGCTGCTGGAAAACTGCCATGCTGCTGCTGGAAATCGAATGAGGATTTGGGGCTGCTCCCCACCTCAGAAAAGGCTGAAACTCTGGAATTGGACTCTACTCAAGAAATCCAGAAAAACCCAGAAAGCTTTTCTGAAATGGCCGACCCCCGAAAATGACCCCTTGGGGTTCTGCGCAGTCTCTCAAGGCTCTGCGCTGCCACTGAATGAAATCCTCTAGAAATATGCCTGAAACCTTTGCCAAAACCTTCCAATATGCAAGGGCTGATCCCCTGCTCAATCTCCCAGCACAAATCCTACTGCAAACCCTCAAGCCAGAACTCCTGCCAGAAAGAACTGCGTCATCCCTCTCAGTGCTGCGCAGTCCTCCAAAATGCTGATGAACTACTGCTGAAATGCTGATGAAACTACTGCTGAAATGCTGATGGAAATACCTTGCCCGAGCAGGCACTCGAAGTCCCCCGGGGCTAAGGGTGAGATCTCCGAACGGAGACACTCAATGCACTAAACAGTGCTGCAGACTAGCTAAACAGCCAGCGTGCTCTAAGCCGAAGCGACTATCTCAAATGCTCATAATTGAATGCCAAAATGAGGAAGCTCCTCTCTCCTTTATAGCCTTTGCCTCTCTCAATCCCAAGGCCCACCTTCTCCAGCGCAGTCCCTCTCTTGCCACGTGTTTCTTCCCTACTGCGCAGTCCCTCCAAGTGTCTGCGTGGGCTCCATTTCTGCGTCCCCCCTTTGGCCCCCTTGGCTCCCCCTTAAGTCACAACGTTGTGCTACTAGGAAGTGACTTTTATTCTAAAAGTGAGTTATGTCACCCTTTGCTCACTTTTTTATTCATAACTAACTATAGAAGGCAAAATTGTGCAAAAATCGAATATTCCAATTAGCCTTAGCTAATTAGGAATATTACAGTCTCCCCCGGCAAAATGTTGCTTGTCCTCAAGCAACTGAAGTGATGGATGCTGCAAAATTTTCTCGCTCTCCCAAGTGGCATTCTCATCCGGTAAATTCTTCCACCTCACCAAGAATTCCCGGACCCTCCTGCTCGGCAGCTGCCTCTCCCTGGTATCAATAATAGCCTCCGGCTGCAATACCAAATGCCCCTCATCATCCATGGGTGGTAGCTCATCTGTCACTATTACCTGCTGCCCCACTGCCTTTTTCAAGCATGATACATGAAAGACGTTATGAAATCTTGCTGCTTTGGGGCAGCTCCAACTCATATGCAACCTGTCCAACCCTGTGTATCACCCTATATGGCCCATAAAAGCGGGGCTTGAGCTTCTCAGCCCCCTTCTGCTTCAGTGACGACTGTCGGTATCGCTGTAACCGTAGGTAGACCATGTCCCCTACCTCAAACTGTTTTTCCACCCGACCCCTGTCAGCATATAGCTTCTGCTGGTTCTGCGCTGTAGCCATGTTATCCTTGAGAGCTCGGAGAATATCTTGGCTCTCCTGGATCCAAATCTTGGCTCTCGGAGCCTTGCTATCACCAAACATCACATCAGCAAAAGATAAAGGATGATACCCATACAAAGAATAGAATGGTGACATACCAATGGTCATATGATGTGTAGTGTTGTAGCTGTACCCCCCAGATGCAGCCACTTTAGCCATGCCCTCTGCTGCCCACTGACATAGTTACACAAGTAGCCCTCCAACCACTTGTTAACTATCTCTGTCTGTCCGTCTGTCTGTTGGTGATAACTGGTACTCGGTGTCAACTCCATCCCCCCTATGATGTGCCCCAAATACAACATCTCCGTTAACCCAAACTCACACTTGGAGAGTTTGGCATAGAACTGCTGCTCCTACAAGATACGCAGCATTGTCTCAATGTGCTGGAGATGCTCCTCCCAAGTCCTGCTGTAAATGATAATGTCATCAAAGAATACCAACACAAACTTCCTCAAGTGACTGCGGAAGATGTGATTTATGCAGGACTGAAATGTGGTGGGGGCGTTGGTTAGCCCAAAGGGCATCACCAAGAACTCATAGTGTCCATAGTGACATCTGAAGGTGGTCTTGGGAATGTCCTGCTCCCTCACGCAAATCTGATGGTACCCAGATCTCAAATCAATCTTTGAGAAGAACCGTGCTCCTCTCAACTCATCCATCAACTCGTCGATCCTGGGTATGGGGTACCTGTTCTTCAGTGTCTTCTTGTTCAGGGCTCTGTAGTCAATGCACATCCTTAATGTGCTGTCCTTCTTCTTCACCAACACCATGGAAGAAGTAAAAGGACTTGTGCTCGGCTAAATGTGCCCAAGAGCCAGCAACTCCTGAATGGCCTGCTCAATCTCATCCCGATAGGCCTTGGGATGCCTATAGGGGGTAGTAATCACTGCCTGAATACCCTGCTCCAGCTCAATGGTGTGCTCAAATCCCTGGTTCGGTGGCAGTCCCAGCGGAATCTCCCCAAACACTATGGCATACCGGTTAAGGATGGACTGTATCTCTGGATGCACCGTCTGCCCTGTAGTCCCTGCCTTTGATGCACGCAGCTCTACTGCCCACTCTACATCTCCCTTCCGGAAGACTGCCTCCATCCGATGAGCCGAAACAGTCTGAGGCGGATAGGTGTGTTGTCCCCATATCTTCTCATGCCTCCCTGTCTTCTCATCATCCCACTCCATCTCTAGGGTCTTCCAATCCGTCGTGACCTTCCCTAGAGTGATGAGCCACTGAACACCTAGTATCATGTTGGTGTCTGGAATATCGACCATGAAAAAGTGGTCAGTCAATGTGTAGGTGCCCATTGTCACTGATAGCTCTGGAACATAACGAGCACACATCATGGTCTGATCTCCTGGGACCAATACTGAAAACCCATCGAAGCTCTTTGTCTGTATACCTCTCTGCTCAACCATTTGTGCATCGATGAAGTTGTGGGTTGCCCCATTGTCAACCAAGACTGATACCCACTGGCCACGTACTGTCCCCTGTATGCGTAGCGTCAGATACTTGGGAACTCCTCGCAATGTTGCAAGGGCCCCTCTGGTAGGTGCAAAAGATGCACCACCTACTGCTGGCGGTGGAGGTGGCAAAGGTCCCTGCACGACATGACTATCTCCTGCCTCCACATCATCCTCATCATCCTCTTCCCCACTGCTCTCGGGGAAGACCTCAATAAAATGTGCCCTACCAGCAACACATCTATGTCCTGGTGCCCACGGCTCCTGACAGGCGAAGCACAACCACTTCTTCTTTAGCTCCCTCCTGGCATCATCGTCAATCTGTACTCGTCCTGGATTCCCCTTTGGAGGCGGAATGCTCACATCCTTCCCCTTAGACTGGAAAGTTTGTCTCTGGCAGTAAGGTGTCCGGGTCCTGCTAATAGCGTCCTGGAGTGTGGCTAGTTTAGTGGATCAGATTAAACCCCGAAGTGGCTTTGCTAACCCCTCAACATACATATAGATCCTTTGTGCCGTGGATAGATCTGGCACCATCACTGAGACCCTCAAGAAATTTGCAATGTAGGTCTCTGGGCTCCCTGTCTGTTTGAGCCTCGTCAGCTCAACAAAATGCTACTCTGGATCCCTTCGATCAAATTGCTCCATCAATCTCCTGGTGAACTCGGCATATGTCGTCACTGTGGAGTGTCCGAGTGTAACCATCCCATGAAACCACCAGTCGTGAGCCTCACCATCCAAATGCAGTGTTGCCACCTTGATGGCCTCTGTCTCCGACATCTGGTTAAGCTGAAAATAGATGTCCAACTTCTCCACCCAAGACTTTGCCGAACTGTTTGATGAACCATCAAACGTAGGCAAGTGGAATCTACTCGCTGCACGGTGGGTGTCACCATCATGGTAATGCTGATACCCTCTGTGATGGTTGCAGGGTTTACTATCCCACTGGAGTTGAACAAAGTCTTTGAATGAAAGGGCTTCCCTGAACTCCTGCCCATGGCCTGGTACTCTGCAAAATAATCGCCCATATGTCCGGGCTCTGCCTCCTGCTAGGCTACGGCCCCCGTGTCTGCTCCTAAGAAAGTGGGCATGGTAGAGCGTGTAGGGGCATGTGAGGCCACCTGTTTCACAGTATCACACTGCTCTGGCAAATGGTGGGATGCGCCCTATCCCTCACCAACCTGAAAAACTCGTGGGCTCTCATGCTGTCTAGCCTCTACTGCCGTGAATCTCTGCCCCATCACATCAATCTGCCTCGACAGATCCTTTACTGATTTGAGGAGCATATCTGCAAATCTCTTCCCATCCTCGTCTGCCATCTGATCCTTTTGCTCTGCGCCCACCACAGGCTCTTCCTGTTCTGCGTCCACCACCGGAACACAGTCTCCCTATCTGTAGGTGTTCTCCAACCTACGCCCAATGTCTCTGTATCTCCTACCTCTGTAACAAATGTAGGGCTTTTCCTTCGGTGTCATAGATTGCTAGCTCCACAGGCTGAGCTAGATCTATGCTTTGATACCACTGTAATATCCCTTCCCAGGAATATTTCTCAAATACCAGCAAACCCCAACCAGAAAAACGTACAAGTGGTATAATAGCCAGAAAACTCACAGAGATGAAATAACGATAGTGCAGCAAACAACAATGTATACATGAAACGTAAACAAATACTCAAGAAATGCAGCAAGAAATGCTAAGCCATTTTATTATACTGAGCAATAAAATGAGTACAAGAGGTGATCAGGAAGATGGCACCTCGACTTGCACAAGGCAAGTGAAGAAATACACTCAGAATAACAAAGGAATGGCCTCACACTGATCTGCGTCCCAGCTGCTGGAAAACTGCCGTGTTGTCGCTGATGTTGGAAATTGAATGAGGATTTGGGGTTGCTCCCCACCTCAGAAAATGCTGAAACTCTGGAATCAGACTCTACTCAAGAAACCCAGAAAAACCCAGAAAGCTTTTATGAAATGGTCGACCGCCGAAGATCACCCCCTTGGGATTCTGCGCAGTCTCCCAAGGCTTTGCGCTACCACTAAATGAAATCCTCCAGAAATCTGCCTGAAACCTCTACCAAAACCTTCCAATATGCAAGGGCTGATCCCCTGTTCAATCTCCCAACACAAATCCTACTGCAAACCCTCAAGCCAGAACTACTGCTAGAAAGAACTGCGTCATCCCTCTCAGTGCTGTGCAGTCCTCCAAAATGCTGATGAACTACTGCTGAAATGCTGATGAAACTACTGTTGAAATGCTGATGGAAATACCTTGCCCGAGCAGGCACTCGAAGTCCCCCAGGGCTAAGGGTGAGATCTTCGAACGGAGACACTCAATGCACTAAACAGTGCTGCAGACTAGCTAAACAGCCAGTGTGCTCTAAGAGGAAGTGACTATCTCAAATGCTCATCACTGACTGCTAAAATGAGTAAGGTCCTCTCTCCTTTATAGCCTTTGCCTCACTCAATCCCAAGGCCCACCTTCTCCAGCGCAGTCCCTCTCTTGCCACGTGTTTCTTCCCTATTGCGAAGTCCCTCCAAGTGTCTGCGTGGGCTCCATTTCTGCGCCCCTCCTTTGGCCCCCTTGGCTCCCCCTTAAGTCACAACCTCGTGCTACTAGGAAGTGACTTTTATTCTAAAAGTGAGTTATGTCACCCTTTGCTCACTTTTTTATTCATAACGAACTATAGAAGGCAAAATTGTGCAAAAATCGAATATTCCAATTAGCCTTAGCTAATTAGGAATATTACACGAAGTCAGTGTCATAGCATGGTACAAATCTACCACTGGTCCCAAACCAGTATCATTGATCCCAGATCAATGGAGGTCATCCTAGCGTAGGGAGTATGGTAGATACCACGATGCGTCCATCGGTACTACTATGGTCCCTAACTTCATTCCCCTGCTCATTGATCAGATGAGAGGTACTTCCCATGAGTTCCATACTGCATGGGTAGGATGCCTCGACAGGAGAACTAATCAATCTTGTGCTCACAGGAGAACACATCAATCCTGCTACAATCGCCATGGAGAACACATCAATCCAGACCGCCATGGAGAACACATCAATCCAGGCCTCACAGGAGAACACATCAATCCTGCTACAGTTGCCATGGAGAACACATCAATCCAGGCCTCACAGGAGAACACATCAATCCTGCTACAGTCGCCATGGAGAACACATCAATCAAGGCCTCACAGGAGAACACATCAATCCTGCTACAGTCGCCATGGAGAACACATCAATCCAGGCCTCACAGGAGAACTAATCATCCTGCTACACATGAGAGCGAATCATCTTGTTCCACAAGAGAGCGAATCATCTTGTCTCACAAGAGAGCGATTCATCTTGTTCCAGTGCGCACCACTAGGGGAGGGTGAGTCACCCTGTGGTCATATGTTGCTCCAATAAGAACCGCAAGCCCTCAGAGCTCAATGTATGCAACATGCAGGACCCTTGTACAAGGGTTTCTTGATGACTCCAAGTCGTTTGGGAAAATCACAGATTAGATCTTTCCTCGGGGCTTTGACAAGGAGTATTGACCTGTATATCATCTTAATGCGATGGAGCCTCCTTGCTCATTGTCTTGCCATATCCCAGATGATGTCTATTTGCTGGAGCAATCGACAAATATGGGATTCCTCAATAATCGAATCCCACCTTTGGTTGTTACAGAGAATCACAGTGGTATGTGTTCTAACAGCTCATTGAAGAGCTTCCCCAACCAGGCAGCTTCATACGAGATCATACTCGTAGATATGAATCCGGTCTCGGCAGTGCTTATGGAAACCGATTCCTGCTTCCTGCTCATCCATTATATCGAAGCATAATCCAAAGAGAAATAGCACTAAAAAGTGCTCTAGTGATCCTCCACACTACCTGCCTAATCAACATTCAAATAATCATGCAGTTTCATATTTCCGGTAGTGTATCTCAATCCATGAGAGATTGTGTCCTAAAGACATCTCAGAAGATTCTTGACACCAATCTAGTGAGGCTCAACCAAATATGAGCTCACAATGCTAATTGCAAAACATATGTTCGGACAAAGGTTCACCAAGAACATCAACGCAAATGAGTTTTTGAAACTCAGGCATTTCCCAAATCTGGTCCGACATCACTACCATATAACTTCTGAAAGTTAAGATCCTCAAGGTAGTCGCAGGCTTGCAGTCCACCATACCAAACCTTTTCAGAATCTTTCACCACATATTTTCCTTGAGATAGGAAAATCTCCCCTGGCTTCTGCCACACTTCAAGTCCTAGGAAATAGTGCATCGGCCCTAGGTGCTTCATTTTAAATTCAAAAGCTATCTCCCTCTTACATTTGTGAATGAGAGGGTCTGCACCTGTTAGAAAGAGGTCATCCACATACAGCACCAGTATGAGAGGCTTGTCATCTTCAACCTTAAAGTAAAGGTTAGGATCAGCTTCACTCCTAGTGAATCCCAGCTTCATCAAGTAGCTATCGATCCTCTCATACCATGCTCGGGGCGCTTGCTTCAGCCCATAGAGAGCCTTCTTCAACCTGCATACATGAGATTTTCAATCATAAATCTTAAATCCTTTGGGTTGCTCCACATAGACCTCTTCTTTGATTGAACCGTGCAAGAACATGGTCTTGACATCCATATGATGTAGGTTCCATCCTTGTGAAGCCACACGGGCTATGATCAAGTGGATGGTCGTATATCTAGCAATAGGTGCAAATATCACATCGTAGTCTATACCTTCCTTTTGGGAGAAACCACGAGCAACAAAATGAGCCTTATGCTTTTTCGTACTTCCATCTGTTACAGCTTTATCTTGTAAAGCCATTTTGACGTGACAACTGTCTTGCCCTGGGGTCAGGGAACTACTTCCCAAACCAGTGTTGCAGGAAGCGCCCCCCCCCCGGATCCTAGGCCGGAATCGCGTCCCGTACGGAAGCGTTCCGGAAGCGCCCTAGGAAGCGCGATTCCATTTTTTCCGAAGCGCGATTCCAAAATTTTAATGCGCTTCCTGGTTTTTGAGAATGCGGATTGCAATGGAGACAGTTCTGTTATGTATTACAGTGACTCAATGTTATTCCTATCACAGTTTCGATGCTACCTTGTTATTCCTATCACAGTTTCGATGCTACCTTGATTTCGATGCTATTACAGTGATCACACTTCGGTGATATTACAGTGATCACACTTCAGTGCAGTGATGCAGTCACAGAAACTCGAATTATCTCTGAAATAAAATTTGGGTACCACAGTAAGGTAATGCAGATTAAAGGTTTTGTGCTACCACAGTCTTGGTGCCTCAACAGTAAGAACAGTCATCAATAGATTTTGGTATAACTACAGTGATACAAATTTGGTATCACAACAGTGAGAAAGTTTTCATCACAATAAGAAGATCTTGGTACCTAACACAGTCTCAATGATAAGGGTTCGGTGAGAAGGTTTCACTGTCAAAGTCTTGACGCATAACAATGATATTACAAGGATAAGGACTTTGCATCACATACATAGAAATTCGATCAAGGCACTTCAGAGTTTCGATGATATTATGTAATGCTTAAATCAAAATTTTCCCATTTAATTGTACAATTGAATTGCTAAATTCATGTAATGCCCAAAACAGAATATAATATCCAAATTAAATTTCGAATTTGTTCTAAAATTTACTAACTACAATTTAAGCAAGAAATTTATCAATTTTAATGCACAGAGGCCTACAGTTGCTCACTTGCTAGATAAATCATAATATGCTCTATGTCTTATGTTTTATAATATGCTTAAATGTTTTATGTTTTATAATATGCTTAAAAATTTGATGTATGTTTGTAATAGCTAGAATATAGATGATTGTTGTACATACTAGTAACTACAATGGAATCATGGATGCCATATCTATCTTGATTTATGCAAAAATATGCATGTTTTCATGTCTTCTACAATTAATTTGGTATTTGGGATGTTTGTTTTGAGTATAAATGCAAAAAAAAAAAAAAAAAAAATATATATAGCAGACGCTTCCGCGGACGCTTCGCTTCCTAGATTTTTGGAAAATGACGCTTCCGCGCTCCGCGCTTCCGCTTCGCTCCCGCTTCGTGCAACATTGTCCCAGACATCATTCTTCATAATGGTCATAATGTCCTTCCTTGATGCTTAATGACATCTAAGAATGATGAAGGCTCATTTTGTATGATCGTGCTCATACTGGTCAGGTATCCCTGATACCTATTGGGTTTCTTACTTTCACGGAAGGTTCCTCAAGGTGCAACATGTCTTTCAGCATCATCAAGTATCCCCCTAAGCCATGAAGGCCTCTTCCTGGAAGAGGAAGGCTCAGGTGGATAAATAGGATCCATCGGTTCTTCCATATCAGGGATTGTTACATCATCTACCCATAGAGACAGCTGCCACAATCGTACGGTGCCACACCATTCTGCTTTTGAGTATGTGGTGTAGTAGTCTCCCTCTTAATGCCAACCTCAGGTATGCCTGAGTGAACCAACTGTAATATATCGGAGGTCTTGCTTAGGCTTGAGGGGAATGGTCCCCTTTTGAGCTTTCCTTCGGCACATCCCGAACATACACCTTCTTTCTCTATTCGGAATTCAGTGATCCCTGTCACCATTTGACTTACACTGAGTAGAGCTTTATAATGAAGGTGGGCAAACCTCTAATGTCAAAGTTCAAACTGAAGAGATGTGTCATAAGACATGACACCTAGCGGATTTCCATCGACCTGATATAATGAATCAACACGAAACCCAAGAGTAAAGGCATCTTTAACATTATTTCTCCATATGTGTACCTTGCCATTGCTGAAGGTTACCTTGTAGCCTTTCTCTTCCATTGCCAAGATGGACACCAGGTTCTTTCGGAGGTCGGTGCATTTAATACATCTTGGAATTTCTAGCCTTCTTGAATGCTTGTCCTCTTCCTTGATTCCCAGCTCTCCTCTTACCTTTGCTATTGAATTTGTCATTCCTTTGATTGCCATCAGAGGGATTATGATCATCATCCTGGTGTGAGTCCCTTTTATCAGGGCACTCCCTTGCATAGTGACCTGCTTTATCGCAGATGTAACATCGTCCTTTTCTTCCACCCTTAGGTCCAGCCTTTCCTTTTGATTTAGTCCCGGAATTATTTCTTTTCTTAGCATGAGAAGAAAAGGCAGCAGGAGGACCTTTAGGCAAGGGCATTTCTTGCTCTTCTACCCTTGTTTCTTCTTGAATGCATCTAGCCATTAATTTTTCGAAACTAGGAATTACATTATTGTTCAAAAGAGTAGTCTTGAACACGTACCATTTGGATGGTAATCCTCCAAGAGTTGTGAGTGCCATTTCTCTGTCAGTAATAGTCTCCCCAATAGATAGAAGATCGTTCTTGATCTCGGTGATTTTTAAGAAGTATGCTTGCATACTATCATCTTTACCCTTCTTGATTTCCCTCAGCTTATTTCTAAGAAACAAAACTTGATTTGCATCATTAACTTTAAATAAACTCACCAGTCTATCGTAGATTTCCTTGGAGGTGTCCAGTTTAGAGATGTAGGCCACCAAGTGCTTGTCGATAGAGTCTCAGATGATCTTTTGTTTTGACTTTTTCGGTTTTCCATTTGTTCCATGCAGCAGCGGATGCATTTGATGGAGGCTCAACAATATTGCCTCTTACATGGTCCAACACTCCTTGATCTTCTAGGGTTAGATCAATAGACATCTTCCATCCGTGATAGTCAGTTTTCTCACGGAGCTTGGATTCGGCAGGAAAGAGTGTTGAGGACCCCATAGTTCTTTTAGGATAGCCTTGCTAATCTTCTCTTCGGTGATTGCTCTTGCTCTTGCTCTTGCTTGGGCTTTGTCTTCACCTCAACTCCGATACCATGTTAAGTTATGGTATGTTCTATGCTTATAACATTTTATTTATTTGTTTTATTATATTCCACATATTAGCAATCACATGTACATAAAGTAAAGTGCAGATAGAACATTAAACGATCCACAGAAAACAAGCCAAGACAAGAGACACAAGATGTGGCTGCTAGCCAGGGACAAACCCCACATTGTGTGGGGAAACCCTTTGATCAAATCTTCTTTTATCTTCAATAATTCAACGGAGAGAAATAGTACAATAAATCTGATTTATATCAGTAGTAGCAAACCCTAGATCAGCAGCATCAACATTAGCGGCTTCATCAAACTAGGGCAGGC
The DNA here is from genome assembly GCA_031772625.1 of Pinus tabuliformis. NCBI lineage: Eukaryota > Viridiplantae > Streptophyta > Pinopsida > Pinales > Pinaceae > Pinus > Pinus tabuliformis. Next base: position 291,196,333 of record CM062817.1, read on the forward strand.
GATATCTCACAAACCGACCGTTGGATCGGATTGATTCCAGCACCAAAAGTTATGGCTTCCAGAGGAGGTTCAGATGAACCTGTAGCGCAGTCCAGATGAAGAGATCTTCTAGTCCACGCAGGTCAAACTTCACTTTTGCAGTTATAGCTTCAATTTTAGCAGCTTCCTTCAAACTAGGGCAATCTATATCTTGCAAACCATCCGTCGGTTGAGTTGATTCCACCACCAAAAGTTGCGGCTTTCAGAGGAGGTTTAGATGAACTTACAATGCAGTTCAGATGAGGAGATCTTCTAGTCCACGCAGGTCAAACTTTACTTCTGCAGTTGCAGCTTCAATTTCAGCAGCTTCTGGCTTCACATGTGTGAGGGAGAGACCCTTTTCTGCGCAGTAGAGAAGAGACTCTTTTCTACGCAGTAGAGAGAGAGAGATGTGATGAGATAAGTCAGTGCAAATGAGGAAAAGTCCTCTTGTATTTATACACAACGTTGGTGTTTGAATAGATGCGACTGTTGGGAGTTTGAGCCTACATGTGTTGTAGGTCGGCTTGATAATAATTCCATAATCAAAATAAATTCATATCTCCATGAATACTTATCGAAATCGGATGATCTTTATATCAATCCTACACCTCTCGACGAGAGGAATCTAATAAAAATATTATCAGCCATGAATAAGATGACCCACATGAAGTTTTGCCCTAGTTGCCAATTTTAACACGGGCACATGCAGAACATTGGTGGCTCAGATGCTGGTTCTTGTTTCCGTCTGAAATACTATGGTGCCTCTCCCTGCTGGAGTACACTTTGTTCTGTTTCCCATGGTAATTTTGAAGTCCATTTGTTCTTCTTGATAGCTCGAGAAATATTCTCGTACTCTAGTCATATGGGCTAAAGCCCTGCTATCAATGTACCAAACATCTGCTAACGCTAAACTTGCTAAGCATGCAAATTCTTCTTCTAATCTGGAAGATAATTCGGAGACATCTTGAGTTTCCATCTTTGTGTGATCTATGATGCTATCCTACCCTAGTAACTGCCTGCAGAAATCTGTGTCCCACTAGAAAAACCTCTTCGCTGAAGCTTCCGCTGCGCTACTCCCTCTGCTGTTGACAAATCTCGATCTGGCAATCTTACCTCTTTGTCGACTCACTCAGAGAGAGATTTCCCTCGAAAATCTAGCCCTTCGGCCTGAATTGCGCAAACCCCCTGGGGATTCGAATTGTTGTCTCTGCAGGAATTTCAAATTCCCTTCTTCCTTCAGCATTGGGTCTTCCGACTCTATTCTTTCTGCTTCTCTGGAAAAACCCAATGCAGGAAAACTTGTGCAACAGATGACGATTTCTTTATTATTCTTCAGTAAAAATCTCATGTACAAGATACAATCAACATAATAGAAGAGGATTCTCTGTGAGAATTTTTACAGACACTTCTCGATGAGTTTCTGATCTAGGAGAGGACTTGCTACCCCCTCTGAGTCTCACTGTGTCAACCCTTGCGTGAGAACTACACTGTCCCAACGTCCCATTGCCTCTGCGCTGTCCTCTGCGTCACAACATTTGTGCTGTCCTCGTTCTGCTCTGCGTCTTCTGCTCCTGAGCTTCAGACTGATGTTGATACCCTCTCTCTCTCCTTCTCACGTGCAACTTTCCCTCTGATTCGATTTTCTTTTGCCGAACTTTGACTAGTGAGAAAATCGATCTTACTCGGGTAACTGAGTATTTGCCTCTGATGTATTTTCCAAATGCCCATCGATGTTCTTCTTATAATCCTCCAGTTGAGAACCAACGACTCAGATTAGATTCTAATCAATGGCTTGGATCATTTGGACTCGATCTTCATCTTCTTCTACAAGTTACACGCACAGTTTATATTAATACCCATTAATTATTTTAATTTCCTAATTTTAGACGTAGGGATCCATTAAAAATAATTAATTATTTTAATAAAACTTTCTCTGTGTGGAATTTTCTAAAACTATTTCGGGGTATTGTGGAATACATGTCTCTAAGCCTCTCTACAAAATTTGAGTCTTAGAGCACATCCGATGCTACCAGAATTCAACACTTTAGAGTCCTATCCTTGGCTGGGACCTTCCTTCGCTTTTCCCTTCCCTAGAAGAGCGACATTTTGTTCTTCTTTCTCTACCTTTGGTCCCTTGCCACTATTTCTAGTAGCACCATCTACGACACTCAGCCCAACTCCTCTTGATTGAAGTCACTCCAAGGGTGTTCCCAATCTGGTAGCTTATTTTGTCCAGTAATCACCTGGACGAAAGTTCACCACTCCTTGGTAAACCTGTTTAGAGTGTACGCACTAGTTCATCCTCTGCTGGCTTCTCTCCAATTGCTGCAAGTTCATCTCTGACACCCTGAATTCTAAGGAGATAAGATGTTATGTTCTTGCTCTTTTGCATCTTGATCGTTCTTAGTGTCTCCTTGAGTATCATCTTCCAACTCTCAGAAGGATCCTTGGACCTTGGTGGTCAAGTCAAAGTCAATTTTTTGAGGAAATTAACTCAAAATAATTAATTTTGAGCTAATAAAAATAGAATTAAATGATAAATTCGAAAATTCCTCGAAAATAAAAAATCAAGGGCCAAGATTAAAAGATGATCAAATATTTGTCAACAACCAAGATTATTTTGACAAGGGTCAAAGAAACTAGTCGTTATTTTTCCACTCGGAGGATTTAGCTATAAATTAGAGTCATTTGAGTCTCTAGCATCATGATCTCCGGCTAGAAAATTGCTGCCGAAGCATCTTTGTAACTATTGCTCTGCTGTGAACTATTTTCTCTATCATAATAAAGACTTTGGGGTGCAATTTAAGATGTTCTTGTTTATTGATTTGTGGTGTGTGTTGACTACGGACATCTCTATGTTGTATTGAATATTGGTAAGATCTGTTTTTTGATTGGATGGAGATAAAATCGTACTATTGATAGTTTTGGGCTAATGTTAGGTGATTTGATTCCCTATGTGGTTTAACAGATTATTTTTGAGATAAATACATAGTGCTTGCAGGTACTTCAGTCCTTGGCCTCCAAGTTCACAAACTTGGGCAGGAATCATCGTTGCTTGGATCCCAAATATTTGTATGGTGGATTAAATCTTTGCTAAGACTATAGTATACATTAGGGTTTCTTGAGTATTTTTAGCCATTCATCAAAGGAAAAAAACTCCATAATTTTTTTTTTCTCCAAATTAGAATTTTCAAAACCCTTGTAGATTTGTAGATCTTGTAAATGATTTTGTAAATCTAATTTGTAAACTGTAGTTTTTCTAACTTGGGATTTGGGGATTTAAGTATTTTGAATATATTTGCGGTTTGGGTGTTTTATTTTCATTTTTTGCAGGTTGGATCAAGAGATCAAGTTGAAATAGAGCTAGATCTAGGCCCTTGAGGGTAAGATCTAGTCTCTAGAAAATTTTGCAGGGCTATTCACTGAAGATTTTGCAGCGAAATTTAGATCCGAAAGGGAAGAAATTATTCGTGACAAGGGTTTTCATTTTCAAGCTTGCCGGCACCGGATCCAACCTCTCCAAGGCCAACGTCAGCGTTTTAGCCGAAGCCTCATCCCTTTTTGACCCTTTTAGGGCAAGCCGTAAGCCCTGGAGGCCTTGGCCTCCTCTCCAAGCCCCTGCAAAGAGGGTTTAGGGCTATTTTTGGCCTAGCCGTGGCCCAAAGGGGCCTCGACCTCCCTCTGGAAGCCTAGAAGGCTACTGTTAGGGTCTTCAGTCCTTAAACCTTAGCTGTCTCCCCTTCCAGCCTCTGCGTCAAGCCTTCAGGCCTCCTCTTCCAGCATTAGTCCTTTTCAGTTTGCTCTTGCCTTTTTAGCCCCGATCTATCATCCTTGGCCCCTCCTCCTTCAACGCTGACCTTCCTTGGCCTAGCATTGGCTTTTTTGGGCCCTTTTCTGCCCTAATTTGCTCTAAACCCTCATATGAATTTTCAATATTGATTCCTTGGTGGCTTTGCAGATTTTTGAGCTCCAAAAGATTGATTTTTAGGTGGCATCTTCATCATAAAATTTTAGGCCACTTGGGCAAGTGCATCTACAAGGCCTTTGGCCTAGTGTTTGACCTCTAAACCCTTGTTTTCTTTCTGTTTTATTACAACAGTTAAATCAATGATAATTAAGCTCTAAAATCATATCTAGCTTGGTTAAAATTGTTCAAAATTGCAAAATTTTAATTTTCCTAAATTTTGGCCACTTGGGCACCTTAGATCTAGCCTAGATCTAATTTTATGCTTGTTGGAATTTACTGCATAACTGAATATATTAGATCTGCAATTTTTGAGTCACACACTTAAAGAGGGCTAAACAATTTGATTCTTCAGATTCCGATAAATTTTTCGTATTTTTGGGCATATTGGGCACCGTTTCTAACAACGTTATCTCGCTGATCTGTGGCTTATTTACTATTGTAATAAATAGATCAGATCTGAAATATCTCTGAAAAATACATTTTAAAAGGGCTAATACATCTAATTCTTGAGTTAGCTAAGTTTGCTTGGCAATTAGGTTGCTTTTTGTGACATTGGGCAAACATATAGACTTCCAATGTGATATTTATTTGCTGTTGTTATAAATATCTTACTGCTGTCATAATAGTCACTTGTTGCTCATAAAAAGATCATTGGAACATAAAGTGCATAAGTGTCTTCATAGCTCTATATTTTGTTGTTACTTGTTCCTAGCATTTATATGGTGAAAGTGGCTAACATTTTGTTTTTTCTTGTGAGATTATGTGCGATAAGAATTTATATTTCACATCCAATAAACTCACTCACCTAAAAACACTTGAATCACAAATTATCTTGGCGATAAGTCTCTTGGGCATATTGGTATTTTGTGGATTTGATTGAGTTCTTTTTAATAATTGCCATTGAAGTAGTAAGTTCATTCATAATCTTGTTTTGGGCATCTAAGTTTTCATTGGTTATCTCAATAGCGATATTTGGCTCATCTTAAGTAATATTGAATATTGTTGAATATTGGCATCTTATAGCTTTGTGGCTAACTGATAACTGATCTATCATCTTGAGGAATATCTTGTGAATGTTAAAAATATGCAACTGTGGTCAAATTCCACTTTGGACTACTTAATGGAGATGATGATGGCATCAAATTCTTTTTTCCGAAAGGACCAAAATCGACCTAATGGTCACCTCATTTGGACAAGTGAAAGTTGAGTTATGAATTATTGTATTCATACATATATTTTGGATCAGGTCGGCCCTATGCACATGTACCAATGGACAGGGCAAGTGGACACTCATGGAAGCCTATAAATAGAAGAGACCTCAAGCTCATTTGGACACACACAAAAAGCTCTCTTCTCCTCTTCTATATTGTCTTGGGTCGCACAGGTCTGACGAAGGAAGCTCGCTTAAGGGTCCGAAACTTCAGGATGAAGCTCGCACTGAACTAGGGTTTTCTGATTCAAAGCCGCCGAAACAGAGTGGTCATGAGAGCGACTTTGGGTCCTCAATTGTTGGCACAGAGTGGTCATGAGAGCGACTTTGGATCCTTGGTCGCTGGCACATGGTCTACATGAGAGCGATCGGGAGTCTGGGTCAGTTTGGTCCCCGGTCGCTCGCACAGAATGGTATGGGAGCGACTGAGCTTCCATAGTCACTATCTTGCAATTCATAGAGAGCGACCCTGTCTGTCATAGTTGCTCGCACAACTCCTCCTCCCTGCGACTGTGACTCCAAGATGATATTTCAGTGTTCTAAAGATTTCGCTCAGTGACAAAAGTGTTTGGCAGCAGGCTACAGGCAGTGACAGTACATTATAGTTATCTGAATTAGTGTTCTGATGTCTTAGATGCATTTCATGGATATTCTAGTTGTTGTGAAGATATGGATCATTGTACTCTCTTTCGCTGAATTATTTGATGACAATCTATTAGAAGAAGATCTGCAAGGGTTTTCCTCATAGTGGGTTTTGCCTTGGTGTCCGACCAATCCTGGTGTCTGTATGTGTACATGCTTTTTTTCTCTTGATCTTCCCTTCTCTGCCTCTACGCTGACCCTCCTCCTAGCTCGAAATGATGACGCAGGCTCTGCGTCAATTTCTCTCTAGCTGCTTCTGCGCTAGAACAACGCTGTCTCTCAGGACCGCTGTTACTGCTGCAAATTCTTCAGATTACTGTTGGTGCCTTTAGTTCTCCCGTGATCTGCAATGCTCTGATACCATGTTGAAATTTCTAAGTCTGACACGTCAGAAATCCCTATTGCATTATCTAGTTTATTTTCTCCTACTTGTTCTTTTCATTAACAAGTTATTTATAAATTTAAATACCGAAATAAACACAAATGCAGCCTTAACACATACACAGATCAACAACTGAAATAACTGAAACAAAGACACAAGGGACACTGTTATTTTTGGACAATCGTCCTCGGAAAAACCCAATGCGGGAAAACCGATGCAACAGATATGAGGGTTTTATTATTATGCAGTTTCTGAATACAACTAGGGTGCCAGAGATGGCTCATCCAAAAGAGAATGCCCTTGGCAGAAGTACCTCTCCTTGGAGAATCCCATAGCAACTAGGGCAGCTCCTTAGCTGGAGAGCGAAAGCTGCTCTAAGCTTCTCCACTGCTTTGCGTCACTTTGCTAGGGACTGCGTCACCCTCTCAACTCCAGTCTGCCCCACGAAAATCTCCAGCGCTGCCTCTTGGCCCTGCGTCAGCTTTGCTAGCCTCTACGTAGCTACTGATGCCTCTGCGTTAGCCCTCTGTGTCACCCACGCTGGCCTCCTCAGCCTTTGCGTAAGCCCCAGCTGCCTTTGCGTCAGCCTTCCCAGGCTCTGCGCTGTCTCTCTGACACTATCTCTGCCTCTCTGCTATGTATTCTCGACCTCGTGCCGAATTGCCCTTCGCTGCAACAGATCACTTGTTCGATTCTCTCAGTGAACCCTGCTCCAGAAAATCATACTGACTGATCAATTTGGTGTTTTTCCAACTGACCCTCAGGCCTCCTCTTATACTTTTCCTGTTGAGTCTTAGATGGCCAAGATTAAGTCCCTAATCAACGGCTAAGATTAAATTATGTTTGATCCTCGTCTTTTGGAACCTTCTAACCCAAAATTATATTAATACACATTAATATTTTAATACCCCATTAAAAATATTAATTATTTTAATATCTCCTCATCCAGGTAGAATTTCTCCAAACGCTTTATGGGTTTTGGAGATCTCATGTGCTTTAGCCTCTCCACCAATTTTCTTGGCTAGAGCACATCCAATGCTACCACAAATCAACATAATCAACACTTACATCTTCAATAACTTTAATAAACAATTCACCTATATATTGTGCATCCTTGTATTCTCCAAGTGTATCCATTGCTTTCAAGAAAATTGGACCATTCAAGGAAGACACCATGAAGTTGATGAGTGGGTGCCGTGCTGGATCTGTCCATCCATCAGAAACAATGCTAACGCTAGATTTTGGCCATGATGCTTTAATATGCTCAAGCATTTTTTGCACTTCTCTTTTTGCCTTCGCCAACAATGTGGTTCTAAGCTTCTTTGAACCAAGAGACACATATCTTGATGGAGCCCCTTGAGTTAGAGCTTGACACATTTCAATAAATAGAGGTGAGCGTGCAATATTAAAGGATATGAAGTTTTGATAGAAAGAAAAGGCAATGGTGAGATCAAGCTCTTCCCGTTTCTCCTTTTGAAAAATCCCGTCCATTGGACCAAGTGAAATTGCCTTTCTTTTTGTTGCTTGTCCCCCACTAGAACTCTCAAATGGGAATTTGTTGTTGTCTTTCCTAAAAAATGGGAGGGGGTCATCATTCTTGGTTTTTTTTGATTTTGCAGCCACATTTGCCATACCAACATTGGACTCTCTTTCCATTTATTTCTTCTTTGGTAAAGACACTTCTGTACAAGCTCCAACTCCACAACCTGGTAAAGCCAACAAATGGCTTTTCACACGGAAATATGTGCTCGTGAAAGTATTGTGGCAAAAGTTGCCTCCCCAATTCACATTGCCTCCTCCTTTCACCTTGTTGTTTGGCCCTTGCTCTCTTGTGACATATTTCCACAAGGGATATTTCTCAATGTTACATTGAGGAGGATGTCTTCCCTCAACATTACTTGCAATAGAGGGAATACTTGCAGCAGACTTTGATGAAATTGGGGGATGAGGGGCATCTCCAATGGTGACATTCTTCCCCTTCCTTTGCCCCTTCCTTGCTGCCCTTGATTGAGCCATGAATTTTGTAAAAAAAAAACCAAAAATGCACAAATTTGTAGAAGAAATGCATATGAAAACTGCTGTAATACAAATGCAAAAAAAATAGAGAGAAAATGCACTTACCTGTTGCTTGAATCTCCTTGAAAACGCTCCGACACCCTTTGCTCCTTGCTCCAACACACTCACAACAAACCCGCAACTCACCCGCAACAAAATAGAGAAGACAAAGTGAAATAAAACAGTAGCAAAATCATCTTTTTAAGGCCGTAGGGGTGACTTTTTTTGGATTCGTGTCTGGAAATCGTGACACATTGTGTCCGATTGGGACACGATCCGGATTCGATCGCGTCCCAATCGGACACGACATGTCACAGTTTTCGGAGACTATCAACGGATTCGCAGCATGTCGACGTTTTTCAACAAATCCCGTTTCATAGATCAGACTATATAGTTGTCTTCCTGTCACCTACTTCATGGTTGTAAGTTATGGTATGGTGTGGCTGCAATCAACCATTCAGATTTCGTCACCATTTCTTCTCTCATTGTTATTAGAATTTTGAGAGTTGCGTTTTGAAATCTGAGATATTAGAATTTTGATGATTGTATATTTAAAACTTGCGATAATATTAAATGATGCATTTAGTATTCCATTTTTTTTGCGAGTCAAATTTCTCTCTCATCGTCAATATATGACCCAAAATCCTGACTAAAAGTGTATTAGAACAACTTTAAGGTTCATAATGTTGTTAACGAATTATTTAAATGATTCATAAACAATTATTCCCTACTTTCTTATTATAATCTTAGATGCACCATATCGCTCGGATAAAGGAGATGTATATGTTTAAATATTTACCATTTCCATTTTTAATGAGATTTTGTTCGAATTGAAATTTATTTTGTAAATAAAATAATATTCAATTATAAATTTGTAATAACTTATTTAAAAAAAACGATGAGTCAATCTTCATTTTAAAAAAGGTCATTTAATAATAATTACTCTGTTTATTATATATAGGGAAAGATTAGGATCTGCGTTTTTTTTCTTTATTTTTATATAACCCCCTGCGATTTTGGAATCGAAAGTAAACCGTTCAGTTGACTGTGAATCTCCCCCATCCTTTGCTATACTTCCTATATGTACTGGAAACGACCTAGCAAGGGTCTTGTCTTGGGGAGGAGGGCTTAGTGCAGTGGAGAGAAAAGGTGGCTTATGCATGATTTTGCGTGACATTGAACATGCAACAGTTACGATGCTTGACCGCTAGTGAGTAACTATAACTAGACGGTAGCCAAATGAAATGCAGAACCCTGATATCTCAGTAAAATTCATGAACAATTACCTTGGAATTGGATGTGATGCAAAGGTTGCCCTGGACATTCATACGCTATGGAACTCGTTCATGACACTTCTGCTCTTGAGCAAAGATTAGTCGCATTTGAGGGTTTGGAAAGTGTTTGGACGAATGTCAAACATAAATATTAACCATAGTACCTATGGCTGCGGGTTGTTACAATCCAACGCAGAGTAGTTGTGATCCATGGTCAAAACATAACGATAGATTTTTTTTTTTTTTTTTGTTATAATAAAAAAACGTAACCATATCACCTTGTAATGGTATGTAACAAGTCATGCGACGACTATTACACAATATTTTTGGTGGTATAACAACCGTGGCAACAGGAACCATATATAATATATGGTTTGGACCTAGAGTAATGACGATAGTGAGGTTATAAAGGCTATTCCTATGCTAGATGGTAGGGATGAGTTATCAAGGATAGTCAACTTGTGACACTGTTGTAAAAGACGTGGTTTGGTGCAATGGCTTGTTTTAAAAAAACTCCTGTACTACTGCAAGATATTTGACTTAGGTAAAAAATAAAATATATGGATTATTAAATAGAAACTCATCGAGCTTATTGGTGAGGCACGCTATGAGTGGATAGGGATGAGGTAACACACGAAAGGGGGTATCCAATTTCGTCCACAGTTCAGTTCGATGCTAACACTGAAATTGTAGTTGTTGTGCCCTAGTAATAAATTGAAATATCATTCAACATGGTACAAGTTCAATTAACCGCAGGCAGAGGAATAGAGGAAACAAAGGTGGCAATACACAGTAGCCAACCCATTGAAGGTGTACAACCTGTAAGATCCTAAAGGGTTTACACGTGGATCTTATACCAGAATGTAGGGTTCTAAATTCAGAAAATTAGGAAATTAATTCAAACATTACAGACAGTGAAATTTAGGAGTAGAGTTTACCAATTAAATTCACTATACATACCTGGCTTTCGCTTTTGATGTCGATCCTGGATTGTCGTCGCTCCAAATTCGCTCCTGTTATAAAATGACCAAATCCTCCCTGCCAAATTGGGTACATTCCTTGGTACCCAACTCCAAAATACTTTGTAATTGAAGCACTTCTGCTCCGTGCCCAAAAGTTTCTAGAACAATTGCTCAAATCTCCAGTTCTGAATTCCAATTCTTTAACGCCAAATTCCAATCTTCAGTTTAGAATTTCAATCTTCCGTTTCCCCCTCCTTCCTTTCCCGTTCTTTGCATACTTGTATAAGTATCTTTCCTAGGCGGTCGCCGCCTTCTTCCACCGCTCTCGACAGATTTGATTTAGAGAGTCATAAGGTTACGTGTTGCTGGAAGGTGAGGTACGTAGATTTAATAGGTGTAGATATTAATATGTTTGAAATGTTTAATGGATAACTTTTACTTTTAAATTTAAATTTTATATATATATATATTAATATGTTTGTGATGTTAATTATCAAAATTAACTTTATAAATTTTAATTATAATATTTAAATAAAGTGAATATTTATATATATTTTATAATTATTAACTTATAGCTTTAATATTATGGTGATCAATACTTATATTAATCGGATGGAGAGTATTAATTTTATTCATTAATCTTATACTTATGAAATATTTATTATGTATATTCTGAGTGTCAAATTTTAGGTAATATCTCCCTTCTTAATCATTTTTTTTTCTATGTAAGACTAATTCTATTAATAAAAACAAAAAATAAAGTTACAACGAGGCCCCGCCTCTACCTTTGTTTCTAGAGTTCATCAAAACAGTCGAAACTGCCCCAGATTGGGGAAACCAGCTTGACATTGCAAAAAATAACCAACATATAGCCCTGAACTGTCATCAACGGACATCCATACTTCGAACAACAGAAAAAGATACAACTCAACATTTCTGGACTCGACAACAGAACAACAAAATCATTGATCAGACAATCAAACTGCAAAAACATCAAATGACTGGACCAACCCGTCATCAGCAGAAGGCAGATCTGGCTCGTGGGTGGCAACGAATGCCACGTGGCGTCACTTGTTGTCTTCCTCGTCAGGTGTCTCCTTGACCACGAGGCAGGCATATTGGTCCCATACTATACCTTTCCCCGCCACATCGCCCTTCTCAGCACCACCTGGCGGCTCCTCTACATGCTGGGTGCCGCTTGAGCTGCCAGCAAACCCCACCGTCAAAGCTGCGCCTACAGAGCTGCCACCAGCCCACTGTATGTCGCCTTCGTGAGCTTCTCCTCCATGCATTCTGCTATGACTGGAGCTTTGGCCATCGTCCTTCAGTTTTTTCTCATGACCCCATCCCAAATCCGGAATTCGCACCTCCTGTGAGTGCTCTTCAGAATTTCTTGCTTGTTCACTGTTCAGCTCATCTTCTTCAGTGAAGACGATGGTCACATTGGCAGTTATAATGGGTCTATTTAGACGGCTTTGGAACTTGAATTGGGTAGCATGAGGGACAGGGCCATGATGCAGCTGAGGAATTGTAGAATGGAGCTTGAAATCGTTGGGCGGAGCCATTGATGCCATCCCTTGCCCCCGCCCGCTGCGCGTATGGGGATGTCTAAGCGGTGACCTGGGAGGAGGTGGGTTTTCCTGGTGCTGAGGAGGAGAGGGGGGAGCCGAGCTCTGCGCTGCCTGAGGGCGAGCGCTGCCACCTCGAGTTCCTCCACGACGACTCCTCATTCGGTGCCTGACCATACCCGTGAGGTCGGAGAGCAAATTAGCAGGATAAGCAGTCGGGAGGGGAGACTGGTTGTGAAAACAGGGCTCCTGAGCAGGATTTACAGGGCAGAGCTTGGAGTGGGAGAAATGGTGCCCATTTCCAAGATCAATGCAACAGAGGTGCCAACAACGTCTCCCTGTAGCTGTTCTGCTACAAGAAAATTCGGCCTGCGGCGGACAATAGCTAAGGAGCGGGGGATGAACTGAAGGTTCAGGGGACGCCATTCTAATTTCAACTGTTTCCAGCTCTCGGCCTGATGGGCCATTTATTGCAACATGCACGCTGGCCAGGTTTCGTCTGCGATGAGCCTGGATCAGAGCGCGTTTCACCGCCTGGCAGGTCCTTGCGTCGGCAGTCCTAATGGTGTCCATTAATGTTCTTGGGATACACCCGCATCTGGGTCCCTTCTTAATCATTTTAGTTACTCAACCCCTTTATTATTAATTTAAACATTTTTCATAATTATTTAATAGTATATTAGTGCAAGGCATGCGATGTATGCATATTTAGCTATCATATGCATACATGGTATACATGCTAATATCCTTTTGCCTATAAATCGAAAAATGGGTCATTACAAATCCCTATCATTATCGGACATTGTGATGGATCTTAATGTAATGACACATATCTAAATGTGGTGTCATGGATCCTAAGAAAAATGGCATGAATTATAATGTTTATATATCTCTTTATTCCTTGGTATATGAAACCCATGGTAGTAGCGCAAATCCCAATGAAGTACACACATTTTGAGGCATAGTGCACAAATCCCAATGTAGTGGGGCATACTTTGAAATGGGTCTATGAATCTAGTACATGATCACTAATGTTGCAATGATTCACTGATTTGACAATAGCGCAAGGATTATTGATTCAAACACAACTTCTCATTTAATTAACTTCTCATTCAAGAGGTATTGACCCTAAATCTCCATCTACCTTCTATATATTGTCGGAAGAGATAGGAGTGAAAATCATGAACCTTAGTGCATGAATAGTAGGTTAGAATGGGGTTATTAAAGTTGATCATTTTCCTTGCTAGCATAGATTAGAGTTAGCTGCATGTCATTCATATGGATAGAACACATCTAAGCAAGTTAAGAACTTGCTGTTGTGCATATAATGCTAGCCCCTTATAAATCTGCACAATCCATGGGTTGATAATTAAGCAGAAATTGAAGGATTCAGTAGATATATTGCAGCAATTCTTTGGCCCAATACATATATTACTTTTCTTGCATTAGAGTCATATTGAATTCAGTCTCATTTTATATCCTCTTCACTGCTGGAGAAGTGCCTAGTATTTTCATGCTTCTTTATTGGATTTTTATCCTTGTAAAGCGATATAATACTGTTTTAAAATCAATATTTTATTCATATTACTAAGCCTACTTTTGTTGTAATCTATTTGCAGCGGAATGGCTTATGGTTCCTAACGAAGGAGTAAAAAGGTTAGATATTTGATTTTGTATAGATGTTGATGACTTAGTAATATTTTCTGACCTAGTAACATTTAGAAAAAATATCTTTTTAATTCAAGTGTGTGTTACTACATAAATTGGGTTTCAATTGTTAACCAATTTTGGTCATTGCGGTCCATTAATACACTCTCTCTCTCTACACACACACACATATATATCTTAAATTCATCAATTATTTTTATTATTATTTATATGTTTAATTTTTTTTTCATGTATGCAACAGTTTTGGAGAAGAAATGAGGCCTGTAAAGTTAACAACTAGAGTCTTTGGTATGAAGAAAAAAATCTCCTCGTTCTCCCCATAAATTTAATTACGATTCATGCTGGCTTTGAGAAATAATAGATTAGTTATGGTTTATTCTGACAAGTGGCATGGTTCTATTTTAGCAATCATTTCAAACTGCTGTTCTCTCCATATAAAACATTTGTTTCTGTGATTGTCACAAACTGTCTTTGTTGTAACATATAAAACGATAAAATAAAAGATGTTAAACCAAGCTTGACCAATGTGAGATGGGCTAAGTTTAGAGGGAGGTCAGAGATCAATAGTTGGGTAATACTATCCAACAAAGTTGTCTTGGGTAAACATGTGCCTAAAACAAGCATAATCAATTCATGCCATTCTCAAAGAATCAGACTATTTTGTGAAGATCATAATAGTATATTAAATGGAAATCTTAAATCTCTGACATGATCATGATCACATTAAATCTATTCTTTGCCTTATGCCTCAGTTGAAGAAATCTGTCATTTTCTCATTGTGTCTCAGACAACCTCATCTTATTTGGAAGTAATGAAGAGATGGGAAACCATAATTTATTGTGCATATAAACTGGTAAGTTGGCATCTATAACCATCAAGAAAGGACCACTTCATGTTATTATAAAATAGTAGGGAAAATTCTTCACATAATTTCATTTTTTTATTACAAGGAAGGTATCTGGTGCATGATAGGTAGTCTATAGAAAAGTCTCCATCAATGTTAAAGAAAAGGGTTTGGGCTGTCCTGACTAGTTATTAATTTCATATGTGACTTTTAGAGTAGTTTTTAACAGAAAAATCTATCCTGGAAAAAAATGGTTATGGTGCTTTCAATGCATTTTCTAATCATATTTATAGCAACATGGTGAAGAGGTTTTGTTACCCACCAAACGTGGTTGACCCCATAGGTGAAATTTTTCTCTTATCATCTCTTCTAGTTGGCCTACCAACAATCCCCGAGTCCTGACAACCATTAGTAGCCGATGGCAATGTGCCATTCATATCTTCACCACCTGCATCGGTCATATGTTTTTCTCGCCCATTTGGCAAGAGCACATGATGGAAGGTGGGCTTCCGATCAAAAGGTACTTTATTCATTTTGCAATCGGGTGCTTATGCTTGTTTGTATTTTGGGAATTTGACATGGATTATTGGGTAACCCAAAAGAAAGAGTGGTTTTGACCATCATCTTGTTCCCTCACCTGAAATGGGGGGTTAAATTTTTCATCCTAGTCCAGTGGAACCTCCCCTAATGGCCCAATGGGTATAGGAGGGGCACTACTTAGGAAACCCTGATTGAGATAGCGTAGCCCCATTTTTCCCTATACCGAAATTACCACTTTCCGTCTTACGTTACTGTTGAAAATTGGCAGCTGAGAGAGCAATTTCCCCATTAGGGAAGCCCAACAAACCCTAAGGAGACCCCAATTGCCCTTGGAAAAATTAAATTTGCACTTGGAAAATTATTTTTGTTGTTGGACCAAGTCATCTCAAAAAGTACAAGTCGGCCTAAAGGAGAAATTCGACCTCCTAAATCACATATAAATACACCTAACTTGGCATCACTTAGAGGCATCACATCACACATAAAATCATCTTTTATTGGTTCAATCTTCTTTGAAAATTGCAGGTCCGAGTTCACACATGCGAAGGAGAGAGAGAGACACTTCTGTTTGATTGTGTTGACTTTATGTTTTTGGCCCTCTTTGACCAATGTTGACTTTGGGTGTTTTGACTTGGTTTGACCAATTTTTGGATTTGTTCTGTAAGGCCGCATTCAATGAGCTGTTGACCGAAGTTTTCTAGGCACATTGACCATCTTTGACCATAGATTTGAGGCTAGGGCTAACCGCAGGTCAACTGTTGACCTGGAATGAATTTTTGGAGGAATTTTGGAGCTGTTTTGACTGAGTTTGTGTTAATTTTAGGCAACAATGGTATGTTCTATGCTTTAGAGCAATTTTACTTCAATTTCTTTATTAGCTTAGTATCAATATTCAGATTAGCAATCACATTAACATGATAGTAAAATGCAGATAGAACATAAACATAAATAGTAGAAGACAAGCCAAGACAAGAGGACATAAGATGTGGCACTAGCGAGGGACAAACCCCAATGTGGGGAAACCCTTGGTCAAATCTTCTTTTAGTCTTCAATAGTTCAACAGAGAGAGATAATACAATTTACAAATCTGATAATTTATAACAGCGGCCAAAGAGCCCTAACCAGAAAAGTCAACGTTGGTCAATAGGGCAGATTTGACCCTCAGCAAATTGGTCAACTTCATTCAACTTCGGCTTCCAAACAGTAAGATAAAACAACCCTCAAAATAGTCAAATTTAGCCCAGTCAAAGTCTGGTCAAACAGCCCTAGTTGCAGTGAATGCTAGTCAACAGTCAATGTTTAGACTCGATTTTTGTGCCCAGAAATGCGGCTTGCCCAAACAGATAGCACTCACAAAAACACAGTCAAAGGAGGTCAGCGCATGCTGGTCAATGCTTGGTCAACCTGTCCAGAAATTCGGTCTCCTGAAATTTCGACCTCTTGAAATTTCAGCCTCCTGAAATTTCTGACGTGTCGAGAGAGAGAGTCCCAAAAATCCCTACCCAATCAATGAGGAGAGAGAGAGAGAGAGAGAGAGAGAGAGAGAGAGAGAGAGAAGTGTGAAGATGAGTGTGTAGAAGTGTGAAGATGAGTGTGTCCAAATGAGGCTAAGTCACATTCTATTTATATGCAACGTTGAGGATGAATAGACGTATTGTTGGGTTTCTGAGGCTACATAAGTTTGTTGGCCGACCTCGACAATTTGACCATAATCAAAATAAATTCATAACTTTATTTGTACATGTCAGAATGTGATGATATTTAGATCAATCCTACACTTCTCGGAGAGAGGAACCTAAGAAAAATATCAACTGTCATAAATAAGATGACCCATGTGGAGTTTGGCCCTAGTTGCCAATTTTAACACTCTCTCTCAACTAGGGAGAACTCCATCTGCTAATCCATCTGCCAATTTGTACTATTTTTGCCATCAATGCACTGCTCTGCACTGCTGAACTATGAAGAAGAAGAAGTGATCAAGAATGTATCATACCATTCTCTATTGACCCGAAGTCAGTCCCAATCAAAGGAGAGTGTGTCATACCACTCTTATTGACCCGAAGTCAGTCCCAATCAAAAGAGAGTGTCTCATACCAATCTTACTGACCCGAAGTCAGTTCCAATTGATCCTAGATCAATATTGGTCATCCTAGCATAGGGAGTACGGTAGTACACAATGCGTCCATCAGTAGTACTATGGTTCCTATCCTCATTTCCCTACTCATTGGCCAGATGAGAGGTTCTTCCCATGAGTCCCAGACTGCATGGGTAGGATGTCTCAGTAGGAGAAGGATGAACCACTCACCTTGTACACAAAAAACCACTCGGGGAAGGCTGAAACACTCACCCTATGGTTGCTCATCGCTCCAAGAAGTACCCCAAGCCACCGGAGCTCCCAAAGCTCAGTGTCCATATCATACAGGACCCTCATAAGAGGGTCTCTCCACGACTCCAAGTCATTGTTGGAAGGCCAAGAACTTTAACTTCCCTAGGGGCTTTGTCAGAATATCGGTGACCTGCTCATCAGTCCCAATGTGATGGAGCCTTATTGCTCCTCGTTGTACCATATCCTGGATAAAGTGGTACTTGATATCTATATGCTTGGAGCGATCATGAAACACGGGATTCTCTGATAATCGGATCCCACTCTGGTTGTCGCAAAGGATCACGGTGGTATCCATCACATGTCCAAACAACTCACTGAAGAGCTTCCTCAACCAGATAGCTTCACAGGAGGCCATACTAGCAGCTATGTATTCGGCCTCGGCAGTGCTCAAGGCAACCGATTTCTGCTTCCTGCTCATCCAGGATATTAAAGAAGAACCCAAAGAAAAACAACGTCCATAAGCGCTCTTGCGATCCACCACACTGTCGGCCCAATCAGCGTCAGAATAACCACGCAGCATCACATCTTCGGCAGCATATCTTAGTCCATGAGTGATTGTGCCCCGAAGATATCTCAGAAGATTCTTGGCACCAATCCAATGTATATGATGAGGCTCAACCATATATTGGCTCAATGTGTTAACTGCAAAACATATGTCTCGACGCGAGTTCACTGAGAACATCAGTGCTCCTATGAGTTGACGATACTCAGAAGCATTTCCCAATTCAGGTCCAACAACACTACCACGTAACTTCTTAAAGTTAAGTTCCATCGGAGTAGTCATAGGCTTGCAGTCCACCATCCCAAATCTTTCCAATATCTCCACAACATATTTTCCTTGAGAGAGTAAAATTTCACCTGGCTTTTGCCATACCTGCAACCCTAGGAAATAGTGCATCGGTCCTAGGTATTTCATCTCAAATTCAGAGGTCAACTCCCTCTTACATTTGTGAATGAGAGGGTCTGCACTTCCATTGGCTCCATGCTTGATTTTGTAGATCCACTTAGAGGTGACAATTGGTTTGTCCTGGGGTCTAGGGACCACATCCTAGATCTCATTCTTCATAATTGACTTGTATTCTTCATTCCTATCATCCTTCCACACTTTATGCTTCACGACTTCTTTGAATGACGAAGGCTCATTTTGAATGATAATGCTCATAGCGATCAAATATCCTTTGAAACCTATTCGGCTTCTTGCTTTCACGGAAAGTCCCCCTTGGTGCAATGTGTCTCTCGGCATCTTCAAGAGTCTCCCTAAGCCATGAGGGTCTCCTTTTGGAGGAGGAGGGCTCATGAGGAGGAGGATCAATAGGATCCATAGGCTCATCAACATCAGGCATCATTTCATCTTCTTTTGCACGCTGATTTCCGGTGTCAACTTCTTGTTGAAGTTTCTAAATTTACTTAGTTTAGAAACCCTTCATGCACTTTTTCTGATTTATTCCTACCTACTTGTTATTTTTCTTTTAACAAGTTATTTACAAAGTAAATACTGAAAATAAACACCAGTGCATGCTCAACATATTACAGATCAATAACTAAAAGAAACAAGAACAAACACACCACATGACACCATTATTTTTGGACAAATGTCCCCGGAAAAACCCAATGCGGGAAAACCGGTGCAACTATCTGAGCGTTTTCTTATTAAGCAATATCAGAGTTCAATCTGGGTGTCGAAATTGGCCTACCCGATAGAGAATTTCCTTAGCAGCTATATCTCACAGTTTGAGAGAAATCTCCTGGCTGAAACCCCGAAAAACCCTTCCAGTAGCTCCTCAGCACAAAACTGCTCTGCAACCCCAGCGTCTGCCCAATCTGGATTGCGTCAGCCCCTCTCTGTCTCACGCTGGCCCTGTATCAGCGTTTCTTGGCTTGCGTCAGCCCCTCTCTGTCTCACGCTGGCCCTGTATCAGCGTTTCTTGGCTTGCGTCAGCCCCAGGAGGCCCTGCGTCAGCTCTGGGAGCCTCTGCATTAGCTACGCTGGCCCCTCTGGTGCTCTGCGCAACACTTGGCTACCTTTGCGTGGCCCTGCGTGAGCCCTTGCTGGCTTTGCGTCACTCTCCTTGGCTGCTGCGCTGCTCTCTCGGCACAATCTCTGCCTTCTCTGTTTCTCTGTACTCAATGCCCCTCAGCTGCTCTCCCGATCACTGATTCTATCTTTCTTAGCAAACCCTGCTCTAGAGAATAGAATGGCTGATCATCTGGTGTGCTCTCCAAGTGACCCCTAAGCCTCCTCTTATACTTGTCCTGTTGACATCTCAACGATCGAGATTAAGTCCCTAATCAACGACTAAGATTAGATCTGGCTTGATCCATGTCTTTTGGACCACTCTAGCACAGATTCATATTAATATACATTAATATTTTATTTCCCCTAAGTTTAGACTTAGGGACTCCATTAAAAATATTAATTATTTTAATATCTCCTTATTTTTTTAGAATCTGTCCAAACCCTTTCTGGGTATTGGAGATCTCATGTGCCCTAACCTCTCCACCAAATTTCGTGGCTAGAACACATCTGGTGCTATCCCAAATCAACACTTCTTTGTCTTTCCTTAGGATAGGAAGGTTGTTGATCTTCCTAAGGGCCATATCTTCGTAGAATGTGACATTATGACTTATCTCAACTTCCTTTTGACCAACTACATAAATTCTATATTCCTTAGAATTTTCACTATAGCCCATAAAGATTCCTTTCTTCCTGGATGCGCCCAATTTGCTTCTTTTCTCTTTCGGCACATGAAAATATACGGGACTTCCAAAAATTCTAAAATGAGAGACATCGGGTTTCTTACCAAGGAACATTTCTTCGGGAGTCTTGGATTCCAATGCTTGATGAGGGCATTCGTTTTGAACATACACAATGGTATTTGCAGCTTCAACCCATAGGAACTTTAGAAGGCCTTCATCATGAATCATGACACGAACTGCTTCTACAATAGAACGATTCTTCCTCTCAGCCACACCATTGTGCTCAAGAGTGTATGGCCTTGTAGTCTCCCTCTTAATGCCAACTTCTCTGGAATAATCTTGAAATTCATTGGTGTTAAAATTGGCAACTAGGGCCAAACTCCATGTGGATCACCTTATTTATGGCTTCTGCTATTTTTCTTAGATTCCTCTCATTGAGAGGTGTAGGATTGATCTAAAGATCATTCGATTTCGATAAGTATTTATGGAGATATGAATTTATTTTGATTATGGACAAATTGTCAAGGTCGGCCAACAAACTTATGTAGGCTCAGAAGCCCAACAGTCACGTCTATTCATCCTCAACATTTGCATATAAATACAAGGAGCATTATCCTCATTTGGACAATTCAATTCACTCATCTTCTCTCTCTCTCTCTCTCCTATGCATAAAAGGAGCCTGTCTCTCTCTCACACGTGTCGCTGAAAGGAAGACGTCCCAGGGCAAAGAAGACGCAGAAAGGAGGACGCTAGGGCAGCAGGTCATCTCTTTAACCAGCGTTGACCATCCAGAAGTGCGGATTGGGTGTGGTTGCTTCTCCTAGGCAGGCTGCAATTTTTGGCACGAAAATCGAGGTGATCTAACCTCTGGTTTGACCGGTGTTGACTGCCCTAGTTTAGGACTGCAGTTGACTTCAGAAATCTGCAAATTGACTGTACTTTTGGGGCTGTTAAAGGGCTTTTTTTCAGGCTGTTCGAAGACAAGTTGACCGGAAATTGACCAAGCATTTTAGAGGTCAATTTCAGCTAGTTTGACCAAGTTTGACTTTGCTGATCTAGGGTTTGCTACTGCTGATATAAAATTACAGAATTAAGATTTTGTACTAGTTCTCTCTGTGAACTATTGAAGATAAAAGAAGATTTGATCAAAGGGTTTCCTCGCATTGGGTTTTGTCCCTAGCTAGCTGCCACATCTTGTGTCTCTCGTCTTGGCTTGTTTTGTGTTGATCATTTAATGTTCTATCTGCACTTTACTTGATGTATATGTGATTGCTAATCTGTGGCTAATAAGAAGAAAAATAAGTAAACTGCTCTAAGCATAGAACATACCATAACTTAACATGGTATTAGAGCTGAGGTGAAGACAAAGCAAGAGCAAGAGCAAGAGCAATCACTGAAGAGAAGGTTGGCAAGGCTATCTAAAATAAATCATGGGGTCCTCAACACACTTCCTTGTTGAAGACAAACTCCGTGAGAAGTCTGAATATCACGGATGGAAGATGTCTCTTGATTTAACATTAGAAGAACAGGAAGTGTTGGACCATGTGAGAGGCAGACTTGTTGAGCCTCAATCAAATGCATCCACTGCTGCTATGAACAAATGGACCAAGGGAGAAGTCAAAGCAAGGAAGATCATCGGGGACTCTATCGACAAGCGCTTGGTGGCCTATGTTTCCGAGCTGAACACCTCCAAGGAAATCTATGTAGACTGGTGAGTTTATTTAAAGTTAATGATGCAAATCAAGTCTTGTTTCTTAGAAATAAGTTGAAGGAAATTAAGAAGGGCAAAGATGAGAGTATGCAAGCATATTTCTTAAGAATCACCGAGATCAAGAACGATCTCCTATCTATTGGGGAAGTAATTCCTGACAAGGAAATGGCACTCACAACTCTTGGAGGACTACCATTTGAATGGTATATATTCAGGACTACTCTTCTCAACAATAACATAATTCCTGGATTTGAGGAATTAATGGCCAGATGCATTCATGAAGAAAGGAGGATGGAAGAGTAAGAAATGCCCATACTTAAAGGTCATCCCTTTGCCTTTTCTTCTCATACTAAAAGAAGAAACAATTCTGGGGCTAAATTCAAAGGAAAGGCTGGACCAAAGGGTGGAAGAAAATGATGATGTTACAATTGCAATAAAACGGGTCACTATGCAAGGGAGTGCCCTGGTAAAAGGGACTCACACCGGGATGATGATCAAAATCCCTCTCAAGGCAATCAAAGGAATGGCAGGTCAAATGGCAGAGGTAAAAGAAGTGCCGAAAATCAAGGAAAAGGACGACCATTCAAGAAGGCAAAAAATTCCAGGTATGAATCTAACACTGTTAACAATAAGCAAGATGAATATTATCTACCAGCTGCTCTATCTACTACTGCTCCCTCGGACTCACTAGGAAATTGGCTTATTAATAGTGGTGCCTCAAGGCACTTGATTGGTTACAAAGAAGCTCTCTATAATCTGATAGAGAAAGAAACCAACCTGGAAATTGTTCTTGGAGATAATTCAAAATATCCCGTGAAAGGCGTAGGAAATGTCACTCTTCAGTTGAATCAGGGTTATACCATCCACTTACAAGATGTATTATATGTACCTGATCTAAAAAAGAACCTGGTGTCCATTTCGATAATGGAAGACAAAGGCTACAACGTGGCTTTCAACAATGGCAAGGTACGTGTATGGAAAAAGAACTTTAAAGATGCTTTTACTTTTGGGTTTCGAGTTAATTCATTATATTAGGTCAGAGGAAGTCCACTGGGTGTCATGTCTTGTGACACATCTCTTCAGTCCGAACTATGGCATCGGAGGTTTGCTCACCTTCATTATAAAGCTCTACCCAATGTAAGAAAAATGGTGACCGGGATGCCCGAGTTCAGATTAGAGCAAGAAGGTGTATGTCCAGGGTGTGCCGAAGGAAAGCTCAAAAGAGACCATTCCCCTCAAGCCAAAGCAAGACCTCCGATATATTGCAGTCGGTTCACTCAGACATATCCGATATGATGCCTGTGAACTCCTTGGGAGGATATTTATATTACCTCACTTTTACAGATGATTATTATTGCAAGACTTGGATATACTTCTTGAAAAAGAAGGATGAAGTGTTCTCCTAGTTTCGACACTCCGAAGCCTGGATCGAGAATCAAATTGAAAAGAAGATCAAGACCCTAAGAACTGATAATGGGACTGAATATGAATCCAATGAGTTTCATGACTTTTGTAAAGAGGCTGGCATTAAGAGGGAGACTACTACACCATATACTCCTGAGCAGAATGGTGTGGCAGAAAGGAAGAATCGTACAATTGTGGAAGCTGTCCGTGCTATGCTCCATGATCGAAGACTTCCAAAGTTTCTATGCGCTGAAGCTACAAATCCCGCTGTATATGTACAAAACCGATGCCCTCATCAAACATTGGGTTCCAAAACTCCTAAAGAAATGTTCACCGGTAAGAAACCTGACGTATCTCATTTTAGAATTTTTGGAAGCCCTGTATATTTTCATGTGCCGAAAGAGAAAAGAAATAAATTGGGTGCATCTGGAAAGAAAGGAATCTTCATGGGTTATAGCGAAAATACTAAGGGCTATAGAATCTATGTAGCTGGTCAAAGGGAAGTCGAGATTAGTCATGATGTCACCTTTGATGGAGATATGGCTCTTAGCAAAGTAGACAATCTTCCTACTTTAAGCGGATCTAAAGACGCTGACACTGGGGAACCGAAGGAAAAGGAAGATGAGACGATGCCCGATGTGGAAGAACCTATGGATCTTATTGATCCTCCTCCGCAAGAGCCTTCCTCTTCTAGGAAGAGGCCTTCATGGCTTAGGGGGACACTTGATGATGCTGAAGGACACATTGCACCCAGAGGAACCTTTCGTGAAAGTAAGAAGCCTAACAGGTATCAGGGATACTTGACCATCATGAGCACGATCATCCAAAATGAGCCTTCATCATTCACAGATGCTGTCAAGCATCAAGTATGGAAGGATGCTATGACCGAGGAATATGAGTCCATTATGAAAAACGATGTTTGGGATGTGGTCCCCAGACCCTAGGACAAAGCAGTTGTCACTTCAAAATGGCTTTACAAGATAAAGCATGCAGTTGATGGAAGTGTGGAAAAGTATAAGGTGCGTTTTGTCGCTTGTGGCTTCTCCCAAAAGGAAGGTATAGACTATGACGAGATATTTGCACCTATTTCCCGATATACTACCATCCGCTCAGTCATAGCCCTTGCTGCTTCGCAAGGATGGAACCTACATCAGATGGATGTCAAGACTGCGTTCTTACATGGTTCGATCAAAGAGGAGGTCTATGTGGAGCAACCCGAAGGATTTGAAATTTATGATCGAGAATCTCATGTGTGCAGGTTGAAGAAGGCCCTCTATGGGCTAAAGCAAGCACCCCGAGCATGGTATGAGAGGATCGATAGCTACTTGATGAAGCTGGGATTCACTAGGAGTGAAGCCGACCCTAACCTTTACTTTAAGGTTATAGATGACAAGCCTCTCATACTAGTGCTGTATGTTGACGACCTCTTTCTAACAGGTGTAAACGCTCTCATTCACGAATGTAAGAGGGAGCTGGCTTCTGAGTTCGAGACGAAAGACCTCGGACTTATGCACTATTTCCTAGGACTAGAAGTCTGGCAGAAACCATGGGAGATTTTCCTATCTCAAGGAAAATATGTGGTGAAGATATTGAAGAGATTCAGCATGGTGGACTGCAAGCTCGTAACTACCTCGATGGAACTTGACTTCAAGAAGTTAAGCGGTAGTGCTGCCAAACCTGTTTTACGAAATGCTACCGAGTATCGCCAACTTGTTGGAGCATTAATGTTCTTGGTGAACTCCCGTCCGGATATATGCTTTGTAGTCAACACATTGAGTCAACATGTGGTTGAGCCTCACCACTCACATTAGATTGGTGCCAAGAATCTGTTGAGATATCTTCGTGGCACAATCACTCATGGGTTGAGATACACTTTCGAAAATGTGAGACTACTTGGGTATACAGACGCTGATTGGGCAGGCAGTGTGGTGGACCGAAAGAGCACTTCCGGGTGTTGTTTCGCTTTGGGATCTGCCTCGATATCCTAGACGAGCAGGAAGCAGAAGTCAGTGGCTTTGAGCATTGCCGAGGCAGAGTACATTGCTGCTAGCATGGCCTCCTGTGAGGCAGTCTGGTTGCGAAATCTCTTCAGTGAGCTATTTGGATTTACATTGGATACCACCGTGATTCTGTGTGACAAGCAGAGCGGGATCTGTTTATCAGAGAATCTCGTATTTCATGATTGCTCCAAGCATATCGATATCAGGTACCACTATATTCGAGATATGGTGCGGCGAGGAGCAATAAGGCTCCAACATATCGGTATAGATGAACAGGTCACCGACATTTTGACAAAGCCCCTAGGAAAGGTCAAATTCCCGACTTTCCGAGAACGACTTGGTGTCATTCAGAGACCCTCTTATGAGGGTCGAGTATGATGTATTGAGCTCTGGGAGCTCCAAGGGGGCGCGGGGTACTTCTTGGAGCGACATGTGACCACAGGGCGACTCACCATCCCTTGGTGGTGCACTATGTACAGGCTAAAGGTTCAACCTTCCCCTATGACACCCTGTGGCGACTATGGAACAAGATGGTTAGTTCTTCTGTTGGCCAGGATGATTCATTCTCTTGTGGACAGGATGATTAGTTCTCCTGTCAAGGCATCCTACCCATGTAGTTTGGGACTCATGGGAAGTACCTCTCATTTGATCAATGAGCAGGGAAATGAGGATAGGGACCATAGTAGTACTATCGATGGATGCATCGTTGTATCTACCGTACTCCCTATGCTAGGATGACCTCCATTGATCTGGGATCAATGATACTGATTTGGGATTAGTGAGAGTGGTTCACACTCTGAGATTGACTTCGGGTCAGTGGAGGATGGTATGATACATCCTCGATCATTTCTTCTTCTTCATAGTTCGAGCAGAGTAGAGTGGGGTCAAGCTCTACAGGACAGTGCATTTGATGGATGGATAGCAACGACGGTCTGATAGATTGCACAGATGAAGTTCTCCCTAGTTGAGAGGGAGTGTTAAAATTAGCAACTAGGGCCAAACTCCATGTGGATCACCTTATTTATGGCTTCTGATATTTTTCCTAGATTCCTCTCATTAAGAGGTGTAGGATTGATGTAAAGATCATTCGATTCCGATAAGTATTTATGGAGATATGAATTTATTTTGATTATGGACAAATTTTCAAGATCGGCCAGCAAACTTATGTAGCCTCAGAAGCCCAACATTCACGTCTATTCATCCTCAACGTTTGCATATAAATACAAGGAGCATTCTCCTCATTTGGACAATTGAATTCACTCATCTTCTCTCTCTCTCTCCTACGCATAAAAGGAGCCTCTCTCTCTCTCTCACACACATGTGGCTAAAAGGAAGACATCCTAGGGCAAATATGACACAGAAAGAAGGACGCTAGGGCAGCAGGTCATATCTTTGACCAACATTGACCAAGCGTTGACCATCTAGAAGTGTGGATTGGGTGTGGTTGCCTCTCCTAGGCAAGCCACAATTTTTGGCACGAAAATCGAGGTGATCTGACTTCTGGTTTGATTGGTGTTGACTGCCCTAGTTTAGGACTGTAGTTGACTTCAGAAATCCGCAAATTAACTGTACTTTTGGGGCTATTCAAGGGTTGTTTTTTCAAGCTGTTCGAGGAAAAGTTGACCGGAAATTGACCAAGCATTTTAAAGGTCAATTTCAGCTAGTTTGACCAAGTTTGACTTTGTTGATCTAGGGTTCGCTGCTGCTGATAGAAAATTACAGAATTCAGATTTTGTACTATTTCTCTCTGCTGAACTATTGAAGATAAAAGAAGATTTGATCAAAGGGTTTCCCCGCATTGGGGTTTGTCCCTGGCTAGCCGCCACATCTTGTGTCTCTTGTCTTGGCTTGTTTTCTGTTGATCATTTAATGTTCTATCTGCACTTTACTTAATGTATATGTGATTGCTAATCTGTGGCTAATAAGAAGAAAAATAAGTAAACTACTCTAAGCATAGAACATACCATAACTTAACAATTGGATTCGTGCTCGGTCCCATTATCAGTCCTCAATATCTTGATTTTCTTCTCGAATTTGTTTTCGATCAAGACTTTGAAGTGTCAGAACCAAGAGAACATTTCATCCTTCTTCTTCTTCAAGAAGTAGATCCAGGTCTTGCGAGAATAATTATCCGTAAAGGTGAGATAATATAAGTATCCTCCCAAAGAGTTTACGATTAAGTTACCAGGATTTGGATACGGATACGGATCTGGATCCGGATCCGCTTGATTTTTGAAAAGCTATGATTCAGATACGGCAAGGAAACGACAAGTACGATTAATATAAATATATTTTTATAATAAAAATTTTGATATTAATGTCCAAATTTATTGTGATCACTACCCATCAACAACGATAGAGTTTATATTATTATTAATATTATCCAATTTCAAAGTGATGGCCAAGCCAGACACCAAATTGGTGTATGAGACCCCCTTGTTTGTGGGACAAGGGACCCATCTCCGTGTAGCGATTTGACTTCTAAGTCTACAAAGGCATACATACTCTACCCCCTCTAGTTTTGAACCTGTGACCTCATAGGAGGAAACACATACTCTTAACCATCAAGCCCACTCAAGCTGAATTGTGTAGATGAATTTCATGAAAAAACATACAATACTTCATAATTAAAGTAGCATTAATTATTTTATAAAAATTAAATTATAAACTATAATATATTACAAAACTATTTAAATGATAAATAATAATAATTTACTACACATATTACTTTATATGAATTAAATAATAAGCTTATAATATATAAAAGTTTAATATAAAATATAATCTACAAATTTTAAAACTTGTACATAACAAATTTGATATATTTTAAATAATTTTAATTTATAATATATATGGACAATAAAATAACAAATTTTTTATATTTTGAATAATTAATTTATAATATATATACACAAAAAAGTTACCTCTTAAAATTTTATAACATTTCTAAACTATTATAAATAAAGTATAACATATTTAAAAGATTTTAATTAAATTAATGTGAATAAAATATAGCATAGCTATAAAAGAATAATTAAATTAATATAAATAAAATATAGTATATTTATAATTAAATTATAATATTATAACATATCTAAAATATAAACACAATGTAACTAAACACAATGTAACTATACGTGTTCTTTTATAATATTTCTAAACTAATGTCAATAACATATAACAGATTTATAACTATACGTGTTCTTTTATAACATTTCTAAACTAATGTCAATAACATATAACATATTTATAACTATACGTGTTCTTATATAACATTTTTAAACTAATGTCAATTGACAATAACATATAACAGATTTATAAAGCTATAATTAAATTTATGTAAATAAAATATAACATATTTATAATTAAATTAATATTATAACATATCCAAAATATAATATGAGTTCAAATTTGTGAAATTGCATATGCCCCGCTGATAAATAAAAAACCTAGTAGCTGCGTCATACTACCAAGTCCGTAGATACCAAAACCAATGATATTAATACCAATCGTATCATTCTGGGCATCTTATTTGCTGCACATGCACGTATTGTCTGAGCTTCTAGCGAGCAACCATCCGGGTTAGAGTGCAATGCATTACCAAGATATTTTTACTCGTTAAAAAATTGTTTTCTAGCGTATCCAAGTGAATCCGGATCTGAATTTGTTTCTGATCCGAGGATCCGCGAATTCATTTTCCAGGGTGGACGGATCCGGGAACATAGGTTTACGGGCATCATACCAGATATGTCAGAGTGGATGAATTGCAATATATATGTGGTCTTGCTATTACTTGAGGGGAATGGTCCCCTTGTAAGTTTTCTTTCGGCACATCCCGGACATACACCTTCATGCTCTACTTTGAACTCGGGCATACCTGTCACCATTTGTCTCACATCGGGTAGGGCCCTATAATGAAGATGGGCAAACCTTCGGTGCCATAGTTCAGATTGTAGAGATGTGTCGCAAGACATGGCTCCCAATGGACTTCCTCCAACTTGATACAAAGTGTTAACCCTGAACCCAAGAGTAAAAGGATCTTTAAAATTTCTTTTCCAAACACATAGCTTTCCATCGATGAATGCCATCTTGAATCCTTTGTCCTCCATGGCTGAAATGGGCACTAGGTTCTTCTTGAGATCAGGTACATATAGTAATTCTTGTAAATGAATAGTGTTACCTTGATTCAATTGAAGGTTAACATTCCCTACTCCCTTCACAGGATAGGTGGCATCGTCTCCAAGGATGATCCTCCAAGTTTGTCTCCTTTTCTATTAGATTAGACAGGGCTTCCTTGTATTCGGTGAAGTGCCTTGAGGCACCACTATCAATCAGCGAATTTGCCAAAGTGTCCGGAGGAGAGGCAGTGGAGAGGGCTGATATAAGATAATACTCTTTTGGGTTATTGTTAACAACGTTCGATTCTTCATATCGAGAGTTCCTTGATTTCTTGGAGCGTCAACCATTTCCTTGATGTTCCACATTCCTTTTTCCTTTGCCATTGGACATGCCATTCCTTTGATTGTTGTTATTGAAGTTGCCCCTAGAATGATTGTGATCATCATCATGCGATGTGTCCCTTAAATTTGGACACTCCATTGCATAGTGGCCAAACTTATTGCAAACAAAGCACCTGCCCTTCCTCCCTCCCTTAGATCCAGGCTTTCCATGGAAATGACTTTTAGACCCTATATTATTTCTCCTTTTGGCGTGAGCGGAGAATGCAGTGGGGTTGCTTCTATTAGAAGGCATTTCTTGCTCCACCATTCTTGTTTCTTCTTGAATGCATCTCGACATCAATTCTTCAAACCCTAGAATTCGATCATTGTTGAGGACGGTAGTTCTAAATACATACCACTCAGGTGGGAGTCCTCCAAGGGTGGTGAGAGTAAGTTCCCTGTATGACTTCTCCAATTGAGAGTAGAACATTCTTGATCTCAGTAATACTCAAGAAATAGGATTGAATATCCTTGTCCTAGCCCTTCTTAATATCCTTCAACTTATTCTTGAGAAATAGAATTTGATTAGCATTATTAACCTTGAACATGCCGACCAACCTATTGTAGATCTCCTTGGAGGTCTTCAATTCGGAGATGTACGCCACCAGATGCTTGTCAATGGAATCCCTGATAATCTTCTTTGCTTTGACTTCAGTCCTATTGTACGTGGTCTTCGCAACAACTGGTGCATTTGAAGGAGGTTCGAAGATTTTACCCTGCACATAGTCCATCGCTTCTTTTTCTTTCAAGGTCAAATCAAGAGACATCTTCCATCCATGATAGTCAGATTTATCATGGAGCTTGTCTTCAGCCGGGGAGTAGGATGAGGAACCCATTGAACCTTTTGTCCTTGTCCAACTGTCTTTGGTGATTGCTTTTTCACCCTTGCTTGGGCTTTGTCTTCACCTCAGCGTTGATACCATGTTAATTTTAGGCAACAATGGTATGTTCTATGCTTTAGAGCAATTTTACTTCAATTTCTTTATTAGCCCAGTATCAATATTCAGTTTAGCAGTCACATCAACATGATAGTAAAATGCAGATAGTACATAAACATAAACAGTAGAAGACAAGCCAAGACAAGAGGACACAAGATTTGGCACCACCCAGGGACAAACCCCAATGTGGGGAAACCCTTGATCAAATCTTCCTTTAGTCTTCGATAGTTCAACAGAGAGAGATAGTACAATTTACAAATTTGATAATTTATAACAACAACAAAAGAGCCCTAACTAGAATAGTCAATGTTGGTCGACAGGAGAGATTTGGCCCTCAACGAATCGGTCAACTTTAGTCAACTTCGGCCTCCAAATAGCAAGATAAAACAACCCTCAAAATAGTCAAATTCAGCGTAGTCAAAGTCTGGTCAAACAACCCACTTGCGGTCAGCCCTAGCTGTAGTCAATGTTGGTCAATAGTCAATGTTTAGTCTCGATTTTTGTGCCCAGAAATGCGACCTGCCCAAACAGAGATAACCCTCATAAAAACGCAGTCAAAGGAGGTTAGCACATGCTGGTCAACGCTTGGTCAAACTGTCCAGAAATTTAGTCTCCTGAAATTTTGGCCTCTTGAAATTTCGGACATGTGGAATGAGAGAGACCCAAAAATCTGTACCCAATCAATGAGGAGAGAGAGAGAGAGAGAAGTGTGAAGATGAGTGTGTTCAAATGAGGCTAAGTCACCTTCTATTTATATGCAACGTTGATGATGAATAGATGTCATTGTTGGGCTTCTGAGCCTACATAAGTTCGCTGGCCGACCTTGACAATTTGACAATAATCAAAATAAATTCATAACTTCATTTGTATTTGTTAGAATCCGATGATCTTTAGATCAATCCTACACTTCTCGGAGAGAGGAATCCAAGAAAAATATCAACTGTGATAAGTAAGATGACCCATGTGGAGTTTGGCCCTAGTTGCCAGTTTTAACTCTTTGACTGAGGAAAAGAGGCTGTATTCTTTGATTGGTTGATTGTACTTTTTCGAGCTGTTTTGACCGTTGACCGTGGATTGGTTAGGGTTGTGTTGAATGCTATTGACTTTGACTTTGATTAAGCTAAATTTTTTCTAGAATTGATGTTTGACTAGATTTTACTTTTTGAGTCATCTTTGATTGAATATTGGATTGGTTGACTTGAAAGTCAAGGGTTTGAATTTGATTAGTTATTGGATGAACTTGGACTACGTATCTATGCTGAACATTTGATGAACATCTAAAAGAACAAGAATCTTGTTGGGTTTCCCCCTTGTGTGTTTTTTCCCTAGTCTTTGACCTAAATCTCTATGTCTAATTGATCTTCGCTGTCTTCTATTGTGCATATTGGTTACTGTTCTATCAACAATTGTTTACTGCTATTGGGTGACTGAAATTGAATTGGAAAATTGGTTGCTACTAAAAGAAGAAAATTGTTAAAGTGATTGTAACAACATAGAACATTGAAAAATTAACATGGTATTAGAGTTGACGTGTAGACAAGCCGAAGGAGACAAGAGCAATCACTCCCTTGCAGATATCTTATCTGCTACTGAAGCTCATTTGACTTGGTCAAGATGTCCACCTCATACTTCAAGATTGAGGAGAAGCTGAATGACTCATCCAACTTTGCTCCATGGAGGGCTAGGCTGGATTTGACTTTGGAAGAGAATGATGTTATGGAATATGTTGAAGGTGTTGTCCATGAAATTGCACACCAAGAAAAGTGGGAAAGATCCTCAACCCCACAAGGTGTGCTTTGAGGCAATGCTCAGTGTTGATTTTGGGTAGCATCAGATGTGCTCTAGCCTTGAAATTTGGTGGAGAGGCTATGGCACATGAGATCTCCAAGACCCATAAATCGTTTGGAGAAATTGCACACGGATGAAGAGATATTAAAATAATTAATATTTTTAATGAGTTCCTAAGTCTAAACTTAGGAAAATAAAAATATTAATGTGTATTAATATAATATGGGTGAGAAAGTTCTAAGTGACGAGGATCAAGCCAGTTCTAATCTTAGCTATTGATTAGGGACTTAATCTTGGTCGTTGAATCATCAACAGGAAAAGTATAAGAGGAGGCTTGAGGGTTAGTTGGAGACACAACAAGAGAGATCAAGAATTCGATTCTCTGGGGCAGGTTTGCTGAGGAAATCGAGTTAGTGATCAGAGTTGCAGCGAGGGGCGTTTTAACAAGGGATTTCCATCCGAGGCTGAAGAATACATAGCAAAGAGGCAATGAAGTGTTGGGAGAGACAACGCAGGTCCAAGAAGGGTTGACGTAGAGGCTGTAGGAGCTGATGCAGAGGGTCGTAGAGGCTGATGCAAAAGCCGTAGAGGCTAATGCAGAAGCCGTAAAGGCTGACACAAAAGTCGTAGAGGGCTTCAGAGGCAGCATTGGGAGACTCTGTGGGGCAGACTGAGAGAAGATCAACAAATTTGAGTAGAGGAGGGTGACGCAGATCCTGAAGGAGTGACGCAGTTTTGGAGCAGTGCTTGGAGCAACTTTCGCTGTCCAACATAGGGAACAACCGGAGTCGCTGTTGGGTTTGATCATCTAGTTGTTGATTTGTCAGAATATCTATCTCCGGATAGAGGTACTACTGTCGAGGATATTCTCTGTTGGGTGAACAAATTTTGGCACCCTAGTTGTATTCACGAAATCTGCTTAATAATACAAATCCTCTGTATGCTGCATCGGTTTTCATACATTGGGTTTTTCCAGGGACGATTGTCCAAAAATAACGGTGTCCCTTGTGTTATTGTCTCAGTTTATTTCAGTGCATGATCTGTGTATTTGTGAAAGCTACAATAGTGTTTACTTCGATGTTTATGCAATTAAATAACTTGTTAATGTAAAGAACAAGTAGGAGATTGTAAACCAGTAATTGCGATAGGGGTTTCTGATGTGTTAGATTCAGGGATCTTCACATGGTATCAGAGGGATTGTAGATCATAGGCGACTGAAGACACCAACCGAGAAATCTGAGAATTTGTAGCAGAGAAGCAGCTGTCCTGAGAGACAGCATTGTTCCAAAGCTGAAGAGGCAAGACGAGTGACGCAGTGCAAAAAGTGTGACGTAGAGGCTCACGCAGTGACTGTGTCAGCATTTTGAGTCGGGAGAGGAAGACGTAGTCGCTGGAAGGAGCCCACGCAGTAGCTGCGTCATCCAGAAGGGCCAGCGCAGGGGCAAAGGAGGGCAAACCAGGCTCACGCAGAGCCATGTCATCTTTTTGAGCCAGGAAGGATTGACGCAGTTGGCCGGGAGGAGCAGATTCAACCCACATAGTGATTGCACAGAACCTAAAGTGCTTGGATTCTTCGAGTTGCTGGGGCTAAAGGAGCTGTGCAGATTTTGATTTGAGCAGCTGGTGGGACGCTGTTTCTGTCGCTGCAGAAAAGTGTCTAAGGAGACTGAACCAAGGTAGAGGGAAGCACTACCTTGACAGATTTCTAGCTAAGAAATCTAGATTCGGGTTGTAGCGGCAAAGGAGGAATGGAGAGGAGTGATTTGACAATTGGCCGAAGGATTTCCGAGAGGGAAATCAGGACTCAGAGGGAGTCTAGAGAAGAGGAGCAGAGATGGTAGTGAATGGATAGAGGGATCAAGTTAGATTGGACGGGGCTTCCAATTTTGTCATCTGGAAGGCCAAGATCCTGGCAATCCTGGATAAACATGGCATCAAGGACTATGCCTTGAGAACAGTAGTTGTCCTAGTTGATCCTGATGCAAATGAGAAGTATGAGGCTTAGGTGCAGGCGAAATGCATGATCCTAGAAGGGGTCAAGGATCATGTAATACCACATATTCCTGAGAAGAACACAGCAAGGGAGATGTGGCGGACGCTGACCACCTTATACTAGGGCTCTTTTGTGCAATGAAAGATGTTATTGGAGAATCAACTGAGGTCATACCAAATGCAGAAAGGGGAGGAGATAGATCCCTTCCTTCTCGGGTTGCAAGGGATTCGCGACCAACTTACTTCCGTGGGGTCTACACCGGATCTAGAGTTCATGGTCAGTACTGCCCTGAATATAGTCTTCGAGGAGTGGGAGACATTTGTCCAAAGCATTTTGGGTAGAGCGACTCTCCCCAATTGGGAAGAGATGTGGGTAGCTCTTCTACAAGAAGAGCTTAGGAGATTGACCAAGGCAGGGAGTAGCAGTAATGGAGTTCGAATCAAGGAGGGGGAGGAGGATGCAACTCTCGCATCAATGGGACAACAGGGGGTTCAGAAGAGGAAAAAGAAAGACATCTCCAAGGTCAAGTGCTTCAACTGGGGGGAGATGGGACATTATGCCTCTCAGTGCCCCAGGAAGAAAGGCAAGGGAGAAGCTTTTGGCTCAAAGGCTGCTCCAGCAAAGGCGGAGAAGGATGTCGAGACTGATGACGATTGTGCCATGAGTGCTCATGCGCCTCTAGAGAAGAGGTAGGGAGACATCGAGCTGTAGTCGAAAGGACTACAAAACTAGGGGCAGGATCCTTGAGGTGACCAAACTCTTGGATCACATACGACTATGGTAGCCCTTAACGATAGTAGCATGATGACAGGCATCGGGTGGAGCAAGGTGTGATGGAGCGACAAGGCAGTGATAAAGTGCAGAAGTTTGTAGCAGCGCAGTGGAGGTTGCAGCAGTGCGAGAGGCACATAAGAGGTTGCAGTGTTGGAATTTCTAAGTCTGACACGTTAGAAACCCTTCATGCACTTTACTGATTTATTCCTACCTACTTGTTCCGTTAATTAACAAGTTATTGACCATGTAAATACTGGAAATAAATACAAATGCATGCTCAACACATTACAGATGTGGAGCAACAGGCCAAACATCAGCACAATGGATCGATGTAGAGGATCAATGTGATGCTTCTATAGTGAGGCAATACTAGAGTACATTCTTCGCTAAGAGAGAGTGTTGATTTTGAGTAGCATCGGATGTGCTCTAGCCTTGAAATTTGGTGGAAAGGTTAAGGCACATGAGATCTCCAAGACCTAGAAATGGTTTGGAGAAATCCTACTCGGATGAAGAGATATTAAAATAATTAATATTTTTAATGAGTTCCTTAGTCTAAACTTAGGAAAATAAAAATATTCATGTGTATTAATATAATATGGGTGAGAAATTTCTAAGTGACGAGGATCAAGCCAATTCTAATCTTAGTCATTGATTAGGGACTTAATCTCGACCGTTGAATCGTCAAAAGGAAAAGTATAAGAGGAGGCTTGAGGGCTAGTTGGAGACACACCAAGAGAGATCAAGAATTTGATTCTCTGGGGCAGGGTTTGTTGAGGAAATCGAGTTGGTGATCAAAGTTGCAGTGAGGGGCAGTTCAACAAGGGATTTCCATTCGAGGCTGAAGAATACATAGCAGAGAGGCAGTGAAGTGCTGGGAGAGACAACGCAGGTCCAAGAAGGGCTGATGCAGAGGATGTAGAGGGCCATAGAGGATGATGCAGAAGCCGTAGAGGCTGATGCAGAAGTTGTAGAGGGCTTCAGAGGCGACACTGGGAGATTCTGTGGGGCAGACTGGGATCAGATTAGCAGATTCTGAGTAGAGGAAGGTGACGTAGATCCTGAAGGATTGACGCAGTTCCAGAGCAGTGCTTGGAGTAGTTTTCGCTGTCTAGCATAGGGAACAGTCGGAGTTGTTGTGGGGTTTGATCATTTGGTTGTTGATTTGCCGAAATATCTATCTCTGGATAGAGGTACTACTGTCGAGGATATTCTCTGTTGGGTGAACCAATTCTGACACCCTAGTTGTATTCATGAAATTTGCTTAATAATACAAACCCTCTATATGCTGCACCAGTTTTCCCACATTGGGTTTTTCCGGGGATGATTGTCCAAAAATAACGGTGTCCCTTGTGTTATTGTCTCAGTTTATTTCAGTGTATGATTAGTATATTTGTGAAGGCTGCAATAGTGTTTACTTTGATGTTTATGCAACTAAATAACTTGTTAATGTAAAGAAAAAGTAGGAGATTGTAAACCAATAATTGCAGTAGGGGTTTCTAATGTGTTAGATTCAGGAATTTTCACACTCAAAGAACGGGTTGTCACCTAATCCCAACTCTCTCCGTTTAGACTCTCTCCTAGCTAAGTCAAGGGGGGTGGTCCCTAAGGAAGATTCTAAAGGATAACTTGTTAGAGATAACAAGTTCTAGGTGACTGTTAGTAAGGTTAACACAATTCAATGTAACTTGAAATGAAATTAGAGATTAATTTAGCAAGTATAAATGTTTATGAGCATATGAATATCAACAATATGGATTCAATTAAGTTAACAAGGTATCTTGCAAGACAAATTGTGAGAGACCAATGCCTTTAAATATAACTTGCAAGAGATATATGTTCAAAGGAAATTATGACACTTGCAATGAATAATGATTTTCAAGTTACAAAAAATGAACGCTGCAAGACAAGAGTTAGTGAAACCAAAACAAAGCCATAAGAGATTATATACAACTTTGAAATATCAACAATAAAATGGAAATAAAACTTACAAAGTGATTAGAGCCTGTACTTTAAAGAGAGATGCTCAAATATGATAAATGGCATAAAAGGAGAATAAGCATGTAAATGAAATTGTCAAGTGAAAGAGCAATAAAATAAAATGCTTGCAAGTATATTAGGTGCTCATAACCCAAACTTGTACAATAACCAATTTGACGCAAGATGAAACAAAGATGTGTGTGAGTGTGTGAAACAAGTTGTTTTGGTAAATTTTAATTAAATACCTAATATAAGGTTTGACTTTCCCTCAATTCCTTCAACTTGGTAATGACTAAGGTTGTTGCAAGAAGGCTAAGTGAGGAGGCAAAGGCCTCATTAACGATACCCCCTTAGGACTTCAGTACAACCTGCGTGCCTTCATTCCTACAAGGGACAGGGCCACAAGATCTAATGTTCCAAACTTAAACAAACAGTGATATACAAAGGCCAATTCGATTTATGCACAGAAAATTAAACGATCAACAAATACTCAATACACATCAGAAATGAGAACCAACTGAGCCATTTTATTTATGAATGGAGCAATGTACAATAGTGTGGAAAAATCACCTGGGCTTGCCTCAAGGGCAAGCTAGATAGAATCCAGGTGTCAAAAATAATCCCAAATGCTAGAAAGTAACTACTCCTCTAAAGCTCTGCGCTGTCTCCTAGTAACAACAATTGCTGGTTGGAAAAGAGCTGCAAGAAACCCCACCTCTGGTGCTCGGAAAATGATGAAACTTCAGCCACAAGCTCCTTGGTCAAAACCCACAAAAACCCATAAAGGGTTTGGCCTGAACTGAACTATCCATATTCGACCTCCTCTATGGCCTACACCCTCCAAATAGCTCCAGAAATACAGCCTAGAAGAAATTGCCACAAAGTCTTCCCCCAAGCTCTAGAAAGGGAGCAAACTTCACCCTGAACAACTCCTCCAACCTCCACGGTAAAGCTCAACCTTAAGGGATGATACTCTACCCACCAAATGAGCTCCCAAACAGTGGCTCTACACTGGCCCAGGTAGTGTGAAAGTCACATTGCCAAGCCTGAAGCTCGATCAACTCTCAAACTCCCCCAAAGGTTGACAATCCTCCTTAGCCTCTCCTTCGGAAAATCTCATAGCAAAACTCGACTACTCAGCTCCACAACAACTCAACCTCCTCTCTCTCTGCGTCCTCGAGAAATACACACTACTTGGGAGGAAATGCTATTGCTGGAAATCACAATGTGAATCTCCTCTTGAAGAAATGAAGGAAACCTTCCTAGGTTGGCACTCGAAGTCCCCCGAAGAAAGGGTGAGCTCTTCGCCTGAGGAACTCATGCTAAATAGCCAGTGACTCAGCTAAGCAACTCGAGCAACCAAGAGAAATCGATATATACTCATGAATGAATAAGAAGAGGAGAGCTGCCCTCCTTTTATAGTTTTTGTGGGGGACTTTTCCCTCCATTTCATCCTCCATCATGGGCCCCACTTAACCAACACCATGCAAAATATATTCCCCCCGCCATACATATCAAACTAGGGAGTGCGTAATTCCCTAGTGAGGGTGGCCCCCATGTGTAACTTAACTACAAAACAAAACATCTTCTCCTAGTCTAATTTCTAATAGCATCGAATGGGGTCCACTAACTCCAAAATTGGCCCCATAATACAAAATTAAATCTTGTCCCAAAATGATTTAAGAAGGGACATGACACAAGAGCACTGTGAGGTCACTTGTTTAAACTTTTTTTCCAAACTCAAATTTAGGGAGATTGAATGATAGTTGAGGAAGGTTGTCCTAAATGTCTATCAACCAAGCTTATGCTTGGAGTTAAGATTTTAGAGAGATCTAAAATGCAATCTTGAAATGAGATCTAAAATTATAACAAGTGCTTCAATGAGAACAAAATGCTTCAAATGTGAAATGTCTTAAGATATGTCAATAGCAAAATACCATTTCACTTTAGAAAATCAAGTTAATTAATGAAGTGCATTTAGAGTGTTAAATGACCAATGAAGCAAATTCAATTTATTTAATGAGGCAAATGACAAGAATTAAATCGAGAAGCTAAAACTACTTCAATGTAAGTGCAAATTAGACAAGTGAATAAGGAAATTACTCAATGAACACAAAATCAAGTTAGATCAAGTAGATGACAAGTGACTGAAACTACTTGCAAAATGAGAGCTAGAGACTAGATCTAGAAATTAGAGGATGC
Organism: Pinus tabuliformis; assembly: GCA_031772625.1. Lineage (NCBI taxonomy): Eukaryota > Viridiplantae > Streptophyta > Pinopsida > Pinales > Pinaceae > Pinus > Pinus tabuliformis. Next base: position 291,235,835 of record CM062817.1, read on the forward strand.
AATAAGCAAGAAAATGAACTAATCTAACAAATGCAAGAAGAACAAGTTAGTCAACACCATCAAGAGATCCTCCTTCCAAACGAGGAGGTGGGATACCAAGGGGAAAGAACTCCAAGCTCCCTCAGGAAGAATTTCTTTTATTAATATTACAAGTGAAACCCTCTTAAAAAGAAGTGAGGGCTTTAGATCTGAGGAGGGTTTACAAGATAGAGCTCTATGGAGAAAAATACCACTTTCCTCAAGATTCAAAATAGAAATGGAAATTATTTACAATGATTTTGGCAAATTTACAGTGACAAAATTCCTCCCAAAGGAATTTGATTTCTCCTCCACTGAAACTTGCTCAAAGGGTAGATTTTTGAACTTCAAGAGCGAATTATGTGCAAAAGAGGATGAGAAGACCTCTTCTATGCTTGCGGCCAAGAGAAAAAGGCCTCAAAAAATATGGATGGCCTCCCCAAAAATTGATCTATGGATTTTCAAGCCTTCAAACTGTGATCTCTTCAAATTCGCATTAAAACCCTAGCCGTCTAGCCTCTTTTGAAGGAGATCTACAAAATTTTTTTAGACAAGTCTCCAAGCCAAACCCTCTTCCTTCCTTCAGATTTGCGCAAACATAGAAAAAAAAGATTCAAATATATACAAGAGGAGTATATGTACAAAATGGTTATAATGTATATATAAAATTACAAATTTGCAGGTAACAAGAGTATGAAGACACCTTCACTCTTGTGCAAGAAAAACATAAGCTCTAGAATAGCTAGATTATTTAGTAAATGCACATTAAAATAAGTAGATTTGAATTTAATAATGAAATATCTTAGAGATCTAGGATAGAAACTCCCTTTTCAATCTTTATATTAGACCTAGAGAAGTAAATCAATATGGGTTCTTGCTCCTTTCCACTTGAGAGTTGGTTGATCCAACCAAAAACTTACCCAACGCTCAAGATCTGTTTTAGAAAATTGTAGATCTCTGCAAACTTAAAAAAATATTGCTAGATCCACAAGGGATTAGATAACACAATGAAAAAGAAGACTAGGGGTTGGAGCCGTATTGACATAGGGAGGCCATGCTATAGCATTCGAGTGTAGGAAGATGCTACCCCACGAGCGATTATACTCTATTTATGATAAGGAGATGATGGTCGTGATGCATGTGTTGGCCAAGTTCAGGTAGTACCAAGTGGGCAATTGGTTCAAGGTGAATATTGACCACAACAGTCTTCGTTTCTTTCTAGAGCAACAGACCTTGTAGGAGACGCAACAAAAATGGGTTAGTAAGATCCAGGCATACGACCTCGAGGTTGAGTATGTCAAGGGAGAACAAAATGTAGTGGCTTATACACTCTCACGGAGGCCTGCAACACTCTCTCTGATGGACATCACGCAGGATTGGAGGGCAAAATTGTTGGTGGAGTACTCCAAGAATCAACATCCATGCGAGATATTGGATGGTACTTGTTGTCGCGCAGATTGGCACGACAACCCTCGGACCGGGGGCTGTCACTCTGATCCCCGATCCCTCCGTTTAAGCCCGTCTCCCGGGGCTAAGGGGGGTAGACCCTGCGAGATAGTGAAGACCAACTGCCAAACAGTTGGGTGGGAGACGCGATACACGATATGATAAGCACTAGATGGATTTAGAGATTTAATAGACCAGTGCCTTGTGGAGTCAATGTTTAAATGATTACTTTTTAAATGATAAAGAAACATGGACCATGAACAGCAACCATCTATCATCAGCTAAATCATGTGACCAAAACGATATCCGACAACTGAAAGCTTTGAAGAGATAAATGCCCTAAACCACCATGAGCATCATGAATTATTAACCAGACATTGGATTTCGTGTTTCGACTTGAAAATTTCAGATCTCAGCATGAAAGATATATCGCGAAAGCAACTGAAACTGGCAAAATGATTTTCCACAATTTTTATTTTTTCAAAATTTTTCAAATCTTTTTTCAATTTTTATTTTTTAATGTTATGGAAATTAAAAATAAATCTAAAAAAATTTAAAATTCTAAAACTAATCTAATTTTAAAACTAAACTAAACAAAAAAAATTAAGTTAAAATTAAAAAAAAATCTAACAAAAACATTTTTATCTAAACAGCAATACATTAAAATATAACTATTAAAATCTATAAAACGGAACTAAAACTCAAAAGAAAATAAAAATCTTAAGTCTAAAATCTACGTTAACAATGAAAAAGGAAAATCGTATTTTTTATTTTCATAATGTATTTTTTTTTTTAAAAGAAATGAAATTATAAAACAAAACTAAAATAAAACTCAAAGATTTAAAATCTAAATACAGCTAAATCCTAAGTCTAAAACAAAATCGAATAAAAATGAAAAACTAAACCCTAACGCATATATACATGAAACTAAAACTAAAAAATGGAAACGTAAGCCGTATACAAAAATTCGAGCTGCTAGTTCAGACAGAAACCGTAACCCTCATTTACCTGGCCCATATAGAACGTTAGCGGGTTTATAATGGTGGATTTTTGCTGTGTGCAGGTGCGATTGGAGCGGAACAGGAGCCAGCGTTTCAAAAAATGCGACTTTCCTTCGAAAATCAAAACGTTATCGCTCATATGCAATCACGTCCCCAGCAGAAATGAAAAATCGAAATGCGTTGAATGATATCTTAGCCACCGGAGGAAGGAAATGTTTGACTCAGCCTCGAACAAAAAGAATTTTACAGTCGACGGCGGCAAATGGAGATCGATTTGACAGTCACACGAAAACGATGAGTTCAACCTGAACGTTTTCCATGCATGCCCACGGAACTTCGGCCAGCACTGAATGATGTCCACGCTTAAAAATGCTCAACGCATCCTCAGAAGATTACCTTACGCCAAAAACCCGTGAGACATTTGGCCTTATGCCTCCACAGATTTTCGCAGGCTCGATGAGGGTTAAGCTAACATGCTTTACTTCCTTTTACAATTTCTTGCAGGTTTTTCAAGGACGCTTGAAACGTTTCATGCTTATGCCACCTTGACTGATGGAATTTTGAGTAGACAGGGGCCACGTAAATGTGAACAGATCTTGAACAATAAAATAGTTTGATGAAACCCCTGAAATTTCTCAGAAACCCTGCAAAATTTTTCTCCCAGATCTTATCTCAGATCTGCATCCTGCAAGAAGGAAAACAAAACCAGGCAGATGCACAAAATTTTAAAGTAAAACCTAAAATTACAAAAAAAGATGCAGTAAACTAAATCAAAACCCTAGGTCTAACAAAAAAAATAATTTTTTTTTACAGATATGGCCCCTTGACAGCCTGATTCAGCAAATGATAACAGAAATATTTAGAATATCATGTAATCTTGAACTTCACTGTGAACAGAAAGAAAATTTCTCAATGTAAAACAGAAAAGAAAATTTGAATGATTAACCCAGGGAACAATCAGCTGGGCTCTGCACAGAAGAGCCAGTGGGAGTCGGCTGGTTCAGCCTAGAACTTCCCCAAACGCCCACAATTTCCTTCAGAAAGGTTTTCCTGCACATCTCAAGCAACCATCAGCAAAGAGAGAGAGAATGCTGCTAGATCTCAGGAAATAATGGAGATACCTGCCATTATTCCAGAAACCCTAGCAACACTCAAACCCTAGCAAGTGAACAAGATACCTGTGCTCACAATACTCTAAAAACAAGCTAAAACTAATGGCTAAAAACTGAAATATGCAGAAAAATAAACATCTCACAGCAATTCCAGAGAGTAACACCAGCACGATTTGGACCCCAAAGTCTTCTTTTATTAACCAGAAATCAGATTACAAGAGAGCTTTTCAGTACAGACTCACAGATCAAATGACTTGAAATGACCCACTAAGACCCTATATAAAGGAAATGATCCTAACGGCTAGTTCAGTGATCCATGTAGAAATGATCTCGACCGTTGATGAGGATCAAGACATCTCTTGATCTCATCTGTCGATTTATTAACTTAAAATATTATTATTTTATTAGTTAGGGTTTTTTGCTTCATTTTTTTTTTAATTTTTTATTATTTTTTATTTTTTATTCATTTTTTAATTTTTTAATTCATTTAAATGGATCACTGAACTAAGCTTTCGGAAACATCCCCTAGGACCTAGGACTTAGGACTCATGAGGGGATTTAAAACATTTCTCGACCCTCAGGACACATTACATCATGACTTTTACAAAATTACATCTTAAGGGACAAACCCATTTAATACAGACCCTCACAAAACACCCAGTTCTGCGACACAACTATAATCTAGCAGATTAACATATAAGATTCTCCTAAAGTTCTGATGACGAAATCCATCCCGGCTTTGGGGTCAGGTTTGAAGGAAAACTCTGCCGATCGTAGATCGGTGAGACGAAAAACCTCCCGGGACGCAGATCATCATTAGAAAGTTAGGTCCACCTAGGCAACTTTACATACATGACTCTGATCTGCTTAGATTATTTACAACTTATACATGCAGACCGGGTTTACAACAAAAATGATCAAGCTGCTGATGATGGCAGGATGGCACGGACATGCTGATCAGGTGCTGCTTCCTTTCTGTCAAGGAAAACGGGGTGCACTGCATGGGTAGTTGACCAGTAGAGGTCAGCAGTACTCATGGGGATGACCGATATAGGGTGATCTATGAGGTCATCTACTACAAGGACATGATATATTTAGTGCCAGGCTCATAGTTGAGGGAGAAGATCTTGCAAGCTGCTCATCATTCACCTTTGGCGGGGCACCAAGGGTTCTTCAAGACATATAGGACTATTAGAAAGCGCTTTACTTGGTGAGGGCTCAAGAAGGACGTCTTGAGCAGTGTTGCACGAAATGCCCCCCCTAAGGATCCAAACCAAGAATCGCGTCCAGTACGGATCTGTGGGGGATCCACCGCCGGATCCGTGGTTTGGAATTTCAGAACCACAGATCGGGTTGACGAAGATGGTTCCTGGAAATTCTGAACTGTGCCGGCCCGATCCACGGTTCCAAATTTCTGAATTGCGGATCCTCCCTGAATCTGTGGCGGATCGGGTACAGATCTGTACGAATCCCAAGCGGATCCGAAGGGAGACAGGTGGTTCCAAAGGGTTCTAAATATTTATTTTTTATTTTTTCTTTGGCTTAAGTTGGGTTGGGGCTTCTCGGACACTCCCAAGGTGCTCCCTTGATGCTCCTTAGATGCTTCCTAGATGCTCCCTCATGGTAATGCTAAATTCTTAAAGTAAAAGTGACGTTCTCCTTTATTTTTCATTTTCATCCTTTTACTTAAATTTTTAACATTACCATGAAATGACTTAGGATGTTTGAGAGTGGTTCCAGCCTCATCGGACTTCATATGGAGAATAGAATTTCATACCCTATTCAAAATTCAGAAGACTTAACAATTTTCAGGAATTTAGGATCAATGGGATCGTGGAATTTCATTAGATTATATCATGTATGAGGGTATGTGATTAGCATTTAATCAAGAACACCAAGCCCTATATGTACCCTAGTGCTGGTAGTGTTAACTGTTGAACTTCTTTGTCATGCCTTTAGCAAAAAATAACCTTTCAATCAAGTCAAAATCCTCGATCGAGTAGTTTAAGCTTTTTCTACCATATTTTAAGGCTTGGATTAGGTAGTTTGATCAAAATTGGGCAATGTTGACTAATATCCCTAGACAATTGAGGTAGAGGCAAAGGCTAGACAAGAGTAGAAGAATCTAGATTCTAGATGGTTGATGCATCTAAATGGTTGATGCCCGAATAATTAATCATTAATGTACAATGGATGCCATATCTATCTTGGTTTATGTACAAATATGCATGCTTCCATATCTTCTACAACTAATTTGGTATTTTGGATTTTTTTTAAATATATATATATATATGTGTTTGTGTGTGAAAATTCCTAAACCCGGAATCCCTATTGCAACAAACTGATGTTACTTCTCCTACTTGTTAATCCATACAAGTTATTTACTGTGTTCTACGGTAAATATCGAAGTAAATACAATTGCAACATTCACTATTTAAAAATAATATGCGAAACAAGAAACTGAATGGAAAAAAGATACAACACACTGACACATTTATTTTTGGACAAATGTCCCCGGAAAAACCCAATGCGGGAAAACCGGTGTAGCAGCTCTGAGGGTTTTATTATTATGCAGTGGTAATTTTTGAATACAACTTCTGGATTCCTTCCCGACAATCCAGTTATCAAGAATATCATTGACAGAGAAATCTGTGAGATTACCTCACACAATCACTGGAAATCTTGGCTGATCCAGCCCCTGAATGACTGCCCCTGGTTGCCTCTAGCTGCCTCTGTGTTGCCTCTGCGCAGTGTCTGCATCAGCCCAACGTCAAAGCCTTTGGGGACAACGTCACTCCAACTGATCGATTTGTTGCCCAGGACCTTCGATTTTTGCCTCTCGGTCTCACACCCTGACTCCCAGCTTCTGAAATCGAACCCTCCAACAAATTTTCGGACTTCCTCTCGGCTTCTGTGCTACCTTTGCGTCAGCCTACGCTGCCTCTGCATGGGCCTGCGTAGGTATCCGTCTTGTCCTCTGGTTCTGCACTGCCACTGCTGGATCTCCCTATGCCTTCTCTGCTGAGTATTCTCCGACCAGGAAATATTTCCCTTCAGATACTATCCTTGCCCCTAACTGCAAAAGCTCACTTCAAATTTCTCACCGGTAGTTGCTTTGCTTCAGAAATTCAATCTTTTGAACTCCCTCTGTGTGTCCTCCAAGTACCCATCAAGGCTTCTCTTATAATCCTTTCGTTGATCAATCAACGACCCAGATTAGATTCTAATCAATGGCTAGGATCATATTGACTTAATCTTTGCCTTCTTCTAGAAGTTTCACCCACAGTTTTGATTAATACCCATCAATTATTTTAATTTCCTAAGTTTAGAGTTAGGGTCCCATTAAAAATAATTGATTATTTTAATAACACTGTCTCTGGGTGGAATTTCCCAAAACGATTTCTGGGTATTCGAGAATGCATGTATCTAAGCCTCCCTACAAAATTTGAGACTTAAAGCACATCCGATGCTACCATAAATGAACACTCCCTCTTAGCGAGGAATGTGCTCTAACAATGCAACTTGCTGAAGCATCACTCTGTTTTGTAACATCTCATTCTGCGCTGTTGATGTCTTACAACCTGTCCACCAATTATGACGCAAATGTTGCATCTATACTTCTGCTGACCCCACCACTGTCAACACTGCATCCATACTGCAACTCCCTCTTAATTTTACTTCCATGCTGCTGCTAGCACTGCCACTGCCAACTGCATCTACACTGGAACCTTCTCCAACTGTTGCTGCTACTGCATCAGTAATGGAAAATCATCCCAAATTACTGAAATGGTGTTCAATATGATGCATCTCGCTGCTGGAGTCCGACTACTACTAGTCTCTGCGCTAACCCTCTGAAACCTGTACGCTGCTGCTGACCTCTGCTCTGTGCCATATTCACTACTGCCAACTTTGCTCTGCATTGCTCAGTCTTTGGCGCTACTAGTCTCTGCAACTGTCACTCCGGCACTCCTCTGCATCAAATGACACTGGTCCATCCTACTACTACTGATTTGAGCTCTCGTAGCAATGTATTGATCCGAGAGGTGGGCTCCTCAAGGATCTTGCCCATTTGCATACCTTTCGAACTACAACCCTAAATCAATCCACCTCCCTCTTGGAGGTATCTCGGATGTCATGGCAAACTCATCCTCCTTGATCTTTGTGGCTGCAACTTTCAGATCATGCTTATGATCTCTTTCCTTCTTCTTGAGAGGACACTGTGTTGCGTAGTGACCCATTCACCACACCTGAAGCATTTGATCTTTGAAACGCCCTTCTTCCATTTCCACTGCTCTTGCTGCCCCTTAGATGTGAGGGCTGCATTCTCTTCCTCCTCCTTGGGCTTCAACCCACTGTTGCTATTTCTGTCAAGTTTACACGTGACCAAGTCCCTCCTCAGCTCCTCTTGTTTAAGAGCTGCCCACATCTCATCCTAGTTTGCAAAGTCGCCCTGCCCAGGATGCTCTGGACATAGACTTGCCACTCCTATGAGCTGAATTGAGGGCCAGTCTAACCATCTTAGATCATTGAGGTGTTGACCCCACAGCTGTCAACTCACCCCGGGTCCCCTAAAGCTTCGTGAGGAACGAATCAATGCATTCCCCCTTTTGCATCTGCGTAGAGCTCATCTTCTGGTCCAAGTACATCTTCCGCTGCTCAGAAGATCCTTGATAGAGCATCGACAATGCATTCTACATCTCTTTGGCAGCATTTATGCCAGCTATGTGACAGACTATATGATTCTTCACTCCATCGAGGATCATCCTTTTTGTCTTCGCCATTTCTCCCTTGTACTTCTTGAGCTGATCTGAATCTGTGGGCTCAACTACCACGTTGTCGACCTAGACTTTGAGAAAATGCTCATCCAGAAAGCACGACATCCTTGCCTTCTAGATTACATAGCTGGATGCCCCATCCAACCTGTCCTGATCTCTCAGTTCACTGGTTACCATCTTTGCCAATCGAAAAAGTCGAATAGCGTTGTCTCTCCTCTTTGCAGCACTAGACTTGCCTACGGACTCCCCTCTAGAGCTTGTAGATCTGCCGCTCTCTGCTGCTGCTCAGCGAGTATGAAGTCAGACTCTTTGGCTGGAAGTCCTCTGAGGAAGAATTCCCTCAACTGTGTCTCTCTCTTCCCTCTGACGTCTTTCTGCCCAGCAATTGCCTGCAGAAAACTATGTGCCACTAGAAAAACCTCTTTGTTGAAGCTTCTGCTGTGCTGCTCCCTCTGTCGTTGACAAATCTCAATTTGACAATCTTACATCTCTGTCGACTCACTCAGAGAGAGATTTACCGCGAAAATCTTGCCCTACTAGCCTGACTGCACAAACCTTTTGGGGATTGGAATTGTTGCCTCTAAAGGAATTTCGAATTCCCTTCTTCCTTCAATGTCGGGTCTTCCGGCTTTGTTCTTCTTGCTTCACTTGCACCTCTGATACCATGTGAAAATTCCTAAACCCGAAATCCCTACTGCAGCAAACTGATGTTACTTCTCCTACTTGTTAATCCATACAAGTTATTTACTGTGTTCTACGGTAAATATTGAAGTAAATACAATTGCAACATTCACTTTATAAAAATAATATGGTGAAATAAGAAACTGAACAGGAAAAAGATACAACATAATGAGATAGTTATTTTTGGACAAATGTCCCCGGAAAAACCCAATGTGGGAAAACTGGTGCAGCAACTCTAAGGGTTTTATTATTATGCAGTAGTAATTTCTAAATACAACTTCTAGATGCCTTCCCGACAATCTAGTTACCGAGAATATCACTGACAGAGAGATCTGTGAGATTACCTCACACTATCACTGGAAATCCTGGTTGATCCAGCCCCTGATGACTGCCCCTGGCTGCCTCTGAGCTGCCTTTGCGTCAGCCCAACGTCAATCCTATAGTTGATTGATTTGCTGCTGAGGAACTTCGATTTTTGCCTCCCGGTCTCACACCCCATCTCCCAACTTCTGAAATTGAACCCTCTAGCAAATTTTCGGACTTCCTCTCAGCTTTTGCGTTGCCTCTGCGTCAGCCTACACTACCTCTGCGTGGGCCTGCGTAGTTCTGCGTCTGCTCCTCTAGCTCTGCGCTGCCACTAATGGATCTCCCTCTGCCTTCTCTATTGAGTATTCTCCGACCGAGAAAGATTTCCCTTCAGATACTATCCCTGCCCCTCACGGCAAAAGCTCACTTCGAATTTCTCACCGGCAGCTGCTCTGCTTCCGAAATTCGATCCTCTGAACTCTCTGTGTGTGTTCTCCAAGTGCCCATCAAGCCTTCTTTTATAATCTTCTCGATGATCAATCAATGGCCCAAATTAAATTCTAATCAATGGCTAGGATCATATTGACTTGATATCCGAATTCTTCTAGAAGTTTCACCCACAATTTAGATTAATACCCATTAATTATTTTAATTTCCTAAGATTAGAGGTAGAGTCCCATTAAAAATAATTAATTATTTTAATAAAACTGTCTCCGGGTGGAATTTACCAAAACTATTTTTGGGTATTGGAGAATGCATGTGTCTAAGCCTCCCTGCAAAATTTGAGACTTAGAGCACATCCAATGCTACCGAAAATTAACAATATATATATATATGTATATATGTATATATATATACAGAAGTGAAGCATCTCGGAAGCATCTACTATATATATATATATATATATATATATATATATATATATACATATATATATATATATATATATATATATATATGTATATATATATATATATATATATATATAGTAGATGCTTCCGAGATGCTTCACTTCCTAGATTTTTGGGAAATGATGCTTCTGCGTCCCTGCTTCCAAAAAATGTCTTCGCTTCGTGCAACATTGGTCTTGAGGCATGTACGAAATGCGATGCTTGCCAAAGGAATAAAGGGGAACAGACTCATCTGGCGGGACTTTTGCAGCCTCTTCCTATTCCCGAGCAGAAATGGGAGAGTATATCGATGGATTTTATCATTGGGTTGCCAGTGGTTCAGGGGCGAGATTGCATTTTTGTAGTGGTGGATTGGTTGATGAAGTTTGCTCATTTCTTTGCTATTCTGGCCAAGTACTCAACTTCTTAGGTAGTCTAATTGTTTTTCATGGAGTTCAGGCTACATGGGCTGCCCAAGACTATTTTTAGCGACAGGGACAGTAGATTCATGGGTGGATTATGGCAGGAGTTGTTTCGTCTCGTGGGCACCGATCTTACACCTAGTATGAGTTACCATCCTTAGACAAATGACTAAACAAAGATCGTAAACAAGTGGTTGGAGGGCTACTTGCGCAATTATGTGACCAGGCCACAGAGAGCGTGGGTGAAGTCGCTGTACCTCGGGGAGTATTGCTACAACACCATGTACCATATGTCGATAGGTATGACACTCTTTTGAGCTCTTTATGGTTATGATGCGCTAACCTTTTTTGGTGTGATATTTGGAGACAACTGGGCCTTAGGGGTAAAGGATTGGATACAAGAGAGCCAAGATATCCTTAGAGCTCTCAAGGATAATATGCAGACTGCCCAAAACTAGAAGAAGTTATATGCAGACATGGGGAAGGTCAAATTCTTAGCCTTCCGAGAGAGACTTGGGGTCATGGAAGGACCCTACCATGAGGGTCTCACTTGAGTTTGACATTGAGCTCTGAGAGATCCTGGAGGCTTGGGGTACTTCTTGGAACAATGAGTGACCATAGGGTGAGTGTTTCACCTTCCCCTATAGGTGCACTATGTATAGGGTGAGTGGTTCACCTTCCCCTATAGGTGCACTGTGTATAGGGTGAGTGGTTCACCTTCCCCTACGATTGATGACGTGTGTAGGGTGAGTGGTTCACCTTCCCCTGCGGTCGATGATATATGCATAAGATGAGTGGGTCACCTTCTCCTATGGCATATGAGCAGGATGAGTGGTTCACCTTCTCTTGCAGATGCCCCAACATACATCCTACCCATAGTCCGAGACTCATGGGAAGTACCTCTCATCTTGCCAATGAGTTGGGAAGAGTGGATAGGGAACATAGCACTGTAGATGGACACATCGTGTACTGTCATATTCCCTATTTATAGGATGCATGGTGTTCAACAACTTGATCTAGGATCAAGTCTGAATGGGGTTCTACCCTTGGACTAACTTTTGCCAGTCGAGAGTGGTAAGGTCTTGGGACTCACTCTCAACCGATTCTTCTTCATTATCTATATCAGTGTTCAACGTAGTTGAGTATATATACATATATATATATATATATATATATATATATATATATATGTATATATATATATATAGTAGATGCTTCCGAGATGCTTCACTTCCTAGATTTTTGGGAAATGATGCTTCTGCGTCCCTGCTTCCAAAAAATGTCTTCGCTTCGTGCAACATTGGTCTTGAGGCATGTACGAAATGCGATGCTTGCCAAAGGAATAAAGGGGAACAGACTCATCTGGCGGGACTTTTGCAGCCTCTTCCTATTCCCGAGCAGAAATGGGAGAGTATATCGATGGATTTTATCATTGGGTTGCCAGTGGTTCAGGGGCGAGATTGCATTTTTGTAGTGGTGGATTGGTTGATGAAGTTTGCTCATTTCTTTGCTATTCTGGCCAAGTACTCAACTTCTTAGGTAGTCTAATTGTTTTTCATGGAGTTCAGGCTACATGGGCTGCCCAAGACTATTTTTAGCGACAGGGACAGTAGATTCATGGGTGGATTATGGCAGGAGTTGTTTCGTCTCGTGGGCACCGATCTTACACCTAGTATGAGTTACCATCTTTAGACAAATGACTAAACAAAGATCGTAAACAAGTGGTTGGAGGGCTACTTGCGCAATTATGTGACCAGGCCACAGAGAGCGTGGGTGAAGTCGCTGTACCTCGGGGAGTATTGCTACAACACCATGTACCATATGTCGATAGGTATGACACTCTTTTGAGCTCTTTATGGTTATGATGCGCTAACCTTTTTTGGTGTGATATTTGGAGACAACTGGGCCTTAGGGGTAAAGGATTGGATACAAGAGAGCCAAGATATCCTTAGAGCTCTCAAGGATAATATGCAGACTGCCCAAAACTAGAAGAAGTTATATGCAGACATGGGGAAGGTCAAATTCTTAGCCTTCCGAGAGAGACTTGGGGTCATGGAAGGACCCTACCATGAGGGTCTCACTTGAGTTTGACATTGAGCTCTGAGAGATCCTGGAGGCTTGGGGTACTTCTTGGAACAATGAGTGACCATAGGGTGAGTGTTTCACCTTCCCCTATAGGTGCACTATGTATAGGGTGAGTGGTTCACCTTCCCCTATAGGTGCACTGTGTATAGGGTGAGTGGTTCACCTTCCCCTACGATTGATGACGTGTGTAGGGTGAGTGGTTCACCTTCCCCTGCGGTCGATGATATATGCATAAGATGAGTGGGTCACCTTCTCCTATGGCATATGAGCAGGATGAGTGGTTCACCTTCTCTTGCAGATGCCCCAACATACATCCTACCCATAGTCCGAGACTCATGGGAAGTACCTCTCATCTTGCCAATGAGTTGGGAAGAGTGGATAGGGAACATAGCACTGTAGATGGACACATCGTGTACTGTCATATTCCCTATTTATAGGATGCATGGTGTTCAACAACTTGATCTAGGATCAAGTCTGAATGGGGTTCTACCCTTGGACTAACTTTTGCCAGTCGAGAGTGGTAAGGTCTTGGGACTCACTCTCAACCGATTCTTCTTCATTATCTATATCAGTGTTCAACGTAGTTGAGTATATATACATATATATATATATATATATATATATATATATATATATGTATATATATATAGTAGATGCTTCCGAGATGCTTCACTTCCTAGATTTTTGGGAAATGATGCTTCTGCGTCCCTGCTTCCAAAAAATGTCTTCGCTTCGTGCAACATTGGTCTTGAGGCATGTACGAAATGCGATGCTTGCCAAAGGAATAAAGGGGAACAGACTCATCTGGCGGGACTTTTGCAGCCTCTTCCTATTCCCGAGCAGAAATGGGAGAGTATATCGATGGATTTTATCATTGGGTTGCCAGTGGTTCAGGGGCGAGATTGCATTTTTGTAGTGGTGGATTGGTTGATGAAGTTTGCTCATTTCTTTGCTATTCTGGCCAAGTACTCAACTTCTTAGGTAGTCTAATTGTTTTTCATGGAGTTCAGGCTACATGGGCTGCCCAAGACTATTTTTAGCGACAGGGACAGTAGATTCATGGGTGGATTATGGCAGGAGTTGTTTCGTCTCGTGGGCACCGATCTTACACCTAGTATGAGTTACCATCTTTAGACAAATGACTAAACAAAGATCGTAAACAAGTGGTTGGAGGGCTACTTGCGCAATTATGTGACCAGGCCACAGAGAGCGTGGGTGAAGTCGCTGTACCTCGGGGAGTATTGCTACAACACCATGTACCATATGTCGATAGGTATGACACTCTTTTGAGCTCTTTATGGTTATGATGCGCTAACCTTTTTTGGTGTGATATTTGGAGACAACTGGGCCTTAGGGGTAAAGGATTGGATACAAGAGAGCCAAGATATCCTTAGAGCTCTCAAGGATAATATGCAGACTGCCCAAAACTAGAAGAAGTTATATGCAGACATGGGGAAGGTCAAATTCTTAGCCTTCCGAGAGAGACTTGGGGTCATGGAAGGACCCTACCATGAGGGTCTCACTTGAGTTTGACATTGAGCTCTGAGAGATCCTGGAGGCTTGGGGTACTTCTTGGAACAATGAGTGACCATAGGGTGAGTGTTTCACCTTCCCCTATAGGTGCACTATGTATAGGGTGAGTGGTTCACCTTCCCCTATAGGTGCACTGTGTATAGGGTGAGTGGTTCACCTTCCCCTACGATTGATGACGTGTGTAGGGTGAGTGGTTCACCTTCCCCTGCGGTCGATGATATATGCATAAGATGAGTGGGTCACCTTCTCCTATGGCATATGAGCAGGATGAGTGGTTCACCTTCTCTTGCAGATGCCCCAACATACATCCTACCCATAGTCCGAGACTCATGGGAAGTACCTCTCATCTTGCCAATGAGTTGGGAAGAGTGGATAGGGAACATAGCACTGTAGATGGACACATCGTGTACTGTCATATTCCCTATTTATAGGATGCATGGTGTTCAACAACTTGATCTAGGATCAAGTCTGAATGGGGTTCTACCCTTGGACTAACTTTTGCCAGTCGAGAGTGGTAAGGTCTTGGGACTCACTCTCAACCGATTCTTCTTCATTATCTATATCAGTGTTCAACGTAGTTGAGACAAGATGCAAAGATGGTAAATGGTGATAGGATGGCATGATGGATGGATTGGCAGGTGGAATTCTCCCTAGTTGAGACGGAGTGTTAAAATTGACAACTAGGGCCAAATTCCACTTTGGATAGCTCATTTGATAGAGATGATGATTGCATTGAATTCCTCTTTTCGAGAGGACCAAAATCGACCTAAAGATCAGCAAATTTGGACAAGCATAAATCTGTTTTTGAATTTATGCCTGTTGTCGCGCGGATTGACACGACAACGCTCGGATCGGGGGCTGTCACTCTGATCCCCGATCCCTCCGTTTAAGCCTATCTCCTACTGGCTAAGGGGGGTAGTCCCTGGGAAAAGATTGAGGCCAACTGCCAGGCAGTTGGTCTGGGAGAGATAGATGCACTATAATGATTTTATTAAATTGATAGATCAGTGCCTTAAGAGATTTGGTGCTTAAATGATTACTACTGGACGATATAAAAATATGAACCACAGGCAGCAATCACTTACATCAAATAAAGAGAACAATGCTTTAAATATCCAGTAAAACACAATGTTCATCAAGTGACGATATCCAGCAACTTAAAAGAAATAAATCGCTTCAAACAGCAGAGAAACCAGATATCTGCTTTGTATTCAGATCTCAGCACGAAAGATATATAATGACAAGCAACTGAAGGTGATAAAGGCAAAATAATTTTCCACAATTTTTTTTTTTTTTTTTTTTTTTTTAGGGCGGAAATTTAAAATCTAAAATACATCAAACCCTAAAAAATAAAAATCTATTTTTTATTTATTTATTTATTTTTTTTAAATTAAAAATCTAAAAAAAAAAAAATTAAAATTAAAATTAAAATTTTAAAACTAAATAAAAAAAAAAAAAAAAAATAGATTTTTATTTTTTAGGGTTTGATGTATTTTAGATTTTAAATTTCCGCCCTAAAAAAAAAAAAAAAAAAAAAATTTGTGGAAAATTATTTTGCCTTTATCACCTTCAGTTGCTTGTCATTATATATCTTTCGTGCTGAGATCTGAATACAAAGCAGATATCTGGTTTCTCTGCTGTTTGAAGCGATTTATTTCTTTTAAGTTGCTGGATATCGTCACTTGATGAACATTGTGTTTTACTGGATATTTAAAGCATTGTTCTCTTTATTTGATGTAAGTGATTGCTGCCTGTGGTTCATATTTTTATATCGTCCAGTAGTAATCATTTAAGCACCAAATCTCTTAAGGCACTGATCTATCAATTTAATAAAATCATTATAGTGCATCTATCTCTCCCAGACCAACTGCCTGGTAGTTGGCCTCAATCTTTTCCCAGGGACTACCCCCCTTAGCCAGTAGGAGATAGGCTTAAACGGAGGGATCGGGGATCAGAGTGACAGCCCCCGATCCGAGCGTTGTCGTGTCAATCCGCGCGACAACATTTTTTGGCGCCGTTGCCGGGGATAGAGTTTTTCTGTCCTTGGTTCTTGCTTTGCAAGCTTTCCTGTGCTTAACTTCTTGTTCAAGTGGCGACTCCACTTCCTATATTATCTGCAAGAGTGTACACTAGAAGACATCCGAGCAGTCTGTGCAATCCTACTCCTGATCCTGAAAAGGTTTATAGGGTGCGATCACACAAACTCGCTTCTCGTACACTTCTTGGAAATCTTGGACAAGAAGCCCTCTCCGATATTCATTTGCTCTTTAAAGGTCAAGTTAAGCGCAGCACCATGAGTCTGTTTGCCCCTTGTAATTTTTCTAACATTCCTGGAGCCCCCAATGATATTCCATCTGTTGGGATAGACAAATTGCCTAGCTTTCATGGAGATAATGCCATTACTGTTAATTCCCATTTACGAGATTTCAACATATGGATGGCTAAGTATGCTAGATCTCCTGATTTTGATCATGAAGATGTCAGGATGACCCTTTTTGTCTTGACTCTAGGAGGTGATGCTCATGACTGGTATACAGAAAAACCTCCTAATACTTTTGACTCTCTACAATCACTCATTACTGCATTTAGAGAAAAATTTGGAGATAAGAGAGAGGGAAGACATCTTGTAAGAGCTCTTACTCTGATGAAAAAGAGAGAAGACGAAACTGTTGAAGAATTTAACAGAAGGTTTAATGGTATTATTAGAGAATTACCTCAAGACTATAAACCTTCAGATAAAACTCTCCAAGATTTTTATATCGATGCCTTTGGTCCCGAACCATCTTATGAGTTAAGGCATGCTAAACTTACTGATTATCGTGATTGCCAAGCCTTAGCTGTAGAACTTGAAAAGGACAAGGCAGCGTCTGGGAAATCTGAAATCCCAGGTTTTGATAGGGCTGCTACGAAACTAAAGGAACCTAAGGGAAAAGCAGTCCAAGAGCCTGAAAATGAACTTGTTCTCAAATTGCTTCAGAAAATTGAAACCATGGAAATCAATCATAATAAGGAGATAAACACTTTGCAGAATAGGTTAATTCAAATGGAAAGAGCGCAACCGCAAAATTTTCAGCCTCGAAATAATAATAACAGAAATAGTAACTGGCAAAGAAAGGGTCAAACTAGTGAGCAGAGGCCCCCTAATCCGCTTACCAATCTGGTGGATGATGCTCCTCCCTACTGTCGTGCTTGTGCTGATTTTCACGAAGAATCCTCTTGTCCCGTTATCAAAAGACTTTTCGATAATGGAATGTTTGGGACAGGTGAGCAAATAAACGTGGTAGGGAGCAAGTTTCCTTTGCCCATGAATGATTGGATAGAGGTTAAGGAAAGGAGCTATGATGTTGTGAATCCTCAATCCGCTTTTAGCATAAATAACCTTGAAGACGAAGATGACATTTTGGCTAGGTTATATGGTGAGAAACCTTCTCCTGAGAAAATTCTGGAAATTGCTAGAGATAAGGGTTTAACATACCAGAGAAGGGATAAAGATCAGAGCGGAAATCAAATTCCTCCTCGAACTTTAAGCCCTGGTATAAACTCTGGAATAGATGTCGATTTGGGGAATTGGTTTAATAATGCTAAAATCTGGGTTCCCGTGTCTGAGATCGCTAAAATCCCTTCCCAAAGGGACAAGTTACTAAAAGCAATTCAGGGTCCTCAAGTCAACGCTTCTCAGCAGAAGATTCGTGAGGTTGACTATCATGATGCTCCTATTTATCTGCAAAGCGTAGATGCTGATAACAAGGATCATCAACCCTTCTTTATCACCTTATTAGTCAATGGGTATAAATTGAATAACTGTATGTTGGATTCAGGCGCATCTGCTTGTGTTATGACTAAAAGGGTTATGGAACAGCTTAACTTAAGAGTTTCCAGACCCTACTATAATATATGTGCCATGGATTCTAAGAAGATCGAGGTACATGGTTTAATCAAGGATTTGCAAGTTCATCTTTCGGTCTACCCAGACATCATGGTTGTTATGGATATTGTTGTCGTTGATGTACCTGATGCTTGGGGTATGCTGTTATCTAGGAAGTGGGCCTCTGATCTAGGGGGAAGCATTCAGATGAATTGGTCATATGCTATGATTCCTTCTCCTAGCGGTGACGGTTTTGTTAGACTAAATAGAGAGCCTGAGAGGAAATTTCATGTTGAAAATCCTAAAAAGCCTCATAACGAGATAATTAAAGAAAAATCTGACATCGGGAACTATGCTATCATGTCCAATTTCATAATTCCTCCCGATGATGAGATTAAAGATCTTAAGGATGAAGTCTGGTATATGTATTTCGATGGTGCGTTCTCTAGTCATGGTAAGGGTGCTGGGATTGTGCTTAAGTCTCCCCTTGGTCACGTATTCAAGTTTGCCTATCGTCTAGAATTTGAAGCAACCAACAATGTCGCTGAGTATGAAGCCATATTGTTGGGCCTTCAATTGGCCAAAGCTTTGAAGATTAAATTGCTTAACATAAAGGGGGATTCCGATCTGGTTATCATGCAGCTTAAGAACAAATTCACATGTAGAAATCAGAGATTAAGAAACTATCGAAATGCTGTGTGGGATACTATGGAGCACTTCGATGCCCTTAACCTTGAAGCAATTCCTAGAGAGCTAAATAGTTCGGCAGATGAACTTGCCGTAGCTGCTAGCACTTTCCAGTTGTCTGATGAGTTAATCAACGATAAAATTAAAATGGAGGTAATATTCAGACCATCTGTCCCAGACAACTCAGAGCATTGGCAAGTTTTTAATGATGAAAAGCAAGTCGTTCGTTTTCTCAATAGTTTAGACGAGTTTGAGGATTTCCGGCTAGTTTCTGGCGAGGATGGGTCTTTAGATCAAGGACATATCATAAATCCCACTCCTAGAAATGTAGTTGCCTTAGAGCAATATTTTGATCGGCATGATGCCACGAAGCTGAGAGAAGAAGACAAGTTGGACCCAGGCGAGTACCTTGAAGTTAGCATTGGTACTTTTGAAAGTCCGAAAATGGTTAAAATCGGTAAAGGTACTAGTCTGGAGGAAAGGAAAAAGTTAATTGGTTTACTTCGTGAATATCGAGATGTTTTGGCTTTTTCCTATGATGAGTTGAAGGGCTACAGGGAAGATATTATGGAGCATACTATTCCCTTAAAGGACGAAAATGCTAAACCTTTTCGGCAGAAACTTAGGCAGATTAATCCTAAGTTAGCCCCCCTGGTCCAAAAAGAACTTGCGAAGATGCTTGCAACAGGAATCATCGCTCAAACTAGGCATTCGACATGGTGTTCGAATTTGGTGATTGTCAGGAAGAAGAATGGTACAATAAGACTTTGTGTCGATTTTAGAAACCTTAATCTAGCGTGCAAGAAGGATAATTACCCTTTGCCAAAAATGGAAACTTTGTTGCAAAGAGTAACTGGGTCTGGAATGATGTCATTGCTAGACGGTTTTTCTGGGTATAATCAAGTTTGGGTTAAAAAGGAAGATCGACACAAGACCACGTTCACAACACCATGGGGCACTTTTGAATACATCAGAATGCCATTTGGGTTAACAAACGCTGGAGCTACTTTCCAGAGGGCCATGGACTATGCCTTCAAAGGGTTGATCGGGAAAATTATCGAAATATATCAAGATGATCTTACTGTTTTCTCTAAAGATGGTATCAGTCATATAGATCATCTTAGGCAAGTTTTCGATAGATGTAGAGAATATGGAATTTCTTTGAATCCGGCTAAATCTGTCTTTGGGGTAACTGAAGGGAAACTTCTGGGTCATATCATCTCTAAGGAAGGAGTCAGGGTCGATCCTGAACGAGTTGAAGCAATTCAAAAGATTCCTCTCCCGCATAACCTCAAGTCCCTTCAGTCTTTCCTTGGAAAGATAAATTTTATTAGAAGATTTATCCCGAATTATGCGGAAATAGCTAAGCCCATTCAAAGTCTTCTGAAGAAGGATGTGAAATTTGTCTGGCAAGAAGAGGGCAAAAGGGCTTTCCAAGAAATCAAGTCTGCTATCGCGAAGGCTCCTGTCCTTGTTAGTCCTGATTACTCCAAAGATTTCATGATTTTTTCTTTCGCTTCTGAGGATACCATTGCCGGTGTCTTACTTCAAAAGAATAGAGAGGGTCACGAGCAGCCTATCGCTTTCATGAGTAGAGCACTTCAAAACTCCGAATTGAAGTACAATACCATGGAAAAGCAGGCTTATGCCCTAGTCAAGTCTCTTAAGCATTTTAAAACTTATGTGGGTTATTCTAAGATCATCGCTTTCGTCCCACATTCTGCTGTTAAAGACATATTAACTCAAACTGATTGCTTAGGGACTCGTGCTAGGTGGGTTACTAAGATACAGGAGTATGATTTAGAGATTAGACCCACTAAGCTGATCAAAGGCCAAGGTTTAGCTCAAATGTTAGCTGAAAGTAATGAAAAGACTCTTGGTCTGTTTTGCCTTGACGATCTAACTTCACCAGAATTGAGAAAATTAGCAGAGCATGAATGGTATAAGGACATAGTTTACTACTTGACAAATCTTGCGTGTCCTAACCATTTAGTCGCTCATAAGAGAAGGGCTCTTAGACTAAAGGCCACTAAGTATTGCCTTATGAAGGATGGCCTTGGATGGAGAAATCCTGAGGGCATAGTGCTTAGGTGTGTTGACGATATGGAGTCCAAAAGATTAATCTCCGAATTTCATTCAGGATTTTGTGGTGGTCATTATGCCGCTAGAACTACTGCCCACAAAATCCTGAGAGCTGGCTATTATTGGCCTTCGATTTTTTCTGATGTGCACAAGTATGTTAGAATGTGTCAAGCCTGTCAACTGTTCACTGGGAAACAGAAGCTTGCTGCCCTTCCTCTACAACCTGTTATTGTAGAGGCACCTTTTCAGCATTGGGGTCTGGACTTCATAGGGAAGTTCCATGAAAATTCTAGCAATGGCTACTCTTGGATTTTGACTGCTACTGATTATTTCACTAAATGGGTCGAAGCCATTCCTGCTAAGAATGCCACTGAAAAGGTGATTATGGATTTCATTGAGAATAATATCATTACTAGATTTGGTGTCCCCGCTAAGATCACTACTGACAATGCCAAGGCTTTCAGTTCTTCAGAGTTTACATCTTTTTGTTTCAAATATGGCATTGTCTTATCTCATTCGTCGAATTACTATCCTCAGGGTAATGGTTTGGCTGAATCAAGTAATAAAAATCTCATAACCATTATCAAGAAAATAGTAGGAGATAACAAGAAGTCTTGGGACAGCAAAATCAAGTATGCTTTGTGGGCAGACAGAATTACTAAGAAGAAATCTACTGGTAAATCTCCCTTTGAATTGGTTTATGGCTTGGATGTTACCTTACCTGTGCACCTAAAATTGCCAGCCTATCAGCTTCTCCAAAATTTTTCCACTGATAAAGATGTTGTTCAGAATAGGATAGATCAGATTGTGGAATTAGATGAGACTCGTCGGACAGCTTTTGAAAATATATGCAAAAATCAATCTAATATTAAGAAAAGCTTTGATAAATGCTCTAGATCTAGATCTTTGCAGGTTGGAGATATGGTTTTACTTTGGGATCGCAAAAATGAAAAACCAGGAAAGCATAAAAAGTTTGACAGCTTGTGGTTGGGACCGTACATCATTAGAGACATAGCTGGACCAAACTCATTCCACTTGAGCAGATTGGATGGTGAGCCACTTCATCTACCAGCGAACGGCCAAATGCTCAAGCTGTTCTTCAGAGATGATATCTGATGCCATGGGGCATCTTTTGTATTGTATTTCTATCCCTACTCCTTGTCTTTTCAGCATTTCATTTTTGTTTTTAGGATTAGATCTACTTTTCATGTTATTAGTTAGTCAATAAATGAAGAGCTTTTATCTTTCCTGTACTTAATGCATATGATGATTTGGGAATGGACGCTACTTATTTTTATTTGTGTGTTGTATGGATGCAGATTCTGGATTCTCACATTCCTACCAGTGCAGCAACGTGTCCCCAAGTAGAGCCAGATGTTGACCACTACTGGTCAACTACCCATGCAGTACACCTCCTTTCTGTTGGCAGAGAAGGGTAGCTCCTGAGCGACATGTCCGTGCCAGCCTACAGTCATCGACAGCGTGATCTTTCCTGTTGTAAACCCAGTCTGCATGTTTAAATTGTAAATAATCTAAGCAGATCAGAGTCATGTATGTAAAGTTGCCTAGGTGGACCTAACTTTCTAATGACGATCTGCGTCCCGGGAGGTTTTTAGTCTCACCGATCCATGGATCGGCAGAGTTTTCCTTCAAACCCGACCCCAAAGCCGGGATGCATTTCGTTATTAGGACTTTAGGAGAATCCTAGCGTGTTACTCTGCTAGATTATAGTTGTGTCGCAGATCTGGGTGGTCTACGAGGGTCTATGTTAAAGTGGGTTCGTCCCCTTAAGATGTAAATTGTAAAAGTCATGATGTAATGTGTCTTGAGGGTTGAGAAATGTTTAAATCCCCTCGTGAGTCCTAGGTCCTAGGGGATGTTTCCAACGGTTTGGTTCAAATGATCCATTTAGAAAATAAATAAGGGGATGTTTCCAACGGTTTGGTTCAAATGATCCATTTAGAAAATAAATAAAATATTAAAATAAAATTAAAAAAAAAAAAAAAATATATATATATAAAAAAAAAAATAAAAAATAAAAAATAATAAAAAATTCATAAAACAAAGCAAAAACCCTAAATAATAAAATAATAATATTTTTGTGAACACATGCAAAATACTTTTTTTTAATAAAATCGACGGATGAGATCAAGAGATGTCTTGATCCTCATCAACGGTCGAGATCAGTTCTACATGGATCACCCAAAACTAGCCGTTGGGATCATTTCCTTCTTATACGGTCTTAGGGGGTCATTTTACAGGTTTATCTGAACTGTGAGTCTGTACTGAAAGCTCTTCTTGTAAACTGATTTCTGATTAATAAAAAGACTTTGGGGTTCAAACTGGCTGGTGTTACTCTCTGGAATTGCTGTGAGGTGTTTTTTTTTCTGCATATTTCAGTTTTCAATAGTTAAAATAGCTGATTTTTTTCAGAGCATTGTGAGTACAGGTATCTTGCTCAGGTGCTAGGGTCTGAATGCTGTAGGGTTTCTGGAAAATGGCAGGTATCTCCATTTTCTCTTGAAATCTAGCAGCATTTCTTGCCCTCTTTTGCTGATGCTTGCTTGAGATGTGCAGGAAACTTTTAGGTGAAGGTTATTTGTGGGCGTTTGGGGAAGTTCTGGGCTGAACCAGCCGACTCCCACAAGCTGTTCTGTGCAGAGCCCAGCTGTTTGTGCCCTGGGTTAATCTTTTAGGGTTTATTTCCTGTTTTACACGAGGGATTTTCTTTATTTCACAGTAAAGTTCAAATGTTTGATATCTTGAAAATGTTACTGCAGCTATTGTCAAATCTAGCTGTACCAGAGCTGTAATTTTTTGTGACTTTGTGTGAATTTTGGAGGGTTTTACTGCAAAATTTTGTATATCTCCCAGATTTTGTTCTCTTCTTGCAGCTTACAGTTAAAGTCAGGAAAAGGGGCTGTTTACCCACGCGTCTCAACAACTGCTATTGACATCGATCACTGCATATCTGTATACATTCTGACGTGTGAGCTTCAGAAAACACTTAAAAGAAACGCAGGGGATCTTCAGGTGACATAATTTCTTCAAGTCATTATATGCCATCATCTCCAGGTAACCTCGAAATCAACCTCGAAATCTTTCAAAGTTGCCCAAGTAAAATCGTTTCCATTCTTTCACGCAGGTAGA
The DNA here is from genome assembly GCA_031772625.1 of Pinus tabuliformis. Lineage (NCBI taxonomy): Eukaryota > Viridiplantae > Streptophyta > Pinopsida > Pinales > Pinaceae > Pinus > Pinus tabuliformis. The sequence continues at coordinate 291,259,888 of CM062817.1, forward strand.
ACATGAAAATTGAATTTCGTTTGGGCATACGTGTCGCATCTTTTTGACTGTGTGCTTTCTTTTTCCTGCATCTGAATTTTCTGATGAAGCCGTCTGTGGATTTCCCTTAAGACCTTTGCGTGGGCATTATTTTTTATTGCAGTTCTGATCTGTAGCGTATCTAGACAGCAGCAAAGAGCGTTTCTGAGCGTCCTTTTTTTTTGCGTCTAACATCTTGGACGAGGCTGTCTGCGTGATTCTTTTCAGGCTATTCGCGTGGGTATTGTTATCAACTGCAAATTCGAATGCGTTTTGAGTGTTTTGGGCGTAGGCATAGTTTTCTTCTTCTTCCGCGTGCGTGTAAGTTTCCAAAGCCGTCAAGCTCCAGTCAGCCAGGTTACGTATCTCCTCCGGTGGCTGAATATCATTGCGTCTGTCCAGGTAAGCATCAGAACCCCTGCACCTCCATCGAGCCTTGTCTTCGTTCAACCTGCATAGATAAACAAAGAATTTCCTTTGCGGCTTGTTGTTTCATCTGAATGCATTAGCTTGGGTCACGTTTTGCTTGGTTGGGATACGATTCTGGTTTACGCTCTCAGCGTTTCTGCTGCCTCCATCATCGTGAGTCTGCCCGCAGCCGTTTTCGTGAGACCCTCTCTCAAATTCGCTGTATGGTCATAGATTTAGGTTTTGATATTTTAACACATGAAAACAAAAATACGTTTTGTTGTTTATCGTTTTTTTAGTCTAGCGTCAGTCATATTTTTTTTGTTTTATTTTTGTTAAATTTAGATTTTAATTTGTTACCTTAGGTATAGTTTAAATTTAAAAAAAAATTTCATTTTCAAATAAAAAAAAAAAAAGAGGGAAAGCAAGAAAAGAGGGGATTCATTTATAATTTTTTTTTGTGTAGGCATAGTCTTATATAGTTTAGTTTAGGATTTAATTTAGTTTTAAAATTTTAATTTTAATTTTAATTTTTTTTTTTAGATTTTTAATTTAAAAAAAAAAAAAAAATAAATAAATAAATAAAAAAAAAAATAGATTTTTATTTTTTAGGGTTTGATGTATTTTAGATTTTAAATTTCCGCCCTAAAAAAAAAAAAAAAAAAAAAAAAAATTTGTGGAAAATTATTTTGCCTTTATCACCTTCAGTTGCTTGTCATTATATATCTTTCGTGCTGAGATCTGAATACAAAGCAGATATCTGGTTTCTCTGCTGTTTGAAGCGATTTATTTCTTTTAAGTTGCTGGATATCGTCACTTGATGAACATTGTGTTTTACTGGATATTTAAAGCATTGTTCTCTTTATTTGATGTAAGTGATTGCTGCCTGTGGTTCATATTTTTATATCGTCCAGTAGTAATCATTTAAGCACCAAATCTCTTAAGGCACTGATCTATCAATTTAATAAAATCATTATAGTGCATCTATCTCTCCCAGACCAACTGCCTGGCAGTTGGCCTCAATCTTTTCCCAGGGACTACCCCCCTTAGCCAGTAGGAGATAGGCTTAAACGGAGGGATCGGGGATCAGAGTGACAGCCCCCGATCCGAGCGTTGTCGTGTCAATCCGCGCGACAACAATGCCCACACGTGTAAATTGTCAAGGTCAGCCACATCATCATGCAGGGTCATGAAGCCTAATGTGTGGTAGAATGTAACTAGGTTTGGTCTTCATAATGACTTGAATTTATGAATTTATGTAATGAAGAAGGCAAATAATAAAATGTATTTTGTAATACTTGCATCATGGGTTTCATGAGCAAGGAGTTTTTATTATAGGTCAAAGACTTTCTTGATGTCTTTAGGGGTTTGTCATGTTGTCATTAGAGTCATGTATACGAAGTACTGTTACACTTGTAAAGAAGTCAAAGTGCCTATGTAAAAGTCCTCCAATCTAGACAAGCACATTCATCCAATGTCGGCTTCAATATATATATATGATGAAGACTTCATGTTGGCTTCGAATGGAGACACACCTTTAGATAAATATCGGCCTCAATATAAATATATCTACATAAGTGACATGTCGGCTTGCTTTTGAGACACGTCGATTATCAAAGGACAAGTCGGCTTAAATATAGGCACCAACCACTATATAAAAGAAGCTTGGGCCATTTCCACTACACAGTTTCGGATCACTCTGAGATTCCAGATCATAACACAGAATGACAGTTTCGGGTATGTGCCATAGTGAGACAAGTCGGATGCTACAGTGACAGTGAGACATTTTAGATGCCACAGTGACCGTGAGAATAGTTCGGATGTCACAAAAGGACAAAATTCGGATGTCATTGTGAGAGTCTCGTATGGGTCACAAAGAGACTGTTTCAGATGAATAAGGATAGGCTTCAGATGGGTGTCAATGCTACACCATGATGATAATGCTCCTAAGTGCTACATGGTGCTACCAGGTGCTGCAAGGAAGGATGATTGTGTCTTGATCTAGGAGAGGTAGTTCTGGTCAAATGTCTTTGTCAAGGGTCTTGGTATTCATCAATTGAAGTATCTATAAGAAGATATTTTGTGGGTTTTCCCCCTCAAGAGGAGGGGTTTTAGCCCTAGCTTGGAGCCTAACTATTATGTCACTGATGTTATTATTTTGATAGTTGTTTGATGTATTGTACACTATAATAATGATGAACAAATATAATAAGTAAAGATATAATACAAGCAGTTATCATCTAAGAGAATTTGAATTAATCTTTGCCCTACCCAATTCTCAACATGGTGTCGGACCATGGTTATAGTGAAGGGCATCTTAGTGACACTTAAGGGTTGGCTATCTCTTGGGCAAAGGATTGAAGTCACCATAGTGACTGTTTCAACACTATATATCGGTGTTACTTCTAGTTCAGTATCAATTCTAACCTCTTTGGTGCATTTCGACGACACTCCAAGAATGACATCTAAACAAATCTAGCGTATCTCTATATAATCCACAGTCTCGAGCTAGGTTGGATTACAGTAAAGTATACATTGCATAATTAATCACAGGTTCGAGTCCTCTCTAGACTGGGATACCTCCCTCAGTCTCGGTTCAGCGATACACAATCTTCGGCATACCTTTACAAGTATAGGTGTTGCAGTTCGGATGGTTTACATGCTGGCTTCAACTCAGATAAATGCTTAGTATAACAATCACATCAGTCTCGGATCCTTTCATGAAAGATCTCAGAACCTCGGTCAAGAAGATGGGTAAACGTTTGGTGGTACTACAATGACAATGCTTCACTATATAGGTGCCATTTGACAGTGTTATAACTTCAGTAATAAGACGGAACAATGACAATATTAATACCACATAATGTCACAGTAATATGCCACACGATGTTGCTTGGTGTCAAGAGTAATCTCATCATTCACCTTGCCGTTTCTACTTTATTATAATTGATCTCAAACAGTGATTGGTTCGACCTATATGACAGTACCATAAGATGATCGATGTCATATGTCATATCAATAATCATAAGAATCCGATGTATGAGGAGTCAAAGTATCTCAAGGCTCAAGTGATCTCAACAACATATAGTCTGAAGCAATTTTGGTAATGTCATAATTATGTTATGGTGCTTGGTGTTGGAAGTGCAAGAAGGTCTGAAAAGAAGTGTTGTAAAAGGATTTCAGTTGTGTCATGCTAGGCAGCTCAAGCAAGGATCTCATTTAAGGAAGCATCAAGGTGAAGATCTCCTCTTCACGTGCCAAGTAAGTATCTTTCATGTTTATAATCAATCCTTGGTTTAAATGACTTCGTTTTGCAAGGAAATCGATATGCTGGTTGGGTAACCGAAGGTCCTTGCATGAAATAAGGAGGATAGTCATAGTCCTCAAAGATAAGAGAAGTCATTGAGAATATCAATGAAAAGGGTCTCCTCTGATTTCATAGGAAGGGACTCTTAAGGTTCTCTCACAAAACAATATTGGAGACATCAAAGAGATATATGATGCAATGAAGTAGGTCATATTGAAGGTATCAAAGAATGAAGGGATATCTTCATAAAATCTCAACTGTGAGATTTGGAGAGATGATAAGAAGATAATCATCATTAACTAATAAGCAAGGTAACAAATGTCCATGGGACAAGAGAGTTGCCTCATTCGACAACTTGTGGTTTCTATGCTAGATGGAAAAAGACAAGTTGAGGACAAAAGTGTTGAAGGCTAAAACACTCAAACATTTTTAGAAAGGAAAGGGAAGTTTAGAAAATTTGGTCTTCAGAAAAGAAAGAAGAGTATAGCTAAGATTCGATGCTATATGGAAAGAAAGCTCATATCACCAAAAAGATGGAGGAAGTTGAGGAAAAAGACCAAGGAAAGAGGGAGTAACAAATATCTACTATGATTAAGATGGCCTCCCTCACAAAAGGGTCTTATCCTAAGCTCCTAAATCTTTTGTTATAGATATGACCATGATGAATAATAAGATGCTTTGTGGCATCATGGAAGCATTAGAAACAAGTGCTTGTGACATCACCATGGGGAATCATGAATGATCGATGGAACAAAACCCATGGCAGTCAAACATGAAGGATATAGCTCTTGGGAACCTCATTGGACATTGAAGGAAAGGAAGAAGTCATCCAGGACAAGGCTCATCATACATCAAGTCAAAAAGGAAACATCTGCCAGATGGGGATATGCAAGATCCTCAAGATTCTTTGATGGAATCATCATCGGAGGGTTCACTAATCTAGAGAGGAAGCAAATGTTTCATCAGAAACTCCAACTTGTGAAATTCATGGATGATGTTATGATGACATAAGAGATAAAGCAGATCAAGGGGTTGAAGACACTTCGATCAAGGAAGCTGTTGGAAGAAGCCTAGATGACCTAAAGGTAAAATGAATTATGTATGCTTGTATTTAATATTATTAAGTCATGTCATATGGTTGCAAGTAACATGGATCAATTCTTCTATCTTGAGAAGCGTGATCAAGGGAAAAGGATCTCCTCCTCTGAAAGGATGCAGGAAGGCATAAGTCACACTAGATGAAATCAACATAATATGTCCTCATATGAAGTATGAGGTGGTTGACTACAATTAAGGAACTCTGATTGGAAGCTCCTGGGAATGGAATGTGTAAGAGGAAGAGATCGTGAGATATGCAACCATGATAAAGGCAATCAACATCCAAAAGACCAATAAGATTTGACTAGGAAATCTTCTGGAAAGATATGAAGACTTTGATGAGAATCTGGAAAAGATGGAGACCCTTGAAAAAGGATATCTTTGGGAGATGTATCAACATTTATGCAGGATGTTGATACCTACAGGAAGATGTCATGATGAAGAGGCATCTCGTAAGGTACTATTTGACTTAATGTTATGTTTTGATTTCTTCAATAATGTATGGACGAGTTCATGCAAGGCTACTAGAACAAGAGTTGTAAGTGCAAGTACAACTAGCATTCGTGTGGTGAATGGAAATTCTTGAAAGAAGCATGATGAGAAAGAAGTAGCCATATGAAGAAGGTTCCAGATATGTAACAAGAAGGCCACTTTCCGTGAAGAAAGGAATGACATGACGAAGGAAGGAGGAAAGTGATCGATGGCTAATGCCTTACAAGGAAGAAGCTCGACTGAATTTCATGACATCAAGGAAAGAAATTGATCAAGCAGCTGAAGGACCCACGAAGAAGAAGCTGCTGATGAAAAGGAGAGTCCCTAGTTAAGAGGGAGCTCTAACAAGTCCCTAATTAAGAGGGAGCTTGGGCAAGTCCCTGGTCAGAGGGAGCTTGGGTACATTCCTTTACAGGAATGGGCATATCTTCCCTAGTTGAGAGGGAGAGATAGACACAACATTCTTGTCTTCACTTGGGAAGAAAGAATGGAGGATTGGGTAATCATCTGGCATTCGATGCTCTTTGAGGATGTGTAGGGCATCCAAGATAAGAGTAGGCAAGAGGACCGAAGACAAGAATAGTCCTAGAAGGTCATACTCCTTGAACGCCTGTGTGGGTATGTACCTTGAGAGACAATGATGAAGGTGTCTATTGTCATTGGTCTCGCCAACATTGTTCTCTAATCTAATGAGAGATAGGGCTGTCAGTTGAGGCCTTGCTGGGAAAACGATGTTGGCTACTATGATGCTATACAGATGGATTACCAATCTGATTCTTCTTATGAGATCTCTTCAGATTGAGAATGACCAAGTACCATTATGAATACCTCCCTAGTTAAGAGGGAGTGTTGTAGAATGTAACTAGTTCGGTCTTCATAATGACTTGAAATTATGAATTTATGTAATGAAGAAGACAAAGATAATAAAATGTATTTTGTATTCCTTGCATCATGGGTTTCATATCTTCCCTAATTGAGAGGGAGAGATAGAAACAACATTCTTGTCTTCACTTGGGAAAAGAGAATGGAGGATTGGGTAATCATCTGGCATCTGATGCTCTTTGAGGATGTGTAGGGCATCCAAGATAAGAGTAGGCAAGAGGACCGATATTCTTTGAGAGCTGGGAACCCAAGATAAGAATAGTCCTAGAAGGTCATACTCAGTGAACGCCTGTGTGGGTATGTACCTTGAGAGACAATGATGAAGGTGTCTATTGTCATTGGTCTCGCCAACATTGTTCTCTGATCTGATGAGAGATAGGGCTGTCAGTGGAGGACTTGATGGGAAAACAATGTTGGTTACTATGATGCTATACAAATGGATTACCAATCTGATTCTTCTTATGAGATCTCTTTAGATTGAGAATGACCAAGTACCATTATGAATACCTCCCTAGTTAAGAGGGAGTGTTGTAGAATGTAACTAGTTTCGGTCTTAATAATGACTTGAAATTATGAATTTATGTAATGAAGAAGACAAAGATAATAAAATGTATTTTGTAATCCTTGCATCATGGGTTTCATGAGCAAGGAGTTTTTATTATACGTCAAAGACTTCTTCTTGATGTCTTTAGGGGTTTGTTATCTTGTCATTTAGAGTCATGTATATGAAGTGCTATTGCACTTGTAAAGAAGTCAAAGTTCCTATGTAAAAGTCCTCCAATCTAGACAAGCACAGTCATCCTATGTTGGCTTCAATATATATATGATGAAGACTTCATGTCGGCTTCGAATGGATACATACCATTTGGATAAATATCGGCTTCAATATAAATATATGTACATAAGTGACATGTCAGCTTGCTTATGAGACACGTTAATTCATAAAGGATAGGTCAGCTTAAATATAGTTACCAACCACTATATAAAGGAAGCTCGGGTCATTTCCACTGCACAATTTCAAATCACTCTGAGATTTTGGATCATAACACAAAATGTCAGTTTCGGGTATGTGCCACAATGAGACAGTTCAGATGCCACAGTGACAGTGAGACAATTCGGATGCCACAGTGACCATGAGAACAGTTCGGATGTCACAGAAGGACAAATTTCGGATGTCACAATGAGACAGTCTCGGATTGGTCACAAAGAGACTATTACGGATGAATAAGGATAAGGCTTCAGATGGGTGTCATTGCTACACCATGATGATAATGCTCCATGGTGCTACATGGTGCTACAAGATGCTGCAAGGAAGGCTGACTGTGTCTTGTTCTAGGAGAGGCAGTTCTGGTCAAGTGGCTTTGTCAAGGGTCTTTGTATTCATCAATTGAAGTATCTATAAGAAGAGATTTTGCGGGTCTTTCCCCTCAAGAGGAGGGGTTTTAGCCCTGGCTTGGAGCCTAACTATTGTGTCACTAATGTTATTATTTTGATAGTTGTTTGATGTATTGTACACTGTAATAATGATGAACAAGTATAATAAGTAAAGATATAACACAAGCAGTTATCATGTAAGAGAATTTGAATTAGTCTTTGCCCTACCCAATTCTCAACCCAATGGACGTGTTTTTTGACCCTCAACAGTTTGTATAAATATAAGCGACCTCCATCCTCATTTGGCCCCTCACTCACTCACACATTCTTCTCTCTCATTATCTGATTGGTTCATACTGCTTATTGGACGTCTCTTTTCCTCACACGTGTGGCAGCAGAAGGAAAAATTGCAGGATGAATTACAAGGCCGAAATTTCAGAGACTGTTGCAGGTTTGACCAACGTTGACTAGGGGTGGTTTGACCTCCTTTGACTGTGATTTTTATGTTTGAATTTCGTTTTTGGAAGGCCGCATCTATTGGCATAGGAACCGAGGCATTTTGTTGACTTTGACCGCAAACATATCATAGGGTTGATTGGAGGCATGACTGCAGAGTTTGACTAGGTTTGACCGCTGTTTTCAGGACTGTTTTGGGTTGACTTTGACTGCCTTATCAGGTCGAGTTTGATTGGGTATGACCGAGTTGCTTTGAGGACATTTTGTCGTTGCTTTGACCAACATTGATTTTCTGGTTAGGGTTGTTGACTGTTGCAAAAAGTTTCAGATTTGACAAGGTTGTTTTAATCATCATTTGGAAAGTCAATTTTGACTTTATTGTACTCTCTCTCTCTCTGCTGAACATTTGATATAATAATAAGAAGAATTAATCAAAGTGTTTTCCCCATCTTGGGGTTTTTCCCTAACATCCGCCAAATCTAGTGTCCTCTTGTCTTGGCTTGTCTTCTGCTTTTATTGTTCATGTTCTATCTATAGTTACTGTCAATGTGATTTATGGTTAATGTGATTGCTATTGGAAAACTAAATTGGAAATTGTCATTGGGTTGTTAAAGGAACATTGAAGTAATCATGCTAACCATAGAACATACCATTGTTAACTAAAATTAACACCAGTCCAATAACAGTTGCCATTTTCTGGGTCTATGTAGAGGGATATTGGGCCAAAGTCTTCTAGCTCTTGGGGACACCTCTTCGACTTGGGTTTGCTCTAGCTTGCTCATGCAAACCTAGGTTTACTTGTTCCTTGCTATATGTACTCCTTATAGTTCATAATTTAATAAAATGGCTCAATAGTTGTTTTAAATTTGTGTGGTGTGTTGTATTTCGGTGTTGTCCATATTTTCTATGCTATTGTCTAGTGCATGCTTTTGTTATACGCTGAATATTTCCATTAGGAATATTACATAAGTAGTTGCAGAGTTTCATGGAAATTTAACAATCTGAAAGCAATTTTTGTAATATCTTGCTTTCTGACTCTAATCTGGTGGTAGCTCTAGTGAAAATCAATCTTGGAAAACTCTCTGGCCCCCTTTAATTTGTCCATCAACTCATCAATTCTAGGAATAGGGTACCGCCGACCGAGTTTTGATAGTCTTCTTTTTTAATGCCCTATAGTCGATGCACATCCTTAGGGATCCATCCTTCTTGACTAGGAATAGGGCGAATGTGGCCTAGTGCAAGCAACTTCTAAATAGTCTTCTCGATCTCATCCTTATATGCCCTGGGATGTCTGTATGGAGTAGTGATGATTGCCTGGACTCCCTCCTCTAGCTTAATGATATTCTCAAAAACCCCTATCAAGTGGCCTACATGGAGGGATATCCCCAAACACCTTCAAAATATTTATGCAATAAAGCTGGAATGTCTACTAGATGCTACTGATGTTGACTTGTCCATTTCTTCTCCGATACCCTGCACTCCACTGCCCACTCAATATCTCCATGCTGAAAGATTTCTTTCATCCTGTTTTTCATCATCACTTTTGGGCTAAGTTGCACGAAACGCTGAAACGTTTAAGAGTTTCTGAAATGGGTACGTTTAGAAACGTCACCTCCCAAAAATGGAAACATTAGCTAAAACGTTAGTTGAAACATAATATATGTATATAAAGTTATAAAAAACATTATAAATAAGTGAATAACACATTATCTTGCAAGAAAAAGGGGAATAACACCCACAGATGACAATTTTGAAGAAAAGGCAAATCTATATTAACTCTCATAGATGATTATATGATGGTCGAGTTTTGACCGAGTTTCAGAGGAGTTTCAGAGTATCGGTACGAGTACGGCTTGAATCGCCAGGTTCCTAGAAGTTTCGTGCAACGTAGCTTTTGGGGGATAGGTGTGCATGCCGCTTAGCACCACCTTCTTGCCATCCTGCATAAAGTCCATCTCCATCTGCTTGTAGTCTGTGGTGTAACGCCCTATAGACATTAGCCATTATACTCCCAACACTACATTAGTGTCATGAACATCTGTCACAAAGAAGTCATCTGTAACAGTGTAGTTCCCCATCATCAAACTCAACTTGGGGATCATCTTGTTGCATTGCATAAACTTGTGCCCTAGTATGGCTATGGAAAACCCCTCAAACTTGGTAGTGGCTAACCCTCTCTTGGATATATGACCAACATCTATAAAATTGTGGGTGGCTGTTGATTTGGGGTAGCATCGGATGTGCTCTAGCCACAAAATTTGGTGGAGAGGTTTGGGCACATGAGATCTCCATTACCCAGAAAGGGTTTGGGTAGATTCTAAATAGATCAGGAGATATTAAATTAATTAATATTTTTAATAGAGTCCCTAAGTCTAAACTTTTAGGGAAAATAAAATATTAATGTGTATTAATATGAATCTGTGTGAGAGTGGTCCAAAAGACATGGATCAAGCCAGATCTAATCTTAGTCGTTGATTAGGGACTTAATCTCGGCTGTTGATATGTGAACAAGAAAAGTATAAGAGGAGGCTTGAGGGTCACTTGGAGGATACATCAGATGATCAATCATTCTATTCTCTAGAGCGGGGTTTGCTAAAAGAGATAGAATCAGTGATCGGGAGAGCAGCTAAGGGGCATTGAGTACAAAGAAATAGAGAAGGCAGAGAGTGTGTCGGGAGAGCAGCGCAACAGCCAAGGAGAGTGACGCAGAGCTAGCAAGGGCTCACGCTGGGTCACGCAGAGGTAGCCAAGTGCTGTGCAGAGCACCAGAGGGGCCAACGTAGTTGATGCAAAGGCTCCTAGAGTTGACGCAAGGCCTCCTGGGGCTGACGCAGGCCAAGGAAGGCTAACGCAGGGCCAGCGCTGGGCTAGGAGAGGTTGACGTAGTCCAGATTGGGCAGACACTGGGGTTGCAGAGCAGGTTTGTGCTGAGGAACTGCCGAAAGGATTTTCCGGGGTTTCAGCCAGGAGATTTCTTTCAAACTGTGAGGTATAGCTGTTAAGGAAATTCTCTGTTGGGTAGGCCAGTTTCGCCACCTAGATTGTACTTTGATAGTGCTTAATAAGAAAACCCTCAAATAGCTGCACCGATTTTCCCACATTGGGTTTTTCCGGGGACATTGGTCCAAAAATAATGGTGTCATGTGGTGTGTTTGTTTTTGTTTCTTTTAGTTACTGATCTATAATATGTTGAGCATGCACTGGTGTTTATTTTCAGTATTTACTTTGTAAATAACTTGTTAAAGGAAAAATAACAAGTAGGTAGGAATAAATCAGAAAAAGTGCATGAAGGGTTTCTAAACTAAGTAATGTAGAAACTTCAACAGTAGCCCCACCATAACCCACTATTGTAGCCCTCTGAATCCTAAGTGTGATATCAAGGAATCCCAATGAGTGTGGCAATGATGCCACTCTTATCTCCCTTCTGGGGCTGCTCACCCTCCATCTCTCATAGCTCGTTCGATGGTTGCTCTTGCTTATCCTCATCATCCTCACTATCAGAGAACACCTCAATATAGTGAGCTTTCCCCTTTGCTGTAAATCGGTGCCCAAGGTTCCTGATAGATGAAGCATAACTTCCTCCTCCTAAGATCTCTCCTAGCCTCGTCATCCAACTGGCTTCATCCGGTCCACTCCTTTGGGGGAGGCTTAATGTCTTTACCCTTCGGTGGAAAAGTTGGTTTAGTAGGCACCCTCGTCTTAGGGATTGCATCTTGCAAATCTCGTGTCTTACTGACTGCATCTTGCAAAGAAGTGGGCCTATAAGATCTCACTAGCTCTCGCAGAGGCTCAACCAATCCCTCGACAAATAACATGATTCACCTGACATTTGATAGATCTGGTACCATCACGAAAAACCTAAAAAATTCTAATATATAGTTCTTTGGATTCCCTGTCTGTCTGAGTTGTGTCCGTTGTCGCCCAAATTGTACACCTCAAATGCGACAACGACTCAAAGGAGGGGGCTATCACTCTGATCCTTGCCCTCTCTGTTCTAGATGTCTCCCTACAACAAGCTATGGAGGTTAGTCGCTATGAAATGTGAAGATGGGAAACTTGTTGGAAACCAACAAGTCTAGGAGACACAACTGAATGGCTTAGCAACTTGGTTGATTCAACAAGTTAAGTGATTTGATTAGATTTATTATGAAGATTAGTGCCTTGAATAGATGCAACTACTTGCTTAAAATAAATTACCACCAAGTCACCAGATAAACAATTGTTGCTTAAGGATGCTTCACTATCCTATATGAAAACAGTGTTATCGGAATCAAACCGGTTCCGGAAAAAATGGCTGGTCTGACCGGTTTGGAGGCAAAACCGGTCCGACTTGGCCCTCCGAATCGGAAATGACCGGTTCGGTACTGAACCGGCCTATTTCATTGAACCGGCCGGTTGAGGACTGGTTTTGTGCAAAAAAATTGCCTTTTTTTATTTTTTAGTTAGTTTGCACACTTCTTACTATCCCCTAGGCTAGCCTAATATTCAAGCCTATGGCCCTCAGCGTAATAATCAAGCCTATGACCTTAGTATTGCTAAGCAATTCATGGTAATGTTAAATTCTTAAAGTAAAAGTGACATTTTCCTTAAATTTTCATTTTCATCCTTTTACTTAATTTTTTAACATTACCATGAAATGATTGAGGATGTTTGAGAGTGGTTCCAACCTAATTGGATTTCATATGGAGAAAGTAGACTCTTAGATTTCACTCAAAATCCAGCAGACTTGACAGTTTTCAGGATTTTAGGATTGGGGGGATTGCAACGTTTCCATTGGATTTTGTCATGTACGAGGGTATGGAGCTAGTATTTAATAAAGAGCACCAAGTCCTGTATGTACTTTGATGATAGTGACATTGGTTGTCAAACCCCTCTACCATGAATCTACTAAAAATGTACCCATCACTCAAAGAAAATCTTGACATAACATGCTACGTTTTTTCTATCTTATTTTAATGCCTAAATGGTTATATTGATGGCAAAGACCCCAATATAGCCAATGATTTTGATGATATGTAGGCATTTGTCGTAGCACAATTTTTTTTTGGATGCTAGAGGCCATCTAGAACCTATTTGTTGATGTATTTTTGATTCAAAGATGGATTGCACTCGATGCTATTTGTTGAAATTTCTAAGTCTAACACATTAGAAATCCCTATTGCATCCTTTGGTTTAAATTCTTCTACTTGTTTATTACATTAACAAGTTATTTATAAATATAAATACTGAAAATAAACACAGATGCATCCTTAACTCATATACAGATCAACAACTGAAAAATACTGAGACAAACACATAAGGGACACCGTTATTTTTGGACAATCATCGCCGGAAAAACCCAATGCGGGAAAATCGGTGCAACAGTTCTGAGGGTTTTATTATTAAGTAGCTTTTGAGAACAACTAGGGTGCCAGAAATGGCTCGCCCAACAGAGATTGTTACACGAATGTAATACCTCTTCGCAGAGACAGATATTCAGCTAGTCTGCCCCACGAAAATCCTTCTGGCGCGCTTCCTCTTGGCTCTGTGTCAGCTCTGCTAGCTTCAGCTCAGCTCCTAAAGCCCCTGTGTCAGCCTTCTAGCTCTCTTGCCCTCTGCGTCACCCATGCAGGCCCCTTAGCCTCTTCGCAATCTCCAGCTGCCTCTGCGTAGCTCTAGTTGCCTCTACGTAGCTCTAGTTGCCTCTGTGTCAGCCTCTTTGGTCTCTGCGCTGACCCATTGGCACTATCCCTGCCTCTCTACTATGTACTCACTGCCCCTCGCTATAATAGATCACTTGTTCGAATTTTCTCAACAAGCCTCGCTCAAGAAAATCGAACTAACTGATCAATCTTGGTGTATCTCCAACTGACCCTCAAGCCTCCTCTTATACTTTTTCTGTTGAGTCGTCAACGACTGAGATTAAGTCTCTAATCAACGGCTAAGATTAGATTTGGCTTGATCCATGTCATTTAGAACATTATCACCCAATTTTATATTAATACCCATTAATATTTTAATTTTCTAAGTTTAGACTTAGGAACCCATTAAAAATATTAATTATTTTAATAACTCTCTAATTGGGTGGAATTTCCCCAAACCATTTCTGGGTCTTGGAGATCTTATGTGCCTTAGCCTCTCCACCAAATTTCATGGCTAGAGCACATCTGATGCTACCACAAATCTACACTCCTTAGCGAGGAATGTGCTCTAGTAATGCTCCACTACTGAACATCACACTGATCCTTCTGCACCAGTACCTATGCTGATGCTGGGCCTGCTGCCCTACATCCACTGCATTGTTGCTTCTTGTATTGCTGCCCATGACATTGCCACTGCCACTGCTACATCCGTACTGCAACTCCCTCTCAATATGTTTCCCATGCTGCCCCTAGCACTGCCACTGCAAACTGCTGCACTGCAACTCAGTTATCGAGAAGTAATTAACTGATCTACCCAAATACTTACATCTTGGTTAGTCTGGAAGCCTCATGGAAATGAAGTTACCTCTGCTGCTATCTTGTGCTCCCTCTACTGCCACTGCGCTGCCTCAGATTCCTTCACCCAAGGACTGCCTCGCTGCTCCACTACATTTTGCTCCACCTGACCTCTGTCATCCTACTACTGTCGTTAAGGGCTTCCGTAGCCGGATATGATCCAAGAGTTTGGGCACCTCAAGGATCCTGCCCCTAGTATGTAGTCCTCCTAACTACAACTCGATGTCTCCCCACCTCTTCTCTAGAGGTGCATGAGCACTCATGGCACGTCATCATCAGTCTCGACTTCTTTCTCCGCCTTAGCTAGAGCTGCCTTGTGTTGGAATTTCTAAGTATGACATGTTAGAAACCCTTCATGCACTTTACTGATTTATTCCTACCTACTTGTTCTGTTAATTAACAAGTTATTTACCATGAAATATTGGAAATAAATACCAGTACATGCTCAACACATTACAAATCATCAATTGAAGGAAATAGAAACAAGCACACAAGTGACACCGTTGTTTTTGGACCAATGTCCCCGGAAAAACCCAATTCGGGAAAACCGGTGAAGTTATCTGAGGGTTTGATTTATTAAGCAGTTTCAGAATACAATCTGGGTGCCAAATCTGTCTCACCCAGCAGAGAAAAATCTCGGAAGTAGTACCTCTCTACTTAGAGGCAGATATTGTGGCTGAAAACCCGGAGAAACACTTCGGCAGCTCCACAACTCCAATCTACCCCACGAAAGCCCAACGCTAGCCTCTAGGGACTGCGTCAGCCTATATCTGGCCCAACGTTAGCCCAACGTCACTTTGACTTGGCTTGCGTTAGCCTCTAGAGGCACTGTGTCAACCATCTGGCCCTCTATGTCACCTACGCTAGCCTTCTGAGGCGCTGCGCAACTCCTGGCTGGCTCTGCGTGAGCCCTGGCTGGCTCTGCGTGAACCCTTGGCTGCTTCTGCGTCCCTCTCTTCGGCTATTGTGCTGATCCTCCCGGTGCTATCTCTGCCTCTCTGCTTCTGTATTCACTGCCCCTCAGCTGCAACTCTGATCACTCTCTCAACTTTCTCAGCAAACCCAACCCTAGAAAGTCGAAATCTTGATTTCTTGATGTGTTCTCCAAGTGACCCTCAAGCCTCCTCTTATACTTTTCTCGTTGGCGAATCAACGCCCGAGATTAATTCCCTAATCAACGACTAAGACTAGATCTGGCTTGATCCATGACTTTTGGACCATTCTAACACAATTTTATATTAATTCACATTAATATTTTATTTTCCCTAAGTTTAGACTTAGGGACTCCATTAAAAATATTAATTATTTTTAAAATCTCCCAAATTGTTTAGAATTTTCCCAAACTCTTTCTGGGTATTGGAGATCTCATGTGCCTTAGCCTCTCCACCAATTTTCGTGGCTAGAGCACATCCGATGCTACCCCAAATCAACACTCCCTCTTAGCGAGGACTGTGCTCTAGTAATACTCCTCACTGAGTATCACTCTGATCATCCAGCATTGGTCCCTATGCTGATGGTAGGCCTGCTGCCCATCATCTGCACTGCTACATCCTGTACTGCTACCCATGGCCCTGCCACTGCCACTGCTGCATCCGTACTGCAACTCCTCTGCATCTGTGCTGTTGCCGATGGCCCTACCACTGCCACCGCTGCGTCCGTGCTGCTGCCCATGACCCTGCCACTACCGCTGCTGCATTTGCACTGCAAACCCTCTCATCATGCTGCCCATAACACTACCCCTGCTAACTGTTGCATTGCAACTCAGTTATTGAGAAGTAAGTAACTGATCTCCCAACTCTGATAGCTCCATGAGGCTACAAACACTCCTGATGTTGAAGCTCCCTTTGTCACTGATAAGGGCTCTCTCATTGACCTCTGCCCTGCTGCAACAATTCCATGCATCTCGCACCATTGCATACCTCTCTGTGCCATCCTGCATTGGTGCAACACTCTCGTGCCTCTCACACTGTTGCAGCCTGCTAGCCTCGCGCTGTCTTGGGAATCCTGCACTGTAGCTCCCTCTGTTGATCCATCCGCATCCGTCTCTACTGACATTGCCTGTACTGCTACTCCTCTTCGGGGCTCTCGTAGCAAGGTCTAATCCAAGAGGATGGATACCTCGATGATCTTGCCCCTCATTGCCTGTAGTCCTCCTGACTACAGCTCGATGTCTCCCCACTTCTTCTGAAGTGGCACATGAGCACTCATGGCACAGTCATCGTCTGTCTCCACTTCTTTCTATGCTCTTGCTGGCGTTGCCTCGTCTGTCTCCACTTCTTTCTATGCTCTTGCTGGCGTTGCCTTGATCTCAGAGACCTCTCCCTTACTCTTCTTCCTTGGACACTGGGTCGCATAATGACCCAGCTCCCCATAGTGGAAGCATTTGACCTTGGAGAGGTCCTTCTTCTGTTTCTCCTGCTTTCCAGCAAATGCTAGGGCAACATCTTCCTCCTCCTCCTTCTTGATTCTGATTCCCTTGCCGCTTTGCTTAGCCTTCTGATCTCTTCTTGGCAAAGAGCAGCCCACATTTCCTCCCAATCTGGAAGGGTTGCCCTGCTTAGTATGCTCTGGACAAACACCTCCCAGTCTTTTGAGACTACGTTCAGGGTTGTTCTCACCAGCAATTCTGGATTCGGCGTTGCCCCTATGGAAGTCAGCTGATCTTGGATCTCCTTCAATCAACCGAGGAATGGGTCGATTTGTTCTCCCTTTTGCATCTGGTATCATCACAACTGATTTTCTAGTAGCATCTTCCTCTGCACAAAAGTATGCTTATATAACTTGGTCAGGGCTTCCCACATCTCCTGTGCCATTTTTTTCTCGACAATATGTCATACTATATGATCCTTGACCCTTCAAGGATGATACTCTTAGCCCTCGCCATTGCATCCTCGTACTCGTCGTTATCAGCCGGGTCAACTGAGATAGCTATTGTCCTCAAGGCAAAGTGCTTGACACGATTTCTTTCAAGTACAGATAAGATTCTGGCCTTCCAGACAACGAAGTTTGAGGCTCCGTCCAGTTTGTTTTGGTCTCTTACTTTGTGTAGTGCCATTTCGCTGCTCCTTTACTTCCCTCCTGGAAGTTCTTGGTACGACTTCTCTGAGCCTCGATTTCCCTCTTGGAAATCCTTTTGCCAATGTCGAGATGCCCCTCTACAATCGTCTGTGCAACTGCAACACTGATTTGGATTCCTTGGCTAGATATCTACCTCGGTAGCAACTCCCTTTACCTTGGTCTTGCCCTGTTAGGTACTATTCTGACTAGAATACCCCACCAGCTCCACTCTGCAACTTACCCACAGCCTCCTAAACCCCAACAAGCTGAAGGTTAGAGCTCTTAGGCTCTGCGCAATCCCGACACTGGCAAATCAGCCTCTTCAACCAACTGCGTCAGCCCTCCTGGCCTTTGCGTGGCTCTGCGTGGGCTTGCCTTTGCCTCCATCAGCCTCTGTGCTGCCTCTTCCTGGCTCAATCTTGATGACGCAAACACTGCATCACCTGTTCCTTGCTGCTACTATGCTAGGAACATCTTTTGTCACTCGGGACAACTGTTTTCTGCTGCTGCTGCTCTGTTCGGCTAATGTCCTCAGTTCTCCTGTGATCTACAACCACCCTCTGACACCATGTTGGAATTTCTAAGTCTGACACGTTAGAAACCCTTCATGCACTTACTGATTTATTCCTACCTACTTGTTCTGTTAATTAACAAGTTATTTCCCATGTAAATAATGGAAATAAATACAAGTACATGCTCAACACATTACAGATCATCAACTGAAGGAAATAGAAACAAGCACACAAGTGACATCGTTGTTTTTGGACTAATGTCTTTGAAAAACCCAATGCGGGAAAACTGGTGTAGCTATCTGAGGGTTTGATTTATTAAGCAGTTTTAGAATACAATCTGGGTGTGAAATCTAGCTCACCCAACAGAGAAAAATCTCGGCAGTAGTACCTCTCTACTTGGAAGCAGATATTCGGGTTGAAACCACGGATACACTTTGGCAGCTCCACAGCTCCAATCCGCCCCATGAAACCCCAGCGTCAGCCTCTAGGGACTGCGTCAACCTCTCTCTGGCCCAACGTTAGCCCAATGTCACTCCGGCTTGGCCTGCATCAGCCTCTGGAGGCACTGCGTCAACCCTTTGGCCCTCTGTGTCACCCACGCTGGCCCTCTGAGGCACTGCGCAGCTCCTGGCTACCTCTACGTGTGCCCTGGCTGGCTCTGCATGAACCCTTGGATGCTTCTGCATCCCTCTCTCTGGCTACTGCACTGATCGTCCCGGTGCTATCTCTGCCTCTCTGCTTCTGTATTCATTGCCACTCCCCTGCAACTTTGATCACTCTCTCAACTTTCTCAGCAAACCCAGCCCCAGAAAGTCGAAATCTTGATCTCTTGGTGTGTTCTCCAAGTGACCCTCAAGCCTCCTCTTATATTTTTCTCGTTGACAAATTAACGACCGAGATTAAGTCCGTACTCAATGACTAAGATTAGATCTGGCTTGATCCATGACTTTTGGACCATTCTAACATAGTTTTATATCAATTCACATTAATATTTTATTTTCCCTAAACATAGGGACTCCATTAAAAATATTAATTATTTTAATATCTCCCAAACTGTTTAGAATTTGCCCAAACCCTTTCTGGTTATTGGAGATCTCATGCGCCTTAGCCTCTCCACCAA
Source organism: Pinus tabuliformis (assembly GCA_031772625.1). Taxonomy (NCBI): domain Eukaryota; kingdom Viridiplantae; phylum Streptophyta; class Pinopsida; order Pinales; family Pinaceae; genus Pinus; species Pinus tabuliformis. The sequence goes on from CM062817.1 coordinate 291,279,088, forward strand.
TTTTCATGGCTAGAGCACATGTGATGCTACCCCAAAGCAACACCTTGGAGTTAGACGCCTCTCCCTTATTCTTCTTCCTTGGACACTGGGATTTATAATGTCCCAGCTCCCCACAATGGAAGCACTAGATGTCCTTCTTCTTCCTCTTCCCCTGCTGTCCCGCAGATGCTAGAGTCGCATCGTCCTCCTCCTCTTTCTTGATACGACTTCCCTTGCCACTACTCCCTGCCTTGGTTAACCGTCTGATCTCTTCTTGGTGAAGAGCTGCCCACATCTCTTCCCATCCTGGAGGAGTAGCTTTGCCCAAAATGCTTTGGAAAAATGTCTCCCATTCCTCAGAGACTGCATTTAGGGCGGTCCTCACCATGAACTCTTGATCTGGTGTAGCCCCTACGGAAGTAAGTTGGTCATGAATCTCCTGCAATCTGAGGAGGAATAGATCTATCTGCTCCCCCTTTTGCATTTGATATGACCGCAACTGCTTCTCCAATAGCATCTTCCACTGCACGGAAGTGTCCTGATACAAGGTAGTCAAAGTATCCCACATCTCCTTTGCTATGTTCTTTTCAACAATATGTGGTCCTGTCAAGGATTATGCACTTTGCCCTCGCCAGTGCATCCTCATACTTCTCATTATCAGCTGGGTCGACTGGGATAGCCACAGTTCTCAAGACGAAGCTGTTGATGCGATGTCGATCCAAGACTGCCAGGATCCTGGGTTTCCAGATGACAAAGTTGCAAGCCCCATCCAACCTGTCTTGATCCCTCAGTCTGTTCACTACCATCTCTGCTCCTCTTCTAGACTCCCTCTGAGCTTCAATTTCCCTCCTGGAAATCTCCCTCTAAGTCATGATTTCCTTGCTGGAAATCTTCACGCTGAATGTCGTTCTGCTCCTCTCCAATCCTCCTTGCAACTGCAACTTGGATCTGTATTTCTTGGCTAGAAATCCATCAAGGTAGCGACTCCCTCTACCCTGGTTCTGTCTCGTTAGGTACTGTTCTGCTTCGACAGAAACAACACGCCTCCAGCGACCCAACCACAATCTGCTCATAGCTCCGTAGGCCTCGATAACTGAAGAAACTGAGCCTTTCAGCTCTGCGCAATCCCGGCAAGGTTGAATCACTCCTCTGGCCGACTGCGTCAATCCTACCTGTTGGAATTTCTATGTCTGACACGTTAGAAACCCTTCATGCACTTTATTGATTTATTCCTACCTGCTTGTTCTGTTAATTAACAAGTTATTTACCATGCAAATATTGGAAATAAATACAAGTACATGCTCAACACATTACAGATCATCAACTGAAGGAAATAGAAACAAGCACACAAGTGACACTGTTGGTTTTGGATTAATGTCCTCAAAAAAACACAATGTGGGAAAACAGGTGCAACTATCTGAGGGTTCAATTTATTAAGCAGTTTTAGAATACAATCTGGGTCCCATATCTGGCTCACCCAACAAAGAAAAATCTCTACAGTAGTACCTCTCTACTCGGAAGTAGATATTCTGGCTGAAACCTCGGATAAACACTCTGGCAGTGCCACAGCTCTAATCTGCCCCACGAAACCCCAGCGTTAGCCTCTAGGGACTGCGTCAGCCTCTCTCTGGCCCAGCATCAGCCTCTCTAGCCCATCATCAGCCTCTCGGGGCACTCCCTAGAGTTGATATCTTGGTGTGTTCTCCAAGTGACCCTCAGCCTCCTCTTATACTTTTCTCGTTGACAAATCAACAGTTGAGACTAAGTCCATAATCAACGACTAAGATTAGATCTGGTTTGATCCATGACTTTTGGACCATTCTAACATAGTTTTATATTAATTCACATTAATATTTTATTTTCCCTAAGTTTAGACATAGGGACTCCATTAAAAATACTAATTATTTTAATATCTCCCAAACTATTTAGAATCTCCCCAAACCCTTTCTGGGTATTGGAGATCTCATGTGCCTTAGCTTCTCCACCAATTTTCGTGGCTAGAGCACATCCGATGCTACCCAAAATCAACACTACTTGGTTGAGTAGGATGACGTGGCTCTTTGTGAGCCTCTCTCTGCCTCTATGCTGGCACTCTCTTAGGCTCGAAATAATGACGCAGGCCCTCTGCGTCACTTCTTCTCTGCTGCCTTCTGCTTAGGATCAACTCTATCTCTTGGGACAGCTGCTACTGTTGCAAATATCCGATATTGCTGATGCCTTTAGTCTTCCTGTGATCTGCAACGCTCTGATACCATTTGAAATTTATAAGTCTATCATGTTAGAAATCCCTATTGCATCCTCTAGTTTAAATTTTCCTACTTGTTTATTACATTAACAAGTTATTTATAAATATAAATACTGAAAATAAACACAGATGCAACCTTAACTCATATACAGATCAACAACTGAAAAATACTGAGACAAACACACAAGAGACGACGTTATTTTTGGACATTTGTCCCCGGAAAAACCCAATGTGGGAAAACCTGTGCAGCAGTTCTGAGGGTTTTATTATCAAGCAACTTCTAAGTACAACTATGGTTTCAAAAATGGCTCACCCAACAAAGATTGCTACACGAAAGTAATAACTCTTCTCGGAGACAGATATTCAGCTAGTCTGCCCCACGAAAATCCTTCCGGCGCTACCTCTTGGCTCTGCGTCAGCCCTGCTAGCTTCCGCTGAGCTCCTGAAGCCCCTATGTCTGCCTTCTAGCTCTTTGCATCAGCTCTATGGCCCTCTGCATTGCCGACGCAGGGCCATCCACCTCTGCGCAGTCCCCAGCTGCCTTTGCATAGCTTTTGCTGCCTCTATGTAGCTCTAGATGCCTCTGTGTCAGCCTCTTTGGTCTCTGCGTTGACCCTCTGGCACTATCCCTGCGTCTCTGCTATGTACTCGCTGCCCCTCGCTGCAATAGATCACTTGTTCGAATTTTCTCAGTAAGCCCCACTCTAGAAAATCGAACTGACTGATCAATCTTGGTGTATCTCCAACTGACCCTCAAGCCTCCTCTTATACTTTTCTTGTTGAGTCTTCAATGGCCAAGATTAAGTCTCTAATCAACGATTAAGATTAAATTTGGCTTGATCCATGTCATTTAGAACATTCTCACCTAGTTTTATATTAATATCCATTAATATTTTAATTTTCCTAAGTTTAGATTTAGGGACCCATTAAAAATATTAATTATTTTAATATCTTTCTAACTGGGTGGAATTTTCCTAAACCATTGTTAGGTCTTGGAGACCTTATGTGCCTTAATCTTTCAATCAAATTTCATGGCTAGAGCACATCCGCTGCTACACAAATCCACACTATTTTGGTTATGTGCACCCTTAGATGCTATGTAAATGAAAACTTTTGCATATTTGTATATCAATGGTTTGGATTTATATGGATGCACCTGAATATATATATTTTTCTTTAAAATATGAATATTTTATGTGTTTTTGGTAAACCGATTTTTCTTTTTCTTTTTCGTTGTGCCAGTTTTTTACCGGTTCTAGTCCAGTTCCCGGTCCACAAGGTTTTTCTATTCGATCACCGGTTTGGTTCTGATAATATCGTATGAAATGCAAATCCTACAAACTAGGTGAGATGCAAAATCTTGGTTAATTTTAGATTATATGCCTGCTCGAAGTTTGTCCTTTCTCTTCGTTGTTTTGAAGCTAGTCTCTAGAGTAGGTTGTGAGAGAGAAGCCAAGGGGAAGCAGGTTAGGGCTTGTTTAATGATACTTCCCTTTAGGTTCTAACGACCCAATGCCTCCAACGCTCCAAAGACTATGGCTCTGACGATTGCAAGGCCACCATGTTAACCACTAAAGAGGTGCTAGGCTCCTCAAGTTCAGTGAGAATGGTGGTCCTATTCTCTATGGACCAAGCTTATGCTTGGAAGTAAATTGGTTAATGCAAGGAACTAATCTTAGTATGCGAGTGCAAGAGATGGGTGAGTGCCTTTAAGGTGAGATTACTTAATGTTCTTAAGTACTTAATCACAAATGATCTTTGATTATGACAATAGAGTACTTAAACAATATATGAATGATAATCCCAACCACAAGAGAAAGTGCTCAAATCTAATGGTGCCAGAAAATGTTGCCGGTAAAACTAATAGACAAATTGCTTAAATGATAAATAAGACAAGATCAATGCTAAATAACAATGAATTACCAATATGCCAAGATACACAATTAGATTCTATTATCTCACTTATGATTAAACTTGATCCACAAAAGATAACCAATTCAACAATGATCAATGTAGCCCCAAGGGTTAGCTCAGTTGGTCAAAAACCGTGCCTCGCCATCGGGAGGTCACAGGTTCGAATCCACCCGAAGCCCTTGGGGTCAGGTCTTGCCAGTAGGCCGAGGGGTGATTTAGACCAGCTATCGCCCAGATTTTTCCGTGGACGTAGCGATCACTCACTGACCAGGGTGCTCGTGAACCACATGCAAAAAAAAAAAAAAATGATCAATGTAATTCATTTTCCGACAATGTTACTTAGAGCAATTAGCCAAACTTGTTTAAACACTTGTCAACTTGATTAGAGCACTTATGTGAGATAATGCAAGAGTGAAAATAGATGCCAATAGTGCAAAAGAGAATTGTAGATCAGCCAATAAACATAAGATTGCAGCAATAGAAAAATCATCCAATTACACCCTTAACTGCTTATCCAAATTACAAGGAACAATAACCAAGTGAAATTAGATGAGCTTCAACACTTTTAACACTACTGCAAATTTTTATATCAGATCTTAAATTAATATTACAGCCTCTAAAATAATGAATTATGCCAAGAAATATAAGTTCAACCAATGCAAGTGACAGTACAAATGTGAAATATGACTATCAATGAGCTATTATGCCATTGTTATGAACTTAATCACTGCTGTAGGCTAAATGTAGATGGCTGTAGCATATAAATCAGATCTGAAAATTTATCAAACAATTCACTAAATCCACTTGTATGCAATCAATAGGATCTCAAAATTGATGCTTAGTGACTTGGTTATTTTCCAATATCTTATGGGATTGATTAGTGGATTTAGGGTTAGATTTAGAGTGTTTTAGTACTGAATACATTGCTGTAACAAAATGATTCAGAACTGAAAAACAGAACAACAAGGAAAATGTGGGGAAAGTGAGCAAACCCTTAGGCCAAATGAAGGACTAGGTTTCTTTCCAATGACTTCAGACTTGGGAAAATGATCCGCAACACAAATTGTCAGCTAAAAATAAATGGATCAGCCCTCTTATGACTGCAATTAGGGCACTGTTACCGCTCAAACTTGCAGGGGGCCTAAAGGGGATTCCTGAAAGGGAAAATGCTAGACCAAGGGCAACAAATGGAGACTTAGCCCATTGTCACCTTAGCTAAGGCTCCCTACTATTTATGGACTTTCATTGATGGGAGGAGACCCGGTATATTATGGAGTCACCAATGAAGGATAAATCAATGAGTGAATGTGGATTGACCCAAATGATCCCTTTCCAGAAGACGTTGAAGGATAAAGTTTGCTTGCTTTCTAAGAAAAGTACAATGTTTTCTAGAAGAGGAATGAGAGGATTTGAGGGTTAGGTTTAGGGGATATGATTTTTGAAAGAGTTTCCCAATCCCTAAATTCCTTATTGAAATTGGTATCCCGAATGGTTTTTGAAGAATTATCTTTTTAAAGGAACGAGACCACACGGTACTAGGTGGACCCAGTCTAGGTTAGGAGGAAAGAGTTTGGAAACCAATGATGTTCTTAACCTAGACAAGGTGGGGAACGGATCAAAGAAAGAATATTTACTCAAAGGTTTTGAATTGATCCTATAAGGCACTAGCCTTGGGGATGCTAGGGCAAAGTTTGATCTCAGAGCTAGGGCTTGCCTTTTCTCACAACATCGTTGGAATGACCTCAAATTTGGAGGTCTTGAGGAGACACCACCGCAGGAGAGGCTAGGAGATCGAACTTTCTGGAGGAATACTTCGCCGGGAAAATGATGCCCTACGTGACCCAACTTGGCTAGACCTAGGAAAAGGTGAAAAGAAGTTGATTTTAGGTGACCACCTTTTGGAAGATCAGTGTCTTAGTCTTGGGAGAATGGATTCTATGATAAATATGAGTGAGGACCTTTGGTTCCTAGTCAAGGAGGCCTCAAGACTACCTCGCTAGCCTTCTAAGTGAAAGAGAAGCAATCTTGCAACATTTTGTTGGAAATAATACTGAGAGGGGGGGGGGGGGGGGGTGAATCAGTATTATTAAATCAATAAAACTTTTTCATTTCCATACTTAGATACATATACGCTACTTCAATTAAGGGAACTCGCGTGTATACACAACTGTGTCTAATGCAATTAGCGTATATCCAGAATACTTATGATTCAGTTAATCCATTAAATGTTGATCTTTAGTTAGTGCATCAGAACTTCATTAACCATATGTACAGTAAGCAGGTGCAGTAAAACAGAACAGATCATCACACACAAGAAGCACACATGAACACCATGATATAAGGTGGAAACCCAATGTGGGTGAAAACCACCTGCTACAAGTCGTCTCTATCTTCTTTTAATAAGAAACTTCATTTTACAATAGTTCTGTATTGGTGCAGTCTTCTATCAGTACGCAGGCTTCTACCTGCAGAGAGCTACAACCCTCTCTCGTTTTCCAGACTCTCGTGGATGGGAGCTACTACCCCCTTAGCTGTGGATCCATTTACTAGTACGTAGGTGTCTGCCTATCGAATGCTCCAATCTTCACTCGTTCTCTAGCTGCTACTAGAAGGGAGCTACCACCCCCTTTGCTCTTGTACTAGCTGATGTACTAGTACGTAGGCGCCGACCTACAATCTCCTTTCATCCTCCAGGGACCACATTTCATACATTTTCAGACTGGATATTCCTGAAGCACAACACTATAATCTGAAGGCCACATTTCATCCAATTTTCATACTGGACCCATCAATATCATTGAAGCAAAAAAACAATCAATACCAGCATCATCAATCTCTGAATCACCCAATACTGAATCATTGAAACCCTGTCAACAAAAATTGCAGTCACCAGAACACAGAGCAGAATACTGAACTCTGCAACAATATTCAGAACCAACTGTACCATCAAATCATGCATCAAAGTGCATACACTACTTGGAAGTGCTGAACCAGCGTGTATACGCAACTTCACCAAAGTGAACCAGCGTATATATCATCAATTACTTACTTATAACTTGATGCACTTCCTGACTTCAGACATATCCAGATTATTACATATACAAGGATAATATGTGTGTTAGCAACCAGATCTAGTCCATCAGATCACATAAATATGAGTCATTATGATCCTGATCCATTATTAGATCTCATCCATCAACATTGAGGCTAAACACAATCAACCAAACTGAATATGCAGAATACTGACACCATTAAACAGTCATCAGAACTCATCAACAACCAAAACCACCTGTAACTTCAAACATCATAGCTCAAATGGTATACGCTACTACAATGAACCAAACCCGCGTACATACGCGCTTTCACCAAAGCCAACCCGCGTACAGATCTATAAATATTCAATCATGACTTGCAACTATTTCAAACTTAAATTATACCCAGTTCAGAACATTACATGCGTCAGAATACAGATCTAGAATAAGCATAATCAACCATATAGAGATAGTTCATTTCAAACCATTTGATCCCGATCTATGCTTAGATCTTGTTCTCCATCAACCGATGAGATCCCTCCTTAGCTCAGATCAAGCAATGCATCATAAACCCATATCCTGCATACTGGATCTCCTCTTTCATCAGATATTCAAGACTTTCTCAATGCACTTGTCTAATGATCTTCTTCTCCTTTTATAGTCTTAGGCCTTTCTCAATACCATGGTCCGAAACCATAACAAACCAATACCATGGACCCAATACTTGGGATCAACACATCTGACGAGATACTATGGTCCAAAACCATAGGTTCAAATACCAAGGACTAAATACCATGGACCCAACATAAGTTCTCCGACATGTACGTGCTTTTCCTTGTGTGAAAGTGCGTGTATACGCATACGCGTCTTTTCAACGACTAACCCGCGTGTATACGCGGCTTGGTCACGATGAACCTGCGTATATATATTTTCTCTTCATTCTTGTAGTCTGATCATCAAATCCTTGCTCCCGACCTGCTGCACTATGATCTGTCATCTGTGTGATTTGCCATCAAGGACAACACTTGTCTCATAATGCCAACAATATCCCCCTTTGGACTTGATGGCAAAGCTAACTTGTCACACTTAGAACTATCATCTGATTCCTTTGAGCTGTCCTGCATCCCATGCATTCAATCACATCTGATATCTCTTCTGAAGATTCATCTAGTTATAAATAATTGAGATGTTCTTCTATGAGTGGGTTGCCATCAAGTACAACACATGCATCATAATGCCAACAATCTCCCCCTTTGGACTTGATGGCAACAACACCAAATCACTCTCCCCCTTTGACATCAAGGGCAAAGGGCGGACCAAGATATTCACTTTCCTTGATAAACATCCCGCTGACCATACTCCCCCTGAGTACTTGCTGAATTTCTGAATGAGCTCCCCCTTTGTATATGCCAAGGTGTACTAATCTGTCCATGCTCCCTTTGAGTACATTTTTAAGTCTCTGCTCTGCTGAAGTGTGTTGTTCATGCTCCCCCTGACTGTAAGCAAGGTCTGCAAAAAGATGTTCTACAGGAAAGAACATGACTCTATCATAAATGACCTTCCTATCACCAAAGACTCATACATACATCCATCTCCCATCCTAGTGGGGATATACCAATATTGGTTCATCCACCCAACCAAGTAAGGATACATCAAAAGTTTACACATGATAAAACAAGAACATTACATCATCCATCCCAGGCATAGTGGGGAAACCAACATAGGCCGTTACATGACCTTGATAATAAAAGAAATACATGACTAAAATATTTCAACATCCTTCCTTATGCATAGAGGGGGTACAGATTACATTATATGACCAGAAAAGATTTCATCAACTGACTACAATAGATAGAGACACACTATTACATCATGAGTCTTGATATGACCTTTACATGAGACCAATCATCTAAATAAGACCATGATAGTCATTAGCAACTATCATACATAATGTATGATCTGCTCCATAAGCATCTTTCAACAACATCTAGACCAGCAATCATGTTCTCCCTTTGTACCTGTTCCATTTGTGCCAGATGGTTTCTGTCAGGCCCATATCAGACTCTTCTCATTCTGAGTTTGGCCCACTGATTTCCTTCAAATTAACATATACGCGACTGTATCCACAGAAACAAGCGTATATACCCAAATACTCCTTATGAAACTCGCGTACAACCATTTCCAGATCAGCAACCTGTAAATGTCGTATGACAAGGTATGTCTGCATATAGATATCAACTCATCATCATAAAATCATTCACATTATATCATATGTATAAAACACCATAGCCATCTTATCAACAAGATCATCCATGTATCATTACTTGGGAATATCTGCATCAATCAACATATGTAAGTATCAACCTATCAACATATAGGTAAGAACTCATCATCATCATGTCTCCAACAATGCAACTTTGAGTAATCATTCATGTATCCAACACTATGTATCTTGAGCTCAAGATCTTTTGTCAAGGCTTCTTTATATCATCAACTTCAACAATCCTCATCCACATGAGCACCAAGAACTATAGGAATCCTGCATCATAACTGTATTGTATGATCTTTATGCATATGACGACAGCAGCATATGAGTGACTCATCATCAAGTAATGAAGTTGTGTATTCAAGCTTTGTACTTCTCCTTATCCTTATGAAGATCACCATGTAAGCATCATATATGCACCATCTAAGAATCAATCCACAAATATGATCTGAACATCAACTATGTAACCCCAAGAATCATATGAGATTTTATCATGGACAACTCATAACCACATCATAGCAAGATATATCATTTAGCCATATAAGCATCATCACCAAGGACTATTAACCATAATGCCAACAATGCATTATTAAAGGCATATGCTCCCCCTCAACCTGTGTCATCTGTTTACTGTTAGATCTGATCATGCATATATCAGCAATAAGCATCAAGTTAGGATCAAAACACTTCTAAACATCTTACAAGTATCAAGACATTTCCACACATCCTCAGCAGACTGTAACTAGTAACCAATAGAGCAAATAATGGACTGAATCATATCAAACCCTTTTTCTGAGCCTGTCCCCATTGCTTTTCCTCAGACTGACATATACGCGACTTTTCAGTGTATAACTCGCGTATATAAGCGACTTCCCTTTATGAAACTTGCGTATGGGATTTAGGACACTGAAGTTTTACACTTTCAGCTCCCCGTGAGTCTGTGATGTCTGAGTTGTGCTGTGTCTGTGCGGTGCCACATCTTTCTGACGGAACTTCCTTCTTTTTCCATATCTTCAAGCGTGATGATGTTTTCTCCTTTTGGTATGGTGCACGTACTTTGTTCCTGCATTCCTTTGCTATATGTCCAAGCTTGTTACAGGCATGGCATCTTACCTGTTTCATATTCCTTCTGTAGCAATCAACAACTTTGTGACCAAACATATTGCAAGAGAAACAATATCCCTTAAAGTACCTGGACCGTGATGATCTTTCTGTGTGATGGTCTTGAACCATTCTTCTTCTGCATCTGGCTGCAACATGTCCAAGATTATGACATACATAACATTCAACATTATTCACTGGAGGAGTAAAAGATTTTCTTTGAAAAATTTCTTTCCTTGGTTGTTGATGGGGTCGACCTTTCATCTCCTTGTTGAGCATTTCAGATTTTGCATTAGAGTTCCTTGTCTTATTTCCTGAACTAGATTCACCTTCAATAGATTCATGAAAACCAAGACCAGTTTTGATAGCAGGAGACCTTTGACTACTAAGAATATCATCCAAGATCTTAGTACTATCTTGAAATCGTAAGAGCTTATCCTTTTCTTCTTATTTATCATTTAGAATATTTACCTCAACCTAAAGTTGCTCTTCCCTTTCAAGATGCTGCTTCTTTATGTTTTCTTCAACTTTTCTTTCTTCTTCCAACTGATGTCTTAGTCCAAGAACTACGTTTTCTTGTTTTTCAAGAGCTTGGAGTAGTTTTTTACTATGTTGCACGGGTTCCCGAACCCGGGGGTTGGGTTCTCGAACCCGTCCCGGGTTCTCGAACCCAAGTACCGGATTCTGAGACGGGTGCTTCTGAGAAGAACCCATAAGAACCGGGTTCTTCTATGAAGAACCGGGTTCTCCATTAAAAAAATATGGGTTCTTTTGTCTTGACAGGTACGAAGAACCCTGATGATGGGTACTTGGAACCCCAAGATCGGGTTCTTTGGAGTTCATTTTAATTTTAATTTTTAAAATTTTAATTAATTTAATAGGCTTCCCCTAATATTCCAAGTAGCTAGTTCTGCATCTTTCGAGAGGAATTGGAGTACTTATGCCTTTATCCATTCAGTAAAGAGAAATAGGTTGGGCTCAAAGAAGGCAGAGAACTTAATGTACATTCATAGCACACTTTGTCTCATATCTCGAAAAGATCTTGGTTACAAGGAGGGTCCTTTCAAGAGATGGACCAATACACAGATGATGCTATGTGTGTGGGCGAGGAGATACAACCAGATGGCCTTATTGAGCTACCTCCAGTCTAAGTCACCAGGTTCGAGTTTGAGTTCGAGTTCGAGGACCATGAAATTCGAATAAAGTTCGGCAACTCAAATTTTGTCGATAAAATTCGACATAAAATTCGACATATAGAAATTCGAAAAAAAAAATGTATATTATAGATAGATATATCATATGCATATGAGAAATGGTATGGCAACTTCAAATGCATTTAGTATAGCTGTTTCTGTTCTGCACCTATGATTAAAATACTTAATATTTATAAATCCATATACCTAAAAACAAAAATTATTTCAAATTATAACTATAAAAATAAAATAAAAATTATAATTTCAATATTAAATATTAAATATTAAATATAATATATATATAATATATAATATATTATACATAATATATATAATATATTATATAATATATATAATATATTATATATATTATACAATATATTATATATAATATATAATAGTTCTACATGCGAAAGGGCATTGTGTCATTTTATTCCAAAGAAAAGCAGATCACGAGAGTTATTCGAAAGACAAGCCAATATCACATAGAATATTACAGATGGAGGGAGTTTACATAATAGAACAGAAACAGCTATACTAAATGCAGATGCACACGCGGGTCGCGGCAGTTTTCTGAGTTTCGTTGTTTTCTATTGGCCTGTAGGCTGTAGGCCGAGTTGGTTTTAAGGGAGCGTCCATATAACCCTTGATCAGTCACGAATTTTAACGCATCTCTGGCGAATTTCATCGATTTTAATGTCGAATTTAATCGATAGAAATTCGAATTCGCCATGCAATTCGAATACGTCATTAAATACGGCGAATTTCGAATTTTAAGGATTAAATACGGCGAATCCGGTGACTTAGCCTCCAGTTGCTATGGATGAGAAAGAGCCTCAAGATGAGAGTGATTCCTACCTGGAGAGCATGCTAATTGAAGATCTAAGTGATGTTGATGACATGGCTTGAGGAAGCCATTGTTCACTATTAGCTATTTTTATTTTAGTATTTTAAAATTTCCCAGTTTTTGTTTGGAGATGCCTTAAGGCAAATTTTGAACGTAGAATGACAATGGACATATATCATGATTCTTATTAATATGTAAACTCCAATTCACACTTGATATAACACTAGAAATTTTAAAATTTCATTGTGAATGTCGAATGTTCAATGATGTGCATGGTTAAATATTTAAAGTTTAAATCACAAGTATTTTAGTTTTCTTGTTTAAAGTTGAAAAATATACAATTTCACATATATTATAATTTATAAAATATAATATTTATATATTATATATAAATTATAATATACCCCCGACGAACCCATGCACCCTGTTTCAAAAAATGACGTCCTCATCCCCGTCCCCGTCCCCGTACCCGTCCCTGAACCCACGTTTCCTGGCAACATAGGTTTTTTATTCTGCTTCTTTGATTCTTCAAGATCTTCCTTTAGCGAGAGGATCGTAGCTTCAAGTCTTTCATAGTAATTGGATCTATTTCTGAGTTTCTTGATAGTTGTGCTTCTTTCATTTACTTCATTTTTTAATGATGTCACTTCATCCTGCAACTTTTGAAATTGATTTTCCTTGTCCTTGAGTAACTTCCCTACCTTGTTTCCTTCCTCTAGTTGAGCTTTTAGTTTGGTAACTTCTTCTTTGAAAGCACATTCCCTTTTGTTCAATAGATCTTGTTGTTCTCTAAATTTGTCTGTAAGCCTTCTAAGTATTGCCTCTATTTGATATCTTTCTTGCTCACCCATAAGTGCAAATTCAGTTGCTTCGCTATCACTTTCATCATCTTCGCATGGATGGAAACTAGAGGATAACAAATTCATACCTGATAGATCTTGTTCATCTTCATTCTGAAGTGATTCTGAACCTGAAGTGCTTCTTCCACATAATCCCCAATTGATGCTCCCACTGTCATAGACTTTCTGAGATGTCTTCTTCTTCTTAGGTGCTTTCTTCTTAAGCTTCTTTCCCATTGTTCCACGGATCTCCTTCAAGCGATCAAGCTTCTACCAAAGGACTTGCTCTGATTCCAATTGTTGGAAATAATACTGAGGGGGGGGGGGTGAATCAGTATTATTAAATCAATAAAACTTTTTCATTTCCATACTTAGATACATATACGCTACTTCAATTAAGGGAACCCGCGTGTATACGCAACTGTCTAATGCAACTAGCGTATATCCAGAATACTTATGATTCAGTTAATCCATTAAATGTTGATCTTTAGTTAGTGCATCAGAACTTCATTAACCATATGTACAGTAAGCAGGTGCAGTAAAACAGAACAGATCATCACACACAAGAAGCACACATGAACACCATGATATAAGGTGGAAACCCAATGTGGGTGAAAACCACCTGCTGCAAGTCGTCTCTATCTTCTTTTAATAATAAACTTCATTTTACAATAGTTCTGTACTGGTGCAGTCTTCTACCAGTATGCAGGCTTCTACCTGCAGAGAGCTACAACCCTCTCTCATTTTCCAGACTCTCGTGGATGGGAGCTACTACCCCCTTAGCTGTGGATCCATTTACTAGTACGTAGGTGTCTGCCTACCGAATGCTCCAATCTTCACTCGTTCTCTAGCTGCTACTAGAAGGGAGCTACCACCCCCTTTGCTCTTGTACTAGCTGATGTACTAGTATGTAGGTGCCAGCCTACAATCTCCTTTCATCCTCCAGGGACCACATTTCATACATTTTCAGACTGGATATTCCTGAAGCACAACACTATAATCTAAAGGCCACGTTTCATCCAATTTTCATACTGGACCCATCAATATCATTGAAGCACAAAAACAATCAATACCAGCATCATCAATTTCTGCATCACCCAATACTGAATCACTGAAACCCTGTCAACAAAAATTGCAGTCACCAGAACACAGAGCAGAACACTGAACTCTGCAACAATATTCAGAACCAACTGTACCATCAAAATCATGCATCAAAGTGCATACGCTACTTGGAAGTGTTGAACCAGCGTGTATACGCAACTTCACCAAAGTGAACCAGCGTATATATTATCAATTACTTACTTATAACTTGATGCACTTTCTGACTTCAGACATATCCAGATTATTACATATACAAGGATAATATGTGTGTTAGCAACCAGATCTAGTCCATCAGATCACATAAATATGAGTCATTATGATCCTGATCCATTATTAGATCTCATCCATCAACATTGAGGCTAAACACAATCAACCAAACTGAATATGCAGAATACTGACACCATTAAACAGTGATCATAACTCATCAACAACCAGAACCACCTGTAACTTCAAACATCATAGCTCAAATGGTATACGCTACTACAATGAACCAAACCCGTGTACATACGCGCTTTCACCAAAGCCAACCCGCATACAGATCTATAAATATTCAATCAGGACTTGCAGCGATTTCAAACTTAAATTATACCCAGTTTAGAACATTACATGCGTCAGAATACAGATCTAGAATAAGCATAATCAACCATATAGAGATAGTTCATTTCAAACCATTTGATCCCGATCTATGCTTAGATCTTGTTATCCATCAACCGATGAGATCTCTCTTTAGCTCAGATCAAGCAATGCATCATAAACCCATATCCTGCATACTGAATCTCCTCCTTCATCAGATATTCAAGACTTTTTCAATGCACTTGCCTAATGATCTTCTTCTCCTTTTATAGTCTTAAGCCTTGCTCAATACCATGGTCCAAAACCATAAAAAATCAATACCATGGACCCAATACTTGGGATCAACACATCTGACGAGATACTATGGTCCAAAACCATAGGTTCAAATACCAAGGACTAAATACCATGGACCAAACATAAGTTCTCCGACATGTACGCGCTTTTCTTTGCGTGAAAGTGTGTGTATACGCATACACGTCTTTTCAATGACTAACCCGCGTGTATACGCGGCTCGGTCACGATGAACCTGCGTATACATATTTTCTCTTCATTCTTGTAGTCTGATCATCAAATCCTTGCTGCTGACCTGCTGCACTATGATCTGTCATCTGTGTGATTTGCTATCAAGGACAACACTTGTCTCATAGTGCCAACACTTTTATACTTTGATGTGCAAAAGGTGATGGCTTATCAAGATAAATTCATTGATAAAATTATCCCTAGGAGATTTCATTCACATTACATGGCCCATACATTGAGAGATGCTATATAGAGACAAAATTCCACAATTTAAGCAATAATTGCATGTAGCAATTAGCCTAAAAATAGCGAAAATCCTAGCCCAATGTATATGACAAAGCAAAACAAGAATAACATTAAAGGCATGTACTTACATGTAATAGTTTATATCCAACCATCCACAATTTGACAATAGCGAAGCTCTAAGACACGATAAACCAAATCCACACATTAGAATTCATCCATAAAGCTCTAATTCACGCTCCAAGAAAAAGTGCGAAATTCCCAAGAGAGAGAAGAGATTGTTAGGTCCCTATAATACTAGTGATTCCCCCATTACTATTGTCATTGTAGCCCTTATTGTCATTATTGTGCCCCTATTGTCCCCATATTGTTATTAGTGTGCCCCATAGAAACCCACTATTGTTAATGTTGTGCCCTTATGTTATTACTGTAATGTCGGCTTGATTATATTGTGACCCTTTGGACTCCTATATATAGAAGGGAGGTTTAGTCATTTGTATCATCCAAGAATTGTTCATTTGTGTATTGTAAAGGAGGTTGCCTCCTCGAAGAGGCTGATTTCTAAGGCGTTGATCCTTCTTTTCTGTCTTTTTGTGAGCTAGTTTCATAACATTTGGTATCAGAGCTTTGGATTCTAGGGTTTCACTGCTCGAAACAGGTCATTGTCGAATTTTCGCTATAACATTTGTTCTGCGACATTTCAGAAGCTAAAAAAAGCACCCATTTGAGCCAAAATTGTTCTGAACTTCGTGTCTGAATTTTAGAGTTTGTCTTGGTATATTTTCGGAGATATGATCTGAGGAAGTTAGGGTTTTTGCAGACTCTCGAATTACATTCCAAATAGGTGACCTGGGGAAACTCGTCATAACTTTTGTTTTGAGCATCAGATTGAAATATCGTCATAAGTTTTAGAAAGAGGACGACCTGTAGTTTTCTATATATATACTAAGGTCGAAACAATGACACGTGGCACTTCGTACAAGTTTGCTCTACTGAACTAGTCTATAATTAGGTCACTGTGGGAGATTTGGCATAACTCTTCCTTGGACAATCCAATCTTGATCAGACTTGCGGGGTTAGAAAGAGGACTCAAAGGGCTACTGCAGGACGCGATTTCAGATATTCGAGATCCGCAGTTACAAAGATACAACAGATTCAATATCGAGCTCTTACAAAGTGAAAAAAAAGGTGTGTAGTTTTTTTTAAATTTTGCATAAGATTGGTTTGAAAAATTAGTTTGAAGGGAATTCAAAGGGAATAGTGAAGAATTATTAGCATTAATTGATGCCCGAAGAAAGAAAATGGAAACACCTAGTAAGCAACCTGAAAGCTCTAACATGACTCGTGAAGAAGAGGAAGAAATGCAACATGATATATGAAAATTACAAGACCAAGTACAACAAATTTCACTCTCACAAAAGGTAACTGAAGCCAGGATGAATGGCATGGAAGCTAATATGAATGGCGTGCAAGTTAAGATGAAAAGCATGGACGCTAAGATGGAAGGATTGAAGATAAATTTGAATAAGTTACTATAAGAAATGGTTACTAATGGTGAAAGGGCAGTAAAGGAAACTCATGATGAGAACAAAAGAAATGTTAATCATGATTTCATAGACTCTAATGTTGGATTGAAGATCCACCATGTTCCAAAAATCAATATGAGGAAGTTTGATGGCAAGGATCCCGGAACATGGATACTACAGATGGAGCAATTTTTCGATCTCCATAATGTGCAAAACACACAAAAGGTATGTATTGCAACTTTATATTTGGAACCAAATCAGTTTGTATGGTATCGATGGCTTTGCTCTCGTAAACAAATTGTCACTTGGGCAATTTTTACGGAAGAAATGATAGCACATTTTGAGGATACAAAAAACAACACATTTTTAGCCAATTGATAAATCTGAAACAAAAAGGTTCAATGATGGAGGAGATTGAGGACTTCCAAAAATTGAACATAAGGGTAAAAGATATTCCAGAGGAGTATAGGATTGATGTATTCATAGGGACTTTAAAGGATAATAGCCAACATGAGGTTTGCCTTTGGGAACCTGATTCATTGGAGAAGGCATTCAGGTTAGCAAGAAAAATGGAAAGCAAAATTATGGTAACTAGGAAGCCTACCACTCACAACTATAAGGATGGAAGTGTTGTTGCCCCTAGCCTTCCACAACCTACAAGGTTGACACCACAACAATTGGAAGAAAAATGAGCAAAAGGGCTTTGTTACAATTGTGATAACAAATACACTAAAGGTCATAAGTGTGTCGAGAAGAAATTATTCTACCTAGATTGTGAAGAGGAGGAAGAAAAGGAACAAGACATGTCAAAAGAAGAGGATGTACTCCAGGAACAAACCCTAGATTAAGAAGAAATGAATCCGACCATATCTTGTAATGCATTGACTGGAATTATC
Source organism: Pinus tabuliformis (assembly GCA_031772625.1). Lineage (NCBI taxonomy): Eukaryota > Viridiplantae > Streptophyta > Pinopsida > Pinales > Pinaceae > Pinus > Pinus tabuliformis. Next base: position 291,297,362 of record CM062817.1, read on the forward strand.
ACTCCTCAAGCTATCAAGATAGAAGGACATATCAAGAAGAAAAAGGTAATAGTGTTGATTGATTCGGGAAGTACCCATAATTTTATTCATTGTAAGATAGCCAAGGAATTGAATTGCTCCCTATATCCAGCACCAGAGTGTCAGGTGATGGTTGCAAGTGGAGGACCATAAATTGCTTTGGAAAGTCCCATAATATCAAGCTATCCATGGGAAAATATGTATTGAATAGCCTAATGCTTTCCATTCTAATGGGTGGTGCTGATGTTGTACTAGGAGTCCAATGGCTACAATCCTTGGTTACAATAGCTTTTAATTTTCAAGATCTTTTCATGAAATTTTGTGTGGAAGGAAAGGAAGTTGAATTAAGGGGTATTGCAGGGAAATCGGGAAAGATAATAATCTCTAACGGTATGACAAAGCTTCTAAATAAGGAACAACGAGGCGTAATTGCACAATTATGTTCGCTAGAGGTTCCCACATCGAAATCATCTATTTCTCCAGATCTCCAAAATGTCTTGGACAATCATTCCAAGGTATTTGAGATTCCCATAGGCCTCCCACCTATTTGTGATCATGATCATGCTATTCATTTGATTCCAGGAAGTGTTCCTCCAAACATCAGGCTGTACAGATATCCCTATGCCCAAAAGAGTGAAATTGAACGTATGGTTGCAAAAACGCTAGAGGCTGGTATAATTCAACCTAGTCAAAGTTCTTTCTCTGGTCCAGTAGTATTGGTGCACAAGAAGGATGGATCATGGCACATGTGTTCGGATTATAGGGAGCTCAACAAGCTCACTATTAAAGATAAATTTCCAATTTCTGTCATTGATGAATTATTGGATGAATTGCATGAATCAATTTACTTCACCAAGTTGGATCTTCGTTCAGGATATCATCAAATCAGAATGAAGACTGAAGGCATTCCGAAAACAACATTTAGAACTCATGAGGGTCATTATGAATTTTTGGTCATGCCTTTTGGCCTTACAAATGCACCTTCTACATTTCAAGGTTTGATGAATTCCATTTTCAAACCCTTCCTTAGAAAATTTGTGTTAGTATTTTTTGATGATATACTAATCTACAGCTAGTCTTGGAAGGATCATGTTCAACATGTTGACAGGGTGCTCAAACTATTGGAGGAGAAACAATTATATGCAAAAAGCTCCAAATGTTTCTTTGGAGTACAAGAGGTGGAATACCTGTGTCATATTGTATCTGATGAAGGTGTTAAGGTAGACCCTAGCAAAATTAAAGCCATTAAGGAATGGAAAATCTCCACATCCATAAAGCATCTGGAGGGTTTTTTGGGTTGACAGGGTATTATCGCAAGTTTGTTAAGAATTATGGGAGAATAGCAACACCTCTAACAACATTATTGATGAAAGATGCATTTTCATGGATTCCAGAAGCAACAAAGGCCTTCGAACATCTTAAAGAGGCAATGTGCCAAGCACCGGTCTTAGCTACGTTGGACTTCACAAAAGCCTTTATTGTGGAATGTAATGCTTCAGGAAATGGAATTTGTGTTGTTTTAATGCAAGATGAAAGACCCATTGCTTTCAAAAGTCGTCCAACCAAAGGAAAGTATTCACACAAAGCTATTTATGAGAAGGAAATGTTGTCAATAATACATGCACTTCAGAAATGGAGACCCTACCTAATGGGAAGACACTTCAAGGTAAAAACCGATCATGATAATCTTAAATACTTTTTAGAACAAAGATTATCCTCTGAAGAGCAACAAAAATGGGTCACAAAGATGTTGGGTTATGACTTTGAAACCATTTGCAAAAAAGAGAAGCAAAATGTTGTGGCAGATGCACTTTCAAGAAAAGATGAGGATGTGGAAGCATTGTTGTGCGCCATTTCTATTATCCAACCATATTGGATAAATGAAGCAAGGGATGAATGGAAGAACGACGAAGAATTGTGGGCACTCGTTCAAAAGTTACAACAAGATTGATCCGGATTTAAACAGGAACGCAACAAATTACAGAGATAACCATATACACAAAGATGCAGCGGAAATAATACTTCATTTCATTAATGGAAAATACTGAAATATGCTTACAACCAGAAATGGAAATAAACCAGCTAGGGCGATGGTAGCTTATCTCTGAGAAGAGATGTGGTGGCTACATGCCTCTGAACTGTGTTACAATGAGGCTCAAAGGCCTATTTATTGTTGAGAAACAATGGAAAACCCTTAACATTCCAAAACCTAACCCTAGAAGATGAAACGCCAAACTGTGGGCCCCGTTTGGGTAAATTGGTACACCAACTTCCCAGGGTCGTAACTTTGGCATACGATCTCCGTTTGACGCGTACAATAGCTCGTTAGAAAGATCTATCCGAGCACTGCCACTTTGGGAGGCAACATGGGTCCATGGACCCATGTTGCCCCAGATTTCCCAAAAAACGTCGTTTAGGGCCTCAAAACGGCTCCGGAAGTTCAGGACCCGAAAAACTGCTAAAAATAGTAAGTTGTGCTACAATTAAGGAAACTGAAAATGCTGAGAGACACAATGGTGGGGGTCCAGGTGGACTTGGCAGGTGGCCACCAATATCCACCTGGATCAAAGATCCCAGTACATATGATACATTTAGCTGGAAAAATGATTCATTATGGTACAAAGATCGCTTATACCTATGTAAGAATTCCCAATTGAAACAAAATATTCTTATGGAACTGCACACTTCTCCCTTAGTAGGGCACTCAGGATTTTTAAAAACTTACCACAGGGTTAAGAAGGAATTTTTTTGGATGGCCTTAAATCGGATATTCAAAAGTTTGTGGCGGAATGTTTGGTTTGCCAACAAAATAAAGTTGAAACATTTGAATCATTGACCGGAGAATCCACAGTTTTAACATTTTTGTACCAACGTTTCAAATCCCAAATGGGATCCATCTTCAGGATAAGAGAAAATCTGCTGCTCTTCTTGCTATCCTATCTTTAAGACCCCAGGACTATTACAACCTTTATCCATTCCAAGCCAACATTGGGAGGATGTTTCAATGGATTTTATCACAGGTTTACCCAAGTTCGAAGGAAAGAGTGTCATCATGGTGGTAGTTGACAGAGTTACCAAGTATGCACACTTTTGTGGATTATTGCATCCATTTAAAGCCAGTACAGTTTCTACTGCATTTATGGAAACAATTCAAAAGCTACATGGAAACCCAAAGATTATTGTAAGCGACAAAGATCCCATTTTCACTGGAAATTTTTTGACAAAATTATTTTCTTGTCTCGGTACTCAATTAGCTCATAGCTTATCTTATCATCCTCAATCTGATTGGCAAACTGAGATAGTAAACAAATGTTTGGAAGGATATCTTCGTTGCTTTGTATCTGATAAACAGACACAATGGGTCAAATGGTTGCCTCTGGCTGAATGGTGGTATGACACTTCCTTCCATACTGCAGCAAAAATGACCCCATTTATGGCACTTTATGGATATCATCAACCCTCCATCACATCATATTTAAGAGAAAATTCTAAGGTTCTATTTAAGTTTCTAAGTTTACAAGTTAGAAACCCTCCATGCACTTTATCTAATTTATTCCTACCTACTTGTTATGTTACTTAACAAGTTATTTACAATGTAAATACTGAAAATAAACACTAGTGCATGCACAACATATTATAGATCAACAACTGTAGGAAACATAAACAATCACACCAAATGACACCGTTATTTTTGGACCAATGTCCCCAGAAAAACACAATGTGGGAAAACGATGCAGCTATCTGAGGGTTTTCTTATTAAGCAATATCAGAGTACAATTTGTGTGCCAAATCCAGCCTACCCAACAAAATTTCCTTGGCAGTAATACCTCTCAGTTTAAGACAAATTTCCCGGCTGAAACCCTGGATAATCCTTCTGGCAGCTCCTCAGCTCCAATCTGCCACAGAAACCCTAGTGTCTACCCTTTCTGGACTGCGTCAGCCCCTCTCTGCCCAGCGCTGGCCCGGCGTCACCCTGAATGGGTCTGTGTCAGCCTTAGGAGGCCCTGCATCAACCTTCTAGCGCTCTGCGTTAGCAACGCTGGCCTCTCTGAGGCTTTGCGCAGCTCTCGGCTGCCTCTGCGTGGCCCTACGTGAGCCCTGGCTGTTACTGCGTCACTCTCCCCTGCTATTGCGCTGCTCTCCCGGCACTATCTCTGCCTTTTTGTCTCTCTGTACTCAATGCGCTTCAGCTGCAACTCCGATCACTGATTCTATCTCTCTTAGCACACCCCGCTCTAGAGAATAGAATAACTGATAACTCTGGTGTACTCTCAAAGTGACCCTCAAGCCCCCTCTTATACTTTTCTTGTTGACATATCAACGGTCGAGATTAAGTCCCTAATCAACGGCTAAAATTAGATTTGGCTTGATCCATGTCTTTTGGACCATTCTGACATAGTTTCATATTAGTCCTCATCAATATTTTAATATCCCTAAGTTTACACTTAGGGATTCCATTAAAAACATTAATTATTTTAATATCTCTTGAATTGTTTAAAATCTGCTCAAAACCTTTTTGGGTATTGGAGATCTCACGTGCCCCAACCTCTCCACCAAATTTCATGGCTAGAGCACATCCGATGCTACCCCAAATCAACACTCCCTCTTAGTGAGGACTGTGCTCTAGCAATACTCCTCACTAAGTATTACCCTGATCATCCGACATCGGTCGCTGTGCTGATGTTAGGCTTGCTGCCCGCCATCCTTTGCACTGCTGCATCCTGTACTACTACCCATGGCCCTGCCACTACTACTGTTGCATCCGTACTGCAACTCCCTCTGCATTCGTGCTGTTGCCAGTCCTTTCTCCCAACACTGCATCCGAACTGCAACTCCTCTCATCATGCTGCATTGTGCTGCCTACTGCTGCACTGCAACTCAGTTACTAAAAAGTAAGTAACTGATCTCCCAACTCTGACCTCTCTGTTGGGCTAGAGACCCTCCTAATGCTGAAGCTCCCTCAGCCAGCTGACAAGTGCTCCCTATCTGACCTCTGCGCTGCTGCAACAACTCCCTGCATCTTGCACCATTGAACACCTCTTTGTGCCATCTTGCATTGGTGCAACACTCCCATGCCTCTCGCACTGTTGCAACGTGCTAGCCTTGCGCTGTCTCAAGACTCCTGCATTGTAGCTCTCTCTGTTGCTCCATCCGCATCCGACTCTAGCCACATCAGTCAGTCCTGCTACTCCTCTTCGGGGCTCCCGTAGCAAGGTCTAATCCAAGAGGCTGGGTACCTCGAGGATCCTACCCCTCATCGCCTGTAGTCAGTCTGACTACAGCTCGATGTCTCCCCACTTCCGCTCAAGTGGTGCGTGTGCACTCATGGCATGGTCATTGTCTGTCAACACTTCCTTCTCTGCCCTTACTGGCGCTGCCTTAGTCTCGGAAGACTCTCCCTTACTCTTCTTCCTTGGACACTGGGTGGCATAATGACCCAGCTCCTCACAATGGAGACACTTGATCTTGGAGAGATCCATCTTCTTCCGCTTCTCCTGCTTTCCCTCAGATGCTGGGGCAACATCTTCCTCCTGTTGCTTGACTTTGATCCCCTTGCTGATGCTACCCGTCTTCGATTGTTGTCTGATCTCTTTTTGGTGAAGAGCAGCTCACATCTCATCCCAAGGTGGAAGTGTCCCTCTCCTCAGTATACTCTAGACAAATACCTCCTCAGTCCTCCTGTGACCTGCAATCACGCTCTGATACCATGTTGAAGTTTTTAAGTCTACCAGTTAGAAACCCTCCATGCACTTTATATGATTTATTCCTACCTACTTGTTCTGTTACTTAACAAGTTATTTACAATGTAAATACTGAAAATAAACACTAGTGCATGCTCAACATATTACAGATCAACAACTAAAGGAAACATAAACAATCACATCAAATGACACCGTTATTTTTGAACCAATGTCCCCGAAAAAACCCAATGTGAGAAAACCGGTGCAGCTATCTGGGGGTTGTCTTATTAAGCAATATCAGAGTACAATCTGGGTGCCAAATCCAGCCTACCCAATAGAGAATTTCCTTGGCACTAATACCTCTCAGTTTGAGACAAATTTCTCGGCTGAAACCCCGGTTAATCCTTTTGGCAGCTCCTCAGCTCCAATCTGCCCCAGAAACCCCAGTGTCTGCCCTTTCTGGACTGCGTCAGCCCCTCTGTGCCCAGCGTTGGCCCGACGTCACCTTGAATTGGTCTGCGTCAGCCTTAGGATGCCCTGTGTTAGCCTTCTGGCCCTCTGCGTCAGCAATGCTATCCTCTCTGAGGCTTTGCACAGCTCCCGGATGCCTCTGCGTGGTCCTGCGTGAGCCCTCGCTACTACTGCATCACCCTCCCCGGCTACTACGCTGCTTTCCCGACACTATCTCTGCCTCTCTGTCTCTTTGTACTCAATGCCCCTCAGCTGCAACTCCGATCACTGATTCTATCTCTCTTAGCAAACCCTGCTCTAGAGAATAGAATCACTGATCACTCTGGTGTACTCTCTAAGTGACCCTCAAACCCCCTCTTATACTTTTCTCATTGACATATTAACGGCCGAGATTAAGTACCTAATCAATGACTAAGATTAGATTTGGCTTGATCCATGTCTTTTGGACCATTCTAACACAGTTTCATATTAATCCACATTAATATTTTAATTTCCGTAAGTTTATACTGAGGGACTCCATTAAAAATATTAACTATTTTAGTATTTCCTGAACTATTTAGAATTTTCCCAAACTCTTTCTGGGTATTGGAAATCTCATGTGCCCCGACCTCTCCACCAAATTTTGTGGCTATAACACATCCGATGCTACCCCAAATCAACAGGTTCAAGCAGTGGAGCATCACATCGAGCATCAACAAGTTCTCCAACTCTTAAAGGATAACCTCACGTTGGTGCATAATAGAATGAAACAACAAATTGATCAACATCGTAGCGAAATAAGTTTTGATGTAGGTGACTGGGTATTCATACGACTACAACCATATAAGCAAATGTCCCTCAAGCAAGCTAAGAAGGATAATAAATTATCACCAAAGTATTATGGTCTGTACAAGGTGTTGCAAAAGATTGGTAATATGGCATATAAATTGGAGCTTCCTGTAGCTTCTCAAGTGCACCCAATTTTCCATGTTTCATGTTTAAAGAGGCCCGAGGGTTATAGGTGACAAGCTCCCAGTTCAAACAATATTACCAGAACTTGATGAGGAAGGAAAAATCATATTGGAACCGGAAGCAGTCACAAAAACAAGAACTTGACAGCTACAAAATCGATCAATTTCAGAGTATCTCATCAAGTGGAAGAACTTATCTGCTGAAGATTCCACATGGGAGAATGAGAATTTTATACAGAAGCATCTAGAACTACTCAAGCGTTGAGGACAACGCTTTTCCGAAGGAAATGGTCATGTTAGGTCCCTATAATACTAGTGATTCCCCCATTACTATTGTCATTGTAGCCTTTATTGTTATTATTGTGCCCCTATCGTCCCCATATTGTTATTAGTGTGCCCCATAGAAACCCAGTATTGTTAATGTTGTGCCCTTATGTTATTACTGTTATGCCGGCTTGATTGTATTGTGACCCTTTAGATTTCTATATATAGAAGGGAGGTTTAGTCATTTGTGTCATCCAAGAAATGTTCGTTTGTGTAATGTAAAGGAGGTTGCCCTCTCGAAGAGGCTGATTTCTAAGGCGTTGATCTTTCTTTTCTATCTTTTTGTAAGCTAGTTTCATAACAAAGATCCAATCCAAAGTGATGATGAGCAAATGAACTCATCTCAGTTGTATTTATACACTAATGAGGAGGTCAAATTAGCCTCCTTGGCCTACATGAGCCCTAAAAATAAAATAATGTTTTAATAATCAGGCTTTTGGTGACAAGCCCAACAAACTAGCTCACAAATGAAAGAATAAGCCTCTCAAGAGGTCCAATAATAATCTATGCATGTCGTAGTTCCCTCTAAGAGGCCTAATGAGTTCCATGGGTGCCATAATGAAGAGTAGGACCCTCAAAAGTGATGGACAAGGGGTTGGTCCCTTGTTCCCTAAACAATAAACCTGTGGTGCTCCTAATGGGTGTGGGGGCACAACAATAACCTCATGGGTCTTTGAATGAGTCGAGGATGCCTGTAGATCGTCTGCAAGGGCTCTGATGATGGTGTAGGGGATGCCACATATTCCTATAAGTCCTGGGTCATCTACCAAGTGCATGGTACATCTGTGGGGCCGGCTGGGCAAAGGTGAACTAGGTGCATCTTCCTTGTCCAATGGGAGTATCTCGAGCATCTCTGACCATCCTCAGGGATCCATGGAGTGTTGTCTACTGTTGCGAAGGCCCATGGCTCTCAACAGACACCCTACATGTGCCAATGTAGCCCTCTGGAGAATTAGAACCCTGTATAGGGAGACCAAAACCAAGATGGAAACCATTTGCAATCCTACATAAGACCCAATGCGTTCCCTAGCCTTCCAATCCAACAAGTCTTTAGGAAATTGAGTAAATGAGCTTACCAACCATGGATCACAAGTGGGGACTTCATAATGTCCTGCTTAGGGTTGCGGGGGAGCGCCTCCTCACCTCCCCTCTCCCGCCCGCTCCCAATTCGCGCTCTGGGCGGGAGTGGCTCTAGAGCGCGCTCCCTAAAAAAAAATGCTCCCTGCCTTTTTGGGAGCATTTAGTCTTTTTTGCAAAAAAAAAAAAAAAATTGCAGTAATATTCCAAATGCAAATTTTTTCAAAGAAACAAATAATTTTGAGTGGGGCAACCTAATGATCAAGCCTATGGCCCTAGTATTGATATGCGATTCATGGTAATGTTAAATTCTTAAAGTAAAAGTGACATTCTCCTTAATCTTCATTTTCATCCTTTTACTTAAATTTTTAACATTACCATGAAATGACTCAAGATGTTTGAGAGTGGTTCCAACCTCATATGATTTCATATGGAGAAAGTAGAATTTTAGATTTCATTCAAAATCCAGCAGACTAATCAGTTTTTTCAGGATTTCAGGATTGGGGGATTGCAATGTTTCCATTGAACTTTGTCATGTATTAGGGTATGGAATTCGTTTTTAATCAAGAGCACCAATCCCCCTATGTACCTTGATGTTAGTGACATTGATTGTCAAACTCCTCTATCATGACCCTCCTAAAAATGTATGCATCACTCAAACAAAATCTTGACTTGACATGCTATGCTTTTTCTATCCTATCTTAATGCTTATAGGGTGATGTTAATGACAAAGATCCCTACACAGATCCCGAGGTAATGACAAAGATACCTCTGGATATAAATGCTTAGAGAGTGATATTAATGACAAAGATTCTGATTTTCCAACAAGACTAAAAAATTAGACATTTCTCGTGGTGGAAAGAAGCCCTAGCATAAGCAATAGATAATAGATTTACTTGTCTTTTCTAGTTTCTAGTAGTTTTTATAACTATTGACTCTTTCATATTTATTATGATATTTTTTTAAACAATATATGACAATTTAAGTTTGAAGTTTGAAGTTGGCAATTATAACTCATTAGTAATGAATTATGAATATGATGCTTCATGATAGGTGAAAGTTGTTTCATTTCATTTCATCTTATAACATTTCATTTCATGTTAGATATTATTTGTTGTAATGGTTACACTTAGCTTACAAGTACAACTTAGGTGATCAATGATGATAAATGTTATATATTGAATTTTGAAAGCTTGAAACTTTAAGATTGATGAATCATGAGACTCAATATGTTGTATGGTACTATGTTACTAACTTGTGGATGTGGTTGATGAAGATTATAACGTCTAGATGATTGTTGTTATATGGTTCAATCTATGTTTTTTATATCTAATTCATTATTCTACATGTTTTTGTTGACATATATGTATCAAAATATAAAAAATAATATATATATATATATATATATATATATAAAACGGGACCGGAAGCAACATTTTCAAAAGCTCCCGGTTTGGGAGCGAATCCCGAAGCATTTATATATATATATATATATATATATATATATATATATAATAGTAAACAGGGCCTGCTCCCCGCTTTCGCTCCCGCTCTTGCTCCCAAGTAACCCTAGGCCTGCCCTTCAGTAATGGGCTTCGGGATGTGCCAATGTCTGCTAAACTCTAAATGGGGTTAACGAAGTATCCTATTAGGTGGTTTCTACTTCTAAAGGGGATAATATGTTCAAGGTACATCCTTCAAAAGGTGGCATGTGGCAGATAGGTGAATGAAGTAGGGGATGAGAAGGGGCAACCCTGGGTCACATGTTGGGGTACAAGGGTATCTAATAAGCTGGGAGCCCAGACTTGGGTTTATAATGAATAGGAGGGAGCAATCGTGGTACATGAGGTGCCCCGACCTTGATTTTTCCACTCTTCTTTATATGTCTTTTGCCTTTTTATGATTTTCTTTGATTAACTGCTCGGGGCTCAAGGGGTAAGAGCATGATGCATAAAATATAGCAGTGAATTCCCCTTTTTAAAGGTAGGGAGGTTCATTGCCTACCAGGGGTTGGGACAGTCATGGGTTCCTATGTGATGATGGAGGCTCATAGAACCTGTAAGAACCAGGGTGATGGCCTTGATGATGGGGTAGAGCTCATGAATTGGCTTTTGCCCATGTGCTAAATGTGTTTGTCGCGACCATCTTTTGCATTTTGTGGTACATTTTCCTGTTGAATGTGGCCAAATATGCTTTTGTCTTTTTTTTAGCTGCATCAACCTCTGGGGCATCATTCCAGGCCTGACCCAAGGTGTGGGCGAGGGGAAGGGGGAGCTGACCCTTTGTGGACCCAGTGGAGGAATGTGGACCTAGGTGGGAGAAATGATGAATGGGGTAATAATGAGTGGAAAGAGGGTAATATAGGCGGATAAGGGAGCGGGACCACGTAACCAAAATCAAGGTTTCTTGTGAAATACAATCCCTAAAGCCAAATGGTTAGTAAAAGAGATCCCACAGGACTAACATGCAAGGTTAATATCCCAAAGGGGTCTAGGGGACAAGGGCACAGACCTAACCCATTATTTCCGCTGAATCCCCCCATTAATGCATGCGCAGAAGTGTCTATGATAGGCAAACTACAATACTCAATTATCAAACGACAAGGCATACCTTTAGGTTCGGGAGGCCCACCTTCAAACATACGATCATGGCAGATGGGCGAGGGAGCACATGGCTGACTTAGGTGGTGGAAAAATGGCACAATGAGTTAGCTGGTTGCTGCAAGGGGTTGCTGGTTGCCAGTTGAGGACCATCTTGGAGATTTTTTTTTTTCTCCTAGGGATATCACCCACAAAATGGTGGGTAACAAGCAGCAATGGCTGGTTGAGGTCTTGCTTGGCAACTTTGGCTCTTAAAACCCTAGCCCAAGATGCTAGTTAATCTGCAAAACCAAGTGTTAGCTAGATAAATTCAAAATTCTTGATGCAAATCACCATAAACCTAAGTTACTAGGATTCAAATACAGATACGGAGCTGGTGTCATGTCCCCATTTTTATCCTTCTTCATAGTGCAGCCAGGGTGGATTTCCAGGATAAGAGGTGGCCAGGTCAGTGGAGCAGGTTTATGTCATTAGGGGTTCCGATGGAGTTTTGCGGAGTTCTTATGGGATTTGATGGCATTTGCTTGGCATATTCCACCATCTGCATAGTTTTCCTTTCGTTCCGTCGCATTCTGACAACTTTTAGAACTCAACATTATTATTGGGCATAACTTAATTAATTATGCTAGAGGTGGCATTCTGAAGAGATTGATTGGTGGGACACCTCAGTGTAATAGCTCGTTGGAACCGGAACGAAGAGATCTACAGAGTGGGATGGTTAGATATGAGTTTCAGTGGCCTGAGGAGACATGGTGGCCAATTTACTCTTTTCCCCGCATTAAAAGAATATTTTAATTGAAATAAAAGAGGGAAAAGTGCTCCATGATTAAAATAGTAATAAAATATAAGGTTCTAGAGGAGTCCATCAAATCTATAAAAGAGGAGGAGGAGACCATTGGAGGACATCTTGGATTGAGTACTGTTTCTTGTATGAGAGGTTGAGAACTAGGTTCTCTACTCCATTGGTAGCCCCAGGACGGAAACCTTCGAATGATCAAGAGAGATTGGGCAAGCACCCATCTCCCCTTGGTGGATTCATTCAGAATCCATAGGTGTAGAGATTGTTTTTCTATTTCAGTTTGGAGACCGAAGGGTCATTCCCAGCTATTGTATTGACATCGATCTATATATAATAAAACTGGATTTTGGTTGCTACATTTCTCATTGTTTCTCTTGTTGTGATCTTTTAATGAGATTTTGTGCAATTTATAGATTTACGGTTCTGGTTTTACATGGAAATCTTCTGGAAAATGCATGATAGTTTAATATGAAGTGTCTGTTCCAAAATTAATTGATTTGGGACATTACAGTGGTATCAAAGCATCAAACTTGGCTGAGCCTGCGGGTTTGGGTTTTTAGTTTTAAGTATTCGAGGGTTTTTTTTGGAAGTGCCAAAGTCATCCTTTGTTGTAGAAATTTTATTTGTGTGCCAAGATTGTTGTTGCCAATGATTTTCCAGTGAATTTGATGGATTGAAGAGGTGGAGCATTGTGATATTAATTTATCTTATTGGAGCAGTGTGCTGAGTTGGGCGGAGTAGGAATCTTGCACTAAATTGGGGTTTTCTGTATCTTTTGGAATCTACCCAAAAACTTTCTGGGTTTCATGAGAGGAGTTTGTGGTTAAAATTTCAGAATTTTCCTTCATCATTTCGTTTTATCAGTGAACTGGGTAATTCACACCACTTGGTGAGCTTGATCTTGGCTTGGATTTAAGCCAAACCATTTCTGGGTTTTTATGGGTTTGGTGTGAGGAGCCTCAGGTTAAATTTTCAGAATTTTTGGAGTAGTATTGAGGGAAAAACACCAGTTCATCTTCAGCAGCAACAACATAATTTCTGGGCAATGCGAATTAATTATTTGGGTTATTTTGTTGGGCCTTTGCAATAGCAGTAAGGGGAGCTTGAAATTTTAAAATTTATTGGCTCATGGATGAGTCACTGAGGCAACTCACAACCCTTAGTGTTGACCCTATCGCCAGGAGAAATTTTATGAGAATATTTTTGGGAGGGTTCAGATTTGGGAAGGATGAGGAACCAAAGCAGAAGCAGTCTCAAGAGCTCCCAAATAAGAGCCGAAATCAAATGAGGAGAGAGCATATTTGCTTCACATGTCAAGGAGCATGGACACCAGATCACACATGTAAAACTTACAGAGAAGCAAAAACTAAAGAAGAGCGAGGAATGACAAAAAACTCAAGTCAACAAAGAAATGAAGGGCCCATGTTTGAGCAGGAGCTGCATGTAGAATGCTTTAACTTGCATGAAAACACCTTTGAGGAGCATGAACAATTGCGTGATAGCAACCTACCTATGCTTGTATGTTTGATGATTGCAAATGGTGAGCAACAATTTGATTCCATGCATAAAGAAAGTCCAGGAGAAGACACTCAGGAGGATTTGACAAATGAGCCATTGGTGTTGGCCCAGCATGAAGATCACTTAGCAGTGCAAGGACATGAGGAGGAAAATATGCACAGTGTGCGGGATGAGCCATTTTTATATAGTCAGCTAGTGGCTCTCATTGAGCCCATGGTGGAGGATGAGCAGACACTCGTGGGGCCAGTCATTGGAGTTGAGCAGATAGATGTGTAGGCAGCCTCCAAGGAGGTAGTATTTGTAGACATCTTTCGTCAGGAGGTGTTGGAGATATACAAGGTAGTTTTGCAGGACGCTAGTAGGCGGAAAGACTTGGAAATGGTGGTGCATCGATCCTTGGGTCTACCCATTGATGAGGTGCAAACAGATATAGTGGTGGCTAGCAAAGCTGCAACATATTCAGGCAGCAATCCTCTCCAGGAGTTCATAGATAGGGCTTGCAGGATAGTTTGCCCACTTTTTCCCATTAGAGGGAGAGAGGCAGGATTTCTTGGACATGTTTTGATTGTCCAGGTGGATCATCAGGAGTTGAGCATGGATCACTGTCAGCATAGCAGATGTATTCTTTGCATAGGAATCTTTGCATTGGATTGGAGAGAGATCATGAGCTGGTACCCTAGTAATGGAGTATCATTTTATTTAGAGGCATTATATTGCAGGAGCCCTCCAAGGTGAGGGATATCGCATGCTTCGATTGGCAACAGGATGTAGGCTGGCCACTCATCAGTATTTTAGCACGATTTCAGCATGATGAGATTGACCTTGGTTTAGGCCAAGGGTTGGATTGGAGAGAGGTGATGAGTTGGTATGCGGCAGGTGGAGCAGCATTCACCGCCGAAGTTATAGCATAGCAAGAGCCGTGGAGCCTTGATGCTCCTTATAGGCTTCATGGGGATCTTGGAGGATTTGTTGATGACAGGTTCCGTTGGAGATTGATCTGGTATTTGGGCATCAAGGAGTCCATTCATGGTGGGTTGACCATTGTTTTAAGATCCGGCTGGCTCGGAACTGACTCGGCCGAGTTGGTCCGAGCCGGAATTTTTTTTTTCAACTAGGCAGAAAAAACGGCTCGGTCGGCCGAGTTATGACTGACCCGGCAGAGTTATAGCATGACTCAGCCGAGTCAGTCATAACTCGGCCGACGCGGCCGGATCCGCAACTACTCGGTCGGGTCATTCATTGTGGCCAGTGAACCCAAAAATTAGCGTTTTTTTATAAGAGAAAAGCATAATGAAGTTCTTACAATAGTTTATATGGTTTGATTTGATGTGAGTTCGACAGCGTGATAGGCTGCATTACATGTTTGGAAGACTGTTGTTACCAATACTCCTAAGACACTTAAGGAAATCATGCTAGTTTTAATGAATGCCCTTATTACTTCATTGGCTTCAACTTCATCAGAAAGACAACATGTTGCAGGTGGGGCTCTTGGAGATCTCGTTTAGAAACTGGGAGAAAGGGTGTTACCATCAAATATTCCAATATTGGCCCAAGGGTTGTAAGACTCAAATGGTAGTAGAAGATGAGGTGTATGCATTGGATTGAGTGAAGTGATGGGTAGTGTTGGAAAGCGTTAACTTGTGACATTCATGGGTGATCTTATACCTACTATTCGAACATCTCTTTACCTAGTGTTTCAGAAGTGCGTGAAGCCACATGCATGGCTTTAAACACTCTATGCAAGAGTGCAAGAATGCAAGCAATAGATGAAATTGCTCTGACCCTTTTGCATGCTTCCAATTCACCTTGAGCATAGATGATCTCAATAATATGGTTAGAACGATTCATAAGGGTAAGGTTAGCCTTGTGATGGAACCTAGAAGGACTTTCCATGACCAACCACAAGGGTTAAGAGAAACCACCTAAGTAAAAAATACAGTTTACATAGATCAAGCAGCATGTCTAGTGAAAATACAACTTGTTACCCTCTCACATCTAGGGGTAACTAGAGGATATTTTTTCCTCTATGATCCACATCGTAGACAATAGTTCCGTAGATGAGATCCATGGTTCTTCATAGACAATTGACCAAGATGCTTACCACATCTTGCCATTGGACAGGGCACTGGGTGCCATTTTGATATAATGGATATATTCATGAGCCTACTTTGATCATATGTTGTCTTCCATTTATATTATAATGTTGTGTGTTTGAAAACATAAATGAAAATCTTTAAAATTATGTTTTTTTATAAAAAAAAATATTTAATGTATTTTTTACAACGACCGAGTCACTGAAATCGAGCCGGCCGAGTTGATATTGAGTCGGAGTTGGAGTCGGAGTCGACCCTCGGCCGAGTCGGAGTCGTAGTCGACCCTCGGCCGAGTCGGAGTCAGAGTCGACCCTCGGCCGAGTCGGAGTCCGAGTCGACCCTCGGCCGAGTCGACCCTCGGCCGAGTCGGAGTCCTAGTCGACCCTCAGCCGAGTCGGAGTTGGAGTCAACCCTTGGCCGAGTTGGAGTCCGAGTCGGAGTTTTAAAACATTGGGGTTGACACAGGGGCAGAGCATAACCCAATGGTTTGTATGGGATCCTGGCATTGGGTCTCAGTTGCGTCGGACCACTAGATTGGTCCACATATTTGGATTGCTTGAGGGCAAGCAATCTTGGGGTGGGAGGACTGTCATGTCCCCATTTTTATCCTTCTTCATAGTGCATCTAGGGTGGATTTCCAGGACAGGAGGTGGCCAAGTCAGTGGAGCAGGTTTACGTCATCGGGGGTTCTGATGGAGTTTCGCGGAGTTCTTATGGGATTTGATGGCATTCGCTTGACATATTCCACCATTTGCACAGTTTGCCTTTCGTTCTGTCGCATTCTGACAACTTTCAGAAATCAACATTATTATTGGGCATAACTTAATTAATTATGCTTGAGGTGGCATTCTGAGGAGATTGATTGGTGGGACACCTCAGTGTAATAGCTCGTTGGAACCAGAACAGGAAGATCTACAGGATGGGATGGTTAGATATGAGTTTCAGTGGCTTGAGGAGACATGGTGACCAATTTACCCTTTTCCCCGCATTAAAAGAATATTTTAATTGAAATAAAAGAGGGAAAAGTGCTCCATGATTAAAATAGTAATAAAATATAAGGTTCTAGAGGAGTCCATTAAATCTATAAAAGAGGAGGAGGAGACCATTGGAGGACATCTTGGATTGAGTACTGTTTCTTGTATGAGAGGTTGAGAACTAGGTTCTCTACTCCATTGGTAGCCCCAGGATGGAAACCCTCGGGTGATCTAGAGAGATTGGGCAAGCACCAATCTCCCCTTGGTGGATTCATTCAGAATCCACAGGTGTAGGGATTTTTCTCTGTTTCGGTTTGGAGACCGGAGCGTCATTCCCAAATATTGTACTGGCATCTATCTATATATAATAAAGTTGGATTTTGGTTGCTGCATTTCTCATTGTTTCTCATGTTGTGATCTTTTAATGAGATTTTGTGCAATTTATAGATTTATGTTTCTGGTTTTACATGGCAATCTTCTAGAAATTGCAGGATAGTTTAATATGAGGTGTTTGTTCCAAAATTAATTGATTTGGGACATTACAGCCGGATACAAATCTGCCAGTTTTTTGAAAGGCCATGATCCAGATACGACAAGTATAAACAAATATAAAATATTTTATAATTTTTAAAAATTAAATTTATAAAACTTAAATATAAAAACATATATTAAATTTTAAATATCTAATTTTTATTACTTAAATTTTTTATAATTATTAGATGAATAATATCATAATTAATGTATCATTTATAAATATTAATTAAATTATTATAAAAAATATTTAATGTTAAATATATAATTGCTATATAATAATTTTTTAAACATTATTCATTTAATAATATTAAAATTAATCCATCATTATAAATATTTAAACTTTAGTTAATAGTTTTTATATTTATATTAAAGGGTTATGAAACTTACTTTATAAAACTTGTTTTTTTACACTTCAAAATAAATTTAAAAATAAATTTAAATATCCAATGTTGGTGGCTTACCTTATATGCATTATAATTTATAATGAAGAAAAGTAATTAGCGTCCAACTAGTTTGTTATTTGCTCCTATGATTTTTCATTTTCGTTGAGGCAGATTTTTCCAGTTTCACTGATGTTGGTTGAATCATCCATTTACCATATATTCATTAAATTTTACAATAAAGATAAAGTAATTCAAGGCCAACTAGTTTATTATTTGCTCTGATTCTTTTCATTGTCATTGGCGCTGAATTTTCCAGTTTAGCTGACGCAAGTTGAATAATCCATTTCTTAACACACATTATCGGGTTATTTATTAACTTGTCTGCATACTTTTTCGTTTTAAAGTTTGCATTGACGTCTTCTTCGGAATTTTGCACTGACACTTGACAACGTTACCCACCGACCAATTCTGGGGGCAGATCTCCTTAGATCCGGATCTGAATCTGTCTTCGATTCGGGTGTTGATTTTTAATGTACCTTGGACAAGTGGTTTCCCATGGGTTAGTCTCTACCTAGGGAAGAGTGTCCAAAATAATTCTTTTCCTAAGTGTGACTTGTCACTTTATAAAGTAAAAGTGACTTTATAAGTGGTAAAGTCAATGTTAAATTATAAAGTGAAAAGTGACTTTAGACATAAAGTACAATGTGGGTACTTTATTTAATGGGTGAGTTAGAAAATAGAAAGTGATAATTAAATGCACATATATTCTCATCCCTTGATCTCAATGGATCTGAGCCATTAGATCTTAGGGTTGCGCAAAATTCTTCTAGGGAAACAAAAGGGGGAAAAGAGAAGTGCGACTGCATTCATTCTTCATGAGTATATTGGATGAAAGAGGTTGAGAGCTGGAGAAAAGTTCTGAAGGAGAAATTTGTTGCAGCAAGCTGAAGGAGTGATTTCTGGGCAAAGTTGGGCACAAAAATCAAGGCATAGAAGATAGCAAAAGGTACAGTACGAACAACATTTAATGCTGTGAGTTGCATGCCATTCGAGAGAAGTTTTTGAAAAATAAAAATAAAAATGGAAAAGTCTGTACTATGGTACGAAAGTCTATACAGTCCGTACGGAATCCGTACAGTACAATATGTACAATGCATATTTGTACAATACATATTTTTAGCTTCAAGTGGGCATGGAAATCGAGGCAAAGTGGGCACGATTTTCAAGGAGTTTTGGGTTGAAGAGATACGTTGTATTTTGTTGTTTTGTTTTCTCTGCAAATGTATTTTTCCTGAACTTGAAAGATAAATAAATTTGAAGAGCTCTCTAATAGGTTTTCCCTGGAGAATATTGAAGGGTTTTGCCTGAGTCTAAGCTGACCAAAAATATGTGTGTATTTTTATATGTGTCGCTGGTCTGTTTATGTCCATATTTATTTTCAACATGTGTTGACAGTACCATGTGTTTTAATCCGAAAATTTCATTTCCAGAAGTCTATATGTTGATGTATGTTTATGGGAAAGGGCATTTAACTAAATGGAAGTGATAAGGTGAAATTAAAACTGGGTTGGGATTGCAGGAAACTTTTTAGTTATCAAATTTCAACACCGGGGATCTGTGGATCTAGCCACTAGGTTTGACGGATCCGGTAACATAGCCATAAACCAATGCCAAATAATTTTCAATGATACCCCAAGCCTGCAACCACAAAATTTAGCTAAAGAACTGTTGCAAAACCCCACGACTTGTCTGAAATGACTGCAAAACCCCACAAAAAACCCTAATGAAGGAAGGGAAAGGCTCAATAGGGTTAACGGCTAGGGCTAAGTGCCCTGCGACTGTTTGGGAAAAGGCCTAAAAGGCTTGCGGCTTGAGGGAGGAGGCCCCTAAAGGCCAGCCACAAGCCTTCCAAGGGCTACGGCTTCAGGGAAATTCCCCCTAGGGCATGTGGCCTAGCCCTAAAGGGTTGTCGCTAAGGAAAAATCCCTTAAAAGGGTTGCGACAGGGGTGAAGGAGGAGGGTCGAGGCTTTCAGGAGTTTGGATGGCTTCTCTAGAGGGGGGTCAAGGCTTTTCTAGGTCCACGGCTAGAGCTAGAAGGGCTGAATGGCTAGGTCTTAGAGCCTAAAAAAAGTTTCCGATGTGTGCAACTGCAAAAATTTGCCGCAAAACATTGCAAAATGCTGAACGCAGGGCTTGGATGATGAATGGAGGTGTAATATTCCTAATTAGCCATAGCTAATTGGAATATTCGATTTTGCCCAATTTTTGCCTTCTATAATTATTTATAAATAAAAAATTGAAGACGGGGGACATATCTCAGTTTAAGAATAAAAAATCACTTCCTAGTAGCACAACGTTGTGACTTAAGGAGGAGCCAAGGGGGCCAAAGGGGGGACGCAGAAATGGGGCCCACGCTGACACATGGAGGGACGAGCAGGAGGGAAGAACATATGGCGAGAGGGGAATCATGCAAGAGGAGGTGAGCCTAGGGATTGTGAGAGGCAGAGGCTATAAAATAGAGAGGAGCCCCCTCATTTTGGATCATTTAGTTATGTGCATTTTGAGCTAGTCGTTTTGACTTCTGAGCACGCTGGCTGTTTAGCTGGTCTGCAGCACTGTTTAGTGCATTGAGTGTCTCCGTTCGGAGATCTCACCCTTAGCCTTGGGGGACTTCGAGTGCCTGTTTGGGCAAGGTATTTCATCAGCAGTAGTTTTATTAGCATTTCAGCAGCAGTTTCATCAGCATTTTGGAGCGCTGCCCAGCACTTGGAGAGGGACGTAGTTCTTTTTGGTTGCAATGCTGGATTGGGGTTTTGCAGGTGGATTTATGCTGGGAGATTGAGCAGGGGTCCAACTCTTGTTTCATTGGAGGATTTTTGGCAGGGTTTCAGGCAGAGTTTAGAGGGGTTTTCTTCAGTGGCAGCGCAGGACATTGAAGAACTGCGCAGAACCGCAAGAGGGTGTTTTTCGGGGGTCGACCATTCCAGAAAAGCTTTCTGGGCTTTTCTGGGTTTCTTGAGTAGAGCCCAAATCTAGGGTTTCAACATTTTTCAAGGAGGGGAGCAACCCCAAATCATCATTTGTTTTCTAGAAGCAGCAGCAACACAGCAGTAGCATCCATGCAGAGAGGCCATTCTTGTCATTCTGAGAGTATTTCTTCACTTGCCTTGTGCAAGTCGAGGTGCCATCTGTATAATCACCTCTTGTACTCATTTTATTGCTCAGTATAATAAAATGGCTTAGCATTTCTCGCTACATTTCTTATGTATCTGCTTATATTTTCGATTTACATTATTATATGTTGTTCCACTGTTATTTTATCACTTGTGGGTTATTGTATCATTTGCACATATTTGGTTGGAGTTTTTGCTGGGGTTGAGGAATATTCTGGGTTAGGAATATTACAGTGGTATCAAAGCATAGATCTAGCTCAGCCTGTGGAGCTAGCAATCTATGACACCAGGGGAAAAACCCGACATTAGGAGGTACAGAGACACTGGACGTAGGTTGGAGAATACCTACGGGGAGGGAGACTGTGTTCCTGTGGTGCACGCAGAACAGGAGGAGCCTGTGGTAGACGCAGAACAGAGAGAGCTAGTAGTGGACGCAGAACAAATGGCCGATGAGGACGGGAAGAGATTTGCGGATATGCTCCTCAAATCAGTACAGGATCTGTCGAGGTAGATTGAGGTGATGGAGCAGAGATTCACGGCAGTAGAGGCTAGACAGCGTGAGAGCCCACGGGTTTTCCAGGTTGGTGAGGGATCAGGCGCATCCCACCATTTGCTGGAGCAGCGTGATATTGCGCAGCAGGTGGCCTCACATGCCCCTACACGCTCTACCATGCCCACTTTCTTAGGAGCAGACACGGGGGCCGTAGCCCAGTAGGAGGCAGAGCTCAGACATATGGATGATTATTTTGCAGAGTACCAGGCCTATGGGCAGGAGTTCAGGGAAGGCCTCTCATTTAGAGACTTTGTTCAGCTCCAATGGGATAGCAGACCCCACGACCATCACAGAGGGTACCGGCATTACCATGATGGTGACACCCACCTTGCAGCTAGTAGATTCCACTTGCTTACGTTTGATGGTTCATCAAACAGTTCGGCAAAGTCTTGGGTGGAGAAGCTGGACATTTATTTCCAGCTTAACCAGATGTTGGAGGCAGAGGCCATCAAGGTGGCAACATTGCATTTGGATGGCGAGGCCCAGGATTGGTGGTTTCATGGGATGGTTACACTGGGGCACTCCATAGTGACGACATATGCCGAGTTTACCAGGAGACTGATGGAGTGATTTGATTGGAGGGATCCAGAGCAGCATTTTGTTGAGCTGACGAGGCTCAAACAGACAGGGAGCCTAGAGACCTACATTGCAGATTTCTTGAGGGTCTCCGTGATGGTGCCAGACCTATCCACGACACGGAGGGTCTATATGTATGTTGAGGGGTTAGCAGAGCCACTTCGGGGTTTAATCTGATCCACTAAACCAGCCACACTCCAGGACGCTATCAGCAGGACCCGGGACTTCAGGATGTCTTACCCAGGACCCGGTCACCTTATCCCCAGGGACAAACTTTTCAGTCTAAGGGGAAGATGTGAGGATTCCTCCTCCAAAGGGGAATCCAAGACGAGTACAGCTTGACGATGATGCGAGGAGGGAGCTGAAGAAGAAGTGGTTGTGCTTCACCTGTCAGGAGCCATGGGCACCAGGACATAGATGTGTTGCTGGCAAAGCACATTTCATTGAGGTCTTCTCCGAGAGCAGTAGAGAAGAGGATGACGAGGAGGTTGTGGAGGCAAGAGATAGCCATACCATACAGGGACCTTTGCCACCTCCACCACCAGCAGCAGGTGGTGCATCTTTTGCACCCACCGGAGGGGCCCTTGCAGCGTTGCGAGGAGTTCCCAAGTATCTGACGCTACGTGTACGAGGGACTGTATGTGGCCGGCGCGTATCAATTTTGGTTGACAGTGGGGCAACCCACAACTTCATCGATGCACAGATGGTTGAGCAGAGAGGTATTCAAACAGAGAGCTTCGATGGGCTTTCAGTATTGGTTCCAAGAGATCAGACCATGACGTGTGCTCATTATGTTCTAGAGCTTTCAGTGACGATGGGCACCTACACATTGACTGACCACTTTTTCGTGGTCTATATTCCGGACACCAACATGATATTGGGTGTTCAGTGGCTTATTACTCAAGGGAAGGTCACGACGGTTTGGAAGACCCTAGAGATGGAGTGGGATGATGAGAAGACAGGGAGGCATGAGAAGATACGGGGACATCACACATATCCGCCTCAGGCGGCGTCGGCTCATCAGATGGAGGCAGTCTTCCGGAAGGGAGGCATAGAGTGGGCAGTGGAGCTGCGTGCATCAAAGGCAAGGACTACAGGGCAGACGGTACATCCAGAGATGCAGTCCATCCTTGATCGGTATGCCATAGTGTTTGGAGAGATTCCACCAGGACAGCCACCGGATCGGGGGTTTGAGCACACTATCAAGCTTGAGCAGGGCATCTAGGCAGTGATCACCACCCCCTATAGGCACCCCAAGGCCTATCGAGACGAGATTGACTGGGCTATCCAGGAGTTGCTAGCTCTTGGGCACATTCGACTAAGCACGAGTCCTTTTGCTTCTTCTGTGGTGTTGGTGAAGAAGAAGGATAGTACATTAAGGATGTGCATTGACTACAGGGCTCTGAACAAGAAGATCCTGAAGAACAGGTACCCCATACCCAGGATCGATGAGTTGATGGACGAGTTGAGGGGAGCACGATTCTTCTCAAAGATTGATTTGAGATCGGGGTACCATCAGATTCGCGTGAGGGAGCAGGACATTCCCAAGACTGCCTTCAGGTGTCACTATAGGCACTTTGAGTTCTTGGTGATGCCTTTTGGGCTAACCAATGCCCTCGCTACATTTCAGTCCTGCATGAATCACATCTTCTGTAGTCACCTGAGGAAGTTTGTGTTGGTATTCTTTGATGGCATTCTCATCTACAACAGAACTTGGGAGGAGCATCTCCAACACATTGAGATGATATTGCATATCTTATAGGAGCAGCAATTCTATGCCAAACTCTCCAAGTGTGAGTTTGGGTTGATGGAGATGTTGTATCTGGGACACATCATAGGAGTGGATGGAGTGAGAGTCCACGGGGAGATGATCAGGGCCATTAGAGAATGGCCGGAGCCGAGAAATGTGACGGAACTTCGAGGATTCATTGGCATTTGTACTTACTACCCGAAGTTCGTCAAAGGTTTCTCACAACTTGCTGCACCCCTGATAGATTTGGCGAGGAAGGGGGCTTTCAGTTGGTCATATACAATGCAGCGAGCCTTTGATAGGCTCAAGGAGATTATGAGCAGCTACCCAATGCTTGCGTTTCCAGATTTTACGCAGCCTTTTGTTTTGGAGTGTGATGCGTCGGGAGAGGGGATCGGCGCAGTGTTCATGCAGGGAGGTCACCCTATAGCCTTTGAGAGCCGTAAGCTCCTTCCGCACGAGAGATTGTATTCTATATATGACAAGGAGATGCTGGCCATCATGCATGCATTGGCTAAGTACCGGCAGTATCTGGTGGGTAACAGGTTCAGGGTGAGGATTGATCACAACAGGCTCAAGTTCTTTTTGGAGCAGAAGCAGCTATAGGAGAGGCAGCAGAAGTGGATCAACAAGATCCAAGCATATGACTTTGACATTGAGTATGTCAAGGGTAAGAACAACGTGGTAGCAGATGCCCCTTCACGTAGACCGGCGACGTTGTCTCTGATGAGCTTGGATACAGACTGGAGGGCTCGACTCTTAGTAGAGTACTCCAAGGCCAGGTTTGCATATGAGGTTCTGGATAAGCAGGTGGCAGATGACAGGTACAAGGTGGTCGATGAGATCATCTATTACAGGGACCAGATCTTCTTGACTGAGGGGTCTCAGCTCAAGAAGAAGATACTCCAGGCATCACATGATTCACCGTTGGCAGGACATCATGGGTTTACCAAAACCTACAGGGCCATTAGGGAGAGGTTCTCATGGAAGGGCCTCAAGGAGGACGTACTTCGGCACATCCGGGAGTGCGATATTTGCTAGAGGAACAAGGGAGAGATGAGCCATCTTGTGGGATTATTGCAGGCTCTTCCCATTCCGGAGGGGAAATGGGAGAGTATTTCAATGGACTTCATCACAGGGTTGCCCATGGTACAGGGCAAGGATTGCATCTTTGTCGTCGTTGACTGACTAACAAAGTACGCACATTTTTTTGCCATATCTGCACACTATACAGCAGCACAGGTGGCCGAGCTGTTCTTTAGAGAGATCTTCAGGCTACATGGTCTTCCTAAGACCATCGTCAGTGATGGGGACAACCGTTTCATGGGCGGGTTTTGGCAGGAGATTTTCCGGCTGGTGGGGATGGAGTTGACACCGAGTACTAGTTATCACCCACAGATGGATGGGCAGACAGAGATAGTTAACAAGTGGCTAGAGGGCTACTTGCGTAACTATGTCAGTGGGCAGCAGCGAGCATGGTTGAGGTGGCTGCATCTAGGGGAGTACTGCTACAATACTTCACATCACATGTCCATTGGTATGTCACCATTCTATGTTTTATATGGGTATCATCCTTTATCTTTTGCTGGCATGATGTTTGGTGATAACAAGGCTCCCAGAGCCAAGATATGGATCCAAGAGAGTGAGGATATTCTCTGAGCTCTCAAGGATAACATGGCTACAGCATAAAACCAGCAAAAGCTGTATGCCGACAGGGGTCGGGTGGAGACACAGTTCGAGGTAGGGGACATGGTCTACCTACGGTTACAGCCATACTGACAGTCGTCACTAAAGCAGAAGGGGGCTGAGCAGCTTAAGCCCCGCTTTTATGGGCCGTACAGGTGATACGCAGGGTTAGACAGGTTGCATATGAGTTGGAGCTGCCCCAAGGCAGCGAGATTCATAACGTTTTCCATGTATCATGCCTGAAAAAGGCATTGGGGCAGCAGGTGAAAGTGACAGATGAGCTACCACCCATGGATGACGAGGGGCATTTGGTATTGCAGCCGGAGACTATCATTGACACCAGGGAGAGGCAGCTGCGGAGCAGGACGGTCCGGGAATTCTTGGTGAGGTGGAAGAATTTGCCGGATGAGGATGCCACTTGGGAGAGTGAGAAGATCTTGCAGCATCCATCACTTCAGTTGCTTGAGGACAAGCAACATTTTGCTGGGGGAGACTGTAATATTCCTAATTAGCCATGGCTAATTTGAATATTCGATTTTGCCCAATTTTTGCCTTCCATAGTTATTTATAAATAAAAAGTTAGGATGGGGGACATAACTCACTTTAAGAATAAAAAGTCACTTCCTAGTAGCACAACGTTGTGACTTAAGGAGGAGCCAAGGGGGCCAAAGGGGGGACGCAGAAATGGGGCCCACCCTGACACATGGAGGGACTGCGCAGGAGGGAAGAACACATGGCAAGAGGGGAATCACGCAGGAGGATGTGAGCCTAGGGATTGTGATAGGCAGAGGCTATAAAATAGAGAGGAGCCCCCTCATTTTGGATCATTCAGTTATGTGCATTTTGAGCTAGTCGTTTCGACTTTTGAGCACGCTCGCTGTTTCGCTGGTCTGCAACACTGTTTAGTGCATTGAGTGTCTCCGTTCGGAGATCTCACCCTTAGCCCCGGGGGACTTCGAGTGCCTGCTCGGGCAAGGTATTTCATCGGTATTTCAGCAGTAGTTTTATCAGCATTTCAACAACAGTTTCATCAACATTTTGGAGGGCTGCGCAACACTTGGAGAGGGGCGTAGTTCTTTTTGGTTGCAGTGCTAGATTGGGGTTTTGCAGGTGGATTTATGCTGGGAGATTGAGCAGGGGTCCAACTCTTGTCTCATTGGAGGATTTTTGGCAGGGTTTCAGGCAGTGTTTCAGGCAGAGTTTAGAGGGGTTTTCTTCAGTGGCAGCGTAGGGCATTGAGGAACTGCGCAAAACCCCAAGAGGGTGTTTTTTGGGGGTCGGCCATTCCAGGAAAGCTTTCTGGGTTTTTCTGGGTTTTTTGAGTAGAGCCCGAATCTAGAGTTTCAGCTTTTTCCGAGGAGGGGAGCAGCCCCAAATCATCATTTGTTTTCTAGAAGCAACAGCAACACAGCAGCAACATCCACGCAGAGAGGCCATTCTTGTCATTCTGAGAGTATTTCTTCACTTGCCTTGTGCAAGTCAAGGTGCCATCTGTCTAACCACCTCTTGTACTCATTTTATTGCTCAGTATAATAAAATGGCTTAGCATTTCTCGCTACATTTCTTATGTATCTGCTTATATTTCCGGTTTACATTATTATATGTTGTTCCACTGTTATTTTATCACTTCTGGGTTATTATATCATTTGCACATATTTGGTTGGAGTTTTTGCTGGGGTTGAGGAATATTCTGGGTTAGGAATATTATAGGAGGCTAGATCTTGCCTTCCTAGGCGTAGATTTGCCTCAAAACCCCAACAAAAATCCCTTTGATCAATTTAAAGTTCACTTGCACAAATGAATCAAAAAATCCCACAACCCCAAATATATACAAAATACAAAAACGCCAATTGCTGCAAAACAAATGAGTTAGAAATATTTTACAAATAATTTACAAATATTTTACAAATAATTTGCAAATTTAAAATTTTGGAGAAATATTTTTTGAGTAATAGCAATGGATGATGAATGTATTTAAAAAAAAAATTGAATATTGGCCAAAAACCCTCCTGCAAAATTAAAATGCCATATAGAAATCTTAGAGTCCAAACATATTCATCTCTTCCCCATAGTCTGTGAACTTGGAGCCCAAGGGCCAGTGTACCTGCAAATCTCTATAATTTTCCTCAAGTAGAATTGTCAAATCATATGGTGAATCAGATCACCTAAGATACAAAAATATTTACCAATAGAATGCTCTTATCATCGAGAAATGAAATAACAATTCATAAAATTTTTAGCACAATATAGGAAAGCACATAACACACATACTACAGATCAATGAAAGAAAAACACCATGAATTGAACCCCAAAGTTTTTCTATTATGATACAAAAATGTTCACAACAGATCAATGGCTCAATACCAACGTTACAAATTTACCTCATCCAAAGATATTCAATAGAAGCAAAATGACTTTTATTTATAGAGAAACCCCTCCAAGTGGAAAATAACAGTTAGTTGGCTTGTTCCCCGTCAAAATAACCTTGATCGTTGAAAATAGCTTGATCATATTTTAATATCCATTGTCAAATTTTTAATTTTGAGGAAAAGTCTAAATTTTCTTAAAATCCACTTTTAATTAATCAAAAAATTAATATTTTGGATTAAATTCCTAAAAAATTTGACTTTGACTTAACCACCAAGGTCCAAGGGCTCAAATTTTCTTAAAATATCCATTTTTGCCTTGGCGGGGGACATCCAAAATTTAAATTTTCCTTGACCCACGAATTTTTGATTATTTTCCACTTGGAGAAGAAGTAATTTCTCGATAATTATTTTAGACTGAAAATTAATTAATTTATATGCTTAGGATTTTTATTTATTTTAGCCATAAAAATTAATTAATTGATACTAGAGGGGACTAATATTTTTTCCACCTTCAAATATTTTAGCATGGTGTCTATGTATGAAGGTCCATGCACTAAAATATCTTTTACATCAAATATTGCAATTAATTCAACCCTCAATGGGGGAATACACCTTTACATGTAGACCCTCATGACTTTACCCAATTTTGTGACACAATATGATCTAGTATAGACCAAGTGGTTTGTAATAAAATAATTTAGTCAAATGTGCTTAAATTATTTTCAAACCACTTTTACAAAGACTTGATATAACACTGGGACTCACCTAAGACCAATGTTGCATTAATCGTTAACGGGATAATATCGGCGCGAGGAAAAAATCGGAATTATTGGGAAATTATCGGAAATTATTGGGAAATAATTGTTTGGTACAAAAAATTTCATTTTTTTTCAATTTTTTTAATATCTAAACCATCTACAACATAAAATAAATACATTGACACATAAATATGATAAAAGAACTAATATATAAAATGTTTAATATCATTTCTAGTGCTAAAGTCACACATAACATTGAAACATGTCTTGAATAGTAAGTCCTGACTCCTGAGTCCCAACTCAGCCTCAAAATATCAACAAAAAATATGATAATGTATCTCATCATGTCATAATGTCATATACAATAAAATGAAGAAAATAACTAAAGTCTAATCCTATTGATTTCCTCTGCCCCTCTTGCGGGAAAATGCCACAGCTTTCCCTTTCCCTTTAGATGTAGATGCTAGTGCCTGTGCTGGTGGAGATGACAGTGGAGTCTGATGTGCTCTAGAAGCTGAAGAACTAGAAGTAGGAGCTATAGGAGGTAGACCACGTCCTCTACTGGTGGCAGTGGTAGCCCGGGCAGGTGGTGTCACCTCCTCCTCCTGCTCCTGCTCTTCCTGCTCCTCCTCCCCCTCCACTACATCCTGCACTAACCAATCATCAGCGAACTCCATGAGAGGCCTCTCGGCTTCAACCCTCCATGCAGTAGTGGTGTCAATCCCATCCAATGAGATGGCATCCACATCAGGTGTCCTCTCAAGTTGCCTCACCCACAATCGAAGATTGTAGTAGACATAGACCATGTCATTAAGTCGCTGGGACTCCAACCTGTGCAAAGATCATGAAATAATAATTAATAATTATAATAAAAATATTGTTTAATGAATTCAAAAATTTATTTGGAAATTTGCAATATTTTAAATGTTTAAGTGTTAACTTGTTGCACTTCTTGTTGTGTATTTTTTCAAATACACTCCAGTTACGCTCACATCCTGAGGAGCTACATGTTTGGCTGAGGATACGAATGGCAAGCTTTTGCAGAAGGGGTACCCTGCCACCATACATTTTCCACCATGCATCTACAACAAAATTACAAATAAAATTTTAAATAAACATAAGAAAAAAATGGAATTTGAAGAGACAATGAAATTTGAAACAAAGTTACAAACTAAAAAATACCTGACATTTTAATTGTCCTATCAGTGACAGCGATCTCAAAGCCAAATGTGCCACCTTCCATCCTATATGTCTCAATTTGTTTAGAGATCTCTATACATTGTTTTGGAGATCGCCGGAATTTTTTTTGCTGATTTTTATTGAAATTATCTCGATACGTTGTTTCTAATCTGCAACTCTCTTTCTTTGCTCCTATACCTATGTCTTCTATATGCCACATCGGGAAAGTTTTCTGAGGTCATATGTATTGATACCACAACTGACCAAGACCTTGCTCTGATACCACTGTAATATACCCGATCTGAAATATATTACCTTCTCTGTCACAAATTTTAAACTTTTTCCTTTGATGAATTTTGACAAACAATTAGTGTGTAATACTTTTGTCAAACATTTAGTAAACACAGTAGAACACTTGAACAAAAGTATCTAAGAAATCAAAATAGCAATTCTATTAATTGGATGGTAGAATTACAAAGCTCACAATGATACTGATAAACGTGGTACAACTCCAACAATATGTTTCTGAATAATATTCATCAAGGAGAAAACTTGTCCTTCAAGGTTTTGAAACACGACCTCTTCAAGTGATGGGAATCTTGGCCTTCTAAACAACATATATCATTCTCAGATATGAGTCTCCTATAGCAAGAAATTTGTTCCTCCAATAGCAACTCAGACCTCTAATATATAATATCAATGACTGATACAGTAACCTCTGCAAAGAATGAGTCCCAGCCTCTTCAGAATGACAAAGCTCAGCTCCAAATAAAATGCAACAAGAAGAGATTTGGCCTGCAATCCTCCAAGAATCTGAGGGAATTCAGTCTGCAAAGAAATGCCTTGTCCTCCTGAATGGTGCCAACAATTCGACCCTCAGAGAAAGATAAATTTACCCTGTTGGAGAAGAGATAATCTAAGTTATGAAATCTTCAGAAATCAGCCCCTGAAACAATATTTTTGGCTTCATATTTGATGACAAACTCATCCCAGGATGGAAGGATCTGACTACTAGAAGATGGAGGATTTGACCTTTTATAAAATAATTATAATCTTTTGAACTCGACCTCTCCAGAAATAGGAATCTCAGCTTTAATTGAAAAATGAAAACCTTCAGAAATCAAACCCCTTCTTCAGTGTCTTCTTGGTGTAGAAAGATTAGGTGTAATGCTCAACAAATTGTCCTTCAAATTGAGTGAATGGATCTCCAACTCAGCCTTTGGAAATATATATTTTCTTCATGCAAATCGGCCCCCTTTGGTGCTGAAAAATTCGGCCTAAATAAAGGATCGACTCAGCCTCAGAATTCAGCTTCCCTTGTGAAGTAAATTCGACCTCTTTGGTGAAGAGATTTAAGAAACTAATAAATAAAACACTCATAAAATAAATAGAAAAAATATAGAAAAACCAGACATGGCGGAAAAGGCCTCAGCCTTACAGCATTCCTCACATTCTCATATCATTATTAAAATAATGTTTATGATACATATAAATACATGAGGAAGTTTGTCTCAAGATAGTGCATCTATCTTGAACAAACTTGGTTGAGAAAATATCTCAACAACACACTAATCTAGGAGCCTAACTAGTTGGAGAGAATCTCTCAACCAACTAGGCCTAAACTGACTCCTACCCATGAGGAACAAACTCAATCTAGAAAGGTAGGATTAAATCCAACTTTCTTGATTTTAATTAATTTAATTGTTTTGGCTTTATAATTGTTTTATTATGAGAGTGAGGCTAACATTCCCCCCCTCAATGATAAATCCAAAATAAGAACAAGGAACCCTCTTCCAAGTTCTCAAGTTGATCCTCAAAAACACATTTGCCTGAAAAACCGCCAAAGCTGGATGCTGAAGAAACTGCAATATGAAGAGACCATGAGTCAGCTGCATGTCTGATTCATCTTTGAATGTCGCTTGACAACTCCATCATGTGCCAAGCTGCAAAAGGATCCAACTGTCCTTTGCTTGAAATCAACATCCTGTGTCCACTGACAAAACATTGAGAACGCCCACTGGCTACGTTGATGTTGACCGCCCACTGGCGAATTTGTTGATGTCGAAAATTGCGCACTGCAGCTTTTGTTGTTGATGCCCACTGGCTGATTTGAAGAAAAACAACTCACTGTTGCTTTTGCTGTGTTTGAAAACTGCTCACTGTTGACTTTGCTGTCGATCGCCCACTGGCAAAATTTGTTGATGCTCACTCGTTGATGAAAATGCCCACTGACTGCTTTGTTGATGTTGTCGAGACTTTCATTCTGACAACCACTGTCAATTTCATTGACATTTTCCCCCCTTTGTCAGCTGAAAGGAGAGACAATCTTCTTCAAATTATATTTGAACCCTTCAGGTGAGGAGTGTTTCATTGGTATACTCCCCCGTTCAACGACACGAGAGTACCATCTTCATTTTTACTGTTGGCTGCAATATGTGTGAGTGAATTTGATCGTAAAATTTATACAATCTTTTGATTGTGGATGACCATTCCCAAGGATCAATCCGTGAATAATTAATCTTCAATCTGGTTGATTGTTGTTGTTTGCTGCATTGTGCTGATGAATGATTTGACTTGCCACAATGGTGACAAGGACGAAGATCAAAAAACTAATCTTCCGTGTATTGTTGTTTGTCTGCAACTTTAGTTTGTGTGTATTTCTGTTTGTTTTCAACTTTCTCAGAACTAGCTGATGTGATTTGTGCAAGAAACCCTGAACTAACAAACTTAATGGGCCTTGAATAATCTGGTATATGCAAGTTGGCATCATCTTTGACATATCCTAAGCCTCATCGATTTCTGTTACTTTGGATTTCTTCCCATGGCTTGATGATTGGTTTGGAAGAAAGTTGAACTGAATCAGGGACCACTTTGACACTTGAAGTTGGTTGGATCAGTGACTTGGAATCATCAACTATATTTGTATCACTCTTCTCTGGCAATTCAGTTCTTTGTAGTTGCGACTCCAGTTGAAGGAACTCAGTCATTTCATGTGCATGTTGAAGATGCTCTTGAATATTAGTAAGAGTTGTTTTGTTGATGTTCACCATGTCGCCAGCTGATGATAAAATCAAATTGTTAAGAATTTGGGACAGTTGAATGTGTGTCGCCGTGTTAGTTTGCTCACTTTGAATTCAGGCTCGCTTGTACCATTGCTTATTGCTGATGCTTTAAACACTTGCTAGAGTTTTATAGCTTGGTTGCTTGAACTCTTGATTTCACGCTTGCTTGATGACGATTGCTTTGCTTGAATGCTTCACTGACACTTTGTGAATGCTTCAATCAACTTCACACTGGCTCGTTTGTTGTAGATGTCGTGCTTTGAACTTTCGCACTTGATTTTGACATGCTTGCTTGGTTGTTTGAATGACACGCTCGCTTGCTTTGTTGTTTAAATGACACACTCGCTTGCTTTGTTGTTTATTACACTTGTGTTAAACACTGGCTTGATTTGATGCTCACTAGAATTCACACTTGTTTGATGATGATTGCTTGCTAGATGGCTTGCTTGATTGATCACTGACACGTTGTGTTTTTTTGAATGTACTCACTGAATGCACTGATTTTGAAAAAGGAAGGGTGTCGAACACTGTCAAAAATGCACCCAAGAGACAAATGACAAGTTCAATCTTGATGACTCAGTTGAAGACTTACTTGACTTAATGTATTGACCTTAACAATTCAAATTAGGGTGTCGGTTACAACCGAGAATGCACCCGTACAATTCAGTTAAAAAATGTTTATCTACAAGTGATACAAATAGTGTTGACACTGTTGATGTCGTCTTGGCTTGAAATGCTTGATTTTGTAGCATCCTTAACTTGATTGCTTTCATTACATGATGTGAAATGTGCTTGCTTGGAAGATCATCTTATCAAGTTGATGATGTGACGCTTTGTGCTTGTGTACTTAAGCTTGATTAAGCATTCTTATACTTAAACTTGCTTATGTGCATGTAGTTGTTTAAGCATAATACAAAGAGAGCATTTTGGTAATCTGAACACAAGTCATTCACACACATTTATTACACACGGTGTACCTAAGATCCTCTTATTCAGTTTCGGGCGGATCTAGGACACAAGCACCACAAAATTTATGATTTTATTAATTACTGGAGTACATCACTCTTCAATGTCACAACTTTGTCATGGAAATTTCTCAATGAGAATGTCACACTTGCAAATTTTGGAAGCAAATTGTCTTCAAAAAACTGTCTGCACTGGCACAATCGCTCTCAAAGTAAAAAATTACTTTGGAGTACAACAATGACTTTTGCTAAAAAAGAATTCACTTATCACTCCAAATACAAAACATGCATCTTATGACTTCACAAAATCACTTAGGACTCCATTACAAAAGATTACAAATACTCCTTATCTCTCCAAAATTACAAAAATAATTTCACCTTATCACTCCACAAAATCACTTCAAATAAATTCACACTTATACCTCCACTAAAAAAAAATGCACTGAAAGCTCTCCTATCCTGATAGATTCACAGGCTATTTTACCTGCATTGCTGTTTCTAGACGCACTACGACACTTGGCGGATTGGTATGCTACAAAATATGGAGATTATCACATTGCAAAGAATTATTAAATCGCCTCACCAACCAAATGACTGATTCAATAGAATTCTTAGCGAAACTCTAGTCCATGGTGGGATCCTGCATTTGTGCACCAATGGTGCTGTTATATAGTTTGATATTGAAGGAGGAGAAGTTGCCTTTGCCAATTGTATGTCCTCATCAGAGGGCCACCAGATCTGTCTTATTCAAGCCTTTGGGACGAAATGGTCGTATTATTGGCTAAGGTAAGGGTGTCCCTTTGATGTCATTGATGATTTTCAGAGCCTCCGCTCTGAGTGATAAGTTGGGGGCAATTGCTCGCCGGATGTTGAGTTCAACAACACAAACCTATCGCATCCCTAGACAAAACAGTCGTGAAAGTGGAGCCTCAACAATCCTGCAGATTGTGTGATGTCTGCACTCAAACAGGCTTCCATGGGCTGTAGCACTATCGACTCCAATGACACAACTCGTGTTGTAGAACGCCCACGAAAGACCTCCCACGGGACTTGGCAGAGCATTCACAGCGCTACATATACAATCACAAATATAGAAAGGAAAACAGTGGCCAGAGTCATATTTGCCATTTTCTTTGATATGCAATACATCCTTTGATCCAGATTTAGTTTAGCGAAATTGCCATCCCTTTCAGATGATTGAGAACTCTGATTGCCTAGGTAGATTTATAGGCCTTCCAAGTGAGAGGAAGGTTCAAAGCAAGGGGTCGTTTTTCAAACTCATGAGGGACGAAACAACTAGAATGATAAACGAATCAACAATATTGGCGTTGATTAACTGAATATGAATTTCGCCATAATCGTGGCCAACATTATTCCGAGCGTGTTGAGGTCCGACAGGTTCTGTGGATTCACCCCAATGAAGGTCACTGTTGTGGGAGTTCCTGATGTGTTCCCTGGCGATGTCATGAAGTATTGAATAGTAACTTTAGTGGGATGGAGACAAGGCAGTCCGTTGGTAAAAAACAATGACTTGGTGTCTGCGACGCAGAAGTATTCTCCAAACCACGCTTGTTTGACAAATTTTGCCTCGAACTCTCCAAGCTGAGCATAGAAACGCTCCAATGTAGATTCCGCCTCCTTGAAATCAAACAAATTTCAAAGCTAGCGCTCTCTTTCTCCAGGTGGCCTTGCTAACACGCATTAGCCACACAAGCGCATAGGTCTTTCATAACTTCCTGACTTTCCCTTTAACTAGTGATCTCGCTCACTCCAGTTCGACTATCAAACCCTTAAGCTCATGCTCAGCTCTAACTAATCTCACTGTAGCTCTGATACCAATTGAAGAGATTTAAGAAACTAATAAATAAAACACTCATAAAATAAATAGCAGAAATATAGAAAAACCAGACATGGTGGAAAAGGCCTCAGCCTTACAGCATTCCTCACATTCTCATATCATTATTAAAATAATGTTTATGATACATATAAATACATGGGGAAGTTTGTCTCAAGATAGTGCGTCTATCTTGAACAAACTTGGTTGAGAAAATATTTGAACAACACACTAATCAAGGAGCCTAACTAGTTGGAGAGAATCTCTCAACCAACTAGGCCTAAACTGACTCCTACCCATGAGGAACAAACTCAATCTAGAAAGGTAGGATTAAATCCAACTTTCTTGATTTTAATTAATTTAATTGTTTTGGATTTATAATTGTTTTATTATGAGAGTGAGGCTAACATTTGGTGAGTAGATAACTCGGCCTCCTGGAGTGACAGTTCTGCCCTCTAATAGGAGGATACTCTGCCTCCAACAATGATAAATTTGCTGCAAGCTCAATCTTAACTCGGCTTCCAGAGAGGATGGCAATAACTGAAGCAATTCGACTTTCTTAAAAAAGGTTTCCTCCTGCAAATAAATTCGTCCCAATCCACCGGCAACAAGATTAGAAATTAATTTGAATAATATATGAAATTCCAACTAGGGTGGCAAATGTGTCCACAGAAATTGGATGAGGCTAGCTAGGGTGGCAATGAAATCCACCAAAACTAGTGTGAGGATTTCGCTTGAAACGCTTGAGTTGCAACTCGCTTGAGCTCCAATCCAAATGATAATGAGAAATCACAAGATAGAATGATTGAGGAATGACAATCCTCCTCTATATATAAGTTTCCTTCGGGTTTTCTCCAAGCTTCAGAACTTACTTTATTATTATTTTACTGATGAAGCCATTTTTCCTGACTTTTTGACACCTTTTTAATAAAATAATTTTGCGGCTTGCCCCTTTTTTATTAATCATAATTTGTCCCTTTTATTTATAATAGTACCAAAATTGATCAAATTTCTCTTGGTCTATCATTTCTTTTCTCGCCAGCGTAAAAGAGACCATTAGGCAAGTGGTAATAATAGCTCCATGTTCAAGAAATGGGAGACATTACATATGTTGGATGGGAGAGAAATATGATAAGAGCAAGAAGTGACGTATCCTAGCATCATGTTATGTGTTGATCATATAAGGCTGCTGGTTGGCTGGCTATCCAAAGAGGAGAATTTTTTTCTCATATGGGTTATACCCAATTTCTGGTGGGTAACAAAGACCATTCTAGGGTGTGTAGTTTGCAATCTCCTTTGAGTTCCATTTGGATTAGGATTCCTTAGTCATCTAACCTCCCAAGTCTTGGCCAGGGAAGCCTCCCTTGTGGGGATAATATCTGACCACAAAACAGCAGGGGAAAAACCATTGAGGTGAAAGTGGTGTCTGACCTCTTTGTTTCCCTAGACCTGGAGTGGCTAGTGAGGCTTTGCACTAGATTGCTAGATTTTGCAGTAACATTTCCCTTAGCAGATATTTCAAATCTGCCACTATTTTGTTCATACATTAAGAAGATTTGAACAAACCTATATATAACAATTTTGTTCAAATCTATAGCAGATAAGTTTGTTCAATCCTAACACAGTTGACTGCTTAGACAATAACTTAGAATGAAAATTGATAGCTTTTGTAAACTTCGTGCATCATGTTCATCCAACCAGTCAGCTCCAACAACCTTAAAACATGCTTTCATTTTCATGTTCTGAAATGAATTCTTAACAAAACATATCAAGTTGATTCTTATCCAAGTTTGTTTCTCATCTTCTGTACCAATGTTCGTTTTTTTCAATTCTGTGTGCACTGCGTACTTCGAAGACAGAATTGCTTACACACTTATATGCACTTTTTTCTCTGATACTAATCTTGTTCATTCTTACAACTATTATTCACTGGACAGGATATGCCCCAGCCAAAAATGACTTTCTCTTTGAAAAGGTATTGTTCACTATCCATTGTTGTTGTTGAGCTTGAGCAGATATAATTTGTTGCACATTGGACGTAAGCAACATGAATAAATTTCTCATTTGACAATCCAGCAATTGAATATTACAATTGATTGTGTTCTGCATCTTACCTTTTACTGTGCCCAAAACACATTCTGATACTTCAAATAGTGTTTTTAAATTTATTCTATCCTGGTTGAACTTTTGAATTTGCTCTCATACTTTTTTTCTTTTTCTATGGTGTTTTGTATGGTTGATGATGATCCTATATCTACTCAGCGCCTTCAAAATTTCCTCTATGGTAAGAAGTGATGCTTGATAACAAACCCCCTTCAAATGCTGGATCTAGTGTTGAAAGATAGAAATGCATGAGTGCCCTTCTTAATTATTTTCCTTATTGCTCCTTTTCTTTCAAAAGGAGGGGGAAGAGGTATAGTAGGAAAGTAAGTATTTTTATGCAGCAGGGTGTGGGAGGGTGGGGATTTCTAAGTTAACCAGTTGGTATATGACATGTTCATACACTTCTATGTGTGTGGTTGACCCCATGTGTATGTGTAAGAGAGAGAGAGAGAGAGTAACAAGCATCTGTTTTACTGTCTTCACAGATATGCTCATGCAATATTCTAGAGGAAAAGCGGCTCTTGTATTTTGCTCTACAAGAAAAGGAGCTCAGGAAGCAGCATTCCATCTCTCTCAAACAGTAAAGAATTTTGGATTTTCAAATCCTTTTATAAAGTCAATGGACCAACTTGAAAGGCTACAATCAGCTGCTCTTTCAAGCAGTGATAAACAAATGCAAGCTTGTATTCAATGCGGTGGTAAGAGTTTTGTTGTCTTTTATTCTTTCAAAATCAAGTTGTCTCCTTATCCAACTTATCCAGACAATTAGAAACTTATTGTAATCTCTCTAAGAAAGACCTTTGTGGCTACCTAATAAGATGATCAAGAGATTTGCAGAATCTGAAATAATTAATCTCTCTTAATGTATTGTAGGGAGTAGAATTTGACTGATAAGAGTAACAAACTATTGTGTAAATGTTTGAGTGTATATTGCTTTTTCAGTGATATATAGTACAAAAAAGTTATTAACTGTAATTTATTTTACTGCAGTGGGGTATCACAATGGCGGTCTTTGTTTAAATGATAGAAACCTTGTTGAAGGCCTTTTTCTAAAGGGTGATTTACAGGTTCTATGCACTACAAATACACTAGCGCATGGTATCAATTTGCCTGCACATACAGTAATCATCAAATCAACACAATACTTGTATCTTCAAAACCTTCCTTTGATTTTGGTTTGTTGTCCATGTTGAAAAAAGTTGTGATGCATTACTGAATCAGAGGAGATATCCGTTTATCTGAGTTATAACTTCAATCAGTTCTATTTTCATGTGAAATTTTCTTTCAGTAATAAGGAGAAGGGCCGGTACCTAGAGTATGATCGTTCCACTATATTGCAGGTCTGTTTCTTTTCTGTCACTTTCAAGGAAATTGTCTGTATCACTTTGAAAACTTAAGAGCCTTTAAATAATTACAGACTCATCAGTTCACTATGTTATTCAGCATTGGATAAGTAATAGGCACAGGGAAGCATATTTTCTTATGAGACGAGTAGAGATTTCAGAAACAATAATTGGGTAGCTTTTCCTTCCAGTATTCAAGTCATAGAATTGGTGCACATTTATGCAAAATTATGTTATCAAAAAATAAAGAAGTAGTTGGCATGGGAAAGCATATTTTTTCATAAGACAAGAGAAGAGATCTTAGAAGTAACAATTGGGTATGTTATTGCTCAGGTTCACCCTAAAACAAAAGTCCTAACCTCACCCAAGGGGAAAGCTTAAGGATGCAACAAGAAAGCTACCCATTGCCACCTAGGTAGCTTTGCTTCACTCTTCAGGCTAAGGGAAAGAACTATCTTAGCCTAGGGGGGAATCCCTGAACTAATCTTAAGCCTATCATTGGTATAGGAGAGGAAAGTGACCTAGGATTAGTGTGCTTGATTCAACTAACTCACTTAGATGTTGTTGGTCTTAAGTCTTATTGACATGGAAACTCCCCAAACCAAGCAATGACTCGATTTCAGATTTCAAACCTGACTACGATACATACAATGGTGATCAAGAGGATACTTGAATTGAAAAATAATCTCAAAATTCTTATGATTGTTAGTTTTCTCTAAGCCCAATGTAGTAGGCCTTCTGGTAACACGGACTTCCTGCAACTCAGCCTTCTTGTAGCTCGGTCTTCCTATAGCAAACCTTCCTGCAACTCAGCCTTCTTATAGCATGCCTTCTGGTAACGTGGGTTTCCTGTGACTCGGCCTTCTTGTAGCTCAGTCTTCCTATAGTAGACCTTCCTGTAATTCGGCCTTCCTGTAGCTCGGTCTTCCTGTAGCAGACCTTCCTGTAATTCGGCTTTCATGTAACTCGACTTTCCTATAGCAGTTCTTCTGGTAAATCGGTTTGCAGCAAATAAAGCTCAGAAAATTAACCCTTTAGCCAAGGGTTTCTCCTCTGAAAAATCCACTTCAAACACCTGCAAATTCTCTTGTTTATAAGAGTGGAAGATCTGAAGTAACTCCCCAAGAGCCAACTAGGGTGGCACTTGAATTCCACTGAAATTAGCTGAGCTAACTACGGTGGAACTCTAAGTGCATCGAAATTAACTGAAGAATTCCACTTGAAACCCTTGCACCAAACTTGCTGGAGCCAAATCAACTCTCTAGAAATGATAGACAAAATAGAATGTCTGAGAAGTGACCTCCTCTCCCTTTTTAAAGATTTGTTGGATCTTTCTCCAACCTTCTAGAAACCCATTATTTTTATTTTTAATTGATAAAGTCACTAAGTGGGTTTTTTTCTTATGTTCTCCAAGTGACTTTTGCCCCTTTTTAGCCTTTTTTATCCAAAAGCACTTTTCTCCTATTTTATTTAATGAAGTGACTTTTTATTAACTAATCAAAGTCACTTTTTATCCCGGGAAATGCTTAGTTCACCACCATGATCACATGACCACGCCAATGCCGTTTTTAATCATCCCGTCTTGTAGATATTTTCATCTTGATTCCAATGAGCTATTACACTAAGGTGTTCCTCCAAATAATCAGCGCCAAATAGCACCTTAAGCATAAATAATTAAAATATGTGTGATAATATCATAATAACCTTATTTTACAGGAATAGTCAGAATGCAACAGAACCAAGAACGAACTGTGCAGAACTGACCCTGATGATGAAATATAGCAAGCGAACCCATCGGACCCCATAAAACTCCTCCAAGCCCATTGATGACATAATCTCGCTCTTGTGGCGTGGCTGTCATAAATCTTGGAAATAAACCTCACTGCATCATAAGGGAAACCAAAAAATGGGGATATTGCATGGGTTCAACAATCAATGCCACTAACGACAAGCTACATAGAGGGCTTGGTGCTCTTGATTAAATGCTAGTTCCATGCCTTCATACATGACAAAATCCAATGGAAATGTTGCAATCCCCCCAATCTTGAAATCGTAAAAACCGTCAAGTCTACTAGATTTTGAGTGGGATCTAAAATTCTGCTTTCTCCATATGAAATCCAATGAGGTTGGAACCTCTCTCAAGCATCGTAAAACAATTAATGGTAATGTTAAAAATTTAAGTAAATGGATGCAAATGGAAGGTAAAGGAGAATGTCATTCCATAGCATTAGTAGGGCCCTAGTGCTAAATATTAGGTTGCCCCACTTATAAATTATTGTTTAAAAAAAATTACGCAGAGAATGTCCTTGGATGTGTTACCCACCACTTGTAGGTGACACCGATAGGAGAAAATTTTCTCCTAGATTGTCTTCAGCCAGTAGCCAACAACTCCTTGCAGCTACTAGATAGCTTGATGTGCCACCATCTCCGCTACCTGAGCCAACCATTATGTGCCTTCACCCATCTGTTATGATCATATGTTTGAAGTTGGGTCTTCCAACCTCGAAGGTATGGCTTTCATTATGTAATTGATTATTTTTGCTAACTTATCATGGACATATCTGGACATGGATTAGTGGAGGGATTCAGTGGAAAGAATGGGCTTGGTTTGTACTCTTGTCCAACGTGGTGGTTAACCTTGTATCCTAGCCCTGTGGGATCTCCTTTATTGGCTACTAGCTTTAGGAGTGACACTACATGGGAAACCCCGATTTTGGTCGCGTGGTCCTGCTTCTCAACACCACGTACATCACTACCCTATGCTAATTATAACCCATTATCACATATTTCCCATATGGGTCCACATTTGTCCATTGTGTCCACAAGGAGTTAGCCTCCCTCTCCCCTTGTCCACACTTTGGGTCGGGCTTGGAACGATGCCCTGGAGGTTAATGCAGCTAAAAGAAAAGTCAAAAGCATAATTTGTCCACTTACAACAGGAAATGTACCATAGAATGCAAATTATGGCCGGGACATAAAAATTTAGCACGTGGGCACAAGCCAAGCGTGAACTCTACCCCTATCATTATGGCCATCTCCTAGGTTCCTAGTGTGAAAATTTGGAAAACCCCGAATCCTACTGCAGCAACTGATTAAGTTTCTTCTATTTGTTAAATAAACTGAACAAATTATTTACTGTATTCTACGGTAAATATCGAAACTAATATACAACAACCCTCACAAATAAAATATTGCGGAAGAAAAATAATTCGAGAAGAATATATGCACACACACACACAAATACATAGTTATTTTTGGACCAATGTCCTTGGAAAAACCCAACTTGGAAAAATGGGTGCAACAACTGAGGGTTTTATTATTTTGCAGTAGTAAATCTGAGTACAAAACTATGGATGCTCAAATCTAGCAATACATACAGAGAAATGAATGACAATAAGTCTAGTGAGAAAAATCTCACTCCCACTGGCTATCCAACACTGACCTTGGCTCAAGATGAGCTACTTTGTGTTGCCTCTGCACAGTCCCTGTGTCAGCCTACGCAGTACTGCGTCCCACAACTCGGAACTGCGTCTTTCTCGCTATTGGATCCACTGTTGTCTAGAAGATGGACTCCTGGCTCCCGGGCTCCCACTCTGGCTTCTGGCACTGAATCACTGCTTCTTGCTAGAAAAATACGGATTCCCCTCTGAAGCACTGCGCTGCCTCTCTGTGGCACTCACTACCTCTCTGCAATGCACTCACCAGAAGAGGAAAATATTCCTCGAGCCTTACTATCTCTACCCCTCTCTCACTGCTTCGAGCTCACTAGCTCTCTCTCTGGTAACTCAGCGCTGCTACTCAGGAAATCGATTTGCCAGTGAAATCGAACTGGTGGTGTCTCAAGTGTGTTCTCCAACCCTCATTGAATTTCTTCTTATAATCTCTCGTTGAGACAACAACGGCCAAGATTAAAACATAATCGATGGCTAAGATTAACTAGAACTCGATCAATCTCTTTTTCTAGAAGATTCTCACCACGACTTGATTAATACCCTTTAATTAATCAAATTCCCTAAGTTTAGACCTAGGAACCATTAAAAAATGATTAATTATTTTAATTAAGCCATCTCTAGGGGAATTTCCAAAAATGATTTCTGGGTTTTGGATAATACATGTATTCTAGCCTCTCCACCAAATTTCGTGGCTTGAACAAATTCGACGCTACAAAAACTAACACTCCCTTTTAGCGAGGAATGTGTTCTAGCGCTGCAACCCACTGAAGCAACACCTTGTCTATGCACCATCTCCTGTCACGCTGCTGATGTCTGGCTGCTGCTGCCCACGAACTACTGCCCAACTCTGATATACGCTGCATCTGTGCTGCTTCTGGCCATGCTGAATTGCTGCCAACACTGCATTTGCACTACAACTCCCTCTCCATCTGCTGCTACTGCAACTAAAAAGCATCCAAAATATTGAATCAATTGCGATCAATATGATGCATCTATCACTCGAGTCCTGACTGCTGCTAGACTGTGTGCTGTCACTGAAGCCTTTGCGCTATTGCTGACTCTGTTTTGTGCCAACTGCATTGCTACCCACTCTGCACTGCGCTGCCCAGTATTTAACCGCTACTAGCCACTGCATCTATCACTCTATCATCTGACTGCACTATCTGCCATTGATCCATCCTGCTACTGCATGTTATGGGCTCCTGTAGCAAGGTATTGATTCATGAGGTGGACCTTCACAACAATCTCGCCCATCCTATAGCTCTCTGGGGCTACAAAACCAAATCACCCCACCTCACTCCTAGAGGTATATCGGTGATCATGGCAAACTCTTCCTCCAATCTGGAGGACAACCTGTCGATCTCAGCAAATGCAGCCTGTTGATCCTGCTTCTCCTCTTTGTCCTTCTTTCTGAGAGGACATTGAGTACTGTAGTGGCCAAGCTCACCACTTCTAAAGCATTTGACCTTGGAAAGGTCCTTCTTCCTCCTGCGTTGCTCTTGTTGTCCCTTTGATGTGAGGGCCACATTCTCCTCTTCTTTCACTTGCTTCGTCCCACTGCTGGTGCTGGTGCCATTGATGGTTCTCTTCACCATATCTCGCCTCATCTCTTCCTGTTGCAGATCAACCCACATTCGATCCCACTCTTGCAACTTGTCTTTGCTCATAATACTCTTGACGAAGATTGCCAGTCTTCGGAAACACTGTTGAGAGCTAACCGCACCAATTTTGTAGGTTGGGGCGTTGAGCCTACTGCAGATAGCTGGTCTTGGACATCCTGAAGCCTAGTGAAGAAGGGGTCTACGCGCTCCCCCTTTTGCATCCTCGTACATCTCAACTTCTCCTTAAGATACATCTTCCGCTGCTAAGAAGATCCCTTGTATACCGTAGCAAGAGCCTCCCACATCTGCCGGGCAGTATCTTTGCCTGCTATGTGGGACACCTCGTGATCTCGAACCCCATTGAGAATCAACGTCTTTACTTTTGCCATCTCCTCCTTGTAGGCCTTCAGCGGATTTGTTTTTGTGGGTACAACTACCACGTTATTGATGTAGGTTTTGAGATCGCATTCATCTAGAAGACAAGAAATTCTTGCCTTCTAGATCACATAGTTGGAGGCTCCCTCCAACCGATCTCGATCTCTCAGCCCAGCGGATGCCATCTTTGCAAAATTTCGAATTCCTCCTCTTCTCTTGGAGAGTGGGCAAATCTGCACACAACTACTGTTGCTCTACTGGGAAAAATCGAACTTCTGGACTAGAAGTTCCCTGAGAAAAGAATTCCCTTAGTGTGTGCTCTTCCTTCCTCCCAACGCTATTTTGCACTAGAAAATTGCTGCAAAATAACTACGTCCTAGCTGAAGATCTAGTCTACAAGGAAAATACCACTGCTCCCTCTGCCAAAGGTAATTTTTGATCTGGAAAATTTGTTCTCTGTCGACTCTCTCAGAGAATTAAAATTTTCCTCAAAAACTGACCCTCTTGGCTAAGGAACTGTGTTGCCTCTGAGAGTTTAGAACTACTGCCTACACAAAGTTTCGAAATTCCTTTTTCCTTTTGCTTCTAAGCTCTCCGACTTATGATCTGTGCTTTGATACCATGTGAAAATTTGAAAAACCCCCAATCCTACCGCAACAATTGATTAAATTTCTTCTATTTGT
Organism: Pinus tabuliformis; assembly: GCA_031772625.1. Taxonomy (NCBI): domain Eukaryota; kingdom Viridiplantae; phylum Streptophyta; class Pinopsida; order Pinales; family Pinaceae; genus Pinus; species Pinus tabuliformis. Next base: position 291,342,247 of record CM062817.1, read on the forward strand.
TGTTGATTTGGGGTAGCATTGGATGTTCTCTAGCCACGAAAATTGGTGGAGAGTCTAAAGCACATGAGATCTCCAATACCCAAAAATGGTTCGGGCAGATTCTAAATAGTTTGGGAGATATTAAAATAATTAATATTTTTAATGGAGTCCCTAAGTCTAAACTTAGGGAAAATAAAATATTAATGTGAATTAATATAAAACTGTGTTAGAATGGCCCAAAAGTCATGGATCAAGCCAGACCTAATCTTAGCCGTTGATTAGGGACTTAATCTCGGTCGTTGATTTATCAACGAGAAAAGTATAAGAGGAGGCTTGAGGGTCACTTGGAAAATACACCGAGTTGATCAAGATTTCGACTTTCTGGGGCTGGGTTTGATGAGGAAGTCGAGAGAATGATCAGAGTTGCAGTTGAGGGGCAGTGAATACAGAAGCAGAGATGCAGAGATAGCACCAGGAGGATTAGCGCAGTAGCCGAGAGTAAGGGATGCAGAACCAGCCAGGGGTTCACGCAGAGCCAGCCAGGAGCTGCGTAGTGCCTTAGAGGGCCAGTGTGGGTGACGCAGAGGGCCAGAGGGATGGCATAGTGCCTCCAGAGGCTGACGCAGGCCAAACCAGATGACGCTGGGCAAACGTTGGGCCAGAAAGGGCTGAGGCTGTCCCTAGAGGCTGACGCTGGGGTTTCGTGGGGCAGATTGGAGTTGTGAAGCTGCTAGAGTGATTATCCGGGGTTTCAGCTGGAACATCTGTGTCCGACTGAGAGGTACTACTACCGAGATTATTATCTATTGGGTGAGCCAGTTTTGGCTCCCAGATTGTATTAAAAAACTACATAATAATAAAACCCTCAGATAGCTGCACCGGTTTTCCCACATTGGGTTTTTCTGGGAACATTGGTCCAAAAACAACGGTGTCACTCGTGTGCTTGTTTTGTTTCCTTTAGTTGATGCTCTGTAATGTGTTGAGCATGTACTTGTATTTATTTCCAGTATTTACGTGGTAAAGAACTTGTTAATTAATCAGAACAAGTAGGCAGAAATAAATCAAAAAGTACATGAAGGGTTCTAATAGTTAGACATAGAAATTCCAACATGGTATCAGAGCATGGTTGCAGATCACAAGAGAACTGAGGACATCAGCCGAGCAGAGTAGTAGCAATAGAAAACAATTGTCCCAAGTGACAGATGTTGTTCCTAATAGAGAAGCAGCAAGGAAGGGGTGACACAGTGCCTGCGTCATCAAGTTTGAGCTGGGAAGAGGATTAGCGCAGTGGCAAAGGGGAGCAGACTCGACCTATGCAGTGCCCAGTCATCTTTCTCAGTCAGGAAGGATTGATGCCTGTGGCCAGGAGGTGCGAATTTTGCTGCTGCCGAGATTGCAAAGAGCCTAGAAGCTCTAACCTTCAGTTTGTTGGGGTTTAGGAGGCTGTGGGTAAGTTGCAGAGTGGAGCTGGTGGGGTACTATAGTCAGAACAATACCTAACAGGGCAAGGCCAAGGAGGAGGTAGTTGCTACTGAGGATTTCTAGCTGAGAAATCCAGATTAGTGGTGCAGCTGCACTAACGATCACAGTGAGGGCATCTCGACATTGGCATAACGGTTTCCAGGAGGGAAATCGAGGCTCAGAGGGAGTCACACCAAGAACTTCCAGGAGGGAAGTAGAGGAGCAGCAAGATCGCAGTGAACGGGGTAAGAGACCAGGACAAACTGGACGGTGCCTCAAACTTTGTAGTCTGGAAGGCCAAAATCTTATCTGTTCTAGACAGTAATTGTGTCAAGCACTTCACCTTGAGGAGGATAGCAATCCCAGTTGACCCAGCTGATAACGACAAGTACGAGGAGGTAATGGCGAGGGCCAAGAACATCATTCTTGATGGGGTCAATGACCATGTAGTACCACATATTGCCAAAAAGGAAAAAACAAATGAGATGTGGGAGGCCCTAAAGAAATTGTACCAACATACTTCTGTATAGAGAAGGATGTTATTAGAAAATCAACTGCGGTCATACTAGATGCAGAAGGGAGAACAGATCGACCCCTTCGTCGGTCGATTGAAGGAGATCTGGGATCAGTTGACTTCCATAGGAGCCATGGCAGATCAAGAATTGATGTTGAGAACAACCCTGAATGTAGTCTCAGAAGACTGGGAGGTGTTTTTCCAGAGCATACTGGTCAGGGCGACCCTTCTAGATTGGGAGGAAATGTGGGCGGCTCTTTGCCAAGAAGAGATTAGAAGGCTAAGGAAGGCGGGAAGCAGCAGTGAGGGGATCAGAATCAAGGAGGAAGAGGAGGATGCTACCCTAGCATCTGAGGGAAAGTAGGAAAAACAGAAGAAGAAGGACCTCTCCAAGGTCAAATGCTTCCACTGTGGGGAGTTGGGTCATTATGCGATCTAGTGTCCAAGGAAGAAGAGCAAGGGAGAGGCCTCTGAGACCAACGCTGCGCCAACAAGGGCAAAGAAGGAAGTGGAGACAGACGATCACTGTGCCATGAGTGCACACACACTAGTTGAGTGGAAGTGGGGAGACATTGAGCTGTAGTCAGATGGACTATAGGCGATGAGGGGCAGGACCCTCGTGTTACCTAGCCTCTTGGATTATAGCTTGTTATGGGTGCCCCGAAGAGGAGTAGCAGGATTAGCGGAGGTCGGTAGAGACGGATGCGGATGGAGCGAAAGAGGGAGCTACAGTGCAGGAGTCCCAGGACAGCGTGAGGCCGCAGTACGGGATGCACAAAGTTTTTGTAGCAGCGCAGAGGTCAGAGGGAGCACTTATCACTGTTATCAGTGACAGAGGGAGCTTCAGCATCGGGAGTGTTTCTAGCCTGACAGAGATGTCAGATTTGGGAGATCAGTTACTTACTTCTCAATAACTGAGTTGCAGTGCAGTAGTTAGCAGTGGCAGTGCTATGGGCAACACGATGCAGCATGATGAGAGGGGTTGCAGTGCAAATGTAGCAGTGGCAGTGGCAGGGCCATGGGTAGCAGTACATGATGTAGCAGTGCAGAGGATGTTGGGCAGCAGGCCTAGCATCAGCACATGGACCGATGCCAGATGATCAGGGTAATACTCAGTGAGGAGTATGTCCTCGCTAAGAGGGAGTGTTGATTTGGGGTAGCATCGGATGTGCTCTAGCCACGAAAATTGGTGGAGAGGCTAAAGCACATGAGATGTCCAATACCCAGAAATGGTTTGGGCATATTCTAAACAGTTTGGGAGATATTAAAATAATTAATATTTCTAATGGAGTCCCTGAGTCGAAACTTAGGGAAAATAAAATATTAATGTGAATTAATATAAAATTGTGTTAGAATGGTCCAAAAGTCATGGATTAAGGCAGATCTAATCTTAGTTGTTGATTAGGGACTGAATCTCTGCCGTTGATTAGGGATTGAATCTCAGCCGTTGATTTGTCAACGAGAAAATTATAAGAAGAGGCTTGAGGGTCACTTGGAGAATACACCGAGTTGATCAAGATTTCAACTTTCTGGGGTTGGGTTTGCTGAGGAAGTCGAGAGAGTGATCAGAGTTGCAGCTGAGGGGTAGTGAATACAAAAGCAGAGAGGTAGAGATAGCACCAGGAGGATCAGCGCAGTAGCCAAGAGTGAGGGATGTAGAACTAGCCAGGGGTTCACGTAGAGCCAGCCAGGGCTCACGTAGAGGCAACCAGGAGTTGTGAAGTGCCTCAGAGGGCTAGCGTGGGTGATACAGAGGGCTAGCCTGGGTGAGTCAGTGCCAACGTGGGTGGCGCAGAGGGCCAAAGGGCTGACGCAGTGCCTCCAGAGGCTGATGCAGGCCAAGCCAGAGTGATGTTGGGCAAACACTGAGCTAGAAGGGTTGACACTGTCCCTAGAGGCTGATGTTGGGGTTTCGTGGGGCAGATTGGAGTAAGCTGCCAGAGTGATTATCCGGGGTTTCGGCCTGAACATCTGTCTCTGACTGAGAGGTACCATTGCCGAGATTATTCTTTGTTGGGTGAGCCAGTTTTGGCACCCAGATTTTATTCAGAAACTGCATAATAATAAACCCTCAGATAGCTGCACCGATTTTCTTGCATTGGGTTTTTCCGGGGACATTGGTCCAAAAACAATGGTGTCACTTGTGTGCTTGTTTTGTTTCCTTCAGTTGATGATCTGTAATGTGTTGAGCATGTAATTGTATTTATTTCCAGTGTTTACACGGTAAATAACTTGTTAATTAATTAGAACAAGTAGGCATAAATAAATCAGAAAGTACAGAATTTGTTAAATAAACTGAACAAATTATTTATCGTGTTTTATGGTAAATATCGAAACTAATACACTACAACCCTCGCAAATAAAATACTACGAAAGAAAAATAATCCTAGAAGAATAGATGCACGCACACAGAAATACAGTTATTTTTGGACTAATGTCCCTGGAAAAACCCAACTTTGGAAAACCGGTGCAACAATTGAGGACTTTATTATTATGCAATATTAAATCTGAGTACAAAAGTATGGATGCTCAAATCTAGCGTTCCATACAGAGAAATGACTAACAATAAGTCTAGTGAGAAAAATCTCACTCCCACTGGCGATTCGACACTGACCTTGGCTCAAGATGATCTGCTCTTTGCTGTGTTTGCGTAGGCCTTGCATCAACCTATGCAATATTGCGTCCCACAAGTCGGAACTGCATATATCTCGCTATTTGATCAATTGTTGTCTAGAAGATGGACTCTCCTGGCCTCTAGGCTCCTACTCTGGCTTCTGGGACTGAATAATTGCTTCTCCCCAGCAAAATACGGATTCCCCTCTAAAGCATTGCATTGCCTCTGCATGGCTCTGTGCTCCTTCTTTGTGGCACTCATTGCTTCTCTGCAATGCACTCACCGAAACAGGAAAATCTTCCTTCGGCCTTACTATCCCTACCCCTCTCTCACTGCTTCGAGCTCACTGCTTCGAGTTCATCTATTATTGAACCCTCCTCTTCTCCTTACTCGACCTCGCCCTTTGGTTGAATATCACCCTAAACCCTAGGTCCTATATGAGTATCCTTGGTCTCTTTATGGTCCCATTCTTTATATGACAGAATATCTTACAAAGCTACAATAGAGATCATTTTCCTCTCCTTGGGAACCCTTGATCTAGGCATAGTTGTTGATTTGTGGTAGCATCGGATGTGCTCTAGCCATGAAAATTGGTGGAGAGGCTAAAGCACATGAGATCTTCAAAACCCGGAAATCGTTTGGAGAAATTCTACTCGGATGAGGTGATATTAAAATAATCAATATTTTTAATGAGGTCCTAAGTATAAACTTAGGAAAATTAAAATATTAATGTGTATTAATATAACTTTGGGTTAGAAGGTTCCAAGAGATGCGGATCAAGCCAAATATAATCTTAGCCATTGATTAGTGACTTAATCTCGGTCGTTGAAGACTCAATAGGAAAAGTATAAGAGGAGGCTTGAGGGTCAGTTGGAGATACACCAAGATTGATTAGTCAGTTCGATTTTTTGGAGTGGGGTTTTCCTGAGAGAATTGAGCTAGTGATTTGTTGCAGCGAGGGGCAGTTCGGCACAAGGCCAATAATACATTGCAGAGAGGCAGAGATAGTGCCAGAGAGACAGTGCAGAGGCAACCTGGGTTGATGTAGAGATGACGCAGGAGCTTGGAGGGCCAGCGCTGAGGATGCAAAGCTGATGCAGAGGCTATCAGAGCAGATGCAGAGGGTTGAGGAGCTGCGCTGGGTGATTTTCGTGGGGCAGACTGAGTACTGGTGAGTTGAGAGGGTGACGCAATCCCTAGCAGAGGGATGCAAAGCAGTGGAGAAGCTTGGAGCAGCTTTCACTATCCAGCTAAGGAGCTGCCGTAGTTGCTGTGGGATCGATCACATCCGGTGACTGATCAACTGGAATATCTGTCTCCGAGGAGAGGTACTTTTGCTGAGGGAATTCTCTGTTGGGTGACCCTTTTCTGGCACCCTAGTTGTATTCAGAAATCTGCATAATAATAAAACCCTCATATCTGCTGTACCAGTTTTCCCGCATTGGGTTTTTCTGGGAACGATTGTCCAAAAATAACAGTGTCCCTTGTGTGTTTGTCTCAGTTATTTCAGTTGCTGATCTGTATGTGTTAAGGACATTTGTGTTTATTTTCAGTGTTTATATTTATAAATAACTTGTTAATGAAAAGAACAAGTAGGAGAAAATATACCACATAATGCAGTAGGGATTTCTGACGTGTCAGACTTAGAAATTTGAACATGGTATTAGAGCATTGCAGATCACAAGAAAACTGAAGGCACCAGTAGTAATCTGAAGAATTTGCACCAGTAGTAGTTGTCTTGAAAGACAGTGCTGTTCCAGAGCAGAAGCAACAGAGAAGAAGTGACGCAAAGGGCCTGCATCATCATTTCGAGCCAGGATGAGGGTCAGCGCAGAGGTAGAGAGGGGTAGATCAGACCTACATAGTGCCCGATCATCTTTCTCAGCTAAGAAGGATTGATGCTGTGGCTAGGAGGAGCATATTATGTTGTTCCTGGGATTGCGCTGAGCCTGAAAAGCTCAGTTTCTTCAGTTGTCGGGGATTGGGGAGTTGTGGGCAGATTGTGATTGAGAAGCTGGTGGGGTGCTGGTTCTGTTTGAACCTATGTTGCACGGGTTCCCGAACCCGGGGGTTGGGTTCTCGAACCCGTCCCGGGTTCTCGAACCCAAGTTCCGGATTCTGAGACGGGTGCTTCTGAGAAGAACCCATAAGAACCGGGTTCTTCTATGAAGAACCGGGTTCTCCATTAAAAAAATATGGGTTCTTTTGTCTTGACAGGTACGAAGAACCCTGATGATGGGTACTTGGAACCCCAAGATCGGGTTCTTTGGAGTTCATTTTAATTTTAATTTTTAAAATTTTAATTAATTTAATAGGCTTCCCCTAATATTCCAAGTAGCTAGTTCTGCATCTTTCGAGAGGAATTGGAGTACTTATGCCTTTATCCATTCAGTAAAGAGAAATAGGTTGGGCTCAAAGAAGGCAGAGAACTTAATGTACATTCATAGCACACTTTGTCTCATATCTCGAAAAGATCTTGGTTACAAGGAGGGTCCTTTCAAGAGATGGGACCAATACGCAGATGATGCTATGTGTGTGAGCGAGGAGATACAACCAGATGGCCTTATTGAGCTACCTCCAGTTGCTATGGATGAGAAAGAGCCTCAAGATGAAAGTGATTCCTACCTGGAGAGCATGCTAACTGAAGATCTAAGTGATGTTGATGACATGGCTTGAGGAAGCCATTGTTCACTATTAGCTATTTTTATTTTAGTATTTTAAAATTTCCCAGTTTTTGTTTGGAGATGCCTTAAGGCAAATTTTGAACGTAGAATGACAATGGACATATATCATGATTCTTATTAATATGTAAACTCCAATTCACACTTGATATAACACTAGAAATTTTAAAATTTCATTGTGAATGTCGAATGTTTAATGATGTGCATGGTTAAATATTTAAAGTTTAAATCACAAGTATTTTAGTTTTCTTGTTTAAAGTTGAAAAATATACAATTTCACATATATTATAATTTATAAAATATAATATTTATATATTATATATAAGTTATAATATACCCCCGACGAACCCACGCACCCTGTTTCAAAAAATGACGTCCTCGTCCCCGTCCCCGTCCCCGTACCCGTCCCCGAACCCACGTTTCCTGGCAACATAGGTTTGAATAGAACAATACCTAAGGAGACGGAACCAAGGTAGAGGGAGTCGTTACCTTGACGGATTTCTAGCCAAGAAATCCAAATCCAAGTTGTTGTTGCAAGGAGGATTGGAGAGGAGCGGTTCGACAGCCGACCAGAGGATTTCCAGGAGGGATATAAGGACTTAGAGGGAGATTTCCAGGAGGGAAGTCAAATCTTAGAGGGAGTCCAGAAGAGGAGTTGAAATGGCAGTCAACAGACTGAGGGATCAGGACAGGTTGGACAGGGCTTCCAACTTTGTCATCTAGAAGGCCAGGATCCTGGCAGTCCTTGATCAACATTACATCAAGGACTTTGCCTTGAGAACCGTGGCTATCCCGGTTGACCCAACGAAGAATGAGAAGTATGAGGATGCAATGGCGAGGGCGAAGTGCATGATCCTTGACGGGGTCAAAGATCATGTCATATCACATATTGCCGAGAAGAACACAACAGAGGAGATGTGGGACACTTTGATGACCTTGTATCAGGGCACTTCTGTGCAGAGGAAGATGCTATTGGAGAATCAACTGCGGTCATATCAGATGCAGAAGGGAGAGCAAATAGATCCATTCTTTCTCAGGTTGCAGGAGATTCACGACCATCTTACTTTTGTGGGGTCTACTCCAGATCTAGAATTTATGGTTAGGACTGCCTTGAATGCAGTCTCTGAGGAGTGGGAGACATTTGTCCAAAGTATTTTGGGCAGGGCTACTCTTCCTAGTTGGGAGGAGATGTGGGCAGTGCTTGGCCAGGAAGAGATCAGGAGAATGACCAAGGCGGGGAGTAGTGGCAAGGGAGGTCGAATCAAGAAAGAGGAGGAGGAGGATGCGACTCTAGCATCCGCGGGACAACAAGGAAAGAGGAAGAAGAAGGACATCTCCAAGGTGAAGTGCTTCCATTGTGGGTAGCTGGTGCATCCCAATGTCCCAGGCAGAAAAACAAGGGAGAGGCTTTCGATTCTAAGGCAGCTCTAGCTAAGGCGGAGAAAGAGGTCAAGACTGATGACGACTGTGCCATGAGTGCTCATGCACCTCTAGAGAAGAGGTGGGGAGACATTGAGTTGTAGTCAGGAGGACTACATAGTAGGTGCAGGATCCTTGAGGTGCCCAAACTCTTGGATCATATCTGGCTATAGGAGCCCTTAATGATAGTAGTAGAATGATAGGGGTTGGGTGGAGCAAAGTGTAGTGGAGCAGCAAGGCAGTGCTTGGGTGCAAAAATTTGAGGCAACGCAGTGGAGATTGCAGCAGTGCGAGAGGCACAGAGGTGTATGCAGCAATGCAGTGGCAGCAGAGGGCACATAGGATAGCAGCAGAGGCAGCTTCAGTTTCACGAGGCTTCCAGACTGACTAGGATGTTAGTATTTGGGAGAAGTCAGTGATCTACTTCTCAGTAACTGAGTTGCAATGCAACAGTTAGCAGTGGCAGTGCTAGGGGCAGCATGGGCAACATATTGAGAGGGAGTTGCAGTACATATGTAGCAGTGGCAGTGTGATGGGCAGCAGTACAGGAAGCAACAGTGTAGATGATGTGAGGCAGTAGGCCAAGCATCAACACAGGTACTGGTGTGGAGGATCAGTGTGATGTTTCAGTGATGGAGCATTACTAGAGCACATTCCTCTCGAAGAGGGAGTGTTGATTTGTGGTAGCATCGAATTGCTCTAGCCATGAAAATTCGTGGAGAGGCTAAAGCACATGAGATCTTCAAAACCCAGAAATCCTTTGAAGAAATTCTACCCGGATGAGGCGATATTAAAATAATTAATATTTTTAATGGATTCCTAAGTATAAACTTAGGAAAATTAAAATATTAATGTGTATTAATATAATTTTGGGTTAGAAGGTCCCAAGAGATGAGGATCAAGCCAAATATAATCTTAGCCTTTTATTAGGGACTTACTCTCGGTCGTTGAAGACTCAATAGGAAAAGTATAAGAGGAGGTTTGAGGGTCAGTTGGAGATACACCAAGATTGATTAATCAGTTCAATTTTCTGGAGCGAGGTTTTGCTGAGAGAATCGAGCTAGTGATCTGTTGCAGTGAGGGGCAGTTCGGCATGAGGCCGAGAATACATAACAGAGAGGCAGAGGTAGTGCCAGAGAGACAGCGCAAAGACAACTTCGGTTGAGGCAGACGTAGCCAGAGCTGACGCAGGAGCTTGGAGGGCCAGCGTTGAGGACGTAGAGTTGACGCAGAGGGCTGAGGAGCTGCGTTGGGTGATTTTCGTGGGGCAGATTGAGTGCTGGTGAGTTGAGAGTGTGACGCAGTCCATAGCAGAGTGATGCAGAGCAGTGGAGAAGCTTCGAGCAGTTTTTGCTGTCCAGCTAAGGAGTTGTCGTAGTTGTTGTGGGATTGATCACATCCGGTGACTAACCAGCCGGAATATCTATCTCCGAGGAGAGGTACTTCTGCCGAGAGCATTCTCTATTAGGTGAGCCATTTCTAACACCCTAGTTGTCTTCAGAAATCTGCATAATAATAAAACCCTCATATCTGCTGCAGCGGTTTTCCTGCATTGGTTTTTTCCAGGGAAGATTGTCCAAATATAACGGTGTCCCTTGTGTGTTTGTTTCAGTGATTTCAGTTGTTGATCTGTATATGTGTTAAGGCTACATTTGTTTTTATTATCGGTATTTATATTTATAAATAACATGTTAATGAAAAGAACAGGTAGGATAAAATATACCAGATAATGCAGTAGGGATTTCTGACGTGTCAGACTTAGAAATTTCATCAAGCCATCATGTTGATCAATATTACATAGGTCTTGACTTTCCCAAATTAGACTTTCTAGGAGAGCCCTTTACCTTCCTTCTAAAGCAAGTAAGCCCTTATCCGAGCTGATCTTGTGAATTGGCCTTGGGAATCACTCCGTATCCTATCATTGACTTATCCCTTCTTGTGATTTCCTTCATACTGAGACTCCTCTCATCTGTGAAATTTTGTTAAAGAGCAGGGGACATTAACTAAGGTGATAGTAGGTCCCTTCCCATTGTTGTCAATTTGTTTAGTAGTAGTCCCTTTGGGACCCCTCTTAGGACCCCTACTAGATTGAGTGGTAACATTTTTGGTGCCATTGCCGATGAGGAAGCAAGTCTACCTCCCTTGTGAATCATTGAGGAATTGATTTATTGACGGCATTTCAAATATTCCTTTGGCGACTCCATTCATTGTCCAATCCCCTAGTTTGCTTGAAGGTGACAACATTCCACCTTTAACTAGGGCTACTGCAAAAAGGGGAGAAGGAACTCCATCACCTGTTAGAACTAACCTTCTCCCTGAGTTTGAAAAGGTTGATAATGGCAAAGTAAAAACCAACCCAAAATCCCAAGGAACAAAAGGCACTTGGCTAGTGTTTTTGGACCTTTGAAATTGAGTGACCATCTCGATCCTTTTCCTAAAAAATATCATGACTGGTTTACCAAATTCAAAGGGGATGCCACCAAAAGTGCTCATGATCATGTTGATGATGTCTATTCGATGCTTGCCCCTAGGAGAATCGATGATGATGACAGGATGATGATGCTATTTGCTTTATCTTTTGAGGGACAAGTTAGGGAATGGTACCTTAGCCTCCCTATGGGTAGAATATGTGACCCTGACCAATTTGAAGATGCTTTCATGAGAAGGTGGTCATCTGATGCCCAAGGGTCTTTCAATATTGAAAATTTTTACCACATAGTTAAGGGAAGGGAAGACATTAAAGAATTTATCCAAAAATTTGACAAAATAGTTAGGGACATCCCTGATCACCTTAGACCTCCCGATGCAATTATTCTTGACAAATTTATTAAAGTTGTCGGTGGTAATCTCACATATGCATTAAATGATAAGAAGCCTAGAGTCTTGTTGAGGCCAAAGAAATCGTTACGGAGGTTGAGAAAAACCTAAACATTTCTAAAATGGAAATGTTTGAGCACCCTAGAGCTAAGGTGGAAGCCAAGAAGAGTAAGTCCAAAGATCAAACCAAGGAAACCCTTGTCGTGGTCCTTAAGAAGCTTGATAAATTATCTGAGGAAATGAACTCAAGGGATAGGCTTTACATGAATAAGTTCACCGCTCTTGAAAAGGCTCAAAAATCAAATTTCATTCCCAAGAACAAGCCTTTTGCTAAGAAAACTAATGATGAAGGCAAGCAAAGCTCATCCCAAGTTCCTAACACTTTAGCCCCAACTAATGTTGTGGAACAATAATCATCTTCCGAATATGAACAAAGTGATGAAGAGGAAAGTGAAGATGAGGAGGGTGATGAGCAAGCAAATATTGTTGAATCCTATGCCTTCAACATTATGTTAGGTGGCACATACAATCATCCTTCGATTAGTGAAGTAATCCTCAAAGAAGAAAAGGATGAGCCAATCCTCAATGCTAATGATAGTGGGAGATTCAAAGGGGTCCAATACTCATGAAAGAATGATGAAACACCTCCACTAGCTCCGAAGAACCTAACAAGAAAGAATCTTCTCCTAAGCAGTCCCTTCCAAAGAAACCTCCTTCTAAAGAGCCTCTGAAAAAGGACATTGCCAAGAAGGATCTTCCAAAAGAGGAACCTAAATGCAAAACTAAAGATAAGGAGGTCAAACTTGATATTTACGTAGGCGTTGCTATAGGAAATTTGACTATGTAAGTTCCATAATGGAGCTGGTAAAACTCCCACAACAAAATTGGCATGCGAAGAAAGCTTTAGGGTTTGAAGAAGTGGACACACCAATCACATTTCAAAACATACACCTTTCCAATAGTAGCACCGGTGACGCTCCATTCTTGCTCACATTAGCTATTAATGACCTCCTGTTGCATAATTGCATGTTGTATTCTGGGGCTCCCGCAAATATCATGACTCTAATAATCATGAAGCAATTCAATCTCAACATCACTCATAGGTACAAGAATGTATGTGGTTTTAACCCCAAACTTGTTGAAGTAGAGGGCCTTATAAATAATCTCAAGGTGTCATTAGTTATGAACCCTGATATATCATTTCTCATGGATGTTGTGGCCATAGATATACCTGAGGTGTGGGGAATGGTATTATCTAGGAAATGAGGCGCTACAATAGGTGGACAACTTCAAATGGATTTATCTTATGTCACCATCTAGCAGGCCAATGGGACCCCTATCATTCTCTACAGGGAGCCTTTGTACCCAACTCATGTGGTAAAACCGGGTCCTATTCCATACTACAAAACCATCTCCTATCCTTCCCTCTTAAGAAGTCCACATATTTAAAAGGCAAAATCAAAAGCAAAGCAAGAAATAGAAGCCTAAAAGGAATTCAAAGTAGGGGACGTTTTGTTGGTTGATAAAAATTCTATCCCAGTCAAGATTCATGGTAAAGACGGTGAGGATTATTATTATATTGCTAGACTCGATGACAAACTTTAGTCGGAACCATTGAAATTAAGTCGTATCACAATTCACACTTGGCCATGTATTATATGCATTATAGAGTAGTATGCATTGCATGTTGATTTTTGCATTAGAAATACTATCATGTTCCTTTTATCATGCTATATTAGGTGTGTTGACCTCTGCTGGTCAACTACCCCTGCAGTGCACCCCGTTTTTCTTGACAGAAAGAAGCAGCACCTGATCAGCATGTCCGTGCCATCCTGCCATCATCAGCAGTTTGATCTTTTTGATTGTAAACCTAGTCTGCATGTATTAACTGTAAATAATCTTAGCAGACATGAGTCATGTATGTAGTTTGCCTAGGTGGACCTAACTTTCTGATGATAATCTACGTCCCGGAAGGTTTTTTGTCTCACCGATCCACGGATCGGCAGAGTTTTCCTTCAAACCTGACCCCAAAGCCGGGATTGATTTTGTCATTAAAATTTTAGGAGAATCCTAGTGTGTCGATCTGCTAGATTATCGTTGTGTCGCAGAGCTGGGTGTTTTATGAGGGTCTGTATTAAATGGGTTTGTCCCTTAAGATGTAATTTTGTAAAAGTCATGATGTAATGTGTCCTGAGGGTCGAGAAATGTTGTAAATCCCCTCATGAGTCCTAGGTCCTAGGTCCTAGGTGATGTTTCCAACGGCTTAGTTTGATGATCCATCTTAAAATGAAATAAAAAAAATTAAAAATGAATAAAAATAATAAAAAATTAAAAAATGAAGCAAAAAACCCTAACTAATAAAATAATAATATTTTAAGTTAATAAATCGACGGATGAGATCAAGAGATGTCTTGATCCTCATCAACGGTCGAGATCATTTCTACATGGATCACTTGAACTAGCCGTTAGGATCATTTCCTTTATATAGGGTCTTAGGGAGTCATTTGAGATCATTCGATCTGTGAGTCTGTACTGAAAAAGCTCTCTTGTAATCTGATTTTCTGGTTAATAAAAAGACTTTGGGGTTCAAAACTGGCTGGTGTTACTCTCCGGAATTGCTGTGAGATGATTGTTTTTTCTGCATATTTCAGTTTTCAGCAGTTAAATATAGCTGGTTTTCAGAGTATTGTGAGTACAGGTATCTTGCTCACGTGCTAGGGTTTGAATGTTGTAGGGTTTCTGGAATAATGGCAGGTATCTCCATTATTCCTGAAATCTAGCAGCATTTCTTGCCCTCTTTACTGATGTTTGCTTGAGGTGTGCAGGAACTCTTTAAGTGAAGGGTATTTGTGGGCGTTTGGGGAAGTTCTGGGCTGAACCAGCCGACTCCCACAGGCTTTTCTGTGCAGAGCCCAGCTGATTGTGCCCTGGGTTAATCTTTTAAGTTTTATTTCGTGTTTTACATTGAGAGATTTTTCTTTCTGTTCACAGTGAAGTTCAAAATTTCTGATATTCTGAAAGTATTTCTGCTCTTATTTGCTGAATCTGGCTATTTCAGGGGCCAAAAATCTGTAAATTTATTAGCTGTCTTAGAGTTTCAAATTTTTTTCATTAGGGTTTCAATTTTTTTTTTTTTTTTGGATCTAGGGTTTCAAATTTTTTAGTTTTTTTTTTACAGTTTTTAGTAGGGTTTTGGTTTTATGATTTTATCATTTTTGGCAGGCAATCAGAGAAAAGAAAAATATCTTTGACATACGCTGTCCGGCCAGTTTGCCTTTTAGCCATCCTGTAACACATCGATATATTTACTGTGCAGAGAATCGATCCACCATTGCCGCGACTTGGATAGTAGCTTCGAAGTATTCATGCGTTCTATTTAAGCACTGCAAAAAATGTATGCGGATCAATATCAGCGTGAGGTATCGAAATCATAAAGAAAAATCAGTTGACGGCTTGGGTTTCATATGCGGATCAATTATTGCGGTTCTGTATCGAATGCATAGGATCAGCCGCCGACAGATTAGATTTTCAAATCGAAATTGTTCTGCATACTCCAGCCAATTAATCCGAGCCAATCGAAATTTTCTATCAGAAATCACGCTCGGATGGCAGCATTTGTCAATCTTTAAAACGAGAATTTGCTGAGACATGGCGTGATTGCTCGACGGATTGCCTGAACGCACGCCCTGAAGTCTTCTTGGCAAAGCATTTCAGTGTCACTGTGCTTTCTGGGTAAATTTTTTTTTTTTTTTTTTTCTGGCGGCTTTTCAAAAGGAAATAAGGCATCGATTTCATTTCCTGCTTGCGGGTATGCCTGCGTGTGAACCAGGCCGCTTGAAAACTCTCTGGCGTGAAGCATTCTGCTCCAGGTAAGAAAGCTGTGCCTCCTTTCTGCGGTCGAATCCATACAAATTTTTCGCCCCTGCGTTTTCCGCGTCTGCTGTAGAGATGCTCAGGTAAAAAAAAAAATCAAACAAATTTTTCATTCGCTTTGATATGGTAAATGTCGTACGCAGGTATACACTTCATTTTATTTCGATCAATTTTGGTTTGGATTATTTGCAACGTGTAATATATTATGCGTAGATGGTTTTGAAAGCTGCCTTACGTTCCATTTTCTTTAGGATTTAATTGTAGTTTTCATGTTTTAGTTGTGTTAGATTTACTTCAGACGTAGGTTATTTTTTGTTTCATAGTTTAAAGTTTTATTTTATATAGATTTCATTCAATTCATATTTTAGAATTAAGATATGTTAGGGTAGTTTAACTTTCTTTTAGTTTTGGTTTTCTTTAAAATAAAAAATGAAAATATTAGTTAGTATTTTGTTTTAGATTTTGTTAAGTTTTATTTTATTTTTTTTTATTTAGTTTTAATTTAGTGACATTTTTGGTTTGCATTTAGAATAGTCTTAAATTTAAAAAAAATAAAAAATAAATAAATAAAAATAAAAAATGTGTTTATGTTTTTGTATATAGATTTTAATTAATCTTTAGTTTTAAGTTTAGTTAGGTTTTAATTGGTTTATCTTTTTAGTTTAGTTTAGAAATTTGTATAGTATATAGATTTTAGATTTTTTAGATTTAGCTTTAATTAGATTTTAATTTTAATTTTATTTTTTATTTTTTTTTAAATAAAAAAATAAAAAATGAAAAAAATATATTTTTAGTTTTATTTTTAATGATTAGAATTTAGTTTTAGAATTTTAACTTTTTTTTAGATTTTTAATTTCCATAATATTAAAAAATAAAAAATTGAAAAAAGATTTAAAAAAAATTTTGGGAAATTATTTTTGCCAGATTTCAGTTGCTTTCACGTTATTTCTTTATTGCTGAAATCTAAAGTTTTTTTTTAGACGAGATGCGACATTGATATCTGGATGATGGTTTATGATTCTCGTGGTGATTTAAAGCATTCATCTTTTCGAATTTTTAGCTGCTGGATATCGTTTTTTTTGTCATTCTAGGAGCATGGTGTTTTAGCTGAAGATAGATGATCGCTGTTCATGGTCCATCTTTTATATATCATTTAACAAGTAATCATCTTAATAACGATCTCTTAAGGCACTGGTCTGCTCAATTAATTAAATCTTTCAAGTGCTTTTATATTGTATCTCGTGTCTCCCAACCAACTGTTAGGCAGTTGGTCTTCATTATCTCACAGGGTCTACCCCCCTTAGCCGCGGGAGACAGGCTTAAACGGAGGGATCGGGGATCAGAGTGACAGCCCCCGGTCTGAGCGTTGTCGTGTCAATCCGCGCGACAACATTTTTTTGGCGCCGTTGCCGGGGATAGAGTTTTTCTGTCCTTGGTATTTCAACGACTTTTCATCATTCATCGTTCATCTTTTTATCATTCCTTTGAGCCGGCAACGCCAACATTTTTGGCGCCGTTGCCGGGGATAGAGTTTTTTCTGTCCCTGGGGTTTCATCGACATTCATCTTCACATCTTCTCATCTCTCATTTGAGCTGGCAAATTCAATGTTTTGGCATCTTTTCATCACGTATCATCAGCATCTCTTTGGTTTTGTTTCTTGTTTGGGTGGCGACTCCACTTTTCTCATTTTTCCCAGACAAGAATCTTTCCTCGTATCTGCTTTTGATTGCTTCTCGGATCTTAGAATCAGACTTGTTGTTCAAGTGGCGACTCCACTTCTTTCATCTTTTGATTTTCTTGAGCAAAGATCTAGTTCTATCATCCCTTATTGTTCATCATGGATTATTCGTTTAAACCATGTCGTTTTACTCACCATCTCCATGATTTTCCGGAGGAGGCCCTTCCTGAATTGCCTATTTTTTCAGATGGTGATCCAATCGCTGCTAAAAGGCATATTGACTTGTTTATCCGCTTCATGATCATATATTGCAGACCCCCTCAGTTTCATCATGGTGATATCAAAATGCGTCTATTTGTCCTTTCTTTAGAAGATAATGCTTTGAATTGGTTTAACAATTTTCCTAAGGATTCTTTCTCTTCTTTGGCTGATATTATCAATGCTTTTGAAGATAGATATGGTTATCCAAACAGCTTGCCTTCTTCCTCCAAAATTGTGCAACAGAATGTAAGTAATTTGATAGGAGGTCCAGCTGAAAGATCCCAGGACGATTCTTCATGTCAAAATGTGTCATCCACCGAAAATATTGCAGATCAAGTTCATGATAGTGAAAAATCAGGGACAAATGACAATGAAAAAGAAGAGCAAAAGCAAATTATACGAGATCTAATGATGCTGGTAAGAAATATGGAGATCAATCAAACTAATTATGTCAATGATGTGAAAACTTTATGCACTCACCTGGAGAAACGTAATAGAGAGATTGAGGTCACGCAAAACCAGCATGCTAAGGAAATTGAGGCCATAAAAACTAATTATGAAACAGAAATTAGAATCATGCAAAGCAGGTTGTCTATCTTAGAGGAAAATATGGTGGCCATGAAAGCTGATCATGATAGGGAAATTGACTCTATGCAAAACAAGCTATTAACCATGGATGAGGAAATGACCATCATGACGTTCAACCATAATAATCAAGTGGCTGACATGCAAGCGAACCATAAAGAAGAAATAAATTTTATACAGCATTGCTTGATGGACATAAAGGAAAAGAATGTTAAAGTAATAAAAGACATGCAAGAGCACCATACCAGACAAATCAGTAATATAAAGGTTCAACATTCTAGTCAGATTGATGCCATTAGAATACAAGTTCAAAGGTTTCAGCAATTGGAAGATGAGAGAAACCAACAAACATCAACAGATCAGGAGCCTTCTCATTTTCTGCAACAAGATTCATCTTATTATTGGGAGGTTGTTGATTCGATTGAAAGACAGTTGATTGAGGGTGATCCAGACAGACTTAAGAATGATAGAGATCAGATGCAAGATGAAGAAAGACATAGCATGCATATCTTACATACTTCATCTGATAGCTTTGAAACAGAAAGTACCAGGTCATCAGTAAATCAACCTGCCAGAAAGAAAAAGCGTAAGAGAAAGAAGATGAGACGAAGATTTGATACATCAGACGGCCGTGAGCAGCTTGATTTTCGGATAGGAAAAAGTCCTACCATATGCAAAATTGGACATGGCACATCCGACAAGCAGCCCACAGATTTGCCTGAAAGCAGGCAAATGCTCAGTATGCACTATATTGAACACATCTGATGCCATGGGGCATCCTTTGTATCGTATTTCTAACCCTACTCCTTGTTTTTCCGCATTTTCATTTTTGCTTTAGATAGTTAATAAATGAAGAGCTTTTTTCTTTCCTGTGCTTAATGTATATGCTGATTTATGGATGGACGCTACTTATTTTTGTGTTATATGGATGCAGATTCTGGATTCTCACATTCCTGCAAGCAGCAACGTGTCCCCAAGTAGAGCCAGATGTTGACCTCTGCTGGTCAACTACCCCTGCAGTGCACCCCGTTTTTCTTGACAGAAAGAAGCAGCACCTGATCAGCATGTCTGTGCCATCCTGCCATCATCAGCAGTTTGATCTTTTTGATTGTAAACCCAGTCTGCATGTATTAACTGTAAATAATCTTAGCAGACATGAGTCATGTATGTAGTTTGCCTAGGTGGACCTAACTTTCTGATGATAATCTACGTCCCGGAAGGTTTTTTGTCTCACCGATCCACGGATCGGCAGAGTTTTCCTTCAAACCTGACCCCAAAGCCGGGATTGATTTTGTCATTAAAATTTTAGGAGAATCCTAGTGTGTCGATCTGCTAGATTATCGTTGTGTCGCAGAGCTGGGTGTTTTATGAGGGTCTGTATTAAATGGGTTTGTCCCTTAAGATGTAATTTTGTAAAAGTCATGATGTAATGTGTCCTGAGGGTCGAGAAATGTTGTAAATCCCCTCATGAGTCCTAGGTCCTAGGTCCTAGGTGATGTTTCCAACGGCTTAGTTTGATGATCCATCTTAAAATGAAATAAAAAAAATTAAAAATGAATAAAAATAATAAAAAATTAAAAAATGAAGCAAAAAACCCTAACTAATAAAATAATAATATTTTAAGTTAATAAATCGACGGATGAGATCAAGAGATGTCTTGATCCTCATCAACGGTCGAGATCATTTCTACATGGATCACTTGAACTAGCCGTTAGGATCATTTCCTTTATATAGGGTCTTAGGGAGTCATTTGAGATCATTCGATCTGTGAGTCTGTACTGAAAAAGCTCTCTTGTAATCTGATTTTCTGGTTAATAAAAAGACTTTGGGGTTCAAAACTGGCTGGTGTTACTCTCCGGAATTGCTGTGAGATGATTGTTTTTTCTGCATATTTCAGTTTTCAGCAGTTAAATATAGCTGGTTTTCAGAGTATTGTGAGTACAGGTATCTTGCTCACGTGCTAGGGTTTGAATGTTGTAGGGTTTCTGGAATAATGGCAGGTATCTCCATTATTCCTGAAATCTAGCAGCATTTCTTGCCCTCTTTACTGATGTTTGCTTGAGGTGTGCAGGAACTCTTTAAGTGAAGGGTATTTGTGGGCGTTTGGGGAAGTTCTGGGCTGAACCAGCCGACTCCCACAGGCTTTTCTGTGCAGAGCCCAGCTGATTGTGCCCTGGGTTAATCTTTTAAGTTTTATTTCGTGTTTTACATTGAGAGATTTTTCTTTCTGTTCACAGTGAAGTTCAAAATTTCTGATATTCTGAAAGTATTTCTGCTCTTATTTGCTGAATCTGGCTATTTCAGGGGCCAAAAATCTGTAAATTTATTAGCTGTCTTAGAGTTTCAAATTTTTTTCATTAGGGTTTCAATTTTTTTTTTTTTTTTGGATCTAGGGTTTCAAATTTTTTAGTTTTTTTTTTACAGTTTTTAGTAGGGTTTTGGTTTTATGATTTTATCATTTTTGGCAGGCAATCAGAGAAAAGAAAAATATCTTTGACATACGCTGTCCGGCCAGTTTGCCTTTTAGCCATCCTGTAACACATCGATATATTTACTGTGCAGAGAATCGATCCACCATTGCCGCGACTTGGATAGTAGCTTCGAAGTATTCATGCGTTCTATTTAAGCACTGCAAAAAATGTATGCGGATCAATATCAGCGTGAGGTATCGAAATCATAAAGAAAAATCAGTTGACGGCTTGGGTTTCATATGCGGATCAATTATTGCGGTTCTGTATCGAATGCATAGGATCAGCCGCCGACAGATTAGATTTTCAAATCGAAATTGTTCTGCATACTCCAGCCAATTAATCCGAGCCAATCGAAATTTTCTGTCAGAAATCACGCTCGGATGGCAGCATTTGTCAATCTTTAAAACGAGAATTTGCTGAGACATGGCGTGATTGCTCGACGGATTGCCTGAACGCACGCCCTGAAGTCTTCTTGGCAAAGCATTTCAGTGTCACTGTGCTTTCTGGGTAAATTTTTTTTTTTTTTTTTCTGGCGGCTTTTCAAAAGGAAATAAGGCATCGATTTCATTTCCTGCTTGCGGGTATGCCTGCGTGTGAACCAGGCCGCTTGAAAACTCTCTGGCGTGAAGCATTCTGCTCCAGGTAAGAAAGCTGTGCCTCCTTTCTGCGGTCGAATCCATACAAATTTTTCGCCCCTGCGTTTTCCGCGTCTGCTGTAGAGATGCTCAGGTAAAAAAAAAAATCAAACAAATTTTTCATTCGCTTTGATATGGTAAATGTCGTACGCAGGTATACACTTCATTTTATTTCGATCAATTTTGGTTTGGATTATTTGCAACGTGTAATATATTATGCGTAGATGGTTTTGAAAACTGCCTTACGTTCCATTTTCTTTAGGATTTAATTGTAGTTTTCATGTTTTAGTTGTGTTAGATTTACTTCAGACGTGGGTTATTTTTTGTTTCATAGTTTAAAGTTTTATTTTATATAGATTTCATTCAATTCATATTTTAGAATTAAGATATGTTAGGGTAGTTTAACTTTCTTTTAGTTTTGGTTTTCTTTAAAATAAAAAATGAAAATATTAGTTAGTATTTTGTTTTAGATTTTGTTAAGTTTTATTTTATTTTTTTTATTTAGTTTTAATTTAGTGACATTTTTGGTTTGCATTTAGAATAGACTTAAATTTAAAAAAAATAAAAAAAAAATAAATAAAAATAAAAAATGTGTTTATGTTTTTGTATATAGATTTTAATTAATCTTTAGTTTTAAGTTTAGTTAGGTTTTAATTGGTTTATCTTTTTAGTTTAGTTTAGAAATTTGTATAGTATATAGATTTTAGATTTTTTAGATTTAGCTTTAATTAGATTTTAATTTTTGTTTTATTTTTTATTTTTTTTTAAATAAAAAAATAAAAAATGAAAAAAATATATTTTTAGTTTTATTTTTAATGATTAGAATTTAGTTTTAGAATTTTAACTTTTTTTTAGATTTTTAATTTCCATAATATTAAAAAAGAAAAAATTGAAAAAAGATTTAAAAAAAATTTTGGGAAATTATTTTTGCCAGATTTCAGTTGCTTTCACGTTATTTCTTTATTGCTGAAATCTAAAGTTTTTTTTTAGACGAGATGCGACATTGATATCTGGATGATGGTTTATGATTCTCGTGGTGATTTAAAGCATTCATCTTTTCGAATTTTTAGCTGCTGGATATCGTTTTTTTTGTCATTCTAGGAGCATGGTGTTTTAGCTGAAGATAGATGATCGCTGTTCATGGTCCATCTTTTATATATCATTTAACAAGTAATCATCTTAATAACGATCTCTTAAGGCACTGGTCTGCTCAATTAATTAAATCTTTCAAGTGCTTTTATATTGTATCTCGTGTCTCCCAACCAACTGTTAGGCAGTTGGTCTTCATTATCTCACAGGGTCTACCCCCCTTAGCCGCGGGAGACAGGCTTAAACGGAGGGATCGGGGATCAGAGTGACAGCCCCCGGTCTGAGCGTTGTCGTGTCAATCCGCGCGACAACAAGGTGCATTTAGATTAGAATCTGCATTTAGAATTAAAATTTTATTTCTTGTTGATTTTTATGGCCTAACAAAAGCATGGGTGATCATGAGACGCCACAAAAACATGCTGCCCAGTGTGCTTAGTCTTCGATGTGTAGGTAACAGGTCTACAATCCAAAGATATTGCTGGTGTTCTCATGACCTCCATGTTTGAGTACATCCATGCAGTCTATTGAGAGATCATGTCTCAATTGGAGCCAGATGTTACCCACCATCTGTGGGTGACACCCATAGGAGAAATTTTTCTCCTAGATTGTCTTCAACAAGCAACCAACAACTCCTTGCAGCTACTAGATAGATCAATGTGCCACCATATTTGCCACCTGAGCCAACCATTATGTGCCCTTGCCCATTTGTTATGATTGTATGTTTGAAAGTGGGCCTTCCAACCCCGAAGGTATGGCTTGCATTATGTAATTGGGTATTTTTGCTTACTTATCATGGACACATTTGGACATGGATTAGTGGGGGGAATTCGGCAGAAAAAATGGGCTTGGTCTGTAGTCTTGTCCCCTTGTCCCACTTGGTGGTTAACCTTGTATCCTAGTTGTGAAAATTCCTGAATCTAACACATCAGAAAGCCTTACTGCAATTTCTGGTTTACTATCAACTACTTGTTCTTTACATTAACAAGTTATTTAATTGCATAAATATCGATGTAAACACAAATGCAGCCTTCACAGATACACAAATCATGTACTGAAGTAAACAGAAACAATAACACAAGGGACACCGTTATTTTTGGACAATTTTCCCCGGAAAAACCCAATGTGGGAAAACTGGTGCAGCATATAGAGGGTTTGTATTATTAAGCAGATTCGTGAATACAACTAGGGTGACAAAAATGGCTCACCCAACAGAGAATATCCTTGGCAGTGGTACCTCTATCCGGAGATAGATATTCCGGAAAATCAGCAACCGGATGACCAACCCCACAGTGACTTTGACTGTTCCTTGTGCTGGATAGTGAAAGCTACTCCAAGCACTGCTCTGGAACTGTGTCACCCTCTCCCGGCTGATCTGCTCTCAGTTTGCCCCACAGAATCTCCCCAGTGCTGCCCTGAAGCCCAACATCAGACTCTACAACCCTCTGTACTGCCTGCATTAGTCTCTAGGGCCCTCTGTGTCAACCTGTATGGCCTTTTGCGTCCTCTGCGTCAGCTCCTGCTGCCTCTGCATCAGCCCTTCTAGGGCCTGCATTGCCTCTCTATTATGTATTCTTCAGCCTCGGATGGAAATCCCTTGCTGAACTGCTCCTCATTGCAACTGATCACTGACTCGATTTTCTCAGCAAACCTTGCGCCAGGAAATTGAATTCTTGATCTCTCTTCATGTGTCTCCAATTGACCCTCAAGCCTCCTCTTATACTTTTCCTGTGGATTGTTCAAAAAATATTAATTATTTTAATATCTCTTCATCCGGGTGGAATTTCTCCAAACGATTTCTGGGTCTTGGAGATCTCACATGCCTTAGCCTCTCCATCAATTTTCAAGGCTAGAGCACATCCGATGCTACCAAAAATCAACACTAGTCCCGTGGGATCTCCTTTATTGGCTACTAGCTTTAGAAGTGACACTACATGGGAAACCCTGATTTTGGTCATGTGGTCCTGCTTCCCGACACCACATACATCACTCCCCTTTGCTCATTATAACCCCTTTTCACATATTTCCCATCCGGGTTCACATTTGTCCATTTGGGTCCACAAGGAGTTAGCCTCCCCCTCCCCTTGTCCACACTTTGGATCGGGCCTAGAATGATGCCCCGGAGGTTGATGCAGCTAAAAGAAAAGTTGAAAGCATAATTTGGCGACTTAAAATAGGAAATGTACCATAAAATGCAAAAGATGGTCGGGACATAAAAATTTAGCACGTCGTCAAAACCCAAGTATGAGCTCTAACCCTATCATTATGGCCATCACCCAGGTTCCTAGGGCCCCTTATGTGAGCCCCCTGCATCATTAAGGAAGCATTGTCCCAACCCCTGGTGGGCGATGAACTGCCCTACCCTAAGAGGGTATCCACTACTATATCATTCACATCATGCTCTCATTCCCTCAAATCTTGAGCAATTATAAAAAAAAATCAATAAAAGGCAAAAGGCATATGAAGAAGGGTGGAAAAACAAAGGTCGGGGTAACACATGTGCCACGATATACACCCAAGTGTGGGCTTCCTTCATTATAAATACCCTTATACCATGGCATGTGGCATGGAACCTTCCTTGTTACCCCGCTCCATTCCGTAACTATTTCACATGACACCTGCCATCTGACGGATGTACCATGGACTTGTCACTCCCTTAGAAGTTGAAACCACCTAATAGGGTCCTTGATTAACCTCCTTCTTGAGCTTGGAGACACCCGTACATTCTAGAGCCCATTGTGGAAGGACATGCCACTATGAAGTGCCCACTTGGTTCTATGGTTTGTAAGCGCATTTGCTCAATTGCACTAATGAATTGTTGTGTTGAAAGGTGAGGAGACACATTGGATCTTATACAAGATTGTAGGTGGGTTTTCATCTCGGGGTTTGGTCTACCTATACAGGATCCAAGCCCTCCAGAGGTTCTTAATGGCATTTGTAGGGTGAGCCTTGAGAGCCTTGGGCCTCCACTATAGCATAGAGCAGATAGCCACACCCTGGGATCCTCAACACCACTTATTTCATGATTGTGTCCCACTTGTTCGATGATGATGATGCACCTTGACCACTTTACCCAATCAGCTACACACTTGGAAGCTGATCTAGGGCCCAAATGAGGTTTTTGTCTCACCTAGGGAGACAAGGGAGGGCTTTCATCATTGTGCCAACCCTTACAGATGGAGCATAGGGTTGTTTGATTCAGTTGGAGACACATGAGGATGTTCTTTGTGCCTCCACAACCACTTGAGAGCACAACAGGTCATTTGCTTGGAGATAAAGTGGACACCCCCTTCATCACTATTATTGGAGCCCTCCTATTCATTATGGCACACGAGGGACTTCATTTGGCCTTCCAACGACCCTTCTAGTTACTTTTCTATCATTTCGGCCCTCTTGAGAGACTAATTATTCTTGTTATGGAGCCATTTGGTGGGCTTGTCACCCAAATAGGGTTATTTTGCACTTTATTATTATAGGGCTCCATTAGGCTAAATTAGGCCATTCAAACTCCTTAGAGGATTGTACAAATATAAGAGAGCAATGTTGCAGGAAGCGCCCCCCCCCCCCGGATCCTAGGCCCGAAGCGCGCCCCTTACGGAAGTGCCCAGGAAGCGCCCCCGGAAGCGCGCTTCCGAAATTTTTAGACGCTTCCTGGAAATTTGGAAGCGCTTCGTACGGCGCTTCCCAGATGCTTCCCAGACGCTTCCCAGGCGCTTCCCAGGCGCTTCCCAGACGCTTCCCAGACGCTTCCGAGACGCTTCCAGAAAAGCTTCCGGAAAAGCATTTAGAAAATCGTTTTTTTTTCAATTTTTTTTTAAATTTTAGGTGAGTTTGCTTGTTGGGGGTGGGTCCACCTTGGGTTAGGGTGACAAATGAAAGCAAAAAAAAATATAAATATAGCAGATGCTCCCTCATCTGGTCCCTTGGTTCCTAGGTTCCATGGTTCAACACCAACAGCAGGGGGTTCTTCTTCATCAGTTTCAGTGCCACGACTTCCAGAGGCACCATCTTCTTCATTGCCACCACGTGGAGGCTCGCCACCACGTTCTATTCGTGGTGGAAGGAGGAGAGATTAGTAGATATATTCACAATCTACTACTTTTTGTCATAGATTACTCATTAGACTTGTAGACTTGTGAATTTGAATTTTGAACCTTTTTGGCTTGGCGGTGACCAAGTGACATATTTTGTAAACATTATTATTTGAATTTTGGACATGACAAATGTTGACAGTTGCTCACTTGCTAGATAAATCATAATATGCTCTATGTTTTATGTTTTATAATATGCTTAAATGTTTTATGTTTTATAATATGCTTAAAAATTTGATGTATGTTTGTAATAGCTAGAATATAGATGATTGTTGTACATACTAGTAACTACAATGGAATCATGGATGCCATATCTATCTTGATTTATGCAAAAATATGCATGTTTTCATGTCTTCTACAATTAATTTGGTATTTGGGATGTTTGTTTTGAGTATAAATGCAAAAAAATATAAAAATATATATATATATATATAGCAGACGCTTCCGCGGACGCTTCGCTTCCTAGATTTTTGGAAAATGACGCTTCCGCGCTTCCGCTTCCGCTTCCGCGCTTCCGCTTCGCTCCCGCTTCGTGCAACATTGTAAGAGAGCCATTCTCTCTCATTCATCATCACTCAGATTTGTATCTCTTTGGAGAAAAGAACTTGGGCCTACTATTGATGGACGAATTGGAGTTTTATTGATGCATTTTGATGTTTGGATAATCACTATCTTATCTTGGAGCTTCATTGTTGCAAATGTGATGGATGGATATAATCTTTTTGTCATGTAAGTACTGTTTTATGCAAAATTTTTGATGTTTTATGTCTAATGTATGGAACCCTATGCTTTGATCATGTTTGTGCCCTAATTATTAATGCGAAATTCATTAAACACTTGTAATCTTGGCTCGTTGCATATGTTACTCATCTTGGCAAGAAGATCAAATTCTGACTAGGGGTGGGTTGCATATCTTTGACCTTGAAACTCCATCAATTTGTGAAGTGAAGTATAAATTCCTCTTGTGACCTAGTTGCTACCCCTCTAGGGTTAGCGAAGTTGCAAAAGGACTCCTTGGTAGCGTGAAAATCCTAAATTCAAATTCACTTTGACTCCATTCTCCACAATTGGCTAGGCACTGGTCTTAATCCTTGGTGATCATCCTAGATTCTTCTTTTCCTTTCCACAATTTAAAGCCCTAACCCTAGACAGGCTAGCTAGGGCATCAATCGATTTTCTCTACAGCCATTGCGAGTTGGTGGAGAACTGCGCTAGTGTCTCCTCTTCTAGCCATCCAAGTTTGAAGATAATCCAATGGTTGGTTTTAGAGAAAGATCAAGCCCTAGTTCCAATATTACTTTGGTTTAGGTCTCATTAGGTTAGCTTCGTTTCAAGGGGTCTATTGTGCTTGAAAACTCAAAGGATGTTCATCTATTATTGATCCCTCCTCTTCTGCTTACTTGAACTTGGCATTTGGTTCAAGATCACCCTAAACCCTAGGTCTTGTATGGGTATCCTTGGTGTCTTTGTGGTGCCATTCTTTATGTGACAAAATATCTTACAAAGCTACAATAGAGATCATTCGCCTCTCCTTGGGAAGCCTTGATCTAGGCATTGGCATCATATTGATCAATCTTACTTAGGTCTTGACTTTCCCAAATTAGCCTTTCAAGGAGAGCCCTTTACCTTGCTTCTAAAGAAAGCAAGCCCTTATCTGAGCCTCTCCTATGAATGGGCCTTGGGAATCACTACATATCCTATCATTGACTTATCCCTTCTTGTGATTTCCTTCATATCGGGACTCCTCCCATTGGTGAAAGTCCGTAAAGGGCAGGGGACATCGACTAAGGTGACAGTGGGTCCCTATCCCATTGTTGTCACTTGGTCTAGTAGTAGTCCCTTTGGAACCCCTCCGAGGACCCCTGCTAGGTTGAGCAATAACAGGTTGCATTGTATAGAACTAACCAGTTCTGTACAAAACCATTTGGTTTGGTGAAAAAATGCTAGTTTAGTGCCAACTCAATCTTTTCCAATTATGTGCCATCAATTGGACTGGTTTAGGCATCAAAACTATTGAATTGGTTGGTTCCACTAGTTCCTGTAACGCTGGTTTGGATCAGACTGTTATAGTTTACTATTTACTTGCATATTATTCATATTTGGGATGTACTTTCACTCACATTTCATCTCCCAAGTTCAAGCACCCAAGGATCCATCATCTTTGTGTGTTTCCACACTAGGAGGTTGCTTCAAAGACACTCTAAATATGTTATTTCTGCATTTTTTGGTTATTTTGCAGATATGGAAGTGTAGAACAGCAACAAGCTTGTCCAAATCAGGTTACAAATCAAGTGGCAATCAAGGACAAGTCATCTCACTTAGTAATTGTACTCTTTCACTTGGTATATGTACTCACTTCGTATTTGTACTTCATTAAAGGTAACTATTTATTGGGTATTTTGAGTGAGTTTGAATTTTGGTTTGTATTTTCTGCAAATGTCAATCATATATTAGTCTTGGCATTTTGTTTTGACTAACTTCTAACCTTCATCATACTTAGTGTTTCTAGTCACTAGTCTTTTAGGCTTGTTGGTGAAGTGTGTGTAAATTGGGATCAATATTGTACGAAGCGGGAAGAAAACAGTGACGTTTTTTGGAAGCGAAGTGTCGGGAGCATCATTTTCCAAAAGTTTAGGAAGCAAAGCGTCTCGAAAGCGTCTATTATATATACATATTTTTTTCATTTATATTCCAAAAAGAATCCAAAATACCAAATTAGTTGTAGAAGATATGAAAACATGCATATTGTGAAATTTTTATCTATTGCAACAATTGGAATTATTCTTCTAACTAAAAAGTTAATGTAGTTTATTTGCTACGACAAACAACGAATAAAATTACCACTGGAATTTTCACCATAAAAATACTTGCAAAAAATAAAATACTAAAAACTGAGAAATTCTAGGACACAAGAATTTTGACACAATTATTTTTGGACAATTGTCCCCAAAAAAACCCAATGTGGGAAAACCGGTGCAATAGATGAGGGTTTTAATTATTATTCTTCAGGAACAAATTTGAGTACAAAAATTTAGATGTCCAACTAGCAATCTAATCCGAGGAAAATACTGGCAAAATTATCGCGAGAATTTTCTCTCACCCCACAACTATTTTCTTCCTCTGAAATTGCATCCCTAGCCTCTGCGTTGAGCTCCCTGCATCACCCTCTGCGTAGAGCTTACGCTGGTCCTTTGAGAATTTCAACCTTCCTTGCTTTGCCTCTTTCAGGTATTGGAATCCTTCCTCCCGGAATGCTGATGTCATCCTCTTCCACCTACTACTCACCCTCTGGCTCTATCTTCTCTGTTGAGTTGTTGCTACTGAGAAAATCAAACTGCCTGGACAACTGAGTATCTACACTGTTGTATTCTCCATCACCACATCGACCTCCTCTTATAATTCATGGTTGGAGCACCAACGACCAAGATTAGAACTTAATCAATGGCTAGGAGCATCTCCGGATCGATCCGTGTGAGTTTCTAGATGATTCTCACCATATATCAATTAATATTGATTAACTAACCATATTACCTAAGTTTAGACTTAGGAAATATTTAAAAAATGGTTAATAATCTAATTGAGACACTTCTAGGCGGAATCTCCAGAAACGATCTCTGGGTTTTGGAGATCTCATGTATTCTAGCCTCTCCACCAAATTTCGTGGCTGGAACACATCTGATGCTACAAAAACTAACACTCCCTCTTAGCAAGGAATGTGTTCTAGTGCTACTGCACACCCTGTAGCAGCACGTTGTCTCTGTATAATCTTCTGTCAAGCTACTGATGTCTGGCCATATTTGCTGCATCTGCGTTGATGCTAACCCTGCTAAACTGCTGCCAACACTGCATCTGCGCTGCAACTCCCTGACATTTGTTGTTGCTGCAACTGCAACATCTCCAACTGAAAATCATCCAAAGTAGCTTGTCCCTGCTACTAAAATGGGTTCTCCACCATACCCATCTGTTCTATAAAATAGATGAACTTAGCTCTCCCTATGGATTTCATGAGTATATCTGCAACTTGCTCCTCTGTGGGAACATACTGTAGCTGGACTGCTCCACATTGTACACAATCTATGATGAAATGACACCAAATATCAATGTGCTTCGACCTGTCATGTAACACTAGATTCTCAGAGAGATTTATGCAACTCTAATTATCACAGTAGACACTGGTCGCCTCCATCCTCTGCTTGAACAAGCTTACTAGCAGCTTCCGAAGCCATATAGCTTCGCACGTAGCTGTGTTGGCTGCCATATACTCTGCTTTTGCAGAGCTCAATGCTATTGCCTTTTGCTTCCTGCTACACCAAAAAACCATCCCCGATCCAACATTGAAGCAATACCCAGAGGCACTTTTCCTGTCCATTGAACTGCCTACCCAATTTGTATTTGTGTACCCACGAAGTCTGAGGTCATCCCCTCAAGTATATCTCAACCCCATACTCGATTGTGCCACGAACATACCTCAGAATATGCCTCGCTGCTGCCCAATGTACCCTCTTGGGCTCTACCATGAACTAACTTAGGGTATTGACTGCAAAGCAGATATCTGGCCTAGTGTTGACCAAATACATGAGAGATCCAATAGGCTGTCTATACAAGGTGGGGTCGACATCCTTGTCATCTGATGCATTTATCTTCTTGCAGTTGGTGATCATGGGCATAGACATGGGTCTGCAATCCAACATTTTGAATGTCTTCTAATATTTGTAGCATATCTTCCTTGCCCAAGGAAGATCTCCCCATCTTTCTTCCACACTTCCAATCCTGGGAAATAGTGCATCAACCCCAAATCCTTCATGTCAAATTCTGCTGCCAGGTTCCTCTTGCAATCCTCAATGAGCTCTGACGATCCTGTCAAAAACAGATCATCCACATACAAAACTAGAATGAGTGGCTCATCCTCTACCATCAAATAGTAAAGGTTGGGATCTGTGTCACTCTTAATGAATCCCATCTGCTGCAAGTAGCTGTCAATCCTACCATACCATACTATGGGAGCCTGCTTGAGTCCGTATAGAGTTTTGTTCAATTTGCGCACATGAGTGTCCCTCTTATGAGTCTCAAAGCCCTCTGGTTGTTCTATGTACTCTTCTTCCTCTATCACCCTGTTCAAGAAGGTTGTCTTGACGTCCATCTGGTGAATCTGCCATCCCATCTGAGCTTCCAGGGATATAACTGACTGGATTTAAGTGTATCTAGCAACTGGGGCGAAGGTCTCCTCATAATATATCCCATCTTTTTGTGCATACCCCTTTTCCACGAACCTAGCCTTGTACTTTTCCACACTGCTGTCTGCCGCATATTTGATCTTCTAGATCCATCTAGAACCTACAAATGATCTGTCTTCTGGCTTTGGCACTACCTCACAAACATCATTCATCATGATAGATCTATACTCTTCTACCATGGCATCTACCGATACTTGATGTTGTGCGGCCTCCTGAAAGCTAGAAGGTTTTGCACCCTGAGCCACCAACGCTTGGTACCTGTTAAGCTTTCTCCGTTGTCTTTTGTTTGCCCTAGGAGTTCAAATAAACTCCTTTGCATCTCTTAATGTTTGACGAACCTCTCTGCTGGCTTGACCATTAGTCGTGTGAGGTTTAGCTAGCTCCTCCTCATCCTGCCTCTGCTGTTCCATCTACTAAGAACTCCCCGAATTTCCTGCACTTGAGGAAACACTAGTGTTGGTCACAGTACTCAATCCTAGTGATTGTCCTCCTTACTGTCCCACTAGTTGCCCCTGTGGCTTCCCCTGTTGTTGGACCAAAGGAGCTTCTGCTGACTGATTCTGATCACTTGCAGGCATCTCACAAGATCTCCTGAAAGCTCGGTCCTCCATGAACTTCACGTCTCGCCTTACTACAATCTTCCTATTGCTAGGAATGTAGATTCTGTATGCCTTTGAGGTTTCGCTGTACCCAACGAAGAACCCCTTCTCTGCAGTTTGATCCAGTTTGGTACGTTTATCATCTACACGTGGCAATAAGCAACGCTGCCAAAAATTCTGAAGTGGCTAACTTCTGGCTTCTTCCCTGTGAAGACTCCTTTTGGCGTTTTCTTCCCCAATGCTCTATGAGGAGTCCTATTTTGAATATATATTGTCGTGTTACATGCTTCTGCCCATAGAAATATGGGTAGATCATGGTCATATAACATGGCCTCTGCAGCTCCAACAATGGTTCTGTTTCTCCGCTCCACTAGTCTACACCATTCTGTTGTGGATTATATGGAGTTGTCCATTCTCTCTTGATGCCTTCCTTCACACATAAATATGTGAAGTCCTTATCAATATATTCTCCACCATTATCTGAGTGAAGCACTATGATCTTCTTCCCTGTCGCATTCTCCACGAGAACATAAAACTCTCTGAAACGATCAAAGACCTCATCTTTGGTCTCCAAGACGTAGATCTAGGTTTTCTTGGAATGGTCATCAATAAAGGTGACGAAATATTCGGCGTCGCTGAGAGCTTTAGTGGACATCGGGTCGCAAATATCTAAATGTATGAGTCCTAACATGCCATCAGCCCTGCTGTCACTTCTTGGAAATGATGCCTTAGCGTACTTCCCAAGTACGCATCCTCTGCACACATCGTCGTGTTCCGTGCCAAGTTCTGGAACCCTGTTACTGTTTCTCTGAGCATCCTGAGTGCTGCATGGTGTAAATGTCCCATTCTCCTATGCCATAACTCATTTAGCTCCTTCCCACCGCTACTGTCATTACCTATAGTGCCATTGGAGAATCAATTTGTAACCGATACAATTTGTTACTTCGAACTCCTTTTTCCAGCGTGGGTGTTTGACATACACTTTCTTCCCTACGAAGTGAATATCATACCCCTTATCCTGTAACTGAGATACTGAAATTAGGTTCATACCCAATCTTGGCACATGCAATACATCTGTAGTGTTGGTGCTTGCTCCTGACTCCCTCTGAAAATCTATGGTACCTCTCGCTACTAGAGTACATTTCGTTTTGTTTCCCATAGTAATCTGGAAGTCCATTTGCTCCTCTTTGTAGCTAGAGAAATATTCTCTAACCCTCATCATGTGAGCTGATGCTCCATTGTCTATATGCCAGACTCCCTGTGAAGTTGATCCTGCTAAGCAAACAAATTTGTCCTCTAATCTGGAAGACAAATTTGAAGTGTCTTGAATGTTACTTCTGTTCATTGTTATGTTGAAAAATTTATAGTGTGGTATTCCTCTTTTCCAACCTAACTCTGGCTCTGCTTTAGCAAACTACTGCAAAACCCTCTGCGTCCAGCTAGAGATCTACCCAACGAATGTATTGAGTTGCTCCTTCTGCCTCTAGAATCACTCGATTTGGAAGGATCAAATTTTTCTGCCGCTCTCAGAAAAATCGGTCTTTCCTTAAGCAAGTCGGCCCCTTGGCAAAACACTGCGCTACCTTTGGGAATTTCGCCTTGATGCCCTTGCTGAGCAGTGAAATTCCTTTCCTTCATGTTCTTGAGCTCTCAGGCTGATCAACTATCCTCCGATACCATGTGAAATTTTTATCTGTTGCAGCAACTCGAAATTATTCTTCTAACTGAAAAGATAATTATGTAGTTTATTTGCTACGACAAACAACAAATAAAATTACAATTGCAATTTTCACCATAAAAATACTTGCGCAAATTAAAATACTAAAAATTGAGAAATTCTACCACACACACAAGAATTTTGATACAGTTATTTTTGGACAATTGTAACCGGAAAAACCCAATGTGGGAAAATCGGTGCAGCAGATGAGGATTTTAATAATTATTCTTCGGTAGCAATTTTTAGCACAATAATTTGGATGCCCAACTGGTAATCTAATCTCAGGAAAATACTGGCAAAATTTTCGTGAGAATTTTCTCTCACCCCACAACAATTTTCTACCTCTGAAATTGCATCCCTAGCCTCTGCACTGAGCTCCCTGCGTCACCCTTTGCGCAGAGCTTACGCTGGTCCTCTGAGAATTTCAGCCTTCCTTCCTTTGCCTCTTCCAGGTATTGGAAACCTTCCTCCCAGAATGTTGTTGTCGTCCTCTTCCACCTAGTACTCACCCTCTGGCTCTATCTTCTCTGCGAAGTTGCTGCGACCGAGAAAATCTAACTGCCTGGGCAACTATGTATCTGCACTGGTGTATTCTCCATCACCACATAGACCTCCTCTTATAATCCATTGTTGGAGCACCAACGACCAAGATTAGAACTCAATCAATGGCTAGGACCATCTCTAGATCGATCCGTGTGAGTTTCTAGATGATTCTCACCCTATCTCAATAAATACTAATTAATTAAACATATTCCCTAAGTTTAGACTTAGGAAATATTTATAAAACAGTTAATAATCTAATTGAGACACTTCAAGGTGGAATTTCCAGAAACGATTTCTAGGTTTTGGAGATCTCATGTATTCTAGGCTCTCCTCCAAATTTCGTGGCCAGAACACATCCGATGTGACAAAAACTAACACATATTTGTACATAAATCAAGATAGACATGGCGTCCATTGTGCATCATGTTGAAGAAAATGTGACTAGGTTTGGTTTTCATTATGACTTGTAATTATAATTTTATGTAATGAAGAAACAAATGAATTTATTATTCGTTGCATCATGGGTTTCATGAGCAAGAAGTGTTTACCATAGGTCAAACACTTCTTCTTGATGTCTTTAGGATTTATTGTTTTGTCATAAATATTATAGAGAAGTCATATTGTTAATCTAGGTTGTCATTGATGTCAATTTGGCATTGGCAAATAATCTTGACATGCTAGAGGATGACTATAACTCATGTTTGATAAAAATGTCAAGACACCTTGATGATCTAGAAGCTCTTGATGATTTATGTGACATACACATGATGACATGTCCTACCTTCGATGATCTTGACGAAAAACACATGATGACATGACAAACCTTAGATAATGTGAAGCCATAATCCTTGATGACCTTAGCTCTGGTGATCCTAATAATGGAAGACTACATGATGTAGCTTATGTTTGATGACATATCATTTATGATATGGTGACCCTATGATGAAGAAGGCAAGGACATGTTGAAGAAGGCAAATGACCCTACCTCCAATTCTGCACCAATAAATGACCGGTCACATTAAAAATTATTTTTTACCACCTTAGAGGCCGAATTTCTCTATGTGACCTTCACCATCCTTTAGAGCATATTTATAGCTTTCCAATGAGCTATTACTTGGCCTGAAACTTGAAGTAGTTTGAAAGTTATTGAGTTTACAAGTTAAAGTTCATTTTCTGCCTAGTAAGCCGACCTAAACAAGTCTACTCATGTCGGCCTCGATCCTAAAGTCATGTCCCTTCGTTCCTAGTTGAAATTTCATATAAATACAAGTGTGAAAATCATTTTCTAGCATTCAATTTGGTGGTCTATTCGCAGAAGAAGTACAAAAGTACTAAGGAGGCCGAGGAGTTGAAGAATTTCTGGATGAGTTAAATCTGAAGGTTAAGTTATTATTTTAGTGACCTCGGCCTTACGTGAACAGACCTCTGAAGCAGCTCGGATCACAGAATTATGAACATAACTGTCGTTTTGGTAGCTTACTATAAGCGGTGGACTGTCACCTTCAGCAGCTCGGATTGCAGACTATTGTGAAGCTTAGACACTTGTCTATCGAGAAGACCTTGCTGAACTCGGATCAGTAACATATCTCTCTGCATTTTTTGTATGGCATCTTCCTGCCGATTGCAGAGATAATCTGTGGAAAGACTACAGGACAACAGAGTTCGGATACCTTCCATTACCTCAGGCCTGGAATTTGTTTGTAGAATCTCGGACCTACAACAAGTTGTTATTTAAGGCTTGAAACTTGTGTTTATAATCTCGGGCTATTAAGAATAGAACAATATGAATTAACAGTTCTTGCATTTTTGAAGATCAGACAGTCACCTTGAAGGCACAATTTTGGATTGTTAGTTGTGAAGTGGACAGATTCTTGTAGGGAGCTCGGTTGAAGGCCCTGAAGTCCTGTCACTGGAAGTGAGACCTGTGGAGAATACAAGAACCTTGAGTTACAATCACCTCTTGAGATCATTTAAGGCTTGGACTAGTGTGAAGACATTCTACTGTGGAAGGATCGGTTTTTTTATTGGAGCCCAGACTTAAGGCTAGAGAAGATTAACATGCTGAGTCATCCTTGAAGGCTCAGACAAAACAACTCGGGACTATTGACAAGTCTCTAGTGACATTTGGTTGGCAGTTAGGGCACTTCTTAAAAAGCAATCCTTTGAACATCATTTGAAGGTTTTTTAAGGGAGTCTTTGACATCACCTCAAGACAATTTTATGAACCCTTATGGAGTTGTCTTGTAGCTACACTTGAATTGCTTGTGAAGATCTATAACTGAACTTTTGGAGGATTAAGGTCAGCAGACCCTAAAGTATACCTTGGAGCAGTCTATTGAACATCTCTTGAAGCTACTCTTGAAGAGCTTGTTGAGTCTGATTATTGGAGTGTTGAAGAACTAGAGTTGCGGATATTCTTGAGCATACCTTGGAGAGTCATCTAGAATCATTATTGAATAACTTTGTGAAGAAACATATTGAAGATTCTTGAAGGCATCCTTGAGATAATGATGCATCACTGATGTCATCATGAGGTGACCTTGGAGATTTTGATTAGGTACCATGAAGAACAGTGATGACACCTTCTAAGTTAAGGTTTTCATTGATGATGTAGTGTGAAGACTAAAATGAAGTTGAAGATTGACAGGGCTTGACAAAGCAGACTTGGGAGTCGTGTAGTACAACCAAACATACCTTGACAAAGTGAAGCTATAGGGTTGGAGCCCTTGGGGTTGGTGCCTCAGAATTGACAAGGTTTGTGCCTTGGAAAGTCCAAGTTGGTGCTTGGCAAATATAAGATTGGTGTCCTTAGAGTTGGTGCTCCTAAACTCAAGGTTGGTGCCTTGGATAAGATAGGGTTGGATCCCTAGAGGATCGGAGTCCTCAAGAAACCAGATTGGAGTCTGTACCAGAGAAGGGTTGGTGCCCTAGGGGTTGGAGCCTCTAAATGTAAGGTCGGTTCCTTGAGAAGATATGGTTGGTGCCCTAGAGGTCGGAGCCTCACAAAAGTCCAAGTTGGTGCTTGGCAACAGGTTGGAGCTTGGGAGATTGTAGATTGGTGGTTTCGTCCAGGGTTGGAGCCCTATATACTTGTACTTGATTTATTGTGAAAAAGAAATTAATAAAAGCATTTATTCTTATTGTTCATTTTGTGTTCTAAATATAAATGATCTAACTGGTAAAAATAACAATTGAAAAGAAATATTGATTCACCCCCCTCTCAGTATTTCCAACAATTGGAATTAGAGCTAGTACCTTCACTCAAAGCTTAACAGCTTGAAGGTTGATCATTAGAACACAAATGACGAAGCCAAGGAAGAAAGTCTCCAATCCTCCTAAAGATGTGTCTCCCTCGACCACCCAAATTGATGTCAATCAATTTGTGAAGGCTCCATTGTTCAATGGAAACTTTGATATATGGGAGGCAAGAATGAGGAATTTCTTAAAGACTCAAGGCATTAAAGTTTGGAAATCGGTGATTGCGGATAGCATGATGTATGGAGAATCCAAGGAACATAATACAAGAGCAATGAAAGCCTTGAATGGGCTACCTGATTCTATGAAGGTCAATTTTGAAAAATGTTCATTAGCAAAAGGCATATGGGATAAACTTCATGATCTTCACTCAAAAGGAGTGTTGACAATGATCTCTAGTCAAGAAAATGATGGAAAACAAGAAGAAAATCCAAAGCCCATCAAGGAAGTTGAAGATAAAAGTGATAACATCAGGACCGAAGAAGATCTAGAAGATGAAGAAAATGAAGAAGATTTCCTCTCTAAACTTATGGCTGCCATAGAAGAGATTAACAATTTGAAAAACGAAAATGAGGAACTTAAGAAGAAAGCACAAGTTAGTGACCAGGACAAGACAAGGAAGGAGGTTGACCTTGTCAAACTTCAAGTACAAGAAAGAGATGAGGAGCTCGCCAATATTAAGGAAGAATTTCATCAAAACAAGAGAAAGCATCATGAATAAGTCATATCCATGACAAATCAATTGGATAAGGCAAAGAAACGGGAAGATACCTTGTCAAGCCACCTTGAACAAAGGCACAAGATCTTGAACAAACTTGAAGCAGAGATTGGTCAATACAAGGAAGAGGTCTCCTCCCTTAGATCACAACTAGAAGAAGCAAGGAAACAAGCAGAGGGTGCTGAGAAGGCAATAGAAGCATTGGCATTCATAGAAGGACAAGTTGATAAAATAGAAAAGGAGAGAAACCCCATGACATGTCAACTAGAAGAGAAGGATGATGACATCATCAAATTAAGAGCAGAAATCATCTCACTTAAGGGCCAATCATGTGAAGCAAACAGGATGAAGGAAAAAATGGAGATCATACTCTCAAAGAACGATGAAGAATGCAAGAAAATGTTGATTTGGGATAGCATAGGATGTGCTCTAGCCATGAAATTTGGTTGAGAGGTTGGGGCACATGAGATCTCCAATACCCAGCAAGGGTTTGGGCAAATTCTAAACAGTTTAGGAGATATTAAAATAATTAATATTTTTAATGGAGTCCCTCAGTATAAACTTAAAGGAAATTAAAATATTAATGTGGATTAATATGAAACTATGTTAGAATGGTCCGAAAAACATGGATCAAGCCAGATCTAATCTTAGCCATTGGTTAGGGACTTAATCTCGACCGTTGATATGACAACGAGAAAAGTATAAGAGGGTGCTTGAGGGTCACTTGGAGAGTACACCAGAGTGATCAGTCATTCTATTCTCTAGAGAGGGGTTTGCTAAGAGAGATAGAATCAGTGATCGGAGTTGCAGTTGAGGGGCATTGAGTACAGAGAGACAGAGAGGCAAAGATAGTGCCGGGAGAGCAGCACAGTAGCTGGGGAGAGTGACGCAGTAGCAGGCAAGGATCACGCAGAGGCAGCCGAGAGCTGTGTAAAGACTTAGAGAGGCTAGCATTGCTAACACATAGGGCCAGAAGGCTGACGCAGACCCATTCAAGCTGACATAGGGCAAGCACTGGGCAGAGAGGGGCTGACGCAGTCTAGAAAGGGCAGACGCTGGGGTTTTTGGGGCAGATTGGAGCTGAGGAGCTGCAGGAAGGATTATCTGGGGTTTCAACCGAGAAATTTGTCTCAAACTGAGAAGTATTATTGCCAAGGAAATTATCTGTTATGTAGGCCGGATTTGGCACCCAGATTGTACTCTGATATTGCTTAATAAGAAAACCCTCAGATAACTGCATCAATTTTCCCACATTGGGTTTTTCTGGGGACATTGGTCCAAAAATAACGGTGTCATTTGGTGTGATTGTTTTTGTTTCCTTCAGTTGTTGATCTGTAATATGTTGAGCATGCACTAGTGTTTATTTTCAGTATTTACATTGTAAATAACTTGTTAAGTAACAGAACAAGTAGGTAGGAATAAATCAGATAAAGTGCATAGAGGGTTTCTAACGGGTAGACTTAGAAACTTCAAGATGGTATCGGAGCGTGAATGTAGATCATAGGAGGACTGAGGATATCAGCCGAGCAGAGCAATAGCAGCAAAAAACAGTTGTCCCGAGGTGACAGAAGTTGTTTCTAGCAGAGCAGCAACAAGGGAAGGGTGACATAGTGCCTGCGTCATCAAGGGTGAGCCAGGAAGAGGTAGCGCAGAGGCTAAGGAAGGCAAAGGGAGCCTCAGGCAGAGCCACACAGAAGCTAGGAGGGTTGACGTAGTTCGTTAAGGAGGTCAAGTTGTTGGTGCCGGGATTGCGCAGAGCCTAGGAGCTCTCACCTTCAAGTTGCTGGGATTTAGAAGGCTGTGGGAATATTGCAGAGTGGAGCTGGTGAAGTACTGTAGTCACAACAATACCTGACAGGGAAAGGCCAAGAGGAGGGAGTTGCTACCGAGGGTTTCTAGTCGAGAAACCTGGATCAGTGGTGCGTTTGCATGGACGATCAGAGTAGGGGGCATCTTGACATCGACAGAAGGATTTCTAGGAGGGAAATCAAGACTCAGAGGGAGTCAGATGGAGAACTTCCAGGAGGGAAGTAGAAGAGCATCATGGCACTACACGGAGTAAGAGACCAGGACAGGCTGGACGGAGCATCGAGCTTCGCAGTTTGGAAGGCTAGAATCTTATCTGTGCTTGACATAAATCGTGTCAATAACTTCTCCTTGACGGTTAGCTATCCTAGTCGACCCAAATGATAACAACAAGTATGAGGACACAATGGCGAGGGCCAAGAGCATCATCCTTGACGAGGTCAAGGACCATGTAGTAGTACCACACATTGCCGAGAAGGAAACGACATATGAGATGTGGGAGGCCCTCAAGAAATTGTACCAGCATACTTCTGTGCAGAGAAGAATGTTACTAGAGAATCAGTTGAGGTCGTATCGGATGAATAAGGGAGAACCGATTGACACCTTCCTTGGAGGACTAAATGAGATCTGATATCAGTTCACTGCTATAGAAGCCATGCCGGATTAGGAATTGATGGTGAGGACAGCGTTGAATGTTGTCTCAGAAGACTAGGAGGTATTTGTCCAAAGTATACTGGGGAGAGGGACACTTCCAACTTGGGATGAGATGTGGGTTGCTCTTCGCCAAGAAGAGATCAAACGGCAGTCGAAGACGGGTAACAGCAGTAAGGGGATCAAAGTCAAGCAGGAGGAGGAAGATTTTGTCCTAACATCTGAGGGAAAGCAAGAAAAGCAGAAGAAGAAGGATCTCTCCAAGATCAAGTGCTTCCACTGTGGGGAGTTGGGTCATTAAGCGACCCAGTGTCCAAGGAAGAAGAGTAAGGGAGAGTCTTCCGAGACTAAGGCAGTGCCAGCAAGGGCAAAAAAGGAAGTGTTGACAGACGATGACCGTGCCATGAGTGCACACGCACCACTTGAGCGGAAGTGGGGAGACATCGAGTTGTAGTCAGGCGGACTAAAAGCGATGAGGGGCAGGATCCTCGAGGTACCCAGCGTCTTGGATTAGACCTTGCTACGTGAGCCCTGAAGAGGCGTAGTAGGACTGATTGATGTGGGTAGAGTCAGATGCGGATGGAGCGGCAGAGAGAGCTACAATGCAGGATTCTCGAGATAGCGCAACACTAGCAGGCTGCAACAATGCGAGAGGAACGGGAGTGTTGCGCCAGTGTAGGATGGTACAAAGAGGTGTGCAACGGTGCGAGATGCAGGGAGTTGTTGCAGCAACGCAGAGGTCAGAGAGGGAGCACTTGTCAGCAGGCAGAGGGAGCTTTAGCATTAGGAGGGTCTCTAGCCCAACAGAGAGGTCAGAGTTGGGAGATTAGTTACTTACTTCTCAGTAACTGAGTTGCAGTGCAGTAGTAGGCGGTAAGATGCAGCATGATGAGAGGAGTTGCAGTGCGGATGCAGTGTTGGGAGAAAGGACTAGCAACAGCACGGATGCAGAGGGAATTGCAGTATGGATGCAACGGTGGAAGTGGCAGGGCCATGGGTAGTAGTACAGGATGCAGTAGTGTAGAGGATGGTGGGCAACAGGCCTAACATCAGCACAGGGACCGATGCCGGATGATCAGGGGTAATACTTAGTGAGGAGTATTGCTAGAGCACAGTCCTCGCTAAGAGGGAGTGTTGATTTGGGGTAGCATCAGATGTGCTCTAGCCATGAAATTTGGTGGAGAGGTTGGGGCACATGAGATCTCCAATACCCAAAAAGGATTTGAGCAGATTCTAAACAGTTCAAGAGATATTAAAATAATTAATATTTTTAATGGAGTCCCTAAGTTTATTATTAATGTGGACTAATATGAAACTGTGTTAGAATGGTCCAAAAGACATGGATCAAGCCAGATCTAATCTTAGCTGTTGATTAGGGACTTAATCTCGATCGTTGATATGTCAACAAGAAAAGTATAAGAGGGGGCTTGAGGGTCACTTGGAGAGTACACCAGAGTGATCAGTCATTCTATTTTCTAGAGCGGGGTGTGCTAAGAGAGATAGAATCAATGATCGGAGGTACAGCTGAGGGGCATTGAGTACAGAGAGACAAAGAGGCAGAGATAGTGCCAGGAGAGCAGCGCAGTAGCCGGGGAGAGTGACGCAGTAG
The DNA here is from genome assembly GCA_031772625.1 of Pinus tabuliformis. Classification (NCBI taxonomy): domain Eukaryota; kingdom Viridiplantae; phylum Streptophyta; class Pinopsida; order Pinales; family Pinaceae; genus Pinus; species Pinus tabuliformis. Next base: position 291,384,545 of record CM062817.1, read on the forward strand.
CAGCCAGGGCTCACACAGAGGCAGCCAGGAGCTGCGCAGAGCCTCAGAGAGGCCAGCATTGCTGACGTAGAGGGCCAGAAGGCTGATGCAGGGCCTCCTAATGCTGACACAGACCCATTCATGGTGATGCAGGGCCAGTGCTGGGCAGAGAGGGGCTGACGTAGTCTAGAAAGGGCAGACGCTAGGGTTTCTGTGGCAGATTGGAACTGAGTAGCTGCCGGAAGGATTATTCGGGGTTTCAGCCGGGAAATTTGTCTCAAACTGAGAGGTATTACTGCCAAGGAAATTCTCTGTTGGGTAGGCTAGATTTGGCACACAGATTGTACTCTAATATTCTTAATAAGAAAACCCTCAAATAGCTGCATCGTTTTCCCACATTGGGTTTTTCCGAGGACATTGGTCCTATTGACCACTACCGGTCAACTGCCCATAGCAGTACACCCCCTTTTCTTCGCAAAAAGGGGTAGTGCTTGATCGACATGTCCGTGCTATTCTGCAGTCATCGACAGCTTGATCAATTTATGTTGTAAACCCAATCTGCATGTATAAATTGTAAATAATCTTAGCAGATATGAGTCATGTATGTAAATTGCCTAGGTGGACCTAATTTTCTAAGTGATAATCTACGTCCCGGAAGGTTTTTCGTCTCACCGATCCATGATCGGCAGAGTTTTCCTTCAGCCTAACCCCAAAGCCAGGATGGATTTTGTCACTAGAATCTTAGGAGAATCCTAGTGTGTTAATCTGCTAGATTATAGTTGTGTCGCAGAACTGGGTGGTTTATGAGGGTCTATGTCAAATGGGTTTTCCCTCTTAAGATGTAAAGTTGTAAAAGTCTTGATGTAAAGTGTCTTGAGGGTTAGAAAATGTTTTAATCCCCTCATAAGTCCTAAGTCCTAGGTCCTAGGTGTTTTTTCCAAAGGCTAAGTTCGAGGATCCATTTAATTAAAAAATTAAAAATTTAAAAAAATAATAATAATAAAATAAAATAAAAAATAATAAAAAATTAAAGAAAAATTATAAAATAAAGAAAAAACCCTAAAAATAATAAAATAATAATATTTTTGAGTAAATAAATGCAAAATTTCATTTTTTAATGAATTAACTAATTCGACGGATGAGATTAAGAGATATCTTGATTCTCATCGACGGTCGAGATCATTTCAGCATGGATCACTTGAACTAGCCGTTGGGATTTTTTCCTTTAAATAGGGTCCTAGGGGGTCATTTGAGAGAAGATCTGTGAGTCTTGTGCTGAAGAAGCTCTCTTGTAGTTCATTTTTTTGTGCAATAAAGAAGACTTTGGGGTTAAAAATCTTGTTGGTGTTACTCTTCTGAAAATGCTGTAAGATTGTTCTATTTTTTCTGCATAATTATATTTTCAGCCATTGATGATAGCTTAATGAAGATTGATCTAGGCTCAGGTATCTTGTCTGATCTTTGGGGTTTGAATAATAGTTTAGATTCTGAAATATAGTGGCAGGTATCTCCATTTGATCGGGGTTTCACTATTGTTTTCTCCTTCTATGTTGATGGTTGATTTTAAGCTGTGCAGGAAATCCTTTTTTCAGATTACCAGGCGTTAGGGGAAGTTCTCGGCTGAACCAGCCAACTCCCGGATTGTGTTTTCTGAAAGAGCCCAGCTAGTTCTTGATCCCGGGCTTATCATTTGAAATATTTTTTTTTTATGAATGCATGCAGGGTTTTCTGAAGCATTTTACATTTAAATTAAATTCTGATAATATTATTGCTGTTATTGATAAATCTGGCTTCTTAAGAGCTTTCGGTTTGTAAATACTGTAATTCTTTTGTTGGATCTAGGGTTTTGATTTTGTTTACTGCAATTTTTTTTTTTGTGATTTTAGGTTAGTTTTGAAGGGTTTTACTTTAAAATTTTGTGTATATCTGCCGGGTTTTGTTTTCTTCTTGCAGGTTTCAGATCTGAGATAAATTCTTGTGGAAAATTAGTTCTTCTTGTTGCAGGCTCTCTATTCTGGTTGTTCAAGGGTTCTAAATACTGTTGCCTTCAGATCTGCAATTCATGTGCGAGGGTTTGATCTGCAATAAATTAAAGATATAAGCTCAGGTTTCCCCATCTGCTCTTCAGCTGATTCATGCGTTTCTCACTTGCTATTTTCGACGGCTCTTCTCCACACTAAACCGGGAGACCCCTGCGTCTTACATTGCCAAAAACTTAGCAACCATCCATTCGATTTTCTTTTTGCCCACGTTTTCTCCCCAACCTGCATCCTCACGCGTCCTTTTCTCTTGAACCCGCATGCTAACCTGCAAACGTTAAACCAAAATCGATTTGTATATATCGTGGGTATTTTCTCCTGCCGCTGTGTTGCCTCTATCTGCCGTCCGAGCCAGGTATTGTTTCAAGTGTTTAGCATTACAAGCGTTGGGTTGCAAGTTGCGCCCACGCACCTACAGAAACAATCGGTCAGAGAAAACATTTAAGATTTTTTCTGCCTCGCTACCGCCGTCAAACTCCGTGGGTTGGCATCTGAGGAACGCAGAAGTCGTTGAAGCTTTACGTGGATGCTGGTAACTGCAAACTTGTAAATGATTTCCATTCGCCTTCAAGGGAACCTGCAAACAAACAAAAAAAACGCATTCCACTTCTCGGATCAGCTAGCTGTTGCGCGTGAGTTCCTAACGTTTGAAGATCTTGTTTCGGGCCAGGTTTCAAAATCACGCAAACAATAGATTCGTTTCATGCTCACGTTTGTTTATTTCTCATTAGCGTAAAAGTTTTAGCATATAGTTTTAGATACGTTGCGTAGGTTAATTTTAGATTTAGGTTTTTGTTAAGTTATAATTAGATTTTAATTATTTCAAAGTTTCGTTTTAGTTTAGAGATTAAAATTTTAATATCTTGATAGTTTAGTTCTTTTAAATTTTTAAGCTTTAGGTTTAGATTTTTAGTTTCTTTTAAATTTACTTTTAAAAAATCATAAAAATTTCAAAGTTTAAAAAAAAAAAAAAAGGAGAATATATTTTGCAATTTCAGTCTTACCTCGTGAATTTTTTTAGGTTTTATCTTTTATGCTGAGGCTGAAAATTTTGGCGTGGGAGTTAATGTTTATCGTGTTTAAATGTTCATTTAAAGATTGACTGCATATATGTGATCTCTGGTGGTTGTTTAAAGCATTTACTCTTTTAAGTTGTTGAGCTATTGAGCCTTTATGGTTATCTTGTATCTGGAAAAAGTTAAGCTTTTCATGATAAATGATTGCTCTTCATGGTTTATATTGCTGCAGTATCTGATACTTAATCGATTAAACATTAACTCCACAAGGCACTGGTCCATTAACTCCTAAATCATTTAAGTGCTTGTTCCCTATCGTGTCTCCCAACCCAACTGGTTGGCAGTTCGTCTTCATCATCTCATAGGGTCTACCCCCCTTAGCCGTGGGAGACAGGCTTAAACGGAGAGATCGGGGATCAGGGTGACAGCCCCCGTTCTGAGCGTTGTCGTGATAATCTGTGCGACAACAGGTCCAAAAATAACGATGTCATTTGGTGTGATTGTTTCTATTTCCTTCAGTTGTTGATCTATAATATGTTGAGCATGCACTAGTGTTTATTTTCAGTACTTACATTGTAAATAACTTGTTAAGTAACATAAAAAATAGGTAGGAATAAATCAGATAAAGTGCATGGAGGGTTTCTAACCAATGTTGCACAAAGCGCCCCCCCCCGGTTCCAAGCCTAGAAGCGTGTCTCGTGCGGAAGCACCTAGGAAGCGTGCTTCCGAAATTCGGAAGCGCTCTTCCGATTTTTTTTGCCGCTTCCTGGACTTTTCGGAAACGTGGCTTGGAAGCGCGCTTTGTACGACACTTCGGGCGTCAGAAGCGTGGCGCTTCGGAGGAGGAAGCATACGCTTCCCGTATGCTTACGTACGCTTCTAAAGAAAGCGTTTAGAAAATCTTTTTTTTTTCAATTTTAGGTGAGTTTGCTTGTTGGGGGTGGGTCCACCTTGGGTTAGGGTGACGAATGAAGGCAAAAAAAAATATAAATATAGCAGATGCTCCCTCATGGTAATGTTAAATTCTTAAAGTAAAAGTGAAATTCTCCTTTATTTTTCATTTTCATCCTTTTACTTAAATTTTTAACATTACCATGAAATGACTTAGGATGTTTGAGAGTGGTTCCAGCCTCATTGGACTTCATATGGAGAAAATAGAATTTCATATCCTATTCAAAATTCAGCAGACTTAACAGTTTTCAGGAATTCAGGATCAATGGGATTGTGGCATTTCATTAGATTATATCAAGTATGAAGGTATGCGATTAGCATTTAATCAAGAGCACCAAGCCCTATATGTACCCTAGTGTTGGTGGTGTTAATTGTTGAACTCCTTGTTCACGCGGCATGCCCTTAGCAAAAAATTACCTTTCAATCAAGCCAAAATCATCGATCAAGCATGTTAAGCTTTTTCTACCATATTTTAAGTCTTGAATTAGGTAGTTTGATCAAAATTGGGCATTGTTGACTAATATCCCTAGATAATCGAGGTAGAGGCAAAGGCTAGACAAGAGGAGAAGAATCTAGATTCTAGATGGTTGATGCATCTAAATGGTTGATGCTCGAATAATTAATCATTAATGTACAATGGATGTTATATCTATCTTGATTTATGCAAAAATATGCATGTTTTCATGTCTTCTACAACTAATTTGGTATTTGGGATGTTTGTTTTGAGTATAAATGCAAATATATATATATATATAGCAGACGCTTCGCTTCCTAGATTTTTGGAAAATGACGCTTCCACGTCCCCGCTTCATCCTCGCTTCGTGCAACATTGTTTCTGACTTGTAGACTTAGAAACTTAAATAGAAAATGAAGGAAGAAATTGTCTTTCTTAAAGAGGAAGTTGATTTGCTGAATAAGAACTTGATGAGTTCTTAAACCCTAGATGACATCCTAAGTCATCAAAGGTCTCCCCTTGATAAATTAGGCCTTGGTTATGTAGGTGAATCCTCAAGCAAGAAGGAAAATGCTTCAATTAAGAAGGATGTGAGGAAGCAAGGAAGAAATGTTGATGCTCCCAACAAAGGCAAGAGTCAAGCTGACATGGAAGAAATCCTACTCCAAAAAGAAATGCAGATGGTGTCAAGGATGCAAGAAGCAATGGTTATCATCAAAGGATCCCAAGGCAAAAATACTTCAGAAGTACATCAAGGAAACATTATTCTCCCAGGTACCAAATTATATTTCTTGGTTATTGATATTCTTGTACAGACTTTGGGCACATGGCAAAAGTTTGTAGGGCAGACCACAAAGACGAATATAATGGTCCTCGTCAATCTCCTAGAAGCAATTTTGCAAGAAGAAGTCATGATTTCTTATTCATGAACAAGATAGAGTGCTTCAACTGCCATAACATTGGACATATGGCACGTAACTGTAACTTGACTTGGGTCCCTCAACAAGCTAGAACCATGACGACCAAGCTAGAATAGAAATTTACATGAGTATAGAGAAATAAGCAAATTGGATCCAAAAGTCTCTTGGACACTCCACAAACAACACATGTTGTTGATTTGATGAAGACATCCTTGATATTCCAAGTGTTTGATAATGAGACTCTGCCAAAGGAGATCATGCATACTATTAGGGGGAGCTTATGATTCTTAGTCATTCTTGCAGAAGCTATCCGTGAATTGGCCCTTATGAAATCCTTGATGAGCTATACTGACAATCATTCTTTGATAGATCATTTCTCAGGAACACTCCATTGAAGAACATGATCTCTTATCTATCTAATGGATTGTTGTTGAAGATGTCTTCCACTTGATCACTAAGCAGGTAATCTTTCTTGAGCTAGAGGAGGTTGTGCAGACAGGGGGAGTTGGTTCATCACATAAAGGAATGTAAGCACATCTATCATGAACCACATTGCCAGAAAGAAGAGCACTGTGACAAGGGGGGTAACATTCCTATGAAGAACTACTATTCATGAAGAAAAGAAGCAGTGTGACAGGGGTAGTATTTGGGCACCTTGTTTGCCATTGATGTCAAAGGGGGAGAGAATATTGGAAGGGAAAGAATATTGCCATCAATGACAAAGGAGGAGATTGTTAATCTAGGTTGTCATTGATGTCAATTTGGCATTGGAAAATATTCTTCACATGTCGGAGGATGACTATAACTCATGTTTGATAAAGATGTCAAGACACCTTGATGATCTAGAAGCTCTTGATGACTTATGTGACATACACATGATGACATGTCCTACCTCCGATGATCTTGATGAAAAACACATGATGACATGACAAACCTTTGATAATGTGAAGCCATAATCCTTGATGACCTTACCTCTGGTGATCCTAATAATGGAAGACTAGATGATTTAGCATAGGTTTGATGACATATCATTTATGATATGGTGACCCTATGATGAAGAAGGCAAGGACATGTTGAAGAAGGCAAATGCCCCTACCTCCAATTCTGCACCAATAAATGACCAATCACATTAAAAAATAGTTTTTACTACCATAGAGGCAGAACTTCTCTATGAGACCTTCACCATCCTTTAGAGCATATTTTTAGCTTTCCAATGAGCTATTACTTGGCCCGAAACTCCAAGTAGTTTGAAAGTTATTGAGTTTACAAGTTAAAGTTATTTTTCTGCCTAGTAAGCCGATCTGAACAAGCCTACTCATGTCGGCCTCGATCCTAAAGTCGTGTCCCTTCATTCCTAGTTGAAATTTTATAAAAATACAAGTGTGAAAATCATTTTCTAGCATTCAATTTGGTGGTCTATTCGCAGAAGAAGTACAAAAGTACTAAGGAGGCTGAGAAGGAGTTGACGAATTTCTGGATGAGTTAAATCTGAAGGTTGAGTTGTTATTTTAGTGACCTCGGCCTTACGTGAACAGACCTCTGAAGCAGCTCGGATCACAGAATTATGGACAAAACTGTCGTTTTGGTAGCTTACTACAGCAAAACTTTTGAATGCATTCAACAATGGACTGTCACCTTCAGTAGCTCGGATTGCAGACTATTGTGTAGCTCAGACACTTGTCTATCAAGAAGACCTTGCTGAACTCAGATCAGTGACATATCTCTCTGCGTTTTTTGTATGGCACCTTCCCATGGATTGCAGAGATAATATGTGGAAAGACTACCGGACAACAGAGTTCGGATACCTTCCATTACCTCAGGCCTGAAATTTGTTTGTAGAATCTCGGATCTACAACAAGTTGTTATTTAAGGCTTGAAATTTGTGTTTATAATCTCAGGCTATTAAGAATAGAACAATAAACAGTTCTTGCATTTTTGAAGATCAGACAGTCACCTTGAAGGAACAATTTTGGATTGTTATCTGTGAAGTGGACAAATTCTTATAGGGAGCTCGGTTGAAGGCCCTGAAGTCCTGTCACCGGAAGTGAGACCTGTGGAGAATAAAAGAAGCTTGAGTTACAGTCACCTCTTGAGATCATTTAAGGCTTGGACCAGTGTGAAGACATTCTACTGTGGAAGGATCAGTTTTTTTATTGAAGCTCAGACTTAAGGCTAGAGAAGATTAACATGCGGAGTTATCCTTGAAGGCTCGGACAAAATAACTCGGGACTATTGACAGGTCTCCCAATCATTATATGATATCTATCTTACAAAACCCCAAGAGAGATCCTTTCCCTTCTTTAAGATGTTTTGATCTAGGCATATTTACCATATTGATTATCCCTTTTACCTAGGTCTTAGCCTCCTACCAATAAGGTTTTCTTGGTGAGCCCTTTACCTTGCCTCTGAGGCAAGTAAGCCATTATTTGAGGCTTTTCTTTGAATGGGCTTTGGAAATCACATTATACCTTGTCATTGACCTTATCCGCCTAAGTGATTTTCTCTATACTAGGACTCCTCCCTTCGGTAAAGTCCATAAGAAGCAATAGACATTCACTGAGGTGACAATGGGTCCTTGTCCCGTTGTTGCCATTTGGTCTAGTAGTTGTCGTTTAGGTACACTTCCTAGGACCCTTGCTAGATTGTGTGGTAATAGGCCCCAAGAATCTGACTTTCCAGGAATCGCCAAAAAAGGCGGAACCATATATCTGATTTTCAGATCCGTGGTTTCGTTGGAGGATTGGAGGCGGATCAGTGTGGGACACTAATCCACCTCCAGATCTGAGGGGGGGTGGCAGATCATGCAACATTGATTGGGTACCGCCGCCCCCCCCCCCCCCCCCCCCCCCCCTGTGGAATTGAGAAGTTGGCCTAAAATGAGAGGAGATTGCACTGAGGTGATGGTGGGTGCATTTCCTGTGTGCTTAGCACCTAGCACCTTGATTGGACCTTGTCGAGGCCGCTAATCTTGGTGGTAATAGTGTCCATATTATTTCGTAAATACAAGAATTGTTTGTTTAAAAAAAATATAAACATAAATGGTCATATTTATCTTTTCAGGGACATTGGTTTCTGACCTTGGAAACAGACTTATGAGCAACCATTTCTTATGAATAAACTGCAAATATTATTTAAACCTTGTAAATCTATGTCCGTTGACGCATTATGGGCTCTGTTATTAGTGATGAAAATGATGTTGTACACAATTAATAAATATTTTCCTCATCTTGTTTAGTTTCAATTTTCCTCATACTGGATTTTGAGGATCTTCCATTTCCTTTCCAGATGTGTGGTAGAGCAGGCCGCCCCCAGTTTGATGTAAGTGGCTTGGTCATCATCATGACAAGAAAAGAAACGGTATGACTACTTCATATTTAGAGGTAGCCTTCTTAAAGTCTCCTTATGCATTGTAATACATGAAGTACTTTACTTCACACGAGCATCTTGTTATAGTTGTCTAGAAGCTTTAGCAGATTTGTTTTCTTCCTAAAATCATATTTGAAAATAGCAAGTAGAGTCACAGGTAAAGTTACACGCTGCTTCTATTAGTTTAAAATGTCATTCCCTCTGAGGAAACAATCAAGAATTAGATTAAACTGGTTATTAATCATTGTTGTTGAGTTAATATTTTTAATTTATTTTATCTGTCTGTGTGGACCCATAATTTTCAATGGGCATTGCTTCTGTTTTCATAGCTGCATCTCTATGAGAACCTTTTAGGTGGCTGTGAAATGGTGGAATCAGAGTAAGTTCATGATTTTTACAATCAAATGAATACTATGAATAAATTGAGGTCTTTCTTACACTAATCATTATGATAAATGATCTCAGATTGCTTTCATCAATAACAGAACACCTAAATGCAGAGATAGTTCAGTTGACTGTCACTGATATAAGCTTGGCAATAGAGTGGCTGAAATGCTCATTCTTATATGTCCGGATTAAACAAGTAGGTTTTTTTGTCGGTCAATGCTAAATTTTCACTTTCATTATTAAGTCCCATTCTTTCAATATGATTCTCATTGAATCTCAAAAGGGTATGCAGAATCCTGAACATTATGGTGTTAAGAAAGGAATTACATCCGAACAACTGGAGAAGCGTCTGAAAGGTATTTTTTGTACTTGCATAACTTCTTCTAGAGTAATTTTCAACAGAGGATTGTTCCTATATCTAACATTCTTTCTTAAATGTCAGAAATATGTGTACAAAATGTCAGTGAATTAGCTCAGTATGGGATGGTCTTGACTGATGAATATGGATTCACATTGAAGCCACTAGGTAAGAACCACGCTCAAATTAAACAAGTCCTCTTTCCCATCAAGAAAACAGCTTAATTTCTTACTATTTCTAATTATGTATCCCTTGAGTAACTTAATGGTCTCTATTTCAGTTGTGAAACAATTATTGTGATCAATAACATGCACGTCTAGCTTTCGAAGTGATCACACCTTTGTACAGGCAGAACCTGTGCATTGCCACCTTCATCTTATTTTTCTCTCAAAAATATATGTTTATTATGAATTGTGGGATTATTATTATTATTATGGAGTTGTTGTCGCACAGATTGTCACGACAACGCTCAGACCGGGGGCTGCCACCTTGATCCCCGATCTCTCCGTTTAAGCCTGTGTCCCGTGGCTAAGGGGGGTAGACCCTATGGGATAATGGATGACCAACCGGGGACCAGTTGGGTTGGGAGACACGAGGGGAAACAAGCACTTAATTGATTTTATTAAGTTAATAGACCAGTGCCTTATGAAATAAATGATTAAACGATTAGTTATCAAATGCTGCAGAAATATGAACTCATTAACAATCGTTTACAGTCAAATAACTCAAACAAAGATTAACTTTTACCAAATGTGAGATAATCCATAAATGCTCAATGGCTTAACAATACTCCAACAATTAAAATTTCGAAAGATTAAATGCTTTAAACAACCACGTAAAATTCTAACCAGAGATCACATTCATGTAGCTAATCTTCAAATGAACATTTAAGCATGTTTAACCACATAAAGAAATGATAAATATTAATCCCACATCAAAATTTTAGTCTCCGCAGAAAAGATATTTCGCAAACATGACAAATCCTTGAGCCAAGACTGAATCCGGCAAAATATTTCCAAATTTTTTGTATTTTTATATTTTCAAATAAAACAAAACTGGGCTAAGCAAAAGCTAAAGTTTAAATAGATGAAACTTAAATCTAAAAAATCAAAACTATAGAACAAAATAAAAAGTCTAAAAATTACTTTTTATGCTTTTTGGAATTTTTATTTTTTATTTTTTTTATTTATTTTTTATATAAAGTCAAAAATTATACGAAACTAAATAATTCTAAAACTGAAATTAAAATTCAAAATCTAATTATTAGACTAATCTAACTCTAAAACTGAATAAAAGAAAACTACTTCATGCCCCCCTTTTTTATATTTTATATATTTTTTTTAATTTTTATTTTAAAGTAAAAATAAAATAAAACTAAAATTGATCTAAAATCTAAAAGCAAGTTTAAATTTAAAGCAAACTAAATTAAATAGAACTAAAACTACGTAATCAGAAGCCTAAAATAAATTAAAAACTAACTAAACCTAAACTAAATAAATAAAAAATAAAGATTAAAACTTTTCTTTTTTTTATGCCTTTTTTTTATATTTTTTAAATATTGTAAATGATATACCCACAAAACTAAATTCATAAACTATGAAATGTATATATAAAATCTAAACTAAAAAGAAAACGGAAATAAAACCTAAGAGATATATATCTATGGACCAACGCATATATAAAAAATTGAATGCTTTTTTGGGTTGCTTTGTTGTGTGTAATGCGTGCAGGTTGAAGCGTTTGACGGCGGCAGGGAGGAATGGTAGCAGCGTGAAGGAGTTAGGGAGTTGGAGCAGCGTTTGGGCAGAGATGATTTCGAATGCTTGCAGATTGAATGCAGTGGGCACGTTTTGATGGCAAGAAGAATGATATGCACGCAGCAATGGCGTATGGCAGCATTGGACGCAAGTAGTAGGGAAGACTGCGATGGAAATGGAGAAAAAAACGCAGGGAAGGAGAGAGGACTGGCAGACAGGAACAAAGGAAAGCTAGACGTAGGTAAAATGTTTTGCAGGTGCAGACAACAGATTGCAGTGTGAAGAATGAAAATGCATGGACGCTGAATGCTGCAGAGCTAGAACGATGGACGTTTACAGGTTTGGCAATGAGCAAGTGCGGATGAGGCAGCATGAGGATATGCAGCAGTAAGGGAAACGCAGAGGTGGGAAGAACTGTGTAAAAGGTTTGAGTATCGAAGGAAGCTGCTAAAGAGATGAACGCAGGAGGTATGGTAGCAATCCAGCCTGACCTAAAAATATTTCGAAATTTTTTCTTTTGCCTACCACAAAAAAAAACCCCAAACAACAAAACAACTCTGATCAAACCCTCGGAAATCTTCAGAAAACCCTGCAACCTGTTGACACCTAATCCTTGTGACTGGGTGAATTTATGTAAATAAATAAATTAAAAATACGAACAGTCATCGGGAGATGAACTGAACAGTCTCTCCCTCATGTATATAATAAAGACCTACCGGATGGAATAATACAGTCGAATCATTTTTGCTTTATGGAGTTACTGCCTGGCCTGACATGGTATCAGAGCCAGCTCCTTTTTTAGCTCTTATGTCCCTTGTAACTCCCTAGTCTGCTCTCCATATAGCTGAGTTGCTCCTCCATATAATTAGCTGCTCCTGTCCAGCATTGTCCACGCTGTCCTGCCTATCCATAAACGTTTCATAATAGAAGCGCTGTCCTGACATGGTTTCATAAAAGAAGCACTGTCCTGACATGGTAATTTTAGCGCTGTCCATCCACAGTTTTTTTTGCTCAGAAAGCATCCTCTCCACGGTTATTCTCGCTACGGTTTTCCTGTAGGAAAAAAAAACTCAATCCTGCAAAATCCCAAGAATATCATCCTCTCGATACAAGTGGTACTCTTTTTCTGCAAGTTTTACTTCTGTGCCACCATATTCAGGAAAAAGAACATTGTCACCCTCCTTGACACTAACAGGAATAGTGTTTCCATCCTTGCTATGAGAACCAGGCCTAACTGATATGACCTTTCCTGAGTTCAACTTTCCAGTGCTCTTCGGAAGCAAAATGCCGCCAGCGGTCTTGCTCGGAGCAACAACTTTCTCTATCAAAACCCTGTTAAGCAAGGGGATAAGCTTCTTCACCATTGGTTTGATATTGTAAGGGAAGAAACCCTTATAGCCAGAGGCCTTTTATATAGAGACCCTGCAATTGCAAAATCCTTCTGCCTCCACCATCACACAGGCAGCGCACAACATTCGGCGTCTATGGAGACTTGCGTTCGAACGCCATTGTTGTTCATTGTCTTTTGTGTGGCTAAAAGAGGAAGTGAAGCCTGTTTCGACCCTTGATAAACTCAATGAGATTGCATGCTCTGTACATTGGGTTACATTTGCAGTGAACCCAATACAGTGACATGAACGTTGGACTGAACGATGCCAAGAGAAGGACTGACTCTATTGCATAAGCGTGGTGTGGCTTCTCAGCGTGATGTTAAGGCGTGGCTTCTTAGCATGATGTTAAGGCATGGCTGCTCAGCGTGGTGTTAAGTGCCGCCTTCAATACAAAGCATCCTCTTTGTTATTTCTTCAGTTACACCATCGGATAAGTGTAGGATATTGTTCTTACGGTTTGGTCAAATGCTGCCATCATTAATATCATCCAATTGAATTATATAATATGTCAGGACTATGTTCTTCGGCCTTTTAGTGGACGCAGTGCTTTATGTAGTTGAGGGTATTTTTTTGAGTATACTGCGATATTCTATACTTTAACATTGTGCAGATGAATGCAAATTGATATTTGAGTTTGTTGTCTAGTCACATTAGAACTATATTTTTTCATTAAGAGTAAAAGTTTTGCAGCAGAAGTTTTTGCTACAATATGCATTCAATCATATCCATGGTGGGAACAATTCTCACTGGCAAGAACTATCCTGAATGGTCCTGGATGATAAAACACACCCTCAGTTTCAATGAGTTGTGGAAAGGTGTGTGTGTCGGAGACGGAGACAATGAACCAGTACAGCCTACTTCAGACAAAGAGCTCGTCATTTGGGAAAACAAGAACAACAAAGCTTATGCATTAATCGCAGCATCTGTAAATGAAGAGGTGAGTTGCCATATTTCGTCATATTCAACTGCCTTTGAAGCCTTACAAAAGCTGAAAGCACTCTATGACTCACATTTTGCACTTGAAGTTGTTCAACTCATGATTAAACTTTTCACTCTTGAGCTGCAAAACAATGATCCTCTTGCTCTTGCATCTGAAGTAAAGTCTATAATGCATGATATCAAATCCGCTAAGGTTGAATTGGATATTCCTATTATCGCTTTTCTCAAGGCACTTTATCCTACTTACTCTAATTATCTTGAGTCATTGCAAGCAAATGGAAATCTCAAAGATATAACCTTTGACTCTCTTGTGAAAAAGTTTGCTGAAAGAGAGAAAGCTTTTGGAAAGAAGACAACCCCTAAATCTTCTGAAGAGGTTGTGTGCCTTGCTCATAAAGAAAAGCATCCTGCTCAAGATTCTACAAGAGGAAGAGGTGGTCGAAGAGGAAGAGGAAGATATTTCAGAGGTAGGGGGGGCAGACATTCTCAAGGAGAAAAGGCAGATCTGCACTACGTACGTTGCAAAAGAAATGGATCACATGATGCCTCTACATGCAAGCTACCATGGGACAAAATTGAGCAGAAAAGAAACCAACAAAAAGGTAAAACTGATGATACAGACAAAGGTAAAGCACCTGAATCCGCTCACTATGTTGTGGCACAATGTAACATTGGAGTAAATGAAGATTTATTTAATGCTTCACTTACTTCTTGGAAAAATGATTGGTTGCTTGATTCGGGAGCAACCTGCCACATGATTCATAGAAAAGATTTTTTTGAAGATTTCACTGACAATGTTGATGGAGCAGTATACTTTGCAGACCAATAAAAAATCAAGCCATCAGGGCTTGGCACAATCAGGCTTAAACTGCCTGGTCTTCCAGACTTTCTTCTGCATCATGTTCTATATCTCCCACAGCTGAAGAGAAACTTGATGTCCTTGGTCCACATCCGCCAGCAAGGTCACTCCATTCATATGTTTGATGGCAAGCTTGAGGTAAGAAAAGCATCTGACCACTCACTTGTTATGAAGGGAATAGAAGAAGAAAGGCTTCTCAAACTGCAAGGAACCTCTACTCATGCACAACATTTCTCATACAATTCTCATCATGAAGAAGGTACACTTCCATCAAGTTTATTATGGCATGCTAGATTTGGACATTTGAACTATGACAGTCTCCGCTTGTTGAAGAAAAATGGTGTTGCTGGTTTGCCTACAATTCCTAGGAAAGCATAGCAAACAGTCTTTTCATGATTCACATTCAAGAGCACATAGAAAACTTGAACTCATTCATTCAGATTTATGTGGTCCAATGCTTGTTCCTTTTGCAAATGGAAATAAATATATCATGACATTTATTGATGACTACACCAGAATGTGTTGGGTTTATTTATTGAAGAACAAATCTGATGCTTTTCAAACATTCAAGAATTTTCATAAATGGATTGAAAATGATGCACAATCTCATATTGGGTCTATTCGCACTGATAATGGAAAAGAATACACATCAAATGAATTTGAAAACTATCTTCGCCAACATGGGATCAAACATCAAACAACTGTGCCTTATAATCCCCAACAGAATGGTATAGCTGAAAGAATGAATAGGACAATCTTAAATATGGTACGATCCATGCTCATTTTCAAGAATGTAAAGATAATGTTTTGGGCTGATGCTGTTCTATGTGCTGCATATATAAAGAATAGATGTCCATCTAATGCTATTAGAAACAAGACTCCTTATGAAATGTGGTATGGACATGTTCCTTCGGTAAAGCATCTCAGGATCTATGGTTCCACCTGTTATGCCTTGATACCAAAGGTACATAGAAACAAACTCGATGCTAGAAGTCGTAAGTGTATCTTGCTGGGATATTCAAACACCTCCAAAGCATACCGCCTCTATGATGAAGTAAATAAGAAGTTTGTTGTATCTAGAGATATAATTTTTCTTGAATCATCCAAAACTGACAATGTTGTTGAGCGGCAACTTGATCGCTTGGATAGATTCGCAAAAGCAAAATCATTTCAAGAATTTGATAATCAGATTCCACATCTTGAAGGGGAGATTCCTATACTAGATCAACATGTGGAATCTTCTTCTGAAGAACACTCTCCCCCGCATGAAACTCCAACAACGGATGATGCTTTAAGTGATGTAATTGATAGAATTGAGAGACTCAATCTTGATTCAATCCCAACTCAATCAACGGAGCAGTCTGGACCATTTAAAAAGGTCCCCCAAAGTGGGTGACAAAGACACTTGAAAGTGTTCATCCTGATGAAGTTGGAAAGACAGGAACCAGAAATTCAAACCGGCAAAATGGAGGTGATGTAGATGATTCTAATTCACCTGTTGATATGGATGTTTCTTATGATTGTGAATTGAACTTGTCTACAGATTTTGAACCAACTTCCTTCAAAGAAGCTGCTTCTCATGATGAATGGAAAGAAGTGATGCAAAAGGAGTATGATGCCCTCATAAAGAACGACACTTGGAAGCTGGTTGATCCTCCATTAGGAACCAAACCAATTGGCTGTGTTGACCACTACGTGTCAACTTCCCAGCAGTACACCCCCTTTTCTTCGCAAAAAAGGGATAGCGCTTGATCGACATGTCCGTGCCATTTGACAGTCATCGTCGACTTGATCAATTTATGTTGTAAACCCAGTCTGCATATTGAATTGTAAATATTCTTAGCAGAGTTGAGTCATATATGTAAATTGCCTAGGTGGACTTAATTTTCTAGTGATAATCTACGTTCCGGAAGGTTTTTGTCTCACCGATCTATGATCGGCAGAGTTTTCCTTCAGCCTAACCCCAAAGCCGGAATGGATTTTGTCATTAGAATCTTAGGAGAATCCTGGTGTGTTAGTCTGCTAGATTATAGTTGTGTCGCAGAACTGGGTGGTTTATGAGGGTCTATGTCAAATGGGTTCTCCCCTTTGAGATGTAAAGTTGTAAAAGTCATGATGTAAAGTGTCTTGAGGGTTAGAAAATGTTTTTAATCCCTTCATAAGTCCTAAGTTCTAGGTACTAGGTGATTTTTCCAAAGGCTAAGTTCGAGGATCCATTTAAAAATAAATTAAAAAATACAAAAAAATAAAAAAAATAAAAAAATAAAAATAATAAATAATAAAATAATAAAATAATAATATTTTGAGTAAATAAATGCAGAATTTCAATTTTTAAATGCCTTAAAAATTCGACGGATGAGATTAAGAGATATCTTGATCCTCATCGACGGTCGAGATCATTTTGACATGGATCACTCGAACTAGCTGTTGGGAATTTTTCCTTTAAATAGGGTATTAGGGGTCATTTGAGATCACATTCGATCTGAGAGTCTGGTGCTAAAAAAATCTCTCTTGTAGTCATTTTTGTGCAATAAAGAAGACTTTGGGGTTAAAAATCTTGCTAGTGTTACTTTCTGAAAATGCTGTAAGATTGTTTTATTTTTTTTTTTTTCTGCATAATTTTATTTTCAACCATTGATGATAGCTTAATGAAGATTGATCTAGGCATAAGTATCTTGTTTGATCTTTGGGGTTTGAATGATAGTTTAGATTCTGAAATATAGTGGTAGGTATCTCCATTTGATCGGGGTTTCACTATTGTTTTCTCCTTCTATGTTAATGGTTGATTTTAAGCTGTGCAGGGAATCCTTTTTTCAGATTACCGGGCGTTAGGGGAAGTTCTCGGCTGAACCAGCCAACTCTCGAGTTGTGTTTTCTGAAAGAGCCCAGCCAGTTCTTAATCCCGGGCTTATCATTCGAAATATTTTTTATGAATGCATGCAGGGTTTTCTGAAGCGTTTTACATTAAAATTAAATTCTGATAATATTGCTGTGATTATTGATAAATCTGGCTTCTTAAGAGCTTTCAGTTTGTAAATACTGTAAATTTTTGCTGGGTTTAGGGTTTTCAGTTTTTGTTTTATGCACATATCATTTTTGGGTGATTTTTCATTCCAGGTTGTAGGGTTTCTGGAGATTTCCAAGGTTTATCTGCGTCGTTTTGCTGTCCAAGGGTTTCAGATATCAGTTGTTTTCAGATCTGGGGTTTCATTATTTGCAGGAAGTTTATTTTTATGTGCTCCCCATCAAATTCCAACTCCTGTACGCTGCCAAAGTCTGCAAAATTATTACGCTGCCACCATAACCTTGCATCGATTTCCTTCAGCCGCCGTCCAGCTATACACTGTCACATTTCGTTTCACCTTGCTCTTTCCCAAACTTGTTCGAGCTGCCAGGCCTGCGTTCTACGCTTTCTCTCATCTCTACGTTCCCATTGTTATCACCCTGCAGTATTCCTTCAATCCTCTGCCCGTCGAACTCCTCCACCCGTTTTTTTTTATTTTCCATACCACCAAAACGCTGCAGATCCCGGTCCCTTATGCGTCCAATCCTCAACTGGCGGCTTTATTTGCTGCAAACGAATTGTTAAAAAAAACTTGCAGATGAATCGTTGTCACCTCATATCTGCAAACGAAAGCTCAGAACAGACGTGGTTTCAAATCATTCTCGCAGCCTTCAACGCTGCCTCTCTCCCTGCAAAACACATCAAAAAAAAGGGGGGGCCTCACGCAAGGATCGATCTCCACGTTGCTACAAACTCCACGCTGTTGTCATCCACCTTGCTCTTCTCCACGCAAACCTGCAGTCAACAACACAAACAGAACTGCGTGTTTTATTTTTGCTCCACGCTGCCTCGCCCTCTTTTCTCCTGCACGCCATCGAAACCACCCGCTAGCCATTGCTCCAGCTCTCTCTGCTCGCATCCGAACTCATTCCATAAACCCGCAGCCAAATCCCACGCTGTCGCCGTCAAGAACTCTTCAGGCCTGCGTATAATAAACACTCAGCAAATTTTGATTTCAATTTTTTTTTATACGCTGTAAATATAATATGCGTTAGTTTTGCTTTGCATAGAGATTACAGGGTTTTTAGCGTAGGTTTAGTTTTTTTTTTTGTTTTTTTTATTAAGTATGTTTTGAAACAAAAAAAAAAAAAAGAGATCGAATTTTTTTTTAATTTAATCTTTTAGCTTTAAAATTTTTTTTAGTTCTAGTTTTGTTTCATTTCTTAACAAATCAAAAATCACAAAAAATAAATATGTTATTGTATTTAGATTAGATTTTTTTTTAAATTTTAGTTTTAAAATCATTGTGACATACGTATTGTGTTAGTTTAGTTTTTTTTAGAATTAGATTATTGTATATATTTATTTTTATTATTTTAAGTTTCATTTAGTTTAGAGTATCATAAAAGGTTTAAGTTTTGGTCTTTAACTTTTTATATATATATATATATATATATTTTTTTTTGTGGTTTCATTTTTTTATTTATTTAAAGTTTAGTTTAATTTTGTTTAAATTTTGATAAAAATATAAAAAAAAAATAACAAATTCCGAAAAACATAAAAAAGGTAATCTTTAGGCTTTTTTTTGTGTTTTATAGTTTAGATCTAAATTTAGATTTGAATTTTATTTAGGCTTTAGTTTTATTTTATTTAAAAAAAAATAATAATCTCATAAAAAAAAAAAGGGAAAAAAGATTTGGAATTTTTCTTTTGTTTTATTTAGTTTTCATTATATTTAATATTCATATTTCGCTTCATATATATTAGATAGATTTTAGATTTAATTTTATAGAAAAAATCATAAAAAATTATAAAATTATAAAAAAAAATAAAAATAAAAAATAAAAAATAAAGGAGCATAAAAAAGTTTTAATCCTTAGGTTCTTTTTGGTTTAGATTAAAATTTTCTTTTCTTTTTGTTTTATAAATAGTTTTAACCAAAAAAAAAAAAGAAGAAGAAATTAAATTTGGATTTTCCTTTTCATTTTATTTGTTTTGATTTTTATTTAAAAGAAAAATAAAAAAAATAAAAATGTTTCTTTTAGGTTAGTTTTATATAGATTTTTTGATTTAGTCTTTAAATTTCTCTGAAAAATATAAAAATATTTTGGGAAAATTTTTGCCAATTTCAGTCTTGGCTCGGGAATTTTTAGGTTTCATCTTTTATGCTGAGGCTAAAATTTTGATGTGGGAATTAATGTTTAATATGATTTAATGTTCATCCGAAGATTAACTGAATGAATATGACATCTGGTAAATGTTCAAATTTACATGGTTGTGTATCAAGCTCTATCTTTCGAAGTTTTAAAATTGCTAGATCATCGTGAATTTACTGGATATCTTTCATCGTTCAAATTATTTGATGATAAATGATTGCTGTACATGGTTTACATTTCTGCAACGTATAGTAAGTAATCGTTTACACATCAAACCCATAAGGCACTGGTCCATTAAATTAATAAAATCAATTGAGTGTTGGTTTCCTTTCGTGTCTCCCAAACCAACTGATTCACAATTGGTCAATCATTTTCCCATAGGGTCTACCCCCCTTAGTCGCGGGAGACAGGCTTAAACGGAGAGATCGGGGATCAGAGTGACAGCCCTTGGTCTAAGCATTGTCGTGACAATCTGTGCGACAACAGGCTGCAAGTGGGTCTACAAGAACAAGTATAAAGCTGATGGCTCACTTGAAAAGCACAAAGCTAGGCTTGTGGCAAAAGGTTTTGCACAAAAGGAAGGGGTCGATTATGAGGAGACTTTTGCCCCCACAGCAAAATGGGCTACCATCCAGACACTCTTTGCACTAGCATCTCAGAACGGTTGGAAAGTCCATCAAATGGATGTAAAAACTGATTTCTTGAATGGAGATCTAAAAGAGAATGTTTTTATGTCCCAGCCTGAAGGATTTGTTGTGAAAAGACATGAACATAAAGTATGCAAACTTGTGAAGTCCTTGTATGGCCTCAAACAAGCACTGCGAGCCTAGTATGAAAAATTAACTGAGCATCTTCTGAAACTCAATTTCAAACATTTTGATCTTGATGATGCAACTTTATTTGTCAAGAAAGTTGGCAAAACAGTTGTATATCTTGTGGTATATGTAGATGATCTTTTGATGACAGGGAACAATGAAAGCTACATTGCATCCATAAAGAAGGAATTGGGGAAAGGTTTTGAAATGACTGATTTGGGCTATGTTCATTACTATCTTGGCATTGAAGTAACCCAACATCCAAAGTCCATATTTCTTTCTCAAAAGAAATACATTGGAGATCTGTTGAACAGGTTTGGCATGACAGAGTGCAATCTTCTTACTACTCCAATGGAACAAAACTTAAAGCTCATATCTATTGAAGGAAAAGAATTTGAGGATGCAACAAAGTATAGATAGCTTGTAGGAAGTCTCAACTACCTAACTACCACCAGACCAGACATTTCGTTTGCTGTTGGAATCCTCTCTAGGTTTATGCAAAAGCCTTGTGAGGGACATTGGTTTGTTGCAAAAAGAGTTCTAAGGTACTTGAAGGGAACTCAAGACTTTGGAATCAAGTATACACAGGTGGACGACTTTAGCTTGATTGGATACTCTGATTCAGACTTCGATGGAGACAAAGAAACCAGGGTATCAACTTCAGGATATGCTATGAGTCTTGGATCAGGAGCTGTCTCCTGGAGATCACGCAAACAATCAGTTCCAGCAGATTCCACAACAGAAGCAGAATATGTGGCAGCAGCTGAAGCAACAAAAGAAATTGTGTGGCTCAGGAAAATTCTTGAAGATTTGCAGGTAAAACAGGTACAATCAACCCCACTCATGATTGACAATATCTCTGCAATAAAGTTGGCCAAGAACCCAAAGTTCCATGATCGAACGAAGCACATCAATACTAAATATCATCTGATTCGACATCATGTTGAGGCCAAAACAATCCATCTCCGTCATTGTTCCGCAAATGAGCAAATTGCAGACATCTTCACCAAAGCGCTTGGAAGAGAAAAGCTTGAACGATTCAGAATGATGCTTGGACTCACCAACATCCCTTCAGATTAAGGGGGGAATGTTGACACCTAATCCTTGTGATTGGGTGAATTTATGTAAATAAATAAATTAGAAATATGAACAGTCATCAGGAGATGAACTGAACAGTCTCTTCCTCATGTATATAATAAAGACCTACCTGATGGAATAATACAGTCGAATCATTTTTTCTTTATGGAGTTACTGCCTGGCCTGACACAATCTGTAATGAAAAGACAAACACCCAGAGAATACATATGCAAAAAAAAAAACTAAAACGGTACAAACCAACTACAAATATTTACAGTTTCATGACTCTACAACAGCCACATTTGTCAGTAATCCTTAATAATATTTGCAGAATATCATATTTACTATGAGATACTTTAGAAATCTCTCATGTAATTAAAAAAAATAAACTTTAAATGTCAGACCCAAAATCGAAACTGGTTGGGCTCTGCAAGAAAATGCTTTGTGGGAGTTCGCTGGTTCAGCTGAGAACTTCCCCGAACGCCCACTGATTTCTTCAATAAGGGTATCCTGCACAGCTTACTTCAACCATCAATAAAGAGGGAAAAAACAGTATTAAATTCCAGATGCAATGGAGATACCTGCCATTATTTCAGAAATTTTATCACCATTCAAACCCTAGTAAGTGAACAAGATACCTATGTTCAACAATACTCTACATCAAGCTATTACTAATGGCTGCAAATAAAACAGCTCACAACACTTCAGGAGAGTAACACCAGCAAGATTTCAACCCCAAAATCTTTCTTTATTTGCACCAGAAAAAGTTTACAAGAGAGCTTTCTTCAGCACAAGACTCACAGATCGAATGATCTCAAATGACCCCTAGCACCCTATTTAAAGGAAAAATTCCCAACGGCTAGTTCGAGTGATCCATGTCAAAATGATCTTGACCATCGATGAGGATCAAAATATCTTTTAATCTCATCCGTCGAATTTTTAAATGCATTAAAAAATTGAAATTCTGCATTTATTTACTCAAAAATTTGACCTATTTTTATTTTATTATTTTTTACATTTTTATTTTATTTATTTATTTATTTTTTATTTATTTTTTTTAAATTTAATTTTTTTTTGTTATATTTACTTTTTTTTTTAATTTTTATTTATTTATTTTAAATTTTTTTAATTTTTAAATTTTTTTTTTAATTATTTATATATATTTTTTTTTTATTGTTTTTTATTTTTTCAATTTTTATTTTTTATTTTTAAATGGATACTCGAACTTAACCTTTGGAAAAATCACCTAGGACCTAGGACTTAGGACTTATGAGGGGATTAAAACATTTTCTAACCCTCAAGACACTTTACATCATGACTTTTACAATTTTACATTTCAAGGGGGAAAACCCATTTGACATAGACCCTCATAGACCACCCAGTTCTGCGACACAACTATAATCTAGCAAATCAACGCACTAGGATTCCCCTAAGATTCTAATGACGAAATTCATTCCGGCTTTGGGGTTAGGCTGAAGGAAAACTCTGCCGATGATGGATCGGTGAGACAAAAAATCTTCTGGAACGTAGATTATCACTAGAAAATTAGGTCCACCTAGGCAATTTACATACATGACTCAGCTCTACTAAGATTATTTACAATTCACACATGCAGACTGGATTTACAACATAATATGATCAAGTCGACGATGACTGTTGAATGGCACGGACACGACAATCAAGCACTATCCCTTTTGCGAAGAAAAGGGGGTGTACTACTATGGGAAGTTGATACGCAGTGGTCAACAGGAGTTAATCATTTTAATCATGTCAGTGCACCCAAAATATTTACATTAGTACTATAAGATCAAAGACCAACTAATCCAATTGATGTAATTATAACTATTCTGTTTGGAAAATAGTTATACCTTTCTTTTATAATCCATGTAATTTTCAAACGTGTGAATATCCAATCATTTTAAATAGATTACTATTTGGATTTTCAGATATTGAAATTGTGAGATCCTTAGTAAATCTATTTCTGAATTTCGATAAAATCCAGGACTTTGTGAATTGAACCATTCCATATTTTAAATATAGAAATTGGGTAAATCAAAATTTCTCAATGATACTTCAAAACAAAATGTGAAACTAAATAATAGAAATCTAGTTCAAACTTCAAAAGCTTTTATGTTGGGGAGTGTGTCAAGTACTCCTTAACAATGGTTGACATTAATGAGAAGTGTGCTTTTGTTATAATGTGTATTAATGTTGCAATTACTTAGTATAGATGTCAAGTATTATGGTGTGCTATGTTAGGTGAGGATAATTTATCCCATCTAGTGTTAATATTTATAAGTTCATGTCATCTGACATTTTCTGTATCATATAATGTAACAAGCATCAGAAAATCATTGTGTGTTTTCATTGACATCTTTTATGTACTGAGATCTTTGCACTCAATGAATAATTTGGCAGTCATCATCATGAGTTGTCGTTGATTCTCCATGTGTAATATTCCCCATCACATAAGGTTCTAGAAGGGAAGCCTATAGCCCAATTTTGTCACTTGGATAAAGAGAAAGGTTTGGGGATAAATTTTGGCATTTTTGGACTTAGGAGATATGGGTAAATGGCTCCCACACTCAAATGGGGGCCAGAAGGAGGCAATACGCACCCCTAGAGAGAGAGAGTGCAATTTTAGTGGATGTGGGGGCCATCAAGGTGGATGCATGGCCCAGGAATATATAAGGCAAAAGGAGGGGCATTCCACACCATCTCTTAACTATAAACTTCAGAATTTTACCTCTCTTGGAGTTGTTTAGCGCAAGGGTTGGAGTGTTTTTGAACATAAGGGTTTCAAGCGAAATTCACACCAATTTCAAAGAACTTTGAGTGTCTCTCAGTTGGGAATTTTGCGAGTTCACTATAGGGTTTCCACAGGGTGAGATTTTCAGCAGATCGAACCAGTAATGTGCACTTCTTGGGCGTAGAGGTAGTTCGAATTAGCAGTTAACTAGGCCAACTTTAGTGATTTGGGTGAGTAGAAGTACATGAGCATTTTTACATCCTTGCGTTGGGATTTTGGTGACAATTTTTAGGGACATCTTGGGGCCATTTCTTAGGGCAAAATTCTCCATTTTTGGGCAGTGTGTGGACCTCACTTGGAAAATTCTACGTAGGCCTTGGAGCTGTGCTATTGGGAGCTTGAGGAGCTAAGGAATCAGGTCTTCCGGAGGATAATTTCTTGATTAGGGAAGAATTTCTTAGTGGTCAAGTCAGGGTTATTTCCAACAGGTGAAATTCTTGCAAAAGTACGCACTAGCTGGCTAGTTGAGCTATACGCATTTGTTGGAGGGCTTCCTCACTGGTTGGAGTTGAGCCAAACCCTACCCGGGTTTTTGTGGGTTTTTGGGGAGGAGTCCAGGGGTTGAGTTTCAGGTTGATCTAGGTAGTATTTAGAACATAAATCATTGTTTCAGCTGGTAGCCATTAGTAGATTATTCACTGGGAAGTGCACATTTCTCTTCCAAGGTTGTACTTCACTTGGGTAAGGAGACCTCTTTCTGGGTTTTGCTCAGCTTGCTTTGCAAGCCTAGGTTCTATCTTTTCATCTCATTCTACGTACCTAGTTCCACATTATTAATAAAATGTGTTAATTATTGGTAGCTCAGGGTCAAATTCCGTCCTTTGGATAGTCTTCCTCATCAAGAAAGATCTGGAAGAATTTAATTTGGTTAAGGAAAAATATATTTTAATATGGAAACCCACATGTGAACAAAAAGGACAGGTCAGTCCAAAAGGAAATTGGACACCCTTGGATGCCTATAAATACAAGTCAAGTGATCCTCATTTGGAAATTATCAATCATTCTTCTTTCTTTGATTTGGCTCGCACAGGTCTGAAGTGGTTCGTAGAGATTGGTTTGTACAAGTATGAAATTATAGGGTACGAAGCTCGCACGTGCGATCTAGGGTTTTGATTTGTAGTCGCAGGGTTGCCACAAGGAATTTTTGGTTGCAACCGTAGGAACACAAGCTTATGAGTGCAGTTGGAGGGTTTCTACCGCATGCACGTACACTCTTTCAGTGTGGCTG
Source organism: Pinus tabuliformis (assembly GCA_031772625.1). NCBI lineage: Eukaryota > Viridiplantae > Streptophyta > Pinopsida > Pinales > Pinaceae > Pinus > Pinus tabuliformis. Next base: position 291,410,050 of record CM062817.1, read on the forward strand.
GAAGCTAGAGTTTCATTCCATCAGTTGACTATAGAATTTTGCAGTTGACCATAGATATTGACAGTTGATCGTAGGCTTCTGAATCAGGGTTTTGATTATTAACATTATTGGGTTCATCTCTTGGATGTTGTTAAGTTGATTTTGTTGGATAATTTTGTGGTTGAAAATATGTATCATTGTACTCTCTCTTTGCCGAAATATTCAATGAAAATCTAATAAGAAGAAGAATTTGAAAGGGTTTTCACCCTTGTGGGGTTTGTTGTCGCGCGGATTGGCACGACAACGCTCAGACCGGGGGCTGTCACTCTGATCCCCGATCCCTCTGTTTAAGCCTGTCTCCCGCGGCTAAGGGGGGTAGTCCCTATGAGATGATGAGACCAACTGTCGACCAGTTGGTTGGGAGACACGAGACACGATTAAGGTAAGCACTAAAATGATTTGATTAGTTAGCAGACCAGTGCCTTAAGAGATTGTTATTAAAATGATTACTTGTTAAATGATATAGAAAAATAAACTGTGAATAGCAATCATCTATCATCAACTAAATCATAATGATCTTAAAATGACCAAAACGATATCCAGCAACTGAAAATTTTAAAAAGATGAATGCTTTAAACCACCACGAGTCATAAACCATTAACCAGATATCCTATTCGTATCTCGACTTGAAGATTCAGATCTCAGCATGAGAGATATAACATGAAAAGCCACTGAAATTGGCAAAACTTATTTTCCACAAAATTTTAATATTTTTTCAAAAAAAAATTAAATCTTTTTTTTTTTAATTTTTTATTTTTCAATGAAAAGATTTTAAAACCTAAAAATCTAAACTAAAAATTAAAATTTAAAATCTAATTTAAACAAAATCGAAATCTAACCATAAAACATTAAAGTCTAAAACATAAAATAAAATTAATCTAACAAACCCTGACTTCTAAATTTAAATAATCTAACGTAACCTAAAACTAAACTCTAAATCAAAAAAATAAAAATAAAGTTAAATTCTAACTAAAATCAAACCAAGCCTAAACATAAACGCATTTTTTTATTTGATTTTTTATGAATTTATATGTAATAAAATGAAACTATTTAAAAAAGAATTAAAATCTAAATATGAATACTTGAAACACATCGAATGGAAAACTAAACTTAACCTACGCATATATGAACATAACCAAAAAAAAAACGATGAAACTATGATATTTCAGCCACCGGAGGAAGGAGCGTGACCCGGACTCAAAACTTAAACAAAATTTTTTACAGTCTATGGGGGCAAATGGGAATCGACTTGATGCTTACCGATTTTACGCAAGAGACTTCAAATAATTACCTGGTTAATCCGTCTGCGTGACTGATACAAACGAAACCTCATTCTACCTGCTACGATGCCGTGCAGAAATCGATGGGTTACGAGTTGATGCCGACGCTGAAACCCCTGTTCGTTGCTTTGAAGGGAGATTGAGCCAGATCTAATATTACGCAAAAAGTTGGACGCGCGGGAAAACAATATCTCGTTGCAGAAACCGGTGAACGCTTTGATATCAGTGATCTGACGGCAGACAAATCTCAACCAGGTAAATGAAATTTCAAGAGCACGTTTTCTGATGGCGAGATTCTCTGCGATGAAAGCCTGAGATTGAAATTGACAGGCATCCAACCCTAGCCGCAGCAACAATCGACAATGATATGCTGCAGAAAACTTCAACGGCAGATAAAAATTCCGAGTGCTTGCAAATGGAACTCGCCTGACTGCACACGTTTCCCTTTTAATGGCGGCTTGAAATCATTCATGGAATAATCTTTTGTGGCCGTAATGATGCCCAGCACATGATTCTCTACAAGCTTGCGTCTGATATCCAACTGAAAATTTCTCGTGAAATCGACTGGTCAATTGATACCGCGTCCTGGCTTACAGTGGTTTTGAAATCGATTTTTTGACGCTGATTCCGCATGCATAATCAAACAGAGACTTACTCACTCTGAGGGCTTTCGACGGCAACTGCAAGGAAACCAAGCACTGATGATATATGCCTCAGACCAAAAAAATTTGAAAATCCTAATGAAAAACTAAATAAAGCTAAAATTTGAAATTTGAAACCCTAGATCAGAAAATTTTGAAACCCTAAAACAGCTGATTAATGTACAGATTTAGCCCCTTAACAGCCAGATTTAGCAGTAAGCACAGAAATATTTTAAAGAAAAGAAATTTCAGATTGTCACTGTGAAAAACTTCAGAAAATCTCTCATGCAGATCAGAAAAATAAAACTGAATGATAGACCCAGGATCAATTCCAACTGGGCTCAGCAAAAAATGCTTGCGGGAGTTGGCTGGTTCAGCCGAGAACTTCCCCGAACGCCCACAAAATTCCTTCAGAAAATGCTTTCTGCACAGCTCAAAACAACCATCAGTAAAGAGGGCAAAAATGCTGCTAGATCTCAGAGAGTAATGGAGATACCTGCCATTACTTCAGAAACCCTAACAACACCCAAACCCTAGCAAGTGAACAAGATACCTGTGCTCACAATACTCTTAAAAAAGCTATTATCAATGACTGAAAATAAAATATGCAGAAACTAAAACAATCTCACAGCATTTTAAGAGAGTAACACCAGCAAGATATGGACCCCAAAGTCTTCTTTTATTAACCAGAAACATATTTACAAGAGAGCTTCTTCAGTATCAGACTCACAGATCCCATGATCTGAAAATGACCCCTAGCACCCTATTTAAAGGAAATGATCCCAACGGCTAGTTTGAGTGATCCATGTAGAAATGATCTCGACCGTTGATGAGGATCAAGACATCTCTTGATCTCATCCGTCGATTTATTAAATAATATTTCGCATGCATTCACTTAAAATATTATTATTTTATTAGTTAGGGTTTTTGCTTTATTTTTAATTTTTTTATTATTTTTTATTTATTTCATTTATTTTTTTATTTTATTTTATGAAATGGATCATTTGAACTAAACCTTTGGAAACATCACCTAGGACCTAGGACTTAGGACTCATGAGGGGATTTAAAACATTTTTCAACCCTCAAGACACATTTCATGATGACTTTTTTACAATTTACATCTCAAGGGGACAAACCCACTTAATACAGACCCTTACAAATCACCCAGTTCTGCGACACAACTATAATCTAGTAGATCAACACACTAGGATTCTCCTAAAGTTCTAATGACAAAATCCATCCCGGCTTTGGGGTCAGGTTTGAAGGAAAACTCTGCCGATCCATGGATTGGTGAGACGAAAAACCTTCCGGGACGTAGATTACCACTAGAAAGTTAGGTCCACCTAGGCAATTTTACATACATGACTCATATCTGCTAAGATTATTTACAATTCATACATGCAGACTGGGTTTACAATCAAAATGATCAAGCTGCTGATGATGGCAGGATGGCACGGACATGCTGATCAGGTGCTGCCCCTTTTTGCAAAGAAAAGGGGGTGTACTGCATGGGTAGTTGACCGACAGTGGTCAACATCTGGCTCTACTTGGGGACACGTTGCTGCTTACAGGAATGTGAGAATCCAGAATCTGCATCCATACAACACAAAAATAAGTAGCGTCCATCCAAAATCATCATATACATTAAGCACAGGAAAGATAAAAGCTCTTCATTTATTAACTATCTAAAGCAGAAATAAAAATGTGGAAGAAACAAGGAGTAGGGTTAGAAATACGATACAAAGGATGCCCTACGGCATCAGATGTGTTCAATATAGTGCATACTGAGCATTTGCCTGCTTTCAGGCAAATCTGTCGGCTGCTTGTCGGATGTGCCATGTCCAATTTTGCATATGGTAGGACTCTTTCCTATCCGAAAATCAAGCTGCTCGCGGCCGTCTGATGCGTCAAATCTTCTTCTTATTTTCTTTCTCTTACGTTTTTTCTTTCTGGCAGGTTGAATTACTGATGACCTGGAACTTTCTGTTTCGAAACTATCAGATGAAGTGTGTGAGATATGCATGCTAAGTCTTTTTGTATCTTGCATCTGATTTTTATCGTTTTTAAGCTTATCTGGATCACCTTCAATTAACCACCTAATGACCTCCTCATAATAAGATGGAACTTGTTGCGGCAAATGAGAAGGCTCCTGGTTTCTCTTATCATCTGACCATTGTTGAATCTTTTGAACTTGTATTCTAATGGCATCCATCTGACTAGAGCATTCATCCCTTATAGCACTGATTTGTATGGCATGGTGTTCTTGCATGTGTTTTATTACTTTATCATTCTTTTCCTTTATGTCCATCAAGCAATGTTGCATGAAATTTATTTCTTCTTTATGATTCGCTTGCATGTCAGCCAACTGATTGTTATGATTGAACGTCATAGAGTCAATTTCCCTATCATGATCAGCTTTCATGGTCACCATATTTTCCTCTAAGATTGACATCTTGCTTTGCATGCTTCTAATTTCTGTTTCATATTTAATTTTCATGGCCTCAATTTCCTTAGCATGCTGATTTTGTGTGACCTCCAACTCCCTATTACGTTGTTCCAGGTGGGTGCATAAAGTTTTAACATCATTGATAAGACTAGTTTGATTGCTTTCCATATTTCTTACCAGCATCATTAGATCTTGTATAATTTGCTTTTGTTCTTCCCTTTCACTATTATTTGTCCCTGATTTTTCACTATCATGAACTTGGTCTGCGATATTTCCAGTGGATGACACATTCTGATCTTGAAAACTTTCTTCAACAGCTGGATTTTTTACAAGATTACTTTCTTTCGTTTGCACAATTTTAGAGGTAGAAGGCAAGCTGTTTGGACTATCATATCTATCTTTAAAAGCATTGAGAATGTCTTGTAAAGAAGTGAAAAAATCATTAGGAAAATTATTAAACCAATTCAAGGCATCACCCTCTAAAGAATGGACAAATAGACGCATCTTGAAATCTTCATGATTATATTGAGGAAATCTACAATATAAGATCATTACACAAGTAAACATGTTTAAATGCTGTCTAACAGTGACCGAATCACCACCCGAGAACTTAAATAATTTAGAAATGGCCTCTTTCGGAAGATCATGGAGATTATCAGTAAAATGACATGGTTTAAATGAATAATCCATGATGAACAGTAAGGGACCAAATGGATGATAGAAAGAGATTTCTGCTCAAGAAAATTAAGAGATGAAAGAAGTGGAGTCGCCACTTGAACAATGAATCTGATTCTAGGATCCAAAAAGTAACCACAAGCAGATATGAGGAAAGCTTTTTGTCTGGGAGAAATGAGAAAGTGGAGTCGCCACCCAAACAAGAAACAAACCGAAGAGATGCTACTGATATGGCGAAAAATAAAGCAATAAAAGATCCAAATGATAACCCAAAAGGTTGAATTTGCCAGCTCAAAATGAGAGATGAGAAATATGAGAAGATGAAAATCGATGAAACTTCCAGGAACAGAAAAACTCTATCCCCGGCAACGGCGCCAAAAAATGTTGCCGTTGCCGGCCCAGATGAAGAGATAAGAAATGAGAAAAATGATTTATCGTTTGAAACACCGAGAAAAAGTATCCCCGGCAACGGCGCCAAAAAATGTTGTCGCGCGGATTGGCACGACAACGCTCTGGCCGGGGGCTGTCACTCTGATCCCCGATCCCTCCGTTTAAGCCTGTCTCCTGCGGCTAAGGGGGGTAGTCCCTGTGAGATGATGAGACCAACTGTCGACCAGTTGGTTGGGAGACACGAGACACGATTAAGGTAAGCACTAAAATGATTTGATTAGTTAGCAGACCAGTGCCTTAAGAGATTGTTATTAAAATGATTACTTGTTAAATGATATAGAAAAATAAACCGTGAACAGCAATCATCTATCATCAGCTAAATCATAATGCTCTTAAAATGACCAAAACGATATCCAGCAACTGAAAATTTTAAAAAGATGAATGCTTTAAACCACCACGAGTCATAAACCATTAACCAGATATCCTATTCGTATCTCGACTTGAAGATTCAGATCTCAGCATGAGAGATATAACATGAAAAGCCACTGAAACTGGCAAAACTAATTTTCCACAAAATTTTAATATTTTTTCAAAAAAAATTTAAATCTTTTTTTTTTTAATTTTTTATTTTTCAATGAAAAGATTTTAAAACCTAAAAATCTAAACTAAAAATTAAAATTTAAAATCTAATTTAAACAAAATCGAAATCTAACCATAAAACATTAAAGTCTAAAACATAAAATAAAATTAATCTAACAAACCCTGACTTCTAAATTTAAATAATCTAACGTAACCTAAAACTGAACTCTAAATCAAAAAAATAAAAATAAAGTTAAATTCTAACTAAAATCAAACCAAGCCTAAACATAAACGCATTTTTTTATTTGATTTTTTATGAATTTATATGTAATAAAATGAAACTATTTAAAAAAGAATTAAAATCTAAATACGAATACGTGAAACGCATCAAATGGAAAACTAAACTTAACCTACGCATATATGAACATAACCAAAAAAAACGATGAAACTATGATATTTCAGCCACCGGAGGAAGGAGCGTGACCCGGACTCAAAACTTAACCAAAATTTTTTACAGTCTACGGGGGCAAATGGGAATCGACTTGATGCTTACCGATTTTACGCAAGAGACTTCAAATAATTACCTGGTTAATCCGTCTGCGTGACTGATACAAACGAAACCTCATTCTACCTGCTACGATGCCGTGTAGAAATCGATGGGTTACGGGTTGATGCCGACGCTGAAACCCCTGCTCATTGCTTCGAAGGGAGACTGAGCTAGATCTAATATTACGCAGAAATCTAGACGCGTGGGAAAACAATATCTCGTTGCAGAAACCGGTGAATGCTTTGATATCAGTGATCTGACGGCAGACAAATCTCAACCAGGTAAATGAAATTTCAAGAGCACGTTTTCTAATGGCGAGATTCTCTGCGATGAAAGCCTAAGATTGAAATTGACAGGCATCCAACCCTAGCCGCAACAATAATCGACAATGATATGCTGCAGAAAACTTCAACGGCAGATAAATATTCCGAGTGCTTGCAAATGTAACTCGCCTGACTGCACACGTTTCCCTTTTAATGGTGGCTTGAAATCATTCATGGAACAATCTTTTGTGGCCGTAATGATGCCCAGCACATGATTCTATACAAGCTTGCGTCTGATATCCAACTGAAAATTTCTCGTGAAATCGACTGGTCAATTGATACCGCGTCCTGGCTTACAGTGGTTTTGAAATCGATTTTTTGAAGCTGATTCCGCATGCATAATCAAACAGAGACTTACTCACTCTGAGGGCTTTCGACGACAACTGCAAGGAAACCAAGTACTGATGATATATGCCTCAGACCAAAAAAAACTGAAAATCCTAATGAAAAACTAAATAAAGCTAAAATTTGAAATTTGAAACCCTAGATCAGAAAATTTTGAAACCCTAAAACAGTTGATTAATGTACAGATTTAGCCCCTTAACAGCCAGATTTAGCAGTAAGCACATAAATGTTTTAAAGAAAATAAATTTCAGATTATTACTGTGAAAAACTTCAGAAAATCTCTCATGCAGATCAAAAAAATAAAACTGAATGATAGACCCAGGATCAATTCCAACTGGGCTCAGCAAAAAATGCTTGCGGGAGTTGGCTGGTTCAGCCGAGAACTTCCCCGAACGCCCACAAAATTCCTTCAGAAAACGCTTTCTACACAGCTCAAAACAACCATCAGTAAAGAGGGCAAAAATGCTGCTAGATCTCAGAGAGTAATGGAGATACCTGCCATTACTTCAGAAACCCTAACAGCACCCAAACCCTAGCAAGTGAACAAGATACCTGTGCTCATAATACTCTTAAAAAAGCTATTATCAATGACTGAAAATAAAATATGCAGAAACTAAAACAATCTCACAGCATTTTAAGAGAGTAACACCAGCAAGATATGGACCCCAATGTCTTCTTTTATTAACCAGAAACAGATTTACAAGAGAGCTTCTTCAGTATCAGACTCACAGATCCCATGATCTGAAAATGACCCCTAGCACCCTATTTAAAGGAAATGATCCCAACGGCTAGTTCGAGTGATCCATGTAGAAATGATCTCGACCGTTGATGAGGATCAAGACATCTCTTGATCTCATCCGTCGATTTATTAAATAATATTTCGCATGCATTCACTTAAAATATTATTATTTTATTAGTTAGGGTTTTTGCTTTATTTTTAATTTTTTTATTATTTTTTATTTATTTCATTTATTTATTTATTTTATTTTATGAAATGGATCATTTGAACTAAAACTTTGGAAACATCACCTAGGACCTAGGACTTAGGACTCATGAGGGGATTTAAAACATTTTTCAACCCTCAAGACACATTTCATGATGACTTTTTTACAATTTACATCTCAAGGGGACAAACCCACTTAATACAGACCCTCACAAATCACCTAGTTCTGCGACACAACTATAATCTAGCAGATCAACACACTAGGATTCTCCTAAAGTTCTAATGACAAAATCCATCCCGACTTTGGGGTCAGGTTTGAAGGAAAACTCTGCCGATCCATGGATCGGTGAGACGAAAAACCTTCCGGGACGTAGATTACCACTAGAAAGTTAGGTCCACCTAGGCAATTTTACATACATGACTCATATCTGCTAAGATTATTTACAATTCATACATGCAGACTGGGTTTACAATCAAAATGATCAAGCTGCTGATGATGGCAGGATGGCACGGACATGCTGATCAGGTGCTGCCCCTTTTTGCAAGGAAAAGGGGGTGTACTGCATGGGTAGTTGACCGGCAGTGGTCAACAGGGTTTTCCCTAGTCTCTGACCAATCTTGGTGTCTCTATGTGTGAATGTTTTTCTTCTATTGTTCCTTTATGTTCCACTGCATTGATGATGATATTGTTCTTTCTATATAATTGCATATGTTGTTGAATAATGTTATGATGTTGTGGGGTGAATTCAATGTGTAAATAATGAAATGCAATTATCTAAAGCAAAGAACAATATAGCCCTAAGAAAAATTAACATGGTATCAGAGCTGGGCTGAAGAAAAGTTGTTGAGATCACCCCTAAGAAAACACCTTTGATGAGAACAAGAGAAGATGGTGGAGACCTAAAAAGAATACTAGGGTTTGAAGGAAACTCTAGGCAATTTGTTTATTAGGGTTTGATGGATATCATGAGGTTAGGGTTTGGAAGAAACCCTTGAATATGATAAAGGCTTGAGCATGATCAATGAAAAGTTGTTCTAGCACTTGTGACAAATTTAGTGTAACACTAGTTGGGCTAGTCTCAATTAGGCCTAGTTGCTGTTGAAGTTGATGGAAATATTGAAGGCAAGGCTGGTTCAAGAGGGAGATGATCACCTCCCGTTAAAGATAAGTACCTTTTAGATTTATGTCTTCATATTTATTGTTTTGATTATTTCTTATACTTTCGGCATGAATATTTAAGTATTTGAATACTTCTAACCTCTAGATGAGATGTGTTAAGTAGATCCTTCTTGAGGATCATCTGAGTTGCAGGGAAAGAAAGCTAGTGCAGGAAGAGAAGAGCTAGTGGAAAGTTGACAAAGTGCTATAACTACCAATGACAAATAAGTGTTACAAGTTGCAAAGGTACATGAATACTACAAGGTATGTATAGTACATTGTTTCAATATTATAGCTGCAATATTGGATGGCAAGGTAAGCCCTGAGGTATGACAAGAATATCACCCTCATGCATGCATATGAAAGTAAGTTTGATTTCTGGTACATGTGATATATTGGTGCTCTTGATATTTGGAAAGCATCTTACATTTTAGACATGGTGGATTTCCTGATCTCATAAAGAAGGCTAGATACATTGATTTTGATATATGGTAACTTGATACTATTGTTAATGCTTGTGATAAGCATGATGAAAGTGTGACAATAAGATTGATACTCTTGTTGATCTTGGTAAGGTTTTGTTAAGCTTAGTAAATCTAACAAGTGGTAAAATTGGATGCCTTGACTTGATGTTGTGATTATGATCCTTGAAGTATGAAGATACACTTATATGACACTAACCCTTGATGAATGTTTGATGACATGTTCATATGTGATGATGAAGCAACTGATGATGACTTGTTATGATATATGTCTGAGAACCTGATATAGTTTGTGATCTAACAATTTTGTTGTAGCATGACAATATTATGATAGATAGGTTGATGTCGTGAATGATGATGATTGAAGAGGCTTCTCATTTAGAGGGAGAAACTCTTCATGAGATTTTAACACCTAGTATTATTTGAAAAGAAGACACTTGACTGCTAAAGGAAGGATTCTGGACATGAATAATTATCTGATGTTGTTGAACAAGTTTTGGCAAGTTCTGATTTGTGCAGAGAAGGTTTCTCCTAGTCCAAGCCCCAACCGTTGAGAGGAAGGCTTAAGGGTGCGGTTATAGGCCTCCCAACCGCACAGAGGAAGGCCTATGGGTGCGATTGAGCTTATAGGATATAAAAAATAAAACTTTATGCACAAAACCAATAGCACACTGGGAGTATGACAGACGTACAGAGATAAAAGCAGATGATAGAGAGTTCTATGAGTAGGGAAAGAACAATGAGATCTACATAATGTTTGACTTGTTGTAGAGAATAAAGCATTGTATGGTTTGAAGCAATTAAAGCCTAGAAGATGTGTCGGTCCGAACCTCGGTCCGAACCTCTACTTCAAAGTGGTCCAAGATATGCCTTTGATTTTGATTTTATATGTTGGCGATCTATTCTTGATAGGTAGTGAGCCTCTGATGATCGAGCATAAGAGAGAGTTGGCCTCTGAGTTCGAGATGAAAGATTGTGAGATATACTCCCGAAGATATGAGTCTGCATGGATACACTAATGTTGACTGGGCTAGAAAGTATTATTGATAGAAAGAGCACATCTAGGTGCTACTTTAGTTTGGGATCTGTCATGACATTTAGATGAGCAGGAAATAGAAGTTCGTAGATTTAAGCACAATCGAGGTTGAGTACATGGCTAGCTATGGGGCAGCTTGGTTAAGGATGCTCTTTGGAGAGCTGTTTAAGTAGGTTCTAGATACGACAATGATATATTTGTGAAAATTTCTAAATAGAAATCCAATTGCAATGATTAATATTATTTCTTCTACTTATTAACTCAGAAATAAGTTTGGGGAAAAAACTCAGAAATAAGTTATTCACAACAAATATCGAAATAAATTTTACTGTAGCCTTCACAATTAAAATACTGTGGAAAGTGAATGCAAAGAAAAATACTAGTACAAGTATAACCACGATGAAACAGTTATTTTTGGACAATTGTTCCTGGAAAACCCCAATGTGGGAAAACCAGTGCAGTAGATGAGGGTTTCTTTATTACTCTTCAGTAAAAATCTCATGTACAAGATACAACCAGCAGAATAGAAGAGGATTCTCTGTGAGAAATTTTACAGACACTTCTTGGCGAGTTTCTGATCCAGGAGAGGACTTGTTGACCCCTCTGCGTCTCACTGCATCAGCTCCTGTGTGAGGACTGCATAGTCCCAACGTCACACTGCATCTACGTTGTCCCTCCTCTGCTCACAACCTCTGCACTGTCCTCTCTCTGCTTTGCGTCTTCTGCTCCTGACCTCCTAACTGATGTTGATACTCTCTCTCTCCTCACCTACAACTCTCCCTTTGATTCGATTTTCTCTTGCCGAACTACGACCAATGAGAAAATTGATCATACTCGGGTAACTGAGTATCTGCCTCTGATGTATTTTCCAAATGCCCCTTGATGTCCTTCTTATAATTTTCCAGTTGAGAACCAACAACCCAGATTAGATTCTAATCATTGGCTCAGATCATTTGGACTCAAACTTTGTCTTCTTCTAGAAGTTACATCCATAGTTTAGATTAATACCCATTAATTATTTTAATTTCCTAATTTTATACTTAGGGATCCATTAAAAATAATTAATGTTTTAATATAACTGTCTCCGGGTGGAATTTCCCAAAACTATTTCTGGGTATTGTGGAATACATATGTCTAAGCCTCCTTACAAAATTTGAGACTTAGAGCACATTTGATGCTACCATAAATCAACAATATTGTGATAATAAAAAGTGGAATCTGATTGGAAGAAAATCCCATATATTGGTAGGACTAAGATACCTTCATGTGTTGAGACAATGTTGCTGTATGAGACAAGCTTAGGATTGTGGTTGCTACCTCGTTGAGAGGGAGAAAGGAAGAATAAGGTATCCTTTTGTGACATATTTTTGCTCTAACATAATATTTGATTTGATGAACTGCATGAACAGGAAACATAGAGGATTGTTGCTCTTGGTAATGTATGAGGCAGTGTGACTAAACTATTTTCGGTGAATTGTTTTAGCCAGTATCAAATATGAGCATGTTGATATGCTTTCAATCTTCAGAGAGAACAGTATGGATTGATGGATGTGACCCTCCTAGGTAAGGGTCTGGGCTGATCGAGGACACTGAGCCAACTCTTCCCCCTGTCACAGCTCCCAGCGTGAGGAATTGAGATGTAGGGCTCCTGGGGTTGAGGGATCTCTGGATAATAGGGTATCGCCCCTATTCATCACCCATAGGGTGGAAGATGTTGCTCGCCTATCATAGTCTATGTAGGGTATACCCCAGTTGGCATCTGTCTTTCCCACCCATCTGGCCAATGGTTGTTGGCTGCTTGAGTTAGATGCGATCCTTACTACTTATGGTAAGAGGCATCCTGCTCAAGCTAGAGATGGAAGTGTTCTACCAATGACTCTTTGGGGTCATGTTGGGAAGATCAACAGATAATAGGATAGGAGCAATCCTTACCATTTATGGTAAGTGGTATCCCTCCTATTATCACCAGGAAGTGGGATAGGCACAATCCTTACCTCACAAGGTAAGTGGCATCCCTCCTATTGTCTGTGGTTTCTCGGGTCATAGCATTGGTTCCCTATTGGCAAAGTTCCCGGGTGGTAGCATTGGCTCCCCGTATTAGTTTTTGTAGCATTGGAGGTGTTCTAGTCTCAAAACTTTGTGGAGCGGTTAAAACACATGAGTTCTTCGTAACCTGGAAATCGTTTATGGAAATTCCACCTAGAAGTTTCTCAATTAGATAATTAGCCTATTCTTTAATATTTCCTAAGTCTAAACTTAGGAAAATGGGTTAAGTAATTAGTATTAATTGACAAGAGGTGTGAATTATCTAGAAACTCACACGGATCGATCTAGAAATGATCTCAACCATTGATTATGTTTTAATCTTGGTTGTTGGAGTCCCAACTGGAGATTATAAGAGGAGGTCGATGGGTAGATGGAGAACACACACTTGAGATCGATTTCCTTGCGCAGTTTGATTTTCCAGAGAGCAGCATCGAATGTCAGAAGAGTTTGAGCCAAAGAAGGGAAGCAAAGATAGAGAGGGGCAGGGACAGTGATCCAGAGGAAGTTTTCCAGATCCAGATAGGCAGCATTGAGTGGTAGAAGTGTTCTACGCAAGGGTTGCGTAGAAGCTTCAACAAAGTAGTTCGATTTAGTTGGAGAGGAAATCGATTCAACTTCCAGAAGCTGGGAAAGTCTTCCAAAGGCATGGAGAGTCACTTCCAGCAGTAGAGACAGGCAAGACGACTTGATCAAAGGATGAAGTTTGAACAGGGCCACACATGCGAGAGGCAATGCAAGGACTGCTCAAGGGTTTGGACAACCATATTTTTTGGAGGACCCAGTGCCAGGATTACTTATGGAGTGAGAGAATTTTCTCTCTAATTACTTTTGTCAGATACCTGTTGATTGGATAGCCAGCTGGGCATCCATAGATTGTTCTCAGATTATTTCATTGCTGCTTAATAATTAAAACCGTCAGCTATTGCACCGATTTTCCCAAGTTGGGTTTTTTTGGGGACCTTTTTCCAAAAATAACTATGTCAAATTTATTTTGTGTATGCCAGTATTTTCTCAGTGTCTAGTTTATCTTCCGCAATATTTTTATTTGTGAAGGTTGCAGTGTGATTAATTCATTGTTGTCGTAGCAATAAACTGATAATTAATTTACAATTAGAAGAATTAACTCCAGTTGTTGCAATAGGATTTCAGTGGTGAAATTTTCACTTCTCGCTGACAGAGTTTCTCGAGTCGTAGCATTGGCTCCCCGCTAGCAAAGATTCTCGGGTAGCAACATTGGCTTCCCGCTGGCAGTGATTCCGGGTGGTAGCAGTGGCTTGCCGATGGATAAACTGTGGTAGATTGGGCTCCCCTCTGATGTCAAAGTCTTTTTCTTTTAGATTTGAGAGTGTTCAGCATATGAGCAGAGCAGAGATGAGCAAAGACGACATTTGATGATGATGAGATACTTGTGATGAGACATATGTTGCAGTCGGTCATTTCTCCCTAGCTGAGAGGGAGTGTTAATTTTTGGAAGCTCAAGGACAAATTCCCTCCTTTGGACAGTCTTCCTCATCAAGAAAGACCTCTCCTAGCCCTTCGAAGAATTTAATTTGGTTAAGGAAAAATATTTTTTAATATGGAAACCCACATGTGCACAAAAACGACAAGTTGCCCCAAAAGGAAATTGGACACCCTTGGATGGCTATAAATACAAGTCAAGTGATCCTCATTTGGAGATTATTATCATTCTTATTTCTTTGATTTGGCTCACATAGGTTTGAAGTGATTCATGGAGATTGGTCGTACAGGTCTGAAATTATAGGGTCCGAAGCTCGCAAGTGCGATCTAGGGTTTTGATTTGTATCCATAGGGAATTTTCGGTTGAAACTCCAAGCAAATAGGCTTATGAGTGAAGTTGGAGGGTTTCAACTGCACGCACATACACTCTCTTAGTGCGGCTAGAAGTTAGGGTTTCATTCCATCAGTTGACCGCAGATATTAATAGTTGACCAGCGACTTCTAAATCAGGGTTTTGATTATTAGCATTATTAGGTTCATCTCTTGGATGTTGTTTGGTTGATTTTGTTGGATAGTATTGTGGTTGAAGATATGAATCTTTGTACTCTCTTTGCTGAAACATTCAATGACAATCTAATAAGAAGAAAAATTTAAAGTGTTTTCCCCCTTGTGGGGTTTTGCCCTAGTCTCTGATCAATCTTGGTGTCTCTATGTGTGAATGTTTTTCTTCTATTGTTCCTTTATGTTTCGCTGCATTGATGATGATATTGTTCTTTCTATATAATTGCATATGTTGTTGAATAACGTTATAATGTTGTGGGGTGAACTCAATGTGTAAATAATGAAATGCAATTATCTAAAGCAAAGAACAATATAGCCTTAAGAAAAATTAACAAAATTGTTAAAATTCGCAACTAGGGCCAAACTCCATGTGGGTCACCTTATTTATGGCAGCTGATATTTTTCTTAGATTCCTCTCTTCAAGAGGTGTAGGATTGATCTAAAGATCGTCCGAGTCTGACATGTATTTATGGAGATATGAATTTATTTATATTATTTGACAACTTGTCAAGGTTGGCTAGCAAGCAAATTACCCCCAGCTCAACCTCCATGTTACATTTAAATAGAGGAGACCTCAAGTCATTTGAGGAGCTCATCACTCATGATATCTCTCTCCACTTGTTTGGGTTTGTCCTCTCACAAGGAGGACGCGGTGGAAAGAAAGGTCACAAAGGTGCCTTAGCTGTAGTCAAAGGGAGAGCCTTAGCCGCAGTTAAAGAAGAGATCTAGCCACAGATTGAAGGGAGATCTAGCTGCAGTCAAATGAGGCTCTAATCCGTAGTCAAGTGGAGACCCTAAGCCGCAGCAAGAGAATTCCCTAGCCGCAGCAAAAGGAGGCCCTAATCCGTAGCAAGAAAAGGAACCCTAGCCGTAGCAGGAGCCTTAAGGCAAGGAGAAGGGTCTCTGTTTTAGGGCCGTAGGTTATGGCAACTTCAGCGAGGAAGGGAAGGACGTTAGGGTCATTCTAATGACTGTTTTGAAGTGCAAATGAACTAGCATTAAGGCCACATTACAAGAGACTACTTCTGGGTTGTTTGTAAGGGCATTTGTGGCAAGGTTCATCAATGTGTTGGGCAACGGATTGCAAAGAAGACATTCCGGGTAGACTAAGCCCCTATATTGGGTTGTTGGGTGAGTATAGGGGCTAGTTCTAGCCTTATATTCCAGCGTTTGACAGCAGCTAGGAAGGGAGACAATACCACAGTCTATTATGCCTGATTAAGAGGTTGTTTTGAAGCTTAGGAGAAGGTTAAAGGGCAGCGAATAGTTGGAGGGACTGTGTGAAGGCAAGCCGCAGTCAATAGGAGGTCTGATGGGTGTGAATAGGGTGTTGTAGCAGACGGAGTTTGTGCCCTAACCAATGGCCAGGTTTGTTGAGAAAAGACACCAGTCCTTGGAGCATGTAAAGGGTGCTAGATTTGCAGCAAAGGAAGGAGGGTCTTGTGAAAGGAAATCCACAGTACTCTAGGTGATTGGTGGAGCAGTTTTAGGGCTAACATCTGCTATATAGAAATCTTCAACCCTTGGTGCCAAAATTGTAATTTCATTGAGTTAGCTTCATGGTTAGGATATCTGATGTCAGACCTCCTATTTGGCAAGTCAGTATTGACTTTAAATCATTGTACTCTATCTCTATCTCTCTGCTGAACTATTGAAGACTAAAGAAGATTTGATCAAGGGTTTCCCCACATTGGGGTTTGTCCCTGGCTGGTGCCACATCTTGTGTCCTCTTGTCTTGGCTTGTCTTCTACTCTTTATGTTTATGTTCTATTTGCATTTTACTATCATGCTAATGTGATTTCTAAACTGGATATTGATATTGGGCTAGCAAGAAAATTGAAGTAAATTGCTCTAAACCATAGAACATACCAAAATTAACATGGTATTGGAGCTGAGGTGAAGACAAAGCCCAAGCAAGAGTGAAAGAGCAATCACCAAAGATAGTTGGAAAGGACAAAAGGCTCAATGGGTTCCTCATCCCACTTCCTGGCTGAAGACAAGCTCCATGAAAAGTATGACTATCACAGATGGAAGATGTCTCTTGATCTGACATTAGAAGATCAAGAAGTGTTGGACTATGTGAAGGGTAAAATCCCCGAGCCTCCACCAAATGCACCGGCTGCTACAAAGAACAAGTATAATAAGGCTGAAGTCAAAGCGAAGAAGATTATCAGAGATTCCATTGACAAGCGTCTGGAGGCTTACATCTCCGATCTAAACACCTCCAAGGAGATCTACGACAGATTGGTAAGCATGTTCAAGATTAGTGATGCAAATCAAATTTTATTTCTCAAAAATAAGCCGAAGGATGTTAAGAAGGGCAAGGACGAGGATATTCAATCCTACTTCTTAAGAATCACCGAGATCAAGAATGATCTTCTTGTGATTGAAGAAATCATATCTGACAAGGAACTTACTATCACTACCCTTGGAGGGCTCTCACCCGAGTGGTATATATTTAGAACCACTATTCTCAATAATGATCGAATTCCAAGGTTTGAAGAATTGATGTTGAGATGCATTCAAGAAGAAACAAGAATGGTGGAGCAAGAGATGCCTTTTAATAGAGGCAACCCCACTGCTTTCTCCACTCATTCCAAAGGGAGAAATAATGCAGGGTCTAAAGGTCACTTCAATGGAAAGCCCAAATCTAAGGGTGGAAGGAAGGGCAGGTGCTTTGTTTGCAATAAGTTTGGCCACTACATGAGGGTGTGTCCAAATAGAAGGGACACATCACATGATGATGATTACAATCATTCCAAGGGTCGAAGGAATGACAAGTACAATGGCAAAGGAAAAAGGAATGCGGGACATCAGGGAAATGGTCGACCCTCCAAGAAAGCAAGGAACTCCAGGTATGAAGAATCAAATGTTGTTAAAAATAAGCAAAAGGAGTATTATCTTATATCAGCCCTCTCCACCACCTCTCCTCCGGACACTTTGGGAAATTGACTTATTGATAGTGGTGCTTCAAGGCACTTCACCGGATACAAGGAAGCTCTCTCTAATCTGATAGAGAAGGAAACAAACTTGGAGATTATTCTTGGAGACGATGCCACCTATCCCATAAAGGGTGTAGGGAATGTTACCCTTCAATTGAATCAGGGTAACACAATTCATTTACAAGAAGTTATATATGTACCTGATTTCAAGAAGAACCTAGTGTCCATTTCGGCAATGGAAGACAAAGGTTAGAAGGTGGCATTCATTGATGTAAAGGTATATATTTGGAAAAGGAATTTTAAAGATGCTTTTACTCTTAGGTTCAAGGTTGGCACTTTGTATCAAGTTGCAAGAAGTCCATTGGGCGCCATGTCTCGCGACACAACTCTACAATCTGAACTATGACACCGGAGGTTTGCCCATCTTCATTGTAAGGCCCTACCCAATGCGAGACAGATGGTGACAGGGATGTTTGAGTTCAAAGAAAAGCATGAAGGTATATGTTCAGGTTGTACCGAGGGAAAGCTTACAAGAGGACCATTCCCCTCAAGTAATCGCAAGACCTCACATGCGGAACAACCCAAGGGGTTTGAGGTTCATGACCAGGAATATCATATATACATGTTGAAGAAAGCTCTTTATGGATTGAAGCAAGCACCCCGAGCTTGGTATGAGAGGATCGATAACTATCTAATGAAGCTGAGATTCACTAGGAGTGAAGCCGATCCAAACCTTTACTTTAAGGTTGAGGATGATAAACCTCTCATCTTGGTACTTTATATGGATGACATCTTTCTGAATGGTGCATACCCTATCATTCACAAACGTAAGAGGGAGTTGGATTCCAAATTTGAGATGAAGGACCTAGGACTGATGCACTACTTCCTAGGGTTGGAGGTCTGGAAAAAATTAGGAGAAATTTTCCTATCTCAAAGAAAATATGTTGTGAAGATATTGAAAAGATTTGGGATAGTGGACTGCAAGCCTGTGACTACCCCGATGGAGCTTAACTTCAAGAAGTTATGCGGTAGTGTTGTCGAACCCGAATTGGAAAATTCTTCTGAGTATCGTCAACTCATAGGAGCATTGATGTTCTTGGTGAACTCCAGTCTGGATATATATTTTGCAGTTAACACATGGAACTAATATATGGTTGAGCCTCATCACTCACATTGGATTGGTGCTAAGAATCTTCTGAGATATCTTCGGGGCACAATCACTCACGGACTGAGATACACTGTCGAAGATGTGAGGCTGCATGGTTACTCTGATGCTAATTGGGCAGGCAGTGTGATGGATCACAAGAGCACTTCTAGGTGTTGTTTCTCTTTGGGTTCTGCTTTGATATCCTGGATGAGCAGGAAGCAGAAGTCGGTTGCTTTGAGCACCGCTGAGGTCGAATACATAGCTGCGAGTATGGCCTCTTTTGAGGCTGTCTGGTTAAGGAAGCTCTTCAGTGAGTTGTTTCGATATGTGCTGGATACCACCATGATCCTCTGCGACAATCAGAGTGGAATCCGATTATCAGAGAATCTTGTATTTCATGATCGCTCCAAGCACTTAGACATCAGGTACCACTTTATCCGAGATATGGTACAACGAGGAGCAATAGGGCTCCATCACATTGGGACAGATGAGCAGGTCGCCGATATTTTGACGAAGGCCTTGGGAAAGGTCAAATTCTTGAATTTCCGAGAATGACCAGGAGTCGTGGGGAGACCCTCTCTTGAGGGTCCTGTATGATATGGATATTAAGCTTTGGGAGCTCCGGGGGGCTTGGGGTACTTCTTGGAGTGATGAGCAACCATAGGGTGAGTGGTTCAGCGTTCCCCTGGTGGTTTTCTATGTAGGCAAGATGAGTGGTTCATCCTTCTCCTACTGAGACACAATCATAGGGTGAGTGGTTCAGCCTTCCCCTAGTGATTTGTTGTGTACAGCGTGAGTGGTTTAGCCTTCCCATGGTGGTTTTCTATTTAGGTAGGATGAGTGGTTCATCCTTCTCCTACTGAGACATCCTACCCATTCAATCTGGGACTGATGGGAAGTACCTCTCACGTGGCCAATGAGTAGGGAAATGAGGATAGGGACCATAGCACTATTGATGAATGCATCGTGTACTACCGTACTCCCTATGCTAGGATGATATTGATCTGGGATCAATTGGAATTGACTTCGGGTCAGTAAGAGTGGTATGACACTCTTTATTGGAACTGACTTCGGGTCAGTAAGAGTGGTATCACACACTCTCTTTATTGGAACTGACTTTGGGTCAGTAAGAGTGGTATGAGACACTCTCTTTTATCTGGGACTGACTTAGGGTCAGTAGAGAATAGTATGATATATTCTCGATCACTTCTTCTCCTTCATAGTTCAGCAGAGCAGTGCATTGATAGCAGAGATAGTACCGACTGATAGATGGATTAGCAAATGAAGTTCTCCCTAATTGAGAGGGAGTGTTAAAATTGGCAAATCGGGTCAAACTCCATGTGGGTCACCTTATTTATGGTCGTTGGTATTTTTCTTGGATTTTCGAGAGGTGTAGGATTGATCTAAAGATCATCTGATTCCGACATGTATTTATGGAGATATGAATTTATTTATATTATTTGACAATTTGTCAAGGTCGGCCAACAAGCAAATTATCCCCCGGATCAACATCAACGTTGCATTTAAATAGTCTAGGATACCTCAAGTCATTTGAGGAGCACATCACTCATGATCTCTTTCTTTACTCGTTTTCGTTTTTCCTCTCGCAAGCAGGACGTGGTGGAAAGAAAGGTCACAAAGGTGCCCTAGCTGCAGTCAAAGGGAGAGCCCTAGCCATAGTTAAAGAAGAGGTCTAGCTGCAGTTAAAGAAGAGGTCTAGCCACAGATTGAAGGGAGATCTAGCCACAGTCAAAGGAGGCTCTAATCCGCAGTCAAGTGGAGGGCCTAAGCCGCAGCAAGAGAAGGCCCTAGCCACAGCAAAAGGAGGCCCTAATCCGCAGCAAGAAGAGGAGCCCTAGCCGCAACAAAAAGAGCCTTAAGGCAAAGAGAAGGGCCTCTGTTTTAGGGCGGGTTATGGCAACTTCAACGAGGAAGGGAAGGACGTTAGGGTCATTCTAATGACTGTTTTGAAGTGCAAATGAACCAACATTAAGGCCACATTACAGGAGACTACTTCTGCGTTGTTTGTAAGGGCATTAGTGGCAAGGTTCATCTTTGTCTTGGGCAGCGGGTTGCATAGAAGATATTGCGGGTAGACTGAGCCCCTGTAGTGAGTTGTTGGGTGAGTATAGGGGTTGGTTCTAGCCTTATATTCCAGCGTTTGACAACATCTAGGAAGGGAGACAATACCACAGTCTATTATGCCTAATCAAGAGGCTGTTTTGAAGCCTAGGAGGAGGTTAAAGGGCAACGAATAGTTGGAGGGACTGTGTGAAGGCAAGCCACAGTCAATAGGAGGTCTGATGGATGTGAATAGGGTGCTATAGCAGACGGAGTTTGTGCCCTAAGTTCTAACCAATGACCAGGTTTGCCAAGAAAAGACACCAGTCCTTGGAGCATGTAAAGGGTTCCAGATTTGCAGCTTTGATATAACTAGTGATGCAGCAAAGGAAGGAGGGTCTTGTGAAAGGAAAGCGGCAGTACTCTAGGTGATTGGTGGAGTAGTTTTAGCGCTAACATCTGCTGTATAGAAATCTTCAACCCTTGGTGCTAGAACTGTGATTTTATTAAGTCATCTTCATGGTTACGATCTCTGATGTCAGATCTCCCATTTGGCAAGTTAGTATTGACTTTAAATCATTGTACTCTATCTCTATCTCTCTGCTGAACTATTGAAGACTACAAAAGATTTGATCAAGGGTTTCCCCACATTGGGGTTTGTCCCTTGCTGGTGCCACATCTTGTGTCCTCTTGTCTTGGCTTGTCTTCTACTATTTATGTTTATGTTCTATCTGCATTTTACTATCATGCTAATGTGATTGCTAAACTGGATATTGATATTGGGCTAACAAGAAAATTGAAGTAAATTTCTCTTAACCATAGAACATACCAAAATTAACAAAAATGGCTGAGTATTTTGCTGGTGTCACTAGTGTGCTAATTTGTGGTTGTGTTATTTATTCATTTCGTCATTCCAAGTTACTGTTTTGATATACACTGTTAATTTTTCCATTAGAAATAATACAATGGTATCAAAGCATGTTCTTGGCTAGTTGTGGGAGCAGGAACTGATGATGCGACCTCTTTTCGGTGGTGTAGTCTTTCATAGAGGTAGGGGTCGAGGCAGAAGAGGACATGGTAGAGGTTGGGGCCTTGACCCTTTTTCCGACACTAAGGTAGAACACACAAGGGGGTGTGATAACTGGGACAAAGAGCCCATGGAGAATGTGGAAGAGCCTTAACATGGGGGAAAGGAGCTGACATTGGTAGAGTTGGCAAGGAAACAAAAGCTCATGATGGACATGTTATTGCAGTTGGCTAGCATTCATTTACAAAATTAGGGGAAGCAAGATAACAATGGGGAAGGTGGTTCCTGATTTGGAGAGGGGAGCCACATGCTTGGGTTCATTAACCAGTAGGACATCTTTTTTATCCACTACTTGTGGGTAGTATGCATAGGAGAAATTATTTTCTCCTAGATGGTCCTTAGCAGACCACCAACAACCCTTTGCAACCACCAAATAGCTCGATGTGCCATTTTCTCCGCCACCTGAGCTAGCCATGTGGTCCCTTGCCCATCTGTTATGAATGTATGTTTGAAGGTGGGCCTCCCGACCCCAAAGGTATGACTTTTCATTAGTTTAGTTGAGTAATTTTGTTTACTTTTCATGGATACTTTTTGGCATGGATTGGTGGGGGGATTTGGCAAAAAGAATGGGCTAGGTCTGTGCTCTTGTCTCCTCTGCCCGATTTTGTGTTTAGTCTTGTATCCTTGTCTTGTGGGATCTCCTTTACTGGCCACTAGCTTTAGGGTTGGCACTACATGAGAAATCCTGATTTTGGTTGCGTGGCCCCACTTCCTGACACCATATACATCGCCACTTTATGCTCATTTTAATTCCAATCATCACTTTTCCCATCTGGGTCCACATGGGTCCACTGAGTCCACATTGTTGATTTTGGGTAGCATTGGATGTGCTCTAGCCATGAAATTTGGTGGAGAGGCCAAGGCACATAAGATATCCAAGACCCAAAAATCGTTTGGAGAAATTCCACCCAGATGAAGAGTTATTAAAATAATTAATATTTTTAATGAGTTCCTAAGTCTAAACTTAGGAAAATAAAAATATTAATGTGTATTAATAAAATATGGGTGAGAAAGTTCTAAGTGACGAGGATCAAACCAATTCTAATCTTAGCCGTTGATTAGGGACTTAATCTTGGTCGTTGATTTGTCAACAGGAAAAGTATAAGAGGAGGCTTGAGGGTCAGTTGGAGACACACCAAGTGATCAAAGAATTCGATTTTCTGGGGCGAGGTTTGCTGAGGAAATCGAGTTAGTAATTAGAGTTGCAGTGAGGGGTAGTTCAACAAGGGATTTTCATCTGAGGCTGAAGAATACATAGCTGAGAGGCAACGCAGTGCCGGGAGAGACAGCGCAGGCCCTAGAATAGCTAACACAGAGGTCGTAATGTTGACGCAGAGGACGTAGAGGGCTGACGCAGTAAGACACAGAAAATGCAGAGGCTGACACTGGGCCTCAGAGGCAGAGTCGGGGAGACTCTGTGGGGCAAACTGGGAGTAGATTAGTAGATTTTGAGCTGGGATAGGGCGACGCAGCTCCTGGAGGAGTGACGCAGTTCTAGAGCAATGCTTGGAACCACTTTCACTGTCTAGCATAAGGAACAACCAGAGTCGCCATGGGGTTTGATCATCCATTTGTTGATTTGCCAGAATATCTGTCTCCAGTTAGAGGTACTACTACCGAGGATATTCTCTGTTGGGTGAGCCATTTCTGGCAGCCCAGTTGTATTCATGAAATCTGATTAATAATACAAACCCTCTATATGTTGCACCGATTTTCTTGAATTAGGTTTTTTCGGGGACGATTTCCCAAAAATAACGTTGTCCCTTGTGTTATTGTCTCAGTTTATTGTAGTGCATGATCTGTATATTTGTGAAGGCTGCAATAGTGTTTACTTCAATTATTATGCAATTAAATAACTTGTTAATGTAAAGAACCAATAGGAGATTATAAACCAGTGATTGCAGTAGGGGTTTCTAATTTGTTAGATTCAGGAATTTTCACATGGTATCAGAGCGATTGCAGATCATAGGTGACTGAAGACGCCAGTCGAGAAATCTAATAATTTGCAGCAGAGAAGCAACTGTCTCGAGAGACAGCATTGTTCCGAGGCTGAAGAGGCAAGAGGAGTGACATAGTGCACAGAGTGTGACGCAGAGGCTCATGCAGTGCTTGCGTCAGCATTCTAAGCCAGGAGAGGAAGACGCAGTAGCTAGGAGGAGCCCACGCAGTAGCTGCGTCAACATTCTAAGCCGAGAGAGGAAGACGCAGTCGCTGGGCGGAGCCCACGCAGTAGCTGCACCAGCCATCACTGCCAGCGCAAAGGCAGAGGAGGGCAAATCAGGCTCACGCTGAACAACGTCATCCTTTTGAGCCAGGAAGGATTGACGCAGTTGGACGGGAGGAGCAGTTTCAGCCCACGCAAAGATTGTGTAGAGCTTGAAGGGCTTAGATTCTTCGAGTTGCCGGGACTAAGGGAGCTGTGCAGATTTTGATTTGTGGAGCTGGTGGGATGTTGTTTCTATCGATGCAGAACAGTGTCTAACGAGACTGAATCAAGGTGCAGGGAAGCACTACCTCAATGGATTTCTAGCCAAGAGATCTAGATCCAGGTTGCAGCGGCAAAGGGGGATTGGAGAGGAGTGATTCGACGTTTGGATGGACGATTTCTGAGAGGGAAATCAAGACTCAAAGGGAGTCTAGAGAAGAGAAGCAGAGATGGCAGTGAACGGATTGAGGGATCGGGATAGATTGGACGGGGCTTCCAATTTTGTCATCTGGAAGGCCAGGATCCTCGTAATCTTAGATAAACATCGCATCAAGGACTATGCCTTGAAAGTAGTAGTTGTCCCAGTTGACATTGATGTGAAAATTCTATCACTGCAACAACTGATTTATTTTACCTACTTATTTCTCAATAAGTTATTTATGAAAACCCTTCACTAGACATTAAAATAAATTTTGCTGCAGTTATCACACCATAATACAGAAACTGTTAAAATTGGCAACCAGGGAAAAACTTCATGTGGGTCATCTTATTCATGGCTAATAATATTTTTATTAGATTCCTCTCGTTGAGAGGTGTAGGATTGATATAAAGATCATCCAATTCCGATAAGTATTCATGGAGATATGAATTTATTTTGATTATGGAATTATTATCAAGCCGACCTACAACTCATGTAGGCTCAGAAGCCCAACAGTCGCATCTATTCACCCACCAACGTTGTGTATAAATATAAGAGGACTTTTCCTCATTTGGACTCACTCATCTCATCAGATCTCTCTCTCTCTACTGCGCAGATATGAGTCTCTTCTCTACTGCGCTGAAATGGGTCTCTCTCTCTCACACATGTGAAGCCGGAAGCTGTTGAATTTGAAGCTGCAACTGCAGAAGTAAAGATTGACTTGCGTGGCCTAGAAGATCTCCTCTTTGGAACTGCGCTGTAGGTTCATCTGAAACTCCTCTGAAAGCCGCAACTTTTGGTGGTGGAATGAAGTCAATCCGATGAACGGTTTGCAAGATATCGACTGCCCTAGTTTGAAGCCGGAAACTGCTGAAACTGAAGCTGCAACTGCAGAAGTAAAGATTGACTTGCGTGGCCTAGAAGATCTCCTCTTTGGAACTGCGTTGTAGGTTCATCTGAACCACCTCTGAAAGCCACAACTTTTGGTGGTGGAATGAAGTCAATCCGATGAACGGTTTGCAAGATATCGACTGCCCTAGTTTGAAGCCGGAAACTGCTGAAACTGAAGCTGCAACTGCAGAAGTAAAGATTGACTTGCGTGGCCTAGAAGATCTCCTCTTTGGAACTGCGCTGTAGGTTCATCTAAACCTCCTCTGAAAGCCGCAACTTTTGGTGGTGGAATGAAGTCAATCCGATGAACGGTTTGCAAGATATCTACTGCCCTAGTTTGAAGTCGGAAATCGCTGAAACTGAAGCTGCAACTGCAGAAGTAAAGATTGACTTGCGTGGCCTAGAAGATCTCCTCATCTGAACTGCGCTGTAGGTTCATCTGAACCTCCTCTGGAAGCTGAAACTTTTGGTGGTGGAATGAAGTCAATCCGACTGTCGGTTTGTGAGATATGGTCTGCCCTAGTTTTGATGCTACTGATCTAGGGTTTGCTACTGCTGATATGAATCAGATTTATTGTACTATTTCTCTCTGCTGAATTATTGAAGATAAAAGAAGATTTGATCAAAGGGTTTCCCCACACATTGTGGGGTTTATCCCTGGCTAGCCGCCACATCTTGTGTCTCTTGTCTTGGCTTGTTTTCTGTCGATCGTTTAATGTTCTATCTGCACTTTACTTTATGTACATGTGATTGTTAATCGGTGGAATATAATAAGGAAAAGAAGTAAATTGTTATAAGCATAGAACATACCATAACTTAACAGAAACAAACACATGCACAAGAATCAACACATCAACACAGATATTTTTGGACAATTGTCCCCGGAAAAACCCAATGTGGGAAAACTGGTGCAGCAGAGGAGGATTTTATTATTCAGCAATTCTTCAGTACAACTAGGTGCCAAACTAGCTTATCCAACAGAGAAAAAATTCTCCAACACTTCTCCCAATCTTAGCGTCAGGCTTGCTGGCCTCTACGCAACTCCCAGACCCTCTGCTTCGGCACTGGGCCTCTCTGCGTCTCCCACGCAGGCCCTCTAGTGACTGCGTAGTCTGCTGCCTCTGCGTCTGCCTCTCCAACCTTTGCGTTGGTCTTCTGGTGCTATTCCCAACTCTCTGTTTCGTACCTGCTGCCTCTTGCTGCTCTCCAGACCACTAGTTCGAATTTCTCAGCTAAGCCCGCACCAGAAATTGAGCTCACTGGTCTCTCTCAGTGTGTTCTCCAACTGACCCTCGAGCCTCTTATACTTTTCCTATTGGTCCTTCAACAGCCGAGATTAAATATCTAATCAATGACTAAGATTAGATTTCGCTTGATCCATGACTTTTGGAACCTTCTAACACAGTTTTATATTAATACCCATTAATATTTTATTTTTCCTAAATTAAGACTTAGGAAATCCACTAAAAATATTAATTATTTTAATATCTCCCAAACTAGTTAGAATCTGCCCAAACCATTTATGGGTCTTGGAAATCTCATGTGATTTAGCCTCTTCACCAATTTTCATGGCTAAAGCACATCTGATACTATCCCAAATCAACACTCCCTCTTAGCGAGGATTGTGCTCTAGTAATACTCCATATTGAGCATCACTCTGACTATACGACACCGGTACCTATGATGATGCTAGGCCTCCTTGCCCAACATCCTTTGCAATGTTGCATCCTGTAACGCTGCCCATGACTCTACCTCTGCCATTGCTGTGTCTGTACGACAGCTTTCTCTGCATCCGTGTTGCCGCTGGTCCTTTCTCCCAACACTACATCTGCACTGGAACTCCCTCTGCATCTGTGCTGCTATTGGTCCTACTTCCCAACACTACATCTGCACTGAAATCTCTTATCATCATGCTGCATTGTGCTACTGTTGGTTTCTATTGCACTGCAACATCACCCTCATTTTTGCTACTGAAATGGATTCTTTATCATCCCCATTTTTTCCCTGAAATACTCAAACTTTGTTCTTCCAAGGGCCTTGGTGAGGATGTCTGCCACCTGTCCTCCTGTAGGAGTGTAACTCAACTGTACAACTCCTCCTCCTGTGATTCTTCCTGATCGGAGGAAGAATTCTTTACTTCCATTGGTTGAAGAGGTTTGACCAACAACTCCTCTTTTGACTGTGCCTCAGAAGGCATTTCTCGAGATTTTTTGAAAGCCCTGTCCTCCATGAACTTCACATCTCGTCGAACTACTACATTCCTGCTCTCTGGAAGATAGATTATGTATGCCTTAGCGTTCTCGCTATATCCCACTAGATATCCTTTCTCTGTAGTTTGATCCAGCTTCTTCCTCTTTTCTTTGGGTATGTGGTAATATGCTAAGCTCCCAAATATCCTGAAATGACTGACTTCAGGCATCTTCCCTGTGAAGACTTTCTCTGGAGTAATCTTGTCCAATGCCCGATGAGGAGTTCTATTTTGAACATTGACTGTCGTGTTGCATGCTTCTGCCCACAGGAATTTTAGCATATCCTGATCATACATCATGGCCCTAGCTGCTTCAACGATAGTCCTTTTCTTTCTTCTGGTACTCCATTCTGCTTCGGATTGTAAAGAGCTGTCCAGTCTCTTCTGATGCATTCCTTAGCACAAAAATCAATGAAGTCCTTATCGACATACTCCCCACCATTATCTGAGCGCAAAACTTTTATTTTCTTCCCAATCAGAGTCTCCACCAGAGCCTTGAACTCTTTGAATCGACAGAAAACCTCGTCCTTGGTTTTCAGAAAATAAATCCAAGTTTTCCTTGAGTGGTCATCAATGAAGTAAGGAGATACTCAGCACCACTAAGAGCTTTAGAGGACATAGGTCTTTGAATCGATAGAAAACCTCGTCCTTGGTTTTCAGAAAATAAATCCAAGTTTTCCTTGAGTGATCATCAATGAAGTACTCAGCACCACTAAGAGCTTTAGAGGACATAGGTCCGTAGATATCTGAGTGTATCAATTCTAGTACACTCTTGGCCCTGTTTTTACTTCTAAGAAACGCTGCTTTAGCATACTTTCCTAGAGCACATTGTCTGCATACATCATCTCGTTCCGTACTAAGATCTAGAACTCCTGTTACAGTGCTCCTAAGAATTCTCAAAGCCCCATGGTGCAAATGTCCCATTCTTCTGTGCCATAGTTCGTTCAAATCCTTGTCTCCATGATTGCCTATTAGTGCCATTGGTGATTCTAGTTGTAGTCTGTACAACCTGTTTCTTTTGATCCTGATCTGCACTTCCTTTTTCCAGCTTGGGTGTTTGACGTATACTTTCTCTTTGATGAAGAAAATGTCATAGCCTTTGCCTTGACGTTGCGACACTGAAAGTAAGTTCATCCCCAATCCTGATACATGCAGCACATTGGTAGCATGGAGCCGCTCTCCCATTTCTGTTTGAAAAACTATGGTACCCCTCCCTACTGGAATACATTTTGCCTTGTTCCCCATGGTGATATGAAAGTTCATCCTTTCCTCTTGATAATTTGAGAAACATTCTCGGATTCTCGTCATATGCCAAGAGGCTCCACCATCTATATACCATACCTCTGATGATGCAGAGCTAGTCAAACAAACCACTTCTTCTTCCAGCCTGGAAGCCAACATAGAGAAATCGAAACTACTCTCTCTTGTGCAATTTTCTGAAAATCTGTGCGAGTCTCCTAATGTAGATGCCTTTGTATCATGGTCCCGACCCTTAATTAATTTTCCCTTCCTGTCTCTGATTACTTCCTCTGATACCATGTGAAAATTCTATCACTGCAACCACTGATTTATTTTACCTACTTATTTCTCAATAAGTCATTTATGAAAACCCTTCAGTAAACATTAAAATAAAGTCTGTTGTAGATATCACACCATAATACAGAAACAAACACATGCAAAAGAATCAACGTAGATATTTTTGGACAATTGTCCCGGAAAAACCCAATTTGGGAAAACTGGTGCAGAAGAGGAGGATTTTATTATGCAACAATTCTTCAATACAATCGGGTGCCAAACTGGCTTACCCGACATAGAAAAAATTCTACAGCACTTCTCCGAGTCTCAGCGTCAAGCTTGCTGGCCTCTGCGCAGCGCCCAGACCCTCTGCGTTAGCTCCTGCTGCTCTGCGTCAGCACTGGGCCTCGCTGGGTCACCCACGCAGGACCTCCAGTGACTCCACAGTCTACTGCCTTTGTGTCTGCCTGAGAGCCTCTGCGTCTGCCTCTCCAACCTCCGCGCTGGTCTTCTGGTGCTGTTCCTGACTCTCTATTCCATATCTGTTGCCTCTTGCTACTCTCCAAACCATTAGTTCGAATTTCTCAGCTAACCCCGCTCTAGAAATCAAACTGACTGGTCTCCGTCCGTGTGTTCTGCAACTGACCCTCAAGCCTCTTCTTATACTTTTCTTGTTGGTCCTTCAACGATCGAGATTAAATTTCTAATCAACGGCTAAGATTAAATTTCGCTTGATCCATGACTTTTGGAACCTTCTAACTCAGTTTTATATTAATACCCATTAATATTTTATTTTTCCTAAGTTTAGATTTAAAAACTCCATTAAAAATATTAATTATTTTAGTATCTCCCAAGCTGGTTAGAATCTGCCCAAACCATTTCTGGGTCATGGAGATCTCATGTGTTTTAGCCTCTCCACCAATTTTCATGGCTAAAACACATTCGATGCTACCCCAAATCAACACTCCCTCTTAGTGAGGACTATGCTCGAGTAATACTCCATACTGAGCATCACTCTGACTATGCAGCACCTGTACCTGTGATGATGCTAGGCCTCCCCACCCATCATCCTCTGCACTGTTGCATCCTGTACTGCTGCCCATGGCTCTGCTTCTGCCACTGTTGCATCCTGTACTGCTGCCCATGGCTCTGCCTCTGCCACTGTTGCATCCGTACGACAACTCCCTCTGCATTCGTGTTGCTGCTAGTCCTTTCTCCCAACACTACATCTGCACTGGAACTCCCTCTGCGTCTGTGCTGTTGTTGGTCCTACTTCCCAACATTGCATCTGCACTAAAACCTCTTCTCATCACGCTACATTGTGCTACTGCTAGTTTCTAATGCACTGCAACATCACCCCCATTTCTGCTACTGAAATGGATTCTTTATCATCCCCCTTTTTTCCTTGAAATAATCAAACTTTGTTCTTCCAAGGGCCTTGGTGAGGATGTCTGCCACTTGTTCTCCTGTAGGAGTGCAGCTCAACTGTACAGCTCCTCCTCCTCTGTGATTCTCCCTGATCCGAGGAAGAATTCTTTACTTTCGTTGGTTAAAGAGGTTTGACCAATGACTCCTCTTTTGACTGCTCCTCGGAAGGCATTTCTCGAGATTTTCTGAAATCCCTGTCCTCCATCAACTTCCCATCTCGTCGAACTACTACCTTCCTGCTCCCTGGAAGATAGATTCTGTATGCCTTGGCATTCTTGGTATATTCCACTAGATACCCTTTCTCTACAGTTTGATCCAACTTATTCATCTTTTCCTTGGGTATGTGGCAATATACTAAGCTCCCAAATATCAAGAAATGACTGACTTCAGGCGTCTTCCCTGTGAAGACTTTCTCTGGATTAATCTTGCCCAATGCCTAATGAGGAGTTCTATTCTGAACATAGACTGCCGTGTTGCATGCTTTTGCCGACAGGAATTTTGGCATATCCTAATCATTCATCATGGCCGTAATTGCTTCCACGATAGTCCTGTTCTTCCTTTCTGCTACTCCATTCTGCTCCGGATTGTAAGGAGTTGTCTGCTCTCTTTTGTTGCCCTCTTTAGCGCAAAAATCGGTGAAGTCCTTAGCGACATACTCCCCACCATTATTTGAGCGCAAAACTTTTATTTTCTTCCCAGTCAGATTCTCCACCAAAGCCTTGAACTCTTTGAATCGACAGAAAACCTCGTCCTTGGTTTTCAGAAAATAAATCCAAGTTTTCCTCGAGTGGTCATCAATGAAGATAAGGAAGTACTCGACACCACTAAGAGCTTTAGTGGACATAGGTCAACAGATATTTGAGTATATCAATCATTGTACACTCTTGGCCCTGTTTTTACTTCTAGGAAATGCTGCTTTAGCATACTTTCCTAGAGCACTTCCTTTGCATACATCATCTCGTTTCGTACTAAGATCTAGAACTCCTATTATAGTGTTCCTAAAAATTTTCAGAGCCCCATGGTGCAAATGTCCCATTCTTCTATGCCATAGTTCGTTCAAATCCTTGTCTCCGTGACTACCTATTAGCATTGGTGATTCTAGTTGTACTCTGCACAACCTGTTACTTTTGATCCTGATCTACAGTTTCTTTTTCCAGCTTGGGTGTTTGACGTATACTTTCTCCTTGATGAAGAAAACGTCATAGCTTTTGCCTTGAAGTTGCGACACAGAAAATAAGTTCATCCCCAACATTGGTACATGCAACACATTGGTAGCACGCAACCGCTCTCTCGTTTCTATTTGAAAAGCAATGGTAACCCTCCCTACTAGAGTACATTTTGCCATGTTCCCCATGGTGATTTGAAAGTTCATCCTCTCCTGATAATCCGAGAAACATTCTCGGATTCCTGTCATATGCCAAGAGACTCCACCGTCTATATACCATACCTCTGATGATGCAGAGCTAGTCACACACGCCACTTCTTCTTCCAGCCTGGAAGCCAACATAGAGAAATCGAAACTACTGTCTCTTGTTCATTTTTCTGAAAATCTGTGTGAGTCTCCTGACGTAGATGCCTCTGTATTATGGTCTCGACCCATAATTAATTTTCCCTTCCTATCTCTAATTACTTCCTTTGATACCATGTGAAAATTCTATCATTGCAACAACTGATTTATTTTACCTACTTATTTCTGAATAAGTTATTTATGAAAACCCTTTAGTAAACATTAAAATAAATTTTGTTGCAGATATCACACCATAATACAGAAACAAACACATGCACAATAATCAACACATCAACACAGATATTTTTGGACAATTGTCCCCAGAAAAACCCAATGTAGGAAAACCGGTGCAGCAGAAGAGGATTTTATTATTCAGCAATTCTTCAGTACAAGTGGGTGCCCAATTGGCTTACCCAATAGAGAAAAAATTCTCCAGCACTTCTCCCAGTTTCAGTGTCAGGCTTGCTGGCCTCTGCGCAGCTCCCAGACCCTCTGCGTCAACTCCTGCTGCTCTGCCTCAGCACTGGGCCTCTTTGCGTCACCCACGCAGGCCCTCCAGTTACTGCGTCATTCGCTGCCTCTGCGTCTGCCTAAGAGGCTCTACGTCTGCCTCTCCAACTTTTGCACTAGTCTTCTGGTGTTGTTCCCGACTCTTTGTTCCATACCCGCTGCCTGTTGCTGCTCTCCAGACCACTAGTTCGAATTTCTCAGCTAACCTTGCTCCAGAAATCGAACTCATTGGTCTCCCTCAGTGTGTTTTCAAACTAACCCTCAAGCCTCTTCTTATACTTTTCCCGTTGGTCCTTCAACGACCGAGATTAAATGTCTAACCAACGGCTAAGATTAGATTTGGCTTGATCCATGACTTTTGGAACCTTCTAACCTAGTTTTATATTAATACCCATTAATATTTTATTTTTCCTAAGTTTAGACTTAGGAACTCTATTAAAAATATTAATTATTTTAATATCTCCCAAACTGGTTAGAATCTGCCCAAACCATTTCTGGGTCTTGGAGATCTCATGTGCTTTAGCTTCTCGACCAATCTTCATGGTTAGAGCACATCCGATGCTACCCCAAATCAACAGTTGATGCAATTGAGAAGTATGAGGAGGCCCAGGCGAAGGTGAAATGCATGATCCTAGACGGGGTCAAGGATCATGTCATACCACATATTGCTGAGAAGAAGACAACAAAGGAGATGTGGGCACCCTGACCACCTTATACTAGGGCTCTTCCCTGCAGTGGAGTATGTTATTGGAGAATCAATTGAGGTCATATCAGATGCAAAAAGGAGAGGAGATAGATCCCTTCCTTCTCAGGTTGTAGGGGATTTGCGACCAACTTACTTCCGTGGGGTCTACTCTAGATCCAGAGTTCTTAATCAAGACTGCCCTTAATGCAGTATCCGAGGAGTGGGAGACGTTTGTCCAAAGCATTTTGGGCAAAGAAACTCTCCCCAGTTGGGAGGAGATATGGGCAGCGCTTCAACAGGAAGAGCTCAGGAGATTGACCAAGGCGGGGAGTAGCGGTAAGGGAGTTCAAATCAAGGAGGAGGAGGAGGAGGATGTAGCTCTCGCATCAGTGGGACAACAGGGGCTACAAAAGAGGAAGAAGAAAGACATCTACAAGGTCAAGTGCTTCAATTGTGGGGAGCCTTGTAGTGCCCCAGGAAGAAAGGCAAGGGAGAAGCTTTCGACTCAAAGGTTGCTCTAGCAAAGGCGGAGAAGGATGTCGAGACTGATGATGATTGTGCCATGAGTGCTCATGCGCCTCTAGAGAAGAGGTGGGGAGTCTTGGAGCTATAGTTGAGAGGATTACAAAAGAGGGGTAGCATCCTTGAGGTGCCCAAACTCTTGGATCACATCCGACTACGGGAGCCCTTAAGGACAGTAGCATGTTGATTTGTCGTAGCATCGGATGTGCTCTAGCCATGAAAATTGGTGGAGAGGCTAAGGCACATAGGATCTCCAAGATCTAGAAATGGTTTGGGGAAATTCCACCCGGTTGGAGAGATATTAAAATAATTAATATTTTTAATGGGGTTCCTAAGTCTAAACTTAGGATAATTAAAATATTAATGGCTACTAATATAAAACTGGGTGAGAGTGTTGTAAATGACATGGATCAAGCCCAATCTAATCTTAGTTGTTGATTGGGGACTTAATCTTGGCCGTTGGAGACTCAACAGGAAAAGTATAAGAGTAGGCTTGAGGGTCAATTGGAGACACACCAAAATTGATTAGTCAGTTCGATTTTTTGGAGCGGGGTTTGCTGAGAGAATCGAACAAGTGATCTGTTGCAGTGGGGTAGTTCGGCACGAGGCCAAGAATACATAGTAGAGAGGCAAAGATAGTGCTAGAGAGACAACACAGAGCCTGGAGAGGCTAACGTAGAGGCAGTTGGGAGCTACGCAAAGGCTGAAGTGGCCAACGTGGGTGATGCAGAGGGTCAGAGAGTTGGCGCAGAGGCTAGCAGAGGTGACGCAAGGCCAAGAGGCAGTGCCAAAAGAATTTTCGTGGGGTAGACGAGTGCTGGTGAACCGGGGAGGGTGACGCAGTCCCTGGAGAGTGACGCAAAGTAGCAGAGAAGCTTGGAGCACCTTTTGCTGTCCTGCTAAGGAGCTACCATTGTTGCTGTGGGATCGTTCATTCAGTGTTTGATCAGCTAGAATATCTGTCTCCGAGGAGAGGTACTACTGCCAAGGACATTTTGTGTTGGGTGAGCCATTTTTGGCACCCTAGATGTATTCAGAAACTGCATAATAATGAAACCCTCATATCTGTTGCACTGGTTTTCCCGCATTGGGTTTTTTTGGGGACGATTGTCCAAAAATAACGGTGTTCCTTGTGTGTTTGTCTCAGTTATTTCAGTTGTTGATCTGTATACGAGTGAAGGCTGCATTTGTGTTTATTTCAGTATTTATATTTATAAATAACTTGTTAATGGAATGAATAAGTATGATAAATTAAACCAGATAATGCAGTAGGGATTTCTAATGTGTCAGACTTAGAAATTTCAACATGGTATCAGAGCATTGCAAATCACAGGAGAACTGGAGGCATCAGTAGTAGTTTGAATAATTTGAAGAGTAGCAGCTGTCCCGAGAGACAACACTGTTCCAGAGCAGAAGCAGTAGAGAAGAAGTGACGCAGAGGGCCTACGTCGTCATTTCGATCTAGGAGGAGGGTAAGCTCAGAAGCAGAGAGAGGCAGATCAAACCTACGCAGTGTCCAAACATCTTTCTTAGCCAGGAAGGATCGACGTTGTGGCTAGGAGGTGCATATTCAGACGTTGTGGGGATTACGCAGAGCCTGAAAGGCTTAGTTTCTTCAGTTGCTGGGGCTTGGGGAGCTGTGGGCAGATTGTGATTGAGAAGCTGGTGGGGTGTTGTTTTTGTCGGTGCAAAACAATACCTAAGGGGATAGGACCAAGGTAGAGGGAGTCACTACCTTGACGGATTTCTAGCCAACAAATCCAGATTCGAGTTGCAGTTGCAAGGAGGATTGAAGAGGAGCAGTTCGACATTTGGCGGGAGGATTTCCAACAGAGAAATTAGGACTTAGAGGGAGGTTTCTAGGAGGGAAGTCGAAACTCAGAGGAAGTCTAGAAAAGGAGTGGAAATGGCAATGAACGGACTAAGGGATCAGGACAGGTTGGACGGGGCTTCCAACTTTGTCATCTGGAAGGCCAGGATCCTGGCAGTTCTGGATCGACATCGCATCAAGGACTTTGCCATGAGAACTGTGGCTATCCCAGTTGACCCAGCTGAGAATGAGAAGTATGAAGATACAATGGCAAGGGCAAAGTGCATGACCCTAGACAGGGTCAAAGATCATGTCATACCACATATTGTTGAAAAGAACACAGCGAAGGAGATGTGGGATACTTTGACGACCTTGTATCAGGGCACTTTCGTGCAGCGGAAGATGCTATTAGAGAATCATTTGTGGTCATATCAGATGCAGAAGGGAGAGAAAATAAATCCGTCCCTCCTCAGATTGCAGGAGATTCGTGACCAACTTACTTCCATAGGGTCTACACCGGATCTAGAGTTCATGGTGAGGACCGGCCTAAATACAGTCTCTGAGGAGTGGAAGACACTTATCCAAAGTATTTTGGACAGAGCTACTCTTCCAGGATGGGAAGAGATGTGGGCAGCTCTTCGCCAAGAAGTGATCAAAAAGTTGACCAAGGCGGGGAGTAGTGGCAAGGGAAGTCGAGTCAAGAAAGAGGAGGAGGATGCGACTCTAACATCTGCGAGACAACAAGGGAAGGGGAAGAAGAAGGACATCTCCAGGGTGAAATTCTTCCATTATGGGGAGTTGGGATATAATGCATCCCAACGTCTAAGGAAGAAAAACAAGGGAGAGAGAGGCTTATGACTCTAAGGCAGCTCTAGCTAAGGCGAAGAAAGAGGGCGAGACTGATGACGACTGTGCCATGAGCGCTCATGCACCTCTAGAGAAAAGGTGGGGAGACATTGAGTTGTAGTCAGGAGGACTACAAACTAAGGGCAGGATCCTTGAGGTTCCCAAACTCTTGGATCATATCCGGCTACGGGAGCCCTTAACGCTAGTAGCAGAATGACAAATGTTGAGTGGAGCAACAAGGTAGTGCTTTGGTGCAGAAATCTGAGGCAACGCATTGGAGGGTGCAGTAGTGCGAAAGACAGAGTTGTATGCAGCAACGCAGTGGTAGTAGAGGGAGCACAGGGTAGTAGCAAAGGTAGCTTCAGTTTCACGTGGCTTCCACACTGATTGGGATGTCAGTATTTGGGAGAAGTCAGTTACCTACTTCTCGGTAATTGAGTTGCAGTACAACAGTGGCAATGCTACGGGCAGCATGGGCATCATATTGAGAGGGAGTTGCAGTACAGATGTAGCAGTGGCAGTGGCAGTGTCATGGGAAGCAGTGCAGAGGATGTGAGGCAACAGGCCAAGCATCAGCACAAGTACCGGTGCAGAGGATTAGTGTGATATTTCAATGGTGAATCATTACTATAACACATTCCTTGCTAAAATGGAGTGTTGATTTGTGGTAGCATCGGATGTGCTCTAGCCATGAAAATTGGTGGAGAGGCTAAGGCACATAAAATCTCCAAGACCCAGAAGTGGTTTGGAGAAATTCCACCCGGTTGGATAGAATTAAAATAATTAATATATTTAATGGGGTTCCCAAGTCTAAACTTAGGAAAATTAAAATATTAATGGATATTAATATAAAACTGGGTGAGAATGTTCTAAATGACATGGATCAAGCCAAATCTAATTTTAGCTGTTGATTAGGGACTTAATCTCGGCCGTTGAAGACTCAACAGGAAAGGTATAAGAGGAGGCTTGAGGGTCAGTTGGAGACACACCAAAATTGATCAATCAGTTCGATTTTCTAGAGCGGGGTTTGCTGAGAGAATCGAACAAGTGATCTGTTGCAGCGAGGGGAAATTCGGCACGAGATCGAGAATACATAGCAGAGAGGTAGAGATAGTGCCAAAGAGACAGCGCAGAGCCTGGAGAGGCTGACGTTGAGGCAACTGGGAGCTACGCAGAGGCTGCAGAGGCTAGCGTGGGTGACGCAGAGGGTCTGAGAGTTGATGCAAAGGCTTCAGTAGTTGCACAGAGGCTAGCAGAACTGACATAGGGCCAAGAGGCAGTGCCGGAAGAATTTTCGTGGGGCAGACTGAGTGCTGGTGAGCCAGAAAGGGTGACGTAGAGTAGCAAAGAAGCTTGGAGCAACTTTCGTTGTCCAGATAAGGAGCTGCCATTATTGTTGTGTGATCGTTCATTCGGTGTTTGATCAGCCGAAATCTCTGCCTTCGAGGAGAGGTACTACTGTCGAGGACATTCTCTGTTGGGTGAGCCATTTCTAGCACACTAAATGTATTCAAAAATTGCATAATAAGAACACGCTCGTATCTGTTGCACCGGTTTTCCCGTTTTGGGTTTTTCCAGGGACGATTGTCCAAAAATAACGGTGTCCCTTGTGTGTTTGTCTCAATTATTTCAGTTGTTGATCTGTATATGAGTTAAGGTTGCATTTGTGTTTATTTCAGTATTTATATTTATAAATAACTTGTTAATGGAATGAACAAGTAAGAGAAATTAAACCAGATA
Organism: Pinus tabuliformis; assembly: GCA_031772625.1. NCBI lineage: Eukaryota > Viridiplantae > Streptophyta > Pinopsida > Pinales > Pinaceae > Pinus > Pinus tabuliformis. The sequence goes on from CM062817.1 coordinate 291,448,563, forward strand.
ATGCAATAGGGATTTCTAACGTGTCAGACTTAGAAATTTCAACATAGCATGATGACAGGTGTTGGGTGGAGCATGGTGTGATGGAACATCAAGGCAGTGCTAGAGTGCAGAAATTTGAGGCAGCGCAATGGAGGTTGTAGTAGTGCGAAGGCACAAAGGTGTTTGCAGCAGTGCAGTGGCAGCAGAGGGAGCACAGGATAGTAACAGAGGTAGCTTCAACATCACGAGGCTTCCAGACTGACCAGGATGTCAGTGTTTGGGTTAAGTCAGTTACCTACTTCTCAGTAACTAAGTTGCAGTGCAACAGTTAGAAGTGGCAGTGCTATGAGCAACATGGGCAACATTTTGGGAGGGAGTTGCAGTACAGATGTTGCAGTGGTAGTGGCAGTGTCATGGGTAGTAGTATAGAAAGAAACAGTGCAATGGATGTGGGGTAGCAAGCCAAGCATCAGCACAGTGGATTGATGTGTTGGATCAGTGTGATGCTTCTATGGTGAAGCATTGCTAGAGCACATTCCTCGATAAGAGGGTGTTGATTTTGGGTAGCATCGGATGTCCTCTAGCTATGAAATTTGGTGGAGATACTAAGGCACATAAGATCTCCAATACCCAGAAATCATTTGGAGAAGTTCCACCTGGATGAAGAGATATTAAAATAATTAATATTTTTAATGAGTTCCTAAGTCTAAACTTAGGAAAATAAAAATATTAATGTGTATTAATAAAATATGAGTGAGACAGTTCTAAGAGACAAAGATCAAACCAATTCTAATCTTAGCCGTTGATTAGGGACTTAATCTTGGCCATTGATTCGTCGACAGGAAAAGTATAAGCGGAGGCTTGAAGGTTAGTTGGAGACACACCAAGTGATCAAATAATTTGATTTTCTGGGGCGAGGTTTGCTGAGGAAATCGAGTTAGTGATCAGAGTTGCAATGAAGTGCAGTTTAGCAAGTGATTTTCATCCAAAGCTGAAGAATACATAGCAGAGAAGCAGCATAGTGCAGGGAGAGAGCGCAGGCCCTCGAAGGGCTAACGCAGAGGTCGTAACGCTGACGTAGAGGACACAAAGGGCTAACGCATTGAGACGCAGAAGCCGCAGAGGCTGACTCTGGGTCTCAAAGGCAGTGCTAGGGAGATTCTGTGGGGCAGACTCAGAGTAGATCAGTAGATTTTGAGCCAGGATAGGCTGACGCTGCTCCTGGAGGAGTGACGCAGTTCCAGACCAGTGCTTGGAGCAGCTTTCGCTATCCAGCATAAGGAACAGTCGGAGTCATTGTGGGGTTTGATCATTCGTTTGCTAATTTACCGAAATATCTGTCTCCGAATAGTGGTACTACTGCCAAGGATATTTTCTGTTGGGTGGGCCATTTCTAGCACCCTAGTTGTATTCACGAAATTTGCTTAATAATACTAACCCTCTCTATGCTGCACCAGTTTTCCCAAATTGGGTTTTTCCGGGCACGATTGTCCGAAAGTAACAGTACCCCTTATGTTATTGTCTCAGTTTATTTCAGTGCATGATCTATATATTTGTGAAGGCTACAATAGTGTTTACTTCAATGTTGATGCAATTAAATAACTTGTTAATGTAAAGAACAAGTAGGAGATTGTAAACCAGTAATTGCAGTAGGGGTTTCTGATGTGTTAGATTCGGGAATTTTCACACACATAGGGTTTGGCCTCTCGCTCCCCTTGCCCACACTACCTTGGGTTGGGCTTGGAAAAATGCCTCGGACGTTTATGCAGCTAAAAAGAAAAGAAAAAGCATAATTTGGTCACTCTCAACAAGAAATGTACCACAAAATGCAAAAAGATGGTTGGGACACACAAATTTAGCGTGTGGGCAAAAGCCAAGCATAAGCTCTACCCCTTATATATGGCCATCACCCTGGTTCATATGGGCTCGAGATGAGCCCTCTCCACATCAAGGAACCCATGACTGTCCCAACACCTGGTGGGCAATGAAATGCCCCACCTTAAAAGGGGGTACCTACTACTATATACCACACATCATGTTGTCATCCCCTGGAGACCCAAGTTGTTACGAAGAAAAATCAATAAATGAAAAAAGGCATATGAAGAAGGGTGGAAAAGCAAAGGCCGGGGTAACTTATGTACCACGATTGCTCCCACCTATGCTCATATACCCAAGTGTGGGCTTCCCTCATTATAGCTACCTCTTTGTCCCATAACATGTGGCCTGGATGCTTCCCTTGACCCCACTTCGTTCCATTATTATATCACTTGACACCTTCCATTTGATGGATGTACCATGGACATGCCACCCCCTTTAAAGGTCGAAATCACCTAATAGGGTGGTTGGTTAACCCCCTTATTGAACTTGGAGACACTTGTAGATGCCAAAGCCCACTATGGAAGGGCATGCCACCATGAAGTGCCTCATTGATTCCATAATTTGTAAACTCCTTTACTTGATTATTCTAATGATTTGTTGTATTGGAGGGCAAGGGGATGCATTGGACCTTATGTAGGATTGTAGTTGGGTTTCCATTTGGGGGCTTGGTCTCCCTATACAGGGCCCTAGCCCTCCAGAGGGCCACATGGACACTGATAAGTTGAGCATTGAGAGCCATGGGCCTCCACCATAGTAAAGCTTAATTCATGGATCCCCAACATCAATCATTGATTGCTTGTGTTCCACCTTTTGGATGAGGATGATGCACTTGGTTCACTAAGCCCAACTGACTCCACACTTGTACCATACACTTGGCAGATGTTCCAAGGTCCAAAGGATGTTTCCCACTGCAGAGGATGGGCTTATGTCGTTATCTTAGCTTTTACAGATGGTCTACAGGCATTTTCGATCTACATGGAGACCCATGAGGATGTCCTTGTGCCCCCACACCCACTTGGGAGCACCACAGTTTCTTGCTTGTAAAACAAGGGGCCAACCCCTTATCCACTATGTTTGGAGTCCATTTTCACATCATGGCATCCCTTGGACTTCATTAGGCCTCCTCAAAGGCCCAACGGCTCACTACATTAATCATTCTACCCTCTTGAGAGGCTTATTTTTCACTTTCCATAGGCTCATACTTCCCAACATCAAAATCATCCTTTCCATGATGTGGACCCAACGAGGTCTCATCTTCCTACTCATCACTTAGATCCTCAAGGTTATCTCCATCCTCTTCATCTTGACTGATGAGACCTTCCCTTCAGAGGGATGCCCCTAGGCTCTCATAAGCAACTTCATTAGATTGGAATTTCGGTCCCTTGTACTTCAAGAATTTGTTGATCAACTCCATAACCACCCCTTTCCAATGTGACAATCACATTGAGCAACCCATTTATCACACTCTTTCCTTCCCTCATCCTCCTTTCCCCTCCTAGCATGTCCTTTTGGCATCCACGAAGCATAATACTATGAACAATGATTGTGATAGGGAGTTCTTGAGAGTGATCATTCATTCCACCATTGTGTACTTAGAGGGACAACCCCACACTTCTAGATTGACTTATTTTCCTTATCCTAGTGCTTCCTCTTATCTCGCATAGGGATCATATTTTTCCACCTCCCACTCGCTTCATCCTCCAAGTGATTGTGTTTGCATTCGCTTTGGGATTTTGTACATGATTAATCATATAAGCCGACGTATTTATATTGATTTGATGATATGTTGGTTGCACTGGCTTTATGATTACACTTAGTGTTAGCTTTATACCATATGCATGTTAGGGTAGGATGCATTGCATACCGATTTCCTCATTATAAATAATATCATATGATGTTTTCACCGTAGATTAGTTGCATTTAGATTAAAAATTGCATTTAGAATAAACTTTATTTTTTTATTATTTTATGGCTTAATACTAAGCATGGGTGATCATAAGACACCACAGAAAATGTGCTTCCCTGTGTGCTTGGTCTTTAATATGTGTAGGTAACAGGTCCGCGGTACCAAGAGATTGTTGGTGTTCTCATGACCTCCCGTTCAAGTAGCTTTGTGCACCTTTTCAAGAGTTCATATCCCAGTTGGAGCCAGATGTTACCCACAACTTGTGCGTAGTATGCATAGGAGAATTTTTTTTCTCCTAGATGATTTTTAGCGGACAGTTAGTAAGCCACCAGATAGCTTGATGTACCATTTTCTCCGCCACTTGAGCCAGCGATGTGGTCCCTCACCTATCTGTTATGAATATATGTTTGAAGGTGGGTCTCCCAACCCCAAAGTATGACTTTTCATTAGTTTAGTTGAGTAATTTTGTTTATTTTTCATGGACACTTTTTGGCATGGATTGGTGGGGGGATTCGGCGGAAAGAGTGGGCTAGGTCTATGCTTATGTCTCCTTTGCTCGATTTGGTGTTTAGCCTTGTATCTTAGTCCCGAGGGATCTTCTTTACTGACCACTAGCTTTAGGGTTAGCACTACATGAGAAATCTCGATTCTCGTTGCGTGGTCCCGCTTCCCGACACCATATACATCACCCCTCTCTGCTCATTTTAACCGCAATCATCATTTTTCTCGTCTAGGTCCACATGGGTCCACTAGGTCCACATAGGGTTAGCCTCCCTCTCCTCTTGCCCACACCTTGGGTCGGGCCTAGAACGATGCCCCAGAGGTTGATGCAGCTAAAAGAAAAAACATAATTTGGCCACTCTCAACAGGAAATGTACCACAAAATGCAAAAAAATATGGTCGACACATACAAAATTAGTATATGGGAAGAAACAAGCATAATCTCTACCCCTTATATATGGCTATCACCCTAGTTCCTATGGGCCCTAGATGAGCCCCCTCCACATTGAGGAACCCATTATTTAAAAAGAAATTACAAAATTATTTAAAAAATTTACAAATATACAATGTTTTTTAAAAAGAAAAATTGAGAAATAAATTGTTTATGGACTTTTCTTTGATAAATGGCTAATAATACTTTGGAAAATAAATGTAAGCTACAGCTTTAGCGAAGTTAGATAAACTATAAAATATTTGAAGTCCAAACAAGGTTAGTTCATGCCCATAGTTTGTGATCTTGGAGCCCAAGGACTAGGGAACTTACAAACACTACATATTTTTCACAAGAAAACTTGTTAGACATATGGTGAAACAGATCATCTAAGATAAACCCAAAATCTACCAATAAAATTATCTTATCCCCATCTAATGAAAAACAAACGTTTAAACATATTAAACACAATAGAAAAAAGTTTGTACTTAGCACATACAACAAAACAATGAATAATGAACACCATGAATTGCACCCTAAAATTTTTATTATGATTCAAAGGATGTTCCCAACGGGACAGTAGCGTTACATCAATTTTTGTGCAGAAATTTCTTCGCTAAAAATCACATTTGATGATTTGAGACTCAAATGACTCTTTAATTTATAGATAAATTCCATGTGGAAAAATAACGACTAGTGGGCTTGATTTTTGTCATATTAATCTCAGTCGTTGATAAATCTTTGATGATCTTTTAATCTCCACTGTTGAAATAATTATTTTTGAGGAATTTTCGAATTTCTCACTAAACCCATTTTTTATTAGCTCAAATTTAATTATTTTGAATTAATTTTCTCAAAAAATTGACTTGGATTTACCCACCAAGGTTCAAAGATTCAATTTTTCTTGAAATTTCCAATATTTCCTTGGTGAGTGACTTCCAAAAATTAGTTCTTTTGAGACCCACGAATTTTACCAGTTGGAGAATTTAATTTCTCTAGACATTTAATTTTGACTCTAATTAATTAAATTTTTTGCTTGGGATTTTAATTTATTTTTGTCAGAAAATTTAATTAATTGACACTTGAGGGGATTAATAATTTTTTCCACCCTCTAATATTTTTTCCATGGTATCTAAATATGGGGGACTGTGCATTAAAATATTTTTACCATAAGATTTTTACAATTGAACCCTTAAAGGGGGAACACCCATTTAGTATAGACCCTCAAATTACACACCAAATTCTGTGACACAATATGATCTAGTAGACCAAGTGATTTGTAATAAAATAATTTAGCCAATTAGCTTAAATTATTCCCAAATCACTTTTACATAAGACTCGACTAGAACACTAGGACTCACTTAAGACTTTGACGAAAAATTCAACCCTAGCTTTAGGGTGAGGTTGGAAGGAAAAACTCTGTCGACCATTCGTATTTAGAAACACAAATGAGTTAGTGAGACAAAAATCTTTCTAGAAAGAAACTCTTGTCAAAATAATAGGCTTACCTAGGTTGTTACATACATATACAGTCTTACTAGCATTATTTACATTATAAATTTTCAGAATGGGTTTACAATCACTCAATCCACTGATGGCTTATGATCCTTTGATTTTTTTTTGGCATATCTGCTTCCTTGGAACTTTGACAAAAAGTGTGCAACAAGTCCAAGGGGTCAAATTTTCTTAAAATATCCATTTTTCCCTTGGTGGAGGACTTCCAAAATTTGACTTCTTTTTTATCCACAATTTTTTTATTATTTTTCACTTTGAGAGAAATTAATTTCTCTATAATTATTTTTTGACTCAAAATTAATTAATTTTTGGCTTAGGATTTTTATTTAATTTAGCCAAAAAAATTAATTAATTGACTCTAGAGGGGATTAATCATTTTTCCACCCTCAAATATTTTAGCCTTGGTTTCTGATTGTGAGAAACCATGCACTAAAATATTTTTTACATCAAATTATTACAAAATCAACCGTTAGAAGGGGAAATACACATTTAGACTAGACCCTCAAGACATTACCCAATTCTGTGACACAATATGATTCGATATGAAGCCAAGTGCATTTATAATAAAATAATTTAGCCATGGTTTCTGACCGCGAGAGAACATGCAATAAAATTATTAAAGTCAATAAACACTAGGACTCACCTAAGACTTTGTCAACGAATTCCACCCTAGCTTTGGGGTTTAAGCTGTGGAAGAAAAACTCTGTTGATTAGGAGTGTATACAGACACACATAATTCAGGGAGGTTAAATGATCCGTAAACTGCCATGGATATTCCATTGGACAGTTCGTCACAACAGATCTAATAATATTATATTAAAACTCTGAAAATTCTACACTATTACAGTTTGTTAAACTTTAAGATCTGTGGATTTAACGATAATTAGTGCATGCATGCGAATGGAAATTATGCAGAAAAGTAGAGAACGACAAAATAAACACATACACACACACAAGACACAAGATATTCTCTTTGGGAAACCCTTTCGGGACAAAACCCAGCTGGAAGGTGAGGTTGCTTCGCTCTTTTTCTCTATCTGGAAATATGGTTGCGGGTACAAAGAAGTAATGCTTGTGGCCCGTGGGCTGCTACAGTGCACCAGATCCTTTGTATGTGTTCTACCTTCTATCTCTCCTGGCTATCTTTGTTCAACTATGGAACAGAATGCTCTCAAAAGAATGAAATGCCTCTTCCTCTTAGTGGCCTGATTATAACACAGTCTGATAGCCTACTAGTGGTTAATTTTGACTACAACTCTTAAATATTGTTACAAAATAAACTTTTCTAGAGCCTTTTACATCACAAACATGTGGCTAGCCCATTTTCCATGAATAATGGGGGTTGATGCGGCATCCTCCCAAAATATAGGTGTGAAAACAGGAAGGTCAACTTCTGAGTGGCATAACTTTTGCATACGGACTCCAATTGATGCACTTCTTGCGCCGTTGGAAAGGTCTTTCTATGTAAAATAACGTGGAAAGGTGTGGCACTATAGCGATAAAGTTTTACCCCTCAAAAAATGACGTTTGATGCCTCAAAACGCTCCAGGAAGGTTTCAAACCCTGTTTCTCCAAACTGGGTCCTACCATAAAAACGGTTTTGTGAGCTGATTCTTCCACTTTTTCCACTCTAAATGCATTGAGATGGATGACAAACAATATAATGATCCTATTGTCGCACAGAGTGTCTAAGCACAGTGATAACGCTCATGATCGCGGGTTGTCACCTTAATCCCCGATCTCTTCGTTTAAACTATCTCCCTACAGCAAGCTAAGGGGGGTAGAACCTATGGACAAATGGGATGAAGGAGAACCAGCTGGGAATCAACCGGCTTGGGAGACACAGCGAGGTAATCGAATACTTGATCAAGGCTCAACAAGATTTAAAATTTGATTAAATTTTAAATGATTAATACCAGTGCCTTATGGAGTTAATGATCTCGCTAAAATGAAAACCAAGTAATTGATTAGCTGCTGCTGCTTATGAAACAGAGATATAAAAAACTCTTTAACAATTGCTTGAAAATATTTGCAAAGTATCTAGCATGTAATGAGCATTAAATAATCCAAGCAATGACGATAGATTTTCTATAGATAAACAATGTCTTAGCAATTAAATTTCAAGAGATGCAAATGCTTTAATCAACCACGAAATTTAAAAGCTAACCAGTTCAGATCCTAGAATTTAAATGATTATGCTCAATGACCCAAATCTAGGAAACTCACCACTTTCAAATAGTTAATTCTTAGATATAAAAATTTAAGCACATTTAACTATAGTAAAATGATAGATACTGATACCACAACAGTCTTTAACACAAAAAGACACCCAGAAGGGAATTTAAATTTGACAGCTTAATTATCCCCTAGGTGAATTTCTCGATATGTGCTAAGCTTAAATTTTTTTATTTTTATATTTAATTAGGAAAGGAAAGAAAAAGCTAAATGTTAAAAAAGTTAATTTTTTTTTTTAAGTTTTATTAATTTTTTAGACTTTTTAAATTTGGGGTTTTTAGATTTAAAATCAAAATGAAACTAAATAAATCCTAACATAAGGAATATAAACAATAAAAGAAATCTAAACTAAAATTTAAATAAAAGAACTAATGTGAACAAAATAAACAAGACCAATAAATATTTAACCCTAAATCGAAATTCATTTGAAACAAAAAAAAGGATTGCGAATACGCTAACTTATACGTAACAAAAAAAATTCGAATGTGTATTGCTATTGTGTGTAGATGAACGCAGGTTTGGATGGCGCTATCATGCAGCGAGGGAGCACGATAAATGGTCAAGGGAGATAGCAGAGGAAGGAGGGGGCATGTTTGGAATTGAAACCGAGGGTTTGGCTCTTTGTTTGCAGATTGCGTGGAAGCAAGCAAGGGGAAAGGGTTTTCTGGTTGCGGTTTCTAAGTAGAGGGCATGCAAAGGGTGGCCAGTGGATGAGTTCGATGGTAAGGCGTGGAGATACGCGGGAGTCTATGGAAAATAGGGAGCTGCATAGGAGCTCGATGGGTAGTGGCAGATGGATGAAGAGTTATGCAGGGTAGGAGGGATGGCAGCGTGGGATGGTCTACGTGAAGGGAGAAAGGACTGCAAATGTGCGATGCAGGTTTGGCAGCAGTAGAGGAGATGGCAGTGTGGATAACGTGCAAGTTGAGGAGCGTACGGGCAGCGTAGAGAGGAAGAGCAGTTGCGGGAGAAAATTGAGGTTGCGAGAGGATTTTACTGGCAGCAATGAAGCAATCATGCGTGAGGAAGAGGAGGATGGACGCAGGTGCGTGGGAGAGATTGCAGACAGCGAGGAGAAGGGTTTGCAGCTGCGGAGAGAGGAGATCAAGTCGACGGAGAGAGAGACGTGAGGAGCATAGAGCTAGGACGAAGTCGTGGAAGAAAACTACAAGTTGCAGTTTGGATAGATAGTGGAAATTGATTTAAGCTAATGTTTTGCAGGTTAAGGCAGCTCTTAGAGGTGTAGCAGAGATGGAAGGATGATTGCATGGCTAGGCAGTGTAGGAAGCTTGCTGCGTGAGAGAGATGGTTGCTGCGGACAAGCAACAAGCAGATGTGTGGAAATGGAGGATAGCAAGGGTTTTACACAGTTTGCCTCAAAAAAATTCGAAATTTTTCTGCAACAAAAATGACACTTCAGGCAGCAGTAGACAGATGGCCTGGAAAACCCTCAAAATTCTCTAGAAATGTTAAAAAAAAAAAAATTAAATCATTTTGCTTCAGATTTGCCTGATGAAAACCCCACAAAAAATTTTCCAGATCTGAAATAAATACCCCTGCAAGAGCTGATTTTGAGGCCAGATCTTACCCTCCAGGGTCTAGATCTGGCTTCAAACAAGAAATCCCCTTCAGATCTGCAACAAAAAACAAAACACCCAGAAACAAAATATACAATGATGAAATTAAAACCCCAAAAACCCAGTTAAATAATTACAGTAATTACAAGCTAAAAGCTCTAAGTAGCCAGATCTATCATTATGCCACACATATTTTTTAAAATTTTAAGTTTAAAGTGAGGTGCTTTAGAGAAAACCCTTCATGCATCAACAATGGAAGTTCTAATGACAAGCCTGGGATTCAATCAAGCTGGGCCCTTCAGAAAATGCTAATCGGGAGTTGGTTGGTCCAACTGAAAACTTCCCCGAATGCCCGATGATCTCAAAATCAAGAATTTCCTGCACAACTCAATTCAACCATTAACGTAGAGAGAGAAAACGACAATAAAATTCAGATTTGATGGAGACACCTGCCATTATATTCAAAATTTAGACTACCATTCAAACCCCAGTGATCAAACAAGATACCTGTGCTTAAATCACTCTTCATAAAGCTATCATCAATGGCTGAAAGGAAATCTATGCATGAAAATAAAACATCTTACAGCATTTCCATGAAGAGTAACACCAGCAAAATTTAACCCCAAAGTCTTTCTTTATTGCAAATAAAATAAACGATTACAAGAGAGCTTTCACTTAGCACACGACTCCAAGATCGAATGATCTCAACTGACAACTCACCTACTATTTAAAGACAAATCTTCCAACGGCTAGTTCGAGTGATCTTTGTCAAAGTAATCTCGACTGTTGATGAGGATCAAAATTTCTTTTAATCTCATCCGTCGAAATTTTAAATTATTGAGGAAATTTGAAATTATCAATTAAGTGCATTTTAATTAATTCAAAAATTAAATTTTTAAATTTATTTCCTCAAAATTTTGACTTTGACTTTGACTTTGACTTAACCCTAGGGACCAAGGGCATAAAATTTAGCAAAATAATCAATTAACCTTAGTCTCTGGACCTTTTAAAATTTAATTTTTTAAAGGACCCTCGAATTTAGCCTTTGGAAAATTTAAATTTACTTAGGACCTAGGACTTATGAGGGGATAAATTATTTTTCTAACCCTCAAGACATTTTACATCATGATTTTTACATCTCAAGGGGTAAAACCCATTTGATATAGATCCTCATAGACTACCCAGTTTTGCGACACACACATAATCTAGTAGATCAAGTAATTTGTAATAAAATAACCTAACCAAATAGTTGGGATTATTCCCAAATCACTTTTACATAGATTCGATCTAACACACTAGGACTCCCCTAAGATTCTAATGACAAAATCCATTCCAGCTTTGGGGTAAGGCTGAAGGAAAACTCTGCCGATCATGGATCGATGAGACAAAAAACCTTCCGGAATGTAGATCATCACCAGAAAATTAGGCTTACCTAGTCAATTACATACATGACACAGATTTGCTAAGATTATTTACAATTTACACATGCAGACTAGGTTTACAATATAACATGATCAGGCTGATGATGATAGTCGAATGGCACGGACACATTGATCAAGCGCTACCCCTTTTTCGAAAAATGGGGTGTACTGCTATGGGTCGTTGACACGTAGTGGTCAATAGATCCAATTCAGATCATTAAAAAACTTCTTTGGTGTTGATTTTTGAGTAGCTTGGGAGGTACTCCAAGCCTTAGGGTTAAGGATTTGTGGGTGATATTCTTAGGAGAATTTTTTTCTCCAAGATGGTCCTCAGCCGAGAGCCAATAGCCCCTTGCAACCACCAGCTAGCTCGTTGTGCCACTTCTCCGCCACCTGAGCCAACCATGTGGTCCCTCACCCATTTTCCATGATTGTATGTTTGAAGGTGGGCCTCCCGAACCTAAAGGTATGCCTTTTCATTTGGTAATTAAGTATTGTAGTGTGCTTATCATGGACACTTCTGGGCGTGGATTAATGGGGGGATTCAGTAGAAAGAATGGGCTAGGTTTGTGCTCTTGTTCCCCTAGATCCCTTTGGATGTTAACTTTGGATTCTAGTCCCGTGGGATCTCTTTTACTGACCCTTCGGCTTTAAGGATGGTATTACATGGGAACATTGTTGTAGGAACCGTCCCCCCCCAAGGATCTAGAGGCAAATCTGTGTCTTGTATGGATTTGCCACTGATCCTTTGGCAAAACCGTGGATCGCAAATTCGGATCTGCAGTTCTGCCTTTTTTTGGCTTTTCCTAGAAAATTGGATCCGTGGGGGTCCAATCCGTGGTCCCTATTGGCCAATCCATGGATCCGGAAAGGATCGGGTGTGGATCTGTGGAGTTTTTGGCATGTATCCACTGCGGATCCAAAAGAAGGTGGACAGTTAACAAGGTTTCGCAGGGACTTTTTTGGTTTTTTTGGAAATTTCGAACTGTTATGTGAGGAACTACACTTTCTGAATACTCCCAAGGTGCCCCTTGATGCTCTCTAATGGTAATGTCAAATTCTTAAAATAAAAGTGACATTCTCCTTTATCTTTCATTTCCATCACTTTACTTAAATTTTTAACATTACCATGAAATGACTCAGGATGTTTGAGAGTGGTTCCAACCTCATTAGACTTCATATGGAGAAAATAGAATTTCATATCCCATTCAAGATTCAGCAGACTTAACAGTTTTTAGGATCAATGGGACTGTGGCATTTCATTGGATTATATCATGTATGAGGGCATGTGATTGGCATTTAACCAAGAGCACCAAGCCCTATATGTACCCTAGTGTTGGTGTTATTGATTGTTGAACTCTTTTGTCATGGCCTTAGCAATTACTTACCCTTCACTAAAGTCAAAATCATTGATCAGGCATTTTAAGCTTTCTCTACCATATTATAAGGCTTGGATTAAGCTGTTTAATCAAAATTAGGCAATGTTGACTAATATCCTTATAGAATTGAAGTAGAGGCAAAAGCTAGACAAGAGAAGAGGAATCTAGATTCTAGATGGCGATGCTGGAATAATTAATCATTGATGTACAATGGATGCCATATCTATCTTGATTTATGTAAAAATATGCATGTTTTCATGCCTTCTACAACTAATTTGGTATTTTGGATGGCTTTTTTAATATAAATGCAAAAAAAATATATACATATATAGTAAACGCTTCCGAAAAAAACGTCGTCGTTTCGTCCCTACTTCATGCAATGTTGCATGGGAAAGCCCGATTTTGGTTGTGTAGTCCCACTCTCTCATCCATATATATAGATATATATAGATATATATATATATATATATATATATTACTCCCCTTCCACTCCTTATAACCCCATTCATCATTTCTCCCACTTGGGTCCACATTCCTTCACTGGGTCCACATAGGGTTAGCTTTCCCCTTCCCTTTGTCCACACCTTGGGTTAGGCCTAGAATGATGCCCTGAAGGTTGATGTAGCGAAAAAGAAAAGTAAAAGCATAATTGTCCACATTCAACAGGAAAATGTACCACAAAATGCAAAAGATGGTTAGGACAAACACCTTTAGCATGTGAGAAAAAGCCAATACATGAGCTCTACCCTATCATCATGGTCATCACCCTGGTTCCTACAAGTCCTAAATGAGCCTCCTTTATCATTCATGAACCCATGATTGTCCCAACCCCTTGTGGGCAATGAACCGCTCTACCCTAAAGGGGGTATCTACTATATCTCACACATCATGATCTTACCCCTTGAGACCCGAGCAGTGAATTAAAGATAAATCATAAAAGGCAAAGGCATATAAAGAAGGATGGAAAAAACAAGGTCGAGGCACCTCATGTACCATGATTGCTCCCTCCTATACATAATATACTCGAGTGTGGGCTTCCCTTGTACCCCAGCATGTGGCCTAGAGCTACCCCTTTCATTCCCTACTCCATTCATCTCTTTATCACATACCACGACCTCTTAAAGGGTGTACTTTGGACATACTATCCCCTTTAGAAGTAAAAACCACCTAATAGGATACTTGGTTAACCCCATTTAGAGCTTGGAGACATTAGCACATGCCAAAGCCCATTATGAAAGGGCATACCATTATGAAGTTCCCACCTGCTTTCCATGGTTTGTAAGCTCTTTTACTTGATTTCCTTGATGACTTGTTGTGTTGGAAGGCTAGGGGATGCAATGGATCTTATGCAGGATTGCAGTTGGTCTCCATTTTGGGTTTGGTCTCCCTATACAAGGTCTTAACCCTCCAGATGACTACATTGGCACATGTAGGGTGTGTGTTGAGAGCCATGAGCCTCCACAGCAGTAGACAACACTTCGTGGATCCTTAGATATGTTCAGAGATTGCTCGAGATTCACCTATTGGACAAGGAAGATGCACCTGGTTCACCTTTGGCCACCCAACCCCACAGTTGTACCATGCACTTGGCAGATGACCCAGGACTTGTATGTTGATGTGGCATCACTTACACCATCATCTGAGCCCTTACAGAAGATCTGCAGGCATCTTCGACTTGCTTGGAGACCCATGAGGTCACTTGTGTGCCTTCACAGCCATTGGGAGCACCATAGGTTTATTATGGGGAGAACAAGGGGCCAACCCCTTGTTCATTACTTTTGGAAGTTCAACTCATCATTTTGGCACTTATGGACTTCATCAAGCTTCTTAGAGAGCCCAACGAAATGCATTTTGATCATTTAACCTCTTGAGAGGCTTGTTATTTTGTTTATGGGCTAGTTTGGTGGGCTTGTCGGCAAAAGTTAGTTATTTGCACGTTATTTTTATTTTATGGGCTAGTGTAGGCTCAAATAGCCAAATCGAACTCCTTAGAGGTGTATAAATACAAATTATGAGAGTTAATTTCTCATTATCATTTGGTTTGGACTTGTATCTCTCTTGAGATTTTCGTTATTCCTTCTTGGTGGACAAAATTTTGGAGCATGGATGAATTTTGATGTATGGATAGTTTTTCTTACCTTGGAGATTCATGATTGGCAAGTCTATTGGTGGTTGGATATATTCTCTTACATCTAAGTGCAAATTTAATGTTATTATTCTTTTACTTTGTCACATGCATTGATAATGAGATTTTCGCTATACTAGGGCTAGTTGTTGCATACATTTACTGCAAAATTGTGGAATTATGTTTCTATATAGCATATCTCTATGTATGGGCTGTGTATGTTGAACGAATTCTCCTAGGGATAATTCTATGGTTGAATTTATCTTGATAAGCCATTTCACCTTGCAAAACAAAGTATAAAAGCTTTTAAGGTCACTCTCTTTTGCCCTAGTGACAAGCGAAGTTGACCTTAAGGCCTAGAAATGAAGTTTATCTTCATATTCTTCATGACTCCAATCTCCCCAAAGGATAAGGCACTAGTCTACCATAAGGTGATCACTGAAAGAAATATTTATTTTCACCTCTCCTTCTTTATTCTAGGTCTAGCCATACTAGAGCTCCTAGGACATCATTTTCCCGACAAACCACCCATAATAAAAATTCGATCTCTTAGCCTCTACTGCGTTTATGGGTTTCTTAGGCATCCTCTAAAATTGAAGAAATTTTGATAGTGGGGTTGTGAGATATCCTAAGCCTTAGCCTCGAGATTTGTTTTTTCCCTAAGTTTCCCTAGGTTAGTTCCTCATAGGGATCATTTTACACCTTCAACTAAAAATTAATTCTTCGGTCCCCTTTTCCTCCTTGTTTAGGTCAAATATATCATTGATTGCTAAACTCCTTTCCCTTGACCTAACTTGGGTCCATTTGGTCCCGTGTGGTCCCATACCTTTGAAAAGTCAACTCTTTAAGCACCACTTAGGAAACCAAGTTCAACAAAGATATTAGGGTTTTGGAAGCTCCTTTACAATTCACACTCCTTAAACCTAACCCTTAAATCTGCATCCCCTTCTCCTAGAAAGCCTTGTACCTTGCTTAAGAAGTAAGCAAGTCCCATTCTTGAGCCTCCCCTAAGAAAGGGTCCCCGAGATCACTTCACACCCATCTTAGTTGATCTATCCTTTATAAGTGATTCTCTATACATCAAGTCTCATCCCATCTATGAAAGTCTGTAAAGAGTAGGAAGCTTTAGCTGTGGTGACAGTGGGCTTTAGCTTCATTGTTGCTCTTGACCTAGCAAATGACCCTCTAGGACCCCCTGCTAGTTTGAGCGGTAACATTTTGGCTCTATTGTCGAGGAAACAAAACGTGTTTTGTTCTCCATACGACATATTGACATAACATAATTGGCGACTCCATTGGAAGAACAAAGTCTTAGTTCTTCATTAAGCTTCAAAAACAATGCTTGAAGGGTGAAGCAAGCATTTGTGAAGGCAATTTCAATCACCCTGGCGACTCCACATATGATCCCCATAGAATATTCAAAACCATGTGGGATTGGGCAGCAAGACACCCAACATTGGATACTAAAGGGATCCCAGGATACCCAAATGCCATTAATCGTAATCATGGGGAAGCCTTGCCTAGGTTTGATGATGACCCATCTTCAGCAGTTGACCATGTGGCTAGTTTCATGGCATATATTTCAAAGGCCAACATTGTTCATGAAGATGTTCAGATTCATCAGTTCCTCATCTCTATTGGGACCACACCTGGGGGTGGCTTGAAAAATCATGCAAACCTAAAAGTATCTCTTCTTTATCCACTTTGGTTGACTGCTTCTTGGCACACGAGAAGCTCAAACTAAAGGTGGTTGAAGATGTCATTCAACGCCTAAATTCATTTAAGGCACTGAACTTAAGGGCCTCCTCCATTCCTCCACACCTATTAATTACTAAGCATTATGAATGGTTGCCCAAGTTTGATGGAAATAGTGTCGATGCCAAGAAATATATGGTTGACTTTATATGGGAATGTACCTTATGGATGCCTAATGAGGATGACGATGATATCTTCATGATGATCTTCACATTGTCACTTGAGGGTAAGGCTAGGGATTGGTTTGTCAACCTCCCCCCAAGAAGTATTGAATATTTTGATCAATTCAAGGATGTCTTTGTAAAAAAATGGGCCAATCAAAATAATCTTAATCAAGAGAGCAAGGAAAGCCAAACTCATTTGAGTCTTGAGGAGCTCTTCGATAAGGTAAATAAAGAAGAAGGGAGATCTCATATGCCTATTAAGGAAGATGAAGAGTTTGGAAATAACCTTGAGGACTGTGCCAAAAATGAAACTCATGCAATCGGAAAGGCTCTGTAACATGAAGTGTGAATATAAAAAGAGTCCTACCGATGACCTTCTTCTTGAAGCATTCTATCAAAATCATGTAATAAATACCTTGGATATCATTCTTCGAGAATGGATGAAGGAAGAAAAGTCCTCCATGTCTAAAGAAGAGAATGAATGGCATCCTAACCAACACCATATATATAGAGAAGAATGGGATCATTCTGAGGAGGATCATGATAGTCAAATAAATGAAGAATCTACAAGCGACTTTTGGGTTGTTGATTGGGGAATTGGGTATGATTATAAAAATGAAGACCCCATAGTTTCTCAAATCTATAAGAATGAGCTCAGGAAAGAAGAAGATACTCTGCCCCTTCTGAACAACAGTGTTGGCCCTTATGAAGCCCTTCTTAGTGATTGGAAGGGTCTCTTCTTTATGTTCCAAGATGATTCAATCAAAGAAGAGCCTTCCAAAATTGTGGGTAATTCTGATGACTCTAATGTAAAAGAAAATGAGGAAGAAGCTTCCTTTAGCCATGCCACCGATACAGGGTTTTTCTTCATGTTTGAGCATTTCTCCCCTTGTTATGTCCCTGCCCCGAAAATGGATGTTTGTGACAAAGTTTGTTCCCCTAGTTTTGATGAAGAGCTAGTTTCCCTTACGAAAAAACAAGAATCATGGTTTTTCCCCAAACACAATGATGAGTCCACTTCTTGCTTTCCCAATGACCAAGATAGTATCATCCTAAAAATATCTGAGTCATTTACTCCTTACCCTAAGGATGATATGCCCAAGATGGTTCTTCGTCAAAGATTCATATACTTGGTCATTTACATTTCCATCTCTTGGTTGGAGGATCAAATTCAATCCTCTTGATTGGTGTTTTTTCCTTCTTCTAGGGTTCCTTTCTATGGCATATGGGTCTCTTGTTTTCATACCTCCCTCCCTCACAACCCCTCATATCATTATTCCCATTTGTATTGTTAGGTCCATTGCAAAAATAATCATGGAAGCATGCATACTTGTATTGATCAATTGACATGTTGGTTGCATTGGAGCTATGATTATACCTAGCACTTGACATTGTGTGTTATTCATGTTAGAGTAGGATGCATTGCATGCTGATTTTCGCATTAGAACTAATGTCATATGATATTTCTCATTAGAACTAATGTCATATGATACTTCTCATGGTAAATTAGCTACATTTAGATTAAAATTTGCACATTTTATTATTTGTTGATTTTACAGCCTAACATTGAGCATGGGTGATAAGACACCTTGAAAAACATGTTGCCCGTGGGTTTAGTCATTGATATGTGTAGGTCATAGGTCTGCGGCAACCAAGAGATTGTTGGAGTTCTTGTGACCTCCCTTTTGAGTAGCATCGTCCACTTCTACGAGATATCGCGTCCCAATTGGAGCCAGATGTTACCTACCATTTTGTAGGTTATATCCTTGGGAGAATTTTTTTCTCCAAGATGGTCCTCAGCCGACAGCCAACAACCCCTTGCAGCCACCAACTAGCTCGTTGTGTCATTTCTCCGCTACTTGAGCCAGCCATTGTAATGCCCCTTCCTAAATATTTTCTAAGGCAAATAACCTAATTTTGTAAATTTTGTCAATTTTGGTCTAAAGGCAAATTTTGGAGGCAAGACTTAGGAAAAGTGGGTCGAAGAGCTTTTAGTGGAATGTGGGGGCCACCACCCACAAATAATACGCACCACTTAGTAGGTAATTCAAATTTCCTAAGGGAGGTCGAAAACCAAAGGAGGGACCCACATGAGACCAAGGACCAACAAGTATAAATAGGTGGAGAGAAGCATCATTTGGGGCATTTTGACATTTTGATATCTGATTGTCACTCTAGTTGTTTAGCTAAGTTACAAGTGTTGCTTAGCACAAGAGTTTCCCAAGGAGTGAAGCTCAACCTTTCTTCGGTGGACCTTGAGTGCCACCCTAGGAAGAATTTACCGTGCTTTGGAGGCTGGGAGAGAGACATCAAGCAGGTACACGCTAATCTAGTTCAGTTGGGACGCAGGAGGAGAAGCCATGCAATCATTGGGAAGGATTGGTGTCAGAATTGAGGTCTCTATTGCTGCAAGGGTGTTTCTTGATTAGATTCCAGCCAAAGGAAGATTTCTAGAGGAAAAGGGAGTCCCTCATTGCTGTACAAATTGTTGGAGCGTGGACTGTGTCATCCCCTACAGGCCTATGCAATTTTGTTTGGGTGTTGGTTGTGTGGAGTGTTGGTTTTAGGATTTAGGGGTTGAACTATTGTGATTTCATTTGGAGGGTGATTGTGGGGAGATTGTTAGCATTTTGGAGCAGCAAAACATCATTTTCTGCTACAGGTGGAGTGTTATGGTTTTAGAGGAGGGCCAAGCTATTTGGGGCCGAATTTGGAGGGTCAAAACCAGAGCAAACCCTTTCTGGGTTTTTCTGGGTTTTTGGCAACGATCACAGCCCTAAATTTACAGAATTTTCTGGGCAGTTTTGAGGGGCTAAATCAAGCGGCCAAGTCAGCCAACAGTGCAGAAAAACTAGGCCAACACAAATTTCTGGAGGGACAAACTATTGCAGCAGT
Source organism: Pinus tabuliformis (assembly GCA_031772625.1). Lineage (NCBI taxonomy): Eukaryota > Viridiplantae > Streptophyta > Pinopsida > Pinales > Pinaceae > Pinus > Pinus tabuliformis. The sequence continues at coordinate 291,468,323 of CM062817.1, forward strand.
TGGGCATTGAGAGATTGATCACCTGGGGCTTGTAGCTTGCCTTGAGCAAGCCCAGGTGCACTCCTTCCAATTTTTATTGTACTCCAGCAGTTTACATATAATAAAATTGGCCATTTTGGTGTTCCAGAACTTTTTTGGTTATGGGTGTTTGCTGAAAATTGTTTGTGTTGTTATTGTTGTGCATGTCTTTGATTATCATTGTAAAATTTCTATTCAGAATATTACAGTGATATCAGAGCATGTTCTTGACCGAGGTGGGGAACACGAGCAGGTGATGCCACCTAGATATCAAGGCTTCATTTTCCAGAGAGGTCGTGATAGAGGCAAAGGCAGGGGCCGAGGTAGAGAAGGAGGCCCAGATCCATTTTTAAACACCGAAGTTGAGAATATTAGAGGCAGTATGGACAACCAAGAAGACAATGAGAAGCCCAGGCAATTGGGCCAGAATCAGGTTCTGGAGGAATTGCTGAGAACAAATCAGCAGATGTTGAGACAAGGGTAGCTCATGATGGACATGATGCCACGGGTGAAGGGGCTGCAGATGGGTGGAAGACCGGAGGGGGAGCCTCATGGTGATGGAGGTTCCAGAGCAGGAGGGGGCAGTTGTACTTATCAGCCCCCACATACTCCCCAGCGTGGGCAGGCTGGCCGTCCCACTATGCCTCACTTTGTGGATGAGCCAGAGTCGGAGAGGGAGCCAGACCCAGTTGCAAACTTGGTCAACTCAGTTGCGTCCGGTATTGATGAGTATGAGGGATTGGATGCTCGGATTAAGCGGGTGATGTCTTTTGGGGAGTACATACACCTCAAGGAGAGGCGTACTACAAGAGTTGGGGCACACTACAGAGGGGGACCCTCTAACCAGGATGTGTAGAAGATAGCAGGGAAGGTTACACTCCCTAACTTTGATGGGTCGACCAAGAGTTCAACTAGGGCTTGGATTCAGAAGTTAGACACATATTTCCACCTGAACCCCATGCGGGAAACCGATGCTATACGGTTTGCTACTCTTCATTTGGAGGGGGATGCCCAAGAGTGGTGGTATCATGGGCTAATCACGTTGGGACACATCCATATCACCTCTTACATAGAGTTCACCTGGAGGTTGCTGGAGAGATTTGAGAGGAAAGACCTGGAGTTGCATTTTAGGGAGTTAGCCCATCTGAGGCAGACTGGCAGTGCAAAGGCTTACATCACGAAGTTCTAGAGATTGGCAGTAATGGTAATAGACATCTCAGAGGCCCGAATAATCATGCTATTTGTGGAGGGGATTGTTGAGCCTTTTCATGGTTGGGTGAGGGCTTACAAACCCATATCACTTAGAGATGTTATCTCCAGGACCCAAGATATGATTGATGCAGTGCCCAAGACCCAGGGTTTCACTCCCACTAGATCCACGGCCCCACAGGGGAACTGAGACACTGGACCACCTCAAAGGGATGGGGGGCGTGGCTAGATGGATGAGGAGACCCAGAGAGACCTTAGGAGGAGGAGGTTGTGCTTCACATGCCAGGAGCCTTGGGCACTTGGGCACAAGTGCACCAAGGGCAAGGCCCATTTCATTGAGGTGTATTTAGACAGTGAGCTAGATGAGGAGGTAGAGATGGGAGATGAGGGAGGATAGTCATCGAGAGGGCCACCACCACCACCAACTAGAGGAGGATCGTTTGCCCCATCCGGGGTAGTCCTTTCATCACTTTGGGGACTACCGAAGTACTTGACACTTAGGATCAGGGGAAAAGTACAGGAGCAGCGAGTGTCACTCCTAGTAGACAATGGGACCACCCACAAATTTATTAATGCCTAGATGGTGGAGCGTAGGGGCATTCAGATAGAGAAATTCGAGGGGTTCTCTGTACTAGTGCCTGGAGACCGGACCATGTAGTGCACAGAGTATGTCCCCAGGTTCACTGTGAAGATGAGGAACTACTCACTCACTGATCACTTTTTTATAGCTGATGTCCTAGACACCAATGTGGTATTGCTTGTCTAATGGTTGTATTCATTAGGGAGGGTCACCACTATTAGAGATGGAGTTTATGGGGCTAGATGGGAAGCTAGTGCTATTGACGGGAATGCACTCTTATCCACCCCAGACAGTTTTATCTCACTAGATGGAGGCAGATCTATGACATGGGGACATAGAGTGGGAAATTGAGTTGAGGATCTCGGAGACATGGGCTCTGAAACAACCGTTGCATCTAGACATATTGGCATTGTTGAAGAGGCACCAGGGGGTTTTTGGGGAGATCCCACCAGGCAGACCACCAGATCGTGGGTTCGAGCACACTATTGAGTTGGAGGATGGGGTGAACACAGTCATCACGACCTCGTATAGGCACCCAAAGGCCTATTAGGATGAGATAGAGAGGGTCATCCAGGAGTTGTTGAGGTTAGGTCACATCAGGCCTAGTTCAAGTCCCTTCGCTTCTTCTGTGGTGCTGGTGAAGAAGAAGGATGGGACACTACGCATGTGCATTGACTACAGGTCCATCATTAAGAAGACACCGAAGAACCGATATCCCATCGCGCGCATTGACGAGTTGATGGATGAGCTTAGAGGGGTGAAATACTTCTCTAAGATAGATCTGCACTCGGGGTATCATCAGATCCAGGTGAGGGAGCAAGATGTCCCTAAGACTGCCTTTCACTGCCACTATGGACATTTCGAGTTCTTGGTGATACCCTTTTGGGCTAACCAACTCTCCAACTACATTTCAATCATGTATGAACCATGTGTTTTGTGGGAAGTTGAGGCGCTTCGTCCTTGTTTTCTTTAATGACATATATAGTCGACTTGGAAGGACCACCATCAACATTTGGAGGTAGTGGTATGCATACTTGAGGAGAAACAACTATATCCAAAGATGTCCAAATGTGAATTTGGACTAACAAAGATGCTGTACTTGGGGCATGTGATTGGCGAGGATGGAGTGAAGGTACACTAGGTTAAGATCAGGGCCATTTTGGATTGGCCCACACCTAGGAACGTGACGGACTTGAGAGGGTTCTTGGGCATTTGCACATACTACAGGAGATTCGTGAGGGGATTCTCACAGCTTGCAACACCCCTCACCGATTTGACAAAAAGGGGGGCTTTTGAGTGGGCACAGGGGGCCATTGAGCGCCTCAAGAAGGTGATGAGTAGCTGTCCCGTTTTGGCTTTGCCAGACTTCACACGGTCGTTTGTGCTTGAGTGTGACTCTTCCAGGAGAGATTTGGGGCCATGTTGATGCAAGGGGGCCATCCTATTGCATTTGAGAGTAGGAAACGGCTACCCCATGAGCGGTTCTACTCAGTGTATGGCAAAGAGATGTTGGTTGTGATGCATGCATTGGACAAGTTCAGACAGTATCTGGTGGGAAACCTTTTCAAAGTGAAGACTGACCACAACAGCTTAGGTTTTTCTTGGAGCAACAGTCATTGGAGGAGCAGTAGCAAAAGTGGGTGAGCAAGATCCAGGCCTATGGCTTTGAGATTGAGTACGTCAAGCGGAAGCACAATGTGGTAGCAAATTCACTTTCCCAGAGACCCGCAATATTATCTTTGATGGTTGTTACTCATGACTGGAAGGCTCAACTTTTGGTTGAGTACTCTAAGGTCAGGCAGGCTTGCGAGATTCTGGATGACACACATAGGGATGACTGATTTCAAGTGATGGATGATGTGATCTACTACAAGGACCGATATATTTTGTGGTCAGATCGTAGCTCAAGGAGCGGATTATGCAGGAAGCTCACGATTCCCCTCTAATGAGACTCCTTGGGTTCCTCAAGACATATCGTGCCATTAGGGAGAGATTTTCATGGCCGGGGCTCAAGGGAGACGTGCTGAGGCACGTACGGGAGTGCATAGACTGCTAAAGGAACAAGGTGGAGTTGTCACATCCCACCAAGTTATTATAGCCGCTTCCCAAATTGGAGAGGAAGTGGGAAAGCGTGTCCATGGACTTCATCACGGGTCTCCCACCTGCACAGAGGCAAGATTGCATTTACGTTGTGGCCAACAGATTGACCAAGTTCACCCATTTCTTCACCATCTCATCGACATCTTCAGCGTCCCAGGTGGCCGAGTTGTTCTTTCAAGACGTCTTCCGATTGCATGGTCTTCCCAAGACCATTGTTAGTGACAGGGACAATAGATTTATGGGGGCCTACTTGCAGGAGTTGTTTCAGTTGATGGGGACAGAGCTTACTGCCAGCACTAGCTATCACCCACAAACAAATTGGCAGACCGAGATCGTGAATAAGTGGTTGGAAGGGTACCTACACAACTACGTGAGAGGGCAACATAGAGCGTGGGTAAAGTAGCTTCATCTAGGGGAGTTCTTCTACAACACCACTTATCACATGTCGATAGATATGTCTCCTTTTCAAGCATTTGTTGATTTTTTGTAGCATCGGATGTGCTCTAGCCATGAAAATTGGTGGAGAGGCTACGGCACATGAGATCTCCAAGGCCTAGAAATTGTTTGGAGAAATTCCACTCGGATGAAGAGATACTAAAATAATTAATATTTTTAATGAGACCCTAAATCTAAACTTAGGAAAAATAAAGTATTAATCTGTATTAATATATTATGGGTGAGAAAGTTCTAAATAATGAGGATCAAGCCAGATCTAATCTTAGCCGTTGATTAGGGACTCAATATCGGTCGTTGAATCATCAACAAGAAAAGTATAAGAGGAGGCTTGAGGGTCAGTTGGAGAGACACCAAGAGAGATCAAGAATTCGATTTTCTGGGGCAAGGTTTGCTGAAGAAATCGAGTGAGTGATCAGTTGCATCAAGGCGCAATTAAGCAAGGGATTTTGATCCAAGGATGAAGGATACATAGCAGAGTGCCAATAGAGGCAGCGCAGAGCCTAGGAGGGTTGACGCAAAGGCTAAGGAGGTCAGCGTAGAGGACGCAAAGGGCCGCAGAGCCTGATGCAGAAGCTGCAGACACTGACGCAGAAGTCAAAGAGGGCTTCAGAGGCAGCGTTGGGAGAGTCTGTGGGGCAGACTGAGAGCTGATCAGCTGACGCAAAGCCGAGGAAGGGTGATGCAGTTCTAGAGGAATGCTTGGAGCAGCTTTTGCTGTCCAGCACAAGGAATAGCCGGAGTCACTATGGGATTGTTCATTCAGTTGTTGATTTGTTGGAATATCTATCTCCGGATAGAGGTATTGCTGCCAAGGATATTCTCTGAAGGGTGAGCCATTTCTGGCACCCTAGTTGTATTCAGAAATCTACTTAATAATAAAACCCTCATATACGCTGCAGTAGTTTTCCCGAATTGGGTTTTTCTGGGGACGATTGTCCAAAAGTAACGGTGTCCCTCGTGTTGTCACAGTTTATTTGAGTTGTTGATTTGTATATTTGTGAAGGTTGCATTTGTGTTTACTTCGATATTTATGCATTTAAATAACTTGTTAATGAAAAGAACAAGTAGGAGATATTAAACCAGAAAATGCAGTAAGGGTTTCTGATGTGTTAGATTCAAGAATTTTCACATGGTATCAGAGGGATTGCAGATCAAAGAGGACTAAAGACACCAGCTGAAGAAATCTGAGAATTTGCAATAGAGAAGCAGTTGTCCCGAGAGACAGCGTTGTTCCAGAGCTAAAGAGGAAAGAGGAGTGACGCAGAGGCTCACATAGAGCCTGTGTCAGCATTCTGAGCCAGGAAGGGAAGACGCAGTAGCTAGGAGGAGCCCACGCAATAGCTGTGTCAGCAGTCTAGGCCAACACAGAGACAGAAGGGGGCCGATCAGGCCTACGCAATGCCCGGTGATCTTTCTCAACCAAGAAGGATTGACGTTGTGGCCAGGAGGAGCTGATCCAGCTCACATTGTGATTTCGCAGAGCCAGAAGGGCTCAGATTCTTCAGTTGCTGGGGCTAAGGGATATATGCAGATTGTGATTTGAGGAGATGGTGGGACGTTGTTTCTGTTTGTGCAGAACAATGTCTAAGGAGATGGAACCAAGGTAGAGGGAAGCACTACCTCCACGGATTTCTAGCCAATAAATCCAGATCCGAGTTGCAGCAGCAAAGGGGGATTAGAGAGGAGTTATTCGACAGTTGGCAAGAAGATTTCCAGGAGGGAAGTCGAGACTCAGAGGGAGTTTAGAAGAGGAGCAGAGATGGCAGTGAACAGATTGAGGGATTAGGACAGATTGGATGGGGTTTCCAATTTTGTCATCTGGAAGGCCAGAATCCTGGCAATCTTGGATAAACATCGCATCAAGGACTATGCCTTGAAAACCGTAGTTGTCTCAGTTGACCTTGATGCAAATGAGAAGTATGAGGAGGCAATGGCGAAGGCGAAATGCATGATCCTAGACGGGGTCAAGGATCATGTCTACCACATATTGCTGAGAAGAACACAGCAAATGAGATGTGGCAGACGCTGACCACCTTATACCAGGGCTCTTCCATGTAGCAAAAGATGTTATTGGAGAATCAGCTGAGGTCATATCAGATGCAGAAAGGAGAGGAGATAGATCACTTCCTCCTCAGGTTGCAAGGAATTTGCGACCAGCTTACTTTCGTGGGGTCTACACCGGATCCAGAGTTTATGGTCAAGACTGCTCTGAATGTAGCCTCTAAGGACTGGGAGACGTTTATCCAAAGCATTTTGGGCAGAGTGACTCTCCTCAATTGGGAAGAGATGTGGGCAACTCTTCGACAGGAAGAGATCAGGAGGTTGACCATGGCGGGTAGTAGTGGTAAGGGAGTTCGAGTCAAGAGAGACGAGGAGGAGGATACAACTCTAGCATTTGCGGGACAGCAAGGGAAGAGGAAGAAAAAGGACATCTCCAAGGTCAAGTGCTTCAACTGTGGGGAGTTGGGACATTATGCCTCTCAATGCCCCAAGAAGAAAGGCAAGGGAGAAGCTTTCGACTTAAAGGCAACTCCAACAAAAGCGGAGAAGGATGTCGACACTGATGACGATTATGCCATGAGTGGTCATGCGCCTCTAGAGAAGAGATGGGGAGACATAGAGTTGTAGTCGAAAGGACTACATGCAGGGGCAGGATCTTTGAGGTGCCCAAACTCTTGGATCACATCTGGCTATGGGAATCCTTAACGACAATAGCATGATGACAGGTGTCGGGTGGAGCAAAGGGTGATGGAGCGGCAAGGCAAGGCTAGAGTGTAGAAGTCTGTAGTAGCGCAGCAGAGATTGCAGGAGTGCGAGAGGCACAGAGGTGTTTGCAGTAGCGCAGTGGAAGCAAACGAAGCACAGGGTAGCAACTGAGGTAGATTCAGCATCACGAGGCTTCCGGATTGTGACCGGGATGTCAATATTTGGGTGAAGTCAGTCACTTACCTCTCGGTAACTGAGTTGCAGTGCAACAGTTAGCAGTGGCAGTGCTATGGGCAGCATGATGCAGCATTTTGAGAGGGAGCTGCAGTAGTGGCAGTGGCAGTGGCAGTGTCATGGGCAGTAGTGAAAGAAGCAACAGTGCAGGGGATGTGAGGCAACAGGCTAAGTATCAACATAGGTATGGATGCGGAAGATCAGTGTGATATTTTCTATGGTGAAGCGTTACTAGAGTACATTCCTTGCTAAGAGGGAGTGTTGATTTTTGGTAACATCGGATGTGCTTTAGCCATAAAAATTGGTGGAGAGGCTAAGGCACATGAGATCTCCAAGACCCAAAAATTGTTTGGTGAAATTTCACCTAGATGAAGAGATATTAAAATAATTAATATTTTTAATGAGACCCTAAGTCTAAACTTAGGAAAATTAAAATATTAATGTGTATTAATATAATACAAGTGAGAAAGTTCTAAATAACAAGGATCAAGCCAGATCTAATCTTAGCCGTTGATCAGGGACTCAATCTCGGTCGTTGAATCGTCAACAGGAATTGTATAAGAGGAGGCTTGAGGGTTAGTTCGAGACACACCAAGAGAGATTAAGAATTCGATTTTCTGAGGCGAGGTTTGCTGAGGAAATCGAGTGATCAATTGCAGTAAGGGGAAGTTCAGCAAGGGATTTTGATCCAAGGCTGAAGGATACATATTAGAGAGGCAGCAGAGTGCTAGTAGAGGCAGCACAGAGCCTAGGAGGGTTGATGCAAAGGCTAAGGAGGCCAATGCAGAGGACACAGAAGGTCATAGAGGTTGATGCAGAAGTCGAAGAGGGCTTCAGAGGCATCGCTGGGAGAGTCTGTGGGGCAGACTGAGAGTTGATCAGCTGATGCAGAGCCGAGGAAGGGTGACGCAGTCCTTGAAGGGCGACACAGTTCTAGAGGAATGCTTGGAGCAGCTTTCACTGTCCAGCACAAGGAACAGCCAGAGTCACTGTGGGATTGTTCTAGAGGAATGCTTGGAGCAGCTTTCACTGTCCAGCACAAAGAACAACTAGAGTCGCTATGGGATTGTTCATCTGGTTGCTGATTTGCCGGAATATCTGTCTCCGAATAGAGGTATTGCTGCCAAGGATATTCTCTTTAGGGTGAGCCATTTTTGGCACCGTAGTTGTATTCAGAAATTTGCTTAACAATAAAACCCTCATATATGCTGAACCGGTTTTCCCGAATTGGGTTTCTCTGGGGACGATTGTCCAAAAACAACAGTGTCCCTTGTGTTGTCTCGGTTTATGTCAGTTGTTGATCTGTATATTTGTGAAGGTTGCATTTGTGTTTACTTCGATATTTATTCATTTAAATAACTTGTTACTGCAAAGAACAAGTAGGAGATAGTAAACCAGAAAATGCAGTAGGGTTTTCTGATGTGTTAGATTCAGGAATTTTCGCAGCACTTTATGGATATGATGCACTTTCTTTTTTTGATATGATGTTTTGAGATAGTAGAGCCCTGGGGGCAAAGGACTGGGTTCAAGAGAGTTAGGAGATCCTCCGAGCTCTTAAGAACAATTTACAGGTGGCTCAAAATCAACAAAAGATGTATGCAGATAAGCATTAGGTGGAGAGATAGTTTGAGGTAGGAGACATGGTCTACCTACGTTTGCACCCCTACAAATAGCCTTCACTTAAGCAGAAGCGGATGAAAAAACTTCGATCGTGATTTTATGGGTTGTATAAGGTGATCAGGAGAGTCAGAGAGGTGGCTTATGAGCTGGAGCTACCTTGAGAGAGTTGAATCCACAATGTGTTCCATGTCTCATGCCTGAAGAAGACGTTGGGGCAGCAGGTTACAATAGAAAATGAGTTGCCACCTTTGGATGATGAGGGCATTTAGTTTTGACACCAAAGACCATATTGGAGACCTAGGAGATGAGATTGAGAAACCTGGTAATCAAAGAATGTTTGGTCAAATGGAAGGATTTATCGAAAGAGGATGCTACATGGGAGAGTGAACAGATCTTGCAACATCTAGCTTTGCAATTGGTTGGGGACAAGCAACATCCGGGAGGGGAGGATTGTAATGTCCCTTCCTAAATATTTTCTAAGGCAAAGAACCCAATTTTGTAAATTTTGTCAATTTTGGTCTAAAGGAAAATTTTGGAGGCAAGACTTAGGAAAAGTGGGTCGAAGAGCTTTTAGTGGAATGTGGGGGCCACCCACCCACAAATAATACGCACCACTTAGTAGGTAATTCAAATTTCTGAAGGGAGGTTGAAAATCGAAGGAGGGACCCACATGAGATCAAGGGCCAACAAGTATAAATAGGTGGAGAGAAGCATCATTTGGGGCTTTTTGACATTTTGATATCTGATTGTCACTCTAGTGGTTTCGCTGAGTTACAAGTACTACTTAGCACAAGAGCTTCCCAAGGAGTGAAGCACAACCTTTCTTCGGTGGACCTTGAGTGCCACCCTAGGAAGGATTTACCTTGCTTTGGAGGTTGGGAGAGAGACATCAAGCAGGTACACGCTATTCTAGTTCAGCTGGGATGCAGGAGGAGAAGCCATGCAGTCATTGGGAGGATTGGTGTCGGAATTGGGGTCTCTATTGCTGCAAGGGTGTTTCTTGGTCAGATTCTAGCCAAAGGAGGAAGATTTATGGAGGAAAAGAGAGTCCCTCACTGTTGTACAAATTGCTAGAACGTGGTACTACGTCATCCCCTATAGGCCTACGCAGTTCTTTTTGGGTGTTGGTTGTGTGGAGTGTCGATTGGAGAATTTAGGGGTTGAGCACTGGGATTTCATTTGGAGGGTGGTTGTGGGGAGATTGTTAGCATTTTGGAGCAGCAAAACATCATTTTCTGCTACTGGTGGAGTGTTTTGGTTTTAGAGGAGGGACAAGCTATTTGGGGTCGTATTTGGAGGGTCAAAACTAGAGCAAACCCTTTCTAGTTTTTTTGGGTTTTTGGCAAGGATCACAGCCCTAAATTTACAGAATTTTCTGGGCAGTTTTGAGGGGCCAAGTCAGCGAGTAGTGCAGAAAACTGGGCCAGTGCAGATTTTTGGAGGGATAAACTTACAGTTGGACATCGAGAGATTGATCACCTGGGGCTTGAGGCTTGCCTTGAGCAAGCCCAAGTGCACTCCTTCCAATTTTTATTGTACTCCAACAGTTTACATATAATAAAATTTGGCCATTTTGGTGTTCCATAACATTTTTTGTTTATGGCTGTTTGCTGAAAATTGTTTGCGTTGTTGTTTTTGTGCATTTCTTTGATTATCGTTGTAAAATTTCTATTCGGAACATTACAGCGATGTGGCTCCTAACCCACCTACTATGATTATATGTTTGAAGATGGGCCTCCCGAATCTAACAGTATGCCTTTTCATTTGGTAATTGAGTATTGTAATTTATTTATCATGGACAGTTCTAGGCATGGATTAATGGGGGGATTCGGCAGAAAGAATGGGCTAGGCTTGTGCTCTTGTCCCCTAGACCCCTTTGGATGTTAACCTTGGATTCTAGTCCCGTGGGATCTCTTTTACTGACCCTTCGACTTTAGGAATGGTATTACATGAGAAACCTCGATTTTGGTTGTGTGGTCCCGCTCCCTCATAAATATATATTACTCCCGTTCCACTCCTTATAACCCCATTCATCATTTCTCCCACCTGGGTCCACATAGGGTTAGCTTTCCCCTTCCCCTTGCCCACACCTTAGGTCAAACCTGGAATGATGCCCTTGAGGTTGACGCAACTAAAAAGAAAAGTAAAAGCATAATTCACCACATTCAACAAGAAAATGTACACAAAATGCAAAAGATGGTCGGGACAAACACATTTAGCATGTGGGCAAAAGCCAATACATGAGCTCTACCCAATTATCATGGCCATCATCCTGGTTCCTACAAGCCCTAGATGAGCCTCCTTTATCATTCAGGAACCCATGATTGTCCCAACCCATGGTGGGCAATGAACCGCCCTACCTTAAAGGGGGTATCCATTGTTATATCTCACACATCATGCTCTTACCCCTTGAGCCCCAAGCAGTTAATTAAAGAAAAATCATAATAGGAAAAACGCATATAAAGAAGGGTGGAAAAATCAAGGCTGAGGAACCTCATGTATTTCAATTGCTCCCTCCTATACATAATATACCCAAGTGTGGGCTTCCCTTTTATTGGCTGCCTTTGTACCCTAGCATGTGGCCCAGGGCTTCCCCTTTCATCCCCTACTACATTCATCTCTTTATCACATACCACTACCTTTTGAAGGGTTTACTTTGGACATATTATCCCCTTTAGAAGTAGAAACCACCTAATAGGATACTTGGTTAACCCCATTTAGAGCTTGGAAACATTAACACATGCCAACCCATTATGCAAGGGCAGGCTATTATGAAGTCCCCACTTGTTGTCCATGGTTTGTAAGCTCTTTTATCTGATTGCCTTGATGACTTGTTGTATTGGAAGGCTAGGGGACGCATTGGATCTTATGTAGGATTGCAGGTGGTTTCCATCTTGGGTTTGGTCTCCCTATATGAGGTCCTAACCCTACGGAGGGCTACATTGGCACATGTAGGGTGTGTGTTGAGAGCCATGGGCCTCCACAGCAGTAGAAAACACTCCATGGATCCCCAGAGATGTTCAGAGATTGCTCAAGATTCACCTATTGGACAAGGAAGATGCACCTAGTTCACCTTTGCCTAGCCAACCCCACAGTTGTACCATGCACTTGGCAGATGACCCAGGACTTGTATGTTGATGTGGCATCACTTACACCATCATTTGAGCCCTTACAGATGGTCTACAGGCATCTTCGACTTACTTGGAGACCCATGAGGTCACTTTTGTGCCCTCATAGCCATTCGGAGAACCACAGTTTTATTATGTGGAGAACAAGGGGCCAACCCCTTGTCCAGTACTTTTGGAAGTCCAATTCATCATTTTGGCACTTCAGGACTTCATCAGGCTTCTTAGAGAGCCCAACAACATGCATTATTGATCATTCAACCCCTTGAGAGGCTTGTTATTTTGTTTATGGGCTAGTTTGGTGGGCTTGTCACCAAAAGTTAGTTATTTGCACATTTTTTTTTAATTTATGGGCTAATGTAGGCTCAAATAGCCAAATCGAACACCTTAGAGGTGTATAAATACAAATGACGAGAGTTCATTTCTCATCATCACTTGGTTTTGACTTGTATCTCTCTTGAGATTTTTGCTATTCCTTCTTGGTGGATGAAATTTTGGAGCATGGATGAATTTTGATGTATGGATTGTTTTTTCTTATCTTGGAGCTTCATGATTGGCAAGTCTATTGGTGGTTAGATATATTCTCTTCAATGTAAGTTCAAATTTAATGTTATTATTCTTTTAATTTTTCACGTGCATTGATAATGAGATTTTCACTACACTGGGTCTAGTTGTTGCATGCATTTATTACGAAATTGTGGAATTATGTTTCTATATAGCATATCTCTATGTATAGGCCATGTATGTTGAACGAATTCTCCTAGGGATAATTATATGGTTGAATTTATCTTGATAAGCTACTTCACCTTGCAAAACAAAGTATAAAAGCTTTTAAGGTCACTCTCTTTTGCCCTAGTGATAAGCGAAGTTGATCTTAAGGCCTCCTTGTCCTAGAAACAAAGTCTATCTTCATATTCTTCTTGACTCCAATCTCTCCAAAGGACAAGGCACTGGTCTACAATAAGGTGATCACTGAAAGAAATATTTTTCTTCACCTCACCTTTATTCTAGGGCTAGCCATATTAGGGCTCCTAGGGCATCATTTTCTCGACACACCACCGATAAGAAAAATTCAATCTCTTGGCCTCTATTGCGCTAGTGGGTCTCCTAGGCCTCCTCCAAATTGAGGAAATTCCGACAGTGGGGTTGTGAGATATCCCAAGCCCTATCCTCGAGATTGGTTTTTGCCCTAGGTTTCCCTAGGCTCTATCCTCATAGGGATCATTTTATACCTTCAACTGAAAATTAATTCTGTGGTCCCCTTCTCCTCCTTGTTTAGGTCAAATATATCATTGGTTGCTAAACTCCTTTCCCTTGACCTAACCTGGGTCCACTTGGTCTTATGTGGTCCCATACCTTTGAAAAGTCAACTCTTTAAGAACCACTTGGGAAACCAAGTTCAATGAAGATTTTAGGGTTTTGGAAGCTCCTTTACAATTCACACTCCTTAAACCTAGCCCTTAAATCTTCGTCCCCTTCTCCTAGAAAGCCTTGTACCTTGCTTAAGAAGCAAGTCCCATTCTTGAGCATCTCCTAGGAAAGGGTCCCTGAGATCACTTCACACCCATCTTAGTTGATCAATCCATCATAAGTGTTTCTTTATATATCGAATCTCCTCCCATCGGTTAAAGTCTGTAAAGAGTAGGAAGCTTTAGCTGTGATGACAATGGGCTTTAGCTTCATTGTTGCTCTTGACCTAGCAAGTGCCCCTTTAGGACCCCTTGCTAGTTTGAGCGGTAACACACCCATCATGATTTGGGCCAAAATCATGGACACATTTCGACATGTGATGGATGAGGATGATAATACTCGTCAAGACGAATCCAACGCATCAAAAATCATCTGATTCTGAGTTGTAGAAATGGAGTTATGAATTTTTGAAGTTTAGAAGTGGGTTTGCACAAGAAAAATTAAGGTTGGCTTGATGTTAATAAGCCTTGTGACAGCTTGTCAAGCCCTATGATGATGTTTTGTTGGAGCCCTCATATTGGATATAAATATGAGGTGATTAGAGTGTCATTTCACCATCTCATGTGCATCAAAACTTAGGAGATCATAATTTGAAGTGAGCTAAAGTTCAGAAAGAAGGCCAAGTTGAAATAGGAGAGTTGTTTTGGGCTGAAATGATGCTTTTCAAGAGATCGAGTTAGGACAGAAGTAGGCTGAAGCTTCTATTGATTTGGGGTAGCATCTGATGTGCTCTAGCCATGAAAATTGGTGGAGAGGCTAAAGCACATGAGATCTCCAAGACCCAGAAATGGTTTGGGGAAATTCTACCCGGTGAGAGAGATGTTAAAATAATTAATATTTTTTAATGAGTTCTTAAGTCTAAACTTAGGAAAATAAAAATATTAATGGGTATTAATATAAAACTAGGTTAGAAGGTTCTAAATGACATGGATCAAGTCAAATCTATTCTTAGCCGTTGATTAGAGATTTAACCTCGACCATTGAAGACTCAACAGAAAAATTATAAGAGGAGGCTTGAGGGCCAGTTGCAGATACACTAAGTTGATCAGTCAGTTTGATTTTTTGGAGCGGAGTTTGCTGAGAGAAATTGAACCAGTGATCAGAGTTGCAACGAGGGGCAGTGAGTGCATAGCAGAGAGGCAAAGATAGTGTCGGAAGACCAGCGTAGAGGCAAAGAGGCAGATGCAGATCCAGTAGGAGCCACACAGAGGGCTAGAGTAACTGGGCAGAGGCTAGCAGGGCTTGCGTGAGTGACGCAGAGGGCTCGAGAGGTAGTGTAGAGCATCTGTAGGCTGACGCAGAGGCCAAGAGGGTTGACGCAAAGCCTTAGAGAGGTGTTGGAGAGAGTTTTGTGGAGCAGACTTGCTGAATATCTGCTTCCGAAGAGAGGTATTACTGCAAGATAGATTTCTCTGTAGGGTGAGCCAATTTGGCACCCAACTGTACTCAAGAAAAGTTGCTTAATAATAAAACCCTCAAAACTGTTGCACCGATTTTCCCAAGTTGGGTTTTTCTGGGGACAATTGTCCAAAAATAACGGTGTCCCTTGTGTGTTTGTCTATTTCTTTCAGTTGATGATTTGTAGATGGTTGAGACTGCATTGTGTTTATTTCAGTACTTATATGGTTAAATAACTTGTTCAGTAATTAGACAAGTAGGTGAAATAAACCAGATAGTGCAGGAAAATTTCTAACTGGTTAGACTTAGAAATTTCAACAGCTTCAAGGGTGAAATTTGGGTTGTGTAGAGGTATGTTTGCAGCATTCTAACCTCTGTTTAGGGCTACATTTGAGTACAGGTGTTTGCTGTGGGAGCTGAGGTTTATTCCTTAGTGAACAGTGAGGTGTTTTGGGTAAACAGTAGCATGGTTTATGTCCTACAACCCAATGTTTGACAACATCAAGGAGGAGAGACTATGTCATAGTTGTAGGAGGCTTGTTGAGGGTGAATAAGTGGGTTGGCAAGTGGTTGTTGGAAGCCCTAACCAGGTAGCCTCATTAACAACAGTCTACATCAGTTCAGAAAGCAGTCAAAGCATGTTTGGTTGATGATCTCATGTTGATTTGATGCTAGGTGGAAGATTGGAGCTCAGGTATTGGATAGCCTAGAAGAGCAGATTGGATCAATCCGTGTTCATTGTAGCAGAAGTGACTTGTAGCATTGATAGGTGGCAGCCCTCCTGGAAACTCTGTGTTGTCCTTTGATGGACTGAGCAACTAGAGAGCAGAATGAGAGCGAAGGATTGACAGGACAAGATACAACATAGTCTGCAACATGATTGTCATTGTATCTTTTAGTCCATAGACTGTTGTATTATTCAGATTGGTTTAATGTAATGAAGATTGGGTTGTACATATTTGTACAATATTTTGTAAAAGGTTGTCTATACTTGTGCATGTGTGATTTACTACTTTAAATTTTCTGTTGTGCAAAGTCGTTCTGTTGATATTCTTGGTTTGGTAGCATCAAAGATTCTAAGATTCTAACCTAGACCCAAGATCGTGGGAATTCAACACTAGGATGAAATCCCCTGCCAAAATCAAAGGCTTATCTAGGTGTTGTTACATAATTAAATGGTCATACTAGCATCATTTACAATAAACTTTGCAAAAATTGGGTTTATAGTGATGAATGACGGCAATTGGTGACTTTGATCTTCAAAAAAAAATTCTCCACTTCTTTGTACTCTGCTTTCTCAAATTGTTGACAATGTGTGATCAACATGTATCACTGGACGAGATCAACTACTTGGATGGGACCAGTGATGGATTGATTTTACTCAGGAAGAGATGAGGCTTGCTCTTGTCGAAGGTAATACCAGCAGCAACAGTAGCAAAGGATTGGAGATTGTGAAAGATGAGGAGAATGTAGCCCTTGCATCTAAAGATAAAGTGAAGAAAGGTCTCGGTCAGGGACAAGGCTCAAAGGGGGGAGAAAAGAAGAAGAAAGATTTGTCGAAGATCAAATGCTTTAGATGTGGTGAGTTTGGTCACTACAGTACCCAGTGTCCAAAGAAGAAGGATAAAAAAAGGGAGCAACAGGTAGCAACTTCAGCAGAGGTCAACGAGTTGACCTCCAGGTTGGAGTTTGCAGTAGCAACATCTATACCTCCAGATAGAGGAGAAGCATAGTGTTTCAGAGTTACAAGATGGGCAAAATCCATATGAGGAGCAACAACCTGATCCAATTGATGTAGATTCTTCATGAGGATCAAGGATCGTATTATTTAGTAGGCACCATCAGATTCTAGGGGACAGTTGCAGAGCTAGTAGTAGTCAGTTATTGAGGGGCGCAGTGACAGTGGGCACAGGCTGTTACTCAATAGACAGAGCAGACCTAGTTGCAGTCAGAGACTCAGTGGACAATTGCATAGCCATTTGTTGGGATTTGGTTCTCAGTGGCAGTAGTTGCAGTAGCAACAACAACATGAGATAAGTTGCAGTGCAAAGAAGAGTTGGCAACAATGCAGGGAGGCACAGTGCAAATGCTAGCAGCAATGCAAATGCGGGATGGTTCAGCTATAGAGCCAGCAGATGAATCAGAGTATGCGCAGTAGCTTGGTGGCTAGTGACAGCTTGTTACCAATGTCAGACATCAGTAGTGCGAGGGAAGATGTTATAAGAGAAGACAGAACACCTTCCTAGCTAAGAGGGAGTATTAGTTTTTGTAGAGTCATACATGTGTTTTAGTCTTGATTTGTGTCAAAGAGTCTAAGAACACGAGATCTTCAAAACTCAGAAAAGGTTTCGTGAGATAAGCTTGTAAAACGCCTTAACTAAATTAATTAACCATGATTTAAACTTTTCCTGTGTCTAACGTAGGAAAACTAGTTAATTAATAGGAATTAATTAAGGAAAGGTGAGAAAGCTCTAGAAACTCACACAGATTGAGTTGAGATGATCTTAGCCGTTGATAATGATTTAATCATGGTTATCGGAAATCCAAAGAGAGATTATAAGAGCAGGTCGATGGCGTTGAAGAGGATACAGTCGAGAGACACCAAGTTAGAGGCAGAGCAATTTCAATGGGTAGATCGAGCTATCAAGTTTCTGAGATTCAACAAAAGAGAGTTTGAGCCAGAGCATCAAAGATTGAGGTAGCAACAATAGAGTATTCCAATAGTGATTCATAGCAGCAGAGCAGGGAGGCCGAAATATTTCTGCGGGAAGGCTGAATAGCTTGTGCGAATATCCTAAAACCCAGTGCGAGTTGCCAGAAGAGGGTTTGCAGTGTTGTTGGAGGTCAGATCAAGCTCCAAAAGGCCAAGCAAATTTCTTCTAGTTGTAGAGGGAGGCAAGACGATTCACTTGGAGCCAACTAGTAGGCCATACGATTTTCCCAAGCTAGGCAGTGTGAATTCCTGGAGGTCGAGTTTCTCAGTGCGGTTTGAGCAAGTTAGAGGGAGGGCAAGATAATTTGCAAAAGGGAGAAATTTGCTTCAAAATTATTTGGCCAGATTATTTGCTAGAGGATATCCAGATTGGCATTCAAATATTGTAGTCAGAATTTTTGTTACTGCATAATAAAATTAACCCTCATCTATTGCACTGGTTTTCCCGATTGGGTTTTTTCCAAGGACGTTAGCCCAAAAATATTAGTGTCAATTTTTATTGTGTGTCTATGCATCTATTTTCTAAATTCCAGTTTATTTTCTGTAGCGTAATTTTATTGCTAAGAATTGCAGTGTGATTTATTCGTTACTTGCTATTGAATTTTCTAAGTTTAACCCGTTAGAAATTGTTTCTGCATTATCTGGTTTACTTCACCTACTTGTTTATTTCTTTACAAGTTATTTAACCATATAAATATTGAAAATAAACACAAATGCAGTCTCAACTCATCTACATATCATCAACTGAAAATAATAGACAAACACACAAGGGACACCATTATTTTTGGAAAATCGTCCCCGGAAAAACCCAACTTGGGAAAACCGGTGCAACAGTTCTAAGGGTTTTATTATTAAGCAGCTTTCTTGAATACAAATAGGGTGCCAAACTGGCTCACCCAACAGAGAAATCTATCTAGCAGTAATACCTATCTTCGGAAGCAGATATTCAGCAAGTCTGCGCCACGAAATTCTCTCTGAAGCTTCTCTGAAGCTTTGCGTCACTCAAAAGCCCCTTGCATCAGCCTTCTACTGCTCTGCGCTGGCTCTCTGGCCTTCTGCATCACCCACGCAGGCCCTGCTAGCCTCTGTGTGGCTCCTGCTGGCTCTGCATAGCCTGCTTTACCTCAGTGTTGATCCCAAGGTACTATATTTTCTTCTCTGCTATGCACTCACTACCCCTCGCTGCAACTATGATTACTTGTTCGAATTTTCTCAGCAAACCCTACTCCAAAGAATTGCACTGACTGATCAATCTTGGTATATCTCCAACTGACCCTCAAGCCTCCTCTTATACTTTTTTTGTTGAGTTTTCAACGGCCGATATTAAATCTCTAATCAACGGCTAAGATTAGATTTGACTTGATCCATGTCATTTAGAACATTCTCACCCAGTTTTATATTAATACCCATTAATATTTTAATTTTCCTAAGTTTAGACTTAGGAACTCCATTAAAAATATTAATTATTTTAATATCTCTCTAACCGGGTGGAATTTCTCGAAACCATTTCTGAGTCTTCGAGATCTCATGCGCTTTAGCCTCTACACCAATTTTCATGGCTAAAGCACATCTGATGCTACCCCAAATCAACACTCTCTCTTAGCGAGGAATGTGCTCTAGTAATGCTCCACCACTGAACATCACCCTGATCATCCGGCACCGGTACCTGTGCTGATGCTTGGCCCGCTGCCCAACATCCTTTACACTGCTGCCTCCTATACTGATGCCCATAACTCTGCCACTGCCACTGCTACATTTGTACTGCAGCTCCCTCTGTATCCGTGTTGTTGCTAGTCCTTCCTCCCAACATTGCATCTGCACTGCAACTCTCTCTTATCATGTTGCATCATGTTGTCCATAGCACTACCACTGCTAATTGCTGCACTGCAACTTAGTTACTGAGAAGTAAGTAATTAATCTACCCAACTACTGACATCCTTGTCAGGCTAGAAGCCCCCTGATGTTGAAGCTACCTTTGCTGCTATCCTGTGCTCCCTCTGCTACCTTTGCACTGCTACAACACCTTTGTGCCTCTCGCACTGCTGCAACCACCTCTGTGCCTTCTTGCACTACTGCAACCACCTCTGTGCCTCTCGCACTACTGCAACCCTCACTGCGCTGCCAGAGACCACTGCACTCTAGCACTGCCTTGTCACTCCATCCGCATCTTGCTTCTACCAACATCTGTCATCCTGCTACTCTCACTCGGGGCTCCCGTAGCCGGATATGATCCAAGAGTTTGGGTACCTCAAGGATCTTGCCCTTCATCTTCTGTAGTCTTCTTGACTGCAGCTCAATGTCACCCTACCTCTTCTCTAGAGGTGCATGAGCACTCGTGGCACAGTCGTCATCCATCTCGACTTCTTTCTCCACCTTAGCCGGAGCTGCCTTGGAGTCAGAAGCCTCTCTCTTATTCTTCTTCGTGGGACACTGGGTTGCATAACGACCCAAATCCCCACAATGGAAGCACTTTATCTTGGAGATGTCCTTCTTCTTTCTCTTCCCCTGTTGTCCCACAGATGCCAGAGTTGCATCCTCTTCCTCCTCTTTCTTTATTCGACCTCCTTTGCTGCTACTTCCTACCTTGGTCATCCGTTTGATCTCTTCTTGGCGAAGGGGTGCCCACATCTCTTCCCATCCTGGAAGATTAGCTCTGCCCAAAATGCTTTGGACAAATGTCTCCCAATCCTCGGAGACTGCATTCAGGGCGATCCTCACCATGAACTCCTGATCCGGCATGGCCCCTATGGAAAGTAAGTTGGTCCCGAATCACCTGCAACCTGCTGAGGTATAGATCTATCTACTCCCACTTCTGCATCTGATACGACCGCAATTGATTCTCTAGTAGCATCTTCCTCTACACGAAAGTGCCCTGATATAATGTCGTCAAGGTATCCCACATCTCCTTTATTGTGTTCTTCTCGGCAATATGTTGAACTACATGATCCTTGACCCCATCAAGGATTATGCATTTTGCCTTGGCCATTGCATCCTCATACCTTTTGTTATCAGCTGGGTCGATTGGGATAGCCACGGTTCCCAAGGCGAAGCCCTTGATGCGATGTCTATCCAGAACAGACAGGATCCTGGCCTTCTAGATGACAAAGTTGGAGGCCCTGTCCAACCTGTCTATCCTGATCCCTTAGTTCGTTGATTGCCATCTCTGCTCTTCTTCTCGACTGCCTCTGAGTCTAGACTTCCCTCTTGGAAGTTCTCTCCTAGACTCTCTTTGAGTCTCAATTTCCCTCCTAGAAATCCTCCTGCCCACTGTCGAACTTCTGCTCTCCAATCCTCTATGCACCTGCAGCACGGATCTAGATTTCTTGGCTTGAAATCCCTTAAGGCAGCGACTCCCTTTACCTTGGTTCTGTCTCGTTAGGTACTGTTATGCTTTGACAGCTACAGCGCCCCACCAGCTTCTTAATCCACAATCTGTCAACAGCTCCCTAGGCCCTAGCAGCTGAAGAAATTGAGCCTCTTAGCTCTACGCAATCCCGGCAAGGCTGAATTGCGCCTTTGGCCAACTGCGTCAAGCCTACCTGACTGAGTAGGATGACATGGCTCTTCATGAGCCTCTTTTGCCTCTCTCTGCCTCTGCGTTGGCCCTCTCTCTGGCTCGAAATGATGATGCAGGTCCTCTACGTCACTCCTTCTCTGCTGCCTTCTGCTTAGGAACAACTCTGTCTCTTGGGATAGTTGTTTCTGCTGCAAATTTTCTAATTTCAGCGGGTGCCTTTAGTTCTCCTGTGATCTGCAACACTCTGATACCATGTTGAAATTTCTAAGTTTAACCCGATAGAAATTCTTTCTACATTATCTGGTTTACTTCACCTACTTGTTTATTTCTTTACAAGTTATTTAACCATATAAATACTGAAGATAAACACAAATGCAGTCTCAACTCATCTACAGATCATCAACTGAAAATAACAGACAAACACACAAGGGACACCATTATATTTGGACAATCGTCCCTAGAAAAACCCAACTTCGAAAAACCGGTGTAGCAGTTCTAAGGGTTTTATTATTAAGCATCTTTCTTGAGTACAACTAGGGTGCCAAACTGGCTCACCCAACAAAGAAATCTATCTGGCAGTGATACTTCTCTTCAAAAGTAGATATTCAACGAGTCTGCTCCACAAAATTCTCTCCGACGCTTCTTTGAAGCTCTGCGTCAGCCCTCTTGGTCTCTGCGTCACTCAGAAGCCCCTTGCGTCAGCGTTCTGCTGCTCTGTGCTAGCACCCTGGCCTTTTGCGTCACCCACGCAAACCCTGCTAGCCTTTGCGCAGTCACTCTGGCCCTCTGCGTGGCACCTGCTGGCTCTGTGTAACCTCTCTGCCTTACCGCCGATCTCTCAGCCCTATATCTGCCTCTCTGCTATGCACTCATTGCCCCTTGCTGCAACTCTAATCACTTGTTTGAATTTTCTCAACAAACCCCGCTCCAGAAAATCGAACTGACTAATCAATCTTGGGGTATCTCCAACTGACCCTCAAGCCTCCTCTTATACTTTTTTTTGTTGAGTCTTCAACGGCCAAGATTAAATCTCTAATTAATAGCTAAGATTAGATTTGACTTGATCCATGTCATTTAGAACATTCTCACCTGGTTTTATATTAATACCTATTAATATTTTAATTTTCCTAAATTTAGACTTAGGAACTCCACTAAAAATATTAATTATTTTAATATCTCTCTAACCGGGTGGAATTTCCTGAAACCATTTCTAGGTCCTAGAGATCTCATGTGCTTTAGCCTCTACACCAATTTTCATGGCTAGAGCATGTTGATTTGGGGTAGCATCAGATGTGCTCTAGCCACAAAAATTGTTGGAGAGGCTAAAGCACATGAGATCTCCAATACCCAGTAATGGTTTGGGCAGATTCTAAACAGTTTGAGATATACTAAAATAATTGATATTTTTAATCGAGTCCTTAAGTTTAAACTTAGGGAAAATAAAATATTAATATAAAACTGTGTTAAGGGTCCAAAAGTCATCGATCAAGCCAAAGTTAATCTTAGTCGTTGATTAGGGACTTAATCTCGGCCGTTGAATTGTCAATGAGAAAAGTATAAGAGGAGGCTTGAGGGTCACTTGGAGAACACACCGAGTTGATCAAGATTTCATTTTTTTGGGGCAGGGTTTGTTGAGGAAGTCAAAAGAGTGATCAGAGTTGCAGCTGAGGGGCAGTGAATACAGAGGCAGAGAGGGTACCGGGAGAATCAATGCAGAAGCCGGGAGAGAAGGATGTAGAGCTAGCCAGAGGCCACGTAGAGCTAGCTAGGGCCCACGCAGAGGCAGCCAGGAGCTGCGCAGTGCCTCAGAGAGCCAGTGTGGGTGACGTAGAGGCTCTAGAGGATGATGCAGTGCCTCTAGAGGTTGACGCAAGCATTATTGGGTTGATGTTGGGCCAGCAAGGGCTGACGCAGTCCCTAGAGGCACACACGGGTTTTCATGGAGCAGATTGGAGCTAGGAGTTGTCGGAGTGTTTATCCGGGGTTTCAGCCGGAATATCTGCTTCCAAGTAGAGAGGTACTACTGCCGAGATTATTTTCTGTTGGGTGAGCCGGTTTTGGCACCCATATTGTATTCTGAAACTTAATAATTAAAACCCTTAGATAGCTGCACAAGTTTTTCTGGGGACATTGGTCCAAAAGCAACGGTGTCACTTGTGTGCTTGTTTTGTTTCCTTCACTTGATAATCTGTAATGTGTTGAGCATGCACTTGTATTTATTTTTAGTATTTACATGGTAAATAACCTGTTAATTAATCAGAACAAGTAGGCAGAAATAAATCAGAAAAGTACATTAAGGGTTTCTAACAGTTAGACTTAGAAATTCCAACATGGTATCAGAGCGTGGTTGCAGATCACAGGAGAACTGAGGACATCAGCGGAGCAGAGCAACAGCAGCAGAAAACAATTGTCTCAAGTGATAGAAGCTCTTCCTCGCAGAGAAGCAGCAAGGAGGGGGTGACGCAGTGCCTGCCTCGTCAAGTTTGAGCCAGGAAGAGGATCAACGCAGTGGCAGAGGGGAGCAAACTCGACCTACGCAGTGCCCAGTCATCTTTCTCAGTCAAGAAGGATTGACGCCCGTGGCCAGGAGGTGCGAATTTTGTTGGTGTCGGGATTGCGCAGAGCCTAGAAGCTCTAACCTTCAGTTTGCCGGGGCTTAGGAGGCTATGGGTAAGTTGCAAAGTGAAGCTGATGGGTATTGTAGTCAGAACAGTACCTAACAGGGCAAGACCAGGGAGGAGGGAGTTGCTACTGAGGATTTCTAGCCAAGAAATCCGGATCAAGGGTGCAGCTGCACTAAGGATCGGAGTGGGGGCATCTCGACATTGGCAGAGGGGTCTCCAGGAGGGAAATCGAGGCTCAGAGGGAGTCACACCGAGAATTTCCAGAAGGGAAGTAGAGGAGCAGCGAGATGGCAGTGAACGGGGTAAGAGACTAGGACAGACTGGATGAAGCCTTAAACTTCGTAGTCTGTGTTGATTTGGGGTAGCATCAGATGTGCCCTAGCCATGAAATTTGGTGGAGAGGTTTGGGCACATGAGATCTCCAATACTTAGAAAGGGTTTGGGCAGATTCTAAACAAATCAGGAGATATTAAAATAATTAATATTTTTAATGGAGTCCCTAAGTCTAAACTTAGGGAAAATAAAATATTAATGTGTATTAATATGAATCTGTGTTAGAATGGTTCAAAAGACATGGATCAATCCAGATTTAATCTTAGCCGTTGATTAGGGACTTAATCTAGATTGTTGATTTATCAACGAAGAAAGTATAAGAGGAGGCTTGAGGGTCACTTGGAGAACACACTGAGGGAGACCAGTCAGTTCAATTTCTGGAGCGGGGTTTGCTGAGAAATTGAACCAGTGGTCTGGAGAGCAGTCAGGAGGCAACAAGTACGGAATAGAGAAACGGGAGATCAGCACAGAGGTAGAAGAGGCAGATGCAGAGCCAGAGGAAGCCATGCAGAGGCAGCAGAGACTGTGCAGAGCTAGAAGGGCCTGCATCATCCACGCAGAGGCTGCAGGAGTAATGTAGAAGGCCAGAGAAGCTGCACAGTGCCTAAGTAGGCTGAATCAGAGGGTTTCAGAAGAAGTGTTGGAAATTTGTCTATCTGTGGGTAAGCCAGTTTGGCACCCTGTTGTACTAGAAAATTGCTGAATAATAAAATCCTCCTTTGCTGCACCAGTTTTCCCACATTGGGTTTTTCCGGGGACATTAGTCCAAAATAACTGTGTCAATGTGTGCATATGTTTGTTTCTGTATTACAGTGTGATATCTGCAGCAGTATTTATTTTAATGTTTGTTGAAGTAATTTCATGAATAACTTATGGTGAAATAAGTAGGAAAAGTAAATCAGTTGCTGCAGTTATAGAATTTTCACATGGTATCAGAGCAAGTAAGCAAAGACAGAAAGGGAAAATCAGTTATGGGTCGAGACCACGATGCAGAGGCATCCACCTCAGGGGACTCATGTAGATTTTCAGAAGAGAGAGATTTCGATTTCTCTATGTTGGCTTCTAGGTTGGAAGAAGAAGTGGTGTGCATGACTAGTGCTGCATCATGAGAAGTATGGTATATAGACAATGGAGCCTCATGGCATATGGCGGGAATCAGGGAGTGTTTCTTGGAATATCGAGAAGAGAAGATGAATTTTCAGATCACCATGGGGAACAAGGCAAAGTGTACTCCAGTAGGAAAGGGTACCATAGTTTTTCAAACAGAATCAGGAGAACAGTTTCGTGCCACTAATGTGCTGCATGTACCAGGATTGGGGAGCCACTAATGTGCTGCATGTACCAAGATTGGGGATGAACTTACTTTCTGTGTCACAACTATAAGGGAAGGGCTATGACGTTTACTTCATCAAGGAAAAGGTATACGTCAAACACCCGAGCTGGAAAAAGAAAGTACAGATCAGGATCAAAAGTAATCGGTTGTATAGATTACAACTAGAATCCCCAATGGCACTAATAGGCAGTCATGGGAACAAAGACTTGAACAAACTATGGCACAGAAGGATGGGTCACTTGCACCATGGAGCTCTAAGAATTCTTGGGAGCACTGTAATAGGAGTTCCGGATCTGAGTACAGAACGAGATGATGTATGCAAGGGATGCGCTCTAGGAAAGTATGCCAAGGCGGCATTTCCTAGGAGCAACCATAGGGCCAAGAGTGTACTAGGATTGATACACTCAGATATCTGCGGACCTATGTCCGTCAAAGCTCTCAGCAGTGCCGAGTATTTCCTTACCTTCATTGATGACCACTCGAGGAAAACTTGGATCTATTTTTTGAAAACCAAGGATGAGGTTTTTTGTCAATTCAAGGAGTTCAAGGCTCTAGTGGAGAATCTGACAGGTAAAAAAATAAAAGTCTTGCGCTCAGATAATGGTGGAGAGTATGTCGATAAGGACTTCACTGATTAATGCGCTAAGGAGGGCATCAGAAGAGAGTGGACAACTCCCTACAATTCAAAGCAAAACGGGGTGGCAGAAAGGAAAAACAGGGCTATTGTAGAAGCAGCTAGGGCCATGTTGTATGATCAAGATATGCCAAAATTCTTGTGGGCGGAAGCATGCAACACAATTGTCTACGTTTAGAACAGGACTCCTCATTGGGCATTGGGCAAGATTTCTCCAAAGAAAGTCTTTACTGGGAAGACGCCTAAAGTCTCATGTATGCAAATTGAAGAAAGCCTTGTATGGGCTGAAGCAGGCACCAAGAGCATGGTATGGTCGAATAGATGGCTACTTGCAGAAAATGGGGTTTTTCAAGAGTGACGCGGATTCGAATCTCTACTATCTAGTCGTAGAGAACAAGCCACTTATCTTAGTATTATATGTGGATGATCTCTTCCTGACAGGATCATCCAGACTCATTGAGGACTGTAAGAAGAATCTAGCCATAGAGTTCGATATGAAGGATTTGGGATGAATGTACTATTTCCTAGGGTTGGAAGCAGTGTTGTGAGGGAGCGCCCCCCCCCCCCCGATCCCGCTCCCAATCCGCGCTTCGGGCGGGAGCGACTTGGGAGCGGGTCGGGAGCGCACTCCCTAAAAAAATTTTCGCTCCCTGCCTTTTTGAGAGCATTTTGCCTTTTTTGCAAAAAATTTTTTATAGTAATGTTCGAAATGCAATTTTTTTGGAAAGAAACAAATAATTTTTGAGTGGGGCAGCTTAATAATCAAGTCTAGGTCCTAGTATTGATATGCTATTCATGGTAATATTAAACTCTTAAAGTAAAAGTGACACTCTCCTTAATCTTCATTTTCATCTTTTTACTTAAGTTTTTAACATTACTATGAAATGACTCAGGATGTTTGAGAGTGGTTCTGGCCTCATTGGATTTCATATGGAGAAAGTAGAATTTTAGATTTCATTCAAAATCCAGCAGACTTATCAGTTTTTCAGGATTTCAGGATCGGGGGATTGCAATGTTTCCATTGAATTTTGTCATGTATTAGGGTATGGAACTCGTATTTAATCAAGAGCACCAATCCCTCTATGTACCTTGATGTTAGTGACATTGGTTGTCGAACTTCTCTATCATGACCCTCCTAAAAATGTACACATCACTCAAACAAAATCTTGACTTGACATGCTATGCTTTTTCTATCTTATGTTAATGCTTAAAGGGTGATATTAATGACAAAGATCCCTATACAGATACAGAAGTAATGACAAAGATGCCTCTGGATATTAATGCTTAGAGGGTGATATTAATGACAAAGATCCTGATTTTCCAACAAGACTAAAAAATTAGACATTTCTCGCAGTGGCAAGAGGCCCAAGCATAAGAAA
Organism: Pinus tabuliformis; assembly: GCA_031772625.1. Lineage (NCBI taxonomy): Eukaryota > Viridiplantae > Streptophyta > Pinopsida > Pinales > Pinaceae > Pinus > Pinus tabuliformis. The sequence goes on from CM062817.1 coordinate 291,495,772, forward strand.
TACATAATAGATTTACTTCTCTTTTCTAGTTTCTAGTAGCTTTTATAACTATTGACTCTTTCATATTTATTATGATATTTTTTTAAACAATATATGACAATTTAAGTTTGAAGCTGGCAATTATAACTCATTAGTAATGAATTATGAATATGATGCTTCATGAAAGTTGAAATTTGTTTCATTTCATTTCATTTTATAACATTTCATTTCATGTTAAATACTATTTTTGTAATGGTTACACTTAGCTTACAAGTACAACTTTGGTGATCAATGATGATAAATGTTATATATTGAATTTTGAAAGCTTGAAACTTTAAGATTGATGAATCATGAGACTCAATATGTTGTATGTTACTATGTTACTAACTTCTGGACGTGGTTGATGAAGATTATAACTTCTAAATGATTGTTGTTATATGGTTCAATCTATGTTTTTTTATGTTTTTTATATCTAATTCATTATTCTACATGTTTTTGATGACATATATGTATCAAAATATAAAAAATATATATATTATATAAAAAACGCTCCGGGATTCGCACCCAAACCGGGAGCTTCTGAAAATGTCGCTCTTGCTCCCGTTTTTGCTCCCGCTCCCAAGTAACACTGGTTGGAAGTTTGGTAGCAGGAAAGAGAAATCTTCTTTGGGCAAGGGAGGTATGCTACAGAAATCCTGAAAAGGTTTGAGATGGGACACTGTAGGCCTATGGCTACGCCAATGATCACCAACTGGAAGAAGATTGATGCATCAGAAGACAAGGATGTTGATCCCACCCTATACTGACAGCTCATAGGGTCCCTGATGTATCTAGTCAATACTAGGCCAGATATTTGCTACACTGTCAACACCCTCAGTCAATTCATGGTGGAACCAAAGAGGGCTCATTGGGCAGCAGCGAAACACGTTCTCAGCGAAGTCACCTGACACGGGGATTCAAGATTCGTGGTGTCGAATTCGGACACGTTGACCCGCCGGAACAGGGCACATAGGATTCGTTCAAGATTCGTGGTGTCGAATTCGGACACGTTGACCCGCCGGAACAGGGCACATAGGATTCGTTATATATATATATATATATATATATATATATTAAAAATTAGATATTTCTTACACAAATTTTAATTAATGATACAAATTTATTGATTTCAAACATAGATCTTCATCTATAGCATGCATAGTACATACAAAATTCAAATACATGTCAGTGGTACTGGTCACATAAATCATGATTCATAATTCATAACTGAAAGACAACTTACAACTACAAGATAGGAAGATAAACACACTGACAACTGTAGTTTTCTCATGAAGTCATCATATCAAAATGTGTTATATAGGTAGTGCTGGTGCAATGCCAATGGCAAATAGAAATAGAAAATATAAAACAACTACAGGTATACAAGCCTCAAGGCATCAATCCTCATCATCAGCATCAATATCCTCATCATCATGGTCCCTGTTGACCTCTACTGGTCAACTACCCATGCAGTACATCCCCCTTTTCTTGGCAAAAAGGGCCAGCACCTGATTAGCATGTCCGTGCCATCCTGCCATCATCAGCAACTTGATCTTTTTGATTGTAAACCCAGTCTGCATGTATGAATTGTAAATAATCTAAGCAGATCAGAGTCATGTATGTAAAATTGCCTAGGTGGACCTAACTTTCTGATGATAATCTACGTCCCGGAAGGTTTTTCATCTCACCGATCCACGGATCGGCAGAGTTTTCCTTCAAACCTGACCCCAAAGCCGGGATGGACTTTGTCATTGGAATTTTAGGAGAATCCTAGTGTGTTGATCTGCTAGATTATAGTTGTGTCGCAGAACTGGGTGATTTGTGAGGGTCTATGTTAAAGGGGTTTTCTCCCTTAAGATGTAAATTGTAAAAGTCATGATGTAATGTGTCCTGAGGGTCGAAAAATGTTTTAAATCCCCTCATGAGTCCTAAGTCCTAGGTCCTAGGTGATGTTTTCCGAAGGCTTAGTTCGATGATCCATTTTAAAATAAATTAAAAAATTAAAAAATGAATAAAAATAATAAAATAAGTAAAAATTAAAAAAAATGAAATAAATAAAAAATAATAAAAATTAAAAAATAAAGCAAAAAACCTAACTAATAAAATAATAATATTTTAAGTGAATAAATCGACGGATGAGATCAAGAGATGTCTTGATCTTCATCAACGGTCGAGATCATTTCTGCATGGATCACTCGAACTAGCCATTGGAGGCATTTCCTTTAAGTAGGGTGCTAGGGGTCATATCAGATCATCGGATCTGTGAGTCTAAGACTGAAGAAGCTCTCTTATAAATCTGTTTCTGGTTAATAAAAGAAGACTTTGGGGTCCATATCTCGCTGGTGTTACTCTCTTAAAATGCTGTGAGATTGTTTTAGTTTCTGCATATTTTATTTTCAGTCATTGATAATAGCTTGTTTTAAGAGTATTGTGAGCACAGGTATCTTGTTCACTTGCTAGGGTTTGGGTGCTGTTAGGGTTTCTGAAGTAATGGCAGGTATCTCCATTACTTCCTGAGATCTAGCAGCATTCTTGCCCTCTTTACTGATGGTTGTTTCTGAGCTGTGCAGAAAAACCCTTGCTGAAGAAGATTTGGTGGGCGTTAGGGGAAGTTCTCGGCTGAACCAGCCAACTCCCACAAGCATTTTTTGTTGAGCCCAGCTGGATTTGATCCTGGGTCTATCATTCGGTTTTATTTTTTTTAGTTTGCATGAGAGATTTTCTGAAGTTCTTCACAGTGAAAATCTGAAAATCTTTATTTCTTTAAAATATTTTTGTGCCTATTGCTGAAATCTGGCCGTCAAAGGGGCCAAATCTGTAAATTAATCAGTTGTTTTAGGGTTTCAAATTTTTCTAATCTAGGGTTTCAATTTTTTTTGCAGTTTTCTTAAGGGTTTTGTCTTCTTGCGATTGCAAGACCGCCAGCAATCTCCTTGCCCACTGCACCTGTAAATGATAAACGCCAATCCGGTATATTTATGATGAATCAATGACAGTTTGTTCTGGATCCATTTCAAGGAGCGTATGCCTGTGTGTAAAGTAAAACTGCCGGCGTAAAAATATTCTGCTCCAGTATCTTGATAAGCAAATCAATATTCGTAGTGGATACCAGTTTTATGCTTCACAGCCCAAGGTTTTTGTCATTTTCGTTTTCTGGGCCAGATCACAATGTTTGCGTATTTCCCTGAATCAATTTGAAAGTCAGGAAATGTTTCTAAGGCGTGGTTCGCTCAGCATTTTTGATTTACACAACCTATCCAAAAGGCGTTGCTCGGTCCTCAGTGTAAAATATGAAACGATTATGCAATCGCTGATGAAAATCCTTTGTTAACTGAACGGAACTGTGCCTGCCCTTCCTTCACACAGAAAAATAGCAGCTCCTGCGTCCGCCGATGTATAATTCTTATTTACGCACGACATCAAGTTTCATTTGCTGCGTGGGTTAATCAGGCAACGCAAGCTATCTCAGTCTTTCGGGCCAGCTTTAAACCACTGTTGCACATGAATCCGACGTCGACGAAAAATCTGGCCGCTGGAAATCGTAGCAGGAGCTCTTTTCTCTTGTGGGTATATACGTGAGTTAGGGCGTATTTGCCTGGGTTGAACGCGGTGAATTTGGGCGAATCCTCCTGCGGTTATGGTTTCCACCACGGATCTAAAAACGCTGCCATCCAGGCTTCATCGTGTCTGCTAGCAAAGCGTTTCAAAATCCGCTGGCATATCCCTTCTTTTTGTTCCGCGTAAGGTTTTCACGACTATGCATTTGCGTATCAGGTATCATCGTTTCAACGATTTTGGTTTTATGTAGATATTTGCTTAGTTTTTTTTATTTACGTTTAGTTCAGGTTTGATTAGATTTAGATTTAAAATTTTGTATAGTTTTGTTTTTAAAATAGATTTTAATTTTAGATTTTAGTTTAAATTAACGTAGATTCTAATTAGATTTCAAATTTAATTTTTTTTTAAGTAATTTAGGTTTTGTTTTATGTAGTTTTTTTTAATTTAGTCTTTTTTTTTTGGGTATTTTGAAAATATAAAAAATAAAAAAGATTTATTTAATTTTAGTTTAGTTTTCTTTTTTTTAGAATTTTTTCTTTTTTTAAAAATTTTTATCATATAAAAAATAAAAAAGAGTTTAGATTTAGTTTTAAATTTCTTGTTTTCATTATAAAAAAAAAAAAAAAAAAATTAAAAAAAAAAAAAAGATTTATAAAAAAAAAAAAAATTTAGGCTTAGTTTAATTTTTATGCAGTTAAGTTTTAGATTAATTTTATTTAGGAATTTTGGTTTTAATTCTTTGCCTGAAAATCATAAAAATTCTTGTGGAAAATTATTTTTGCCAGTTTCAGTTGTTTTCATGTTATATCTTTCATGCTGAGATGCTAAATTTTCAAGTTGAGATACGAAATATGATATCTGGTTAATGGTTTAAGATTCTCGTGGTGGTTTAAAGCATTTATCTTTTCGAAACTTTCAGTTGCTGGATATCATTTTGGTTATTCTTAAAGCATTGTGATTTAGCTGATGACAAATGATTGCCGTTCACGGTTGATGTTTCTATAATCATTTAACAAGTAATCGTTTTAACCACAATCTCTTAAGGCACTGGTCTGCTAAATTAATCAAATCCATCGAGTGCTTTTTTGTATCGTATCTCGTGTCTCCCAACCAACTGGTCAACAGATGGTCTCATCATCTCACAGGGTCTACCCCCCTTAGCCGCGGGAGACAGGCTTAAACGGAGGGATCGGGGATCAGAGTGACAGCCCCTGGTCTGAGCGTTGTCGTGTCAATCTGCGCGACAACATTTTTTGGCGCCGTTGCCGGGGACACTTTGTTCTCGGTGTTTCAAACGACAATCATTCATCTTCTCATCTTTCTCATCCCTCAGCTGAGCTGGCAGATTCAATATTTTGGCATCTTTTCATCCCATATCAGCAGCATTTCTTGGGTTTGTTTCTTGTTTGGGTGGCGACTCCACTTTCTCATTTTTCCCAAACAAGAAGCTTTCATCATATCTGCTTGTGGTTACTTTTTGGGATCCTAGAATCAGATTCATTGTTCAAGTGGCGACTCCACTTCTTTCATCTCTTAATTTTCTTGAGCAGAAATCTCTTTCTATCATCCATTTGATCCCTTATTGTTCATCATGGATTATTCATGTAAACCATGTCATTTTACTGATAATCTCCATGATCTTCCGAAAGAGGCCATTTCTAAATTATTTAAGTTCTCGGGTGATGATCCGGTCGCTGTTAGACATCATTTAAACATGTTTACTTGTGTAATGACCATATATTGTAGACTTCCTCAATATAATCATGAAGATTTCAAGATGCGTCTATTTGTCCATTCTTTAGAGGGTGATGCCTTGAATTGGTTTAATAATTTTCCTAATGATTTTTTCACTTCTTTACAAGACATTCTCAATGCTTTTAAAGATAGATATGATAGTCCAAACAGCTTGCCTTCTGCCCCTAAAATTGTGCAACAGAAAGAAAGAATTCAAGATCAGAATGTGTCATCAACCGAAACTATTGCAGATCAAGTTCATGATAGTGAAAAATCAGGGATAAATGACAATGAAAAGGAAGAGCAAAAGCAAATAATACAAGATTTAATGATGCTGGTGAAAAATATGGAAAGCAACCAAACTAATCTTATCAATGCTGTTAAAACTTTACGCACCCATCTGAAAAAACGTAATAAGGAGATTGAGGTCACGCAAAATCAGCATGCTAAGGAAATTGAGGCCATGAAAACTAAATATGAAGCAGAAATTGGAAACATGCAAGCGAATCACGAAGAAGAAATAAATTCCATGCAGCATTGCTTGATGAACATAATGGAAGAAAATGTTAAAGTAATAAAAGACATGGAAGAACATCATGCCAGACAAATCAGTGCTATAAAGGTTGAACACTCTAGACAGATGGATGCCATTAGAATACAGGTTCGAAAGTTTCAGCAATTGGAAGATGAAAGAAACCAGGTAACATCAATAGATCAGGAGCCTTCTCATTTGTTGCAACAAGCTCCATCTTATTATGAGGAGGTTATTAGTTCAATTGAAAGATATCCAGATCTTAAGAATGATAAAGATCAGATGCAGGATAAAGAATGACATATCACGCATACTTCATCTGATAGTTTTGAAACAGAAAGTTCCAGGTTATCAGTTATTCCACCTGCCAGAAAGAAAAAACGCAGGAGAAAGAAGATTAGACGAAGATTTGATGCATCGGACGGCCGTGAGCAGCTTGATTTTCGGATAGGAAAGAGTCCTACCATATGCAAAATTGGACATGGCACATCCGACAAGCAGCCGACAGATTTGCTTGAAAGCAGGCAAATGCTCAGTATGCACTATATTGAACACATCTGATGTCGTAGGGCATCCTTTGTATCGTATTTCTAACCCTCCTTGTTTTTTCCGCATTTTTATTTCTGCTTTAGATAGTTAATAAATGAAGAGCTTTTTTTCTTTCCTGTGCTTAATGTATATGCTGATTTTTGGATGGACGCTACTTATTTTTGTTGTATGGATGCAGATTCTGGATTCTCACATTCCTGCAAGCAGCAACATGTCCCCAAGTAGAGCCAGATGTTGACCTCTACTGGTCAACTACCCATGCAGTACATCCCCCTTTTCTTGGCAAAAAGGGTCAGCACCTGATCAGCATGTCCGTGCCATCCTGCCATCATCAGCAACTTGATCTTTTTGATTGTAAACCCAGTTTGCATGTATGAATTGTAAATAATCTAAGCAGATCAGAGTCATGTATGTAAAATTGCCTAGGTGGACCTAACTTTCTGATGATAATCTACGTCCCGGAAGGCTTTTCGTCTCACCGATCCACGGATCGGTAGAGTTTTCCTTCAAACCTGACCCCAAAGCTGGGATGGACTTTGTCATTGGAATTTTAGGAGAATCCTAGTGTGTTGATCTGCTAGATTATAGTTGTGTCGCAGAACTGGGTGATTTGTGAGGGTCTATGTTAAAGGGGTTTTCTCCCTTAAGATGTAAATTGTAAAAGTCATGATGTAATGTGTCCTGAGGGTCGAAAAATGTTTTAAATCCCCTCATGAGTCCTAAGTCCTAGGTCCTAGGTGATGTTTTCCGAAGGCTTAGTTTCGATGATCCATTTAAAATAAATTAAAAAATTAAAAAATGAATAAAAATAATAAAATAAGTAAAAATTAAAAAAAATGAAATAAATAAAAAATAATAAAAAATTAAAAAAATAAAGCAAAAAACCTAACTAATAAAATAATAATATTTTAAGTGAATAAATCGACGGATGAGATCAAGAGATGTCTTGATCCTCATCAACGGTCGAGATCATTTCTGCATGGATCACTCGAACTAGCCATTGGAGGCATTTCCTTTAAGTAGGGTGCTAGGGGTCATTTCAGATCATTGGATCTGTGAGTCTAACACTGAAGAAGCTCTCTTGTAAATCTGTTTCTGGTTAATAAAAGAAGACTTTGGGGTCCATATCTTGCTGGTGTTACTCTCTTAAAATGCTGTGAGATTGTTTTAGTTTCTGCATATTTTATTTTCAGTCATTGATAATAGCTTGTTTTAAGAGTATTGTGAGCACAGGTATCTTGTTCACTTGCTAGGGTTTGGGTGCTGTTAGGGTTTCTGAAGTAATGGCAGGTATCTCCATTACTTCCTGAAATCTAGCAGCATTCTTGCCCTCTTTACTGATGGTTGTTTCTGAGCTGTGCAGAAAAACCCTTGCTGAAGAAGATTTGGTGGGCGTTAGGGGAAGTTCTCGGCTGAACCAGCCAACTCCCACAAGCATTTTTTGTTGAGCCCAGCTAGATTTGATCCTGGGTCTATCATTCGGTTTTATTTTTTTTAGTTTGCATGAGAGATTTTCTGAAGTTTCTTTACAGTGAAAATCTGAAAATCTTTATTTCTTTAAAATATTTTTATGCCTATTGCTGAAATCTGGCCGTCAAAGGGGCCAAATCTGTAAATTAATCAGTTGTTTTAGGGTTTCAAATTTTTCTAATCTAGGGTTTCAATTTTTTTTGCAGTTTTCTTAAGGGTTTTGTCTTCTTGCGATTGCAGGACCGCCGGCAATCTCCTTGCCCACTGCACCTGTAAATGATAAACGCCAATCCGATATATTTATGATGAATCAATGACAGTTTGTTCTGGATCCATTTCAAGGAGCGTATGCCTGTGTGTAAAGTAAAACTGCCGGCGTAAAAATATTCTGCTCCAGTATCTTGATAAGCAAATCAATATTCGTAGTGGATACCAGTTTTATGCTTCACAGCCCAAGGTTTTTGTCATTTTCGTTTTCTGGGCCAGATCACAATGTTTGCGTATTTCCCTGAATCGATTTGAAAGTCAGGAAATGTTTCTAAGGCGTGGTTCGCTCAGCATTTTTGATTTACACAACCTATCCAAAAGGCGTTGCTCGGTCCTCAATGTAAAATCTGAAACGATTATGCAATCGCTGATGAAAATCCTTTGTTAATTGAACGGAACCGTGCATGCCCTTCCTTCACACAGAAAAATAGCAGCTCCTGTGTCCGCCGATGTATAATTCTTATTTACGCACGACATCAAGTTTCATTTGCTGCGTGGGTTAATCAGGCAATGCAAGCTATCTCAGTCTTTCGGGCCAGCTTTAAACCACTGTTGCACATGAATCCGACGTCGACGAAAAATCTGGCCGCTGGAAATCGTAGCAGGAGCTCTTTTCTCTTGTGGGTATATACATGAGTTAGGGCGTATTTGCCTGGGTTGAATGCGGTGAATTTGGGTGAATCCTCCTGCGGTTATGGTTTCCACCACGGATCTAAAAACGCTGTCGTCCAGGCTTCATCGTGTCTGCTAGCAAAGCGTTTCAAAATCCGCTGGCATATCCCTTCTTTTTGTTCCGCGTAAGGTTTTCACGACTATGCATTTGCGTATCAGGTATCATCGTTTCAACGATTTTGGTTTTATGTATATATTTGCTTAGTTTTTTTTATTTACGTTTAGTTCAGGTTTGATTAGATTTAGATTTAAAATTTTGTATAGTTTTGTTTTTAAAATAGATTTTAGTTTAAATTAACGTAGATTCTAATTAGATTTCAAATTTAATTTTTTTTAAGTAATTTAGGTTTTGTTTTATGTAGTTTTTTTTAATTTAGTCTTTTTTTTTTTGGGTATTTTGAAAATATAAAAAATAAAAAAGATTTATTTAATTTTAGTTTAGTTTTCTTTTTTTTAGAATTTTTTCTTTTTTTTTAAATTTTTATCATATAAAAAATAAAAAAGAGTTTAGATTTAGTTTTAAATTTCTTGTCTTCATTATAAAAATAAAAAAAAAAAAAAAAATAAAAAAATTATAAAAAAAAAAATTTAGGCTTAGTTTAATTTTTATGCAGTTAAGTTTTAGATTAATTTTATTTAGGAATTTTGGTTTTAATTCTTTGCCTAAAAATCATAAAAATTCTTGTGGAAAATTATTTTTGCCAGTTTCAGTTGTTTTCATGTTATATCTTTCATGCTGAGATGCTAAATTTTCAAGTTGAGATACGAAATATGATATCTGATTAATGGTTTAAGATTCTCGTGGTGGTTTAAAGCATTTATCTTTTCGAAACTTTCAGTTGCTGGACATCGTTTTGGTTATTCTTAAAGCATTGTGATTTAGCTGATGACAAATGATTGCCATTCACGGTTCATGTTTCTATAATCATTTAACAAGTAATCGTTTTAACCACAATCTCTTAAGGCACTGGTTTGCTAAATTAATCAAATCCATCGAGTGCTTTTTTGTATCGTATCTCGTGTCTCCCAACCAACTGGTCGACAGATGGTGTCATCATCTCACAGGGTCTACCCCCCTTAGCCGCGAGAGACAGGCTTAAACGGAGGGATCGGGGATCAGAGTGACAGCCCCTGGTCTGAGCGTTGTCGTGTCAATCTGCGCGACAACAGTCCCCACTGCTCTCCTCTGCATCCTCCTCCTCCCTTGTATCCATAGTCGCCTCTGCATCTGCTAGTGTGGAGGATGACCCCTCTAAGTCATCAAATCTAATAGGCTCTAGCACTGGATCACTGAGATCCATGTTGGCCAATGCCAACTCAATGCTGGTGTCCAAACCCATATCATTAGGAAACACATCCCACATCTTTGTCTTTCCCCTCAACCACTCTTCCCTCTGCCTGTAAATAAGACGAAGGTTGGTGTGCACATACACTATTGTCTCTGCCTTGGACTACTCAAGCCTGTTCTTCTTCACACTATACAAATTTGCATGTGTGCTCCAATTCCTCTCGCAACAAGAGAATGAAGTCACCTGAGAGAGGAGCCTCATGGCTAACTGCTGAAGAGTAGGGCTTGTTGCCCCATGATTTGCCCACCAAGAATAGGGCTTCTTAGCCCCCCTGTCTCTAATCACATCATAACCTCCAAATCGACCACTGCCAGTGGAAAACTTTGCAAAGGCATCCTCCACCTCAGCGAGTAATGCACTCTCCTGAAAAATCCGCCTGAATGCCTCTTTCCTCCCCTGTGAGATTTCACCATCCATGTGAGGAGGGAATCTGCAGGAAGGTCCACCATTCAGCCACTCATGGCTATAGTATTTGGGGTTCAATGAGTGAGCCAAACAATGTAAAGGTGTACAATTCTTGTCCCATCTGCTGACAAGAATATTCTGTATAGTATCACAGAAGGCCTCTAGTGATGTCTCATACTTGGGGCACTCACTTTATAGAATAATGCTCCTCGTAGACTTAATCATGGAATCCCATCCCTCATAAACCTCTCCTAGGATGGGTTTGTCTGTATCTACAAATCGAAGCAAAGAAATGATAGGGTTCATGATCCGAATAATTAGATCTACCCTCTCCCACCAAGCATCATCTAGCACTGTGTCCTTCACTCTTTTAGAGGCTACTTGATTTGTCTTTCTCCAAAAAGATCAAAACTCATAAATAACCATGGCCCCAAGAGCGGTCTTGACCTCCCTCAACCTCTTCAACATCATGAATGAAGAGGCAAATCGTGTATCAGCAATCTTCAACAATGATAGATTGGTGTACTCCTTGTAGATAGTGAGGGCATCTGTATGATTTTGCACAAAGTTACGGATATGTCTTGCATCCTCAATAATGCTTCCATTCCAAAGCACATCAGAAGCAATGGATTTCAGTGCTAAGTTCAATGAATGGACAATGCAAGGTGTCCAAACCACTTATGGATATTTAGCTTCCACAATCATGCTAGCAGCCTTGCAAATAGGTGCATTATCTGTAATGATTTGCACACAAGAATCAACACCTACATCTTCAATAACTTTAACAAATAACTCACCAATAAATTGTGGATCCTTGTATTCACCAAATGTATCCACTGCTTTCATGAAAACTGGACCACTCAAGGAAGACACCATGAAGTTGATGATTGGGTGTTGTGTTGGATCTGTCCATCCATCAGAAACAATGCTAACCCCAGATGTTGGCCATGATGCTACAATAGGCTCAAGCATTTTTTGCACCTCTTTTTTTGCCTTCGTCAACAATGTGGTTCTCAGCTTCTCTGACCCAGGAGGCACATACCCTGCTGGAGCCCCTTGAGTTAGAGCTCGGCACATCTCAATAAATAGAGGTGAGCATACAACATTAAATAATATGAAGTTTTGATAGAAGAAGAAGGCAATGGTGAGATCAAGCTCTTCCCGTCTCTCTTTTTGGAAAATCTTGTCCATTGGACCAAGTGCTTATCTTCTTGCTGCTTGTCCCCCAGTAGAAGTAGAACTCTCAAATGGAAATTTGGTAGTGGCTTTCCTCAAAAATGGAAGGGGGTATTCATTCTTGGGTTTTCTTGATTTTGAAGCCACATGTTCCATACCAACAGTGGACTCCTTTTCCAATCTTTTTTTCTTTTGTAAAGAAACAGCTTTACAAGCTCCAATCCCACAACCTGGTAAAGCTAACAAATGTGCTTTCACACAGTAATATGTGCTTTTGAAATAAATGTGACAAAAGTTGCATTTCCACTACACATTGCCTCCTCCCTTTCCCTTGGTGTTTGTCCCATCCTCTCTTGTGACATATTTCCACAATGGATATTTATCATTGTCTTTAGGTCCTCTTCTTCCCTCAACATTACTTGCAGCAGACTCTGATGATACTGGGGGAAGAGGGGCATCTTCACCCATGACATTCTTGCCCTTCCTTTGCCCCCTAATTGTTGCCTTTGATTGAGCCATGAATACTGTAAAAGAAATGAACAAAAGATGCACAAATTTGTAAACAAAAAATCATATACAAACTGCTGTAATAGAATAAGAAATGCAAAAAAATGGAGCTGAAATGCACTTACTCGGTGCATAAATCTCCTTGCCGAACACTCTACTCCCTTAACTCCTTGCTCCAAACCCTTCTCCACTTGCCAACAGATCAAACAACGCTTGCCAAATAATAAACACTGTGGCTGTAATGAACAAATGCGGCTTTTTCTAACCCACGCAGGTCACTTTTCCGCCAAACGAGTCTTGGAAAACACGACACGATGTCAAAAATCGTGACACGCTGGTGAATTTCGTGACACGCTTGGGGATTCGACGTGTCATAATCGGATTCGATGTGTCATGTTTTTTGGACACGATTTTCGAGCGAATTGTGTCCGACACGACGGATTCGGATTCGTGGACCCTATATAACGAATCCGGTTACTTAGGTTCTCAGGTATTTGTAGGGAACAATTGATTATGGGCTATCATACACCAAGGGGAAGGATATCAGGGTGAGTGGATTTATTGATGCAGATTGGGCAGGAAGTTTAGTGGATCGGAAAAGTACTTTTGGGTACTGTTTCAACATTGGATCAGGAATGACCTCCTAGTGCAGTAGGAAACAGAAGTTCGTGGCTCCGAGCTCGTCTAAGGTAGAATATATGGCAGCAAGCACAGCTTCGTGTAAAGCCATATGGCTTAGAAAACTACTGGTAAACCTATTCAGAAGAAATATGGAGGCGGCCAGGATCATGTGTGATAATCAGAGTTGCATCAAACTCTCTGAGAATCTAGTATTCCATGATAGGTCGAAGCATATTGATATCCGGTGTCACTTTGTCAGAGATTGTGTCCAACAAAGAGCTGTACAGTTGAGCTACACTCCTACAGGGGAACAAGTCACAGATATCCTCACCAAGGCCCTTGGAAAGTCAAAATTTGACTACTTCAGGGAAAAGATGGGGATGATAAAGAACCTTTTTCAGAAGTAGTATGCTAGCACCACGAATGAAGAGAGAGTTGCAGTGCAGAAGTAGTGTTGGGAGAAAGGACCAGCAGCAGCATAGATGCAGAGGGAGTTGTAGTGCGGATGCAGTGTTGGGAGAAAGGACCAGTAGCAGCACGGATGCAAAGGGAGCTGTCGTACAGATGCAACAGTGGCAGTAGTAGAGTCATGGGCAGCAGTATAGGATGTAGCAGTGCAGAGGATGTTGGGCAAGGAGGCTTAACATAAGCACAGGGACTGATGTCGGATGATCAGAGTAATACTCAGTGAGGAGTATTGCTAGAGCACAGTCCTCGCTAAGAGGGAGTGTTGATTTGGGGTAGCATCGGATGTGCCCTAGCCACGAAATTTGGTGGAGAGATTGGGACACATAAGATCTCCAATACCCAGAAAGGGTTGGGCAGAGTCTAAACAGATCAGGAGATATTAAAATAATTAATATTTTTATTGGAGTCCCTAAGTCTAAACTTGGGGTAAAATAAAATATTAATGTGTATTAAATTATTAATATGAATCTGTGTTAAAATTGTCCAAAAGACATGGATCAAGCTAGATCTAATCTCAGCCGTTGATTAGGGACTTAATCTCGGCCCTTGATTTATCAACGAGGAAAGTATAAGAGGAAGCTTGAGGGTCACTTGGAGAACACACTGAAGGAGACCAGTCGGTTCAATTTCTGGAGCGGGGTTTGCTGAGAAATTGAACCAGTGGTCTGGAGAGCAGTCAAGAGGTAGCAAGTACGGAACAGAGAAACAAGAGATCAGTGCAGAGGTAGAAGAGGAAGACGCAGAGGTAGCAATGTTAAATTATGGTATGTTCTATGTTTAGAGCAGTTTATTTATTTTTCTTCTTATTAGCCACAGATTAGCAATCACATATACATTAAGTAAAGTGCAGATAGAACATTAAATGATCAACAGAAAACAAGCCAAGACAAGAGACACAAGATGTGGCGGCTAGCCAAGGACAAACTCCAATGCGGGGAAACCCTTTGACCAAATCTTCTTTTATCTTCAATAGTTCAGCAGAGAGAAATGGTACAAAATCTGAATTCTGTAATTTAATATCAGCAGCAGCAAACCCTAGATCGGCAAAGTCAAACTTGATCAAACTAGCTAAAATTGACCTCTAAAATACTTGGTCAATTTCCGGTCAACTTGTCCTCGAACATCCTGAAGAAACAACTCTTGAACAGCCCCAAATGTTCAGCCAATTTGCAGATTTCTGAAGTCAACTTGCAGCCCTAAACTAGGGCAGTCAACACCGATCAAACCAGAGGTCAGATCACCTTGATTTTCATGCCAAAAATTGTGGCCTGCCTAGGAGTGGCAACCACACCCAATCCGCACTTCTAGAAGGTCAATGCTTGGTCAACGCTGGTCAAAAAGATGACCTGCTGCCCTAGGGTCCTTTTTGCGTCTTCCTTGCCCTAGGACGTCTTTCTTTTAGCCACACATGTGAGAGAGAGAGAGGCTCCTTTTATGCATAGGGGAGAGAGAGAGAAGATGAGTGAATTGAATTGTCCGAATGAGGAGAATAATCCTTGTATTTATATGCAAACGTTGAGGTTGAATAGACATGACTGTTGGGCTTCTGAGCCTACATAAGTTTGTTGGCCAACCTTGACAATTTGTCCTTAATCAAAATAAATTCATATCTCCATAAATACTTATTGAAATTGGATGATCTTTAGATTAATCCTACACCTCTCGATAAGAGTAATCTAGGAAAAATATCAAAAGCCATAAATAAGGTGATCCACATGGAGTTTGGCCCTAGTTGCCAATTTTAACACTTCCCTCTCAACTAGGGAGAACTTCATCTGCAATCTGTCAGACCGTTGCTACTATCCATCCATTGAATGCATTGTCCTATATAGCTTGACCCCACTCTGCTCTACTCTGCTTTGCTCCACTCGAACTATGAAGAAGAAGAAAAGATCGAGGATGTATCATACCATCCTCCATTGACCTGAAGTTAGTCTCAGAGTGTGAACCACTCTCACTGATCCCAGATCAATGGAGGTCATCCTAGCGTAGGGAGTACGGTAGATACAGCGATGCGTCCATCGATAGTACTACTATGGTCTTTATCCTCATTTCCCTGCTCATTGATCAGATGAGAGGTACTTCCCATGAGTCCCAGACTGCATGGGTAGGATGCCTCGACAGGAGAACTAATCATCCTATCCACAAGAGAACGAATCATCCTGTCCAGTGGATGCCACGGAGAACTAATCATCCTGCTCCACAGTCGCCACGGAGAACGAATCATCTTGGCCCACAGGAGAACTAATCATCTTGTTCCACAGTTGCCACAGGGTGTCACAGGGGAAGGTTGAACCTTTATCCTGTACATAGTGCACCACCAGGGGATGGTGAGTCGCCTTGTGGTCACATGTCGCTCCAAGAAGTACCCCGTGCCCCCCCTGGAGCTCCCAGAGCTCAATACATCATACTCGACCCTCATAAGAGCGTCTATGAACGACACCAAGTCGTTCTCGGAAAGTCAAGAATTTGACCTTTCCTAGGGGCTTTGTCAAAATGTCGGAGACCTGTTCATTTGTACTGATATGTTGGAGCCTTATTGCTCCTCGCTGCACCATATCTCGATGATAGTGGTACCTGATATCGATATGCTTGGAGCGATCATGAAATACGGGATTCTCTGATAAACGGATCCTGCTTTGGTTGTCACACAGAATCATAGTGGTATCCAATGTAAATCCAAACAGCTCATTGAAGAGCTTTCGCAACCAGACTGCCTCACAGGAGGCCATGCTAACAGCAATGTACTCTGCCTCGGCGGTGCTCAAAGCCACCGACTTCTGCTTCCTGCTCATCCAAGATATCGAGGCAGATCCCAAAGAGAAACAGCACCCAGAAGTGCTCTTTTGGTCCACCACACTGCCTGCCCAATCAGCATTGGTATATCCAAGTAGTCTTACATCTCTAGTAGTGTATCTCAACCCATGAGTGATTGTTCCACGAAGATATCTCAGCGGATTCTTAGCACCAATCCAATGTGTGTGGTGAGGCTCAACCATATGTTGACTCAATGTGTTGACTACAAAGCATATATTTGGATGGGAGTTCACCAAGAACATTAATGCTCCGACGAGTTGACGATACTCGGTAGCATTTTGTAAAACAGGTCCGGCAGCACCACTGCTTAATTTCTTGAAGTCAAGCTCCATCGGGGTAGTTACGGACTTGCAGTCCACCATGCCGAATCTCTCCAATATCTTCACCGCATATTTTCCTTGAGATAGGAAAATCTCCCCTGGTTTCTGCCAGACTTCCAGTCCTAGGAAATAGTGCATAAGTCCTAGGTCTTTCATCTCGAACTCAGAAACCAGCTCCCTCTTACATTCGTGAATGAGAGGGTCTGCACCTGTTAGAAAGAGATCGTCAACATATAGCACCAGTATGAGAGGCTTGTCATCTATAACCTTAAAGTAAAGGTTAGGGTCGGCTTCACTCCTAGTGAATCCTAGCTTCACCAAGTAGCTATCGATCCTCTCATACCATGCTCGGGGTGCTTGCTTTAGCTCATAGAGGGCCTTCTTCAACCTGCACACATGAGATTCTCGATCATAAATCTCAAATCCTTCGGGTTGCTCCACATAGACCTCCTCTTTGATCTGACATCCATCTAATGTAGGTTCCATCCTTGCGAAGCAGCAAGGGCTATGATCGAGCGGATGGTGGTATATCGAGCAACAAGTGCAAATATCTCATCATAGTCTATACCTTCCTTCTGGGAGAAGCCACGAGCGACAAAACGAGCCTTATACTTTTCCGCACTTCCATCAACTGCATGCTTTATCTTGTAAAGCCATTTTGAAGTGACAACTGCTTTGTCCTGGGGTCTGGGGACCACATCCCAAACATCGTTTTTCATAATGGACTCATTCCTCGGTCATAGCATCCTTCCATACTTGATGCTTGACGACATCTGTGAATGACGAAGGCTCATTTTGTATGATTGTGCTCATGATGGTCAAGTATCCCTGATACCTGTTCGGCTTCTTACTTTCACGGAAGGTTCCTTGGGGTGCAATGTGTCCTTCAACATCATCAAGTGTCCCCCTAAGCCATGAAGGCCTCTTCCTAGAAGAGGAAGGCTCTTGCGAAGGAGGATCAATAGGATCCATAGTTTCTTCCACATCGGGCATCATCTCATCTTCTTTTTCCTTCGCTTCTCCGGTGTTAGCTTCTTTAGATCCCCTTAAACTAGGAAGATTGTCTACTTTGCTAAGAGCCATATCTTCGTCAAAGGTGACATCATGACTAATCTCGACTTCCCTTTGACCAGCGACATAGATTCTATAGCCCTTAGTATTTTCGCTATAGCCCACAAAGATTCCTTTCTTTCCAGATGCACCCAATTTATTCCTTTTTTCTTTAGGCACATGAAAATATACAAGGCTTTCAAAAATTCTAAAATGAGATACGTCAGGTTTCTTATCGGTGAACATTTCTTCAGGAGTCTTGGAATCCAATGCTTGATGAGAACATCGGTTTTGTACATATACAGTGGTATTTGCAGCTTCGGCCCATGGAAACTTCGGAAGTCTTTGATCATGGATCATAGCACGGACAGCTTTCACAATTGTACGATTCTTCCTTTCAGCCACACCATTCTGTTCAGGAGTGTATGGTGTAGTAGTCTCCCTCTTAATGCCAGCCTCTTTGCAAAAGTCATGAAACTCATTGGATTCATATTCAGTCCCATGTCAGTCCTTAAGATTTTGATCTTCTTTTCGGTTTGATTCTCGATCAAGGCTTTGAAGTGCCGAAACTAGGAGAACACTTCATCCTTCTTTTTCAAGAAGTATATCCAAGTCTTGCCAGAATAATCATCTGTAAAAGTGAGGTAATATAAATATCCTTCCAAGAAGTTCACAAGCATCATACCGGATATGTCTGAGTGAACCAACTGCAATATATCAGAGGTCTTGCTTTGGCTTGAGGGGAATGGTCCCCTTTTGAGCTTCCCTTCAGCACATCCTGGACATAACACCTTCTTGCTCTGATCTGAACTCGGGCATCCCGGTCACCATTTTTCTTACATCGGGTAGAGCTTTATAATGAAGGTGAGCAAACCTCCGATGCCATAGTTTGGACTGAAGAGATGTGTCACAAGACATGACACCCAGCGGACTTCCACTGACCTAATATAATGAATCAACTCGAAACCCAAGAGTAAAAGCATCTTTAAAGTTCTTTTTCCATACACATACCTTGCCATTGCTGAAGGCCACCTTGTAGCCTTTGTCTTCCATTGCCGAAATGGACACCAGGTTCTTTTTGAGATCAGGTATATATAATACATCTTGTAAGTGGATGGTATTACCTTGATTCAATTGAAGAGTGACATTTCCTACGCCTTTCACGGGATATTTTGAATTATCTCCAAGAACTATTTCCAGGTTGGTTTCCTTCTCTATCAGATTATAAAGAGCTTCTTTGTAACCAGTGAAGTGCCTTGAGACACCACTATCAATAAGCCAATTTCTTAGCAAGTCCGGGGGAGCAGTAGTAGATAGAGCTGCTGGTAGATAATATTCATCTTGCTTATTGTTAACAGTGTTAGATTCATACCTGGAATTTCTTGCCTTCTTGAAAGGTTGTCCTCTTCCTTGATTTCCGGCACTTCTTTTACCTCTACCATTCCTTTGATTGCCTTGAGAGGGATTTTGATCATCGTCCCGGTGTGAGTCCCCTTTATTAGGGCACTCCCTTGTATAGTGACCCATTTTATTGCAATTGTAACATCGTTCTTTTCTTCCACCCTTTGGTCTAGCCTTTCCTTTGAATTTAGCCCCAAAATTGTTTCTTCTTTTAGTATGAGAAGAAAAGGCAGAGGGATGACCTTTAAGTATGGGCATTTCTTGCTCTTCCATCCTCGTTTCTTCTTGAATGCATCTGGCCATTAATTCCTCAAATCCAGGAATTAAGTTATTGTTGAGAAGAGTAGTCCTGAATATATACCATTCAGATGGCAATCCTCCAAGAGTTGTGAGTGTCATTTCCCTGTTAGGAATTACTTCTCCAATAGATAGGAGATTGTTCTTGATCTCAGTGATCCTTAAGAAATATGCTTGCGTACTCTCATCTTTGCCCTTCTTAATTTCTTTCAGCTTATTTCTAAGAAACAAGACTTGATTTGCATCATTAACTTTAAATAAACTCACCAGTCTATCGTAGATTTCCTTGGAGGTGTTCAACTTGGAAACATAGGCCACCAAGCGCTTGTCGATAGAGTCCCGGATGATCTTCCTTGCTATGACTTCTCCTTTGGTCCATTTGTTCCTAACAACAGCGGATGCATTTGATGGAGGCTCAACAATCCCGCCTCTCACATGGTCCAACACTTCCTGCTCTTCTAATGTTAGATCGAAAGACATCTTCCATCCGTGATAGTCAGACTTCTCACGGAGTTTGTCTTCAGCAGGGAAGTGTGTTGAGGACCCCATGATTTCTTTTTAAGATAGCCTTGCCAACCTTCTCTTCGGTGATTGCTCTTGCTCTTGCTTGGGCTTTGTCTTCACCTCAGCTCTGATACCATGTTAAATTATGGTATGTTCTATGCTTAGAGCAGTTTACTTATTTTTCTTCTTATTAGCCACAGATTAGCAATCACATATACATTAAGTAAAGTGCAGATAGAACATTAAATGATCTATAGAAAACAAGCCAAGACAAGAGACACAAGATGTGGCGGCTAGCCAAGGACAAACCCTACTGTGGGGAAACCCTTTGATCAAATCTTCTCTTATCTTCAATAGTTCAGCAGAGAGAAATAGTACAAAATCTGAATTCTGTAATTTTATATCAGCAACAGCAAACCCTAGATCAACAAAGTCAAACTTGATCAAACTAGCTGAAAGTGACCTCTAAAATACTTGGTCAATTTCCAGTCAACTTGTCCTTGAACAGCCTGAAGAAACAACCCTTGAACAGCCCCAAAAGTTCAGTGAATTTGCAAATTTCTGAAGTCAACTTGCAGCCCTAAACTAGGGCAGTCAACATCGGTCAAACCAGAGGTCAGAACACCTCGATTTTCGTGCCAAAAATTGTGGCCTGCCTAGGAGAGGCAACCACTCCCAATCCACACTTCTGGAAGGTCAACGCTTGGTCAACGCTGGTCAAAGAGATGACCTGCTGCCCTAGCGTCCTTCTTTCTGCATCTTCTTTTCCCTAGGACGTCTTCCTTTCAGCGACACGTGTGAGAGAGAGAGAGAGAGGCTCCTTTTATGGGTAGGGGAGAGAGCAATGTTGCACGAAGCAGGGGCGAAGCGGAAGCGTTTTTTGGAAGTGGGGACACAGAAGCATCATTTTCCAAAAATCTAGGAAGTGAAGCGTCCGTGGAAGCGTCTGCTATATATATATATATATATATATATTTATTTATTTATTTATTTATTTATTTTTTTGCATTTATACTCAAAACAAACATCCCAAATACCAAATTAATTGTAGAAGACATGAAAACATGCATATTTTTGCATAAATCAAAATAGATATAACATCCATTGTACATTAATGATTAATTATTCGAGCATCAACCATTTAGATGCATCAACCATCTAGAATCTAGATTCTTCTTCTCTTGTCTAGCCTTTGCCTCTACCTCGATTGTCTAGAGATATTAGTCAACATTGCCCAATTTTGATCAAACTACCTAATTCAAGACTTGAAATATGGTAGAAAAAGATTAACATGCTTGATCGATGATTTTGACTTGATTGAAAGGTAATTTTTTGCTAAGGGCATGCCGCGTGACAAAGGAGTTCAACAATTAACACCACCAACACTAGGGTACATATAGGGCTTGGTGCTCTTGATTAAATGCTAATCGCATACCTTCATACTTGATATAATCTAATGAAATTCCACAATCCCATTGATCCTGAATTCCTGAAAACTGTTAAGTCTGTTGAATTTTGAATAGGATATGAAATTCTATTTTCTCCATATGAAGTCCAATGAGGCTGGAACCACTCTCAAACATCCTGAGTCATTTCATGGTAATGTTAAAAATTTAAGTAAAAGGATGAAAATGAAAAATAAAGGAGAATGTCACTTTTACTTCATGAATTTAATATTACCATGAGGGAGCATCTGCTATATTTATATTTTTTTTTGCCTTCATTCGTCACCCTAACCCAAGGTGGACCCACCCCCAACAAGCAAACTCACCTAAAATTAAAATAAAAAATTGAAAAAAAAACGATATTCTAAACGCTTTTCCGGAAGCTTACGCTTCCTCCTCCGAAGCGCCGTACGAAGCACGCTTCAGCGCTTCGGAAGCGGCGCTTCCGTACCACGCTTCCGAATTTCCAGGAAGCGGCAAAAAATTCGGAAGCGCGCTTCCGGCCAAGCTTCCTAGGCGCTTCCGTACGGGACGCGCTTCGGGGCTTGGAACCGTGGGGGGGCGCTTCGTGCAACGTTGGGAGAGAGAGAGAAGATGAGTGAATTGAATTGTCCAAATGAAAAGAATGCTCCTTGTATTTATATGCAAACGTTGAGGTTGAATAGACATGACTGTTGGGCTTCTGAGCCTACATAAGTTTGTTGGCCAACCTTGAAAATTTGTCCATAATCAAAATAAATTCATATCTCCATAAATACTTATCGAAATCAGATGATCTTTAGATCAATCCTACACCTCTCAATGAGAGGAATCTAGGAAAAATATCAGAAGCCATGAATAAGGTGATCCACATGGAGTTTGGCCCTAGTTGCCAATTTTAACAAGTAGAGACTGCGCAGAGCCAGAAAGGCATGCGTCATCCACACAGAGACTGCAGGAGTGATGTAGAAGGCCAGAGAGGCTACGCAGAGCCTACGTAGGCTGATGCAGAGGATTTCAGAAGAAGTGTTGGAAATTTGTCTATCTGTGGGTAACCCAGTTTGGCACACTGGTCAATTGGCCCATTTACACAGCACACGGACTTTAGAAAATGATGACTATTAAAAATGCGAATAGATGAAATCTGATGAGTTAACCCATCCATAAATCACTACAAGTGATTTTTTGTACAGAACAGGAAAAAATGATGGCAATTATGTTTCGGACTTCATGCGTAGGATTTCAAAACTTTCCCTAAAACAATATAATAGCTCATTCGAGTGTTTCTTTCATGAAAAAAATAAAATTCAACACTTCATACTGTTGATGAACTAACAATCAGCACCTTTTATTATTCGTACAAAGAAGCTTTTCTCATACAGATAAACACCCCTTGCCAAAATCATTATTCGAAAAAAAAATGAGCATACAGAACTGCGATAAGAAAATCTAATAAGCTATAATCCAAACATCAACTGCTGACAGATTGACTTGTCTGTGTAGAGCCCGGAATATTGATGGCAAAATATTATTTGAGATACATTACAATGAAAGAAATAATGAAGACACCGAAACGGTGCAGCATGGAGGATTTGCTTCATATCATAAGTCAGTCTGAGGAGATTGCTTGTATGTATTGTCTCAAAATCACTATTTGGATTCATGTGACTAAATTTTCACAATTGGATTTACAGAATCTGTTAAAGCTGACTTTCTTGTGGTAAAAATTTAGGGATACAATTGAGACGCAGTGAGAAAAAGATTCTCAATGACATCAACTGTGATAAAAATGGGCGGCTACGGTTCCATATCCTTGAGACTAATGGAAAGATTAAGAAGCGAATTCAAACAAGAGAGGAGAAGATATTTATCTTGGCCAATGACTGTTTGGCTGGAGATTCGGTCATTCATGAAATGACCTTGAATCAGGTTCCTCCATATGAAAATTCTCCTTTCATTTTTCTATTTTTTTTTTTAACTTGGGTAGTGAAATAATTTGTTTCTGTTTTGACAGGATGTGAATGCAATATGCTCTAATGGAAGCAGAATTGCCCGTTGCATGAAAGAGTGCTTCATTTTCCAGAAGAGGTACAAAGAGTCAATAAATTCAATGGTTCTAGCAAAATGTCTGCACCAAAAGCTTTGGGATGACAGTCCATACCAACTGAAGCAGCTAGTTGGAGTTGGTATGGTTACTGCAAAGGTAATCTAAATAGCAGGGAAACTGTTAATTTCCTCAGCTTACGAATGTGGCTTTGTAAGAGAATAAAGAGATGAATGAAATAACAAAAGTAGTCAGGAGAGTCTATTTCTTGCACATCCTTTTTCTGTTAAATTCATTGTAATTCAACTATTCCTCATGATATGCAGGCATTGTATTTATCTGGAATTATCTCATTTGAGAACTTGGAAAGGGCTGATCCAAGAAGACTAGAGATAATAACCAGTCGCAAGTATCCATTTGGAAACCATATTAAGGATTCCCTGCTGTGTTTGCCACCCAAAATTGACATCAAAATTGAGGAAATAGATTTTAAAAGGCAAGGGAATATCAAGCTCATAGTAACGCTAACCCGTCTCTCAACCTCAAGTCCAGCCAGTAAAAGACATTTTGCTGATCTGGTATCCAAATTCTTCCAGCTAACCAAATAGCATATGATTCAATAAGTCAAACAAAAGAAGTGTTTCTTGTGATAACAATCTGATGA
Organism: Pinus tabuliformis; assembly: GCA_031772625.1. NCBI lineage: Eukaryota > Viridiplantae > Streptophyta > Pinopsida > Pinales > Pinaceae > Pinus > Pinus tabuliformis. The sequence goes on from CM062817.1 coordinate 291,519,619, forward strand.
TATTCCAATCAAAATTTAGATACAGCATCAGATTCTATATGAAAGTTTACACTTAATTTATATTTTTCATTTTACCCATTAGGCACCATATTTGTATTGTATTATCATTTCTCTTACCCAAGGAAGCAATGTGTATTTAGCACATTAATTCTGCACTCAAGGATTAGTGCAACTGATGTTTTCTTTCATTTGTAGCTTATTGGAAGCGAAGAGGATAACCTAATTCTATTCCATGAAAGAATCAGGTAATGTTTCATCAGTCCTCTGCATGAGGAAGAAGCCTTATTAATAATTATTCAATCTTTAGGCACTTGGTGTTTCAATTTGGTTATGTTGCTCTATTCTTTACGATTATCTGATGTATTCCCCCTGTGTTTGTGCCAACAGACTTGATGAGTTCTCTAGGTAAAGGCAACTTTTGACTTAGTTCAGTTGTTTATCTTGAATTCCTAGTTGAGATACCAGCAATATGTTTTGGATGGATATGGCTGAAAATCATCCTTTATTGCAGCCCTTACACTGTGACAGTTTACACATCATCAGTGCAAGATACACCAACAAAAATAAACATTGATCTCATATCTGAAGAATATGGTAATACCCCATTTTAATAGTCTTCTAGGGATTTCAATCTGCATAAGGTGCGGCATTCCATCAATCCACTAAAACTGATATAAATTTCAGGCTGACATTTATTACATCTATTTTGCCTTATCCTATAACCAGTTGGAGTTGATCTTCATGAAAAGTTTACTAGTAGCAAGCAAGAAAATGCAAAGAAACACAGACACAAGGCTGTTGAAGAAGTAGGGGCTCTAGAGATTCAACCACCTACAAGATTCTGTAATCTACAGAAGAAAGAAGAGAAGTTAAATCTTGAACCTTTACGGTCTGATGTCTGCAGTAGTCATACTGAGCATCAAGATATTTGTTCAATGTAAGTGCCGACTTTGATTATTTAAATTAACCTTTCCTCACCGTTCATGAAATATTTTCTCATTTTCAGTTCACATTTATATGTAATGTAGGCCAACATTTAACCTTTTACCAGAAGAGGAAAGCATTGATGATCATGAAGGTGTGACTTGAATTTTTCTTTTTAATGCAAATTTAGAATAGTTTTCTCCGTTTGAGATCAAGAGTAGTATCATAATTATATGCTGTAAATTGAGGACCAGAAATTGGCTTATTACTGCATTGTCCTTGTTGTTGACTGATAAAAGTATTTACAGTGGTGGAAGAGCATGTCGCTGAGGCTCATGCAATTAGTATTTCAGACAATGAAAAGGGAAAGAAAGCGAAGATTTCAGGGGAAATCATTCTTCAGCACATTCGCAGGAAAGCAAGAAATTTGCCCTCATTTGAAACATCCCTGCCCTGCAACTCTCCCAATCTTCGCGCAGTTCAATTGCTTCCCTCCAGAATCTCCAATAAAAACAGAAGACTGGAAAGTGAAAATCAACATGCCGCTGATTTTACTACGCATGCGAAAAGGACAAAAGATGATGGCACATGCGGATCAAGCCTCGACACAATCAAAAATTTAAGTGCAGATTTGTTGGTTTTTGATCAGGAGAGGACTAGAGACTTGAAATTTCAGGAGGGAAATAGTACAAATAACTTTTCAACACCTGACTTCCTAATCAAAGGTCATAATGTTGCATCGGCAGAAACAATCGACGTTCCTCGGAGTTTAAGCAGTATAAAACTCAATGCAATCTTGGACAAGAATTTCCCTCCTGATAGTAGTTCTGTTATAACAATAGAAGACTCCAAAACCAGTGGATCTTCTTCCCCAGATGATGACATTGAGATCTCTAACAGAAGTTTGTATTCTGAAATCTCTAAAGATATTAACTACCTGCACTCTTTGAACAGGGCAAAGTCCGAGATCTCCAGTGAGCACAATTCATTAATGTTTTCTTTTGAATATGAAGATGCGGAGGATAAATCAATGAAACTACGATCGGAAAGCACAGAATCCAGTACTGCTGTTTCTTCCAGCAAATCAAACCCGAAGCACATTGTAACATTAGCTGAAGAACAAACATATGATATGCCACAACAGCGACACTCGATCGCCTGTAAATCCCACAGGTATAAGCCACTAAATGCTCTGCTTGAAATTTTCCTTATGCAAAGCCTGGGTGAATGGCTCCGGTTCTCATCCAATAAATGTTGTGCAGGGTGCGTGAAACACTAACTGAATCGCAAGATCTTTCCATTTCATTTCTGGACGAAGAAAACGGGGGATCGTCATTCCTGGGATGCCAGAGCGTTTTTTCATTCCTATAAAAGAACTGAGTGAGTTTTCTAGGTCCAAATTGATCAAGAGAGCCACTGTGAGTGAGTATAGCTTCTCATTCATCCGAGGAAATTCTGATAATGAACTCTTAGACGTAGAGAAGTCTGGACGGTACCATTCCCAATCTTTTCAACGAAAGCATAAGTGCGTGACCTTTTCAAACTTATGCTATAGCTTGATTTCTTCAAGCAAACTAAACTAGAATGACTTTCACAAGCCAAACTGAGAGTATCAACATATTAGTTTCTCAGAGGTGGCACTGTAATAGATAGAAAATTTTCACATCTGGTTGCTGCCTAACAAAGTGAACAGGTATGTACAATGTGATTATTTCATTCAACCATTTTTTCACATTAAAATTGAGTTAAAAATGGAATTTTTAGTGAAAATGAGATAAAAATTATCTGCCTAAAGCTCAACCATACCATATTATTAAATGTTGTTAATAAATCTGATAAGCATCTTTTTCTACTTATGAAAAATAATACCTATCTGAATATATCAATCATATTCATTAATGTGTTTACGATAATTAATGTTATAATAATAATAATAATAATAACTAATTTACTTATATTAAACCACAACTAAAACATTCTTTTAAAAAACTCTTAGTATTATTTATGAAAATAACATTATTGTTAAAAAGGAGTGCCAAATTTATGAGAAAGTGGATCCCACACTGCTCCTCGCCCATTTCTTTCACTACTCCCTCAGACAAAGCAAAATAGTATTTAACAATGCTTCAGAATCACACTTGTGGAAGGTATAGTTTTATAAAAAATGTTTTAAACCTGGAATGCTAAGGAGGCCACGCCAAATACAAATCCAGAGGGAAAATCTGTTCTGTTGAAATCCACTGTCGAGTTCGGACTACATTGGGCTTCCGATATTTGCAGTAAAGTTAACAAAGCAACATTGAATGCAACGAATAACAGACAAGTGCTCATCTTTGGCATCTGCAATCTAATAATGTGTGTTGCATTGAAGAAATTTTATTGAATTTGGTATGCTTTTCCAATAAATTCATTGGCGAAAATAACCAAAAGTAGAAACAAAATGATTCGAATATGAACAACTATTCTTCCATTTTGCCTCCTACAACAATGAAAGAAAATGTAATTGAGAGAGGTAACGAAAATCGAGGTGGCCATCTCATTCAGTACAGATACCTCAGAAAGGAATAAAAGGTAAACTGCAATACAAATAGGCAAGCAGATTGAAGCTGGCCATGTCCGTCCTGTTATTGGAATCAGCATCGGGAGCCTTTTCTGGATGTCAAGACACCAACTTTCACTGTGACGAAGCCGACATGAGACAATGGGTTCGCTACGATACTGGAAGCCTTCTCATACTTGGATGATGCGCCCGGAAGGAATAAAGACATTGCTGAAGCAAAGGTGTTTCCGGGAGAAATGGAACAGACAAGGATGCGATGACCAATAGAACCAATCTATGTTGAAACAATTTGCCTTGGCACCAAACATGTGGCACATAAACTTAGCCAAAAATTTGGAAACTGAAAACTATGAACTCTCATTATCCAAGCTCTTAATTCAGAAGAATATTCCTATTTTACTCTAATCTCTATTTTTCAAATAATTTTTCATTTTTAATGAAGTTCGGTAAAAGCGATGACAGTCTTTTCATTTTTAATGAAGTCCGGTAAAAGTGATGACAGTCGATCTCTGTAAAGAAATAATCCTTCTGTAATATCTGAATCCTATTTTTGATAAATATAAATTAAAGCCTCTGGCTATCTTCATTTACTTTCCACATCTGTGTTGTTCTTTCGGTTCAATTTTAATACAAAACACACTTATTGGCATAATTAATATGGTTAGTTTTTAACATTTTAAATTTTGATTGTGGTTAACTAAGAATGATTTTAGATGAATAACATTGACAATGTTTGACTTTGGTGAACTATGGTTGACTATACTTGAATATGGTTGAATTATGTTGAATAGAGATGATTATGAGTGAAGTATCTGAAGTTGAAGAGCATTAACTCTCAAGCAATATTATTATTATTAGTCAACCTTATTAATATTAATATTTTTATTAATAAACATTTTTAAAACTTGATTGTGACTTACCAAGTATGCCCTTAGATAATTAATGTTGATAATGTTTGACTTTGGTGAACCATGGTTGACTATAATTGAATATGGTTGAGTTATGTTGGATAGGGATGATTATGAGTGAACAATGTTAACTTTTGTTATATATGGTAAACATAGGGTTTACCAAGTTTAATCATGGTCAACTATTTAAACAATGACTATCAAGGTTCTTTGTTTGGCTATGTTGTCTAATGTGGTTGACTATGTTTTTCTATTAATATTAATAAATATTAATGATGGATGATTATGATTAGTGGAAGTTGTTGTTTGGTGATGTTTAATAAATTTGTCACAACGTAATATTGCAACAATGTTTGTCACATTGCTTGACCAAGTTCATGATGGGTGAACATGGTTTGACTAATTTGACCATGGTTGACAATAGTTTTCTATGATAGATTATGGTTTTCTATATTGATAATGGAAGGCTATAGTGGAACATGTATTACCATGACAACTTAGGTTGACCATATTAACAATCATTGGCCATGTTGAACTTGGGTTGACGATGATTTTTAAAGGTTGATTATGGTGACTATGGTTGACCTAATACGATCATGATTGACCATGGTTAACCTAAATTGGTTGTGGTTTAACATGACTGACCATGGTTGACGTTGGTCAACCATACAAATTAAAGTCAACTACGGTTGACAATCATTCACCATGGTGATAATAGTTAACTATAGTCAACCCTAGTGATCATAGTTGATGATGGTTGCCCATTGTTAGACTATGGTTGATAATGTGACTATTGTTAAACATCACGAATTATGTTTTCACTATGATTAATGATTGTTTCTTTACAATTGGACATGGTTGACTATGGTTGCTATGTTCACCCTAGAAAGGTTGATTTTGTTTGACTATGTCATCACATTGACTATTGTTAAACATGGTAAAAATAGGGTTGACCAAATTTGATGATGATCAACAATAATATTAGAGTTTATAATATTAAGGTTTAATATTACATCTATAATATTGGGTTTATAATATATGGTTCTTAATATTTGGTTTTGTAATATTGGGTTTAATATTAGGATTTAAAATATTGTGTTTATAATATATGGTTTTTAATATTAGGTTTTATAATATTTGGTATATAACATTGGGTTTAATATTAGAGTTTAAAATATTTTGTAGGGTGTTTAATACACAAGGTTTAATAATATTAGGGTTTAATATTAGAGTTAAATCTCTACCATACATCTAATAATTATTAATGTGGTATATACATATCAATTTATATCAACCACATTTAGTGATGTAGTTGTGTGCTAGAGTTTATAATATTATAAACCATATATATTAAATCTTAATAATAAATCATATTAAATAAATCTTTATGTTATAGACCTTAATATTATAAATTATATTAGTAAATATAATTAATATACATCTCTTTATATAAGCACATTTACTAATGTGATTGTTATATTTAATTATAATTATTTATTTATAACTATTAATTATTTAATTATATAGATATTTAATTTAGCGAATAATTATAATTAATTATATTTATTTTATTTATTCATCATTATTTAAAATTAATACTATTAATGATATATTTATTACTAATTTAATAACATTATTTTTATTATTAATATTATAATTTAATAAGATGTTTAAAATATTATTAATTACATAATTTAAATTTAATATTAATATTAAAATTTTAGTAATTTAATATATATCAAACTAATTCCTCATGTTAAAATATTTAATACATACAAGTATATCCCAATAAATGTGAATTAAATAACTTTAACGAAATCTATCTATAAATAAATAAGCATATACCATAGTCTTGTTATCACTTTTTAACAAGTGATTTACTGATGCAAATATTAAGTACCCTGACAAATCTAATTTTCATCGTATACATATGAGGGCGAAGGTTTAGATCCATCGTCATGAAGCAGCATCATTCTTTAAGAATCATCGATTCAATATAAAATTTTATACTTTTATTGTTCAATTTTATGTATGATTTATGTATTTACATCATTAACTATGTATTTTATTTGGTTCGGTTTTTTTAGCTGATAACATATATTTTTACTTAAATATAAATGAATGTGATACAACAAACTTTCTTTTATTGATTTAAAAACCAATTTTTGTTTTTATATCATTCACTATATATTTTGTTTGGTTCCGCTTTTTAACATGCAATACGATACCTATATATTTTGTTTGGCTTTACTTTTTGACCTGTAAATATAAAGAATCATTCATTTATATGTGGAAGATGTTGATTTAATCTATCTATCCATATAATTAGAATTATAATTGTTAATAAATATAGGGTAATTACAATATAAAATAGGTTTATTATTATATAGAGAAATACATACATACAAAAATGTTTTTACGATATTCCCAAAAAAAAAAGTGTTGAATGGATGTTATTAAATGTGTATAAAATTTGAAACTTGATAAACCTTTTAATAGGGTCATTATTATTTTATTTTTATAAATGGATTATAAATTGAAAAATGTATAGATAATTAATATAATGAAATGATTATGAAAAATTGTTTTTATGTGGTTAAGAGTTCGTTTTTTTCAGATGTAAGTAAATAGGTTAATGGCCTAAGACTCTGAATTTGTTAAGAGTGAAAGTCTGCCCTCCTTACGGATGACTAGCGGGTTATCCCAGGTAACGTGGTTTTCTTTGAATAACGGGTTATCCCAAGTGACGTGATTTTCTTTGAATAACAGTGATGAGTCAGCTTACATTGACAGATAGCAGCTAGAGATGATTATTCTCATTGTTGATTGACAACTAAATGATAGATTTTTCCATCCTATAAAAAAAAAATATGAAACTATAAATGAATCAAAATCACCATAATGCAATGCAATCGTCATAAACGGATACAATAATCTCTTAGAAAATACAGAGTTTTCTACAAATTAAATTCTTAGCCTCACCACCAGCATCTTAAGCGAAAATTACAGTCCATATGGAAAGCAATTAAAATATATATTACTACTGCTTTATTACGAGGGAATAGGCGTCCTCAAGCACCCTTTCCCAGATATTCATGCCAGTTACACTGTATTCTGCCTTTGTAGCTTCCCCCTGAACTCTACAATTGTTAAATGTGAATCCAAATGAAGTCGATACAACAATAGTCATCGGCACCGCCTCTTTGACACCACATCCTACACCGAAAGTTACGGACGACGCCAACCACCAGCCCTTGACTGTGCAACCATGAATTTCATATGAAGACAAATCTAGAACTCTTCTCCCATCTACAAATTTGTAATCTTGCCTCTGCCTAAGCAATCCAAGCCAAAGCCAAGGCCAAGGCTTGTCCTGTAATGTGAAGTGTGATTTTGTTCTCCATTTGTTGTTTTATCTCTGTTATGATGTCTCTGTTTGAGATCGATTTTATTCGTTGTTGTGATCTTGATTAGTAATGTTGCTCTTTGAACCCATCAATTGGTATCAGAGCCTTCAGTGGATAGCACAGTGGACGCGATGTGAAGTGTGATTTTGTTCTCCATTTGTTGTTTTATCTCTGTTATGATGTCTCTGTTTGAGATCGATTTAATTCGTTGTTGTGATCTTGATTAGTAATGTTGCTCTTTGAACCCATCAATTGGTATCAGAGCCTTCAGTGGATAGCACAGTGGACGCGCTAGAGGTGGTGTACGAGAGCTTCATTGGAGTCGCGACGCGCATTTTGGAAGCTCGGGAATCCTCAGACGTTGCAAAAACACTCACAACAGACGCCGCACTCAAAAACATCAAGCAACACTGGGAGCTACTCAGGGTTGCTCACGACAGGGTTGAGCAGTTGGTGGAGTCGGTGCGTCGTAGGATCGGCTCAGAGTGCCTTGTTGATGAGGCCACAGGCGGTTCTTCTTCGGCAAAAGTCGGCTAGACCGCAGTGGACATCCCGCCTATTAGTGTCGTTAGGTTGGAGCATATTAGGAAGGGAGTTAGGTGGCTTGTTATCGACCTCCAACCAGGAGAACGAGTTTCTAATTTCAACGCCACCGCCAGCACCGTCGCTTCTTTGTCCTCTGTGCCCTCGACAGGGGCTCTGCCTAGTGCCACCACTGGCTTTGACGTGCGCTTCGGGGAGGACGCTGTGCAATAAGGATTGCACGTAACAAGTCAAGTAGGAGTGGATGTGTTAGATATATTTTATAATTTCATATATGGTGGAACATATTAAGTTTTAATTTAATTACAAAAATATTATATAAAAAGGAAAAGAAAAGGGAGGTCATCATTTATGGTGAAATTTTTGAAGGAGATGAATTTGGCTTTTTAAAGTTATAGAAATTAAATTTTTTCATTATAAGCCGTGTTTTGATCTTTTGAGGCGTGAATTTTATTGAGAATGGAGACAACAAATATGGAGAAGTTGAGTGAGGCTAATTTTACCCTATGGAAATTACAAATGGAGGATATACTGATTTTAAAAGATCAGTGTTTGTCGATTGAGGGTGTAACAAATAAACCCTTATTGATGACAGACGAAGAATGAAATAAACTAGATAGAAAAACGATTGCGACAATCTGCCAATATCCAGTAAAGAATGTGTATTTCAATGTGTCCCGAGAAAAGACAACAAAAGGATTACGGAAGAAGCTCCATGATCTATATGAGAAGAACATGGCATCAAACAAAGTGTTCTTGATGAAGAAGCTTTATATTGTCTCAATATAATCTATGATGCTTTTTTCTCTGAAAAAAAAAAAGTGTTCTTGATGAAGAAGCTTTATAATCTCGATATGAAAGAAAGTGCTTCAGCTGCTAAGCACTTGAATGAATTCAATATTATTATTAGTCAGCGTGCCTCTGTTGAAATCATTTTAGATGATGAAATTAGAACTATCTTGTTAATGTGTTCTATGCCAAACAACTAGGAAAATTTAATTATAACTATGAGCACTTCAACACTTGTAGGGACCCTAAAGTTTGACGATGTCAGCAATGATTTAATGAATGAGGAGTTGTGACACAAGTCAATTGCGGAAAACCAGGGAAGAGAAGTTTTGGCTCTAGTTGATCTTGGTAGGAGAATTGATCAAGGCTGATAAGGGCGATCAAGATCGAGAGGCTGATCGAAATCAAGCAGGGGCATGCTCATGTGCTTTCATCTTGGAAAATCCGGACACATGAAGAAAGAATGTCGAGTCTGGAAAAAAGGACAAAATGATCATAAACTAGCCGCTACAAATCACAAGTCATCCAACGCAAATGAAAGTGAGACTACTGATGTATTCACATATGGTGATGTATTATTTACTATTTCAATAGAGGATGCATGTTTATATACATCTAGTAGTATTTTTGATTGGATCCTTGACTCTGGGGAATCTCACCATGTAACCCCATGTAGAGATAGTTTTATTGCATATAAACCTGGTGATTATAGTAGAGTACATTTGGGGAATAATCATTTTTGTAGTATTGTCGAAGTGGGAGATGTCCAAATCAAAATGAAGGATGGACAAGATATATTGTTGAAACAGGTTAGGCATGTACCAGAAATGCGCATTAGTTTGATTTCTATGGGACGACATCATGATGAGGGTTATTCCACAAGTTTTGGAAAAGGAGGCTGGAAAATTAGAAACGCAGCATTGGTCGTTGCCAGAGGACCCAAGATAAGAACATTATATACATTGAAAGTAATGACTGGAAAATCGGATTTGGTTGTTGTCACAAAAGAAGGAAATTCAGCAAATCTATGGCATAAGGGCTTGGGTCACATGAGCGAGAAGGGCTTAATGTTCCTTGTTGGTAAAAAATTATTGCCTAGTTTGAAATCTTATTATCTTGATCTTTGTGAGCATTGTATATACGGTAGACAAAGAAGGGTTTCATTCTTTAGAGGTGGCCATGACAGAAAGAAAAAAATTGTTAGAATTGATACACTCGGATGTGTTTGGGCCTGTTAACATAAAGCCATTAGTTGGAGCATCATATTTTGTAACATTTATAGATGATGCATCCAGAAAAGTTTGGGCCTACCCTATGAAAAATGAAAGTGAAGTGCTTGAAATATTTCAAAAACTCCATGTTGTTGTTGAAAGAGAGATAAACAAATTGCTCAAGTGCTTGAGAACAGATAATGGTGGAGAATATTGCTCAAATGCATTAAAGGAATATTGTAACAGGTTTGGCATAAAGCATGAGAAAATTGTGCTTGGTACTCCTCAACAAAATGGTGTCGCAGAAAAGATGAATCACACCATTATGGAGAAAGTGAGAAGTATGTTGTCAAATTCTGGTTTGGAGAAGCATTTTTGGGCAGAAGCAGTGGGGACGACTTGCTATCTTATAAATTGATCTCCAACTACAGCCTTGGATGGCAGCATCCATGAAGAAGTTTGCACTGGTAAGAAGTTGAATTATTCTCATTTGAAAATCTTTGGATGTGAAGCATTTGTACATATTCCCAAAGAAAATAGAACTAAGCTAGATGATAAATCTATGAAATGCATTTTTCTGGGATATGTGGATGAAGAATTTGGTTATCATCTATGGGATCCAGTCAAACATAAAATTATTAGAAGCAAGGATGTTATATTTAATGAGTCAGAGATGTTTAAAAGGTCTGTAACTAAGGTGGAGGCCAAGAAATTTACTTGAAGAGAAGCATGAAAACATCTCACCAATGCAAGAAAATGGATAGCAAATTCAAGAGCAGGAAGGACAACAAGTGGAAAGTGATGAACATCAAGAAGAAGGAACCTTGCAGGAACCTTTACAGGAGACTCAACCTGATAATGCATCACCACAATTAGTTCGCAGATCTTCTAGGTCTCATAAGCCTTCACAAAGGTATCCTCCTTCAAACTATATCCTATTAATTGATGAAGGTGAGCTTGATTGTTTTCAAGAGGCTTGTAAAGTTGAGCATAGTAAAAAATGGAAAAAAGCAATGGAAAAAGAAATGAACTCTTTGCTAGAAAATAACACTTGGGAGTTGGTAAAGCTCCCAAAAGGTAGAAAGGCTTTACAAAACAAATGGGTATACAGGATTAAGCATGAAGTTGACGAAAAGAATGAGAGGTATAAAACAAGGCTGGTGGTGAAGGGATTTGCCCAAAAAGAAGGTATTGACTTCACTAAAATTTGCTCACTTGTCAAAATGTCATCTATTAGAGTCATTCTTGGTCTTGTTATTGCTTTAGACTTAGAATGTGAACAGCTAGATGTAAAATTGTTTTCCTTCATGGTGAATTAGAGGAAGAAATTTATATGAAGCAACCAGAAGGCTTCATAGAAAAAGTTAAAGAATACCTAGTTTGCAAGTTGAAGAAGAACCTCTATGGGTTGAAACAGAGACCTCGACAATGATATAATAAATTTGATTCATTCATGTTGGAACATGGTTTTCACAGGTTGGAATTTGACCATTGTGTCTATATCAAGAGGTATGATCAAGGAAAGTATATCATATTATTGTTATATGTGGATGGCATGTTGCTTGTTGGGCATGATAAGAATATGATCAATAGGTTGAAGAAGGATTTGGGCAGCAAATTTGAAATGAAGGATTTGGGTCCAACACAACAGATATTGGGCAAGGGGACCATGCGTGACAGGAAAAACAAAAGGTTGAGGTTGTCATAAGAAAAATATATCAAGAAGGTACTTAACAAGTTTAATATGAAGGATGCCAAGCTAGTTGGTACAGCCCTTGCAACCCACTTCAAGTTGAGTATTGAATTATGTCCTAGTGATGACAAGGAGAAGGAAGAAACGAGCAAGATTCCTTATGCTTCAGCAGTATGTATGCCATGGTATGTACATGATCAGACATTGCATATTCAGTGGGAATAGTGAGAAGGTTTCTTTCCATTCCAGTCAAACAACATTGGCAAGCAGTAAAATTGATTTTGAGGTATCTCAAGGGTACTAGTCATCATTGTTTATGTTTTGGTCATAATAAAGTTATGCTTGAAGGATTTACAAATGTAGATATGACTGGAGATATGGGCACCAGAAAGTCCACTATAGGTTATTTGTATACATTTACAAGGGCAACAATATCTTGGGTGTCAAAGCTACAAATAATTGTAGCTCTCTCTACAATAGAGGTAGAATACATAACTGCAACAGAGGCTTGTAAAGAGATGTCGTGGATGCAGCGATTCCTAGAAGAGATAAGAATAAAGCAGAATAAGTATGTGCTATATTTTGATAGTTAGAATGCCATTCGCTTAGCGAAAAACCCAACATTTCACTCAAAAACCAAGCACATTGACTTAAGGTACCATTGAATCCGGCATGTGTTGGAGGAAGGGCAGTGATCCTTGGAAAAGATCCATACATATAACAACCCTAGTGATATGTTCACTAAGATTCTACGAAGAAATAAACACGAGTTATGTAGAGGCATGGTATCACCCAAGCTCATATAGAATGACAGGAAAATCCACAGGATGGAGCTCCAAAGAAAGGAGAGTTTTCTGAACCCGAAACAACAGTGCAATAAAAAAAAACCAATCTCCAACTCATTTGCAATGGCATGCAAGGAAACGAAAACATAAATATCTATCTGCACTGATAAATCAATCTCTGGTTCCTTTTGTGGTGATCTGCAAGGTAACAACACTGCGATTAAAAAACCAATCTCCAGCTCCTCCTGCGATGGTCTGCAACTAAACGAAAACAAAAATATCTAACTACACTGACAATAGCATGGCAATTGGAAAACTAATGAATTCAACCCTAATCGCTAACCACACTGCCATCGGAAAACCAATATGGAAGATGTTGGCGAAATTGAAGGTTTAATTTTATTGTGATTGTGCTCGGCAGCAACATATTAGATTTTCGTGCAAATTCGGCAACACAGCTGAGATAGTATGTCTAGGATCTTCTGCCTTCGCCATCTGTTGCCGGTTTCAAAGAGTTGTAATGTTTCGCTTTCTTGATCTCCCTATGGTGGATCCTACATCCAGGTAGAGCAAACAATCGGCCATCGGTTGCAGGGCACCCTCCACAACTACCCATTGCTCCAAGTTATCCATCGCTACATCCACCAGGAAAAGGAGTAGAGCACCCAATTTATTAATTTGAAAGTTATTAAATAAAACCATAACATCAAATTTGTTGATTGGGTGAAATCTCATCTCTTAATGCCAATATAAGATGAAGAATATTTAGTCTTACCTAAAATCTCAAAAGATTAAAATTCTTTCAAGCCCATGGAGGGCCAAATTTATTAATTTGAAAATTATTAAATAAAACCATGACATCAAATAGGTTGATTGGGGTAAAATCTCATCCCTGGATGCCAATATAAATGAAGAATATTTAGTTGATATAAATTCTCAGAAAATTAAAATTAGTTCAAATCAATTCCAATATAAATCACTTCTATGCTAATTAATTAATTAATAGCGTAATTACATTAAAAATATTAATATAATATATCAAAAATTTTATTTGTATTTATCATTAATAAATATATAATAACAAAAATTTATTTCAACCAAAATTTAATACTATTTAATTTTTTAATAATAATAATAGTAATTTTAATTAATAATTTCAATTTTATTAATAATAATTATTTTATTAATAACAATAACTATTTTAAATTTATTATAATAATTTTTAATTAACAATAACTATTTTTAATTAACAATAATATTTAATATTTAATTATTGTTAATTAAGTATTATTATATTTATTTTAAAATAATTATTGTTATTAAAAAATAAAAAATCGATATTAATTACATTAAGAAATATTTGTCAGACTCATTTTGAACCAAGATAAAAAAATTAAAGCAAACTGAAAAATCATCCCAAGCCAAAAACCCTTCATCCGAATTCGTGAATTTTCCTAACTCGGACCAAGCCGTTGACCCTCTCCTCTCCAGCCCTACCCGTCTCCCTTCTCTGTCCTCGGTTACCTGCTCTCATCCCTGCTCCTCGTCTCCTTTCTGAGGCCCCCCTTCTTGTCCAAATTCCCGCTCCTCCCCTACCGGCGGTCAACCTTTCTCCTCCGCTCTCTTAGTTGACTGTAATGTTCACATTATCGGCGGTCTCCATTTTGGGAATCCGTTGGAATATGATTTGATGAGCTCCCTTTTGACCTATAATTTGGATGAGGGACTTTCTTTGGAGGTAAGAAGGGTAATTTGGATGAGGGACTTTCTTTGGAGGTAAGAAGGGTGAATATTAATAAAGAACAAAGTATTAATAATAATAATATTATTATTATTATTATTATTAAGATTATTAAGTGTTGTGAGAATAATAATAATAATGTAAGATTTAATAACAATAATAATAATGAAGAAAATAAAATTTATAATAATAATAGAAATAATAATAATTATGATAATGAAAAACTTATCATATCAGGGTTAATAGTGTAGGTTTGAATAATAATAATAATAAGGTAGTCAATCTATCGAATTTTTTCTTTGACCTTCCGGTCTTTAGTCGTTTGGACAAGGGATTAAATTTTTCCCTTGCTCCTAAGAAAATCTCAGTGGTTGATATTATGTGACACTGAATATGGGATCAAAGACTTACCAGATAATACTAAAGATATTATTCGGCAAAATTGTGTTGTTATCCTTAGGAAAGCTAAGCCCCCTAAGAATAACATTAGCAAAGATGAGTTTGACACCCTCAAATCTTTGAACAGGAACCAGGACATCGTTATCTTGAGAGCTGACAAAGGTGGGGCCTTTGTAATCCTTGATAAGAAGGATTATCAGAAGAAGATGTTGGATCACTTGTCTAATAGCGGAAGCTACAAAAAGCTTGACAAGAATCCCTTGAAGAGGATCTCCAAAGCAGTTGCTCTCGCTATAAAGTCTAGTAGCACTATTGGCTCCTTTAGCCACAAGCTTATCGAAAGTAGCCCTATCACTCCTAGGATCTATGGGATTCCAAAGATCCTTGAGGGGCCCCCCTTAAACCCATTGTCAACATCATAGGAGGGCCAACCTATCTTCTCACTAAATATTTAGCCATGAAGCTTAAGCCCCTCGTTGGGCTAACAGAGTCCTTTGTCAAAGACTCATCTTCGTTTGTTAATGAGTTAAGAGACATGAAGTTTGATCTTGGAGACAATCTTATCATCTTTGATGCAGTTTCTCTTTACTCCAACATCCCCATTAGGGAAGCCATTGAGGTTATCTATCACCTCACTAATCCCGACACTGCTAAATTAGCTGAGATCTACCTTCTACTTTTTTCTGTTTCGAAGGGGAGTTCTATGAACAAACTTGTGGTGTGGCCATGGGCTCCCCCTATCCCCTATTGTAGCCAATTTGTTTATGGAAGACTTTGAATCCAAAGCTTTGGCCTCAACTCTATTTAAGCCTAAGCTTTGGAAGAGATTTGTGGATGACACATCTACCATATGGCCCCATGGTCCTCAAAAGTTAGATCTTTTTTTCCAGCATTTCAATAATCAATCTAAGTCCATAAAGTTTACCATGGAACTTGAAGTTAATGGTTGCTTTCCTTTCCTTGATGTCCTCATTTCAAGAAAGGATGATGGCTCTTTCTCCCACCAGGTGTTTCGAAAGAAGACTCGTACTGAGCAGTATCTTGATGCCAAGTCTCATCATTTCCTTGCTCAAAAGCTAGGTGTTCTTAACACGTTAGCTACTCGTGCCCTGAAAACTTCTGACGAAGACCACCTCTCTAAAGAGAAAACCCATCTCAATGTTTTTGTTAATAATGTTTATAGTAGTCAACAAGGTCTTAAAGCTTTCCTCAAAGCTAGAAAAGGTCCCAAGGTTAAGAAAGACCCCAATGATCGTATTTCAGGGGTACACCTCCCTTTCATCCAAGGGACCACAGACAAAATCGCGAGAGTCTTGAGGAAGCATAAGGTTCCGTCAACCTTTAGACCTCTCAACACCATTAGAAGTTCCTTGAAATCTGTTAAAGACCCAGTGGACCCCATGGATATGAAAGGTGTTTATGTTATCCCATGTTCTTGTGGAACCTCTTACATTGGTGAAGTTGGCCGATCCATTAATCAAAGGATTAAGGAACACACAACTGACATTAAACATGGGAGGACCCGCTCTTCAGCTTTAGTTGAACATGCTGAGAAGACAAAGCATCATATATGCATTGAGGAGGCTAAAGTTATTGCGAAGATTTCTCATTTTCATCATCGTAAGTTTAGGGAAGCCATTGAAATTGAAAGGAGGTTGAGTAATTTAAACAGGGGCGACGGATGGCAAATTAGCAGTTGTTGGATCTTTGCCCTTTTCTCTTAGTTTTTCTTCCTTGGTCTAGTGTTCTGTCCATTTTCTTGGTTTCCCTTTTCATTTCCTTGATTTTATTTTCTTCTAGTTTCTCACCCTTGGGTTTGTTGGTTCCTCTTTGTTTCCCTTTGTCAATTTATTTCCCCTTTTTTATATATGAAATTTTTTTGTATTTATTTTATTTTTGATATTTATTTTATTCTTCCTTTAACTTTAATAATTTATAATCTCCTATTTATTAAGCTTTATATATATATATATATATATATATATATATATATATATATATATATATATATATATATATATATATAGATATATATATATATATAATCTTAAAAGAAAATTAATTTTCTCCTAAATCTTAGATTAGTCAAAAGTTAATTTTGAATCTTTGATTAAAATTTATATATTTTATTTATATTTATTCATTTATATTACAATTTAATATTAATTTTTCTTAGTTTAGTCATAAAAATAATAATATTTACATTGAGTTATATATGTTTGACTTTAATTAAATTATGGAAATTAATACCTTTCCTATTTTTTGACCCAGTCAAATGTAACCGTTTCCATATAGTTGTTAGAATGTTCTGTCTATCAATTTAACCCATTGCCATGATCTGATTCTCCATCTTGCCATGATAATGAACCACACTAGTTGGTTCGAAATGCATCGGGAAATATTTCTTGATGTGATTAATACCATAAAATTCTTTTATAATCTTAATATGGATCACAGAAGCCTAAACTCAATTATAATTATTGTTATTAAGATTATTATTATTAATTAATATTATTACTATTATCCATTAATATTATTTCACAGCCACATTAACAAATGTAGTTGATAGACGTCAATGGACATGGATTTAAGATTAATATTAATAAATATATAAGTATAATAATATTATTATCATTATATTAAAAATACAATAATAATTATAACAATTATAATGACAATCTATAATATTTATTATTATATTATAATAATATGATAATATTATTGATATTATCAATAGTATAATAACTCTTCATATTATTAACTAAATGGATGAACGAGTGGTTCGAAACACATCGACTATAAAATTTATATGTGATTTCGTCCAGAAAATATTTTGGTATAAACCAAAAGGATTATTAATATTATAAATCCAAGGCATTATAAACCTGAGGAAATAATATTAAACTCAAAGGATTAATATTATAAATGCAAGGGATTATTATTATAGACCCAAGGCATTAATAAAACCAAGGGATTAATATTAAAAAGCAAGGGATTAATATTGAGAACCCAAGACATCAATATTATAAACCCTTGGGATTAACATTATAAATGTAAGCCCCTGATGAGGGTGACCAAATGACGATAGGTCGAGCCTTGGAGCTTTCCCCCTCCACCATGTCACCCACATGCGACATTTAACACAAACTTTCATTACCCTGGACTCCTCTCGGATGATCATTCTAGACGGGGTTGTGGGTATGTTAAGCAAGGTGGCAGAGTTCTTGTTACAGTTGGGAATTTGGGCGATGTATGTTGTTAAGTGGGAAGGTGACGAAGTGGGCGATGGTAACCATAGTAGCTCGCAAGGGTTTTGGATATGGAGTTGCAGCATTCTGGAAGTTAGGTTCGCTCTAGTTTGGCATGAGTGTGGCTTTCGAAGGAGCACCTTGGATCCTAACTCTCTCCTGAGAGGAAAATTGCATGTTGGCACTATCTGGGATTGGAGATTATGTTTCAGTTGCACCCCCTAGCTCTGTTGGCTCAAGGTAGTCTCTCTCATCGGTTTTGAATTAGGAATTGTGCTCTTTGTTGTAAAGCAAACTCAAAGGAATATCTTGGGCATCGTATGTTGTCTTGGGGGTCCCTGGGGTGGTTGTGACTCCATCTCAGGGATTTGGTTTTTTCTAGTGTTTCTTGGTAACGGTGGGGCTATCGAGTTGGGTTTACCTTCTGGGTCTCTTCGGCTTATGCTCTGAAGCTTTCCTTACCTTGGTTTGCCTTTTCATTCTCTCTGTCAATGTTACCTGGTCAAAGGGTTGTTAGCCTTTGATTTTCATCCAAGTAGTAGATTGCTACTCTCTCTCTTCGGCTCTGGTGTCTCCGAGGCCCCTTTTCAAGCTGCTGGGGAGGTCGTCGGTGGCATCTGTGGGCTTTGGGATACTTGGACCAAACCTCTCCTCGTGAATTGTTGGGTAGCCTCTTGTGGTAATGTATTTGGTTTTGCCCAACCCTGTCAGGTGTCCTTTTCCCCTGGCAGGTGTTGTTGCTACATCTGTTCTTTTCATTGCAGGTTTACTTCTAGGTGTCTTTAGTCCTGTTTAATCAGTACCCTAGCTACCAGATCAATTCCTCATCAGCATGGGAGGCCTCGTCGTGGGGGTGGAAATTTGGGGAATGTTGGTCGCCTCACTCCTCACAACAGCTCATCTTCAGAGAATTCAGCTAGCATGACACGAGAGGGAGAGGTGGAGCTCTCCCCAGCTCGTTCTCTAGGAATAATTGAGGCTCCCACAACCATGGAATCCTTAGCTACGCAACTTCGAGACATTCAACTCAATCTCGACATCCTTTGCGACCATAAGTATGAAGACCACAACAAGCTTGTTGCTTACATAAATTACATTCAGTACAACCAGAATGAGATACTGGAACAACTGGATTCTCTTTGTTGGAACCATCGCAAATCAAACGACCACCTCTGCAATCGGGAAGCTTGGGTAGAGCATATCGATTTTTACATGCATGAGTGTGATGCCTATTTTTCAGCCCCCCTTGTACTCCCTCCTCACCCCCTTCCATGAAATGTGTTTTCTGGTCTTTATTGCTTTTTTGTTTTTTCAAAAGTACTATATGGCTACAATGTCAAGAAGAAATAAAGATTGTAAAGTTCTATCTTAGACATCCTCCGGCCCCCTATTCTAACAAGTTTGGTCGGAATGAGGAAGAAGGGGTCATTGAGACATTCTCTGTAATCTTGCTCTTCATGAAAATCTAATGAAAAAAAAATTATTGACAAAAAAAACATTATAAACATAAGTGATTATTAATATTATAAACCCAAAGGATTAAGAAACCCAAGGGATTTATATTAAACCCTATGATTAATATTATAAACCATATCAGTGATATTATATTCTAGGAATATGAAACCTTATATTAATAAACCCAAGGGATTGATATTATAAACCTAAGGCACTAATAAACCCAACAGATTAATACTAAAAACCCAAGGGAATAATATTAAACCCAATGAATTAGTATTGTAAACCCAAGGTATATAAACCATAAGATAAATATTATAAACCATAAAACAAACATGATTGACCATGGTTGACCATGATTGATTTTCATATTGAGATCATCTTTGTCACGATGCGACGTTGGACCATGGTTGACCATGTTTGGTTTTCATATTGAAACAATCTTTGTCACAATGCGACGTTGGAACATGCTTGACCATAGCTGATTTCCATAATGAGACAATCTTTGTCACAATGTGACATTGGACCATGATTGACCATGGTTGACGATGGTTGAAAATGGTTGAGCATGTTTGATTTTCTTATTGAGACAATCTTTATTACAATGTGACGTTTCCCTATGGTTGACATTGATTATAAAACCAAGAGATTTATATTAAACCCTAGGATTAATATTATAAACCCTATGAAAAATTTATACCTTGGGAATATGAACCCTTACATAAAAAAACCCAATGGAATAATAAACCCGAAGGATTAATACTAAAACCCCAAGGGATTATAAACCCAAGCGAATAATATTAAACCTAAGGGATTAATATTATAAGCCCAAGGTATATAATGACCATAGTTGTCACAATGTAACATTGGACCATAAGACAATCTTTGTCACAATGTGAACATGGTTATTGATGATCATTGACCATGGTTGATTTTCATATTGAGGCAATCTTTGTCACAATGCGATGTTGCGCCATGGTTGACCATGGTTGTGATTTTCATATTGAGACAATCTTTGTCACAATGCGACATTGGACCATGATTGAGCATGGTTTATTTTCATATTGACCATGATTGAGCATGGTTGATCATGATTAATCATGATTGACCATGATTGATCATGGTTTATTTTCATATTGAAATAATATTTGTCACAATGTGACATTTGATCATGGTTGACCATGGATGACCATGGTTATAACAATGTGATGTTAGACCATGAAAAAATATTTGTCACAATGTGACCATGTTTATTGGTGATCATTGACCATGATTGACCATGGTTTATTTTCATATTGAGACAATCTTTGTCGCAATGTGACATTGGACCATGGTTGACCATGGTTGTGATTTCCATATTGAGACAATATTTGTCACAATGTGACTTGGGACCATGATTGATCATGATTGATTTTCATATTGAGACAATCTTTGTCACAATGTGACATTTGGCCAAGGTTTCTTTTCATATTGAGACAATCTTTGTCACAATGTGACATTTGGCCAAGGTTTCTTTTCATATTGAGACAATCTTTGTCATAATGTGATGTTGGACCATGGTTGACAATAGTTGTGCTAAGGATTGATATTATAAACCCAATGGATTAATAAATGCAAGAGAAAAATAGTAAAAACCCAAGGGTTTAATATTATGAACCCAAGGTATATAAACCCTAAGACAAATATTTAAACCCCTAAAATAAACATGGTTGGCCATCATTGATCATGGTTGATTTTCATATTGACACAATCTTTGTCACAATGTGACGTTGGACCATGGTTGACCATGATTGATTTTCATATTGAAACAATCTTTGTCACAATGCTACGTTGGACCATGGTTGATTTTGATATTGAGATAATCTTTGTCACAATGCGATGTTGGACCATGGTTGACCATAGATGACTATGGTTGTCATAATGTGATGTTGGACCAAGAGAGAATCTTCGTCATAAAGTGACCATGATTATTGACAATCGTTGACCATGGATGATTGTGATTGATTTTCATATTGAGACAATCTTTGTCATAATGCGACGTTAGATTGTGGTTGAGCATGATTGACCATGGTTGACCATGGTTGATTTTCATATTGACCATGACTGACCATGGTTGTCATAATGTTACGTTGGACCAAGAGACAATCTTCATCACAATGTGACCATGGTTTATTTTCATATTAAGACAATCTTTGTCACAATACGACGTTGGACCATGGTTGACAATGCTTGACCATGGTTGATTTTCATATTGAGACAATCTTTGTCATAATGTCATGTTGGAGCATTATAGACCATGCTTAACCATGATTGACAATAATTGGCCATAGTCGACCATGTATCACCAATGTTGACCATAATTGATTTTCATATTGAGAAAATCCTATGATAAACCCTAAGATAAATATTATAAACCAATGTATATAAACCTTGTGATAAATATCATAAACAGTAAAATAAACATGTTTGACCATGGTCGACCATGGTTGATTTTCATACTCCGACAATCCTTGTCACAATGCGATGATGGACCATAGTTGACCATCATTAATTTTCATGTTGAGATAATCTTTGTCACAATGCGACATTGGACCATGGTTGGCCATGCTTAGTCATGGTTGATTTCCATATTGAAACAATCTTTATTTTTATATTTTTAAATTTTATTTAGAATTTTTATTTAACAATTACGATACCATTTAAATTGGAAAATTACAATATAAATTAATTGGAATATATATATATAGAGAGAGAGAGAGAGAGGTTAAATAAAAAGATATTTTAATATTTTTAAAGAATTATTAAATTAAACATTAAAATTTGTTTATTTTAATCATATTCATTATATTTATAATCAAATATAATAAAGATTATTAATGACTTTATTGATGACTTTTTACCGGGAATACTTTAAAACCGCATTTATTTAGTATATCAAATTATCAATAATCTTTTTAAATTGCCAGGAAATAATAACGATTATATACATTATATTTATCTTAATTTATACATCATATTTTATTTATTTATCTAAATTACAATTTAGGAAAATAAACAAATAAATTATTATTTAATAGTATAATAAAAATTAAACGAAAACATCAAATCTCTTTAACTGGAACGGGAGAGATGGCCATCGCTGAGTTTTTCTCCTGCACTGGAACCGAAACCATTGACATCGTGGTCGCTGGAGAAGGGGCTGCAGGGCGGGCAGCCACTGTCCCCCACCGGATCGGCTTCAAGAGCGTGGATCTGAAGCGTTTCGACCTCTTCCGAGATGTCGGTATGGGCTTGGTTATGCGGCCCAACGCTTGGAAAACCCTTCACGCTCTCGGCAGAGCAGATACATTGCGTCCAAATTATCTATTGCTTGACGGGCCAAATGAATCAAAGGCGGAGCTGAAGGAGAAGAACGCGAAGACGTACGAGGACAGAGATCCGCACATTTTTGGGTTCAGAACTCAACTCGGAGGCGGAAAACAGTGAGGGACTGATGGATCGCTCATCCAAACACGGTTCCTCTATTCTCGTCTTCTGCATGCAAAGATGGGGGACTGCATGCGGCAGATCTGCTCCATCACACAATTGCATGGCCCAAACTCTGCAGATCTGGGACGGATCTACTCGATCTGAGCAAGAATCAAGAAAACCCAGAACCCAGGCAGCAGACCGGTGGGAAAGTGCTTCGATTAAG
The DNA here is from genome assembly GCA_031772625.1 of Pinus tabuliformis. Classification (NCBI taxonomy): domain Eukaryota; kingdom Viridiplantae; phylum Streptophyta; class Pinopsida; order Pinales; family Pinaceae; genus Pinus; species Pinus tabuliformis. The sequence continues at coordinate 291,542,976 of CM062817.1, forward strand.
CAGAGGGTTCGCAGACGGCGACATGCAAATGGAAGAACGACCCAATAAGGGGTCAGATCTGAAAGATTGCGTTCAGCCAGATCATATGGCAATCAGCAGCGCCATTGGTTCAGGCAGATCAGGACCTCAGCCAAAATGCAGACATCAGGTAACAAAACTTCGATTTCATATTTTTATTAAAACCCCTGAGAGGAAATTCCTTCTAGTTTAGGTACATGTAGAAAGCACTATTTTGCAGCTAAAACAACAAATTTGGGCTTTGACCGGATATCCTGGTCAGATCCAACACTTAGTCAGCGGCAGATGGTCCCTCCAGGACGACAGAACATTGGGAAGTTATGAGATTAGTTCAGGAGAAACCATTGCTCTGAACCTCAGGCTGAGAGGAGGGGCCATACCTCAGGGACAGCCAAGCAGCTCAGGAGGAGACAAGGCGAAAAAGACAGCACCTCAGCATCAACCCAAGGGAGGATCCTCCTACAAAAACATTCTTCAAGGCAACAGAGAAGCAGGGCCCTCCCCTGATCAAGGTGGATATACACCCAAGCCATACATAGTAGATCAGTTAGGGCAAACCCCAGCCCTTAATTTTGATTCCACAGGGCTTGACGATTATGTTAAGTCATATGAAACGCAGGCCTTAATATGTCGTTTCAACAGTTTCTGGCCAAAACCAATGGATCTATTTCATTGGATTTTCACCACTTGGACCATGGAATGTGATATACATTTATGCTCCAAAGGGTTTTTCATAATCAGATTTGCATCCAGGGAAGTCAGAGATAAAATCATCAGTGATGGGCCTTGGTTCTGGGGAACTTCGGGGCTGTTCATGACTCCATGGTTTCCAGATTTTGATCCAAACAAAATCACTGTATCCAAAGTACCGATTTGGGTTCGCCTATATAACCTTCCCCTTCACTTTTGGAGTGAACGAGTATTGGAAGGAATTGGGAACAGCATAGGGAAGTACATCAAAACAGATCTGGAGAGAATTGACGAAAGGGTTTTCACTTTCGCGCGCATATGTGTGGAAGTCGATCTAAGCAAAGGGCTGCCAGACAACATAAGGCTGATCTACAAACAACAAAATTGGATGCAAGCACTAGACTATGAAAATACAACCTTCAGATGCAAGCTCTGCAGACAAACAGGACATCTGCAAAGCACATGTCCAGAAGCCAAGAAAGTAAACAGTAGAAGAAAGCAGAAAGGGAAGCAGAGGAAAGGTTGGCAATTCCCCCCTCCTAACTCAGAGGATGAAGAATCAGAAGCAGAAGAGGAAGATACTACCACAGAGAACACGGAGGTATCTCAAGAAATGGAGACACAGAAGGAATCCACCCCAGACAACAAGGCTTCACAGTTTCACCCAAATCTGGCAGAGAGGACAAACGAGGATCAGAACATGGGAGGGTTCAAACGGCATCACCAATCAGATACTTCAGATTCAGACAAGGAAATAGGTTCGAAGAAAGCAGAAACACAGTTAGTCCTAGCCTCGATCGAGCCCACTCAAGGAGAGTGGCGCAAGGTCGAAAAGAAAAAGGGTAGGAAAACTTGAAGCGTGAGTTTTACTCACAACTGAAAGCAGTTTTTTCTTCCCTCCTCCTTTCTTCTCTCTCTCCCTTTCTTCTTCTCTTTGCACGTTAATTTTGTAACATTGCGTGGGGCGCGAAAGTAACCGAGCCCAATGGGCAGCGTATGGAATGCTTCATTGCATCTGCAATTGTAACTTTTCATTTTTTAAATAAAAAGTTACAGATTTTTCTCCGGAAAAAAAAAAAAAAAAATGAAAATTAAATGAAAAAAAATGAAAATTCTCATCAATTATTTTATTTTAATTTAATATGTTTTGATACTTGAGGCCCGTGATAATTTATAGTCAGTGTGACATTTTTTTCAAAATTTCGCAATAAAACATTACCATAATTCAATAAAACATTACCATAATCTATAGCGTAAAAAATTACATCTCAACAAAACATATAAATTTCTCTTCTTTTTTTTACCTTTCCAACGCACAAAGCACTACCAACTTGAATGTAATTATTCTACATGCAAATAGAGTCTTTCCATCATGCTCTACGTCTTATTTATTTAAATGTAACTTGAATATAATTATTCTACATACAAAGAGAGTCTTTCCATCATTCTCTACGTCTTATGTATTTGAATGGTTTTTGTTTACATTATATAATGTATAACCCAATCTATTTTTGTTTACATTATATAATGTATAATCCTCCTTGATGGTTTGGGTTTTATTTCTATAAAATTTTATTTGTTTTTATAAGAAGGTTAGATGTTATGTCACAGTTGCAAATATAGAATCTTTTTCTCTATTTATTTTATGTATTATTGTAGGTTGGTGATCCTCTCACTTCATGGCATTTTCAATTTTATGATCAACGAGCAAGTAAGCGAGTAAGCAATAACCAACCAGTTGTCATTCGTTTGGTGGAGTGTTAGTGGGAAGGCAAGCAAGCGAGCAAGTTAGAACCAAGAGATCTCATAGGAAAGATGGCCGAGCAGTTCAAGGTGTAGCATTGGAACTGCTGATGCACAAGAAGAAAAATAATTGAGGTGACGAGTGACGGAGATATAGCGATAGAACGGAGCTTATTTATGAGCCGATGACGGAACGAAAGTGACTTGACCAATTTACATATTGCTCGTAATTCCATTGATAAGCTTAGGGAAATCGGAAAGCAATGTCACGGTGCGAGGATTCATTCCCCAGCACAAGACATTTCATTGCGTCAAATATCAAATTTTGGATTCAATCCGCTTGGATTCGATCCACAAGGAATATAACAACAATTTACGGCTCTTAGTTGTTTGAGATGGATGAGGTTTTAAACCCAGGGTTGTGTAAACACAATCTATGGTACTTATGGTAAGGCAAAGGGACTTCCATCCATGGGTAAGGCAACGGGAAGTGGTGATGAAGTGAGGTTTGATGCCTTGATGGAGGAGAATGATGTTAATTCATCACCAAAGATGGCTCTAAACCAATAGGTTATTATCGAATGAATCTTTTCTTTATAATATAATCGTAATCTGGATTGCGTCATTGAATCTGATTCGCGCTATAATTGTTAGGATTCCAAAGGAATCTATGGATCTCACACCAATGAAATGGGGATTTTTTTTAAACGATCTTATTTTTCATTAGAACTATTATATGTCCAAGGTTCAATATCGAAATCATTTTCGAAGTTTTCCCTGATTGTTTCAACAGAAAATTCAAAAATACCTTGACCTAAGGTGATTGGATTTGCACCAATGGAAACCATAAATTTCATCCCCGGTAAGGTTAGATGATGGATCTGGAAATTATGTTCTTCTCCCTTCTTTTTCCCTTCCCCGAAGGAGACATTTTATAATCCTAGATCTAAGTCCATTGGCCAAACATTCATTCCTTTGTTCGACACATCGATAGAAAATCCTAGGCTTATTTGTAACAATAGAAATTTTCATCTGACAACTTGAGTAGTAGGGATGCATGGGTGCTTAAACTTTGGTTAAACGTAATTTCGTACGAATACTACCAAGAGATATGGTCAAGGTCAAATTAAGTGCTTGTGATTTAACCAAGCAACGGTTGCTGATAGAACTAATATTCGAACTGTTTACTTCCATCACTTCTCACGATTCGATGGGATTCACTGGTCATGAATTATATACGTAATGGTCTCTTAACTCTAAAAGAATTATCTAGCGGTATTTTTATTTGGAATAACTTCCTTCAACCTTTTGATGGCTACACTACACCTTAGTTTGCAATCTTATGTGATATGTTATATGAGTTGTATGGTTTTGTTTAAAGCCCATACTTATGTCTTGAACATGACGCATGAACAGGATGCATACACGATTTTTTTTTTAAACATAAGGTCCACGCCCAAAAATAGTTAAAGGAGTTCTTCAACTAAATTTTGGCAGTGTGTATGATACATACGATTATGACACATATTTGCTAAGTGCCACTTATGGCTTCCAAGCCTCTAGAGCTTGTCATATCTCATCATCACTATCACTGTTAGGCTTCATTGTTTAATTGTGAATTCCTGTTTAATTGTACTCATACCCTAACCAAGGACTGTGTTGAGCTAATATGTGTCATTTTTCACTAACCTATATCAACCACTTAGAGAGAATTTATTTTTAGCACACATAAATTGGTAAAAGTATTCTTCAATAGATAGGGTTAGTGTTAGTGGATTATCTTGAAACATAAAACATCTATGCACAAATCAAATAAAAAATTAATAAAAAATAGATTTAATAAAAATTTAATAAAAAATAGATTTAAATGTATTTAAACCATTTAAATGAAGTGTGACTTCAATCTTCTCTCGTTCTATTTTAGAAATGTTTCCAATTAAAAATATAAAATATATACAATGTTATAAAAATAAATTTAAAGATTTAATAAATTTAAAAATGGAAATTTAAATCATAAAATATATATTGATATAAAAACAAATTTAACAAATTTGGGAATGAAAATTTAAATAAAGAAAAAGAGTTTTTTTCGTGAAAAATAAATTCATTTCGGTATTATATATATAGAAATTGTTTCTCATTAGAATGATCATCACTATTGGTATCTTTATTGTGTGCATGGAAAGAAAAGTTGACAAAAACATGAGAGTGAAATCAATTATTTGTTCAAGAGCCGAAATTTTCATTATAATATAATTTGATAATCAAAATTACAGAAAACAATACAATATAACTTTTTTTTTATAAATTTATTTAACCCTTTCAAAAAGCAAAAAACCAACATAAAAATATAAATATATATAATACAACCAGATGCTTAGTTCGTAAGGTTAATGTTAGTGATAACTTTGCTTTATGTCAAACATGACACATGGCATGATGAGCGAGGCGCTATTACAATCCTAGTGAAGTTTGATGACTTTGCATAAAAGGTACTTAAATCACTTCATTTTCCATAAAAGTTGTTTTTCCAAAGCCGTTATTATTGCTTTCTTCCAAGCTCAAAATCGTTGGACATTTTGGGAAAACGATCCAGCTTTAGAACCGATGCGGATTATCTCTTAAAAGCTTCATGCATTTTAACCACCGCTTAAAAAATAATAACGACGGATATTTTTGAGTTAGTTCACACAGAAAAATTGAGATAGTTCGTGGGTTTTGTAGTTGAAATTTTTAGGGCATTTATGAGCAGCGCAGTGTGGTCAGTAGTATGAGTAGAGCAGTGTGGTCAACAGTGAGAGCAGTGAACAGTGAGCAAGGAGTTTTTATGCAACATAAATATCAAGCAGCGAGCAAGGAGCAACAAATGCATTCAAACATGACAAAGGAACAAGAAATTTCAAAACATGTAGAGACAAATAATTTAGGACAAGTGAAAATTGCCTCATCCGCCAAAGCTGGAAAGTGGGTTTGGGTCAATGCCAAACAATATCGGGGCATTTTTAAATGAAGAATAGTCCGTCTAAAATGGGAGCAGACAAGGAAAAAATTGTCTAAAAAGAAAAGTACTCGAGCCCTTCACAAAAAGCACTCAAACAAGTCTCCTCTACAAGCACGTGGCAACAAGAACTCCAGAGGAAAAGTCATTGATGATTCTGCCTTATATAGTCTCACATCCACACCTCTCATCTGGTCATCTGAGCTTTACGTGAAAGAATTGTTAATGCAGAACAAAAGTTGGAGGTTTTAGAAGCTAAAGGGCAGGAAAGAGATCATAAAATTCATATAATAACCGCTGAGGACAAGGGTTTAGCAGAAAGCAATAAAGTTTTGAAAGAACAAGTGGCATTGCTACAGGAATCTCTCTTAATAGGGAAGATAGAATGGCAATACATGAAGGCAGATGTGCAAAACATAAAGAAATCTATAGTGGAAATTACAGAAGTGGTGAATGTGAAATCATCCCAAGATAAGGGGAAAATGATTGCCCAAATAAACAATCATGAAGAGAACGCAAGAGAAGAAACGAAAGGAGATTCCACCAAAGTTTCCAAAACTTGGGCTCAAGTTATTAGCAATTTTGCTAATAAGGAAGGAGAAACAAATATTCAGGCTGACAACATGCAAGATAGTGAAGGCAAGGAAAGACAAAATAGGGCAGCAAACATAATTATTAAAGGGGTGAAAGACTATGGAAAAAATGAATGTAATCTTGACCTTGCAAGAGACTTCTTGAAAGAAAAGTTGCCATGGCAAGAAAAAATATGCCAAGCATAGAGGGTGGGTAAGTTTAACGGGGAGAGAGCCAGGGCCATAAAAAACATTATGCCTAGCTTGTGTGATAAATATATCAAAGCAAAAAACATCTCTTGAGGGGTTCTCGTTTTTTCCTAAAAGAAGATTTAAACAATGTAAACTTTGAAACAGAAACTAATACTGTTACCCGTTTTGTAGAGATAGCAAAAAAGTGACCCGATTTTGAAAAGGGGTGATGCAGAACACACATGTGTTTTTAGAGCATAGTTTTTTTCACTATAAATTTTTTTATATACATTGCGTTTTAGAATGGTAGTGATTATGATATTGATTTAAAAAAGTGGTAATTCTACACCATGCCTTTTTTTTAAAAGGTTTTTTTTTTTTTTACTTTTAATTTTATAATGTATGAAATGTAAATAATTATTTTGTAAATTTGATAACTTTGGAAGTGGTCTTATTCTTCATATTTTCTTGTTTTTGTTTTTATTTTTATTTTTTTTGTAGTGAGGTTTTTATTGTTTTGCATATTTAAAGAGGAATGTCGATATTTTGCATTTTTGATATTCTACATATTTATATATCGTTAATTAAATTTTCAATCCACATGAAAGAATTGTCTCTAAAAAACATAAATAAAAAATATATATATAAAAGACAAAAATGAAAAATAAAAAATGTTAAAAAAAAGTTATCTCATAAACCATAAAAAAAATTGGAATATATATATAATTAGGTAAATAAAAAAAAAAGAAATTAAAAAAAAAAAAAAAATAGCAAAAATTAGGAAAAAAATAAAATAAAAACAAGCGGATTTAAAAAATAAAAAATAACCAAAAAAAGAAATAAAAAACTAGTAAAATTAATATTAAAAAAACAAAAATTAACTCAAATTATTAAAAAAAAAAACAAAAAAATATGAAAATTATTTTTAAAAAACCAAAAAAAATATGAAAACTATTTTTAAAAAAACCAAAAAAATATTAAAATATAAAAGAAAACCAAAAAAATTTTAACATCTATTTTTTTTTAAACAATTTTTTTTATTAAAAAACTATTATTATTAGCTTTTTTTTTACAAATTTTGTTTCTTATTTAAAAAAAAAAAAAATCATTAAAATTTTTTTAAACGAATTCAAATTTTTAATTTAAAAAGTTTAAAAAATTATTTAAAAAATAAATTAATTTAAAATTTAAAAATTTTAATTTTAATTTAAAATTTCAAAATTCATAATTATTATTCAAAAAATACATATATACGATTAAAAAAATTTAATTCAAATTTTAAAATTTAATAATTATTATTTTTAAAAAAATACGATTAAAAATTTTTAATTAAAAATTTAAAAATTCATATCATTATTATTACCAAAAAAAAAAAAAAAACCCGCCCTCCGGGCGCCCGTTGTGGGGCGGCGGTGGGCGGAGGGACCTGCGCAGCAGTCCCTTCGCCCACCGCCACGCCACCACGGGCGGCCAGGGGGCGGGAAATTCATTTTTTTTTTTAAATAATAATTATATGAATTTTTAAATTTTTAATTAAAAATTTTTAATCGTATTTTTTTTAAATAATAATTATTAAATTTAAAAATTTTAAATTAAAATTTTTTAATCATATAATTTTTTTTTAATAATAATTATAAATTTAAAAATTTTAAATTAAAATTAAAATTTAAAAATTTTAAATCGTTCAAAGAAAATTTTAGGAATTTTTTAATGATTGTTTTTTCAAATAAGAAAAAAAATTTGTTTAAAAAAAAAGTTAATAATAATTATGTTTTTCAAAAAAAAAAAAGTTTAAGAAAAGTAATTTTATTTTTTATTGGTTTTTTTTAAATAATTTTCATATTTTTTTTTCTTTTTTATTTTCTTTTTAGTTAATTTTTGTTTCTTTTAATATTAATTTTACTAGTTTTTTATTTTTATTTTTTAACTAGTTTGTTTGTAAGCTTTTTCTCTTTTTTTTTTTTTACTAATGTTTTTTTTCATTTTCTCTATTTTTACTTACTATATATATATATTCCCAAATTCTTTTATGGTTTATGAGATAATTTTTTTTAACATTTTTTATTTTTTATTTTGTCTTTTTCTTATATATATTTTATATTTGTGTTTTTTAAGTAATCAACATTTTAATCTTAATTTTAATAGTTTTTAATTTTTTTTTGTTAATTTTCTATTTTTTTTAAATCTAGTTTGTTTTTAATTTTTATTTTTAATTTTTTAATTTTTCTTTATTTTTTTGTTTTTATTTTTCTATTTTTACTTACTTAATTTTTAGTTTCTTTTAAATGTTATTTTTTCTCTTCCATATTTTTTTTTTTTCTTTTTGCCAATTTTTTTTATGGTTTAGAATATATATATATATATATATATATATATATATTTTCCATTTTCTTTTTAAATATTTTTTTTACTATTTATTTGTTTATAATGTTTTTTTTTGTTTTTTAATTCTTATCATTAATTTTGTTTTTTTTTTACATTTTTATGATTGAATTTTTTTATTTTTATTTTTATTTTTTTGTATATAGTTTAATTTATGTTTTGTTATTTCTTTTAACCTTTTTTTTTTGTTTTGTGTTTTTTCATTGTTTTAATTTTTTATTTTTATTTTATGTTTTCATTATTTCTTTTAAATTTTAATGTTTTTCGAGGTCATGATAAAATATTTTACGCCATTATTTCGAAATTGTGAAATTTTACTTTTCAAAAAAAAAATGCGTTTTCTCAATGTTAACACTTTTCGTTTTGAGGGTGTTTTTTGGACAATTTTTGCGCAAAAATTTGGTTTTCACCGCCATTTTTAAAACATGTTGAAAATTTACCTAAGCTTAAAAAAAAAAAAAAAAAAAAAAAAAAAAAGTGTTATTCCAGCATCAACACTTTTCGTTTTTAACATTGTTTTTGATGTTTTTTCGAGGTTTTTTGGCCAAAGTTCCCATTTTGAGTTAATAGTTCTTGTTTCAAAGTTTACATTGTTTTTAACTGTAAAACAACAGGAAGAAAGAAGGAAGGAAATTTTAAAGGTTAGGGCAACAAGAGATGAAGGCAAGAGAGCATGGATTTATAAAGGTGAAGTTTTGATAGCGTGATTTGGACCTCCTTCCAAAATAGAGCAACAAGATGGTAATAAAGAAGAGACAACAAACTCTTCAACGGGAAATCAGAAAGCAAGGCCAGTATGGGAACGCAGGGACAAAGACTCAAATGTGAGTCTTACATGTCAACATAAATATCAATCAAGTCATACCCAGGTTTCCTTAAGATTAGTTTGTTGGAACTGCAGAGGTTACCCATGGAGACGAGGACGTGGGTTAGGGCCTATTGCGGAAGATAAAGACATAATTTGCCTCATAGAAACACATAAGCATGAACGGTGCAAGACACCTTTGTTTGAATGATACTGGAAGATGGCAGTGTGGAACAAGGCAGCGGGGAATGGAAAAGGGCACGGGGGTATCATGGATTTAGTAAGGGAGAAAGAAGGTCATCTCATTCAGTTAGAAAAAGAATACTCAAATAAGCACTTCATTTGGTTTAAAAATATCAAAAAATGAAAACCACATCAAAATTGCAGCATGCCATTTTGCGCCGCAGGTTTCAAAAATTTACAAAGGTAGAGGGTTGACCACAAAAATCCATTTTCAACCTTCAAAGCTGATATTGCAACATATTCGTAGCTAGGTGAAGTCCTTGTAGTGGGTGGTTTCAATGTTAGGACTACAAGTGAGCAAACTAGCATTCTTTGTTGTAAAGATGATTGTGACCCTATTTGTCTTACAGAAGAAAGTAATCATGAGTGGGAAAGAATTTCAGAGGACAAGGGTTGCAATCTCTTTGGTGAACAATTGCTTACTCTATGTGGGGCCTTTGATTTAGTCATTTGCAATGGCTTGACTAGATGGGCAAAGTCTGATAATTTCACTTGCAATACTTACAATGGGGCAAGTGCGGTAGATTATGCAATTTGCTCACATGGTTTGTGTGAGAAAATGGAGGAAGTTTTGATTGGAGATCAGCGATGGGACTTGAAATCAGATCACAAGCCAATTTATTTATGTTTCTCTTGGATTGGAAAGAAACAATTAGAGTAAAAAAATCAGCATGTCCAACAAAATCTCCCACGGGGCAGAATTCTTTTGACCCCAGAAAATTGTAATACCTTCAAAATAATGCTAGAGAGGCTCTTCGAGAAGGAGAAAATTACAATTCACAGCCTTCATAGTCATGAATTAACACATTTAATTCAATGCACGCTTGCAAAGTGAAAAAGAGCAAAAATTAAGAAGTCTGAAACAAATTGCTTTTTGGTTAATGCTTGGTTTGACGAGGAATGCAAAAAGGCAAGGAGAATGTGGAAAGAGTCAAACAAGGATAACATAAATCTCAAAGCTTACAAGCAATTATTAAGCAAGAAAAAGGTCGATTTCATGGTTTTAAGGAGGGAAGAACTAATCTTCCTTGGGAAAAATAATCCCAAATTATTTTGGAAGGAGCTCCAACCGAAAAAAGATACAAATTGGAAATAATATTACAACTTCTAAATGGTTTGACTATGCAAGACAACTCTATGAGCAGGTTCCCAAAGTTGACTCTCCCCCCTTGGTCAACACTGGTACTGATCTCTTCACGGTACAAGAGGTAGAGATGGGTATCAAGAAGTTGGGTGTTGGAAAATCCAAAGACTTAGCTGAACTCCAAGCAGAATATCTAAAGTGGGGCTCAAAGATTCTTGCACCTCACATTACAAAAATCTTCAACAACATCATACAACAAGGGCTCCCCACAGATTGGACAACTAGTCTGGAAATACCTCTTTTCAAGAGCGGTGAAGTCAATAATCCCTCCAATTATAGGACCATCATGATAAAACCTTTGTTTGCAAAGCTATTTGGAAGCATGTTGGAAAACAAAATTAGCAAGTGGACAGAAGAAAGAGATAAGCATGCTAAGGGCAAGCAGGTTTTAGACCTAAACATTCCACAGGTAATGACTAAAAATATTGATCTACGAAACATAAATATAAATACAATTATATCTAATTAATTAACTTAAATAATAAATAAATGAAATTGTAGTGCAAATTCGGTAGGGGGCCTTACCCATTGACTTGTGTTGCAAAGGGAAAATATAGTATAATTACTTTGTTATGCAATAAAACTCATAATAACACCATTTATATTAAAAGAGGAATACACATGTTCACATTAAAATTATAAAAACGGTCTACATAGAATCAACATGGGTCCACATACACTTTGTCATCAAACTACAATACACGCCAACATATGCGCTTCACATTGGATCATTTGAACAACTTTGCAATACACAGATTGACTACTTCCTTGACCAATCCTTTATTATTAAAAACTTCAACATTTGGAATTTACATTTTACAGAGGTTATAAAAGATAGGGGAAGGTGTATTGAACCATGAATAACTCTCAAGGACATACAGACTTGTTAATTGGCATCCCCAAAACTGAGTAGGGAATAATTCCATTGACAAATACGACTCTTGATTACATGGGTTAATTCTTGTTTGTTGGCATATATATTTTCATGACATAGAATGCATGAAAATATCCATGTCACTTGTCAAAACCTAGAAATTTATTAACAATTCAACTATTGATGTGTTGTATGCATGACTGCTTGCATTTAATAGAGGCATTAACTGCAAGTTGGTGCCTTCCTTGTCTAACCTAGGAGAAATTCAATGAACATTGATCCATCTCGATCCACCTAGGAACGAATACCATGTGGTATGTTTCACCTTGGGGGCGCATAAATATGACAATTAATGGTTTGGGTTACTAGGTCTTTACTAGGGTTACAAATTTTGATACTCGCATTAGAAAAATCAAGCTCTAACTCAAATGACTCATTAAAAATGAGGGGAAAGAATTGAATTTAACAACATCATACCTCATGAGCATGTGTCGACCATAATGCAAGTGGTTGTGATAAAAAGGGAATGATAATAGGTTATAAGAGATAGTGGAATGTTCAAGAAAGTAGCTATGGGTTGTCTTCATAATCTTTGATGCATTTATAATACTATATAAAAACACGAAATAAAATTAAATGTTAAATTAGAAGAAAGAAAATTAAAAGAAAGGAAGTCAACAAAAACCACCTAAAATTAAGATCCTTGAAAATAGCTCATACTCATGTAAATAGCATATTTACCATAAGTTACTATACACCATAATTCAAACAAGTATTTGCATAAAAGATGGGATAAGGAAAAAAATGTAAAAAAATATATTTAACACGAGCTACTACCACCATTATTTATGTGAGCTTCAACACTTTAACAAATATGAGTAAAAGTGTAAAACTTTAACAAATATGAGTAAAAGTGTAGACTTAACATAATTTAATTTACAAAGAGACTTGATTTAATTCAAGAGACATGTCTCTTGGGTATAAAATACACTTGAAATTTTTCATTTTACACATTCAATTATTGATCCCACGCATATCTCTCTCTCACACACATTGTGATCTCTACTTTCCTTCCATCATTATTAGTTTAATTTCTTAATTGTGATTGCTTGATGAAGATAGAAGAACTATAATATATATTCAGAAGTAATTACCATAGTTCAAAAATAAAGTACTTGCATCAATTGTATTGAAAAATCAACATGGTATCAGAGCTTTGGTGAAGCAAGGAAGTTGAATATTGGATCGAAACCTATGCAAGGAAATGAGTTGATCTTTGTCTGCCAGCAAAGCTAAATATTGAGGGCACAAGTTCACAAGAAGGATATTACAAGAAGACATGTTAGGTTGGGTTGATCTCATGTGATTTGTCTTTGAAAAAAGTTGAAGGACTTGTGTCAGAGGGAGCAGTTGTGGTAGAAATAATTGCCTCTGGGAGAAGTCAGAGAGCCTCGTACTAGCTTTAGAGAGATTAGATCTTTGAGTTTGAAATTATGGACTATCATTGACATTTTCAGGCTAGATAATTGATATTTTAAAATGATGCAGTGATAGAGAGAGCAACCAGAATTACCACAACAGGATATGTCTCAGTGTGAGAGGGAGCACCTAGTCAGGATGACAAGGAAGCAATTGTGGTGATAGACCCAGTAAAAGGGTTGGTGTACTAGCATGGTATAATTGGTCATGGAAAAGTCAGTTATGTTTTGAGATTTGTCTCAAATAGTGAAGTACAACTGCAGATTCATATTACATAGAGACTGTTATAGACAGAAAAAGTTCATCAAGATATTGTTTCAAGTATAGGCTTTGTTATGACTATAAGCATGAAGCATACATTTGTCGCACTCTATATTGCAGTGACTAAGTATATTGCAACTGGATGGAAAGTTGTGAAGCAGTAGGGCTTTAGAAACTACTTGCAGAATTATTTGATCAGGTGCAAGTGACAACATGATGATAGGTTGGGTCACCTTGAGATGTAGTACCAAGACATGGTACAGAAGAGACCAATATGGCTCCAATTCTACAATTAAGCAAATTGATATGAAGATGAAGTATGCATACTTTGAAGACAAGATTGAAATGATTGAGCATGTCTCTCTCAGCAAGAGGGAGTAATGAGATAGCAACATCAAGGACATACATTTTCTCTAGATCAGGGTGACTAGGAGAATGGTCCAAATTGTTGATATGATAGCATTAGGGGACTTACATTCTACCTTAGGAGAATGGTGCAGTAGGGGACATACATTCTACCTTGAGGAGAATGGTTTGACAGAGGAAAAACATTCTTCCCAAGTCGAAGATATTGACCGGAATGAGGAAGAATGATCCTAGAGGCCTATACACTCATTTGAGTGGATGCATTTCAGCACCGCCCTCGGAATCTCCACATAGGATGAGGAGCACAATTAGCATCATGCCAGAAATCACTCATGAAGAGTGAGGCCCTGTTGGGTCCCTATAATACTAGTGATTACCCCATTACTATTGTAGCTGTATCCCTTATTAATATTGTTGTGCCCCTATTGTCCCCATATTGTTATTACTGTGCCCCATAGAATCCCTCTATTGTTATTTTTGTGGCTTTATATTATTATTGTTAGGTTGGCTGGGTTATATTGTGACTCCTTAGACTCCTATATATAGAAAGGAGGTTTTGTCATTTGAATCATCCAAGAATTGTTCATTTGTGTAATGTAAAGGAGGTTTCCCCCTCGAAGACGCTGAATTTTAAGGGGTTGATCTCTCTTTTCTATCTTTTTGTGACCTGGTTTCATAACATTTGGTATCAGAGCTTTGGATTCAAGGGTTTTGCTGCTGTAGACAGGTCATTGTGGCATTTTCGCTATAACTTTTTTTTTGCGACGTTTCAGAAGCTAAAAAAAAAACCATTTGAGAATAAATCGCACTGAATCTCGGGTCCAAATTTCAGAGTTTTTCCTGGTATATTTGCGGAGATATGATCTAAGGAATTTTGTCTTTTTGCAGACTCCTGAATTACATTCCAAACAGGTGACCTGGGGAAAATCGTCATAACTTTCTCTTTGAGCATCGGATTGAAATTTCGTAAGAAGGTATAGAAAGAGGATGGACTGTAGTTTCTTGTATATATTTTTCAGATCCAAAGGTCGAAACAGTGACTCGTGGCACATCGTACAAGTTCGCTCTCCTGAACTAGTCTATAATCAGGTCATCTTGGGAGATTGTGCATAACTCTTCCTTGGAGAATCCAATTTGGATCAGACTGGTGGCATTGGAAAGAGGACATAGAGGGCTACTATAGGTCGCAATTTCAGAACTGGATGATCCGAAATTACAGAGATACATCAGATTCAATATCAAGCTTCTACAAAGTGAAAAAATGTGTGTAGTTTTTTTTAAATTTTTGCATAAGCTTGGTTTGAAAAAATAGTTTGAATCGGTAATTGATGCCCCAAGGAAAGAAAATGCAAACACCTAGTAAGCAACCTGAAAGCTCTAGCATGACTCATGAGGAAGAGGAAGAAATGCAACATGATATATCAAAATTACGAGACCAAGTGCAACAAGTGTCACTTGCACAAAAAGCAACAGTATCTAAGATGGATGGTTTAAGGAAAGATGTAGAAGCTAAGATGAATGGCATGGAAGCTAAGATGAATGGCATGGACGCTAAAATTGATGGCATGGATGATAAGATGGAAGAATTGAAGATAAATATGAATAAATTGCTACAAGAAATGGTCACTAATGGTGAAAGGGTAGTAAAAGAAACTCATGATGAGAACAAAAGAAATGTTAATCATGATTCCATAAACTCTAATGTTGGATCGAAGACCCACCATATTCCAAAAATCGATATGAGGAAGTTTGATGGCAAGGATCCCGCAACATGGATATTACAGATGGAGCAATTTTTCGATCTCAATAATGTGCAAAACACACAAAAGGTACGTATTGCAACTTTATATTTGGAACCAAATCAGTTTGTATGGTATCAATGGCTTTGCTCTCGTAAACAAATTATCACTTGGGCAATTTTTACGGAAGAATTGACAGCATATTATGAGGATACAAAAAGCAACACTTTTTTTAGCCAATTGATAAGTCTCAAACAAAAGGGTTCAATAATGGAGCACATTGAGGAGTTTCAAAAATTGAACATAAGGGTAAAAAATATTCCAGAGGGGCATAGGATCGATGTGTTCATAGGGAATTTAAAGGATAATATTCAACATGATGTTCACCTTTGGGAACCTGATTCATTAGAGAAGGCATTTAGGTTAGCAAGAAAAATGGAAAGCAAAATTATGGCAAACAGGAAGATACCACTCACAACTATAAATATGGAAGTGTTGTTGCTCCTAGTCTTCCACAACCTATAAGGTTGACACCACAACAATTGGAAGAAAAAAGAGCAAAATGGCTTTGTTAGAGTTATGATAGTAAATACACTAAAGGTCATAAGTGTGCTGAGAAGAAATTATTCTACATAGATTGTGAAGAGGAAGAACAAAAGGAGCAAGAAAGGTCAAAAGAAGAGGATATACTCCAGGAACAAAGCCTAGATAAAGAAGAAATGAATCCAACCATATCTTGTAATGCATTGGCAGGAATTACCACTCCTCAAACCATCAAGATAGAAAGACAAATCAAGAAGAAAAAGGTAATAGTGTTGATTGATTCAGGAAGTACCCACAATTTTATTCATTGTAAGGTAGCAAAAGAATTGAATTGCTTCTTATATCCAGCACCAGAGTGTCAAGTGATGGTTGCAAATGGAGGAACAACAAATTGCTCTGGAAAGTGCCATAATATCAAGTTATCCATGGGAGAATATGTATTGACTAGCCCAATGCTTTCCATTCCAATGGGAGGTGCTGATGTTGTACTAGGAGTCCAATGGCTACAATCCTTGGGTACAATAGCTTTTAATTTTCAAGAACTTTTCATGAAATTTTATGTGGAAGGGAAGGAAGTTGAATTAAGGGGTATTGTAGGGAAACCGAGAAAGAGAATCAGCTCTAACGGTATGACAAAGCTTCTAAAAAATGAACAAAGAGGTGTAATTGCACAATTATGTTCGCTAGATGTTTCCACGTTGGAATCATCTATTTCTCCAGATCTCCAAAAAGTCTTGGACAATCATTCCAAGGTATTTGAGACTCCCAAAGGTCTCCCACCTATTCGTGATCATGATCATGCTATTCATCTGATTCCAGGAAGTGTTCCTCCAAACATCAGGCCGTACAGATATCCCTATACCCAAAAGAGTGAAATTGAACGTATGGTTGTAGAAATGCTAGAGGCTAGTATAATTCAACCGAGTCAAAGTTCTTTCTTTGCTCCAGTAGTATTGGTGCACAAGAAGGATGGATCATGGCGCATGTGTCCGGATTATAGGGAGCTCAACAAGCTCACTATTAAAGATAAGTTTCCCATTCCTGTCATTGATGAATTACTGGATGAATTGCATGGATCAATTTACTTCACCAAGTTGGATCTTCGTTCAAGATATCATCAAATCAGAATGAACACTGAAGACATTCTGAAAACAGCATTTAGAACTCATGAGGGTCATTATGAATTTTTCGTCATGCCTTTTAGCCTTACCAATGCACTTTCAACATTTCAAGGTTTGATGAATTCCATTTTCAAACCATTCCTTAGAAAATTTGTGTTAGTATTTTTTTATGATATACTAATCTACAGCAAGTCTTGGAAGGATCATGTTGAACATGTTGACAGGGTGCTACAACTATTGGAGGAGAAACAATTATATGCAAAAAGATCCAAATGTTTCTTTGCAGTACAAGAGGTGGAATATATGGGTCATATTGTATCTCATGAAGGATTTAAGGTAGACCCTAGCAAAATTAAAGCCATTAAGGAATGGAAAATCCCCACATCCATAAAGCATCTGCGAGGATTTCTCAGGTTGATAGGGTATTATCGCAAGTTTGTTAAGAATTATGGGAGAATAGCAGCACCTCTAACAACATTATTGAAGAAAGATGCATTTTCATGGACTCCAAAAGCAACAAAGGCCTTCGAGCATCTTAAAGAGGCAATATGCCAAGCACCGGTCTTAGCTACACTAGACTTCACAAAAACCTTTATTGTGGAATGTGATGCTTCAGGAAATGGAATTGGTGTTGTTTTAATGAAAGATGAAAGACCCATTGTTTTTTAAAGTCGTCCAATCAAGGGAAATTTTTTACACAAAGCTATTTATGAGAAGGAAATGTTGGCAATACTCCATGCACTTAAGAAATGGCGACCCTACCTAATGGGAAGACACTTCAAGGTAAAAACGGATCATGATAGCCTTAAATACTTTTTAGAACAAAGGTTATCCTCTGAAGAGCAACAAAAGTGGGTCACAAAGATGTTGGGTTATGAATTTGAAATCATCTACAAAAAAGGGAAGCAAAATGTGGTGGCAGATGCACTCTCAAGAAAGGATGAGGATGTGGAAGCATTGTTGTGTGCCATTTCTATTATCCAACCAGATTGGATAAACGAAGCAAGGAAGGAATGGAAGAACGACGAAGAAGTGTGGGCACTTATTCGAAAGTTACAACAAGACTCCAGTACGTCTGATACATTTAGCTGGCAAATGATTCATTATGGTACAAAAATCGCTTATACCTCTATAAGAATTCCCAGCTAAAACAAAAGAATCTTATGGAATTGCACACTTCTTCCTTAGGAGGGCACTCAGGATTTTTAAAAACTTACCACAAGGTTAAGAAGGAATTTTTTTGGGAGGGCCTTAAATCAGATATTCAAAAGTTTGTGGCGGAATGTTTGGTTTGCCAACAAAATAAAGTTGAAATAATTAAGACACCGGGTCTATTACAACCTTTATCCATTCCAAGCCAATGTTGGGAGGAGGTTTCAATGGATTTTATCACAGGTTTACCCAAGTCTGAGGCAAAGAGTGTCATCATGGTGGTAGTTGACAGACTTACCAAGTATGCACACTTTTGTGCATTATCACACCCATTTAAAGCCAATACAATTTCTACTGCATTTATGGAAACAATTCAAAAGCTACATGGAAACCCAAAGATTATTGTAAGTGACAGAGATCCCATTTTCACTGGAAATTTTTGGACAAAATTATTTTCTTGTCTTGGTACTCAGTTAGCTCATAGCTCATCTTATCATCCTCAATCTGATGGGCAAACTGAGATAGTAAACAAATGTTTGGAAGGATATCTTCGTTGCTTTGTATCTGATAAACAGACACAATGGGTCAAATGGTTGCCTCTGGCTGAATGGTGGTATAACACTTCCTTCCATATAGCAACAAAAATGACCCCATTTATGGCACTTTATGGATATCAGCCACCATCCATCACATCATATTTAAGAGAAAATTCTAAGGTTCAAGCAGTGGAACATCACATCGAACATCAACAACAAGTCCCCCAACTCTTATAGGATAACCTCGTGTTGGCATAGAATAGAATGAAACAACAGGAAAATCAACATCGCAGCGAAAGAAGTTTTGATGTAGGTGATTGGGTATTCCTACGGCTACAACCATATAAGCAAATGTCCCTCAAGCAAGCTAAGAAGGATAATAAATTATCACCAAATTATTATGGTCCGTACAAGGTGTTGCAAAAGATTGGTACTATGGCATACAAATTGGAGCTTCCTGCAGCTTCTCAATTGCACCCAGTTTTCCATGTTTCATGTTTAAATAAGGTTATAGGCGACAAGCTCCCAATTCAAACAATATTGCCAGAGCTTGACGAGGAAGGAAAAATTATATTGGAACCAGAAGCAGTCACAGAAACAAGAACTTGACAGTTACGAAATCGATCAATTTCGGAGTATCTTATCAAGTGGAAGAACTTATCCGCTGAATATTCCACATGGGAAGATGCGAATTTTATACAGAAGCATCCATAACTACTCAAGCATTGAGGACAACACTTTTTTGAAGGAGAGGGGCATGTTGGGTCCCTATAATACTAGTGATTACCCCATTACTATTGTAGTTGTATCCCTTATTAATATTGTTGTGCCCCTATTGTCCCCATATTGTTATTACTGTGCCCCATAGAATCCCTCTATTGTTATTTTTGTGGCTTTATATTATTATTGTTAGGTCGGTTGGGTTATATTGTGACTCCTTAGACTCCTATATATAGAAAAGAGGTTTTGTCATTTGAATCATCCAAGAATTGTTCATTCGTGTATTGTAAAGGAGGTTGCCCCTTTGAAGAGGCTGAATTCTAAGGCGTTGATCTCTCTTTTATATCTTTTTGTGAGCTGGTTTCATAACAAGCCCTTCGATATTCACCATGAGTCAGAGATTTTGACCAGGATGATGGTGACTAATATGTATATCATGTGTCAATGTGACCAAAATATGGTGACTAGTTGATGGCAAGATATGCCATGCATTAGGTGTTGACTAGGATATAGAAAGTAGTTGATGATGATC
The DNA here is from genome assembly GCA_031772625.1 of Pinus tabuliformis. NCBI lineage: Eukaryota > Viridiplantae > Streptophyta > Pinopsida > Pinales > Pinaceae > Pinus > Pinus tabuliformis. The sequence continues at coordinate 291,563,086 of CM062817.1, forward strand.
ATTTACCATTACTTGGTAATTAGATGATGTTGTTGATTTACCATGTGCCAGAGATGTTTTGACTAGATTCTGAATTATCTAAAATTTGAAAGTATTTGTGAGAACACTACAACAATGATAAAAGTTTGAAGTCTAAGGACCTACTATATATGTCAGTTTGAGTTATTGGAGCAGATTGTTCTCAGTTCCAAGTATAAAGATTGATTTGTTCAAGGTCGAGGATATTGACTGTGAAGTGACCATGAGGAGATCATAACATGGAAGAATATTAACATCATTGAAGTTGTCTATAAAGGTCTTGGAGATGCCTGGATACTTTCTTGTAATCAAAATCCTAGATGCATTTGCAATGAAGTCAAGTTTGATAAATGTTTCCATGCATAGAATACTATAATGGGAGAACTAAGTTTAAATATCAATGACTTCTTGAATCGTTGGAATGAGTGTTATGCATCATCACTGCAATCTTGTTTGAAGTATAATTAGATGATATCTTATCATCATAAGAGAAGCTCAATCAGAAGTCTAAAGACTTGCATCATAATATTCTGATATACCAAAGGTACATATTGAAGGTTGCAAATGGCTTTGGAAATAGAGGGAGAAGAAGTGGAAGAAGGAAGCTTGTGACAAAAGGATTTGTCCCAGAATTGATATTTGAAGATATGATCTTAAGAGGTAGCAGGAAGATAAGAAAATTTGAAATATGTATGTATGTGACTAAAGATGAGAGAATAGAAGATTCTTTGAGTAAGAGAGAGATCATGTTTTTCTCCCTTTGTCAAAACTTTGAAGAAGTCTCATAATTTAAGAAGGCCTTAAGGACTCATGTGGAGCATCTATGATATGTTGTACTAAAGAAGGGGTAGATAGAAAAACTTATGTTAGCTTCAGAGGGAGCTCAAAATGATCACAGTAGAATATGTCTCAGATTAAGAGGGAGTTGGCCACTGAATGTGATCTTGAATTGATGAATCCTGATGAAATATTCTTTGTAAAAGTTTGATGATGATAGGCAGTTTATTGGTTCTTTAATGAACTTGGCAATGATCTTAGGATTCCAAAATACTCTAACTATGATTGGGATCAAACTGTTGTCGACGGAAAGAGTACATCTGACGGATTTTTTTTATTGGGCTTAGCAATGGTTTCTTGGATGAGCAAGAAATAGTCTTTCGTGGCAATTGGTACTACTGAAGTTGAATATATGGCAACTTGTGTAACTTGTTTGGCATGCTGTGAGGGAGTATGGATTCATAAGATACTATTTGGATTGTTCAACCAGATGTTGGAATCGACTGTGTTGATGTGATATTCTAAGTTGTGTGAACCTGGAAAACAATCTAGTGTTTCATGATAAGACAAAGAATATTGAGATCAAGTAACACTATATCCATGATATGGTACAGAAGGGAGTGGTGAGGCTCCAAGATATCTCCACTAAGGAGTAAATGATTGAAATTCTGACAAACCCTTTGTCTTTGGAAAAGTTTGTATACTTCAGAGACAAGATTGGACTAGTGGAAAACCCCTCTATCAATGAGAGGGAACATCGACGTGACTTCAAAAGGGGTATGGCTCGAACTGGTGGTGACAACAGAGCATGACCAAAACTATTGATGGATGGAAAATAGGGGTATTGCTCAAACTATTGGTGACAACAGGAGCATGACCCATATTGTTGATGGATAGAAACCAGGGGTATGGATCAGACTATTAGTGACAACAGGAGCATGAACCATACTATTGATAGATGGAAAACAGGGATATGGATAGTATTGTTGGTGAAAACCAAAGTTGATGGATGTACAACAGGGGTATGGCTCAGACTATTGGTGATAATATGAGCATGACCCACATTGTTAATGGATAAACAACATGGGCATGACTCGGACTATTGGTGGCAACAGGAGCATGACCCAGGTTGTTGATGGATGGACAACAGGTGTATGGCTCAGACTATTGGTGACAACAAAAGCATGAACTAAACTATTGGTGAGATAACATGAGGGACAAACATTCTTGAAAGGAATGGTCTTTGAAGCCTGGATACTCATGGAGTGGATGCCTCTTCAGCATCATGGCCTAAAGAGAGGCATTTTGATTTAAGACATGGGTTTCCCTAGGGTTTAACCATGGAGGGTGGTAACCCTAAACAAGTCATCATACCATGAGGTGAGGTGCCCATTGAATTATGGTGATTTGTTGAGTAAGTACTATCGGTTAGGAGAGCTAACCTGGGTTGTGGTACATATTGATGCTGATGATAATATAGGTCAAGGGTATTGACCTAGATAAATATGCTATCAATGAGATTTACCATTATTTTTAGAAAGATCATGTATACGTAATTAGGGATATTATCTATGTGTCAATTTGACCAAAATTAGGAATAATGGTTTCATGGACAAAGACTCCTTTAGTGTCTTGTGTTGTGACCAAAATTAGAGATGTTATCCATGTGTCAAGTGCATTGACCAGAAATTGGAAGAATGGTCTGGTGAATAGACATTTTCCTATATCATGTACTATGACCAGAATTAGGGATGTTATCCTTGTGTCAAGTACATTGACCAGAATTAGGAAAATGGTTCTAGAGGTTAAGTTGTATCCTCCCAACATCCTGCTAAAATCTTTGAGAGAGTTGCTTGAATATCTGAGAAAGTTGCTCGGATCTCTGTTTAGAGAGAGCATGTTTTGGAATCTGACCTGGGTTGAAGCCATTTGGAGTTTCACCTAGACTATGTGCACTAGTCATGTGATGGTGAACAAGGACTAGTTTGGATACCATGAGGTTGAGACGTCAACCAGATCATGGTGACTAGTTGATATTAATGTTGTACCATAGGTGTCGGGTGGATGCCATGACTATTATAGGTCAAGAGGGTTGACCTAGATGATTGTGATGCTATTAATGTTGATATTTATTTGATATTGATGCTAATTTAGTATTTTCTTAGAAAAAAAATCAATTAGTTGACATCTTGTTAGGCATTATGAATACCTCTCTAGCTAAGAGGGAGTGTTGAAGAAAGTAGTTATGGGCAGTATTCACAATCCTTATGTATTTATAATACTATATAAAAACACAAAAGAAAATTAAATGATAAATTAGAAGAAATAAAATTAAAAGAAAGGAAGTCAACGAAAATCATGCCTGAAATTAAGATCCTTGAAAATAGTTCATACTCAAGTAAATAACACATTTATCATAAGTTACTACCCACCATAATTTAAGCAAGTATTTGCATAAAAAATGGGATAAGGAACAAGATGTAAATAAATATACTTACTAGGAGTTATTTCCTGCCATTATTTATGTGAGCATGGCACTTTAACAAATATGAGTATTAGTGTAAACATGTAGACTTACTAGAATTTAATCTACAAAGAGACGTGATTTAATTTTAGAGACATGTCTCTTGGGTATCTTGGGTATAAAATACACTTGAACTTTTTCATTTTACACATTCACTTATGGCACACATATCTGGCTCACACACACATTGTGATCTCTACTATTATTAGTTGAATTTCTTAAGTGTGATTGCTTGATGAAGATAAAATAACTATAATTTATATTCATAGGTAATTGCCATAGTTCAGAAATAATGTCCTTGCATCAATTATACTAAAAAATCAACATGGAAAGGACAAAACTTTCACTTCTAAGAGTAGTAAAGGCCTCAAAATGAAGGTCTAACATCTCCCCCACACATGAAACTTTATGAGTCCTCATGTAATATTGGGTGAATATTCAAAACTATATCCAAAAAGGTTCCTAGAAAATTATCAAAACTATGTTGCCAACACATCCTCTAATTATCATAATACAAGAATATATTTCACATATCTCATCTTACTTGTCTCTTTAATCTAGTTTATTACATTAATAATCTTTGTAAACCTAGTTTACATTTTATGTCTATGTGTTATGGAACATTACACATAATAAGTGCAAAAACTAACCAGATCATTATAGAACAAAATCGTTTTATATTCATAACCCAAGGATGGTAAAACCCACTCAAAACTAGTTCAAAAAAGTTACTACTTCTAGAAAAATTGGTCACAACTAAAATGGCCTTGGATCAAACTTATAAAACTAGCACAAACTATTCATAAGCCATTTGGTTGACCAATTAGGCATCTCCAACATTGTCTCATATGGTTGCAACTCTCAACCCTATTGCTCTTGTGCCCTTAGTGTCCTATAAAGTATTTAACTCTTCATAGTTTCCTCCAATTTCACTTCCTCACATTCTCCTTATCCATGTCAATCCAAGAACCGCTTTTCTTATTATACCTACCCAATTTGATGCAATGGGTCATCTATTGACTACAAGATGATTTCATCATAATTACATGCTCAATGGATCGAACTCCAACTTTCCATGACTTGATTTCATTGGTAATCCCAATAGTTTCTATCCATTTCATAATTTAGTGTGCCCATGCGCATCAACTATGGGACCACTATGAGCTAACAATTTTGGAAACCTTAATGAAAGCCACTACCTAATGTCCACTAAGACCACTCCATTAAACATAAGCACGTGCTCCACTGACCAAGGTGAAACAACACCAACAAACTCTCGCAAATTTGGGTATGCATTCCACTCACCAAAGTAAAATGGCTCACCAACACAATTCCCAAGGTATTCTCTATTGCATATGGAAAAGAAATGTTGCGAAGAAAGATATCTCTTATCCCTCACCAAAGTAAAATGGCTCACCAACACAATTCCCAAGGTATTCTCTATTGCATATGGAAAAGAAATGTTGCGAAGAAAGATATCTCTTATCCCTCATTCTACCAACCTACGTTGCTACCGAATTTATCTCCATTTCCAATGTTGATTGATCACTTTGTTTGTAATGGTTATTACCCAATACTATTGTATATACTTCATTGAAGAGTTTTTTCAATCTAGTTAACTAAATGTGTTGACGTACAACCTTTACACACCTAGCGTTATCGTGACTTCATGTGGTCAATCTAGTCCACCAAATTTCTATCCACTTTGTCCAGTGGTCATCCACTGGCATTGCACCAATCTCTACAAATCTCTTACTTCGCTAAGTCCATAAAAAAAACCATGAGTCTCATCACACCGAAAGTAAGGTTGGATAAGTTATTAAGATAGAAAGTGGAAGTCATGATAAAGTTGTTAGAAGTCAAACTAAGTATTTGTTTTTTTAAACAATAAAGTGTTAAAAAGGAAATGTGATGTCACTAGATTAATTTTTAATTTTGTTTTTAAAGTTTAGCTTAATCTGGTGGATGCATATCTATTTATACTTTTAACATACAAACTAAACAATTACTGTCAACGATTACTATTTCTATGGCAGGGAGATTTTTATCTATTTTTTTAATTGCTAAAAAATTAATATTGTTATTGTCTTGTATTAAAAAAATCAAGTTAAAGTGGTTATTAGCTTCCTCACACACTCATGTTCTAGTTATCCTAATAATTTAATCATGTTCTAGTTATCCTAATAATTTAAGATGGATTGTACAATGTTCAAGAAATTTAAAAATTTAAAAATGAGAAATGTTTTTTAAAAGTAGTTTGGTTGTGTTATAACAAATTCCAACACCTTAGTGCAAAGTCTTATTAGGAAAACTAGATCAAGTGTGACAATGAGAGTGTCACTATTGTTCCTTAGCAATTACTCGCTTCATTTTAATGACAAATAAAATCCAACACAAAGGAGGCATCCCTAATAGTTCATATGGATCAAATAATCCAATTACCTTAAATTAACTGCCCTATAAGGGTTTTACAATGAATTCCACCCAAGGATAAAGTTAGGAATTTGGGGTTTAGCATGGATTAGAGAATAATTTTGAGATTTGAGTTCAAAGGTTCTTATGGCTCAATCTAAAGTTAGGTTAGTCAATAGTGACTCAAAATAGGTTATCAAACACAAATAATTAAGAAATTATACTTGGTTATCATAGATTAGCTCTAGTAAATCATAAAATGAAATAGTATAATAGTTTATGGCAATAACAAATTTAGTCTCATAAATTATGATAATAAAGTGTAAAATGAGGGTTAAAGGTATTAGCAAACAAGAAAATGAATTACAATAATTTTGTATATAACAACACTTAAACCCTATATGTCATCCCTAAATTATGACTAGAAAATGCACATAAAATGACACTTTCTTTTTCAAAATATTCCAAACATACTTTAATCCTAGGACAATAACATCAAAAACTGTAAATTCTAAAAATATATGTTTTTCTTGTATTTAAACCCTAATTTACCTTAGAACAAATTTAAAAAAATGATTTGTCACAAGAGAGAGATGACAATTTCCTTCTCAATCTAGGGCTAATGGATTTTACAAACAAACTTAGAGGAAATTGGAGTGGAAACAAGACTCATAAGAACTAGGGTAAGTTAACCTACTTACCCTAGGGTTTGAATCAAGACTTTCTATTTTCAAAGATAGATTCAGGGTGAAGAGCTAACATGCTACTTTCTTAAAGTCTTTGAAGAAGTCTTAGTTTAACAAGGATCTTGAAACAAGTACCATGTTGTTATGCATAATTGTTAATTTTAGGTATGTTTTATGCTTAGAGCAATTTATTTCAATTTTCATAGTTAGCTCATTATCTTTTCTAGATTAGCAATCACATCAGCATAATAGCTAATTGCAGATAGAACATAAACATAAATCGCAGAATAGGAGCCAAGACAAGAGGACACAAGATGTGGCGCTAGCTAGGGAAAAACCACAATGTGGGGAAACCCTTGATCAATTCTTCTTATATGTTCTTCAATAGTTTAGTAGAGAGAGAGAGAGAGAGACAGTACATTTACAACAAAAGTCAACACTTTGACTTATCTAAATAACAGCATAGATCATCCCTAAGAAGATGATACATGAGGTAGATGAACTCAGTTGAAGACATGTTGCTTCAACTGATTCTCCAAGGTGACTCCATCGCCTTGCTGCACCTATCATTGTGTCGCTCCTCATCATCATGTAGCACCTCACCGTGTTGCACCATGTTGCACCCATTATCATTATGTTGCATCTCATCATGCTTCATCAATCATGAGTGTACCCATCACTATACTTCATCATGGCTCCACCATGAACCATTGCTACACCATGTACTTTTTGCACCAAGTATCATTGTTGTCCCAAGTACCATTGTTGCACCTTGCTACACCATGGACTTGTTGTCCCATATGCCATTGCTACCACATGTCATTGTTGTTGTCCCACTACTAGAATTGTCAGATCTGCACCTAATATGTCTTTTCCTCACCTTGGAATGTCATATAGATGGCTCCAACAGGCTGCAAGGAAAATTGATCCAAATCTAGTCACACACTATGACCCAACACACTTCAACACTGTTGTTCCAAGTCTGCTTTCATTGTTGTTTATACTGTGACTGGTTAGGGCATCTAGTCATGCTACAGCAACCCTTACAAACCCATCTAACAGTCCACAAATAGCCCTCAAAGACTGTGGCACACCTTCATGAGACTCCACACTTAGTACGTTGTTGTTCTAGGCACTGTACATCCTCAAACACTTCCACACTATCCTTGTTTTGAAGTGGTTAGGCCTGCGGCCTACCACAGTCCTTGTTATCACCTACAACCCTCTTCAAAACAGAGTTCCTTACCTTGTTTGCTTCCCAACAGACCTGTGTTTAGCCCTGAACACACTCGACCTTCTTGTTGTAGCAACCAACCCTCAAAATTGATCCTAAAAGGCTCCACGCTACCTTCTTTTCCTCGCTGGAATGTTGCCTTAGTTGCAGCCTAGTCACAATAGCAAGGTCCCTTTACTCGGCCTGTTACAAGAGAGAACAAACCTCAAAACATCCACGGCTTGACCTCCTTAAGCTCCTCTACATCACATTGTCCTAGAATCTCCTTAGGGCTACGTACGGGATTGATGTGTAACATCCCTCATTACCTAGGGCACCTAGAACAACACCATAGGACTTTCGTTTAGGCCTCTCCATATAGCATCATATGATGCCCTTTATTGCACCCAAGACACCTCAATAGACCTACGGCTAGGGCTTGAACAGACCTGCAATTAGAGCTGGGCAGACCTACGGTTAGGGCAGATTAGATCTGTGTGAGTAGGGCCTCCTCCATCATGTTATTTCTCCATCCTAGGACTGCGGCTAGGCTCCTTTAGGCAGCATATAGAAGTAGGGTCTCCTCCCTTGAATTGTTGCTAGATCATCCTCCTTAGGACTGTGTTAGGGCTTGTTGCTTAGGATTGCGTCATACTAGGGCTCCTTACCTTCTGTGTTTTAGGGTTTCCTCTCTTAGATTTCTATTCCACTAAAACCTAGAACAAGTGGAGAGAAATCAAGAGTGAAGTGAGTGTGAAATGACTCTCAAGTCATCTCCTTTTATACTAAAACGTTAAGCACATGTGGGTGTTATTTAGTTGATGGCCGACCTCAACGAATTGTTCTATAACACAAATAAATTCATAACTCCATGAATACTTATTAGAATCGAATGATATTTAGATCAATCCTACACCTCTCGATGAGAGGGATCCAAGAAAAATATCAGTTGCCATAAATAAGATGACCCACATGGAGTTTGGACCTAGTTTCTAATTTTAACAATAATGCATGGATCATCAATCCACAAAAATATAAAACCAAGATAAAATAAGTTAGCCTACTTGTTTTACCATGAATTCATCTAAGATTCATCATAATCATCCATGAAAAGAGATCAAATTGCACCAATAATCTCCCCAAATAAGTTGTTCAACTAGTCATAGCAAACTAAAGAAAGAGTACCAATCAAAGACATGTATGTCTCTCAAATTATGTAATCATAAAAATGAGCTAATGTAATAGCTCTGGTTACAAAGTCCATGTAATAAAATATAATACCACAGTCATGGGACACGTATTCCAAGCTAAATGGTGGGAAAAAACATCTTAGTAGGGTGTCACTTTGGTTTATTATGGCTAAAAAGGAAATTGACAAAGGAAATGGAAAAGGCTTTGGAAAAGCATGAGGCATTTATTGGCATTTTATTTATGAAAATAAAGGAAAACAGAAAAAAAGGAAGGTGAAAGGTCACGGGTTGCATGTGAGGAGGATATTGAACGAAAATAATGGAAAATGAAGAAAATAGAGGTCTCATTGATAAAAAGGCTTATGAGGATCAGTTGGCAAGCTTTTTCTCAAGCTTTTGCTTAGTCTTGGTCAATGTAACTTTTTGTCAGTTCAGTTTTGGAGCTCTCATTCTATTCTCTCTCTCTTATACTCTTGGACACTTAGAGTTTCCTTGGACCACTCTTGGAGAGCATGGCATACTTGGATTCTTGGAGAAAGAAGGCAAAGAAAGAGCAAGAAATCACAAGAGGACATCAGGATCAGCAGCTACGATAGGTTTTGATTGCAGTTACTGAGTTGCATGTATGTTTTCCTCACTAGTTTTGGCATGCTTGTGATTTCTTGGTTATGATCTGTCATTGGCATGGAGGATTGTCTGGATTGACAGTGGATTTTCCTAGCCTTTCCATTTTTGGGATAGCCATGGTGTTGTGAGTTCATTTCTTTTTTTGTTGTTGTTGGTTCTCATGTTTCTTTAGCCTGGGTTGAGTTACTAGTTCCTGGAATCCCTAGCTAGATAAGCACTCTAAAAACCTTGTAACAACTTGGGTTGAGTTACTAGTCCTGCAAGCCTTGGTTGGACAAATTCTCTGGAAGCCCTTGGTGGGTTGATTTACTAGTCCTGGAAGCCCTGGTTGGACAAATTCTCTGGAAGCCCTACGACAACTGTGGGTTGAGTTACTAGTCCTGGAAGCCTTGGTTGGAACAAACACTTTGGAGCCCTGGAAGGCTTGAGTAGAGACCAATCTGGTGATGGTTTGTGATGTATGGCCGTGAGATGGAATTATTGTTTGATGGGTTGAGGTTGTTTGGCCTTTGGAAGACCTGGTTTAGTTTTGACAGATTGTTCCATGAGATCCCACATTCATGCTTGGAATATGGAACAGGGGTGACTGGATGAAGAAATATTTGGCTCAGCCATGTCTATGGTTGGGTGGTTCATGGAAGTCCCAAACTTGGTTGGTCTTTGCATCATTAATATGAGGTTATTTATCCTTGTTAATTCATGAGTATTATACCGGTTAATATTCGGGTTATATGGTTGTTGTTTCCTTGGTATTTATGTTGTTATTATGTTGGTTATGAATACGTATTATAACAGTGGTGATGTATGGCTCTCATCATGTTTTTACTTGTAAATGAATGAACAATGTATCTATGGCCTAATAGATGATAATGTAGCTAATGTGATAAGGAAACAATGACTCATAGTGAATGTCAAATAAGTATGAGACCCCTATACTCAGTTATGTTGTTAAGACCTGTAGATTTCATATTTGTGATATGTTTGACAAAATTCTTGTCATATAAAGTAGGGTTCAAGTCTATTCCTTATTGATGTTTTTGTGAATGCATCTTTGTTCCGCTATGTTATGGGCCTAAAAAAGTGTCATAAATCCTGGAGTAGCAAGCACAACACTGGGGGAAAAAGTCCCCAAGAGCACCCTTTCCCTTGCTATGGGAGCTTCTGGAGCCTCTCAGAAGCACCCTTGTCCATATCAAGGGAGATTCCAGGGGTTTGATGCACTAAAACTTCAGTTGGTCTCAAGGGGCTGGTTACTTGACTGGTTTGGATGGCTCCTGGAAGTTCTGTTTCTGATGTGGAAGGTTTGTGTGATGTTTTCTGCTGATTCCACTTCCTTAATTGACACATAGGGATTTGAATCATATCATAGTAACTCCCTGTCACATGTTTACTCTGGTTGGCAGATCACATGGGTAGATGTGGGAGGAGGGTGGTTTCAGAGTGGTATTAAAGAGGGTTGCACTCTCTTTTGGTCATATCCGATACCACAGAGTGGTATCAGAGTGGGTTACGCTCTCTTTGGGTCATATTTGATACCACATAGTGGTATCAGAGCATGGTTCACCCCTCAGACTGGATGGGCGGTGTGTTGGTCATGCATTCATGTCAGTTGCATATGTGTTCCTTATGCTTGTATTCCATGTGCTTGTTGGATTTGCATGGTGTTGATCATGGTTGTATTGATGTCACCATGTGAAGGTTGATGGTGTTGTTGTGGGATGTGTCATCATGAGTGTATGGTTGTATATGCATTTGGTATGCATGTCGGTGTCTATATGTTGTTATGCACGCATTTTCATAGTGAAGGTTGTTGTGCATAAGGTCATTGTATGCAATTAGCTCATCAGATTATATTGGTATGTTATGATGCTAATGTTTTGGCTAAGATAGAGCAGGAGATGCAGATCATTAAAGTGAAGTTGCAACAATGGACTTTGGGGTAAAAGTAGATCATCATACAAGCTTGTATGGTGGGCATGTAGGTAAGTTGGTTAATGTTTGTTATAAGCATTAGGGTTACTAATATGCTTGTAATTCTATTATTATTATGGTTATATGTATGATGAATGCTAGTTGATTAGTGTAGTCATATGCACATGTGTCGGATAGTCATGAATGATAGTAACATGTGGTTGCATGCATTGCTATGGTTGTTTTATGATAGTTAACTTGATGATTATGTTATATGTTGTTGATGAGCATGTTATATCTTAACTCGTTGTTGTTGTATGCTAGTTAATGATTAGGGTTATTGCATTAAAATATTGATGTTATATGTATCATGCTAAATTGGATTGGCCTATGCAGATGGCTAGGTTTATGACATTAAGGTATGAGTTTGACTATGTCATCTATTTGATGTTTGATTGTTTGATTATGTCATCTAATTGATTTATTTAATAAGGTATGTTTGCAAGTTGGTTGAATGTTTGATGAATTGCATAATATGACTATGTGTATGTAAGATAGCACGAAGGAATGATCTTTTTTAGATAGTTTTACCCACACATATGTGTTGAGATAGTTGATATGTACTTGAGTGTAAGTAAGTAACAGTTGTAGCATTATGTCTAAGGACTACGAGTTGACTATGGATTATGACATGATTGTTAGTCTTGGTAAAGGTTGATTTCAAATTAGTAGATATGTTGTCTTGGTATTTGAAACATGTGGTTGACATGTGCGTTCGTTTACAAGGCATCGTGATTGACACAACAAGGTAAGATAATTGGTATAATGTTACATTTATTTATGCATTGATGGTTATGTGTTATGGTCGTATGATACAGAGAATTGCATGGCAAAGAAATCACCATGGAATGTTGAAGAAGGCTCAGGTTGAGCTTTCCATTGGAAGCACTGAGAACCTATGGGGATTGAGTCATGGTGTCTGTTTAGAGCCTTGTGCTTTGAGTACCTTATCATTTTCTTGCACTTGATTTTCAGTTTTGTTATGTCTAGTGCATGATCATGCCACTCTAGTTGCAGTGTCGTATTGTTATTGCTTTTCATGATTTTATTCTTGTTTTTTTCTTGTTCTTTACTTTTATGTTTTGAGGGTCTTGGGAATTGGTTGGGAAAGAAGAAAGTTGATGGAACTCTAGGAGAGTTGTGTGGAACCCAATAGGTAATGAAAGACTCAGATGAAGTTGGTGCATGTGTAAGGGCAACTAAAGGTAAGAGTATGACAGTCAGCTAAGTTGGTTGGGTCCATTAGTGTAAATGGATGGTGGCAGGAAAATCATGAGAAAGCTAACAAGAAAGGTAAAGTGAATGGATGTGAGGCATCTAATTCCTTGGCTATGTTGGGAACGATTGTTCTCAATGTTGTGCATGGATAAAGGGAGTTCTCTTAACCTTGACCTTATGATATTTGGTAATTATGTTGTGATCATGTTTATGCTAATGTTTATATATATATATATATATATGTCGTTGTCTGATAGGGTCATGATTTTTTTATGTTGATGTTTATGTCTGCATATCGTTGTCTAACAGGGTCATCAGGGATCATTCTTGTGGAGGAATGATTGCTTATGCAGGTGAATGGCATGAAGAGATTCCTAGTTCATGAGGAATCAAGTGGGAAGAGTAGCCTGACAGATATCTGAGGTCAGTATCGTGTGGATATGAATTGATATTATGTGATTATACTATATCTATGTTTATGTTATGGATAGGTTAATGCTGAGAGATGCATCAGCAGAATAAAAGCAACATGATCTATGACATGCTAGAACAAGCATGGATGATGGAAAGACATTGGAAGCAAGGTTGCTTGGTAGAGGCAGTATGGTTTTGGATGTGCAGTGCTATTGTTATGTATATGTTGTGAATTTTGTATGTTTAGTGATTGTACCTATGGTGATGTGTAATGTTGTATATGTAGTATTATGTGCATATGATGTTGTGTGTCTGTTGTATATATGGTGATGTGTGCATATTGCATATGCAGTGCTGGGCATAGATGGTGTTATGTACATGTTGGATATGCAGTGTTGTGTACATATCGTACTATGTGCATGATGGTTATGCGGCGTTGTGTGCATATGGTGTTGTGTGCATGTCGGATATGCAATGTTGTGTACATATGATGCTATGTACATGTTGTATATGCAATGCTATGTACATTTGGTGTTGTGTTAATGTTGTACAAGTGGTACTATGTACATATGGTGTTGTGTTCATGTTGTACAAGTGGTACTATGTACATATGGTGTTGTGTTCATGTTGTACAAGTGGTACTATGTACATATGGTGTTGTGTGCATGATTGTGCATGTGGTGTTGTGTACATGTTGTACATGTGGTGCTCTGTGCAGGGGGTGTTGTGTATATGTCATGCATGTGATTTTGTGTACATGTTGTGTTGTGTACATGTCGTGCATGTGGTACTGTGTGGAACCCAATAGGTAATGAAAGACTCAGATGAAGCTGGTGCATGTGTAAGGGCAACAAAAGGTAAAAGTATGACAGTCAGCTAAGTTGGTTGGGTCTATTAGTGTAAATGGATGGTGACAGGAAAATCATGAGAAAGCTAACAAGAAAGGTAAAGTGAATGGATGTGAGGCATCTAATTCCTTGGCTATGTTGGGAACGATTGTTCTCAATGTTGTGCATGGATTAAGGGAGTTCTCTTAACCTTGACCTTATGATATTTGGTAATTATGTTGTGATCATGTTTATGCTAATGTTTATATATATATATATATATATATATATATATATATATATATATATATATATATATATATATATATATATATATATATATATATATATGTCGTTGTCTGATAGGGTCATGATTTTTTTATGTTGATGTTTATGTCTGCATATCGTTGTCTAACAGGGTCATCAGGAATCATTCTTGTGGAGGAATGATTGCTTATGCAGGTGAATGGCATGAAGAGATTCCTAGTTCATGAGGAATCAAGTGGGAAGAGTAGCCTGACAGATATCTGAGGTCAGTATCGTGTGGATATGAATTGATATTATGTGATTATATTATATCTATGTTTATGTTATGGATAGGTTAATGCTGAGAAATGCATCAGCAGAATAAAAGCAACGTGATCTATGACATGCTAGAACAAGCATGGATGATGGAAAGACATTAGAAGCAAGGTTGCTTGGTAGAGGCAGTATGGTTTTGGATGTGCAGTGCTATTGTTGTGTATATGTTGTGAATTTTGTATGTTTAGTGATTGTACCTATGGTGATGTGTAATGTTGTATATGTAGTATTATGTGCATATGATGTTGTGTGTCTGTTGTATATATGGTGATGTGTGCATATTGCATATGCAGTGCTGGGCATAGATGGTGTTATGTACATGTTGGATATGCAGTGTTGTGTACATATCGTACTATGTGCATGATGGTTATGCGGCGTTGTGTGCATATGGTGTTGTGTGCATGTCGGATATGCAATGTTGTGTACATATGATGCTATGTACATGTTGTATATGCAATGCTATGTACATATGGTGTTGTGTTAATGTTGTACACGTGGTACTATGTACATATGGTGTTGTGTTCATGTTGTACAAGTGGTACTATGTACATATGGTGTTGTGTTCATGTTGTACATATGGTGTTGTGTGCATGATTGTGCATGTGGTGTTGTGTACATGTTGTACATGTGGTGCTCTGTGCAGGGGGTGTTGTGTATATGTCATGCATGTGATTTTGTGTACATGTTGTGTTGTGTACATGTCGTGCATGTGGTACTGTGTACATGTGGTATTGTGTACATGTTGTAGATGTGGTGATGTGTACGTGCTATGCAGGTGGTGCCATGCACATGTGATGTTGTGCACATGATGTTCAGGTGGTGTTGTAGGTGGTACTGTGTACATGTGGTATTGTGCATATGTCGTACATGTTGTGTTGTAGGCATGTGGTACTATGTATGTGCATTATGTAGTTATGGTATCGTGACATATGTATTCATTGTATTGTACTTTGTGTACATATTTGTGTTGTGGTGTACACTGGGTGTAAGTGTATGTATTGTGTTGTGGTGTACACCGGATGTAAGAGTATGTATTGTGTTGTGTTGTACACAAGGTGTAGGTGCATGTATTGCATGGTGTTGTATGTCGTGTGTGGTTGTATGTGTGTGATGCACACTATGTGTATGTGCACATGGTTGAGAAGAAGGAACTAGGTGTTTGTCGGGTGTGGCAACCGATCCGGTGTGAATATGGAATAAGGATAAAGGTAGAATCTAATGATTGATTAAAGGATAAGTATCAATATTTTATTTCAATTTTATTATGCATGTGATTTATGATTCTAGGCTATGACAATTACATTTGATCTATGATTCTGGTTTATGATGGTTACATGTGATTTATGATTTTGATCTATGGTGGTTGTGTTTTGAGCTAACCTAATGTGATATGTTTATACATGATGATTTGGTCAAAGATGCTAGTTTGACTTATTGTGACAGGAAGCAAACATGATTACAAGTGTACCTTATTGATGAGCTACCAATGACGTATGATTTGAAGTTATTTCAATTTATATTGAATCTAATGGAAATTATGTGCTTGGTATAGGAAAGCATGAAATGCCTGGTTGGGTGGTTGAAACTGACGAAAATCATTAACAACAACAACAAAAGGAACTGGAATAGGCAACAGTATGCTGGTAAAGCACTTCAGAAGAAGGGCCATTGTGGGACATTGGTACCCAATAGTGTCCATTGATTTCCATGAGCATGATATGACCAGTATGATGGTTTTAAGGCAAGGATCTGCCTTGGTTTTTGGACCTTCCGATATAAGGAAACCTTCCTGAGGGATGGATTTCCTGGGATGGGGGTGCCAGCGGAACTTGGAAGGTGTGTGACTGCACATAAAGGGGTGACCAGATTGCCCAAGGGGCTATGTAGCAGAGAAGGGAAGATTAGGGATATATTTGTTTTGGTCATTAGTAGTGCCAAATGGATTCAAATGAACATTAGGAGTGTTCCCTGGAACAATGAGCTATTAATTGTTCACTGAGAGGACAAGTGGCACAAGATTATAGTGTTTGACAATGGATGTATATTTGAACTTGTAGTGGCTTCTGGACTTCATGGGAAGGAGGTGAATCCTGGTATTACTTTGAGGGTGGAGGTGTGAGCCTATGGATTTCCTTGTTGCGGATGCAGGCATCGTATCCTTTCATTTACTAGTTGAGAAAATGTGCATGTGTATATATGTATATTATTGTAAACAATGTATCGAGCTGGATTCATAAATCTCCATAGGCAATATGATTATTTGTTGGGTGAATCAAATGTGTATGTGATCTATTTTTGTATGATTAGTTTTTATATGCTAATAACAATTACAGATTTCTAAACATGTGCTTTCCTATTGCTTCTTGTGCTGAGGTTTCATTAACTATTTGTGTATGCAATCAAGTAAATTTCCTTAAGTTTAAAGTGACATTCATGAGAAAAATAGCTTCAAAAACAATTACTAAACAATAGACATTCAAAGTACAAAAAACGATCAAAGAGACACTTTAACACAATTTTTTGATGAAGGAGTTCACCCCTCCTAGGCTACATCACCTTGGTCCAGCTTCCATGGCTTGGGCCTCTGTATTAGCTCAATGTCGCAAAATGTTTTTTTTTTAAATCTCTATGGCTCTTGATACTTGCACCAATGTGTTCAAAATGTCCAAATTAGGCAAGAACACCTCTTTTTGAGTTCAATTTGGTCGAAAAGTGAATTCTTTATGGCTCATTCAGTCTTTTCTTAGAAAATCTCTGCTAAATTTGGAATGACTCTTGTTAGCGCGCTAAATTTGGAGGCAAGCCCGAATTTGGGGCGCTGCTAAATCCGCTGCTAGATTAAACTAAGGGTTAACTGTTTGTTAACTATGCTTAATTAATATTAACCATGGATTAGCGCAAACATAAATCCGTGATTATTGTTAACCATAACCGTTATATCTGGCGGTTTGAATGGGTTGTTCACATGCGATGTAACATTGCATTAATTGTTGGAGTGGAACCATCGAAGCTAACTGTTTGATGTCACAGTGATAGTGTTCACATGTGGGAACTGTCGAAGCTTTGGTTTGGTTAACTGACCGTCGGAGTTACTGTAACCTTGACCACATTGTGTTCACATGCCATGACACTAACCGTCATGGTTTTGTATGGTTGGAGCTGCTGGATAAACCGCAACCATTGTGGTTTGTAGTGTTGTGTTCACATGGGGGGGGGTTGGCCTGCAGTTTGGCCCTCCCCTAACCGCCAACCTCCAAATTGCTTAAATAGAGGCAAAGTTATTTCATGGTAAGAACCACGGTGTAGAGACGTGGGGACGGTAGGCCGGAGGTCGCAGGTTCAAACTGATCTCCAACCAAAGTTTTTCTCCAATATATATATACCTCCAACCCAACCTTTGGAAGGTGCCACGTGGCATTCTTCCATTGGTCCATAATTAAACCAATAGATTCATGCCAACACATCACCTGTACAACCCAACCAAACATTGCCACTTGTCCATCCCTGATTAACCATTGACCTATGTTGACCATTCCTAGTCACCTACCACGTCAATAGTACGAATTGCTGACTGTGCAATGACTAGGCTTTTTTTTTTAAATTTCGTTTGTTTAACAAAGCGATCAAAACACAATAACTTTCTCATGCGAACTCGGTTTTCGACTAAACGAGTTGCGTTAGGATAATTTTTCCGAGATGGACACGGTCATTCAAATTTCAAGCCATTCTGAGAAATTTTATTTTTGAGCTAAACACTAAGCACCTGATCATTCCTCCCCACTATAAGCCTTTTGGACCCCAAAAGATACTATCAATTGTTCAACAGGTGAGGGTACAAATCCCTCACCTTCTTGGTATGCAACCATTTGGCTTGAGAAGGATTTTGTTCCTTGAATCCTACTCTAAGGTATTCAACACCCCCTCTCTTTGAAGTTCTGGTTCTTTTGTCAAGTATGATATCTTGTTAAAGCTCATCTAGATATTCTAGTGAGAAATCATCTATTGATGGCAGCTGAACATGCTCTCCTTGATCATCAATCAAAGGAGGCTCAAACAATCTCAAATTCTCAACATTAACAACAGAGTATATTTGCATATAAGGAGGCAAATCAAGCTTAAATGCATTATTACCAATCTTTTCCAAAATTTTAAAAGGACCATAATGGATTGGTTTAAGATTTTTACCTTCCCCTTGAAGTCTCCCTTTGCTAATATATAACCAAACTTCATCGCCAACTTGAAATTTGTGATCAACCCGATGTTTGTCATGCCTTGCCTTGTAGCTGCTTTGACTTTTCTCAAGTTGTTCCTACACTGTATGATGTATCAACTGAATTTTCTCTATGAAATTCCTTGCCTTATCGATGTCACTATGACCATCGATGGCGACATCTTTCTCAAAGATGAATTCCAATGGCGATCTTGGCAAGTACCCATAACATGCCTCAAATGGCGATGTGTTTGTGGAAGAATGTTTTTCCCTGTTGTATGCATGTTGTATGTAATGCAATTGTTCATCCCACAACTTGGGATGTTTGCTGCAATATCCTCTGAGAAGATGAATAATTATTCGATTGACCACCTCGGTTTATCCATCAGTTTTTTGATGAAAGGTTGTACTCTTATTTAACTTTGTGTCCATCATGTCCCACAAATTTGACCAAAAATTCCCAAAAAATCGAGAATCTCGATCACTTACAATAGAAGTAGGAAGACCAAAATGAACCCAAATGTTTTGGAAGAAAAGATGAGTTGTTTGTTCAACTGTAATTTGCGTTTTACATGGTGTTAGTATGCACATCTTGCTGAACCTATCTATAACTACATACAAGTAATCATGACCTTTCCTTGACAATGGAAGACCTCCTACAAAATCCATTGAGATACTCTCCCATGGATGTGAAGGTACCGGAAGTGGAGTGTATAAACCAAGTTTCCTATTGTTAATCTTACTTGTAGCACATAAAGAACATCCTCTTATGAAACGAGAAACAGTATCCAACATGTGTGGCCAATAACAATACCTTTGAAGATTCGCTACTGTCTTGCCTACGCCAAAGTGTCCAGCAACCAATGAACTGTGCGCCTCCCTTATGATATTGTTTCTTTCTCCATGTGGAATACACAACTTGCCCAAGTGATACAACAAACTGTTATGTCCATGATAATCCAACTCTTCAATTTGGTTTCCTTGACTCAAGCTTGCATATACTTCTTGATAGTCACTATCATTTGCATATTGTTCTATGCAACTTTCATGCAAAACAGAATTATGCTTGAGTATAACAGATGAATTTACAATAGGCCTTGAAAGCATATCAACTACCTTATTGTAGATTCCATTTTATACCTGATAACCAAATGAAATTTGTGTAGAAAACCCATCCATCTGAAATGTCGTCATTGTTGCAAATTTGACTGTGACTGTAAGTAGTGCAATGGTTGATGGTTGGTATGGATAATGGTCTCCTTCCCCATCAAATAGTGCTTCCATTTCTTAACACTTTTTACCAATGCATAAAGTTCTTTTTCATATGTGGGATAGTTAGTTACAATTCCATTAAATATTTCAGAATGAAATGAAATGGGCTTAACATGTTGCAATAGAACTGCTCCCATGGCATAATCGCTTGCATCAATTTGAATCTTGAATGGTTGTCTAAGATCTGGAAGTGCCAATATCAGTGTTGAAATTATCTTTTGCTTCAAAGCATCAAATGCTTTCTATTGTACATCTCCCCAGTGGAAGACTTTTTTAACACTTGTCAATGCATGTAATGGAGCTACAATGGAAGGAAAATTAGCAATAAAATTTCTCCAATATTGTGTTTCCCATAAAAATATTCTTACCTCTGTAACTGTATTGGGCTTGGGACAATTCAGAATGACCTCAACCTTAGAGGGGTCGATCTTCAGCTCACCTCCTCCAACAAAGTGTCCCAAATACACTAAAGAAGTCTTTCCAAATTCACACTTCGTCATCTTTAAAAACATTTGTTCTTTTCTCAAGACATCAAGTACTTTGTTTACATGCATGACATGTTCATCTTTTGACTTGTTGAATATGAGGATATCATCTAAGTAGACAATGACAAAATAATCTATAAATGATCTCAATACATCATTCATTACCCTCATGAAAGCAGTTTGAGCATTTGTAAGACCAAAAGGCATAACAAGCCACTCAAACAATCCTTGTTTAGTTTTAAATGTAGTTTTCCAAATGTCTTCTTCAACTTTCCTAACTTGATGATAACCACTTCGTAAATCTAACTTAGTGAGATACTTTGCATACCTCAACTGATCAAGAAAATCATCAATTCTTGGGAGTGGATAACAATTCGTTACCGTGATTTTGTTCAATGCAAGGAAATCCACACACATGCGCCAAGTTCCATCCTTCTTTGGCACCAAGACAATGGGCGAACCACATGGTGAAGTAGATGGGCGTATGATACCTTTGTTCAGAAATTCTTGAATTTTCTTTTTGATTTCCAAACTCTCCATAATAGACATGTGATACATGCCAATGTTCAGAAGTGGAACATCCTGTTGCAACTGAATCTCATGCTGAATTCCCCTCTTGGGAGGTAACCCCTTTGGTTCTTGAAACATCTCTCCATGCTTGCTTACCACATCAAACAAATCAAGTTTCAATTTATCATCACAACCTTCAAAATATTCATAATCAATATCATTCTTTTTCTTGATCGTGAGAAGCACAAAATTTTTACTTGCATTTACTAGTCTCTTCATCTACCCTACATCAACCAAAGAAATGTTTAGCTTTGCGATGGGCTCTCACTATGCACTCCACCCCATTCTTGAGCAATATGTATTTGTTGTCATGGCGATAAAATACTGCTTTCCTATCATTCAAATAAGGACTAGCCAAAATTATTCCTGAGATGTCAAGTGGAACTACATCTAACTCAACTTCATCAATGAACTTTTCAGTAATGACGAACTTGAATAAACAATTCCTTGTAACCTGTAAGTTTGCATTGTTAACTATCCAACCCAATGGATATGTCTTATGATGAGGTACAGTTTCAAGGTTTAGTTTTTTAACCAAGTCTTCTGAAATCAAGTTTGATTGTGACCCACTATCAAATAATGCATCAATATTTGTATGATTTGAAATCACTCTTACATGAAACAACTCTATTCTTGACTCTTCATTTGGAGTGTTGTTTTGACTATGTGATGAACTAGTGCTTGCAATAGTTTCTTTTCCTTTTGTAACCATGGCTGAAATCTTGGTCTCATCACCATAATCTAAACCAAGGTCATGTTGTGTGGTAGCAGTCGTCTTTTGTTTTCCCTTATTGTTTTGTTTCTTAGGCCTTAATTCGAGATGCAATTTCCAGTAGTGGGCTTCATCATGCCCCTCTTTGGAACAATGTTTGCATGTGATTTTCTCCCCTTCTTTCTTCACACTTGCATTCTTCTTTCCCTTCCATTTTCCACCCTTCTCTTTCTCCTTTCCCTTGAATGGCTTCCTCTTACCACCCTCTTCCTGAATGTTCTTTCCTCTAGATTCAAGGTGCTTGGATTGCACACATACCTCATCGAAATTGTTTGGATTGAACATAAGAATAGTATGTTTCAAATAGGAATGTAAACCCCCAATATATTTCAACAGTGTATCTTGGGAATTCAAATTCACTCCTAATAACAAAGCCCTTTTCCTAAACTCCTGTGTATAATCTTGAATTGTTTGGCCTTTAAGCTGCCTAAAATTTTTCCAACTCATAATGGACTTTTGCATATAGGCTAAAGGACAAAACGGTATTTTAATTGCAGAAACAAATTCAACCCAAGTAATGGATATCTTACCATGGATTCTAATTTTCTCTTGAGTCTTTGCTTCCCACCAAACTAGTGCAGCTCCTTCTAGCCTCAAAGAAGCCAAATGGATCTTTATGTCATCTTCTTGAAGGTTCTGAATTTTGTAGTATACCTCCAACTTTCAAATCCAATTGTCCAACTTTTCTGCATTCACCTCTCCATTGTAAATGGGAAGTTCAAACTTTATGTCCAATTTCAGTAATGGAGTCTTTCCTTTTGGGGTTTTTGAATGGTATGGGCAGTTTCAATGGTGGTAGTGGAAGATGATGATGTGTGAGATGATGGAGATGATGAGGAAGATGATGAGGATGGTGGAGATGGAGGTGGCTTTCCACCATTCCCTTTGGAGTCCTTCTTCTCATCTCTTTTGTCCTATGATCTTCCTTCTCCATGTGGAGGTTTAGAACTCTCTCCAACCATTCTAGTGTTCCTCTCTTCATAGATGACTTTAACCATCTCAGTCAAATTATAGAAATCTTTCTTGAATTCTTCCTCTTCTGAAGAGGGACCTTTAGGCTCTCTTTCTCCAATGGTTATGAATTTAGGCTCAGAAATTGGTACTGCTTGTACCTCTTCAATCTCAATTGAAGGCAAAACTTGAGGAGTTTCAAGTGTAGCTAGAATTGGAACTTTGGGTGGTGGAGATTATGGCCTTGTGGCTCTCCTTCTTCTAGGCATTACCTCAGGAGTTGCAACCAATAACTTCCCTTCTCCTTTCTGCAACTTTAACCTTGTAAGCATCACAATTTTGCAACCATTAAAACCTTAATTGCACAAACTTAAGCAATCAAGCAATTCAACCTTTGCTCTAATACCAACTTGATCTATTTTTGTATGATTAGTTTTGTTGTGCTAATAAAAATTACAAATTTCTAAACATGTGCTTGCTTATTGCTTCTTGTCTTGGGGTATCATTAACTATTTGTGTATGCAATCAGGTAAATTTCCTTGAGTTTAAAGTGACATTCATGAGCAAAATAGCTTCAAAAAACAAATACTAAACAACAAACATTCAAAGTACAATAAACCATCAAAGAGTCACTTTAACACAATGTTTTGATGAAGGATTTCATCCCTCTTAGGAAACATCTCCTTGGTCCAGCTTCCATGGCTTGGGCCTCTGTATTAGCTCAATGTGAAAAAATGTTGTTTTACAAAGCTCTATGGCTCCTGATACCTACACCAATGTGTTCAGAATGTCCAAATTAGCTAAGAGCACCTCTTTTTGAGTTCCATTTGGTCGAAAATTGACATCTCTCTAGCTCAGTCAGTCTTTTCCAAGAAAAGATCCACTAAATCTGGAATGACTCCAGTTAGCACGCTAAATTTGGAGGCAGGCCTAAATTTGGTGCACCGCCAAATATTCCGCCAGATTAAATTGAGGGTTAATTGTTTGCTAACTACGCTTAATTAATATTAATCATGGATTAGCGCAAACATAAATCCATGATTATCGTTAACCATAACCGTTATATCTAACGGTTTGAATGGGTTTCTCACATGCGATATAACGTCGCATTAATTGTTGGAGCGGAACCATCGGAGCTGACCATTTGATGTTGCAGTGATAGCGTTCACATGTGGGAACCGTTAGAGCTTTGGTTTGGTTAACTGAGCGCCGGAGTTACTGTAACCTTGATCATGTTGTGTTCACATGCCATGACACTAACCATCGCGGTTATGTATGGTTGGAGACACCAGATAAACTGCAACTATTGCGGTTTGTAGTGTTGTGTTCACATGGGGGGAGGGTTGGCCTGTGGGTTGGCCCTTCCCTAACCGCCAACCTCCAAACTGCTTAATTTTAAATAGAGGTGGAGTTCTTTCATGGTAAGAACCACAATGTATAGCAGGTGGTTAAGGCACGGGGACAATAGGTCAGAGGTCGCGGGTTTGACCTGACCTCCAACCAAAATTTTTCTCCAATATATATATATATATATATATATACACCTCCAAATCAACCTTTGGAAGGTGCCACGTGGCGGCCTCCGGGCTTGCCACATGGCATTCTTCCATTGGTCCATAATTAAACCAATAGAGTCACGCCAACACATCACCTGTACAACCAACCAAACATTGCCACTTGTCCATCCTTGATTCACCATTGACCTACGTTGACCATGCTTAGTCACCTGCCACGTCAGTAGTACGGACTACTGATTGTGTAGTGACTGAGCATTGTAATTTAAATTTCACCTGTTTAGCAAAGTGATTATAACACAATAACTTTCTCATACGAACTCGGTTTTCGACGAAGCGAGTTGCATTAGGATCATTTTTCCGAGACAGATGCGGTCATTCATTTTTCAAGCCATTCTGATAACTTTGATTTTTGAGCTAAATACTAGGCCCCAGATTAGTATGTGTGTATATGTGGTTATTATTGTAAATACCGTAATTAGTTGTGTTATAAATCTCTAGTAAACGATATGGTTGTCATGTTTTCAACAAAAGATCATTGTAAATATTGTGTTATAAAGCTCCATGGGCAATATGTTTTGTTTTCAAAGGTTTTTCTGGTTATAGGTGTCATTGAACACCGAGGACGGTGTTACCCTAAGTAGGAGGGTTCTGTAACGTCCTTGGTTAAAAAATCCTTGTAAAAAAATACAAGACTATGATCATGGGACATGTATTCCAAGTTGAATGGTGGGAAAAAACATCATAGTGGGGTTTCACTTCAGTTTATTATTGCTAAAGGAAATGGCGAAGGCTTTGGAAAGGCATGAGGCATTTATTGGCATTTTATTTATGAAAATGAAAGAAAATAGGAGAAAAGGAAGGTGAAAGGTCACAAGTTGCATGCGAGGAGAAAATTGAAGGAAAATAATGGAAAATGAAGAAAATAGAGGCCTCATTGATCAAAAGGCTTCTAAGGATTAGTTGGCAAGCTTTTTCTCAGGCTTGGGCAGTGTAGCTTTTTTTCAGTTCAATTTTGGAGCTCTCATTATATTCTCTCTCTCTCGTAATTTTTGACACATAGAGTTTGCTTGGAGCACTCTTGGAGAGTATGGAATACTTGGATGCTTGGAGAAAGAAGGCAAATGAAGAGCAAGAAAGCGCAAGAGGACATGGGGATCAACAACTACAATGGGTTTTGCTTACAGGTACCAAGTTGCATGTATGTTTTCCTCACTAGTTTTGGCATGCATGGCATATGCATGTGGTTTCTTGGTTATGATTTGTCATTGGCATTAAGGATTGCCTAGATTGGCAGTGGACTTGCCTAGCCTTTCCATTTCCGAGATAGGCATGGTGTTGTGGGTTCATTTCTTTGTTTTTCTGGTTGGTTCTCATGTTTTCTTTAGCTTGGGTTGAGTTACTAGTTCCTGGAAACCCTGGTTGGACAAACACTCTATAAGCCCTGTAACAACTGGGGTTGAGTTACTAGTCTTGGAATCCTTGGTTGGACAAACACTCTAGAAGCCCTAATTGGAAAAATGCTCTAGAATCTCGACGACAGTTGTGGTTTGAGTTACTAGTCCTATAAGCCTTGGTTGGAACAAACGCTCTGGAGCCTTGGAAGGCTTGGGTAGAGACCAATTTGGTGATGACTTGTGATGTTTGACCGTGAGGTGGAATCACTATTTGATGGGTTGATGTGGTTTGGCCTTTGGAAGCTCTGGCTCGGTTTTGATGGATTGTTCCATGAGATCCCACATTCATGCTTGGAATATGGCATGGGGGTGACTGAATGAAGAGAGATTTGGCTCAGCCATGTCTATGGTTAGGTGGTTCATGGAAGTCCCTAACCTGGTTGGCCTTTGCATCATTAATATGAGTATATTTCTCCTTGCTAATTCATGAGTATTATACGGGTTTATATGTGGATTATATGGTTGTTGTTTCCTTGGTATTTATGTTGTTATTATGTTGCTTATGAATATGTATTATGACCGTGTTGATGTATGGCTCTCATCATGTTTTTACTTGTAAATGAAAGAAAAATGTATCTATGGCCTAATAGATGATAATGCAGCTAATGTGATAAGGAAACCATACCTCATAGTGAATCTCAGATAAGTATTAGACCCCTATGCTTAACTCTATTGTTAAGACTTGTAGATTTCATATTTGTGATATGTTTGACGAAATGCCTATCATGGCTAGTAGGGGTCTAGTCTAGTCCTTATTGATGTTTTTGCAAATGTATCTTTGTTTTGCTATGAAATTTCATTTCTGAAGGTGTCATTGAGTTTTGGGCAGTGACCTGGGCTCTGGATCTGAAAAAGTGGCACAAATCCCGAAGCCGTAGGCACAACATTGGGAAAAAATTCACAGGAAGCTCCCTTGCCCTTGTTGTGGGAGCTTCTGGAGCCTCCCAGATGCACCCTTATCCATATTAAGGGAGCATCCAGGGGTTTGATGCACTAAAACTTCAGTTGGTCTCAAGGGTTGGTTACTTGAATGGTTTGGATGGCTCCTAGGAGTTATGTTTCTATGTGTAAGGTCTGTGTGACATGTTACGCCGGTTCCACTTCCTTAACTAACACATAGGGAGTCAAATCATATCATAGTAACTCCTCGTCACATTTTTAACCCGGTTGGATGGTTACTTGGGTAGATGTGGGAGGAGGGTGGTTTCAACTAATAACTCCCCTATTTATCCAAAGGATACCAAATGCTTTAACTAATATTAGGCTAACATCCCCTGAAAATCTCATGCCCATGATACAA
Source organism: Pinus tabuliformis (assembly GCA_031772625.1). Classification (NCBI taxonomy): domain Eukaryota; kingdom Viridiplantae; phylum Streptophyta; class Pinopsida; order Pinales; family Pinaceae; genus Pinus; species Pinus tabuliformis. The sequence continues at coordinate 291,590,076 of CM062817.1, forward strand.
GACATATGGGTCATCAAACTGACTCACAAATTAGCCTCAATAATGCTAAAACATGGAAACTAACCTCACATAACCCACATGTGTGAGTGAAAATACCTCTAAAGGGTGGCATCATCTCAAGGGTCACATTCCATCATGAATTTAAGGTGCAACCCATAAAAAAAAAAGGTTATGTCTCCTCATCTAGAAGCCATCTCTAATCATCAAAAGGTACCCCAATGTCCCATCAAAGTGTTAGGGTATCTCCACATTTCATCATCAAGGGTAGCACTCCAAAAGGTGTCATTTCCCCTCCAAAGGGGTGTGTCATCATCATCATGCTCCAAACCATCAGAGGGATCCCAACATCCATCAAAGGATGTTATATCATCATGGAAAGGTGCCACGTTCAAGGTGAAGTGGAAGGCCTTCCAAAGGGTGCATGATCATCATGTAGAAGGAGTATCATGAACAAGTCAAGTACAAGCTCAAGAAATCAAGTAAGATCAACTAGGATGGGCACAAAAGTCATTGAAGCATGAAAATTGAACCATATTCATTGCTAAAGTGATGTAAGCATATCACACAAAGTATCTTCTTCAAGCATCTCACTAACTTAATACCGTATACAAGTTGTTAGATTTAGGCATAACAAGATCAGCAAATGCCCCTATTAGGGGGAGGAACAATTCCTACTTTGACCCTTTAATAAATAGGTATGAGTGATATGGTCTAGGATGTACTTCATGAGAGTTGTCATAGCCTTATACATCCATTATGCAATACCATCATTAATGTGCACCTTTATGGAAAGGCACTTGCATTAATTGAGTTACCCCTTCTTTGGCACTACTTCTTCCACCCTTACCTTTTTCATTGTTTTGATTTGGCTTGCTTAGCAAGCTTTCGTTTCATTTCAATCCACCTTTAATATGGCTAGTTTATCACTCATAGAGGCCAGGTTTTTTCTTTAAGTCCTTTTTACTTTAATATGCATGACATGCATGGGACTAGGGTGATGACCTCACATGAGGGCGTATAGCTCAATTTGAATTTTAATAATTATTCATCCCCTGCGACTTTTTTTCATTTTAAAAATTGAGATGTTCCTTTAATTTCTTTCTTGTTGTATCTGCATCAAGCTCTAGGCATTTCCAGCCCCACTTCTCACAAGATGACGAAAAAAGGGAACTAGTATGAGCAATTGACAAGAAACAAACAAAATAAAGGACCATGGACTAGGGACAAATAATGAGTTTTAAGTATGGAAGCATGTCAACACACTACATTTATCAAGGCCTCCTATTAGTTCCCCTCCTAGATAGTGAAATAAAGACCCCAAAGTGGTTACACTAAACCAAGAGGAAATGATGACCGCCAAGGTGAAATAAGGCAACTATATCTTCCAAGCATCATGATCCATTATCTGATTCCAACACATGATCGTTACTTAGATGCCTAGCACTTCGTATGAAACAATGTCTATCATAAAAACATGGTGATCAAGTGGATGATGTAACTAATGAGTGGGTGAAAGGCATATGAGAAGTTGTTATATGGCGATCAAGTGGATGACGTAACTAATGAATGGGTGAAAGGCATATGAGAAGTTGTTATCTGATGATCATACGAGGGCTAGAAATCTACATCTTAAGAGAAAATATTTCTCATAAGATTACTTATGCATATAAATAGGTAATAGATTACATTATTAAAACTATAAAAAGTTCAAAAACATGTCTTATTAATATTGTTGTTGTAAATTGTGTTATTTTTAAAGTATAACTTGAAATTCAAAACAATATCTTAATAGTATTTTTGTTATAAATTATGTATTTTTATATATAATTTAAAATTAAAAATAAATTTATAAAAATAAATGTAGAAATAACAATATAAATATAGTAATTGATTATATTTATAAATATCGTTTAAAAAATTCAAATTTTAATTTATAAATAAAACTTTTCATTTTTTAAATAATAAAACATATACTAAATCGAATTCATTTAAGTAAAATGATTAAACCTAATATTTTTATTAAAAACAAACTTAATATTTTTATAGAAAGCAAATGCAATACAATTGACCATCTTTAAATTTATAACTATATAAATAAAATAATAATCGATAATATATCAATAACATATAATATATTTAAACATAACCCAATGTTTCATATAGAATATAATATATATGCCACGATATACAACATTGTCACTTGTTAAGATAATACATATCGCTACAAAGAGTTGGTTAAAAAGAAATTGACGCAAATGTGATAAGGGAAAACCTGGAAAGTGGTAGTCTTGTCGAGATTGAGAATAGGTTGTGGATGCGATATTGGGCTTTCAAACACTAAAATAAAAGAAAGAAAGAAAGAAAATTATTTTAAAGTCTATGAAGTTAAAAATAGTTTATGAGACAAATTGTTTCTCCATCTAGTTGATGTATTCGGCTCTTTCTTGTGAAGCCTCGCAATAAATGCTTCCAGCGTCTCAACAAACCCTTCTCTAAATAGATTATCCCAAGAGCTAGTTGCCAGCATATCTACATAATTTTTCCTATTGTCTTTGAAGGCAAGATGAGAGGTACTTCCCATGAGTCCCAGACTCTAAGGATAGGATGTGTGTTGGGCCACCAGTGGGAGAAGGTGAACCACTCATCCTGCTCATATGCCATAGGAGAAGGTGAACCACTCAACCTATGCATATGTCAATCATAGGGGAAAGTGAACCATTCACCTTACATGCATGCGTCCAGGTAGGGGAAGGTGAACCACTCACCCTACACACATGTCAACCATAATGGGGTATCACAAGTGAAGGTGGTTCACCCTGTATCTAGCGCACCACTAGGTGAAGGTGAACCAATCACCCTATGGTCACTCATAGCTCCAAGAAGTACCCCAAGCCCCCAGGAGCTCCCATAGCTCTATGTACAACTCATATGGGACCCTCATAGGAGGGTTGTTCCATGACTCCAAGTCTCTCTCGAAAGGTTAAGAATTTGACCTTCCCCAAAGGCTTTGTGAGAATGCTTGTGGCCTTCTCATCCGTCCTGATGTGTTGGAGCCTTATTTCTCCCCGTTGTACCATATCTTAGATAAACCGATACCTTATATCAATGTGCTTGGAGAGGTCGTGGAACACAAGATTCTTTGATAGGTGAATCCCACTCTGGTTGTTGCAAAAGATCATGATGGTATCCAACACGTGCTCAAATAGCTCATTGAAGAGCTTCCTCAACCAAACAGCTTCATAACAGGCCATACTCGCAACAATGTATTCAGCCTCGGTGAGGATTAGTGTGACCGACTTCTGCTTCCTTCTCATCCAAGATATAGAAGCAGACCCCAAAGAGAAGCAACACCCAGACGTGCTCTTACAATCCACCACACTGCCATCCCAGTCAGCATCTAAATATCCATATAGCCTCACGTTCCCGATAATGTATCTCAATCCATAGTCGATTGTGCCCCGGAGATATCTCAAGAGATTCTTAGTAGCAATCAAATGAATGTGATGAGACTCAACCATAAATTGACTAAATGTGTTCACGATGAAGCATATATCAGGACATGAGTTGACCAAGAACATTAGGCCCCCCACAAGTTGACGATACTCGGAAGGTTCGCTAATCTGGGCCCAACAACACTTCCACATGGATTCTCAAAGTTGAGTTCCATCGAAGTAGTCATGGACTTGCAATCCACCATTCCACATCTCTCAAGTAGCTTCACAATGTATTTTCCTTGAGAAAGGAAAATCTCACCTAGATTTTTCCAAACCTCCAGCCCTAGGAAGTAATGCATTAGTCCTAGGTCCTTCGTCTCAAATTTGGAAGCCAACTCCCTCTTGCATTGATGAATGAGAGGGTCATCACATGTCAGAAAGAGATCATCCACATAAAGGACCAGAATGAGAGGCTTGTCCTTTTCAACGTTGAAGTGTAGGTTCAGGTTAGCATCGCTGCTTGTAAATCCCAACTTCATAATATAACTATCGGTCCTCTCATACCAAGCCCGAGGGGCTTGGTTCAACACATAGAGGGCTTTCTTCAACTTGCATACATGTGTCTCCCGATTTTGAACTTCAAACCCCTCGAGTTGTTCCACATAGTCTTCCTCTTTAAGCGAACCATGCAAGAAGACAATTTTCACATCCATATGGTGTAGGCCCCATCCTTGCGAAGCGACAAGGGCTATGATCAAACTGATGGTGGCATATCGGGCAACTAGTGCAAATATCTCATCATAGTCTACTCCTTCCTTTTGAGAGAAGCCTCGAGCAACAAATCTGGCCTTGAAATTCTCAGCACTCCCTTCAGCTCCATGTTTGATCTTGTAGAGCCATTTTGAAGTGACCACTGACTTATCCTTGGGTCTAGCAACCACATCCCAAACATCATTCTTCGTAATCGACTCATACTCCTCGTTCATCACATCCTTCCAAACTTGGTGTTTCACTGCTTCTTCGAATGTGCAAGGCTCAAATTGTACAATGTTACTCATGGCAGCTAAGTACCCTTGGTACCTATTCGGCTTCTTTCACGAAATGTCCCCCTCGGTGCAATATATTTCTCAGCGTCTTCAAGAGTATCTTTGAGCCACAAAGGTATTTTTCTAGAAGTAGTGGGCTCACTAGGATGTGGATCAATGGGATCCATTGGACCTTCAATGTTGGGCATTAGTTCATCAAACAGAGGTTCATCCTACTTTTCTGCATCAACATCATCATTGTCCTTCCTAGGGATAGGAATATCTCATATATTTCTAAGAGAAAAATCTTCATTAAAAGTGACATCATGACTTAATTCCACTTCTCTTTGACCAGGCACATAGATTCTATATGCCTTTGAAGTTTCACTATAGCCCACAAACGTTCATTTCTTCCTAAATGCATCTAATTTGTTTCTTTTCTCTTTCGGCACATGAAATATACGGGACAACCAAAATTCTAAAATAAGAAACATCAAGTTTCTTACCGATGAAAACTTCTTCGGGTGTCTTGAAGTCCAAAGCTTGATGTGGGCCTCTGTTTTGGACATACACAACAGTGTTGGTAGCTTCTCCCCAAAAGAAATTCGAAAGACCTTGTTCATGAAGCATAACCTGGGTGGCTTCTATGATAGTATGATTCTTCATTTCGGCAACACCATTTTGTTCAGGAGTATATGCAATAGTGGTCTCCCTCTTAATTCCAACTTCTCTACAATAGTCTTTGAATTCATTTGACTCATATTTGGTCCCATTATCGGTCCTCAATATTTTGATCTTCTTCCCTGTTTGATTCTCGACCAAGGCTTTGAAAGAGAGGAACCATTTGAATACTTCATCCTTCTTCTTTAAGAAATAGATCCATGTTTTGCGAGAGAAGTCATCCACAAAAATAACATAGTACAAATATCCACCCAAAGATGTTAGGGGAAACATGCCTGATAGATTAGAATGGACCAATTGAAGAATATTGGCGGTTTGAGTTTCACTTGAGGGGAATGGTCCCCTTGTATGTTTTCCAGCTTCATATCCCTGACAAACGTCATCATGATTTAAGTTGAATTTGGGCATACCTATGACCATCTTCCTTACATCAGGTAAGGCTTTAAAATGAAGGTGAGCAAATCTCCGGTGCCATAATTCGGATTGAAGAGAAGTATCACAAGTCATTGCTCCCAACAGACTTCTTCCAACCTGAAAGAGACCTTCAACCCTGAATCCAAGAGTGAATGCATATCTTGGGTTCCTTTGCCAAACACAAACCTTCCCATCAATGAATGACACCTTGAAACCTTTATCTTCCATCGCAGAAATAGAGACCAAGGCTTTTTTTTTTTTCGATCAGGTACATATAGTACTTCTTGTAAATTAAGAGTTTGACCGTGATTTAACTGGAGAGTAACAATCCCAATTCATTTTATGGGATAAGTGGCATTATCCCCAAGTATAATATCTATATTCGTCTTCTTTTCAATCAAGTTAGAGAGAACTTCTTTGTACCCAGTGAAGTGCCTTGAGGCACCACTATCAATCAACCAATGATCCAATGTATCTAGAGGAGAGTCAGCGGTGAGGGAAAAAATAAGATAAAGTTATTTTGTCTTTACAACATTAACTTCTTCATACCTGGAGTTTATCGACTTCTTGGGAGGATGACCATTTCCATTTCAAGCAGCGAGAGAATTTCTCTTTCCTTTGTTATTGAACCTATTGTTCCTTTGATTGCCATTGCCCTTGAAGTTGTTGTTATGGTTTTCATCATCTCTTGGAGTATCCTTCTTGTGAGGACACTCTGTAGTGAAGTGGCCAAACTTGTTACAATTGAAGCATATTCCTTTTATTCCTTCTTTGAATCCTGACTTGAACCCTTGTCCTTGATTCCTTGGACTAGCATTGTTCCTTCTTTTAGAATGAGAGGAGAAGGCAGTATGATTGTTTCCATTTGAGGGCTGATCTCTTTCCATCATCCTTATTTCTTCTTGAGTGCATCTAGCCAATAATTCATCAAATCCCAAAATCCTGTCATTGTTGAGGATGGTAGTGTTGAACACATCCCATTTCTTGTAAGGCCTCCAAGTGCGATAAGAGTAAGCTCCCTGTCACCAATGACTTCTCTAATGGATAGGAGATCATTCTTGATCTCAATAATCCTCATGAATTAGGATTGGATGGATTTTCCTCTATCCATCTTGATGTTTTTCAACTTGTTCTTGAGAAAGAGAACTTGATTCACATTATTTACTTTGAACATCCCAACCAACTTGTCATACATCTCCTTACATGTTTCCAAATCAGAAATATAGGCAACCAAAGTTTTATGAATAGAATCAACAATAATTTTCTTAGCTTTAGCCTTACCTTTCTTGTACTTTGTTTTTCCAACTGCGGATGCATTTGAACTTTTGACATAGTCCATGACATCATTTTATTCCAATGTTAAATTTAGAGTCATCTTCCATGCATGATAATCAAATTTGTCCTTAAGCTTGTCCTTAGATTTGAAGAAAGATGTAGTCGCCATTGGGACTAGTTCCAACAACTTCCATTAGTGATTTCTTTTCCTCACTCTTGCTTGGGATTTTAGGTAACAATTGTATGTTCTACGCTTCAGCATAATTTACTTCAATGTTTCTTATCAACCCAATGACAATTTCCAATTCTATCCAGCAGCAATCACATTAACTTAAACACATTGAAAATAAATGCAGATAGAACATAAAAACATGTGCAAAAGACAAACCAAGACAAGAGGACACAAGATGTGGGGGATGCCAGGGAAAAACCCCAATGTGGGGAAACCCTTAGATCAAATCTTCTTATTATTCTTCAATAGTTCAGCAGAGAGAGAGAGTACAAATATCAAATTAACTTTCCCAAAATAATCCTGTCAAATCAGCAATCAACAAACAATCAACTGCAACCCTAACCAGAAAGTCAATAATGGTAAAAGTAGCTCCAAAATGTCCTTGAAGCAACTCGGTCAACAACAGATAAATTCAACCTTCCAAAAGGGTTAAAGTTAGCCCAAAATAGATTGGTCAAACTAGTCAAAGGAGAGAGAAACCCTATTGTAAATTCTGCAGTCAAATCTAAAGTCAACGCTGAAGCAACTCGTCAACCTGTCCCAATCACCTCGAAAACTATGCCAATCAATGCGGCCTCCAAAAATCAAAATTATTCCCACAAGAACGAAGTCAACGTTGGTCAAAAGCACCCAAGTCAACGTTGTCCTATTTCCTGAAATTTTCAGCGAGCAAACTAACCCAGAAATTCGTCCTCCTTTCACACGTGCGAAGTAGAGAAGGCTGCCTCCAAGTTGTACGAACCAATCAAGAGAGGGGAGAGAGAGATATGTGATGAGATGAGTGATGTCCAAATGAGGAGAGAGGTCACTCCTATTTATACACTTCGTTGAGGGTGAGGAGACACATCTATTGGGCTTATGAGCCTACATTTGACTAAGGCCGACCTTGACAATTTGTGCATGAGAGAGAATAAATTCAAAATTCCATTTCTGCTTGTCAGAATGAGATGATCTTTATATCAAAATTGGACCTCTCGAAAAGAGGAATCCAATGCAATAATCATCTCCATCATATGAGTTGTCTTAAGGTGGAATTTGGCCCTAGTTGCCAATTTTAACACTTCTTCCCCCACCTTAGTACCAATTGTATGCTTTGTCAATTGAGTAAATTATATGTATATTTATTTCATCTTAAATATTAAATTTTAAGCTATTTAAATGACTTGATGCTCCCTAATTTCATCTTCTTTATGCTTATATTAAATGAAACTTTTATAAATTCCTCGATGTATACTCATGCACTCTAGACTTTTTATCTAAAGTTATGCATGTAGAAATTCCCACTATAGATCACTTGGTAATGCAATGTACTAAAGGAAAACACTTGATCTATTTCTACAAACAATTGAGCGGAAGCTTAATCGAACATGAGCAACATCAAGCATGCTTAGATATAACTGAGAATGAGAAGTAATCAACCATAACACAGAAGATATAACACTGGGGAAAGCACCAGCCTAAAACCCCAACTCTGTATTATTATACAAGTGGAAATCTTGTTCAAGTTACAAAAAGAATCAGCTCTCAAGCTATCTTGCTCTCTCTGCAATCAAATAACACTGCTCACAGACAGAACAAACACAATATATGTCTTCCTCAAGCCCTCCAAGCATCCTATTTCCTTGCGCAGTTTTGATTGGGGTCCAATGATATCACATGTGTGAATTGGCCTCATCACACTCACTGTAACCTTAGGTCCAACTACACAATCCTCAAGGAATAATATTCCTTCTGCATGCAAGGAATATTCACCAAGGAATATCCTAGCAACTGATAGTACATTGTCCCTCCATCTGATCTCAACTGGGTCTCTGACTAAACTGACATGCATGAGTTACCCATGAGTGAATCTTCAGTTATCTGAAATACAGTAGTTACATGCATCCAAGCATTAACTAACTGAACTCTCATTAATTTAACAAACTGATAAATTAATCTAACTGGACTTGACTCAGTTAGCTGATCCAACTAATTACAACTCAATATTACAACTCATCCTTATCTCTTTAACCGATGGATAAATCCCTCAATCAAAGGAGAAACTATTGCATGTCCTCACATAGACTTCAAGTTCATAATTCCTTAACTGATTAACTCAAGATGAATTGATTAATCAATTTACAAATAGCTGTTAATATCAAATTCGAATTTTACTTCCTATGTTTAGTCCAGGGACTGACTAAAATAAGAAGGGATCCTGAAATGCTATTTTTAACACTTTCACTTTTCACCCATTGTAGCTAAGATCTTCAATGACTGAACTGCTATTTATAGCTCGACTATTTATAGCAATGCTATTTTTAGCATTTCTTGTTGCACATTTCAACACTCCCTCTCAACAAGAAAGGGATTATCAGTAACCCCAATCCTGTCTCTGTGGAACTCGAACTTGCATTTTGAGAATGCCTTAGTCAAAATATCTGCATCCTGCTCCTTGGTCGAAACATACTGCAACATCATGATCCTCTTGACCACACAGTCTTGTAGATGATGGTAACAGATATCTATATGCTTGGACCTATCATGAAACACTGGATTCTCAGAGAGTTTTATGCAACTCTGATTATCACAATATATCACTGTAGGATCCATCATCTGACCAAACAATCCCACTAGAATCTTCCACATCCAAATGGCCTCGCATGTTGCCTGACTAGCAGCCATGTATTCAGCCTTTGCTGAGCTAAGTGCAACTGATCTCTGTTTCCTGCTATACCAAGAAACTGCAGTTGAACCAAGGTTGAAGATTCCTCCAAAAGTGCTCTTCCGGTCTGATGGACTACTAGCCCAATCCACATCTGTGAAGCCTTGCAGCTTCACTCCCTCTGTCCGTTTGTACCATAATCCGTACTATGTAGTGCCTCTGAGATATCTCAGCACATGCTTCGCTGCCTTCCAAAACAGCTTGGTAGGTTGAAAAAAAGCTTGACTCAGCTGGTTCACTGCAAGGCATAAGTCAGGTCGTGTGTTCACCAAATACATAAGTGAACCCACCAGCTGCCGGTAAACAGTAACAACTTCTACCTCACCTGAATTAGCATCCTCCTTCCTCCAGTTCCTAGCAAGAGGAGTCTGCATGGGTTTGCACTTCTCCATGTGAAAGTGCCTGAGTATCTCATTGGCATACTTGCCTTGAGACACAAATACTTCCCCATCTTTCTGCCACACTTCCATGCCTAGAAAGTAGTGCATGAGGCCCATGTCCTTCATCTCAAACTCTCTTGCTAGGTCCTCCTTACAAGATTTGATCAGTTGATCATCCCCTGTCAAAATCAGATCATTGACATAAAGTACAATGATCAATGGCTTACCTTCTACCATGATGTGGTAAAGGTTCACATCTACTTCACTCTTGGTGAAGCCCAACTCGGTGAAATAGCTGTCGATCCTGGTATAACAAGCACGAGGTGCTTGCTTCAGCCCATACAGTGCTCGCTTGAGCCGGCAAACATGCGACTCGCGATCGAAGGTCTAAAATCCTTTGGGTTTATCAATGTATACCTCTTCCTCAATCTTCCCATTGAGGAACGCCGTGTTCACATCCATCTGATGGATCTTCCAACCCATCTGAGCTGATAAAGCTAGCATCGATCTAATAGATGAGTACCTTGCTACGGGAGAAAAGGTCTCATTGTAGTCGATCCCCTCAACCTGTGAGAAACCTCAGGCAACAAACCCTGCCTTGTGTTTCTCAACACTGCCATCAGCTCCTGCTTTACCTTGTAAAGCCATCAGGAACTAACCCTGACTTGTCCCCAGTTCTAGGGACAACATCCCACACACTGTTCCGTATGATAGAATCATACTCTTCTACCATTGCATCAACCCAGACTGGTTGCTACACTGCCTCCTGAAAAGAAGAAGGTTTGGTCGCTACACACTCCCCAACCAGGGCCATGTAGCCAGTGTATCTCTCGGGAGATCTCCTCTGTCTGCGCTGAGAGGATGGCTACCCCACATTCTCTCTTACATCTAGCATCAATCTGTCAGCTTCCCGCGAGCGTTTCTGCCCGTCTCTGGAAGACTCTCCAGGAGTGGTGATCTCCACTACTGGTCCCCTGCATGTGGCTGATCCACATCATCAGGAGGCTCCTCCTCCTTTGGAACTAAAAGTTCCTCATCTCCATGCAACTTGAGCTCCCTCTCAAGTGACACTTGCATGGCTCTCTACTCATCGAACTTCAGATCCCTGCGCACTACGGTCCTCTGATTAGCAGGCAGAAACATACGATAGTTGTGGGGTGTATCTGTGTACCCCACAAGTATCCCCAACTCAGCTGTTGGGTCTAGCTTCTTCCAAGCATCTTTGGTCACATGACAGAAAACTTGTGATCCAAAGATGCGAAAGTGACTCACATCTAGTCGCTTCCCCGAAAAAGCCTCCATAGGTGTCTTCATCCCCAAAATATGATGAGGACTTATGTTCTGAAGGTAAACTATTGTATTGCATGCCTCAGCCCGCAAATGAAGTGGTAGGCTTTGGTCATGCAACATCGCTCAAGTTGCTCCCACAATAGATCTGTTCTTCCTTTCGACCACCCCATTCTATTGTGGGTTATGGGGTGTCGTCAGTTCCCGTCTAATTCCTTTTGCAACACAGAAGTCTTTAAATTGCTGAGAAACATACTCTCCACCATTGTCGGTACATAAGGCTTTTACTTTCTTTCCAGATTCTTTCTCTGCCAAGGCTTTAAACTCACAAAACCTTAAGAAGGTTTGATCCTTCTTTTGCATAAAGTAGATCCAACATCTACGAGAAAAATCATCAATAAAAATAACATAGTACCTTTGCTTAGTGGTGGAGGCTGTAGAGAATGGTCCACATACATCTGAGTGAAATCGCTCCAGGATTTCTCCAGCTCTACTATCCCGATCCTGAAAGGAAGCTTTTGCGTACTTACCCAGGGTGCATCCTTTGCATGTATCTGTTCGCTCCAGTTTTCCCTTGGGTAAGCCGATAGATATTTGTTGCATGATCTGCAAGGCCCTGTGATGCAAGTGGCCCAGTCTCCTATGCCACAGCTCGCCAACATCTTGGGTTTGCAACACCTCTGCTTTGGAACTCAGTGCAGCACAGTCATCTACCTCTAGCTTGTAGAGATTATTTACTCGAATCCCTATTCGCTTGGTCTCTCCGGTGCCAATATGCCTCAAGAAAACCTTTCCTTTACTAAAGACTACATCATAGCATTTATCTTCTAGCATAACAATAGACACAAGATTCTTTTTCAAACTCGGTACATACTTAACAGCAGATAGGGTGAGAGGAGCACCATGCTCCCTCTGAAACATAAATGTACCTTCACCTAAGACACAGTACTTTCCATCATCACCCATCTCGATCCGCATCTGGAGATCCTTCTCCTCCAATGTACTGAAAAGATTCTTGTCATCCGACATGTGGAAGGAAGCTCCACTGTCCAGGTAGTAAACACATCCCACATGGATGAAACCATGCATGCGATAAGCAAGAAATCTAGCTCAAATTGTGAAGTTAGTGCATCACCATCAGATCCCTTTGAGGAACCCTTCTTGGATTTCTTCTGTGGACAATTCATATTGTTAGTGTCAGTCTTTCCAGCCTTCCTCCAGTGATCAAATGTGCTCTTACAAAGTGATTTTGAAGTGTCAAGGTCAAATTTTGTTATTTCAGTGAGTCTTCAAGCAAAATTTGGTCACTAGGCATTAGGTATAGGGTTTGTTTTCACTCTTTTCAAAGTTGTCCAAATAGCAGTCCATGTCATCATTCAGCTGAGTCTATCACCATTCATAGGGTTGTAATTATCATGTCAGTGTCTAATGAGTCATTGTACATCTTGTCCATGCTTCAGTTGTGCCTAGGTAAGGTCATTTCCCTCTCCTAGGGTTTTGAAAGCTAATTTCTCTTGGACGGTCAAATCATCGGTAAAACTTGTATCCTGATGTTCATACACCTTCCCCTATCCTTAAAGTACCTTACCAAATGCTTCCCATCCCTTAGATCCGCCAAATTCCTCATTTTCGCACAAACCCTAGTTTCTAGCTACAACCTGGCAATTTTCTAGGTTTGGCCTGTGTTTTGCCCTTTTGGACCCCTTCCCCTCACTCAATCTCTGAGATTCCACTTTCCCCTGCTTCCTAACATCCCTCCCCACTCCCAAAAATTTCCTCAAGAATTTAGAAGCCCCCTATCCCCTTCATTTCGCTTCATTTCGACAGAATTCCTTGTTTCACACATCGGGACAAGTCGCACTCAAATGATGTTCCAGAGCAATAAAAGATTAATTTTGGAAAACTGAGAGAGGTTTTTGTCCACAACATGCCAAAGAAGAAAAACCTCCTTCACTTTTTGCACATCTGTCATGGTTTTAGAGAAATGTCAAAATTGCAATCGTCGGATCCAAGGCGGTTGGCCAAGGCACTAAAACGACGGAAAAGGCCCGATCCACTCCAAATTTTCGCCAAAGCCTCTTTGACTGAGCATGGTAATTTATTGGGGACTCCCAGCCAAAATTTCAAGAAATTTGGAGAAAATTTTGTCATTTGTGAATTTTTTGTGCCATTTGCAGGTTTTTCCCATTAACGGGTCTCACCCCCTGCGCGACCCTTCATCATGGCAACTCCATTTGACAAAAACTCAGCATTTCCAGATTTTTCATGCAAAGTTACACATGCTCATGGATGGACTTGAGATTTGGTGAAGTTTTGGGCCTCCAGAAAGTCAAAAAACTAGCAAAAAATGACTTTCTGCCACTTTTTTGAACTGCAGAAAGTAGTCTTGGGAGATTTGATTTTTGACAGGGCAAATGAACTCCAAATTCAAAAATTCTAGTTGCGTTGGAAAGTAGACTCACATACCTTTCCAACAAGCCTACTTTTGCTCAATTTGGCCACCTGCAAGTGCCCCAAAGATGGCTCCAAAGGCGTGCGACCCGTCAGGCAGGGGCGCGCGACCCGTTAGGCAGTTTTTTAAAAAATGCACTGTACAGCCCAGAAAACGCAGATTTGACTCAGTTTGACTTTTTGGGATGAATTATGATTCTCTTTGATGTAATTATGGTACTTTTAAGACACTTTTACTCTTATGTAACATTTCTAGAAATTTATTCACGAGAAGGGTAAATATTAAATGAATGAATTGGTTTCCAAGCTTATAGAGGTAAGTTGTTTTGACTGCCTAGTTTGTAGTGCTTAGTTTAGAAGTGATTGAAACAGCTCCTAGGATAGTGAGCTTGACCCCTAGAGGCAAGGAAAGAGGTTAGATGATCTATATTATGTACTTTCTTGCTCATTTTCATGGTTGGACTCTTGAGGGAGAAGCTATCATTGTATTATTCACTGTATCTCTGCAATTTTTGGCTAAGGAAGACCAGGGTTTTGCAGTCCTTTTTGGGATTCTTGTGGACACATGTGTTGATGGCGTGTTTTTCTATGTACTTGTAAGTGTGTTATGTGAATCATTTCCTTTCTTTTCCTTCTGCACATTAAACAAACGAAGTGTTAAAGTAAGAATTCATGACTGTCATGCTCTGCTTTTAAGTTTGTTTAATTTCAATGTTTTCTACTGTTTAAGGAGAATTCAAAGTTATTGTTTGCTCTCCTTAGCTCCTCACCTGTCATTCCTGACCATCCACCTCAATCAAATGCATCAATACTGTCTCCTACCTCGCCCCAAAGAACCCCCTGCAGAAACTGTGTCCAATCCCCGCACCCAAAATTGCCATCCCCTCAATTTGCCACCAAAAACCCTAAAAACCCCAAATCAAACTTTTTGATCAGTTTACTAGCCTAAAATCAGTGTTACCCTATTAGTCATCTCATCCATTGAAGATTTCACCGAGATAGACCGGAGAGAGCCCTCTCCAGCCCCGTAGGGCTAGCTACGAGGCTAAGTGGTTTGATGTTGCCTTGAGGTTTACCTTTCTCAGCCTGAGGTGAAATTTCAAGCGCTAACACATATCATAATGGCCCACTTTATGACAGCGAAAGCATTGCACCTTCGACTTGTCAACCTTCTTTCCGCCATGGGAAGATTTGGATTGGGACGCCTTCCCTTGCCCTTTCTTAGCTTTACTCGCTAAAGCTAGATTTTCTTCATCATCTTGTTTTGATGAAGATCCATCCTTGGTGGTTCGCCTTATCTCCTCTTGCATAAGATCTGACCAAAGTCGTTCCCAGTCTGGCAATTTCTCTCTTCCATTAACCGAGTCCTAGTATCTATGCCAGCTCTTAGGAAGACTAAGGAGTGCAAGACTCACCATGTTGTCATCAGCAGTCACGATCCCTACACTTCCAAGCTCATCCCTGCAGGTGGTGAGCTTGTTTAGGAATGTAGAGATTGTGTCACCCTTTTCGCACTTGATCTTTCGAAGTTTATCTTTCAGCACCAGCTTCCTCTGATCGCTGCTATTCTGATAAAGATCTTTCAATGTTTTCCACATCGAAAATGGAGTCTCCTTCCCATGGAGGCTCGAGACAATGTGATCTCGAACTCCCTCTAGGATGATTCTCCTTGCTCTAGCCACACATGTTTTCCATTCCGCCAATTGAGTAGCATTAGTCGGCTTCTGGACTTCTTGATCAATGAAGTCCTTTAGACCGTTATCTTCTAACACTGCCTCCATGCGATCCTTCCTGGCTATATAATTCAAACTACCATCAAGGGCATATTCGAGTCTCAAACCATTGAACGCCATTGGTGAAATAGATGTGATAAGAACTCAATTCAATATTCAAAAACCAAACTTCGAACTTCTCCTTCTTGTACACTGTTCTTCCTTGATCACCTTTGCTCTGATACCATGTAGAAATTCCCATTGTAGATCACCTGGTTATGCAATGTACTAAAGCAAAACACTTGATCTACTTCTACAAACAATTGAGCATAAGCTTAATCGAACATGAGAAACATCAAGCATGAACAGATATAACTGAGAATGAGAAGTAATCAACCATAACACAAAAGATATAACACTGGGGTAAGCACCAACCTAAAACCCCAACTCTGTATTATCATACAAGTGGAAATCTTGTTCAAGTTACAAAAAGAATCAGCTCCCAAGCTATCCTACTCTCTCTGCAATCAAACAATATTGCTCACAGACTGAATAAACATAGTATATGTCTTCCTCAAGCCTCCTATTTCCTTGTGCAATTTTGATTGGGGTCCAATGATATCACATGTGTGAATTGGCCTCATCACATTCACTGTAACCTTAGGTCCAACTGCACAATCCTCAAGGAATAATTTTCCTTCTGCATGCAAGGAATATTCACCAAGGAATATCCTAGCAACTGATAGTACATTGTCCCTCCATCTGATCTCAACTGGGTCTCTGGCTGAACTGACATGCATGAGTTATCCATGAGTGAATCTTCAGTTATCTGAAATACATTAGTTACATGCATGCAAGCATTAACGAACTGAACTCTCATTAATTTAACAAATTGTTAAATTAATCTAATTGGACTTGACTCAGTTAACTAAGCCAACTAATTACAACTCAATATTACAACTCATCCTTATCTCTTTAACTGATGGATAAATCCCTCAATTAAAGGAGAAACTGTTGCATGTCCTCACATAGACTTCAAGTTCATAATTCCTTAACTAATTAACTCAAGATGAATTAATTAATCAATTTACAAACAACTGTTAATATCAAATTCGAATTTTACTTCCTATGTTTAGTCCAGGGACTGACTAAAATAAGAAGGGATCCCAAAATGCTATTTTTAGAAAGCTATTTTTAGCACTTTCACTTTTCACCCACTGTAGCTAAGATCTCCAATGACTGAACTGCTATTTATAGCCCGACTATTTATAACATCTTCTATTTTTAGCATTTCTTGTTGCACATTTCAACAATGCAAATGTCTTAAAAAAGTATGAATTATATCTACAAACAAAAAATTGCAACTAGTTTTTTCTTTTTGAAAATATTCTCCTTATCATTTCGAACTTGATCTCGCTATAAAAAATCCCACCATATTTCAACATGTGCGCCTCAATTTTGTATTGAAAATTTTCTTTCTCTTAATATAATCCTTCCTTTTAATTTGAAAATATCTCCCCATCTAGTTTAACACTGAATTATTTGTATACATTTATGTTTTTATCGTAACAAGAAATCTTCCCTTTTAGATTTCATCACCGTCATCAACTATACCATGATATCTCAATCTTTGATTTCACTATTTTCTTCCTACTTTGGATCTGAGTTGGTCACCTTGGATTTTCTATCTTCTTGTGTCCTCTCTAACTCTATTCATCTTCCTGATGCCCAAACTGCTCTATTTGTTATCCTTCTTCCTCTTTCTTCCATTTTTACGAATTTCATATATGGTGACCTTTATGCTATCTTCTCTAAGCTTTCTTCTGTGCCAAAATCTTTTCAACCTATTTTGATATTGAATGCCATAGTGAATCAAAGGCACGATGGGCTAAATTCAAACTCAAGATCAAATTTCTAAAGCTATATAGAAAGGTTTGCAACACATGAGTTAAAATTAAAAATTGCAATATGAATTAAAAAGTCAATGAATCATTCAAACAACATTTAAAACTAGATCATAAAAATAAAGGAAATGTTCTATGCATTCTCATGACTCATAAATGCATATATGTATACATAAATATAAACCTATACCTTAGTAGCGTAGTCAAGGACTATAATTGAATTTTACAATTTTATGGACTCACAATAATTGCTTATCTCTCATGGATAGCTATCTTAATCCTCTTGGTTGGCACCTTATTTTATTTATTCTTTATTGGCACGATTATTCACCTTCCATTCAACTCTTCATCTTTCTTGGTTGTTCAAGTAAACATTATAATTGTAATGAACCTATTATTTCATTTCCACTAAAGCTCTTCAAGTTCCCTCAATGCACTCACCATCATGCAGGCTCATTGTGCTCACCATGCATACTCACCACTAACTTCATACTCTTCCATATTTCACTTATCTTTTACCACTAACTTCATACTCTTCCATATTTCACTTATCTTTTATCATTTGTGCTCTTATCATGCATACTCACCACTAACTTCATACTCTACATGCTCTCCCATATTTCACTTATCTTTTATCATTTGTGCTCACCATGCATACTCACCACTAACTTCAAACTCTACATGCTCTTCCATATTACATTTATCTTTTATCATTTGTTTGTGATTTCCATAACTTCACACTCTACATGCTCTTCCATATTTCACTTATCTTTTATCATTTGTGGTCACCATGCATACTCACCACTAACTTCATATTCTACATACTCTTCCATATTGCATTTATCATTTGTTTATGATTTCCATTAAACTTATCTGTGACATGCATGTTTGGGATGTTTCCATGTTTGGAAATTCCTTAATACATATATCCCATATTTGTATAGAAATTGAGCATACAAGAGAAAACATCTAATGTAAATTTGGATAATCTCTACCCAAACCATACCAAAATGGAGTATAAACATTATTGTTAAAGATGCAACTTGAGACTTACATTCATCTAATTCTCTTATTGGTGATTAGACCACAAGTTCATGCCTAGTAAGGATTCTCGTTCATATCACATTTTTAGAGCTCGGAAAATATATTCATATGAGTAAAGGTTTTGTACTCTCTTCATAGATTGTGTTGTGAACATGTATGTGAGAAACAACTCTATCTTATCAAAGACGTTTATTTACTCAGATTTTTTTACATATAAATAAAATTTAATAATCAAATTCAATATATATATATAAAATTAAATTTATTATATATATTATTTGTGAAGTGATTTGTGTTTGGGCTTGAAAACCACGACCTAGGGGTATTTAAGCTATCAAAATCACCATGGGATGACACTTGGTTTGGGCCACACCAACTCTAAGTTTATCGGATTTTAGTGTCTCTCCTCCCCATAGCACGGGCGCAACAACCTCTATGAGATTCGATTCTGGGTCGCCTTGCTAACGAGACCCATCCTAAACCAGTTGTGCTAGTAAGACTTGACATATATATATTTTAATATAATTTTAAATTAATATAATATTAAAAACTAATATAAAAATTTAACATAATAAGGGTTTCTGCACCATCTTTTAGAATTTTTATTTACAACTAGATTAAGAGTTTATATATACCAATTTTTATTTCAGATTTAGGTTTAAGAGTTTACATATATCAAACTTTATTTTGGATTTTAGTTTATACATATCAAAATTTATTTTAAATTTAAATAAAAAAAGTTATAAAATAAAATATTTTGATTTTGAAATAAGGTATGATTTTTGGGTAAGTGGTATTAATAAGCCATTTTACCGACATATGGTATTGTAACAAAACTTATTTACAATTTAATAATATCCATGGTAAAATAAGAGTAAATATAAAAATCTTGTTATATTATAAAAGTAAAATTTAAGCTAAAAAATAGTTATCAAATTAAATTAAAATATTTTGATTTTGAAATGGGATAGTTTTTGGACATGTGTATTGATAAATCATAGTATTGTAATGAAACCTAAATTAAATTATTATTATAATTGAAAAATATATATATTTTTTTTTAAATTTAATTTTTTAATATAATTTTGATATATGATAATTTAATTTAAAATCATATAAAAATATTCATCAACTAATTAAAAAATAATTTACATTTAAATATATATATATATTTAATTTTCAAAATATTTCAATTTAATATTTATTTTTTTCAAATCATTAATTATTAAAACATCATAATTTTAATTATTAAATAAAATCGATTTAAAAATTTCATAAATAAAATTGATTTAAAAATTTCATAAACAACTGAATAGAATCGCTTTATAAATTTCATAAACAATTGAAAATCAAAGCTGTTTAATCAAAATAAAAAACAAATATAACCTTCCCCACCATATAAAAATTATATAAATATTTCTTTGTGGGAATTAAAGTTGCGGATAGTCCCCTTTGACAAAAATCAACATCATCAGAAACTATGTCTACGACAGCGAACCGTAGAGCGATCAGACTTTTGGATATAGTTTTTACAGTTCACACCGTCAAATTCACAGTGAGCCTTTTTTAAAATTTCAACCTCGTCTCTGGTCCTGAAACATGTTCACATATAAAAAGTTGCAAGTTCAGTTTGAGCTCGATGTAGATGAATTCAAATGGCCTTGGCACCAACGAAACAACCATTATGGAGGCAGAAACACAAAATAACGTCCATTCTGATGGAAACCGATTTGACGCCCACTCTCGCTACTGCTTCTACTTATGCCTCTCTGTTGCAGGCTTGTTTAAACTTGAAAAATCTCTCAGAGGGAAAAATCGTACATGCCCACATGATTCAAACGGGATTAAAGCCAAATCTGTTCCTAGAAACTAAACTTGTGATTCTGTATGCCAAGTGCGGAGGTCTGGCTGATGCGCGTCGAGTTCTGGATAGATTGCCTCAGCAAAATTTGGAGGGCTTAACAGCCATGATTTCAGGTTATTCCAGACACGGGTTTTATGACGAGGCCTTGGAATTATTTAATCAGATAGAAAGAGCAGGCGTGCGACCGGATCAGTTTGCTTTCGCCAGCGTCCTCCCTGCAATTGCCCATTTGGGTTCGCTTGACAGGGGCAGGGATGTTCATAGGAATGTGATTGTAGAGGGGTTTCAGTCTGATGCTTTTGTGAGGAGTGGGCTCATGGACATGTATGTTAAATGTGGGAAAATGGAGGATGCATGCAAAGTGTTTGAGAAAAGTCCTGAACGAGATGTTATTGATTGGAATGCGTTGCTTTCTGGTTATGTGAAGAATGGGCGAGTGAACGACGCGCTGGAGCTGTTTTGGGCAATGCCTGAGAGAAATGTGGTCTCATGGACTACCATGATTACAGGGTATGCGCAGAAGGGCTGTATGGACAAGGCGCTGGAGTTGTTTCAGCGGATGCCGGAACGGAATGTTGTCTCGTGGACGGCCATGGTAGCAGGATATGCTCGGAGTGGGCTTGTCGGCGAGGCGATGGAGTTGTTTTTGGAAATGCCAGAACGGAATGTGGTGTCGTGGACGGCGATGATTGCAGGATATGTGCAGAATGGGTGTTTTGAAGAGGCGCTGGAACTCTTTTGGCAAATGAAGATGACGGATGTGGAGGCGGATTCGGAAACTTTAGCAAGCATTCTGCCGGCATGTGCCAATTTGGCGGCTCTAGAGCAGGGCAGAGAGGTTCATGAAGAAATAATTAGAAGTGGTTTTCAAGCCAATGTCTTTACTGGAAGCGCCCTTGTGGACATGTATGCCAAATGTGGAAGCATAGAGGATGCACACAAAGTGTTTGACAGAGTGCATGAAAAGAACATAGTCTTGTGGAATGCGATGATTGCAGGGTATGCAATGCATGGTTGCAGCAAGGAGGCACTACAAATTTTTGGGCAAATGCAAAACTGCAGTACAAAGCCAGATCATCTCACCTTCCTCAGTGTGCTGTCTGCCTGTGGCCACGCAGGCCTAGTGAATGATGGCTGGCAATACTTCAAGGACATGACTGAAGATTACGGCATCGTGCCAGGAATTGACCACTATAGTTGTATGGTTGACCTTCTTGGCCGCGCTGGGCTGTTAAATGAAGCAGAGGATTTCATTAACAAAATGCCCATAAAACCTTATGCCTGTGTGTGGGAACCTTTGCTTGGTGCATGCAGAATCCATAACAATATAGAGCTCGGAGAACGTGTAGCATGCTGCCTTTTTGAGTTGGACCCTACAAATGCCGCCCATTATGTGTTGCTGTCAAACATGTATGCAGCAGTCGGCAGGTGGGATGGCATTGAAAAGGTGAGGAATATGATGAGAGACAGGAATGTTAAAAAGTTGCCAGGATGCAGCTGGATTGAAGTCAATAATAAGGTTTACTCTTTCCTCACAGGAGACAAAATACAATCACATATGCAGGATGTCAAAACAAAATTGGATGAGTGTAGTGTGGGAAGATAAGGAGCCAAGGTATGTGTCCAACACAAACTCTGTGCTGCATAACGTGCAAGAGGAAGACGAGGAATATATTCTAAGTTACCACATTGAAAATCTTGCAATTTCCTTTGTTCGTATGATTTATTAGCACAACCCTGTTGCATCTATTCTGATTCATAAATGCTCAGTATGAACCTCCTAAACCATCACAAGGGCAAGAACAGACCTCCCAAGCTAGGGTGGAAATATGGGTACCTAATAAGCATGAAGTTATGTTTGGGCTGTGGATTTCATCAGAAAATAAATCCAAATGTATGCCAAAAGTGCTTTGGTTGGTTGGTAAAGTAGGGTTGCTTTTACCAAAGTGGGGGTGTTTTTAGCCTTTTACCCCCTCACCAATGTTTGAATTCCCCTAGAGGTATGTTCACCCCTCAATCGATATAGGCTGGCCAAGGTTAGTCAGTAAAGTCGGGGTGAAGTTAATCTCCTCACCAAGTTTCAAATTCCCCTAGGGAATGTTTGTTCCTCTGTCTCCCTCTTGTGGTTTGGGCCAGGGCTCTCTTGTGGTTGAGGTCAGGTAAAAGTCCTAGGTGAAGTTGGCAGGATATATCTGCACAAATTGCATCTAATTTCTCGTATCGACTGAGAACATCTATGAAGAAAACAATAACCAAATACTTAGGGCAAGTTGTGATTGCCTCCCATTTTGAGGATGGACGGACATTATTGGTGATGCTAACTCAAGCTGCAAACAAGCAATTCGTGAATCTTCGACCTTGCCTTTGTAACCAAAAATGAGGTGTTGTTTTATCCTTATTTTTATCGTGTTTGGAGATCAGGCAAGTGATTTTGGCCATAGAACCTTCGTATGAAAACATGTCTCCAAAATGTCATCGTACGGTTTGTTTATGGCTACAAAACTGATTAAAACATTAAAGGCCAGTAATGTTCCAGTTTCCTTTTAGACTTACTATTATCTCCTGGCTATTTCAGTGTTTTCTGGGATGAGAAAACAAATACACATCGTTGGAAATCTTTTTGTTGTTTTGGCTGGTAGAGTTTGCAAGTCAACAAGTAATTGCAAAATCCCGTTCCTATGAAAAACTGAACTGTAAAGTTTATTCCAGCATGAGAGGGATGGACGTCTTCGAAGATTTATTATTGACACCCTTATCATCCAAGTTTCAAACTATTCGAAGAAAGGTGGGTGAGGATTGATACTGAGAACTTGGCAGGAGGTCGGCAGATTATTCAATATCAATTGTAGTCAGGGTTGGAGTTTGTTTCCTGCCACATAAAGCCCATTTATTTTTCTATTTATAATTGAGGAAATGAAAACTCGAAAGATATTTGGATGTGCCCAACTGTCACATGCTGTCATAAGAGAATATTATTGTCAGAGGATCAGTTTTAAGTTTACTAAAGGAATATCTTAGGTGTCACTCAAGGCAGTTGTAATGTGCTATTATAAATGCTTCACCTTTCTAAGGGAGTTTTCAGAGTATAAAAGTTCATGTAATGTGAGTTTTTGTATATTGTGTTTATGTGCTTGTTTTTCTTTCCAAGAGAAATATCATTCCATATAAGGAATATACATGTTTCAGTCTTCGAGGGACTACTCAAACTCAATGACAAGTCTCGAAGCCATTACAAAAAAGCTCATCATGTCATTTGTAGTTTGCAGGAATTGAACTTGGGGGAGGATAGCAATCATTCCTCCCAACCAACCAAAATAAACACAATTTAGTGTTTATATACACTTGTTAGTTTCTACGCATATTTTATTTCATGGTATCAAAACATACCAAGTTTACGACTCAAAGCTTTTGAGTTTGACGGTTGAGATATGCGACGTACTGTTGTTAATTTATTAAGGAAGTCCAGTTGAAGCACAAATCCAGCCTTGTCATGCACTCGAGGATGGTGGGAAGTGCATAAGTGCTGGTGTCTCCCATCAAGCAGTAAGTTGTCGTTTAGATGATCGATAGAATTTTGTTGATCAAAGGAGTATTAACATTCACATTTTGATGTTGTCCTACTCTATTTAAGGTCCGTCACTATGTTAATAGAAATTTTGCTTCGCCACTATTGTTATTGCTGTGAAAGAAAAAAAAAAAAACAGAGAAGCACATCACTGTACTGGTTCAAGGGTGTTTTCCCTTGTTTAGCATTTGGACTTGAGTGTTTTGTCTGTGCGATGGCCGTCATGCATCTTCTCAAATATTTCTCCTTTTGGAAAATTGCAGAAGTTTTATTTTGCTGCTATTATTGTTTATAAACCCTTGTACTAAACAAAAATAAGAAAAGAGGAGACTCCGTCGCTTTTGAGGTTGTCACCAATGTTGCAAAAGTCCTGATAAAATCATGATAAAATTGAAGATTCACGAGTTTTCCGGAGCACCAATTTTATTGGTGATTTTTTTGATTTGAAATTTTTTCAATTTTATCGTGAAAGTTGCGATTTCTTACCAATTCAATGGCAAAAATCATGGGTTGCTTCCGAGGTGAGTTAAATTAGCTTTTGATGTTTTTTTGGGGTCATTTTGCATATCCAACGATGCATTTCAAGCTCTGAGGAGAAGCAAAGGGTTTCTAGGTGCCGAGGAGGAAGAGAAAAGTGAGTTTTTTGGTATGGTGATCGATTTTTCTCCACTGTTCAATGAGTTCTCTCTAGTAGCTGTGGACTTATAGGCATGTAGAGTGTTTTTGTCCCTTTTTTCTTGTTTTTTTTTTCTAGTTTCTATGGGGCTTATAATGACCCATTTTTCCTCATGAAATTGCTAGGTAGATAGGAGTGTTTTTTCAGCCATAGATGTTTCCTTCGGTCAAG
This sequence comes from Pinus tabuliformis, assembly GCA_031772625.1. Classification (NCBI taxonomy): domain Eukaryota; kingdom Viridiplantae; phylum Streptophyta; class Pinopsida; order Pinales; family Pinaceae; genus Pinus; species Pinus tabuliformis. The sequence continues at coordinate 291,614,895 of CM062817.1, forward strand.
AGGGTTTCCCAATAGCGCTCAACTTCCTAACATCACCCAACTTCCTTGAGTGAAGAAGGTTTTTCTTCCTCAATTTTTTTTGGGACTTTAGGAGATTTATAGTGAGGTAAATTACCAAATTTTAGATTTGTTTTTTTTTTTTTGTTTTCAAATCTTTTTATTTTGAATCCGTATTCCAATTTTAAACAATGTTAATTTTTATTTTTTTTCAAATTTTCTTTTGTGCCCTAGGTTTAAACTCCAATCATTATATTGAATACAAAATGTCGATGCATTTGGACCCTATATGGGAATATGGTGAACTGAAGGGGAAGGGGGAGAGGGTTCAATAGACAAATTTTGAATTGCCAATTGTGTGGGACACTATGTTAAGGGGTATCAACCGATTGAAATACCATATGGAGCAAATTCTGAAACAAAATATAGAATTTTGCCCAAATGCAAGTCTAGAAATCATATGTAAAGCCATCAAATCATTACAAGATACAGGTGAAGCCAAAGATAACAGGGCAACTATGAGAAGTCAAATTGCATGGGGAGGAGTGGGGGCAAGTGAATGCTTCTTCAGAACCACCTTCCACATCCACAATGCCCAACCCTTCAGCAGTCTAATCATTTTTTGTTCATAGTGTTGAAAATAGCAGCATCAAAAGTCATTCTCCAATGAGAGGCCTTAAATGGACACCCTAAGGCTAGCCAGGGAAGATTTGGAGAATCAATAAATCCTGCGAGTCACTGCAAAAGTCAAGGTGAAGGTAGAAGTCTTGTGAGCTTTGACAAGAGCCAGGATGAAGGAGCTGCGAGTGGATGCCTAGTGAGCCATGTCTTGTGAGCTCTTTGAGCAACATTCAAGACTAAGTCTAGCAAGAGTTAGGACGAATGAAGAAGTATTTTGAGCTAGCACTGGCATGTGTGATGGACTCTTTGGCTTGTTGTGATCTGACTGCCTAGAACTTGGCCCCTCCTAGGCTTACTCCAACAAGTGTCCAAGTTGTAATACTAAATGATCACATGGAAAATACCACCTTCTTATTGTTATCTTGAACATAAGTACTTGAATGTAATTGCAGGGGAATGGACCATACTAGTTGAGAGAGTGATAAAATGTTTATATAAAATGTCTATGTAAAAGCCTTGAGTCATGTAAAAGTGTTTGTCATGTAAGCTCCTAGTCCTAGTGACTAGCTGAGATGTTATACTGTAATGTTATGATGTAAAGGCTAAAACCCTAAGTTTGCCTAAGTTTATAAAGACATTATTATATTAAAGATGTCAATGTAAAACTAGAAGAGAGGGGGGCGCACTTGTGTCTAGGGAGAATGTTATGATGTAAAGGCTAAAAGCCTAAGTTTGCCTAAGTTTATAAAGACATTATTATATTAAAGATGTCAATGTAAAATTAGAAGAGAGGGGGGCACACTTGTGTCTAGGGAGAACAACTTAAGTTGATAACCCCTCTCCCATGGACTCTTCTAGAAGGATCATGAAACTTATCCAATGTTAATTCAAGATTAAATCTGGGCACTCCATTCTAGAAAAGAGAAATGATAAAAGGACCAAGAGAAAGCAATTCACTACACAAGTTCTTTTTTTGCAATTTTTCATCTACTCTCCAATGCACACCTATCGCTCTTGAGCGCCCAAGGTTTCAAGTTCTCAGTTGTTAGATATAAGCATTCCAAGTTCAACAATGATTTCGCCCATATCTGGGCTATTTTTCTGTAGTGCGCCCAAGTAATCTTCAGATCTACTTCATACAAACCTCAGATCTAGTTCGGGTTGCTTCAGATTTGACATCTTTGGATCAAGGCGAGTTGATCTAAGTCATTTGCACTTGCATGCAAGAAGCTTCAAATCAGTTAAGGCTTCATTTGTCTCTAGTCGTCCTCTCTCCCAACGAATTGTATTGTAGTGCCCTCAAGAAGGGTTTTGTACTTGCAAATTTCTTCAAGAGCAATAAAGTAAGAAGGTCTTTGCTAGGGTTTTCTCCCTTATTGGGTTTCCCCAGGGTAAATCCTGTGTATTGATGTGGTTGAGTATTTTAATAATTTATTTCAATTACTTATGCATGTTGATATTCAGATGTAAAGAATTTAAAGTACTCACATTCATATACAACAAGCACATCTAGCTAATTTGAGTGCAGATCTAAGTGAACGACAAGCATATTTTGCAAATCTGAGTGCAGATCTAAGTGAACACCAAGCAGATCTAGCAAATTTGAGTGCAGATCTAAGTGAACAACAACCAAATCTAGCAAATTTGAGTGTCTAGCTATGACTTGCAACATTCAAACTCCACATAGATTAGAGGCTTATTTTTCCAGATCTACATAAGGTTTATTTGCAAGCTGAGTCATAGCTTCCTCCTCCAATGATGTTCAAAAGGAAGACTGATTGAAAGGGTCCTCCAACTTCCATGTTTGGAAGATGAGGATCACTAACATCCTTCAAGAGCAAGAATTGCTCCACTTTATCAATTTTGAACCAGAGCACCCTACCTCCATTGTTGGGGGTGCTTCTTTTGATAGAAACCAGGCAAAAGCAAGGAGAATTATATTTGATTTTGTGAAGGATAATGTCCTGGGGGTAATGACAGTTGCAATGACTCCAAAACAATGTATGGATTCACTTTCCAGTCTGTATGAGAAGTCTGCAACAAGTCAAAAGAGATACTTGAAACATAAACTAAAGTTCCTAAAGCTAGAAAAGGGAGAGATTGTTGCAGATTTTTGCTCAAAGATTAAGCAGATACGAGATCAACTTATAGTAGTTGGAGCCAAAGTGGAAGATGATGATTTGGTGCAGGCCATTTATGATGGCCTTCCTCCTTGGGAAACTTTCCTTTCAAGCATAAGTGGAAGAGCTGAACAACCTACTTTTGAGAGACTTTGGCATGATTGTGTCGAAGAAGAAAGCAAAGTAATGATCAGAGAAGGAACCTCCAAGGAAGAGGTTCATGCACTTGCCACCAGAACAAGGAAAAGAGGAAGGAGACCATCCTTCCAAAGGACTTCCACTCCCAAGAATGATCAAAAGGAGAAAGGTAAAGCATCCTATAAAGGTAAACACTTTGATATTTCAAAGATTAAATGTTATAATTGCAACAAATTGGGACACATGGCTAAAGACTGTAGGTTTAGGAAGAGAGGTAATTATAACAAAGGCAAACAATATGCTTCTACTGTTGAAGAAGAAAATCCAAGAAGAAGAACTAGGAGTTCTTTCCATGAACAAGAAAGTGAAGGCAGGAAGGAATACTTGGGAATTTCAGCTCTCTCTGGTTTGGTGTCTTCCAAGCGAGACACGTGGTTGATTGATAGTGGTGCCTCCATCCACATGACAGGTTACAAAGAGATCCTTACAAACTACAAGAAATCATTTGGTGTTCAGGTGGAATTAGGAGATGACTCCAATCATGGGATTATTGGAGTTGGGTCCATATCCTTACAACTAGATTCATGATCTATCTTGTATCTTAATGATGTTTTACATGTATCAGACATGAAGAAGAACCTTATTTCATCATCTACCTTGGAAAAGAAAGGTTTCAAAATTTCCTTTATAGATAAGCAAGCATATCTATGGCCGAAAGAAAAAGGCATCCAGGAAGTTGAAGCAATTGGAATTTGTGAAGGTGGACTTTATAAGCTCACTAGCTATCCCATTCAAGCTCTTGTTCAAAATACTGTCAGCAACAATGAGCTTTGGCATAGGAGGTTTGACCATCTCTTCCACAAGGCACTTCCAGATCTACATCACATGGTAAGAGGCTTGCCCCATATTTCATGTTTAGAAAATGAAGTTTGCAAAGGGTGTTTGCTTGGGAAAAATATAAAGAAATAATTTAATATCAGTGAGAGCATATGCAAAGATATCCTAGAGCTAATTCATTCAGATATATGTGGTCCTATGACTTGTCCTTCTTTGAGTGGCTACGTGTACTATGTATCTTTTATTGATGACTTCTCTAGAAAACGTTGGGTGTATTTCATGAAAAACAAGAATGAGACATTTGAGAAATTCAAAGAATTTAAAGCCCTAGTGGAAAATCAAACTGATAAGAAGATTAAAACTCTTAGGTCTGATAATGCCGGGGAGTATGAATACCATCCTTTTGTGGATTTCTGTAAAGAACATGGCATAAGAAAACAATTGACTGCCCCTTATAATCTTCAGCAAAATGGAGTAGCTGAAAGGAAAAATATAACCCTTGTTGAAGCCTCGAAAGCAATGATGTTTGACCAAGACCTTCCTATCTCTCTTTGGGCTGAAGCTACCAGGACAACTGTTTACATTCAAAACCGTAGCCCTCATTCCATTCTCAAGGATAAAACACCTGAGGAAGCCTTCACTGGAATCAAGCTTGATGTAAGCCACTTTAGAGTCTTTGGTTTCCTAGTTTACATTCATGTTCCCAAGGACAAGAGGTCCAAACTAGAACCCTCCGGGATAAAAGGCATATTTGTGGGATATAGTGAGTCATCCAAAGCCTACAAAGTTTATATACCTGGTCAAAGAAAAATTGAGGTGAGTCAGGATGTCACCTTCCATGAAGAAGCAACCTTTATAAAGTCAAAAAAACTTCAGCTTGAAACTGAAAATGAGCATACCTTTCCTTTTGCTGAAAGTTCAGGTTCAGGGAGTCAGAGGGAGAGAAACCAAGATGATCCCATGGATCATGACTTGTTGCTTGAGTCTGCTGAAGTTCTAGAAAAATCACTTGAAGAAGCTCCAGTTAAAGGAAAACCATCTTGGGCCAGGGAAATTTTACAAGCAGCAGAAAATATAGCCGCTCCCAAAGGCACATTCGGGAAAGCAAAAGACCTCACAGGTATGGTGGTTATGTAGCACTTGTCAACAACTTAAGTGAATCTGAACCTTCTACTTTTGATGAAGCAATTAAATTACAAGTATGGAAAGATGCAATGCTCAAAGAATATAAGTCTATAATGAAGAATAATGTATGGGATATTGTTCCAAGATCTATTGATAAATCAATTGTTTCATCTAAGTGGATATACACGATTAAACACGCTGTAGATGGTAGCATTGAAAAGTTTGAGGCAAGGTTTGTTGCCCGTGGTTTCACCCAAAAGGAAGGCATTGATTATGACAAGACATTTGTACCAGTGGCAAGGTATACTTCTATTCATACAGTCATTTCTTTAGCCTCTATATTTGGTTGGAAGTTACATCAAATGGATGTCAAAGCTTCTTTTCTAAATGGAAATGTAGAGCATAAATTTTATGTTGAACAACCAGAAGGCTTTATTTTGCATAGCAAAGACTCACATGTATGCAAGCTAAGGAGGGCTTTGTATGACCTTAAATAGGCTCCTCGGGTATGGTATGAAACTGTGGACAATTTTCTTAAAGATTTGTGCTTTCAAAGTAGTGATGCTGACTCTAACTTGTATCTCAAGATGGTCAAGAATCAACCTCTATTTGTAGTGCTATATATTGATGATCTCTTTCTGACAGGAGAAGACCACTTAATTGAGTGACGTAAAAAGAAACTCACATAAAGATTCGAAATGAAAGATCTTGGCCTTATGCATTACTTCCTTGGGTTGGAAGTCTGGCAGAACAAAGATGGCATCTTTTTGGCTCAGGGAAAATATACTGTGGACTTCCTAAATAGGTTTGGAATGCTCGAATGTAAGTCAATGGCCACACCAATGATCACCAACCTCAAAAAACTACATGACTCAAACACATGTTCAGATTTAGTGGACCCCACTATGTACAGGCAGCTAATCGGCTCCTTGTTGTGTCTAGCTCATACTCGACCTGATATATGTTATTCAGTGAGTACGCTAAGTCAGTTTATGGCCGATCCTAGACAAAGACATTGGGTTGCTGTGAAGCATATTCTAAGGTATCTGAAAGGGACCATTACCTATGGTCTAAGTTACTCTTCCAATGATGGTATTTCTTTGCATGGTTATGCAGACTCAGATTGGGTTGGAAGTCTAGTAGACAGGAAGAACACAACATGTTACTGTTTTAGTCTTGGATCAACCATGATTTCTTGGTCCAGTAGAAAACAGGGGTCCATTGCCCATAGTACAACAAAGGTTGAATATATTGCAACAAGTGATGCATGCAAGGAAGCAGTGTGGCTCAAGATTTAATTTATGGGATATACAAAACTTGGCTGGAGACTACAATCCTCTTTTGTGACAATCAACGCTGCATAAAACTGGTAGAGAATCCAGTGTTCCATGAAAGAACAAAGCACATAGACTTGAAGTTTCATTATGTAAGAGATATGGTCCAAAGGAAAACAATCAAGCTACAATACATAGCAACACAAGAGCAGGTTGCAGATATCTTGACCAAGCCCTTGCCAGTAAAACAATTTGCGCACCTAAGAGGCAAGCTTGGAGTTGTGGAGAATGCCTCCCTTGCTGAGAGGGAGTGTGAAAATAGCAGCATCGGAAGTCATTCTCCAATGAGAGGCCTTAAATGGCCACCCTAAGGCTAGCCAGGGAAGATTTGGAGAATCAATAAATCCTGTGAGTCACTACAAAAGTCAAGGCGAAGGTAGAAGCCTTGTGAGCTTTGACAAGAGCCAGGATGAAGGAGCTGCTAGTGGATGCCTAGTGAGCCATGTGCAAAATCCAAGGCAATGTCTTGTGAGCTCTTTGAGCAACAATCAAGACTAAGTCTAGCAAGAGTCAGGACGAATGAAGAAGTCTTGTGAGCTAGTACTGGCATGTGTGATGGACTCCTTGGCTTGTTGTGATGTGACTACCTAGAACCTGGCCCCTCCTAGGCTTACTCCAACAAGTGTCCAAGTTGTAGTACTAAATGATCACATGGAAAATACCTTCTTATTGTTATCTTGAACATAAGTACTTAAATGTAATTGTAGGTGAATGGACCATGCTGGTTGAGAGAGTGATAAAATGTCTATGAAAAAGCCTTAAGTCATGTAAAAGTGATTGTCACGTAAGCTCCCAGTCCTAGTGACTAGTTGAGATGTTATAATGTAATGTTATGATGTAAAGGCTAAAAGCCTAAGTTTGCCTAAGTTTATAAAGCCATTATTATATTAAAGATGTCAATGTAAAATTAGAAGAGCTAAGTTTATAAAGGCATTATTATATTAAAGATGTCAAAGTAAAATTAGAAGAGAGGGGGGCGCACTTGTCTTTAGGGAGAACAACTTAAGTTGATAACCCATCTCCCATGGAGTCTTCTAGAAGGATCATGAAGGTTATCCAATGTCAATTCAAGATTAGATCTGGGCGCTCCATTCTAGCCAAGAGAAATGATAAAAGGACCAAGAGAATGCAATTCACTACACAAGTTTTTTTTTGCAGTTTTTCATCTACTCTCTAAGGCGCACCTATCCCTCTTGAGCGCACAAGGTTTCAAGTTCTCAGTTGTTAGATATAAGCATTCAAAGTTCAACAGTCATTTCGCCCATATTTGGTCTATTTTTCTGCGGTGCACCCAAGTAATCTTTAGATCTACTTTATACAAGCTCAAAACTAGTCCAAATTGCTTCAGATCTAACACCTTTGGCTCAAGGCAAGTTGATCTAAGTCATTTTCACCTGCATGCAAGAAGTTTCAAGTCAGTTAAGGCTTCATTTGTCTCTAGTCGTCCTCTCTCCCAACGAATTGTATTGTAGCGCCCTCAAGAAGGGTTTTGTACCTGCAAATTTGTTCAAGAGCAATAAAGTAAGAATGTCTTTGCTGGGTTTTCTCCCTTATTGGGTTTCCCCAGGGTAAATCTCGTGTATTGATGTGTTTGAGTATTTTAACAGTTTCTTTCAATTACTTATCCATGCTGATATTCAAATCTAAAGAATTTAAAGTACTCACATTCATATACGACAAGCATATCTAGCAAATCTGAGTGAAGATCTAAGTGAACAACAAACCGATCTTGCAAATCTGAGTGCAGATCTAAGTGAACAACAAGCAGATCTAGCAAATCTGAGTGCAGATCTAAGTGAACAACAAGCAAATCAGAGTGTCTAGAAGGCTGGAAATCTTAGTTTTGAGGTGTCCTTATAAGTTTTTGATCATTTATAATAAGCTGATTTGAAGAACATAATTTCATGTGTACTTGAAAAGTTAGTTTCTGTTGTTTATATTTTCAGTTATATGTGTGACTGCTACAAGTTCATAATTTTAATTATGTTATTGAAGTAATTCAAGATCTAGGTTATTTGATAAAGAAACATAGGACACCAGTCATCTTGAGTTATTTTTTTTTAACACCTAGAACCACACCTGGGGCACAACATTCTATAAGGCCGACACTTAAAAAAAGGAGAAGGAAAAGCTAAAAAGCTAGTGGGTAGGTGTTTTCTATGGAGTGTCATTTCTTTCAACATTGCCAAGAACAATTCATTCTACCATCCTACGTTTGATGCTGTTGCTATTGTTGTCTTGGGTACAAAGCCCCTTCCTATGATGAGTTGAGAGGGCCTTTTCTTCAAAATGAAAGGTCGACTGCATTGTTAGATTGGATGATTTTAAGGCATCATGGGAACACACTGGATGTTGGATGGTTGGACTGATGAGAAGGGTAGGACCCTTTTTGGTTAGTTGTCCTCAAAGGGACAATGTTTAGGAAATTTGTTGATGCATTTGCACATATTAAAGATGCACAATTATTATGTGAGTTGTTGGACATATTCATTCAAGAGGTAGGTCCACAAAATGTTTTCCAAGTCATAATGGACAACATTGCAAATTATGTTTTCACTGGCAAATTGCTTATGCAGAGGTATCCTAACTTTTTTTAGACACCTTGTGATGCACATTGTATTGACTCAATGTTAGAGGATATAGGTAAAATTCTTTTTGTCAGGGATATTGTTGAATCATCCAAGAGCATAACAAAATTTATATATAATCATGCATAAGTGCTTAGCTTGATGAGAAGATCCACCAACAACAAGGAGTTGGTGCATCTTGCATTTACATGGTTTGCCACCTAAGTTTCATATCTCTTAAAACCATGTAAATGCAAGATGCACCAACTTTCACTAGAGTGGGTTTGCATTTTCATGGTTTACGACCTATATCTTCTTCTAAAGGATGTCAAAGTCCAATTCTAGCCCTAGGGTCTTCTTTCTCTAGAGGTAAAGCCATACCTTTTCTTGTGAAAGGGGCAAAGGAAATCACTAGTTTGTGTACCTAATCTGATTGTAGATGGCTTCTGATAATGTGATACAATTATTATATTTTTTGTTGATATTTTGACTCTTAAGGATGACCGAGGGCTCGAGGTTTAGGACATGATTTTTTGTTGCTATGTGATGTATCGCTAGACTTCTTATGCATCTTATATATTAGTTTTCTTTTCATATTTATGTGGCAATGCATTTATCTAATGTTGTGGATACTTTAGATGCTAAAAAAATTGAAAAAAATGAACATATTTGTATTACTTAAATTTTGTCGACGTTTCGCTGAATTTACTGATTTTTCCCCAACTTTTATGACTTTTTCGTTTTGTGGACTCTTATCGATTGAAATACCCTTTGGAGCAAATTTTGGAACAAAATATAGAACTTTGCTCAAATGCAAGTCTAGAATGTTGAGAAATCTATAGGGCAGTAAATATGATAATTTCTCTTTCTATGATAGTGCTTGTGATATCTTTTTACTTTTTCTTATTTATTAGCTTCTTCTCTTATTGTTATGTTCTTTTATCATCAAACAACTACCAAAAACAAGGAGAACAAAAGTACACAAGTACATAGGATATAGGCTGCAAGCCAGGGCCAAAACCTCTCCGCTTGAGAGGAAAGCTCGTAAATCCCCTCTTCTTATAGATTCTTCAATTGACGAATTCCAAGATCTCTTAGACCAAGATCAATACCCTCCAAATTCCAACCTCTCCTGATGATGTGCTTCCTTTGTCCAAGTCAAACCCAATCAAATCTCTTCCAGCGACACAACTTCGACCCCCAACTTCAGGATTTCGGCCTCTATTGCAGCTATGAAATTTTCGGTCCCCAGCAACTGCTATTGCATCCACACGTGTGAGCTCGATTTAACCTTCCAAGGCCTCCAAGCTACTTCACTTGCTTTGCTTCCTTGTCTAGGTCTAGAATGTGACCTAGTAGGTCCTTCTTCCAGTAACTATGATCCTCTTTCAATGAATAGATAATCTCGACCTTGAAGCAAAAAACCCTAGCCTTGTTTCTTCGCACGTGTGAGATAGAATTAGCCCAAAAATTTCTTCTTTTGTCCTCTTCCTTCTTCGCTAGCCTTTTTCTGCTCCTCCTTCGCTTGAATGAGATGTGTGCTGAATGTGCTTCAAGGAGGCCGAGTTCCCTCCTTTATATAGGCTTCTCATGGTGGGCATGGCTCCTCAAAACAGGTCGACTTCTCAGCTGCCAGGCCAACTTGGTCTTGAAGGGTATTTTGACTCTTTTAAATGCAAAATTAATTTTCTTTAAAAGTTACAATGTGCCCGACAGGGTCTTCAACTTATGACATTGACTCGTTTGACTTCTTGACCTAAGGCAAACCCTAGAAGCACTCAATGGGTGCTTGCCCTCTAAAATAAAAGACCTTGAGCTTGAAACCCATGCTCCAAAAATAATAATAATATATTTTTTTCATTTTACAATATACAAGAGTCAAAAGTACATTTCATATTTATGAAGACCAAACTTATTACACATTTTTCAACACTCCCTCTTAACTAGGGAGGTATTCATAAATGGTACATGGAAATTCTCAATCTGAAGATATCTCATAAGAAGAGTCGGATTGGTTGCCCATCTATTTAGCATGACAACAACCAACATTGTTACATAACAAGGCCTTGACTAACAACTCTATCTCTCCACAATATTAGAGCACAATGCCGACGAGACCAATGATTTATAGACACCATTATCATTATCTCTCTCGGGATATACCCCACTTAGGTTCTCTCAGAGTATGTTCCACCAGGACTATATTCTTATATAGCCAGTCCTCAAAGAATTGGTCCTCTATGACTACTCTTATCTTGGATGCCCTACCACATCCTCAAAGAGTATCAGATGCTAGATGCTTACCCAATCCTCCATTCTTTCTTCCCAAGTGAAGACAAGAATGATGTGCCTATATCTCCTTCTCAACTAAGGAGGATATATCAACTAGACCAAGATTGTCTCTCAAATACACAATCTTCTTATTAGGAAGAGATTTTGTCAAAATATCAACTATCTGCTCATCAATGGAGATATACCGTCGCTGCAATACACCATTTGTACTAACTTCCAAATGTAGTGATACTTGTTTATATGCTTTGTCTTTCCATGAAACACTGGGTCTTCAGACAATCTTATGCAACCGGTGTTATCACAATGTATCACTATAGGGTATATTGGTCCTTCAAACAAATTGGACGACAACTTCTCTGCTTACTTCATAGGTTGCAATATATTCATCCTCAACACTACTCAAAGCAACCAATTTTTGCTTTCTGCTAATCCATGAGACCATGGAGGATCCCAAACTAAAACATCCTTCTGTAGTGCTCCTAACATCTTGCTCACTGCCTCCCCAGTCGAAATTTGTATATCCAATCAAGCGGACATCATTCCTCCTATCATATTTCAGGTAGTAGTGGATTGTTCCTTGCAGATATCTCAATGTATGTTTGCTGCTATCCAATGATCATGCTTCTACTCCACTTGGAATTGGCTGAGAACATTCATTGCAAAACATATGTCTAGTCGTATATTGTTAAATTATGGTATGTTCTATGCTTAGAGCAATTTACTTATTTTTCTTATTGTTAGCCAGGTTAGCAATCACATGTACATTAAGTAAAGTGTAGATAGAACATTAAACGATCAACAGAAAACAAGCCAAGACAAGAGACACAAGATGTGGCGGCTAGCCAGGGACAAACCCCAATACGGGGAAACCCTTTGATCAAATTTTCTTTTATCTTCAATAGTTCAGTAGAGAGAAATAGTACAAAATCTGATTTCTGTAATTTTATATCAGCGACAACTAACCCTAGGTCAGCAAAGTCAAACTTAGTCAAATGAGTTGAAATTGACCTCCAATATGCTTGGTCAATTTCCAGTCAACTTGCCCTTGAACAACTTGAAGAAACAACCCTTGCATAGCCCCAAATGTATAGTCAAATTGCAGATTTCTGAAGTCAACTTGCAGCCCTAAACTAGGGCAGTCAACACCGGTCAAACCAGAGGTCAGATCACCTCAGTTTTCGTGCCAAAAATTGTGGCCTGCCTAGGAGAGGCAGCCACACCCAATCCGTACCTCTGGATGGTCAACGCTTGGTCAACACTGGTCAAAGAGATGACTTTTTGTCCTAACGTCCTTTCTGCGTCTTTCTTGCCCTAGGACGTCTTCCTTTCAGCCACACGTGTGTGAGAGAGAGAGGTTGAGTGAGAGTGAAGTGTCCAAATGAGGAGGAGGCAGATTGTATTTATATGCAAACGTTGAAGATGAATAGATGTCACTGTTGGGCTTCTGAGCCTACATAAGTTTGCTGGCCGACCTTGACAATTTGTCCATAATCAAAATAAATTCATATCTCCATAAATACTTATTGGAATCGGATGATCTTTAGATCAATCCTACACCTCTCGACTAGAGGAATCTAGGAAAAATATCAGCACTCATAAATAAGGTGACCCACATGGAGTTTGGTCTTAGTTGCCAATTTTAACACTCCCTCTCAACTAGGGAGAACTCCATTTGCAATCCATCTGAACGTCGCTACTATTCATCCATCAAATGCACTGCCCTGCACAACTTGACCCCTGCTTTGCTCTGCTCTGCTTTGCTTGAACTATGAAGAAGAAGAAATGATCGAGGATGTATCATACCATCTTCCACTGACCCGAAGTCAGTCTCAGAGTGTGTACCACTCTCACTGATCCTAGATCAGTATCATTGATCCTATATCAATGGAGGTCATCTTAGCATAGGGAGTACGGTAGATACAACGATGTGTCCATCAATAGAACTACTATGGTCCCTATCCTCATTTCCCTTCTCATTGATCAGATGAGAGGTACTTCCCATGAGTCCTAGACTGCATGGGTAAGATGTCTCGACAAGAGAACTAATCATCGTGTCCACAGGAGAATGAATCATCATGTTCAGTGGATGCCACGGAGAACTAATCACCCAGTTCCACAGGAGCCACGGAGAACGAATCATCCTGGCCCATAGGCGAACTAATCATCTTGTTCCATAATCGCCACAGGGTGTCACAGGGGAAGGTTGAACCTTTTACACTGTACATAGTGCACCACCAGGGGATGGTGAGTCGCCCTGTGGTCACATGTCGCTCCAAGAAGTACCCCGCGCCCCCTTGGAGCTCCTAGAGCTCAATACATCATACTTGACCCTCATAAGAGGGTCTCTGAACAACACCAAGTCGTTCTTGGAAAGTCAAGAATTTGACCTTTCCTAGGGGATTTGTCAAAATGTTAGCGACCTATTCGTCTGTACTGATATGTTGGAGCCTTATAGCTCCCCGCTGCACCATATCTCGAATATAGTGGTACCTGATATCGATATGCTTGGAGCGATCATGGAATACGAGATTCTCTGATAAACGAATCCCACTTTGGTTGTCACACAGGATCATGGTGGTATCCAATGTAAATCCAAATAGCTCACTAAAGAGCTTTCACAACCAGAGTGCCTCACAGGAGGCCATGCTAGCAGCAATGTACTCTGCCTCAGCGGTGCTCAAAGCCACCGACTTTTGCTTCCTGCTCATCCAGGATATTGAGGCAAATCCCAAAGAGAAACAACACCCGGAAGTGCTCTTACAATCCACCACACTGCCTACGCAATCAGCATCAGTGTATCCAAGTAGTCTCACATCTCTGGCAGTGTATCTCAACCCATGAGTGATTGTGCCACGAAGATATCTCAACAGATTCTTGGCACCAATCCAATGTGTGTGGTGAGGTTCAACCATATGTTGACTCAACGTGTTGACTGTAAAGCATATATCCGGATGGGAGTTCGCCAAGAACATCAATGCTCCGACGAGTTGACGATACTTGGTAGCATTTCGTAAAACATGTCCAGCAGCACTACCGCTTAACTTCTTGAAGTCAAGCTCCATTGGGGTAGTTACAGGCTTGCAGTCCACCATACCGAATCTCTCCAATATCTTCACCACATATTTTCCTTGAGATAGGAAAATATCCCTTGGCTTCTGCCAGACTTCAAGTCCTAGGAAATAGTGCATTAGTCCTAGGTCCTTCATCTCAAACTCAGAAGCCAACTCCCTCTTACATTTGTGGATGAGAGGGTCTGCCCCTGTTAGAAAGAGGTCGTCAACATATAGTACCAGTATGAGAGGTTTGTCATCTTCAACCTTAAAGTAAAGGTTAGGGTTGGCTTCACTCCTAGTGAATCCCAACTTCATCAAGTAGCTATCGATCCTCTCATACCATGCTCGGGGTGCTTGCTTCAGTCCATAGAGAGCCTTCTTCAACCTGCACACATGAGATTCTTGATCATGAACCCCAAATCCTTCGGTTTGCTCCACATAGACCTCCTCTTTGATTGAACCATGTAAGAACGCAGTCTTGACATCCATCTGATGTAGGTTCCATTCTTGCGAAGTAGCAAGGGCTATGATTGAGCGGATGGTGGTATATCAGGCAACAGGGGAAAAAATCTCGTCATAGCCTATACCTTCCTTCTGAGAGAAGCCACGAACAACAAAACGAGCCTTATACTGTTCCATACTTCCATCCACTGCTTGCTTTATCTTGTAAAGCCATTTTGGAGTGACAACTGCTTTGTCCTGAGGTTTGGGGACCACATCCCAAACATCATTTTTCATGATGGACTCATATTCCTCGGTCATAGCATCCTTCCATACTTGATGCTTGACAACTTCTGTGAATGACAAAGGCTCATTTTGGATGATCACGCTCATGATGGTCAGGTATCCCTGATACCTGTTCGGCTTCTTACTTTCCCGGAAGGTTCCTCTGGGTGCAATGTGTCCTTCAGCATCATCAAGTGTCCCCCTAAGCCATGAAGGCCTCTTCCTAGAAGAGGAAGGCTCTTGTGGAGGAGGATCAATAGGGTCCATAGGTTCTTCCACATCGGGCATCGTCTCATCTTCCTTTTCCTTCGGTTCCCTGGTGTCATCTTCTTTAGATCCTCTTAGAGTAGGAAGATTGTCTACTTTGCTAAGAGTCATATCTTCGTCAAAGGTGACATCATGGCTAATCTTGACTTCTCTTTGACCAGCGACATAGATTCTATAGCCCTTAGTATTTTCGCTATAGCCCACGAAGATTCCTTTCTTTCCAGATGCACCCAATTTATTCCTTTTCTCCTTCGACACATGAAAATATACAGGGCTTCCAAAAATTCTAAAATGAGATACATCAAGTTTCTTACTAGTGAACATCTCTTCGGGAGTCTTGAAACCCAATGCTTGATGAGGGCATCGGTTTTGTACATGTATGGCGGTGTTTGCAGCTTTGGCCCATAAAAACTTTGGAAGTCTTTGATCATGGAGCATAGCACGGACAACTTCCACAATCGTACGGTTCTTCCTTTCCGCCACACCATTCTGCTCAGGAGTATATGGTGTAGTAGTCTCCCTCTTAATGCCAGCCTCATTGCAAAAGTCATGAAACTCATTGGATTCATATTCAGTCCCATTATCAGTCCTTAAGGTCTTGATCTTCTTCTCGATTTGATTCTCGATCAAGGCTTTGAAGTGTCGAAACCAGGAGAACACTTCATCGTTCTTTTTCAAGAAGTATATCCAAGTCTTGTGAGAATAATCATCTGTAAAAGTGAGGTAATATGAATATCCTCCCAAGGAGTTCACAGGCACCATACCAGATATGTCTGAGTGAACCAACTGTAATATATCATAGGTCTTGCTTTGGCTTGAGGGGAATGGTCCCCTTTTGAGCTTTCCTTCGGCACATCTTGGACTTACACCTTCTTGCTCTACTCGGAATTCAGGCATCCCTGTCACCATTTGTCTCACATCGGGTAGAGCTTTATAATGAAGGTGAGCAAACCTCCGATGCCATAGTTTGGACTGAAGAGATGTGTCACAAGACATGACACCTAGCAGACTTCCTCCGACCTGATATAATGAATCAACTTGAAACCCAAGAGTGAAGGCATCTTTAATATTCTTTTTCCATACACGTACCTTGCCATCGCTGAAGGCCACCTTGTAGTCTGTCTTCCATTGCCGATATGGACACCAGGTTCTTTTTTAGATCAGGTACATATAATACATTTTGTAAGTGGATTGTATTACCCTGATTCAATTGAAGAGTGACATTTCCTACGCCTTTCACGAGATATTTTGAATTATCTCCAAGAACAATTTCCAGGTTGGTTTCCTTCTCTATCAGATTATAGAGAGCTTCTTTGTAACCAGTGAAGTGCCTTGAGGCACCACTATCAATAAGCCAATTTCCCAGCGAGTCCTGGGGAGCAGTGGTAGATAGAGCTGCTGGTAGATAATATTCCTCTTGCTTATTGTTAACGGTGTTAGATTCATACCTGGAATTTCTTGCCTTCTTGAATGGTTGTCCTCTTCCTTGATTTCCGACATTTCTTTTACCTTTTCCATTTGACTTGCCATTCCTTTGATTGCCTTGAGAGGGATTTTGATCATCATCCCAGTGTGAGTCCCTTTTATCAGGGCATTCCCTTGCATAGTGACCCATTTTATTGCAATTGTAACATTGTCCTTTTCTTCCACCCTTTGGTCCAGCCTTTCCTTTGAATCTAGCCCCGAAATTGTTTCTTCTTTTAGCATGAGAAGAAAAGGCAGCAGGATGACCTTTAAGTATGGTCATTTCTTGCTCTTCCATCCTTGTTTCTTCTTGAATGCATCTCACCATTAATTCCTCAAATTTAGGAATTACATTATTGTTGAGAAGAGTAGTCCTGAATATATACCATTCAGATGGCAGTCCTCGAAGAGTTGTGAGTGTCATTTCCCTGTCAGGAATTACTTCCCCAATAGATAGGAGATCGTTCTTGATCTCGGTGATCCTTAAGAAATATGTTTGCATACTTTCATCTTTGCCCTTCTTAATTTCCTTCAGCTTATTTCTAAGAAACAATACTTGATTTGCATCATTAACTTTAAATAAACTCACTAGTCTATCATAGATTTCCTTGGAGGTGTTCAGCTTGGAAACATAGGCCACCAAGCGCTTGTCGATAGAGTCCCGGATGATCTTCCTTGCTTTGACTTCTCCCTTGGTCCATTTGTTCCTAGCAACAACGGATGCATTTGATGGAGGTTCAACAATTCTGCCTCTCACATGGTCCAATACTTCTGCTCTTCTAATGTTAGATCGAGAGACATCTTCCATACGTGGTAGTCAGACTTCTCATGGAGTTTGTCTTCAGCAGGGAAGTGTGTTGAGGACCCCATGTTTTAAGACTGCCTGCCAATCCTTCTCTTCGGTGATTTCTCTTGCTCTTGCTTGGGCTTTGTCTTCACCTTAGGCTCTGATACCATGTTAAATTATGGTATGTTCTATGCTTAGAGCAGTTTACTTATTTTTCTTATTGTTAGCCAGGTTAGCAATCACATGTACATTAAGTAAAGTGCAGATAGAACATTAAACGATCAATAGAAAACAAGCCAAGACAAGAGACATAAGATGTGGTGGCTAGCCAGGGACAAAACCCAATAAGGGGAAACCCTTTGATCAAATCTTCTTTTATCTTCAATAGTTCAGCAGAGAGAAATAGTACAAAATCTAATTTCTATAATTTTATATCAGCGACAACAAACCCTAGATCATCAAAGTCAAACTTGGTCAAACGAGTTGAAATTGACCTCCAATATGCTTGGTCAATTTCTAGTCAACTTGCCCTTGAATAGCTTGAAGAAACAACCCTTGAACAGCCCCAAAAGTACAGTCAAATTGTAGATTTATGAAGTCAACTTGCAGCCCTAAACTAGGGTAGTCAACATCGGTCAAACCAGAGGTCAGATCATCTCGGTTTTCGTGCCAAAAATTGCGCCCTACCTAGGAGAGGCAGCCACACCCAATCCGTACCTCTGGATGGTCAACGCTGGTCAAAGAGATGACTTACTGTACTAGCGTCCTTCTTTCTGCGTCTTTCTTGCCCTAAGACGTCTTCCTTTTAGCCACACATGTGAGAGAGAGACGCTGAGTGAGAGTGAAGTGTCCAAATGAGGAGGAGACATCTTGTATTTATATGCAAATGTTGAAGATGAATAGATGTCACTATTGGGCTTCTGAGCCTACATAAGTTTGTTGGCCAACCTTGACAATTTGTCCATAATCAAAATAAATTCATATCTCCATAAATACTTATCGGAATCCGATGATCTTTAGATAAATCTTACACCTCTCGACGAGAGGAATCGAGGAAAAATATCAGCTACCATAAATAAGGTGACCCACATGGAGTTTGGTCCTAGTTGCCAATTTTAACACATATTCACCAAGTACATTAGTGAACCAATCAATTGTCTATACCTGGTAGGATCCACAAGGCTTGATTCATAACTCCTTAGTCTTTTCAAGTTTGTGATCATCGGGGTTGTCATTGGTTTGCAATCCATTATGTCAAACCTTTTAAACATTTCAATCACATATTTCCCTTGACCTAGATAGATCTCATCAGGTCCTTGCCAGACTTCTAGTTCCAAATAGTAGTGCATCAACCCTAGATCCTTCATGTCAAATTCTGCTACTAGTTTCTTTTTACATTCTTCGATTTGACTTTCGACACATGTCAAGAGAAGATCATCCACATACAAAAGAATGATTATAGGTTCATGCTTCACAACCTTGATATAAAGGTTCAGATCAACATAACTCTTTGTGAAGCCCAATCTTTGTAGGTATGCATCCATCCTAGCATACCATGGCCTTGATGCTTGCTTAAGGCCATATAATGCCTTCTTCAACCTACAAACATAAGTGTCTCTATCTTTGACTTCAAATCCCAAGGGTTGCTCTATATAGACTTCTTCATCAATGGTGCCATTCAGAAATGCAGTGTTGACATCCATTTGGTGGATGTTCCATCCCATCGATGCTGCCAAAGAGACCAACGAACGTATAGTTGTATACCTTGTTGTAGGAGCAAATGTCTCTTCATAATCGATGCCTTCTTGTTGAGAGAAGCCCCTCGCTGCAAATCTTGCCTTATGTTTATCAATACTTCCAACTGCTGCATGTTTAATCTTGTAGATCCATTTAGAAGTTACCACAAATTTGTCTTCAAGCCTAGGTACAATCTCCCAAACTCCAT
The DNA here is from genome assembly GCA_031772625.1 of Pinus tabuliformis. Lineage (NCBI taxonomy): Eukaryota > Viridiplantae > Streptophyta > Pinopsida > Pinales > Pinaceae > Pinus > Pinus tabuliformis. Next base: position 291,634,168 of record CM062817.1, read on the forward strand.
TTTTCATTATCGGTTGATACTCTTCATTCATGGCATCCTTCCATTCTTGGTGTGTGACAACTTCAAAGGTGGATGGCTTTGCTTCTATCAATTTTGTCATATAGGTTGCATACCAAAGATATCGTTTGGGCTTCTTGCTTTCCCTGAATGTGCCTTGAACGACTGTATTGCCTTCTGCATCTAGTAGTGTAGACTTCAACCAGTTAGGTCTCTTTCTAGTTTTGGGGATTACCATAGGTTTTATAGTTTCAATGGGACCTTCATCTTCATGATTTGATTCTTTTTTCTCCCTAGTGACTTCCTCTTCAAATACCGGAAGTTCTTCGTCATCAGAGTCCATAGGGAGATCCTCTGATTTATTGAATGCAATACTTTCGCCAAATATCATATCTCGATTGACTTCTATTCAGTGTCCTTTTATGTAGATCCTATAGGCCTCAGAAGAATTACTGTAACCAACAAATGTTCCCTTCATGCCTGATGGATCCAACTTATTTCTCTTGTCCTTTGGTATATGAATATAGAAATGACAACCAAAAATTTAGAGATGATCCACGCTTGGTTTCTTTCCATTGAATGGTTCTTCAGGAGTCATGTTATCTAGTGACCTATGGGGGCTTCAATTTTGTATGTATACAACTGTCTTCGTAGCTTCACCCCACATAAATTTCGGTAAATCTTGATCATGTAACATAGCTTTTACACTTTCTTTAATGGACCGATTCTTTCGTTCTGCAACTCCATTTTGCTCGAGATTATATGGGACTATCAACTCCCTCTTAATCCCAGATTCCTTACTGAAGGCTATAATTTCCTTGGATGTGTATTCTTCTCCATTATCAGACCTTAATATCTCAATTCTTCTTTTTGTAAGGTTCTCTACTACAACTTTGAATTCTTGAAATTTGATGAATACTTCATCCTTGGATTTCATTAAGTAAATCCAAGTTTTCCTTCATCTAGTGATTTAGGAGTCATAGGACCACAAACATTGGAATGAATAAGATCCAATATTTCTTTTGACCTTGAAGCACTGCTTCCAAATGGTCTCTTGGTGTTCTTACCCAATGCACATCCCTCACATACTCCTTCGTGATCTTCTTTCAGTTCGGGGATGCCATTTACTATTGAATTTAGGGTTGGAAGGATTTTGTAGTGGAGATGGCCGAATCTTCTACGCCAAAGTTCACATGGGATACCTTCAATGTGAACCAAAGCTTGAGCGAGGGGAGTTAACAAGCTGTAAAGTTTTCCTTCACGGATCCCAATCATTCTTGCATTTTCTATGCTTGAGTTTTTACCTAGACTACAACTCTTCCATCAATGAAAACAACCCTATCACCTTTGTCTTTTAGATGTGAAATGGAAAGTAAATTCTTTTGCAAACATGGAACAAATAAGATATTGTTGAGATAAATGTTTCCTCCATTCTCTAGTTCAAGTGTAGTTGATCCAATTCCTCTCATAGGGTAGCTTTTATTGTCACCAAGTTCTATAGAGTAAGAGGACTTTCCTTTTGATAATGTCTTCAATTGCTTGTGTTGACTAGTAATATGTATTGATGCTCCACTGTCGATCACCCAAATATTCTCATCTTGAAATGTGCCAGTGAGTGCTGAGAATAGTCCTTCATTCTTTGTAGGTGTCTTGGTCTCTTTCTTCTTAGAAGAAAATAAGAGATTCCATACTTCTTTGATGCCTTTCTTGAGTTGACTTGCCACATTCATACACTTACTCAGGAACTTCTTTAATGTAGAGGAGATCTTCATTATGCCCTTAGCCAACCTTACCTCTGATACCATGTTGAGAAATCTATAGGGTAGTAAATATGATAATTTCTCTTTCTATGATAACTGCTTGTGATATCTTTTTACTTTTTCTTAACTATTAGCTTCTTCTCTTATTGTTATGTTCTTTTATCATCAAAGAACTACTAAAAACAAGAAGAACAAAAGTACACAAGTACACAGGATATAGGCTACAAGCTAGGGACAAAACCTCTCCACTTGAGAGGAAAACCCGTAAATCTCTTCTCTTCTTATAGATTCTTCAATTGACAAACTCTAAGACCTCTAGACCAAGACCAATACCCTCCAAGACCAATACCCTCCAAGACCAAGTCCAACCTCCCCTGATGATGTTCTTCCTTTGTCCAAATCAAACCCAGTCAAATCTCTTCCAGCAAGACAACTTTGACCCCCAACTTTAGGATTTCAGCCTCCACTGCAGGTCCGAAATATTTTCCCCCCAACAATTGCTACTGCATCCACACGTGTGAGCTCGATTTAGCCTTCTAAGGCCTCCCAACTACTTCACTTGCTTTGTTTCTTTGTTTAGGGCTAGAATGTGACCTAGTAGGTCCTTCCAACCACTATGATCCTCTTTCAATAAATAGAGAATCTCGACCTTGAAGCAACAAACCCTAGCCATGTTTTTTCGCACTTATGAGATAGAATTAGCCCAAAAACTTATTCTTTCGTCGTCTTCCTTCCTCGCTAACCTTTTTCTACTCCTTCACTTGAATGAGATGTGTGATGAATGTGCTTCAAGGAGGTCAAGGTCCCTCCTTCATATAGGCTTCTCAAGGTGGACGTGGCTCCTCAAAATAGGCCGACTTCTCAGTTGCCAGGGCGACTTGGTATTGAAGGGTATTTTGACTATTTTAAATACAAAAATAATTTTCTTTACAAGTTACAATGTGCTTGATTGGGTCTTCAACTTAAGACAATGCCTCTTTTGAATTCTTGACCTAGGACAAACCCTAGAAGCACTCAATGGATGCTTGACCTCTAAAATAAAATACCTTAAGCATGAAACCCATGCTCCAAAAATAATAATAATAATAATAATAATAATAATATATATATATATATATATATATTTTCATTTTACGATATACAAGAATCAAAAGTACATTTCATATTTATGAAGACCGAACTTAATTACACAGTTTTCAACATAGAAATCATTTGTAAAGCCATCAAATCATTACAAGATAAAGGTGAAGCCAAAGATAACATGGCAGCTATGATAAGTCAAATTGCATGGGGAGGAGTGGGGGCAAGCGAGAATGCTTCTTCAACATCACCTTTCACATCCATTGTGCCTAACCCCTCAACAATCTAATACTTTTTTGTTCCTAGAAACACACCTGGTGCACAACCTACTATAAAGTCTACACTTAAAAAGAGAAGGAAAAGCTAACAAGCTGGTGGGTAGGTGTTCTATGGAGTGACATTTCTTTCAACATTTCCAAGAACAATTCATTCTACCATCCTATGTTTGATGTTGTTGCTATTGCTGGCTTGGGGTGCAAAGCCCCTTCTTGTGATGAGTTGAGAAGGCCTTTTCTTCAAAATGAAAAGATCGATTGCATTGTTATATTGGAGGAGTTTAAGGAATCATGGGAACACACTGGATGCACTGTGATGTTGGATGGTTGGACTGATCAGAAGGGTAGGACCCTTCTTGGTTAGTTGTCTTAAGAGGACAATGTTTAGGAAATCTGTTAATGCATTTGGACATATTAAAGATGCACAATTATTATGTGAGTTGTTGGACATATTCATTCAGGAGGTAGGTCCACAAAATGTTGTCCAAGTCATAATGGACAACATTGCAAATTATGTTTTTACTGGCAAATTGCTTATGCAGAGGTAGCCTAACCTTTTTTAGACACCTTGTGATGCACATTGTATTGACTTAATGTTAGAGGATATAAATAAAATTCCTTTTGTCAGGGATATTGTTGAATCATCCAAGAGCATAACAAAATTTATATATAATCATGCATATGTGCTTAGCTTGATGAGAAGATCCACCAACAACAAGGAGTTGGTGCATCTTGCATGTACATGGTTTGCCACCTAAGTTTCATATCTCTTAAAACAATGTAAATGCAAGATGCACCAACTTTCACTAGAGTGGGTTTGCATTTTCATGGTTTACAACCTATATCTTCTTCTAAAGGATGTCAAAGTCCAATTCTAGCCCCAGGGTCTTCTTTCTCTAGAGGTAAAGCCATACCGTTTCCTGTGAAAGGGGCAAAGGAAATCACTAGTTTGTGTACCTAATCTGATTGTAGATGGCTTCTGATAATGTGATACAATTATTATATTTTTTGTTGATATTTTGACTCGTAAGGATCACTGGGGGCTCGAGGTTTAGGACATGATTCATTGTTGATATGTGATGTATTAGTAGACTTTTTATGCCTCTTATATATTAGTTTTATTTTCATATTTATGTGGCAATGCATTTATCTAATGTTGTGGATACTTTAGATGCTAAAAAAATTGGAAAAAGATGAACTTATTTGTATTTTTTAAATTTTGTCGATGTTTTGCTGATTTTTACTGAATTTTCCCCAACTTTTATGACTTTTTCGTTTTGTGGACTCTTGCCGATGTATTCTCGATGCCAACTTTTCCAAAATTGGTTGTCACCTTCAGATTGATATAACTTTTTATTTAGAGTGTCTTTTGTAGTGACATTTTTGAGTATGTTCCTTCTCGCAAGGCATTCTTCTTTATAGAATTTAAGGTCATTTAATTACATATTTAGAGAGAATTTTACTACAAAAGCATTCTAGCAAACCCAATTTGGACAACAACTGAAGATTTGATTGGATCTTCCTATAGAAGAATCTAATCTAGCTAAGTATTGTTGAATGGTAGGCGTCCTTGTTTACAAAATTTAACCTGTAATATTTGTAGAGTGAGATCCATTAAATCTAGAAGTTAAGGGGTTTCTATGCCAACAAAATCTTTTCCTTGTGAAAATTTTCTTGAATCCAATTTAGCTAAGTATTGTTGAAGGGGAGGTACCCTTGTTTACAAAATTTAACATGAATTGTAATTTTATTCAACCTGAAAAACAAAGAACAAATTTACATTTTGTAGATGTTGAAAGCATTCTGTCATGTCAGCCTTTTCGTTGATAAGCAAGAAAAAGAAAAACACACAAATTATGCTGAAGATTAAGTGTGATGAAAATCACTTAACTTCTCCTTTTTTCCTTTATTTTTTTGAACTTTTTGCCACATTCCATGGTTGGGATCAATTGTTACAGTTTCCAATTCATTTCCATCTATTTGCAGAGGGACTTCTTTGTTTGAATCTGAGATTTCATAGATATGAGTTCTCTTTATACCCCGTAGCCCTTTTCGTTATGTGGTTCCTTCTTTTGCTAATCTAATGCTTGGATAACTACTAATTCCATACCATTATGGTTGTGGGTTATGGTTCCAGACTGATCCACAACTCCTCCATTTGCTTGGTTACCTAGTTGAGCTTGTGCATCCATATTTTTTTGGTTCTCCAAGGTTTCTTCTTCCTCTTCTTTGGAAAGATGAGGATTAGATACCTGTCAACGATTTGGCTTGTGGATTTTCCTCTTTTTCTTTTTAGGGATTTTTTTTCCTGAGGGCATGTATTTTGCAAGTGGCCTATTTGAAAACAAATTCAACATCTAAATGTCGTGTTCATGTAATCTAATACTTGGGTCTACTAAAAGTTTTTATATTCAGTTGGATGTGATATGTTAGACTTTTGCTGATGTCGATCTCCACACATTCTGGAAAAAGTGAGTATACCTTTTTCTATTATGTCTCGATCCATCTTTTTGAATTTTTCCAAAGTATTTCCAGTGTCCTCTAGGACCTAATGGTGTCAGAAAGGAAGAGAAAGATTGGCTAGTCTCACTCAAATCGACATTTGTTGAAACGACCATATTTGTAGCATAAAAAATATTGGAACCATGGGGTAATAAAGAGTTCGACTCTGTCTTAAAACCAAGGCTCCTCATTTAGGACATACTCCAGATCTTTCTATGTATCAAATCGAACAATGAAGAAACCTTTGGAACATAAATAAATATCATAGTTGGGTGTCCAAGTAGAGAAAACCCATTGGTGTAATGTGTTAGATCTGGCCCAGAAACCATTGAATCACATATAACATTCTTGGGTTGGAGATAAAAAAAGAGAATTTGCCTCTTGGAGATAACTTCCATGGTTGGTGCTTGTTCCATTTTTGCTACAATGTAGGGTCCTAGGTTGTTTTGGATTTTATTTGATGGATGTGCGCCTTCCCTTGCACTGCATCCTTGAAAGAGAGATCCACTGGGGCTTTTGGAGAAAGAAACTTCCTTGTAAGATCCTGATATGCCTGGTTTCATGGTATCTATAGGTTCCCTACACATCCTCACAAGCATGACTATGGTGGAGTTTCTTGAGATACCATAGTCATGCAAGGGAGAGAAATCCATTAATTGTTTCCCTTCGTGTAATAAGTGCTACAAAGTCACAAGGATACTGATTCGATGCTCTATCTTCTGTTTTATATCTCCCACTGGATTAGATCCAAACACCTAAAGAAGGATGAAGTTCCCACTTAAGGTCTTAATGAAGATTTGAAAGCTCTCCTCTAGATCCAAATTTTTAATCTGAGATATTTTGAACTGAGGAGGAACGAGCTAAAGGAACCACCATCAAAAATTAAAATCTCGATGCACGAATCATGCACTCCTAGAAATCCACCTTGCAGAGATAGAAACCAAATCCCATAATATTGTAAATGCGAGAAAGCCCTAATCTAGTGGATAAGGAGATTTGAAAAAGAGCCCTGAAACGCTAACCTATTGAGAAACCTCCTCCAAAAAGTGAACAAACAGGGCACCGATGAACCTTGACAGCTGTCCCTTTGCGATTTGAGAGCCCTTTTTGGCTCTATCAACATCAATCTTTCTCTCTACGAGTTGAGAACCCTCATTCGCTCTATCACATCCAGATCTACGGGATAAAAGAAATTGGGCCGTAGCCCTGACATCTTATCCTGCCCCATCTTGTCCTTAAAAGACATAAATCTGCTAAATGTTCAAACCTTGGATCCATTTCCACATTGATCCCTGTTACAAAAAACTACCACAATGCTGATCAACCATTTTCCCTCTTGAAACTTATACACCTAACTACTGGAGAACAACCATTTCTTCGTAGGAAAAGTCAACATCAGAACTCTCCCGTCACCATGAGGAGGAACAGTCTCAACTTCCACTTGCCTTGAATCTTCCTCGTTTCTTGTAATAGGGTCCTGGTCGATGGTGGCATTAGTCGAGGCTCTATAGTCGAAAAACCTAGCTGTTTCCATCGCTCATCGCTTTCAAAATTTAACATGCAATATTTGCAGGGGGTGAGATCTATTGAATCTAACTCAAGGGGTTTCTACCCCAACAAAGTTTCTACCTTGCAAAATTTTTCTAAACACAAACTTGTAGGGGCGGGTTTATTCTAATTTGAGTGGTAAAAGTCAGTTACAATTGTGTCCTTGTGGCATTCACGAACTTGATTATCTGAGGACAATAACTATTGCAACAAGTTCAAAGAGTGGGGCTTTACAATCTGGAAGCTTTGATTTATCACAGTGATTTTGTAAGAATGTTTACATTTCAGGTGCATAAGTGGATCCATCATCATGACAAAAAACTTCTTGAGGAAATAGTGTTGAGAGAACAATAATATTAATATAAGAAATGAGAACCAAAAATAAATGAAATGAAATGAAGAAATGTCGACTATTAATAATAAAAACCTTAATTCCAAAGAGAAATAAAATATTTGATAATGTAATAACCTAAAAAATTAATAATTTGTTGAGGGATCATTAATTTGTTAAGGGATTATTCATATATTAATAATGTGATGACCATATATAATAGTATGACAAGGATATATTGATATATTTAAAAATTGTGTATAATATAATAATCTTTTTAATTAATTTAATTATTATTTATAAAGAAGAGATTAAAAGAGCCCACGGGGCTTTGGATTGATGGTGAATGGGTGCACCGTTAAGGCACTCCTTGCGATATGTCACTGGTTTAAATCCCCCTGGGTGCTTACCTACCAACAAGAAAAAGAAAAAAAATAGAGATTAAAAGATAAAATATTATAATATTAGAATACTATAATGATGTTATTATTCAAGGTGTTAATAATATACATTAATTATTATTCAAGGTAATTACATATATTAATTATTAATTGATCTTATCTCTAGAAGTTAAATTAGAGTAGTTTAATTCAAATGGTTGTAATGTTATAATTCTTGGTTAATAATTTATATAATTAATAATTAATTAACCTTAATATCATAATATTATTATTAATTTAATTATCTATATTTAATTCACCCTATTATTATAATGATATAATTAATTATGATGAAGTGTTAATCTAGACTTATGTAGGAGATGGAGGGAAAGAAAAAGAGAAAGGAAGGGGGAAGGATATTACGAGTAAAAAGGTAAGGAAGGTAGGAAATAGAGTGGGTTTTAGGATCTGAGAATACTTAAGAGTTTTTAAGGAGGGGAATCCAATAATCGTTGTTTCAGGGCCGTTGTCTCTGTTTAAATTGTTGGGGTTTTTAATGATTTCCAAAGCTTCTCTAAAGTGCCTTTTTAAGTAGTGGTTTTCCCTGGCAATAATTTTGGTGTTTTCAAGGTTAAAGTAGGGGTTGTATCTCCACGTGAAAGTGGATTTAGGTTTTTACATGGTATGTATCTCATTATTTCTTCCAATGTTAATGAAAATGTTACTCATTAAAACTTTATTGGGTTGGACCTCATTTCTATTACTGGTCACACAACATATGAAGTAAACTGGGTTGTAAATCATGATCCTTACACTTTAATATTTCAATGCGTTGGTAAGAAGCTATAAACTTAAATACACTTTCCAGTTGCATATCAATAAACTTTCTGTGACCCATTAGTTAAGTCACACATTTGGTTTATATGTTTTTTGTTTTCAAAAGGGTTTATTGTGGTTATTTCCATGACATATGGGAAATAAAAGGGGATTTAATGTCCTAAAAACATGTTTATTTTAGAAATTATTAGAGACCAACTTCTTTTAGGAGACATCTTTGTCATTTTGAGTTTTTCTTTTTTGGTTGGGGTAGGGGGTGGTGTTGAAAAGTCTCAGTTTGCTTTGGATTTATAGGTAGGCTTTACATTGATAAAACTATGATATTAAATTAAAAAATCCTTTATGAGGAGAATTTTAGTAAGTGGGAGACTATTATCTTCTACAATGATGTGTTTACATAATAATTTGTTGTGAAAATTTCATAAGCTTAATGGAACAAACTTTTGTGTGTAAAGATAAAAGATGAATACCATTTTGACTTACGCATACCAATAAAACATATTGAATGTTTGGATTGTTGATTTTTTGTGTAGCATCAGAAGGTATTCCCGCATGCCAAAAGGCTTCCTAATTCGGCCAAGGAAAATTATGAAAAATGGAAAATTAAAATTTATATTTTTGGGCTTCATGTAGGCCCAAAAGTGTCAAGTGGGCCCCACAAATGAATGGATGTAACTTTTGGTCAAAACTCACCCATTTGACAAGTATAAATACACAAAGAGACAACCTCATTTCAATCTCACAACAACAACATATGTTTTGAAGAAGCCGCAAAGAGGAGTGTAGGAATTTATAGGGTAAGTTCCTCAGAAAGAACACCAAAAGGACACCGCTCACAACCAGATCACAGATCAATACACCAGTATTTTTGACGTGGTTAAAACCCTCAAAGAGGGAAACAGTCCACGGCCTGCGCCAATGTGGCTACTACATGCAATTTATTAATCAAAGAATGAAAATTTACATAAGCTTCTCTCATGCACGGATTACCCGAACAATGACCCTCCATGCGCTTTAAATAGAACTCATGGACCAATCGGGTGTCAAGCCACGGATCAAGTGTCGGTAATACCGAAGAGAGAGTGAACCGTCGGATCACTACATATCGTGACCGTCGGATTGTAAGTTACAAAATGTACAACGGTAAAGAAACACACTTTACCTAACTCTATACCTAACTCTATACTAGACCAAGTTGAACTTAACTATTTCCTATGTGTCGGAATATCCTAACATCCCCCCTTAAGAACAACTTGGGATAGGATTGAAGGATTTACAAATATGACACAATAGGAGAAGGAAGGAGGCACTAGAGCCTATCCCCCCTTAGTGACAACTTCCTGAACTCCAAGAATATATCGAAGTTTAGTGAACTTCGCCTCTGTGAGAGCCTTTGTGAAGATGTCTGCAACCTGATCATCTGTTGAACAATATTGCACTTCAAGAACATGATCATGAATGAGCTTTCTGATGAAGTGCATGTGTAGTTCAATGTGTTTGCTGCGCTGATGCTGGACTGGATCTTTGCATAGCTGAATGGCACTTTGATTATCACACCAAAGTGTGGTTGGATGCTGCTGCTCAAAGCCAAACTCTGATAGGATCTGACGAAGCCACAAGGCTTCCTTACTAGCTTCCACGGCACCACGATACTCTGCTTCTGCTGACGAAAGAGAAATGGCAGCCTGTTTCTTACAAGCCCATGTAATAGGTCCTGAACCAAGAGTGAAGACATAACCGGCAGTAGACTTCCGATCATCAGGGTCACCAGCCCAATCAGAATCAGTGAAACCAACTAATAGAGGAGCTGCTTTGGCACTGTAATGAATCCCAAACTGTACTGTACCTCGAACATAACGAAGTATTATTTTGGCTGCTTTCCAATGACTTTCACGGGGGTTTTGCATAAAACGAGCAACAAGGCCAACAACAAAGGAAAGGTCAGGACGAGTATGGGTTAAATACAAGAGTTTTCCTACAAGTTGACAGTATAAGGTAGCATCAACTTCAGGAGAAGTACAAGAGACTGAAAGTTTGACTCCAGACTGAAAGGGAGAAGGGGCTGGCTTACAGTCTTCCATGTGAAAATGACGAATAATATCACAAGCATACTTGGACTGGGAAAGGGAAATACGCTCCTTGGATTGCAAGACTTGAAGACCGAGAAAATAGTGTAAGTGTCCTAAGTCTGTCATTTCAAATTTCTTTTTAAGGCTGGACTTCACATGGTTTATAAGGTTGGGATCACTACCAGTAAGAATAAGATCATCAACATAAAGAACAAGGATGATAAGAGAGTTGCCCACTTTCTTGGTGTAGACAGTATTGTCAGAATAACACCTAGAAAAGCCAGATTCTAAAAGAAAGCTATCCATTTTGGCATACCAAGCCCGAGGAGCTTGCTTGAGACCATAAAGAGATTTCTTAAGTTGACATACAAGGCTGGAGTCTGTTTGGATGAAGCCAATGGGTTGTTCCATATAGATTTCTTCATGCAAGTCCCCATGCAAGAAGGCAGATTTAACATCCATCTGATGGACTTCCCATTTTAAAGAGGCAGCAAGGGAAAGAACAAGGCGGATAGAGTTCATTTTGGCAACAGGGGAGAAGGTTTCAGTGTAGTCAATGCCTTCAACCTGTGAAAAGCCCTTAGCAACAAGACGAGCTTTATGTTTATCAACTTTCCCATCTGGTCCATACTTGGTTCTGTAAACCCATTTACATCTAACAAGTTTGCGTCCCTTTGGTAGAGGAACAAGATCCCATGTATCATTTGCCAACAATGAATGATATTCTTCATTCATAGCTGCTTCCCAATGTGGATGGCCTGAAGCTTCTGCAAAAGTGTCAGGATCATGATTTACTGGAGCTTGAGCCAGTAAAGAAGAGGCTCTTTCAAACTGAGAACGTGTACGTCGCTGATCTGTAGGATCACCGGCAAGATCACCTGCTGCATCCCGAGTAGCACGGACCCATCTTGGAAGTTGAGGATCCTGAGAAGGTGGGGGAGGATTGTCATCCTCACTTTCATCATCTGAAGAAGAAATGTTTTCAAAAGTAGAAGAGATAGGAAGAGGTGGCACATCCGCCGGACTAGGCTCGCAGGCCGATTTATTTTCATCAAATTTTACATCTCTTCTAATGATAACATTTTTGGACTTAAATGGAATAAGTCTATAACCTTTTACATCTTCAGAATATCCAACAAAAGTACATTTCTCACTCTTAGGTTCTAAAGCTTTATGCTTTTCATCTGGAATATGGGCCCATGCTTCACTTCCAAAAACACGAAAGTGACTTACATCTGGTTTAATGGAACTCCAAGCTTCTTCTGGAGTGATATTCTTTAGAACCTTAGTAGGAGTGCGATTGATTATATAATTTGCACAATTAATTGCTTCGGCCCAAAAACTAAGACTGAGTCCTTTAGATTGCAGCATACAATTAGCCATTTCCTTTAAGGTGCGATTTTTCCTTTCAGCTACACCATTTTGTTGTGGAGTGTATGGAACAGTATGTTGCATTTGAATTCCATTTTCGGTGCAAAAGTTGATGAATGTGTTTTTAACATATTCTCCACCATTATTAGTTCTTAGCTTAAGAATTTGATGTCCAGATTGTTTTTCAACAAAGGCTTTGAAGGCCAAAAAAGTGTTAAATACTTCGCTCTTGAGTTTTAAGAAGTATACCCAAGTGCGTCTGGAGAAATCATCAATGAAAGTTAAGAAATACTTGCAGCCAGAGAATGAAGCAACAGGAAGTGGACCACATAAATCACTGTGCACAAGCTGTAAAGGGGCTGAGGCGTGCCAAGAGGCACGTTTTTCAAAACTGTCCCGATGATGTTTTCCGAGTACACATCCGGAACAAACACCATCTCTGCAAGATACCATAGGAAGACCTGTCACCATATTTTCTTTACATAGATGCTGAAGGGAGCGATAGTTTAAGTGACCAAATCGCTCATGCCAAAGTTTGCTCACTTCATCATTATGAGCAACAAATACTGAGGGAAGATTTGATGACCCAAAGTTGTGAAACTTATACAACCTTGTGGAATCATCAGCAATACCAGTAGCTAGAATCTGTTTAGGATCTGTCAGATCCTTGATTACAACATCATGAGGTGAAAATTCAACAATTTTACCTTCACCTGAATGAGTTATCTGATATACAGATAGAAGGTTGCAGGATAAGGTTGGAACACATAATACATCATTAAACTGATCATTGTCTAGATGAACAGTTCCAGTCCCTACAACATTAAGAGATCTATCATCACCAACATATATATTTTTGGTGTTACAATCATTTAAAGAAGAAAACATGGCTTGGTTTTTGGCCATGTGATAAGAGGCTCCAGAATCAATGAGCCACTCATGAGAATGAGAAGAAGAAGATACATTTAATGCATAACCAGACTGAGATGATTGACAACGACATGCAGAAAGTGCCATTCCTGAAGATGAAGTTGAAGTTGAAGTTGAAGAATGCTCCACATGGATGTTATGTTTCTTCATTGCGGCTTCCAAGGCTTGCATCTTCTTAAAGCATTTAGATTCTAAGTGGCCATCTCGATTACAAAAGTTACAATGTCTATCAGTCTTCTTCCATTTGTTTTTATTGGTCTTATCATTTTGCTGAAATGATCTTTCATTTTGAGGCTGAGTTTGCTTAGGACCCTTGTTTGGTTTAGGACCATTCTTTTTAGGATATGACTTCTTAGGATTCTTTGAATTTGGTTGCTGCTGGGCGGCTAACGCTTTCTTGGAAGAGTTTCCAAGATTAAGAAAACCAAGGTGTAAGAGTTTTTCTTGTTCTCTTATTAAAGAATCACAAAAAGAGTCAAAGGAAGGGGCCTTGTAGTCTTTTCCTTGACAAATGAAAGCTTCCCTTGTAGAATGGAAGGTGGAAACAAATACAGAGTAGGCTGGTCCCAACTTAGTAAGGATGGAATAAATAAGGTTACTATCTTCTTTCTTAACCTTAACACCTTCCAAGAGATATCTAAGGGTCTTGAATTTGGACAAGAAATCTTCAATGCAAGAAAAATTATTAGGATCCAATGTAAGCAACTCATTTTCAAGTTGATGGGCTCTAATTTCATTTTTAATCCCAAAAACTTTAGTGATTTGTTCCAATGCTTCATGAGGAGTTTCAAGTTCTGCAATATGGAATCTAAGATCAGGAGAAATAGACATCCCTATCAAACCACGTGCTTGATCTTGTCTATTTTCCCATTTTGCAGCCTTATCTTCATCTTTTGGTTTCTTCTCTTGGCCTATGGCTATTCTGTAGAGACCTTTACTTCTAAGTAAATCTTCCATGTAGGATATCCATTGGAAGTAGTTAGTGTTGTAAAGAATGACTTGGCATGGATATTCCATTTAAAAAAAAAAAAATGAAGCTGAAGATGCTGAAAGTAAGTGTTCCCATGGATAGATCTCGAAAAATTAGGCTGTTTTAAAAAAAACGGTCTGAAAAAGGCTTCTGGATGAAGAAGTTATGGCTTTTTGAAAAAAATTTGTTGAAGTTGCCGGCAAAGTGCGCGAATGTGCGGGAATGAAATAATCCACCCCCACAACATGGAGACTTGAACCCAAGACCTCTACTCTCTTAAAATAGCTTTGAACCAATTGATCTATACAAAAAATTTGAGAGAGAGAGAGAGAGAGAGAGAGAGGGGGGGGGGGGGCCTTGGTTTGCGTGCTTGCCTTGAGAAAGCTCTTTTTCCCTACAAAACACAAAACACAAAACCCAACACGGACATGCAAAGAAAACGAACCTTATGGCTCGAAGTTAGCTTTAGCCAAAAAACTAGATATTTTCAAAAATGAACCTTGCGGCTCAAAGTTAGCTTTAGCCGAAAAACTAAATATTTTTCTCAATGTTTCTGATTTTCTGAGATCACACTAAGGTGCAGGGAAAAGAGCATACGCATGAGAAAAATCTTTCCTTTCTGTTTCTGATTTGCCCAGATCGCACAGAGTCGCAGGGCAAAGAGCATACGCAGAAATGAAAGGTATAGATCCGGTTAAAAAAAAGCTAAATAAACCGAAACCGAAATAAGCAGAGAGAAAATAACAGTAAACTGCAAATAAAGACTGTATACCTCCAGATCTTAAAAATGACGCAGCTAGGGCTACCGGAAACCTTTTCGCGTGAAACGAAAGGGGTTCCTCACTGGAACAGATGCTCCGAACACAACAGAGCAGTCCTCTCGGCCCGAAAGCAGTCAGAAACAACAGATCTAGGAAACGGCAGTCGGATGCAGTTCTACCGGCTTCAGATTTGGATCACCAACGGACGCGGCCCTCAAATAGCTCTGATACCATGTAGGAATTTACAGGGTAAGTTCCTCAGAAAGAACACCAAAAGGACACCGCTCACAACCAGATCACAGATCAATACACCAGTATTTTTGACGTGGTTAAAACCCTCAAAGAGGGAAACAGTCCACGGCCTGCGCCAACGTGGCTACTACAGGAAATTTATTAATCAAAGAATGAAAATTTACATAAGCTTCTCTCATGCACGGATTACCCGAACAATGACCCTCCATGCGCTTTAAATAGAACTCATGGACCAATCGGGTGTCAAGCCACGGATCAAGTGTCGGTAATACCGAGGAGAGAGTGAACCGTCGGATCACTACATATCGTGACCGTCGGATTGTAAGTTACAAAATGTACAACGGTAAAGAAACACACTTTACCTAACTCTATACCTAACTCTATACTAGACCAAGTTGAACTTAACTATTTCCTATGTGTTGGAATATCCTAACAAGGAGTAGATTAGAAGATGAATTGACCAAGTTTGATTGGAGTTGACTATTGACCTGTTGTTTGATCGAGTTGACTGGTTGTACTTGATCAAGATTTCTGGTTGACTTTGACAGCGATTACAAGCTGACTTTGACCATAGAAAATAGGTTGAGTTTGGCTATAGTAAAGGATAGTTTGACCACATGTTTGACTATGGGTTTGACCACAAGAGTCAATTGTAGCTTTGAGTTGACCATAGGGGTCAACTGTAGGTCCTAAGTTGATCAAAAGAGATAGGTTGACTATGTCGAAAGTTGACTAGAAGTAACTATTTTTGGGGTTTAACCAACATTGACTAATTTAGAAATTTGACTAAGTTTGATTGATATCTTGGAATTGGATTTTAGCACAAGTTTCTAGAATATTTTTTAATTGTAAATATTGTTGAAGAACAATTTCTCTTTAGAAGAAAAGTTGCTTGGCTTTTCCCAATATTCGGTTTTCCCAGGGTAGGATTTGTTGTCTCTATTGTACTTGGTTGTCTCTTTATGATCCTACTGTTTTCAGTGCGTTAATGTTGAGATTTTCTGTGTATAATTACTTAATGATATATGTGACATAAGATAACTTGATTGGAAATAATTGGAAAGTAATTATCAGATAGAAAGAACATTTTCTATTGTGCATTGCTATAGAAAATTCAACATGGTATTAGAGCTTTGATAAAAGAACAATTATTGAAGTTGTTATCACCCCAAGAAACTCTCCTAGGTTGTATCTCAGAGATGCTCGGGAACATTACAAACTCAACAAAAATGTTGGAAAATGGTGGATCAATGAAAGAAATGCTGCATATTCAAGCTAGATAACCACTTCTACTGCGCTTAACCCAGACATGGGTGAACACCGCCAGACTACAAGGCTTTAGACCACCAATTACTCATAGTTTTAAGGAAAATGTGATGATGGAGAATACTGATCACACCAAAAGATGCACAGGACCCTGTGATGGCCAGCTGCAACCAGTTAAAAGGTTTGTTAATCTATTTCTTAATGCACAGACAGGATGACAGCTCTCTGGCATTAAAACAACAGAAACCTGCATACATATTCAATAATACATGCTAAATTGTAACTCAGAGGTGGGATGACAGCCCCTCTAATGCTAAACATCAACAACACATGAATAAATGCATAACAGGCACAACCTAGAACAAAGAAGAAGTGGAAAGTGAGCAATTAACAGCAAAAAAAGCTTGTATTAGCTGAAAATGAAGACCAGAAGCTGTAGGTCTCACAGTGGTTACAGTCTCTAGAAGTTGAACTTTACATCAGAATAACATTCATCAACCTGATTACATTTTCTTTTTGGGTATATATGGAGGTTGAATACAAAAATTTCTGCTACGCTATGCGTGTAGGTGTCATAACTGACCACCAACCGCATTTACAATCAGATATGGTCTTTGATACAATTTGATTGTTTTGATAGATCAATTTGACATTTACTGGTACTTTGTGGTCCTTCTTGAACATGTGAAGTATTATTTGAATGAATTTCAATAACTGCTGCAGTCATTGAACTGCTCGAGGATCGTCCTTCTTGTCCTTTGGAGGTACACTGTGTTGAATGCGGTAGCTGAGGGTTTTATGTGCAGAGTACCGCATCATGGTTTCTTTCCTTCTTCGCGTGCACGGGACAGGTCAAACACACGAAAGATGCATGGGAAATGAACGAGGGCTTGAGACTTAGTATTAGCCGTTGGATAGCTCAGACGGACAGCGGAGATTGGATCTAGGGGGCTATCGGGAGCAAACGAGAATGGATGAACGATGGCCATTGGATCGTGGCGGGAATGATCCAACGGCTGACGGGAGCGGAAGGTGCGCACAGGTTAACGAGTTGAGAGCCATGCAGGAAGGGTGGTAAGCGGTTTCCCCGCACCGCTTCGAGAGCTGTGGTGGTTTTCATACATGGAGGAGCGATCTAGTACCAAAGCGCCGCGTGGCAGGTAGGTCCGACGGGAAACCACCTTCCCCGCGGGCTATCGCGTGCTCAGGTACCAGCGGCGGGAGAAGCGTATAGCGTTGGATCACCAGGCGGAGGATCGGACAGCGGAGGTAAAAGACACGTGCTCCTTTAAAATTGATGTGACGGGGACAGAGCGCGGGTTTATGAATATGGTCATGTGGGTTATATAACGTTTAATCTTGAAGAACTCGGGTGCTAAGGAAACACAACATTTACATTGAATTTGGGTGTAAAACAAGGGTAATGAGGTTTAAATAAGTTTTGTGAAGAAATTAAGCGGGAAACGAAGCTATTGGGAGAAAAACAGGGATAAAGGGGGCTTAAAAGAGAATAGGGAGGATTAAGAGGAGGGAGGAAACGAAAGTGTGGGGAGTTATGAGAACATGAGCAGGGTAAAGGGAAAAAGGCAGGCTGGCCACTGCAACTCCTGTTTTATCATAGAAAACCCGATCAAGCATGCAATTTGGCCTTTAAATATCGAGATCAATAGCAGAGCTAACACTAGCTCTTTCTGGGGATGAGATCCTCCCTGTGAGGTCTCAAGAACTTGCAGATCATTGCCTTTCCAACTGAAAGCAAATTAGTCAAAATTTCTAGTGTTCCATTGGGCATGGAGTCTACTGCATGTATACTAGAACTGATAAAAACACAATATTTACAACTTTTAAGGCTAAAGACCTTAAATCACATAAACTTTGAAAAACCGCCTATTGACTGGGCCATCAAAAACTGCTTCTCCTCCCATACTTTTCAGTATGAAGGTGTTGTTCCCTTGAATCTGTGAAATAATGAAAGGGCCTGTCGAGAGAGCATCAAACTTCCCATGATTGCCTTTCTTTTCTTTTAGTGCATCCCATTTCAAAACCAAGTCCCCAACCTAAAAGTTATCTGTCTTTGTCTTCCTGTCAAAAACATCCTTGATCCTTTCCTGATGTGCTGCAGCCTTTTCAACCAACTGTTCTCTAATTTGATGTACCTCTGCTAAACCAGTGATCCTCTTTTCCATTTCTTCTTCCTCATCCTGCTCTTCTTGAAGGAATTTTGCCATAGGGAGAGTTAGCTAAATTGGAAATATAGCTTTAGTGCCATATACCAGCCTGAAAGGAGAATTCCCTGTGGATTTTTTAATGGTCACTCTGTCAGCCCACAGTGCATACTTGAGCTTTGAATCCCAATTCTTTTTATTGTCCTCTAACAACTTTTTAATTATCCTGATCATACTTTTATTAGAGGATTCTGCTAGACCATTTCCTTGAGGATAATATGAGGTGGAATGAACAAGTTTAATACCCATTGAATCACACATTTCCACTAATTCCTTTGCCTTGAAGGCTGCTGCATTATCTGTGACTAACTTATGTGGACAACCAAATCTGCGGAAGATATTCTCTGTCAAAAACTTCATGACCACATTGTGATCTGCCTTCCTTGTAGGGACTGCTTCAATCCACTTAGTGAAATAATCAGTGGCTACTAATATCCTTCTGTGCTGGCCACTGGAATGTGGATTGATTTCTCCAATGAAATCCAAGCCCCACTGTTGAAAAGGTCCTTTTGCAAGTATTGGTTTTAAGGGCAGGGACTTCAACTGCTGTTTTCCTTCAAATCTTTGGCACCTGTCACAAGATTTAACTAATAAAAATACATCCGAAAATACAGTGGGCCAATAATACCCAGCTCTGAGAATTTTATGGGCTGTAATCTTCCAATAATGGTGCTCTCCACACATGCTGGAATGAAATTGCTGCATCACTTCTATTGACTGTGCTTTGTCCAGACACCTTAAAAATATTCCAGATGGATCCCTCTAGTAGAGCAGATTTTCATTGATGCAATATTTAGATGCCCTAAGCTTTATAGTTCTGATTTGACTTTCAGTAAAGCTTGAAGGGATTTCTAGTTTCAGCAAAAAATTAATTATTGCAGAATACAAGAAGCTAGATTTTCGGCCACTAACTGCTTTCTGTCTGGTTCAGCTGCTTCCTCTTCTTCATCTGTCTGACCACTTTCTGCAATAGTGTTCAGGAAATCAATATCTAATGATCTGCAATTTTCCTGAGCTAACAATCTAGCAAGACCCTGACCTTTGACCAGCTTAGTGGGCTTCATTTCTATATTAAATTCTATCATTTTTGCAATCCATTTTGCCCTTCTTCCATCAGCATCAGGTTGTGTTAGGACATTTTTTATTGCAGCAGAGGGTACATATGCTATTATCTTGGAATGCAAGATATAAACTCTGAAAGCTTTCAAAGATTTAACAAGAGCATATGCCTGTTTTTCAATAATATCATACCTCAGTTCAACATCCCTCAAGTTCTTGCTGAAAAATGCTACTGGATGTTCTGAACCTTCATCATCTGCTTGCAATAAAACTGCTGCAATGGTGTCTGCAGAGGCAAAAGAAAATATATGAAACTCCTTGCTGTAATCTGGACTTATTAAAGTGGGAGCCTCCATAATAGCTTTTTTAATAGACTCGAATGATTTTCTTGTTGCATCAGTCCACCTGACCTCTGCTCCTTTCTTCAACATGGAGGTTATATGCTTCACCAATTCCGCAAAATTTGGAATAAACCTCCTTACAAAATTTATTTTTCCCAGAAATGACTGGATATCTTTTTTTGATCTTGGAATAGACAAAGTCTGTATGGCTTTTACTCTTTCTGGATCAATCTGAACACCTGCAGCAGACACAACATGTCCTAACAGTTTGCCTTCTTCTAAAGCAAATTGAGATTTTTTAGGATTGACTGAAATTCCAAACCTTCTGCACTTCAAAAACACTTTTTTCAAATGGTGCAAATGATCTTGATGGCTGCTGGAGTATATTGTTATGTTATCAAGGTAGACAAGGACAAATTTGTCCTTCTCTCCTACAAATACTATATCCATAGCTCTTTGAAAGGTGGCTCTAGCATTCATCAACCCAAAAGGCATCTTGGAATACATAAAAGTGCCCCAAGGAGTGGTGAATGCAGTCTTTTCTTGATCATCTAGATGCACAGTAATCTGATTAAAGCCTGAAAAACCATCCAAGAAAGACATTACTTTGGCTCATGAGACCTTTTGCAGCAAATGCTCCATTTTCGATAAGGGATAATTATCTTTCTTCGAGCATTTGTTCAAGTTTCTGAAATCAACACACAGTCTGATTTCTCCACTCTTCTTCCTCACCACCACTAGATTGGCTACCCATTTAGAATATCTAAGAGGAACTATGATTTTAGCAGCCAACAATTTTTTAATTTCTTTTTCAATTAGAGGAAGAAGCATGGGATTTATTGTTCTCAGCTTCTGTTTGAAAGGCATAGTATCTTTCTCCAGAGGGATTTTGTGTTGAATTATGTTCTTATCATACATTTTCAGATCACTATACTCCCAGGCAAACACATCAGCAAATTGTCTCATTAAATTGCAGTATTCAACACTTTGATCATCTGAAAAGTGAGTGGACAAATTTACATATCTAGGCTGACCTGGACTTCCTATATCATGCTTACAGATTGCAGATTGATCTTATTTTTGGGAAGCCTTGTAAGGCACATCATTTTGGTCAAACAATCTTTCTAGAGGAATTAGACCCTTAGGAATATGATTGCTAGGAAGCTGGACAATGTTGTCTTTACCAATTTTATTTCTAAGCTGGGATTTGGGGTTTTCTTCCAAGGCTTCATTTTCTTGGTCAATTTGCATTTCAGAAAACTCATCAATGACTTGAAGGAACCTATTTATCTCATCATCATCTTCAAAAACTCTCCAATGGTGGACATTATCAGGCAAGGATGGTATATACTTCATTTGGACTTCATAAACCAGTCTGGGAGGCATGGGAGGTATAAATAGACTAGCAGACACAACGAGGGAATCAGCAAGCTGATTTTGGGCTCTAGGAATGTATGAAATACAGAAATAATCAAAACAATCTTTGATTCTCCATACCTCATCTCTGTATGCCTTCAGCCTTGGGTGCTTTGCTGAAATGTTTTATTTACTTGCTGAATAATCAGATCAGCATCTCCAAACACCTTTATATTCTTGATTCCTCTGTCTTTTGCTGCATTAAGGCCCAACAACAAAGCCTCATACTCTGCTATATTGTTTGTGACTTGGAAAACCAGCTTAAAAGACAACTGAATGCTTTCTTTCTCTGGAGACACTAGCACCACCCCTGCTCCTGCAGTTTCCCTGGAACATGCTCCATCAAAGAACATCTCCCAAACCTGACTTCCTTGCTTTTCCTCAGCCTGAACTGTTGGTTTCCTGATTTGCAATGAGGCCTTCTGAGATTCTTCTATTTGGAGAATACATGCTCCAAAATCAGTGTCCACCGAATAAATGGGATGATTAGTAGGATTCTTCTCATCACTGATAATATATGCCAACTGTGCTTCTCTATACAATTCCTGCTTTCTCCTCCAAACACTGGGAAAATGGCATAAGATAGATCATTCTGTAATGTCCCACCCAGTCTCTTAATCCATCCTCTGGACAACAAAAAACCAAACTGAGGAGGAACATCTGCTACCACAATATCCATCATCATACTCTCCATGGGCAGCTGAGTTAGGGTAATGGCCAGGTCTTTGATCAATCCTAGGCATTTCACTTTCCTTGAGTCAAAAGAGAATAAATCATGATAAGGTCTGGTGATGTCAAGGCCTAACTCTTCCATGACAGCGTTAGGCATTAAATTGTGGCTGGCCCCTGTGTCTAGCAGGCAATTGTGGAGGATTTTGTCATGAATGGTCAAGGAGACATAAAAATATGGAGAGTTATTATCAGCAGGTTCAATCATGGGACTAAGCACAATGGCAGGCTTGTCATCTTGCAAATTGACAGAGTCAGTGGAGGTTTGTGTGGTTTCTAGGTCAAGGGCTTCAAGGATAGGCTTTCTAAATACTTCACTCTTTAGCAACTCTAACAGAGGCACAAATATTTTCAATTTCTGAACTTCTGAATCAAAGCTGAAAGAAGAAGATAACTTATCAGAACCTTTTACCTCTTGAACCAGAGCTTTGAGGATAACTGGATCAGCTGCTGGTCTTCTCTGCCTGATATTCTGTGATTCTGTTTAGATAGCAGCTCTTTGGGCAGAATTTTCTTTTACATTTCTTGCATTTGATCTCAGGTTATATCTCTGTTGCTGCTCAGTTTGTAGAACAGCGTCTCTGTCCCATTCTTGACTGTTTTGTTCCTGCAGCAATGATTCTTCATAACAAGCCAAAGTCAAGAATGCAACACTGCGTTTATCCTCCATGCAGTGAATTTCATCCTCATCTTCTTCAAAATGTTCCTCCTCCATGACTACATTTTGGAAAGGAGCTTTAACTTTCTGTTCTTCTTTTGATTCTTCACCCCTCTGTATTATTTGTAACTGCTCATTTGCTCTTCTGAAAGGATTTGGATTTCTTGGAGAAAATGTGTTCTGCTGCCTTGTTTTCCCTGAATTCTGCTCAACCTTTAGCTTAGAAATTTCAGCAGCCAATGACTATCATCTTGGTCATTTTGTCTAACTTAGGCTCTGAAGATGATGCAGAGGAAGTAGAGGCCTGACCTCTCTGCCTCCTTCTATCAGCTTGATTTTTAAGCTTTTCTGCAGCCATAATATTGGATTCCACCTCTAGTGCTGCATCCTGCATATCAGCTAGAGTGGCACATCTCCTTTCTCTCAACAACAAGTAGAAATCAGAGTGAAAAGCATTGGCATAAATGAGTTTGGTAGAGGTAGGAGTAGGCTTTACCTCAGTTGGTATCTTACTATACATACGATTGAATATTTTATTAAAATCAGGCAAAGATTCACGATTCTCCGTCTTCAGATTACCAAACTCAGTATGATAATACAAAAAGTCTTTTTTATCTCTCCAGTGCTTCAAAAATGCATCATCTAAGGCTTCAATATCTGTTATAGATCCGTGAGGTAATTCTCTGAACCACTTCCTAGCCTCTCCATCAAGGCTCTGGACAAAACTCTCATCCACACATCATTTTCACTTATATCTAAATTATCAGCATAACTGTAAAAAGCTTCAAGGTATTCTTCTACTGTTACTCCCTCTGTGCTAGTGAATTTAGGCATATATTTCTGATATTCTCCCACAGGCATAGGATTTAAAGGGACAGGCAAGACCAAAGGTCCATATCTAGCTGCAACAATTCTTTATATTTTCGTGGGTGCTTGCTGGCCTGCCATAATTAGGATATGTGGAGGAACACTAGCAGATTGAATGGTAGGGAGTAATGTGATGGATGGCAGAGACAAAGGGATGTTATGGACTGAATGAGAAGCTTTCTTTGGACTGAGATTCAAAGGGGAACTAGCTGCACAAGGGGCTGAATTAATATCTGAAGGAATTTCCT
Organism: Pinus tabuliformis; assembly: GCA_031772625.1. Classification (NCBI taxonomy): domain Eukaryota; kingdom Viridiplantae; phylum Streptophyta; class Pinopsida; order Pinales; family Pinaceae; genus Pinus; species Pinus tabuliformis. The sequence goes on from CM062817.1 coordinate 291,658,040, forward strand.
TATTAACAGTGCTGGGTTTTAAATCTTCAAAGTGAATATCTTTAGCAATAACTTTATCTTTCAGAGATGAATGAGATTTCTTAGGCTTACCTGATCCTAATGCCCATTTCTGTGATGCTTTCTTCGATTTGACAGTCCTCTCAGGGTCAGGCACTGGTTCAGTTGGTGATTTCTGAGGATTTCTTCGAGTATGTCTCACAAACTGAGCCAGAACTTCGAAATGGAGTCGCCAAAGGATGGTCTTCCTCTAGTGGAGTCGCCAGATAGATGATTACAACCAGAAACTGTGTTCAAACCTTGTCTATTATCAAAGCTTGAAAATGTGTTGTTCTCCCAGGGAAGCTGAGCTTCAATTCTCCTCTCCCCGACAACGACACCAATTAATGTTATCACCCCAAGAAAATCTCCTAGGTTGTATCTCAAAGATGCTCGGGAACATTACAAACTCGACAAAAATGTTGGAAAATGGTGGATGAATGAAAGAATGCTGCATATTCAAGCCAGATAACCACTTCTACTGTGCTTAACTCAGACATGGGTGAACACCCTCAGACTACAAGGCTTTAGACCACCAATCACTCATAGTTTTAAGGAAAATTTGATGATGGAGACTACTGATCACACCAACAGATGCACAGGACCCTGTGATGGCCAGTTGCAACCAGTTAAAAGGTCTGTTAATCTATTTCTTAATGCACAAACATGATGACAACTCTCTGGCATTAAAACAACAGAAACCTGCATACATATTCAATAATACATGCTAAATTCTAACTCAGAGGTGGGATGACAGCCCCTCTAATGCTAAACATCAACAACACATGAATAAATGCATAACAGGCACAGCCTGGAACAAAGAAGAAGTGGAAAGTGAGCAATTAACAACAAAAGAATCTTGTATTAGCTGAAAATGAAGACCAGAAGCTGCAGGTCTCACAGTAGTTACAATCTTCAGAAGTTGAACTTTACATCAGAATAACATTTATCACCCTGATTACATTTTCTTTTTGGGTATATATGGAGGTTGAATACAAAAATCTCTGCTAAGCTATGCGTGGAGGGGTCATAACTGACCACCAACCGCATTTACAATCAGATATGGTCTTTGATACAATTTGATTGTTTTAATAGATCAATTTGACATTTACTGGTACTTTGTGGTCCTTCCTGAACAGGTGAAGTATTATTTGAATGAATTTCAATAACTGCTGCAGTCATTGAACTGCTCGAGGATTGTCCTTCTTGTCCTTCGGAGGTACACTGTGTTGAATGTGGTAGCTGAGGGTTTTATGTGTAGAGTACCGCATCATGGTTTCTTTCCTTCTTCGCGTGCACGGGACAGGTCAAACACACAGAAGATGCATGGCAAATGAACGAGGGCTTGAGACTTAGTATTAGCCGTTGGATAGCTCAGACGGATGGCAGAGATTGGATCTAGGGGGCTATCGGGAGCAAACGAGAATGGATGAACGATGGCCGTTGGATCACGGTGAGAATGATCCACTGACGGGAGTGGAAGGTGCGCGCAGGTTAACGAGCGGGGAGCCGTACAAGAAGGGCGGTAAGCGGTTTCCTCGCACCGCTTCGGGAGTTGTGGTGGTTTTCGTACATGGAGGAGCGATCCAGTACCAAAGCGCCGCATGGCAGGTAGGTCAGCGGGAAACCACCTTCCCTGCAGGCTATCGCGTGCGCAGGTACCAACGGCGAGAGAAGCATATGGTGTTGGATCACTAGGCGGAGGATCGGACGACGGAGGTAAAAGGCACGTGCTCCTTTAAAACTGATGTGACGGGGACAGAGCGCAGGTTTATGAATATGGTCATGTGGGTTATATAACGTTTAATCTTAAAGAACCCGGGTGCTAAGGAAACACAACATTTACACTGAATTTAGGTGTAAAACAAGGGTAATGAGGTTTAAATGAGTTTTGTGAAGAAATTAAGTGGGAAACGGAGCTATTGGGAGAAAAACAGGGATAAAGGGGGCTTAAAAGAGAATAAGGAGGATTAAGAGGAGGGAGGAAACAGAGGTGCGGGGAGTTATGAGAACATGAGAAAGGTAAAGGGAAAAAGGCAGGCTGGCCACTGCAACTCCTGTTTTATCATAGAAAACCCGATCAAGCATGCAATTTGGCCTTTAAATATCGAGATCAATAGCAGAGCTAACAAAAGTATCTTGAAGAGGCTGAGTTTAGGAGAAGCTAAGTACAAGAAGAATGAGGCTTGATTTGAACCAAAATTTCGGCCTTCATGAGGCCTATTTTATTGAGTTTTTAAGGTAGCCAAAAAGCTTGTTTAGGGCACAGGAGGTGGCAAATTGACAACAGAAGGAAGGTTGAATTTTGATGGATGTCTAGGCCAAATTACAAAGATCATTAAGGGATTGTTTAGAGGGAAGTTTGAGGACCTCTTGTGATGCATTTTAAGGGCATTTGAAGGGTTGATTAAGGTTGGTTGCATGGAACCTCCAAGGGAAGAACTTAGGAGCCAAGGAGGTATTCTAAGGTGGCAGAAAGTTTGACAAGCATGACTAGACTTCCTACAAATTAATTTGAGGTATGAATCTTTTGTTGAATTGATACTATAATAATTAAGGACAACTTTCTACCTGAAAGTGATCAATGGTCTAATCCCAATTCGAGGAGAATTCATTTTTGTGGAATGACCTAAGTTTTGAGATTATGCTTTAGACATTCTACAATATGGATGATAACATCTTTTCAAGCATGACATGTGGTGCGATGACAAACACATTCCTACATTTGACACAGAGTCAAACCCTTGTTTTTTTTTTTCATGTGTGGTTCACAGACACCCACGGTCATTGGGTGGCCTCTATGTCCACGGAAAATATCTGAGCTTGATCAAGGGTATCAAGCCCCACAGCCAATAGTTAGGCCTAACCCCAAGAGATTCAAGGAGAATTGACCCTATGACCTCCCGAACGACGAGGCACTTATTTGACCACTTGATCTAACCCTTGGGGTTTAAAACCCTTGTTTATTGTCCACATTAGATATGGATAACTTGATCATTTGGAATTTAACTAAGTACACCTCTCTGATTCATCCACCAAGGAAGTTACTCCAAAGCTAGAGGGAGTTGAGGAGAAAGGCTCCTTCACCTACTTTTATAAAGCAAGAAAAGAGCCTATCATAACACTTGTATTAAAGTATGTGCCTTTCTTTGAAGTGTTTATGGTTGTATGGTACAAGAGTTGGAAGACTTAGGGTTTGTAAACCCTAGAAGACTTGGAAGTTACAACTTGTATTGAAATATTGGATGAAAAAGTCCTAGGGTTTGTGAGATAAAACCCTAGAGAAAGACCTAGAGTGTTGGATGCAAGTGGAGTTGGTGTGATGCATACTTGGTTTATCTCCTTGATAGCATGAGGATGACTTGGTATTGATTCTAGCTTATTGTTGAGCCTTTGGTGTGGCTAGATAACTCGATGAATCCACAAGATGAAGAAACCCTAGCTCTTATGCAAGAAAAAGGAAAGCAACATGCATCAACAATTAATGTTGAGGATGAGGATGAGCATCCACCTCAGAAGAAGACAAGGAATCCAAGCTTGATGAGATTGCAGATGGACTTCATTGATTTTTGCAAGGAGGCAAGGATCAAGAGGGAGCTGAAAATTCCATACAACTCTCAGTAGTTTAATCAAAAGATAAGTAATTCATATATTTCTCCCTTGATTATTATTATTTTTATTTAATCAACCTCTTAACTTTTAATTGCATTATATGGCCTTGATATTTCTTTCTTACTTCCATTAATAATTTTATTTTTTCATGACCCCTTGAAAGAGGTTTATGGAAAAACAAGTCCATTGTGAACTACCATTACATAGGTGGCAGTGTCAGGAAGTATAAGGCAAGGTTATGACAAGAGGTTTCTCCCAGTAAGAGGGAGTGGACTATGAGAAGAGTTTTTCTCATGTCACAGATGGTCATATTCTTAAGAGTGTTTGGAAGAAATTGTATAGATTAACATATAGGATCATGTCAGAAAATAGGAAGAGATTCATGTTCCAAGAGTGTCAATAGTCAGGAAAAGTGGAAGGAGCAATCTTCAAAAAGGATGTCATGGGATTGAGATTATGAGACTAGATGCTTAAAAACAAAAGGTCTCTAGGAGTAGTGTGTCTTCCTAGAGGAGACCTTAGTAGAAAGACTTGCTTACGTAATAAAGTGAGCAACTACAACAGAAGGAATTTCTCATAGCTTCAACAGAAGGAATTTCTTGCGTGACAGAAGGAGCAACAACGGAAGGAGGATTTATTTCCATGACAAAGGGAGCAACCAAGACCACCACAAGAATACTTGCTTCAGTGATAGAGGGAGTTTTGCCTCAGAGATTGAAATGAAGGATTCTGGTAGATACACTATTTCTTGGGATTGGAGATTCTGATTTGGTGAATCCCATGATGTATAGGAAGTTTATTAGATTCAAGAAGTATCTGGTTAACACCAGGCCATATATTTACTTTTCCGTGAACATCCTGAACTAGGTTATGGTTGTTTAGAGGCATACATTGTGGAGATCAACAAAGCATGTGGTATCTATGTTGTACAATTGGATGTGGTCTAAGATATGTCTCATGAGGTGAAGTGAGCCTTTGCAGGAATATCACAAGTCATGCAGCAATGAGGCTTTAGAAGCCAAAAGGACATGGTCGAGTACTTCATCCGAGATATGATGCAAGAGGAGCATTAGAGCTCCAATACTTATCCATAAATGAGTAGATTATGGATAAAGATGAGCTTAATTTGATGCTGAATATCTCCCTCATTGGAAGGGAATGATGAAATCTTTGCAGGATTAGGCTGATCATCTCCTAAAGCCATAAAGGACTTTGGCTGGGTCATAAAGGACTTTGAGTAAGAGGAGATGAATACATTCACTTTTGAAGCCAAAAGGTCTTGGCTTCCAAAATTACTTGGCTAGGCCATATGGACTTTGACCGGGAAGGTGAATGGAACAATGCAAATATAGAGGAAGATTATAGGATACATTCACCTTTGATGCCAGAAAGACCCTTTGTAACAATCCAAAATTAAAATATACAACTAATTTCATCAATTTATGCGATTAATAATCAACACACAAACTGTTCAACTAAATGGCATACAATTTTGAAAATCACGAGAAAAGAAGACTTACTTGTAGCAACAATATACCTTATGATTTCAGAGTTGTAACACTACTCAGATCCTACTGATCACAACAAAGTTTTAGGAACGAATTTCCACCCAACAGTAGGCTCAGCTGCACATAATCTTTCTACAACTAACCACCCTCGATCCCTCAATCAACTACCACTGCCAGGGAATCCTTTGTTTCACAACACTCTTTTTCCAAAAGAATGGATGAATGCTTCTCATATCCCTTTTAGCCATTAAATATAACTAATTGTTCAAAAAATGGAAGGAGATTTGAAAGGGATCCGCATGCACACAATCCATGTGTCAACATGCTAACTTTTATTTATTTGTTTTAAGTTTTATTTAATATTTTTTTTTTTAATTTAGCTCTTGCTTATTTTATTCCTTTTTACTTTTTGTTAACTTTATTTATTCTTGCTATTTTTATAGTTTATTTATATATATTTATTTAGAACTTCAATTTTTTATTTATTATATTCTTTATTTATTATTTATTTGCTATTATTATATTATTTATATATTATTATTATTTCATATATTATTTTATTATTATTATGGGGCATTACATACTCCCTCTCTTTAAGGAACTTCGTCTCAAAGTTAAGCTGAATCATTTAACTTTTTATTTTATTTCATTTGCTTATTTATTACTTCAAATTTTCTCTACACCCTCTGCTAAACTAGTATACTAGCAGAGATTGAAAGTTACACAATATCAGGGAAATCCAAAGGAATCTCAAGTCTTTTTTTTTCTGACTTTTGGAACCAGGCATAAAGCCTCATTGGTCTATATCATAGCCTCAAGGCTCGTCCCAAGGTTTAGACTCCATCTTCCTCAAGGCGAACATCCGATTCTAGTACTCAATGACTTTGGGCATCTTGCAAGGCTGACCCACTCCCTCCACACTCACTAAGGTGCACCACCCCAGGTATCGAAGTCCTCACACCTCCTGAAGGCTTTGGCATCACAATCCAATATCAAGAACCCAACCTGCTCAAGATGGTACCATAGCCCTTCAAGAAGATCCATCAAGATCTATACAAGACAAATAAACCACTGGAATATGTAGTGTTGATTGAGTCTGCCCCCAACCCATATGGTGTTACATATTCTCCCTCTCAGGTATGGGATCTTACGAGATCGTCAAATAAAACGGCCCTCTCGACCCTTTTGTGGATTTCCTGTCAATCACCACATCTAAATATGCAACCAATGCATTAGTTATAATTATAACATCATAGAAAATAATCCATATGCCAAAAATTGCATGCCATATCCATCATGAGTATAAAACATCATTATCACAATAAAATAAATAAATGAACACCACATGTGTATGACATCATTAACTTCTCATCAAAACTATGTCCAACTACCAAATACCATTACATCGTGAAATATTATTACAACATTATACTAAAACATTTCCATGTTGACATAACAAATAATTGAACCATAACCGCATACATAGTACCATAGTGGATCAATAAAATTTAAGAAATTAAACATGATTTAGACGTGGTTAAAAATATATACTAATACCAACACCAAGTCAAATGAATAGTAATACTAAGCCACTTCAAATATAACCAAATGAAACTATTGTATATCATTACAATATTTTTCTTCGTAAAGTGGTTCAGGACAATTCGATTAAAGATGCCTCAAATTCCTTTCATGATGTGAGATGAAATTGCATTGACTAACGTGATACATAATAATGTTTTCCTATGTTAAGGAATTACTATAGATTAAATTGGAACAAATTGTTATGGAATTTTTTAATTAACATAATAGTTAAAAATAATTTTAAAGCTATTTATAATTTACAAAATTGTTTTGTAAAAGTATTTAATAATTTTGTTTGGTTAAAGACCTACAATTTTACAAATATTAGCACATTTAAAATCTTACGTTTAATTTTTTATACATATAAAAACAATAAATTTTTAAATATATTTTATCATTATTTAAAAAAAATTACATTTAATAATTATAAACATCTTAATAATAACTAAGAACTTAAATATACACTAATTTAATATGAAACTTAATTCCATATAGTATATTTATTTATTTAATACAATTATGAGGAGAAGTTAAAGTATTGATTTATATCTAAGTTGAGATAATGATAAGTGGATAAGTGAAAGTATGAACCTTGATGATCAGTATTGGATTATTATTTTGTTTATGCATTCAAAGTGGAAAAAGCGGAGGAATCAACTCACGGGACTATTTTCAACGGCAGGACCCAGTTTGGCAAAACAATGTCTGAAACCTTCTGAGAGCGTTCTGAGGCATCAAACAACATTTTTTGGGGTTAAAAATTTGTTGCCTTGGCGCAATACCTTTTCACGCTATTCTACACACATCGACCTTTCCAACGATGCAAAAAATACGTCAATCAGAGTCCATATGCGAAAGTTATACCATTCAGAAGTTGACCTCCCTGTTTTCACACACATAATTCAGGAGGATGCCACATCAACCCCCATTTCTTCATAGAAAAGGGGCTAGCCATGTGATTATGATGTATAAGATTCTAGAAGAGTCAATATTGTAATTATGGTTAGGAGTTGAGGTAGTCAACTTAACCACTAGTAGGCTATCAGGTTGTGTTATAACTGGGCCACTGGGAAGAAAATATATTCCGTTCTTTCAAGTGCATTTGTTCCATAACTGAGCAAAAATAGCCAAGAGGGATAGGAGGTAGAGCACATAGAGAGGATTTGTGCACTGTAGTAGTCCACAGGCCACAAGCCATACTATGTACTCACAACCATATTTCCAGACAGAGAAAGAGAGCGGAGTGACCTCACCTTTCAGCCGGTTTTTTCACCTGAAAGGGTTTCCCATAGCATATCTTGTGTTATATGTGTGTGTGAGTTTTTATTTTTCCGTTCTCTATTTTTTATATAATTTTCATTTGCATGCATGCACTATTCATATTAAAATTTACAAATCTAGAAATCTAATAAAGCTGTAAGTGTAAAATTTCAAATTATAAATATAATATTATCAGATATGTTGTAACGAACTATCCAGTGGAATATCCACGACAGATTACAGATCATATTAGTATAAAAGCAGGTTTCTTTGGGTCTTTTGTGGAGAATTGCAGGGGTTTTATATTGGTGGGGCCAAAAATCATAAAACCTTAATCATGGTTGATGAATCTATGAATGACCCTCGTCATGCTGTAGAGGTGAGGTTTTCGCGGTTGAAACAACAAATCGTAGATATAAATCGCAATGTAAACCTTCTCATGGCGACACTGAGCAATAAGCTTGGGATACTTGGAGAATATGGGGGTTCAAATGTAGAGGAAAAATCAGAAGGGGGAAACAGATATCGGGAAGAAACGAAGAACCAACCAAAGAAAGAACTTAGAAAAGATCAACCCAGTTCGAATTCCGTGAACCAATCATAGTCCCTATTTAAAATGGAAACGAAGGTCTATATCGAGTCCTACCATGGGGAGATTGAGCTCTTAGGCTGAATCACTAGTTGCAACAACTGAAAGTTTATTTTGGCATCCAATAAATTGAGGAAGAATAAGAGATGTCATTTGCATGGATGAAATTAGAGGGCGATGCACTGACTTGGTGGGAAAACCACACAAAGACCCTAAGGTTGGAGAGAGAGCCTCTAGTGACTAAGTGGGAGGACTTCAAAACCCTCATTTAGTCACAATTTTACCTTATTGGTTACATAGAGGACCAGTGAATCCAGTGGCAATACTTCATGCAAAAGTCGGGGCAACGTGTGCAAGAGTGCACCACAAAGTTAAGAAAGATGAACATAATGTTGGGTATCTCCTCAAAGAACCCATATGTACTCCTCAAGTATTGTTGGGTCCCTATAATACTAGTGATTACCCCATTACTATTGTAGTTATACCCCTTATTAATATTGTTGTGCCCCTATTGCCCCCATATTGTTATTACTGTGCCCCATAGAATCCCTCTATTGTTATTTTTGTGGCTTTATATTATTATTGTTAGGTCGGCTAGGTTATATTGTGACTCCTTATTCTCCTATATATAGAAATGAGGTTGCCCCCTCGAAGAGGCTGAATTCTAAGGCATTGATATATCTTTTCTATCTTTTCTTGAGCTGGTTTCATAACATTTGGTATCAGAGCTTTGGATTCTAGGGTTTCGCTGCTCCAAACAGGTCATCGTGGCCTTTTCGCTATAATTTTTTTCTGCGACGTTTCAGAAGTTGCAAAAAAACCCATTTGAGAAGAAATCTTGCTGAACCTTGGGTCCGAATTTCAGAGCTTTTTGCGCTATATTTGTGGAGATATGATCTGAGGAATTTGGTTTTTTTACAGACTCTTGAATTACATTCCAAACAGGTGACCTGGGGAAAATCGTCATAACTTTCTCTCTGTGTATCGGATTGCAATTTCGTCAGAAGGTACAGAAAGAGGATGGATTGTAGTTTCTTTTATGAATTTTTCAGATCCAAAGGTCGAAACAGTGACTCGTGGCATGTCGTACAAGTTCGCTCTACTGAACTAGTCTATAATCAAGTCACTGTGGGAGATTTCGCATAACTCTTCCTTGGAGAATCCAATTTGGGTCAGACTTGTGGCATTGGAAAGAGGACACAGAAGGCTACTACAGGTCGCAATTTCAGAACTGGAGGATTTGAAATTACAGAGATACATCAAATTCAATATCAGGCTTCTACAAAGTGAAAAAAGGTGTGTAGTTTTTTTAAAATGTTTGCGTAAGCTTGGTTTGAAGGAATTCAAAGGGCATAGTAAAGCATTATTATCGGTAACTGATGCCCTGAGGAAAGAAAATGCAAACACCTAGTAAGGAATCTGAAAGCTCTAGCATGACTCATGAAGAAGAGGAAGAAATGCTACATGATATATCAAAATTACAAGAACAAGTGCAACAAATGTCACACTCACAAAAGCTAATAGAAGCTAAGATAAATGACCGTGGAATCTAAGATAAATGGCGTGGAATCTAAGATAAAGGGCATGGAAGCTAAGATGGATGATTCAAAGACAGATTTGAAGAGAGACATTGCAGATTTGAAGACAGACATGGCAGATTTGAAGACAGATTTGACAAATTTTCTACAAGAAATACTTATTAATGGTGAAAAGGTTGTAAAGGAAACTCATGATGCGAACAAAAGAAATGTTAATCATGATTCCATAGACTCTAATGTTGGATCGAAGACCCACCATATTCCAAAAATCGATATGAGGAAGTTTGATGGCAAGGATCCCGCAACATGGATATTACAGATGGAGCAATTTTTTGATCTCAATAATGTGCAAAACACACAAAAGGTACGTATGACAACTTTATATTTGGAACCAAATCAGTTTGTATGGTATCAATGACTTTGCTCTCGTAAACAATTTATCACTTGGGCAATTTTTACGGAAGAATTGATAGCACATTATGAGGATACAAAAAGCAACACTTTTTTTAGCCAATTGATAAGTCTCAAACAAAAGGGTTCAATAATGGAGCACATTGAGGAGTTCCAAAAATTGAACATAAGGGTAAAATATATTCCAGAGGAGCATAGAATTGATGTGTTCATAGGGTCTTTAAAGGATAATATCCAACATGATGTTCACCTTTGGGAACCTGATTCATTAGAGAAGACATTCAGGTTAGCCAGAAAAATGGAAAGAAAAATTATGGCAACCAGGAAGCATACCACTCACAACTATAAAGACGGAAGTGTTGTTGCCCCTAGTCTTCCACAACCTATAAGGTTGACACCACAACAATTGGAAGAAAAAAGAGCAAAAGGGCTTTGTTACAGTTGTGATAGCAAATACACTAAAGGTCATAAGTGTGCTGAGAAGAAATTATTCTACATAGATTGTGAAGAGGAAGAAGAAAAGGAGCAAGAAAGGTCAAAAGAAAAGGATATACTCCAGGAACAAAGCCTAGATGAAGAACAAATAAATCCAACCATATCTTGTAATGCATTGGCGGGAATTACCACTCCTCAAACCATCAAGATAGAAGGACAAATCAAGAAGAAAAAGGTAATAGTGTTGATTGATTCAGGAAGCACCCACAATTTTATTCATTGTAAGGTAGCAAAAGAATTGAATTGCTTCCTATATCCAGCACCAGAGTGTCAAGTGATGATTGCAAATGGAGGAACAATAAATTGCTCTGGAAAGTGCCATAATATCAAGCTATCCATGGGAGAATATGTATTGACTAGCCCAATGCTTTCCATTCCAATGGGAGGTGCTGATGTTGTACTAGGAGTCCAATGGCTACAATCCTTGGGTACAATAGCTTTTAATTTTCAAAAACTTTTCATCAAATTTTCTACGGAAGGAAAAGAAGTTGAATTAAGGGGTATTTTAGGGAAACCAGGAAAGATAATCAGCTCTAATGGTATGACAAAGCTTCTAAAAAAGGAACAAAGAGGTGTAATTGCACAATTATGTTCGCTAGATGTTTCCACATCGGAATCATCTCTTTCTCCAGATCTCCAAAAAGTCCTGGACAATCATTCCAAGGTATTTGAGACTCCCAAAGGTCTCCCACCTATGCGTGATCATGATCATGCTATTCATCTGATTCCAGGAAGTGTTCCTCCAAACATCAGGTCGTACAGATATCCCTATGTCCAAAAGAGTGAAATTGAACGTATGGTTGCAGAAATGCTAGAGGCTGGTATAATTCAACCGAGTCAAAGTTCTTTCTCTGCTCCAGTAGTATTGGTGCACAAGAAGGATGGATCATGGCGCATGTGTCCGGATTATAGGGAGCTCAACAAGCTCACTATTAAAGATAAGTTCCCCATTCCTATCATTGATGAATTACTGGATGAATTGCATGGATCAATTTACTTCACCAAGTTGGATCTTCGTTCAGGATATCATCAAATCAGAATGAAGTCTGAAGACATTCCGAAAACAACATTTAGAACTCATGAGGGTCATTATGAATTTTTGGTCATGCCTTTTGGCCTTACCAATGCACCTTCAACATTTCAAGGTTTGATGAATTCAATTTTCAAACCATTCCTTAGAAAATTTGTGTTAGTATTTTTTGATGATATACTAATCTACAACAAGTCTTGGAAGGATCATGTTGAACATGTTGACAGGGTGCTACAACTATTGGAGGAGAAACAATTATATGCAAAAAGATCCAAATGTTTCTTTGGAGTCCAGGAGGTGGAATATTTGGGTCATATTGTATCTCATGAAGGAGTTAAGGTAGACCCTAGCAAAATTAAAGCCATTAAGGAATGGAAAATTCCCACATCCATAAAGCATCTGCGAGGATTTCTTGGGTTGACAGGGTATTATCGCAAGTTTGTTAAGAATTATGGGAGAATAGCAGCACCTCTAACAACATTATTGAAGAAAGATGCATTTTCATGGACTCCGGAAGCAACAAAGGCCTTTGAACATCTTAAAGAGGCAATGTGCCAAGCACTGGTCTTAGCTACACCAGACTTCACAAAAACCTTTATTGTGGAATGTGATGCTTCAGGAAATGGAATTGGTGCTGTTCTAATGCAAGATGAAAGACCCATTGCTTTTGAAAGTCGTCCAATCAAGGGAAAGTTTTTAAGAAAAGCTATTTATGAGAAGGAAATGTTGGCAATACTCCATGCACTTAAGAAATGGTGACCCTACCTAATGGGAAGACACTTCAAGGTAAAAACGGATCATGATAGCCTTAAATACTTTTTAGAACAAATATTATCCTCTGAAGAGCAACAAAAGTGGGTCACAAAGATGTTGGGTTATGACTTTGAAATCATCTACAAAAAAGGGAAGCAAAATGTGGTGGCAGATGCACTCTCAAGAAAGGATGAGGATGTGGAAGCATTGTTGTGCGCCATTTCTATTATCCAACCAGATTGGATAAACAAAGCAAGGGAGGAATGGAAGAATGACGAAGAAGTGTGGGCACTTATTCGAAAGTTACAACAAGATTCCAGTACGTCTGATACATTTAGCTAGCAAAATGATTCGTTATGGTACAAAGATCGCTTATACCTCTGTAAGAATTCCCAGCTAAAACAAAAGATTCTTATGGAATTGCACACTTCTCCCTTAGGAGGGCACTCAGGATTTTTAAAAACTTACCACAGGGTTAAGAAGGAATTTTTTGGGATGGCCTTAAATCAGATATTCAAAAGTTTGTGGCGGAATGTTTTGTTTGCCAACAAAATAAAGTTGAAACAATTAAGACACCGGGTCTATTACAACCTTTATCCATTCCAAGCCAACGTTGGGAGGAGGTTTCAATGGATTTTATCACAGGTTTACCCAAGTCTGAGGGAAAGAGTGTCATCATGGTGGTAGTTGACAGACTTACCAAGTATGCACACTTTTGTGCATTATCAAATCCATTTAAGGCCAGTATAGTTTCTACTGCATTTATGGAAACAATTCAAAAGCTACATGGAAACCCAAAGATTATTGTAAGTGACAGAGATCCCATTTTCACTGGAAATTTTTGGACAGAATTATTTTCTTGTCTTGGTACTCAGTTAGCTTATAGCTCATCTTATCATCTTCAATCTGATGGGCAAACTGAGATAGTAAACAAATGTTTGGAAGGATATCTTCGTTGCTTTGTATCTGATAAACAGACACAATGGGTCAAATGGTTGCCTCTGGCTGAATGGTGGTATAACACTTCCTTCCATACAGCAACAAAAATGACCCCATTTATGGCACTTTATGGGTATCAACCACCATCCATCACATCATATTTAAGAGAAAATTCTAAGGTTCAGGCAGTGGAACATCACATCGAACATCAACAACAAGTCCTCCAACTCTTAAAGGATAACCTCGTGTTGGCACAGAATAGAATGAAACAACAGGCAGATCAACATCGCAGTGAAAGAAGTTTTGAAGTAGGTGATTGGGTATTCCTATGGCTACAACCATATAAGCAAACGTCCCTCGAGCAAGCTAAGAAGGATAATAAATTATCACCAAAGTATTATGGTCCGTACAAGGTGTTGCAAAAGATTGGTACTATGGCATACAAATTGGAGCTTCCTGTAGCTTCTCGATTGCACCCAGTTTTCCATGTTTCATGTTTAAAGAAGGTTATAGGCGACAAGCTCCCAGTTCAAACAATATTGCCAGAACTTGACGAGGAAGGAAAAATTATATTGGAACCGGAAGCAGTCACAGAAACAATAACTCGACAGCTACGAAATCGATCAATTTCAGAGTATCTTATCAAGTGGAAGAACTTATCTGCTGAAGATTCCACATGGGAGGATGAGAATTTTATACAGAAGTATCCAGAACTACTCAAGCGTTGAGGACAACACTTTTTTGAAGGAGAGGGGCATGTTGGGTCCCTATAATACTAGTGATTACCCCATTACTATTGTAGTTATACCCCTTATTAATATTTTTGTGCCTCTATTGCCCCCATATTGTTATTACTGTGCCCCATAGAATCCCTCTATTGTTATTTTTGTGGCTTTATATTATTATTGTTATCTCGGCTATGTTATATTGTGACTCCTTAGACTCTTATATATAGAAAGGAGGTTTTGTCATTTGTATCATCCAAGAGTTGTTCATTTATGTAATGTAAAGGAGGTTGCCCCCTCGAAGAGGCTGAATTCTAAGGCGTTGATCTATCTTTTCTTGAGCTGGTTTCATAACAAGTATTTTGGGGGTCTACATCATCATCTGCGGAGGCAAGTGATGTTACTCAAGCCCACCGTGGAACATAGCCTTGAAGAGAGCATAATCAAGTGGATTGAAGTAGAATGAATAACACAAGGCTTCTAAGAAGGGGAAGAAGAAGCAAAATGGGGGAAAAGACAAGTATACAACAACCACAACACACCAGTGAAAATATCCTAACAATCACTGTAACTAATGCAACATTGACAACCATACATAGGAGAAGTGATGGAAGTTGCATCCAGTGTTAAACTCAATGAACACAAATAAAGATAATAATAAGAAGAATCTCATGGCCATATATTTGAGCAACCAAGTTGAAAGTAGCTCAGACATGGATGAGAAAATCGTCTATATATCAGTGCAGAAGGAGGTGAATCCGACTAGCCTTCAACAATAGGAAGGGAAAGAAATGGCCAAACTCTTCCATATAAAGATACATGTTAAGAAGGTGAAGATTGATGCTTTGTTTGACTCAAGATTGGAGACGAATTTCATTGCAAAAATTCTGGTCAAGAAGTTGGGGTTGGAAGTTCATGATTATCCAAACCCATATCCATTGGGATGGTTAAATAAGGATGCAAAGATGAAAGTAAAAAAATAGTGCAAAATCAGATCTGCTATTAGTGTTGATTTTATTAATGAAGTAGATCTAGATGTGGTTCCCATTGATGTATGTGGGTTTTTGTTTGGAAGTCCCTACATGTACATGCGAGATGTAATATTCATGCAGAGAGCCAACTATTACTGGCTCTTCAAGGATGGAAAATCGTTCATTATCAACACGCACAAAGGCAAGTCGAAAATTTCATTGGTAAGTGCCAACTAAGCCAAGAGATTGATTAGTTCCAGCAAGAAGTATATTTTATTGTTTTTAAGAGTCAGTAAGAGGTAGGGCATTCCTAGAGAGGTGTACTAAGAAACATAAAAAACAAATGGAAGAGTTGTTATAGGCATACAATGATGTTTTCTGAGAGCCTAAAGGGTTACCATCTACGAGGGAAGTGGAGCACGAGATCCAAATATTTCTGAACCCCCCATTGCTAAAAATTGGGTTGTACAGGAAGTTTGTTATAGAAGAAAATAAGGTGAAGAAATAGTTGCAACAACTGCTCGAACAAGGTACCATTCGACCGAGTACATCACCACGTGGGTCACCCATCATCTTTGTGCCAAAGAAGGATGAGACTTGGTGGATGTGTATATATTACAAGGAGTTTAACAAAATTACGCTCAAGAACAGATACCCCTTGCCCATGATAGATGATCTGCTAGATCAGTTGCAATAGGAAAAATACTTCACCAAGTTGGACTTAAAGTCTGGATATCACCAGGTTCGAGTCAAAGAAGAAGATACCTGGAAGTCCGCCTTCAAAACTAGACAAGGTTTATATGAGTGGTTAGTCATGCCATTTGGTCTATTTAATGCATCAACTACATTTATGAGATTAATGAATGATGTGATTCACCCTTTTATAGACTATATTGTCTATTTGGATGATATACTGGTATACAATGCTACCTAGGAAGAGCACATCTCACATTTGACACAAGTGTTCGAGCCATTAAAGAAGCACCAACTGCTAGAAAATATCAAGAAGTGTGAGTTTGTGCAACAACCTTTGGTGTATCTGGGGTATGTGATAGGTGGAGGAGAGTTGAAGATAGATCCTTCCAAGATGGAGGCCATCATGAAATGGATGGTGCCTACTAATGTTTTTGAGGTCAAGAGTTTCATTGGGGCAACACAATACTTGAGGAAATTCATAGCCTCATTTTCAGTGGTAGCAACACCACTCCATGCCATAAAAACAAGTGGCAAGAGTTTCCAGCGGGGAAAAGGTCAACAAAATGTTTTTGAGGAGCTAAAGAAGAAGATACGTCAATCACCAGTTACAACATTACCAAACTTGCAACGACCCTTTGAAGTGGAGGCAGATGCGAGTGGATATGTTATGCGAGTTGTCTTGATGCAAGGAGGAAGGCCCGTTTGCTTCCATTATAAAGTATTTCATGAGGTAGTTCTTAACAGACCTACAATAAGGAGTTCTATGCCCTTGTTCAAGATGTGAAGAAGTGGAAGCACTATCTGATGGGAAAAGAGACAATAATCCACACAGATCACCAACCACTACAGTACTTGGAGGCCCAAAGTAAGCTACAACAGAGAAGGCATTACAAATGGATGGGGTTTTCTGCAACAATTTCATTTGGTGATCAAGTACAAGTTGGCTGACATACTTTCAAGGCCACCCACACCAAAGATCACAACTTTGGGAACTTATGCACATGGAGCCATTCACCCATGATGCATATAGAGAGGCATATTCAGAGGGTGAGGACTTCAAGGAGGTGTATCAACAGTTGTAGATTCAAAGTCATGTGCACGATGACGACAACACCGTTGACTACCGTCTCTAGGATGGGTTACTTTATAGGATGGATAAACTATGTGTTCCTAAAGGTGACAGATTGCAGTTGATTAGAGAGGCTCACACCTTCAAGGTTGTAAGGAACTTTGGTGTAGAAAAGACCGTAAACAACTTGTATAGGTATGTGTATTGGCCCTAGATGCAAGAACATGTAGCTAGGTTCATAAGAGGATGCATGCTTTGTTATACCAACAATCCTAACAACAGGAAACAAAGTCTATATTATCCCTTATTTGTACCCACTCATCATTGGGAAATCATTTCCATGGACTTTGATGGAGATCTATCAACAACTAGGAAGATACATGACTACCTATTCATGGTAATTGGCAGGTTCAACAATATGTGTGTTTTGATGCCTTGTAAGAAGACCATCAATGGACAAGAAGCAACAAACTTGTTCTTTGGACAGGTCTAGGTGCACTTTGGGATACCTAAGAGCATCGTTTCAGACAGATATACAAGATTTATCAATGCATTTTGGACTACATTGTGAGTGAAGATGGACACGAAGTTGAAGAGATCTACAATATTCCATCCACAGATAGATGGACAAATAGAAGCAGTCAACAAGACTTTGGTGTAGCTTCTAAGGGTATACAACCATAAACATTTGAAGGTATGGGATGGAAATATGGTATATATACAGTGTTCTTACAACAAAGCAGTCCACACTTCTACAGGAAAGTATCCATTTGAGACCTATTTTGGATATTTGTCGCCTTCACCTTTGGATATTGCATATGGGAAGCAAGGAGGAGTGAGGGGATATTTTATAAGAGACTCCTTGAGGGTTGAAAATATTATAGAGAAGATTAGGTAGATCCATCTACAAGGACAAGAGACACTGTAGAAGTCACAGGAGAAATATAAGGTTAGGCATGATCAACATAGAACAAATAAATTGTTCAAGTTGGGAGACATAGTATGGCTACAGTTGAACAAGGAGAGGCTGCAGGGGCCTGGTAAGAAAATCAAGCCATTGAGGTATGGTCCTTTTGAGATACTGGAAAAGGTGGGTGATAATGATTATCAACTCAACTTACCACCATATATGTGCATTTACTCAGTTGTGAATACAAATAATTTGAAACTCTATGAGCCTTCCATGTTATATTAGGAAGAGGAACAACTCCTACATTCTGTGGAGGATTTGGCACCAGATGCTCAGGAATAGTTGATATAAGATACAATTTTTCACTAGAGGTCCAAAACTACAAGACAGGGGCAACATGATCTTTGATAGATTGGGTTGAAAGGACAACTTCCAGGAAAATATAAATGGTACACTAGAGAGAAGGTGGAAGAAAAATTTCCTCACCTCATTTAGTAGAATCTTTTGGGAACCAAAAGCCTTCCAAAATGGGTAGGTGTGATCTAGATTGGATAATTATATTGTTTGTCATCCATCTCAATGCATTAAGAGTGGAAAAAGTGGAGGAATCAGCGCACGAGAACGTTTTCACTGGTGGGACCCAGTTTGGCAAAACAAGGTCTGAAACCTTCTGGGAGCATTTTGAGGCATTAAACAACCTTTTTTGGGGGTAAAAATTTTCCGCTTTGGCGTGACACCTTTTTATGTTATTCTACACACAAAGACCTCTCCAACGATGCAAGAAGTGCATCAATCAGAGTCTGTATGCGAAAATTATGCAACTCAGAATTTGACCTTCATGTTTTCACACCCATAATTTGGGAGGATGTTGCGTTAGCCCCCATTATTCATGGAAAAGGGGTCAGCCACGTGATTATGATGTAGAAGACTCTAAAAGAGTCAATATTATAACTCTAGTTAGGATTTGAGGTAGTCAAACTTAACTACTAGTAGGCTACTGGGCTATGTTATTACCGAGCCACTAGGAGGAAAAGGGATTTCATTCTTTCGAGTGCATTTGTTCCACAATTGAGAAAAAATAACCAAGAGGGGTAGGAGGTAGAGCACACAGAAGGATTTGTGCATTGTAGCAGCCCACGGTCCACATACCATACTGCTTTGTACTTGAAACCATATTTCTAGATAGAGGAAGAGAGTAAAACGACCTCACCTTCTAGCTGGGTTTTTCTCCCGAAAGGGTTTCCTAGAGTATATCTTGTGTTATGTGTGCGAGTTTTTATTTTTTTGTTCTTTATTTTCTGTATAATTTCCATTTGCATGCATACACTATTCACAATAAAATCTATTGATTTAGAAATCTAATAAAATTGTAAAGTGTAAAATTTCAGATTTTAAATATAATATTACCATATCTGTTGTGACAAACTGTCTAATGGAATATCCATGACAATTTACAAATCACTTGAAATTAGCGTTGGTATTCCAATTTTAAATTTTTCATATACATAATTAACTAATTAAAGCATACAAAATCTAGCTGTGAACTTCAAGAGTTTAGGTTGTTTTTTTTTTTTTTAATGTGTCACTCTAATTTAACAAAATTTATACCAATATAATTTAATAAATCTAATTTCACTTAATTTGTAATGATGATAATATACCTATTTATCATACATCTACAAAATATAATGAAATAATATTTTACACTTTCATCTAACTTGTTATAAGCATATATTCAAAATCCCCAACCATATATATATCCTTATATATAAAAGAAAGCTAAAATCCCCAACGTTGTTCCTCCATTATCATTCTTGACTTGCCAGTTGCTTTGTAAAACCATGGTAAGTGATTCTACAAAATAATAAATGTTTTCACTCTATTATTAAATAAAATATTCTCTTCTATAAATAATAAATGATTTATATAGCATGCTCAACATGACGTACATATGTATAAAATAATTATTTTATTGAAAAATAATTTATTTATTTATTTAATATTATTTATAATCATTATATTCATTAGTAAACAAAAAAACTTAGAGTTAGCTATGGATGATAATACAAATGTTCCCCATTAAATTTCTAGGGAGTATTCTCTCATGGAACTAGCATATAGAAATTCGAGAAATAATCAAAGTTTTATACATTAAAATACCCATAGGCCCAAAAGATTTGAGCCTAATCTCTGATACCATATGTAACAACCCAAAATTAAAATATGTTATTATTGTTCTCTTTTATGCTGATGATATCGTTCTTCTGGCAAGGAGCCATTGATCTTGAAAAGTAGCTTAGAATCCTCTAAGATTATTGCTCCAGTATGGGTATGATTGTTAATACTCACAAGAGTAAGGTCACGATAATTAAATCCAAGAAGATCAACTATGATAATTTCATTTATTATACTAACTACTTGGAGAAATTTTCCTCATACAACTATTTGGGAATCAACAAACTCAACTAGAATTGTAGCAATTATAAGAGAATAATTGGGGCTGGAAAACTTATTATGTGCTTTAAAACAATTGTAAGACAACATATCTTTGGGTATAGAGTAAAAAAGAGTTCCTCTTTGAGACTCTCATCACCCCTGTTATTTTATACAGATGTGAGGTGATGCAGGGGCATTCAACCCAAGGAAAATAATTGTAATTAAGTAGACATAGGGGGTCATATATTTTTAGGAAGTTAGTTTCCTAAGTCTCAAGTTAATGTAATATTTAGTCTTTTAAGTGATTTAATTAGATAATGTGAGATGTTTGTAAATGCTCTCGAATAAATGAGAACATGAGTGGTTATTAATGACAAAAGAGTTAAAAGTCAATTAGGACTCTTAAAATAGTTCCATGATTCAAGGAACTAAGGAGAGCTCTTAGGAATTAAATGGAGATTAGAAGTGGACATAGAGGACAGAGAGGATTTAGGAGTTAGTTCAATAGATTTAGAAATGGAACCAGAATTAGTTAAACAGAGCTTTCTGGTATAAATGTAAGCCTACGAGCATAGTAGAGGAGGGCCAATGATAACGAAGACCAGGCTTGTGAGAGACAGAGAGTCTCAAATGTAATCAATTGTTCATTTATATATACAGAGGTTCATTTTGGTACTGTGTAAATGTGTGAAATAAGTGTGTAATGATTGATTATGCTTGAATTCGTAGGTTCTGTAACAGAGGTTGCAGGCAGAGTTCTGAAGAAATATGCATAGGAGAAGAATGATTCGGAGGAATCGTAAGAGATTATTGAATCCACTTGGATGATTAGAGTGAAGCTTTGAAGAGAAGGCAATGTAAGAATTAGCAGAAGACAAGCTCAGGAAGAGTGTGCAGTGAAATAGCAGAAGACCCAGAACCTTTGGAGAAAACTGAACCACAAAGGGAAATTGAAGAAATAGTGTAAAACCATAAAGGAAGGGACGAACGGAGAAGTGAGGCTACAATACATAGGAACTGTTAGATCTAATAGATCAACGGCCAAGAGCCAATCACAGAGGAGATAGAGGAATATCGCATTGGCGGTTTGTAACAGTGGAAGTGGATTTCGGGCAGCCTCAAAACCGTAAGCGGTATTGAAGGATGAACGCCGATTCCACTCATCAAATGACACGTGACAGCAAGAGGAGAGAGGAAACCTCTTTATCGGGTGGTTAATCCTCACGCTTGTTATCTACCCGATATCAACGACAGTGGTCGGATCTGTGGGTGCAGATCGACGGTGGAGAATAGGCGCGCAAGTTTAAATGGTTGGGAGTAATGTCAACCGTTAGATCGGAGGATACAACGGACGATGAAGATTTGATCAGAGGCTTTGGTGATCGGAGATCGGAGGAGGAGTAGCGCAGCGAAAGTTTTAGTATGGAAGGGCAGACCTGACGATAAATATAGACACGAGCTTATAAACTTTGAAGTCTAGCCTTATGTGTTCAGGTCAGGATTTCAATGTATTCCTTTGTATTCCATAAAGTGTGTGTCCGAGTCTTTTAATGTAAAAGTGTTATTTAAAACATGTCCGATAGTCACATATCAGAGTCAAAGGGGTGATATAGCATATAAGTGGAAATACCGTGGGTAACTGTGATCCTCGATTGCGATAAAGGTAACCTCAGAATCTGTGCAAAGACCGTACTAAGCCGGAAAAGGTGTGTTTTACGTATAATTCCTTTGTAAATGAGTTATAAAGGAAAATAGAGCCGATGAAAGGTTTTATGTGTAAATATATATGTAACCAATGTTAAGAGGGGAAGGTTATATACATATGATTATAAAGGGTTAGCGAAAGCTTAAAACTAAGGTTTTTAAAGTCCCGATAGGAAGGGTTTAATGGAAGGCTTTAATAAAATGGATAATAAAGGCTATAAGGAGGTAAATAGTCCCGATAGGAGGTTTAAGCGGGGTGATTGAGTTCTGATATAAAGGAACTGATGAATAGGGCCTTAACCATTGATGGTTGAAGATTTAACTCCTTTGAGAGTTAAATACTTGGGACAAATGTGTGGATGCATTTTACATGCATACTGTGGGTATAAGCGGGGGTAACCCTGCGTCATTAGTGGTATCAGAGCAAAATTGTAATCAGAGTGGGGAAAGATTTCCTATGAAAAGGAGTTTGCACACAAAAGAAGGTAATGTGCATAAGTTAATTGATGAATGATAGAGGCTACAACAGAAGATTGTAGGGGAACTTTTGAAGTTCTTGGGAAATTGTAGCAGTTCCAGCAGAGGCTTGGAGTAGACAGGAACAGAGGATTCCTTGAAGAAAAGTGAGAGAAAGATTGCTTAGTACAAGTTCTGAAGGAAAGAGGACTTGGAGACCAAACAGAGGACAATCCATTCAAGTACAGAAGAATGGGAAAACAAGATCATACATAGATCTTGGAGGTAATATAGTGTGTTTTGTTTCAAATTGAAATTGAAGATTATGGTTGCAGATGAAACATCTCAGCAAAGGACAGCAAGAGAAGCTGTGTGAGGAGAACCAGATGTGTTTTTGAAGACAAAATAAGGAAAATACTCTGAAGAAATAGTGGCAGTGAACCTGAAAAATCCAACAAGAGATTGGACAGAGAGAGGACAATTGAAGTGTTCTCAAGAGAGTGAAAGATTGCAGAAGCCTAGAAGGAGAAAAGGTGTTGCTCAAGAGGAGATTGTTCCAGATATAGGACCCATGCTTACCAAAAAACTGAGTGAGGAGAGCTTAGTGAGGTAAGATTGCAGCGAGGAGGACTAGTTGTTGCAGAGGCTTGTTGCAGATGAGTGAGGAACTCATTAAGAAAGAGGAGAAGAAGATGACTACTGATAGTCGTAGTAGAGGTTCAAAGAGAAGCCATAGCAGAAGATATGAGAAGAAGAATGCCAAAGCAGATGGCAAGAGACTGAGTCAAGAGGAGATTGATAAGGAGTTGGCTGAGATGAGAAAAGAACTTGATGTGTTAACAATGCGGCTAGAAGAAAACCAGAGACAAGGTTGGGTATTAAGGAAGAAGCCAGTGGAGTGATATGAGATGCAGAGAAGGCTACAACAAAACAAGTAAAGTGGCTAAGGGAAAAACTCAAGGAAGTTGAGTTGGAAATGGAAGAGTTCATTTGTGAACCAGAACATGGAGAAATTCTGGGAGAAAGTGAAGACTACATTGAAGCTAAAGAATGAAGATCAAGTGAAGATCTCATGGACCAAAACAACATGAAGAGATGCTGACTGAAGATGAAGAGCTGATGTATAAGGCCATCAAGCCTTGTGTTTTTGAACCTAATAGTTTCGGTGTGCTTGCAGGATGCATAGGAGAGGATAGATAGTCTTGTGAAGCTGTCGAAAGCATGGAGGAGTATCTTACATAAGATGAATACTCTGAAGTGAAGCTGAATAGAGCTCTTAAACTGAAGTATGAGGAGCAATGTGTTTTAGGGATAAAAGGTACTCTAGAGCAGCAAAGTATGATGAAAAATACCTCGCAAATGAGGAAAGTAGTGAGTTGTTATAGCAGAATGAACTCATTGACAAATTAATAATTGGAGCTCTTACAAGACAAGAACCATTCCTTGTGAAGGAAGCAGATGAAGTTGAGCCTGAGGAGCTGAATCACGTAGAAGATTCCAAGAAGCAAGAAAATTTGATGACTGAAGAGTCGAGTAAGACCACAAGGTCTTATGATTTTAAAATTAATAATTATTGGATGATTGCAAGTACATCATAGGAGGATGAACAAACTTTGGAGTTTGTCAGAGAAGGAGCAAAATCTGAAATCTGTTTAGATCAAGACTGAGCTGGCAAGATCTCAGAATTAGAGTGAGACAGAAGAATCACCTGGGAGTAGGCAGCAGAATGATAGAGCTGTCATAAAGGAGGAAGATGGCAGTCTTATTTCAATGAAGAATGAAGAAATGTTGTCCCAAAGAAATGATCCAATGAATGTAATTGGGGAAGGACAGAGATTGTTTAAAGATGATATGGAGGTTCTTAAAGAACAAGAGGGTAAGGATGAAAGGGAGGCAGTAAGAATCAAACAATTTCAAAGAAGAGTTAACCAGCAACAGGCTAAGGAAGAAGAATTTCAGTACTATGAACAAAAGCAGAGAGATATCATTGAAGAAGATGGTATGGAGAAGAGACTAACTGACAGTCTCATGAATTCTATTGAGAATTCAAAACAACATATTGATGTGTTGATAGAGGAGAAGAAAAAAAAGCAGCAAACTGAATTGTTGTCAAAGGAAAATAAGGCATTGAAGCCTTATGTTTTTTATTTTAACAAATGTTTTGTGAATGCAGGTTTAGTTGCAAATGCTGGAAGAAATTTGGCATAGATGAGCAGCCAAATAAAGATAAAAGAAGAAGATTATGTGGAAGAATTTAATCCAAGGAACCAAAATGTTCAATTGTTGGAGAGAATTTTGGAAAGTTAGAAGTCAATGCAGAAATTAGATGTTGTAGAGGGAGATATCCTCAAAGATATTCAAGAATTTTGGGTGGAGGCAATGTCTGCAATGATAGCAAGAGCAAAGATAGAAGAAAATAAACAACAATATGAAGAGTTAGTAGACAACAGCAACAACCTGAAGCAGAGAGAAAGAGGTAACAGTGAATGGAAGAAAATGGACCAGCCCAAAGATATATTAGAGATGAAGATTGAAGAGTTATGGTAGTTAATGATGAAGCAGTCCATATGGAGGAAATTGGTAGTAGCAGGAAGGATGATCAATCAGAGCATGAACCTGATTGACAAAGAGAAGAAGATGGAATAGAAGACAGCAGAAGTACAACAACAGCAAAGGAGCAAGATATTTGGACAGTTACAAAACAAAGTATGGGATCGAGGAAGACAAAGATCAGAAGACACATGATCAGGAGATCATGAATATTTTCTACTTTGGGAGTCTGATGCAGGAGCATTCAACCCAAGGAAAATCATTGTAATTAAGTAGACATAGGGGGTCATGTATTTTTAGGAAGTTAGTTTCCTAAGTCTCAAGTTAATGTAATATTTAGGCTTTTAAGTGATTTAATTAGATAATGTGAGATGTTTGTAAATGCTCTCGAATAAATGAGAACATGAGTGGTTATTAATGACAAAAGAGTTAAAAGTCAATTAAGACTCTTAAAACAGTTCCATGATCCAAGGAACTAAGGAGAGCTCTTAGGAATTAAATGGAGATTAGAAGTGGACATAGAGGACAGAGAGGATTTAGGAGTCAGTTCAATAAATTTAGGAATGGAACCAGAATTAGTTAAACAAAGCTTTTTGGTATAGATGTAAGCCTACGGGCAGAGTAGAGGAGGGCCAATGATATCAAAGATCAGGCCTGTGAGAGACAGAGAATCTCGAATGTAATCAATTGTTCATTTATATATACAGAGGTTCATTTTGGTACTATGTAAATGTGTGAAATAAATGTGTAATGATTGATTATGCTTGAATTTGTAGGTTTTGTAACAGACGCTGGAGGCAGAGTTCTGAAGAAATACGCAGAGGAGAAGAATGATTCGGAGGAATCGTAAGGGATCATTGAATCCACTTGGATGATCAGAGTGAGGCTCTGAAGAGAAGGCGATGTAAGAATTAGCAGAAGACAAGCTCATGAAGAGTGCGCAACGAAATAGCAGAAGACCCAGAACCTTTGGAGAAAACCGAACCACAAAGGGAAATTGAAGAAATAGCGTAAAACCATAAAGGAAGGGATGAATGGAGAAATGAGGCTACAATACATAGGAACCATTAGATCTTATAGATCAACGGCCATGAGCCAATCGTAGAGGAGACGGAGGAATATCGCATCGGCGGTTTGTAACAGTGAAAGTGGATTTCGGGCGGCCTCAAAACCGTAAGCGGTATTGAAGGACGAGCGCCGATTCCACTCATCAAATGACGCGTGGCAACGAGAGGAGAGAGGAAACCACTTTATCGGGTGGTTAATCCTCGCACTTGTTATCTACCCAATATCAATGACGGCCGTCAAATCTGTGGGTGCAGATCAACGGTGGAGAATAGGCACGCAAGTTTAAACGGTCGGGAGTAATGTCAACCCTTGGATCGGAGGATACAATGGACAGTCAAGATTTGATCGGAGGAGGAGCAGTGTAGCGGAAGTTTTGATATGGAAGGGCGGACCTGATAATAAATATAGACGCGGGCTTATAAACTTTGAAGTCCGGCCTTATGTGTTCGGGTCGGGATTTCAATGTATTCCTTTCTATTCCATAAAGTGCTTGCCTGAGTCTTTTAATGTAAAAGCATTATTTAAAACATGTCCAATAGTCGCATATCAGAGTCGGACGGGCAATAGAGAATATATGTGGAAAGAC
The DNA here is from genome assembly GCA_031772625.1 of Pinus tabuliformis. Taxonomy (NCBI): domain Eukaryota; kingdom Viridiplantae; phylum Streptophyta; class Pinopsida; order Pinales; family Pinaceae; genus Pinus; species Pinus tabuliformis. The sequence continues at coordinate 291,684,966 of CM062817.1, forward strand.
CGTGGGTAGCTGCGATCCCCAATTGCGACAAAGGTAACCTTGGAATTTGTGCAGAGACCATATCGGGTCGGAAAAAGGTGTGTTTTGCGTATATTCCTTTGTAAATGAGTTATAAAGGAAAATAGTGACGATGAAAGGTTTTATGTGTAAATATATATGTAACCAATGTTAAGAGGGGAAGGTTATATATATATATATATATATATATATATATATGATTATAAAGGGTTAGCGAAAGCTTAAAACTAAGGATTTTAAGGGTTTTAAAGTCCCGATAGGAAGGCTTTAATGGAAGGCTTTAATAAAAGGGATAATGAAGGTTATAAGGAGGTAAATAGTCTCGATAGGAGGTTTAAGTGGGGTGATTGAGTTCCGATATAAAGGAACTGATGAATAGGGCCTTAACCATTTATGGTTGAAGATTTAAATCCTTTAAGAGTTAAATACCTGGGACAAATGTGTGGATGAATTTCACATGCATATTGTGGGTATAAGCAGGGGTAACCCTGTGTCATGAGGTTTGGTGTTGCAGTATATGTAGAGAATCGTGGAGGAAGATTGAGTTGATCCAAAAGAAATTTATAACCTACAACCTCAAGATTAAAGGAAATACTCATTCCACTATCCTCTTAATTTAATCTAGCCTTCCTCTACTAAAAGCATGGCTATGATTAGATATCTGATGTATAAAAAGAAGCTATACAATATGGAATGTATATTTTTACTTGTAGATTCAACAACTTATGTGATATGCTAAAACAAAAGACAAGAATCTACTCCACACATAAGTGGAAACCAAAATTGATCGATGAAAACACTAAGAAGAAAAAGAAGAATTTCAATCACACATAACACAATATATTTATGGGGAAAGCAACTGCTTAAAACCCTGATTATCTCTATTGCATCAACCAGAAGATCTAAGAAGAAAATACAATGCTTGTTCAACATGAACAATTCGTCCACAAGTACAATCTATCTCTTTGCTTCACAAACGAGCTCAAGCCAACACATAGCCAATTATGTTGCCCTCCAAGCCCCTACTTCCTTACACAATCCCTAAGGGAAGAATTAGCCCATATTTAATTGGGAAATTCCCTCACCACAACTATGCAAGTCATCATAGGAATTCTACTCATTGCATGCACCATTTGCACAACTCGAAAAATTATGCAACTAATAGTAAAATGTCCCTAAACTCTAATCTGAGTTGGGTCTTCCTCTGAATTGACATGCATGAGTTATTTTTGAGTGAATTACCAGTTACCTAATTGATCACTACATGTGAATTAAATCCAACTTAATTCACTTGACCACTCACTAGTTCCTCTCACCATTAGAACTAGTTTAAATAAATTAAATAATTACAACTCATTAAGAACTCAACCTGGGCCCCTAAAATTTAGGGATAACTGTACATGATTCTAGATAAACTTCCAACTCGAATTTACTAAGCCCACTAAGTCAACTTAACTTAGTTAAAGGTTACAAGTTTCTATGATAATTAGAATTACAATTTAATTCGTAATTTAATTCAAAGACAAATTAAATTATGATTTTTCTCGATGTTATTTTTAACCTTTCTTGTTGCTATTTTCAACACCCCCTCTCAAGTTTTTATGATAACTAGAATTACAATTTAATTCAAGGACAAATTAAATTAATATTTTTCTTGATGCTATTTTTAACCTTTCTTGTTGCTATTTTCAACACTCCCTCTCACCAAGAAAGGAATTCAACTCTATCCTGATCTGGTACCTTTGGAATATTCTGCATGTAACTCTTACCGTTGTTGTTGTTGCTACTGCAACATGTGCAACCAAAAAATATATAAACAAAATAAATTGAATCAATTGTGTCTACAACTATGCAAGAAATGCGATTTACAAAAGATACAATGCCAGCCCTTCACACTTGTGTAACTCCTTTCATTTATATTATTTTTACGTGATAATTTTGGCTTTAGAGAATCCATTCCTTAGAAAAAAATATGGGGATTGAATCCCAACTAATTCTCATCAAATAACATATTATTACAATTGTTTCCCTATTGAAATAATGAAGATTTGATAGGAATTTTCCAATCTAGCCATTTTTTGGAATTCTCGAAAAATTGGTATTTTTAACAAACTACCTCTAAAGAACTCTTCGTATCCGTAAATATAAGTCCGTACAACATGGGTTTATCTTGACTCATGTGGAAGTGTTCAAGCAATGTTTTGAACAAAAACCTCTTTCATATTTTCCCAAAAATGTGTCGATGTATGAAAGCCCCAATTGGTGCAGGAATGTTGTTGTAGGACTGAATTGGTGCAGGAATGCTGTAAAATCTGAATTGGTGTAGGAATTCAATGCATGGTTTAGGAACGTTGTATGATACAGGAAGGTGAATCCAGGACTAGGGCTTGTTGGCATATGCATAAAAACATGACCAACTTAATTTTAAATAGTAGTTTGAGAAGAATCTTGTACTGCAATGGATGTGGCAATTTCTTGAGAAAGTAAATGGTAAGCACAAATTCTCTTGAGGAATGTCAAGGTCCATGCCAAACTATCAAAGCCAACAACATTAGTATCTTTGCATTGTTGGTACAGGGACTGCTGGTGCAGTGTTAAGCTCTTGACCTACAAGAAATTCCAGAATACCAAATATGCGAAGAAATACAACCCAAAACACATAATAAAATGAGGAAAACATCATGCGGTAAGGAATATATAGGTGAAACAGGTAGGTCCCTTAATATTAGGATTAAAGAACACACACCCGACTTAAGAAGAGATAGGACCTTTAAATCAACCCTAGCAGAGCATGTTCACTCTTCCTTTCATTACATTTGCATGGAAGAGGCCAAACTGGTTAGAAAAGAGGACCACTATCTTAGAAGGAAAATCAAAGAAGCCATAGAAATAGAAAAAAGGAAGAACAATTTGAACCGAGACAATGGATTAAAACTAAGTAACATGTGGAAACCCTTACTTGAAATCTTAAAAATCAATAATTAACCCTTATCCCTTAAATTAACCTATTCCCTCCTCTCTTAAAAATATCAATATAATAATCAACAAAAACATCAATCTCATAACATCATCATAAACATAAATTAGTAGTGATTAATTCACACATAATCAATTGATAACATTAAACAATGAAAATTATCTCTAGGAATGATAGATAATATTATAGCATTAACTCACCAAATCTATTAGGATTTATTAATTAAAAATTAAATAAATTTATCAAGTAAATAAAATCAATAAATAATTAAACATGAAATAAATACATAAAATTAAATGAAGAGACATATTAACAAATAATAAATAATTAAAATTAATAAATTAGTTTTAATTAATCAGACAAATTAGAGTAGTAGTTAAAAATATTAATAAAAGTAATTAATCAAATTATTAAATAAAATTAATTTTACAATAAAAAATAAACATAACAATTAAATCAACAAACAAAAAATTAATTAATTAATCAAACTAACAAGTGAATAATACAATAAATTAATAAACATATTAATAAAGAATAATTAATAAAATTAATTAATTAATCAATTCTTTTAATTAATTAATCAATTCCCTTAATTAATTAATTAATCAATCAAATTAATAAATCAATTAAACCAACTATTTAAAATAAAATTAATAAACATAGTAAGTAAATAATAAAATCAATTAAGTTATAAACCTATTAATTAGTTAATTTAAAAATAAAAAATAAAAATAAAAATAAAAATAAAAATAATAATAATAATAATAATAATTAAATGAAAATCTTACCGGCCTATTTTCTTCCATCTTTTCTTTAATATCCTATATATATAACCTAAATCTAGCTCCCAGATACATCATTAAGATCTGGAGAATATCTATTGACGCATCCCCTGATGATGGACTCACTTGGTAGTCCAAAACATTGGGTTCACAAAAACTCTATATCAGGTCATTCCTCCGAACTATCCTCACTTGTATGGATTCATTATTTAACAACATCTAGTATTTTATTATTCAGAGATGAAAGCAATGTTCACTTGCATCTTCGAGGGGGAAACCTCTAGCAGAGCAAAGCTCGATTACAAAATAAGACTCCATGATCTTTCCCTTCTAACTACGACTATTTATAGCTAAATGACCTTCAAAAACATAACAACTAGTGGTCCTTTGCATAACATGGGTTAACCACTTTATTTATTAATTATGGCTCGTTTGCAACTAACTATGGTCCCTTTCTTAAATGCGGGTCAACCACTTACAAATATGAATACGGGCTTTATTGGCTCTTTAACTAACTATGACTATGACTCGATCCTATTGGGTTTATTACATAAATAAAGGGGTTAGGGATGGACCCTAACATGCCCCCCCCATCAAAAGCAGCCTTGTCCTGAAGGCTGAAGTTGCGGAAATTGCTGAAGAATAGAGGTTGGTTCCCATGTCGCATCTTATAGAGAGCTGTCTTTCCACTTGAATAGGACTTCCTTGATCGTATGGCTACATAGATGTCTTTCATGAGTATCGAGGACCTATTCAAGTTGGAGCCAGAGTGAACTTTCTTCATCCAATTTAGGTAGACTAGTTTGAATTTTGCAATTGTTCCCCACCACTTTCTTGAGGCATGATACATGGAAGACTGGATGGATTTTTGAAGTTGGTGGCAAGTCCAGCTTGTAGGCCACTACTCCAATGCACTGAAGTATTTGATAAGGTTCATATAATTTTGGAGCTAATTTTTGGTAGCCCTTTTATTTGAGCGATGTTTTCTTATATGGTTGCAGCTACAGGAATACTTGATCCCCTTCTTGAAATGTGCGCTCTGAACGATGTTGGTATGCCTATTACTTCATTTTATTCTAAGCTTGATGGAGATTATCTTTGAGATGAGCTAGCATGGTGGTGCAGTTCTGTAGGAGTTGATCAACTCCTTGCACCTTAGAGCATCCAAGGATATAAGAAATAGGTGAAGGTGGGAGTTGGCCATACACTGCTTCATATGGAGTCATCTTGGTGACTTCATGATAGTTAGTATTATACCACCATTAAGCTAAAGGTAGCCCCTATACCCATTAATGCCGCTTTTCTGAAGTGAAGCACCTTAGGTATGCCTACAAACATTTGTTGACCGCTTCAGTTTGACTATCAGTTTGGGGATGATAGGAGCTACTTAGTTGGAGTTGGGTTCCTTGTGGCTTGAAAATTTCTTGTCAAAATACACTGGTGAAGGTTGGGTCACGATCAGACACAAAGGAAGTTGGCATGCCATGCAATTTGAAGATCTGGTCCATGAAAGCTTGAGCCACCAAAGTGGGGATAAATGGGTGGGGTGGAGCACAAAAATGAGCATATTTAGAAAGTCTGTCTACAACCACCATGATGACTGATTTGTTGCCCAACTTTGGGAGACCGGTAATGAAATCCATAGAAACATTTGTCCAGATAGAGGTAGGGATTGGCAAAGGTTGTAAGGTTCATGGTAACTTGACTGTTTCTCCTTTGTGGCATTGACACACATCACATTCAGCTACAAAAGTAAGAATATTAGTTTTCATGCTCGTGCAAAAGAAAGAACGACGAGTGCAAGCATAAGTCTTCTAAAAGCCTGCATGCCCTGCAGTGGGAGACGAGTGAAACTCTGCCAAAATGCAGGTTTTGAGGGTGGATGTCAGTGATATAACTACTTGATCCTTGTAGCGAAGAATCTCATCCTTCCAAGAGTAGCCAACTGAGGAATTAGGATCTTCTCTCAAGTTATTAATGAGTTGGGAGAGAGAGGGGTGTGAAAACCATTCCTTGCGGGCTTCTTCAATCCAATCTGGTATGGGAAGAGAGATTGATAGCAAGGTTCTTTCATCCTCAAATTGGCGTGATAAAGCATCTACTACTACATTGTCACGCCCTTTCTTGTAAATTATCTCATAATCATATCCCAACATTTTGGCTAGCCATTTATTTTGTTGTGGCGAGGCTAGATGTTGCTCCAAAAGATATTTGAGGCTTTGACGGTCTATGCAAATTTGGAAACGTTGCCCCAATAAGTATGGTCGCCAGGTATCTACTGCATGTAAGATGGCCATCATCTCTTTCTCATAGGTAGATTGTCCTAGATGTTTCCCACTCAGTTGTTGGTTGGTGAAAGCCAAGAGTCGACCTTCCTGCATTAAGACAACACTAATACCAATACCTAAAGCATCACATTCAATCACAAAAGATTTAGTGAAGTCGAGTAGTGCCAATACTAGAGTGGAACACATGGCTTATTTGAGAGCCACAAATGCTTGTTGTGCTACATCAGTATGGAGGAATGAATTTTTCTTGAGAAGGTTAGTGAGGGGTCTAGTAATGCGACCATAATTATGGACAAATTTGTGATAGTAGTCGATAAGACCCAAGAATCCCCTCAAACTCTTCTAGGTTTTTGGTTGGGGCCAATCTTGCATTGCCTATATATTTTTAGGATCAACTCTGACACCTTCACGAGCCACAATGTGTCCCAAATACTCGACTTCTTCCACACCAAAAGATCACTTGGACAATTTGACAGATAATTTGTGATTCCGGAGTAGTTGCAAGATCAGGTCTACCTATTGAAGATGTTTTTCCCAGGTTAGGTTGTAGATGAGAATGTCATCAAAGAAAACGAGGACAAATTTTCGCAGATATGGTTTCATCAGGTGATTCCTAAGGCTTTGAAAAGTAGATGGGGCATTACAGAGACCAAATGGCATGAACAAGAATTCATAATGGCCTTCATGGGTTCGGAAATCAGTCTTGGGAACGTCTACTTCTTTCATGCGTATTTGGTGATAACCAAAGCAAAGATCTAACTTAGTAAAGAATTGAACACCATGTAGTTCGTCAAGCAGATCATCAACAACCAAAATAGGGAATTTGTCTTTGAGAGTGAGCTTGTTGGGGGCCCAAAAGTCTGGACACATGCACCATTCCTGATATTTATTGAGAACCATGACCAATGGTGATGAATAAGGACTGATGCTAGGAGGAATAAGGTTGGCTTCAAGGATTTCCTTGATGTTTTTTTCAATTTCATTCTTTTGGGTGAAAGGATATCGATATGGGCACACATTCGACGATTGTGCCCCTTGGACCAAAGTGATGCTATGATCATGTTCCCCTCTAGAGGGTGGAAGATCTTTAGGTTTGTCAAATACCAGCTGGTGGCGGTTTAAGACCTGTTGCATCTTAGGATGAATATGAAGAGTAGTGGATTATATGGCTTGGATGGCATTAAACTGGGTAATGACTCCATGATGGCCCTTTTTCAACAACTTTTCCATTTGATGCGAGCTTATGATAGAAGGAGCATCTACCCAGAGTCCACGGAGTGTATGAATGTGGTCATTTTGCTTAAAGCTCATATATAACTCCTAGAAATCCATTGTGATTGGGCCTAATGTGCGAAGCCATTCAACACCCAAGACAATGTCACAACCACCCATGTTAATTGCAAAATGTGGGTCTTTAGGTGGTAGTCTCCCATCTAAAGTTTAATATTTTCGTAGTGGCCTTCACATTTCATTGTCCCCCCATCAGCAATAAAGACCTGGAAATTAGAGACCTCCCTTACAAAACAATGAACAGCTTCGGCAACTCGCTTATGGATAAAGTTATGGGTGTTGCCACTATCAATCAACACTACTAGAGGGCGATGTTTAAGAAAGCCTCTGATTTTGCGAGTTTGGGGCGCATAAATGCCCACCAAAGCATGTAGCAAGATAACTGGTTCATTTGGTGTAGCTGTGAGATCATTGTCCAGTTGGATCTCCTCAACTTCGTCCTCTGGCCCCCCAAGGGGTGGGGCTTCCTTAGATAAGCTGTGACCAGTAACATCAATTTGAAATTATTTTTGTTCCTTGGATTTATGCCCCGGGGAGTATTTGTCATCACAGTAGTAGCACAATCCTTGTTTTCTTCTTTCAGCCATTTCTGTTGGAGACACCTTTTGAACCTTAAGTGTTTGGGTAGGGCCCTGAACCTAGGTGGAACGCCCCTTGGCTATGAAATTTGGACGAGTAGACTGGGCAGCTAAAGCACGTTCCACTTCGACAGCCTTTGTGCAAGCGTCTATCCATGTAGGTGGGTGGTGCATCTGGACATGTGCTTGGATGGCTTCTTTGAGACCACTTATGAAACATTCCAAGTAGAATTCATCTCCTAGACCTTCTGTGCGGATGGCCAACGTCTCAAAGGCTGCAATGTATTCTTTTACTGTTCCTGTCTATTAGAACTTAGTTAGATGGCCCAAAAAATTAGATTCTTTGTCAAAGCGGTCACAAAGGGATTTTCAGAACACCTGCCAAGTTATGTTCTCGGGATAGCATTTGACATGACACTGCCACCATTGCCATCTCTCTTGGTCCAAGAAAAGGGCACCCAAACGTAGCTTAGTTGGATCATCTCGAATATCATTCAGAATAAAATATTGTTCCATTTGTGCTACCCACACTGTCGGATTAGAGCCATCAAATTTATACATGTCCAGCTTGGGTGGCCGAGGGTGGGAATGTTTGTGATTTCCATGGAAGTGAGTATGATGGCTAGATTCGCCTTCAAGGTGTTCATCAATACTATGTGCCTCTTGATGCGACCTCGACATGCTCTTAGTGACGTTTTCAATGAATTGTGTAAGTTTCTGTAGCTCTTCCTAGAAAGTATCCAACCTTTTTTCAAGGCGCTTGATCTTCTCATTGGCCATGACTTGAGCTCTAGTTTCTACCATACACAGATCTCGGTCACTTGCTGTCACTTCAAAAAAAATTGGAACCACCAGAAAATTGAAGCTAACAAGTGAATGGCACCACTGCGATTAGCTCGTCGTCCTGAATCTTATGGGCTAAGTCTCTTGTAAACGTCCTAGGAAGGCCTCAGACTTTTTACTTTTATTTTTAACTCCCCGCTGATCAATACTGTAGTGGCCAAATTTCAGAAAAATTTATCCTGCCGAATGTCCTACGAAAATATGGCTCAGGTTATAGCATCCACAAGCCTCATTGCGCAGAGGTTCAGATCTGCCTATGAAACCCCAACGACTGAATGTGAGTTGGACTGCGGTGGCAGAACCCCAACTGGTGGATCTGATTGGTGTGGCGGCAATAGAACCCCAACTGCTAGATCCGAATTGTACTACGGTGGTAGAACCCCAATTGGTAGATTTGATTGGTGTGACAGTGATAGAACCCGGACTGCTAGATCTGAATCGTATTGCAGTGGTAGAATCCCAACTGGTGGATCTGATCTAACAAATACGATAATGGGTGATCTTTAGAGAGTTGAGGGAACTATGGTCACAAAGGAGTGTCAAGTGCTACAGATCGCAATATACATAAGGGTCCAACAATAGTACTCAACCCAATCTTTCAGGGCACTAACTAAGGAGGATCAACTGTACCCTTAGTCGTACTACCTGAGTACACTATCGTATGCGCGAGTAATCTCCCCGAGTGTTGTTCTCAGTGTACTCTAGTAGCAAGACGGCCAACGACTTGTCTAAGGCGACATTTCAGGTGAGCCTAGGGGGCTTTTGATATACCCAAAGGGTACGTGGAAGTGCAGTATGTGCACAGTTCTGTCTAATGTGCTACTACTCGAAGGGGTACCCATAGGTGTTACAAGGGATTCCAACAAGTGTGACCACCTCTTGTGTTTCCTATGTGCATGCCTCCCCAAATATGCAGGTTTATGTGCTCAATGACAGATCCTGTGGTTTAAAGACCCCAGAACATGTCTCTAGATTTTTTTTTTTTTTTTTTTATACCATAAATGGAGGTACCATCGACCTTGGAAAGTGCTCTGATACCACTTGTTATGCTCTTGACCTATGAGAAATTCTAGAATACCAAATATGTGAAGAAATACAACCTAGAACGCATAATAAAATGAGAAAAACAACCAATATTTTATTATTCAGAGTTGAAAGCAATGTTCACTTGCCTCTTCGAGGGGGCAACCTCCAGTAGAGCAGAGCTCAATTACAAAATAAGACTCGATGATCTTTCCCTTCTAACTATGACTATTTATAGCTAAATTATCTTCAACAATCTAACGACTAGTGGTCCTTTGATTACATGGGTTAACCACTTTATTTAGTAATTACGACCCGTTTGCAACTAACTGTGGTCCCTTTCTTAAATGTGGGTCATCCACTTACCAATATTAATATGGTCTTTATTGACTCTTTAACTAACTATGACTATGACTCGACCCTATTGGGTTTATTACATAAATAAAGGGGTTAGGGTTGGACCCTAACATGCAGGAACTATTGGTACAAGAACTGATGGTGCAGGAACTGCGGGTATAGGAACTATTGATACCTGCCACAAAAGAGCCTAACATTAATGACATTTTCACATTAAATACTCTTCAAATTAATGAAACAAGAAGAGTTCATAGATCAACAATTGTCAGCTCTAAATGCCTCTAAATAATAACTTAATAATGCATAAAAAGAATAATAATTATTATAGACACTTAGTACAGGCATTAAATTATTCAGTAAAATCATGAAAATCTAGACAAAAAGGAGGCTCAACAATGTGTCAATATACGTGCAAGTTGCTGATACAAACAAGGATATGTCATGATGAAAGACCATCACAAAGGTATTTTTTATTTAATGTTCATTTTCTATTTTTGAACAATATCTAGATGGTCTAATGCATGTCTATGAAAGGAAGAGTTGTAGATGTCATCTACAACTGACACTAATGTGGTAGGATGAATGATCCAGAAGGAAACACGATGCAAAGAAGGTATCAAGGTATGAAGGAAAGGCCATATATGCACTAATGGATCACTTTCCAATGAAAGAAAGGATGACATGACTGACATGATTCATGAATGAAAGTGGTGGATGGTTGATGCCCTATGAAGAAGTCCCAAAAAGATGAAGACTCCTGAATAAAGAAAAAGAAGTTCATGAAATCAAAAGGAGGAGCTCTTCAAGCAGTTAGTTGTCCCATGATCTCCACCTAATGAGCTGCTGGAAGCAAGTCCCTAGTCAAGAGGGAGCTTGGTCAACTCCCTGATTAAGAGGGAGTTTGGGTAATTTCCTTTTATAGGAATGGGTACATTGCTTCAATGGAATGGGAATATCCTCCTTAATTGAGAGGTAAAGATAAACACATCCTTATTGTCTTCACCTGAGAAGATATATTGGAGGATTGGGTAAGAATCTAACATCTGATACTCTTTGAGGATGTGGTAAGGAATCCAATATAAGAGTAGTCGTAGAGGACCTATATTCTTTGAGCATTGGGAATCCAAGATGAGAATAGTCCTAGTGGAACATACTCTGAAAGAACCCGAGTGGGGTATTTTCAAAGAAATGCAATGATGAGGGTGTCTATAAATCATTGGTCTTGTTAGCATTATGCTTTGATCTCGTGGAGAGATAGAGTTGTTAGTCAATGCCTTGCTATGTGACAATGTTAGATGATACGATGATATACATATGGCTTACAATCTGACTCTTCTTATGAGAATTCCAAAGATTGAGAATGTACAAGTACCTTGTATGGATTATGAGTACCTCCCTAGTTAATAGGGAGTGTTGAAATATGTAACTAGGTTTGGTCTTCTTAATCACATATGTAATCGTGATTTTATGTATTTAATGAAAAGAGAAAGATAAATTTATTATTTGTATTCTTAAGATATGAGTTTCATGCTCAAAGGAAATTTATTTTTAGTTCAAGCACCCATTGAGTGCTTCTAGGTTTACCATAAAGTCAATTGAGTCATTTTCGTGTATTGAAGACCCATTTGGAAATGTTACATATTGTAAATGTAATAAAAGTAAATAAAGGAAAAATAATAACCATGGATGATGGGACACTTATTCCAAGTTGAATGTTGGGAAAAATCCTAGTGATGGGGATCACTTTCGATTGTTTGTGGCTAAGGAAATTAACAAAGGAAATGGCTGTTGTGGGGGAAAGTATCCAACTCGGAATGACCCTAACCCACTCTAAGGGTGACAGTTCCTTAGCAACAGCTGAAAGCAAAGCTATCTAAAGTTTCTTCTTTATGACATGCAAGAGATAGAAGGAAGAGATCCACTTACCGATGTCTTGCGCAAATGGTCGATCCAATCTCCTTTGTTTACCGCTTGCTCCCAGATCCAAGTCTTTTCACGGGCCCAGCTACACGAGATCCTGCAAACAAGACAAAGAAAGGAAACTACAAGAAGCATGCATTCATAATCGATTCAAGGATTAGCATAAATCGAAAACGCAAGTAAGACAATTCACCATTGAAACACATGCGAATAGAAGAACCTCAAATGCTTTATTAATATATGGAAGTAAGGTTCAGGCGGTGATACAACCATGAGAGGTCCAATCCAGCATCACCTTCCCGACGGAGAGAAATCTCTTCTTCACCTCCCTCAAGCAATCACCCAATACTCTCAACTGTAAACCAACAGCAATTCTTTGCACAAAATTCCGGCCTCCAGATCCCATGGGATGAGATCCTTATATAGAGTTTTGGAGTGAAGATAAGTCAGCTTGATGTGTGACTTGTTGTCCTCTTCAACTCCAGTTTTTCTTCAGTTCTTCACTTGGAGTTTCTGTCTTCCACTTGGAATTTTAGAAACTCTTAACTCATCATTAGGCGAATCTTATGATCAAGTGTCTTTTTGGAAGCTTCCTGGGCACTGGCACATTGAGAAAAAGATTCCTCCACATGTCCAAGTACGTCCAACGCAGGTAGCCTTTGTTGCACCTGCTATGCAGCGCAGGTAGCCCTTGTTGCACTTGCTATGCAGCGCAGGTATCCTTTGGAGCAGCTGCTTTGATCCAAAATTGACCTGTTTTTGAGTGTTTTTCAGTGGAGAACTGATTTGCAGTGCTGTGGTTTGCTGACCTTGTTCCTCTAAGGGTAAGAACAACATGTTTAGGGACTTTGGATCCCTTAGATTATTGACATTTCATGCTCTATGCTGTAAGGCACAAAAATGTCTATAACAGTTGCTCCTTAAAGTATGAGGTCGTTTATCGGGTGAAATGCTTTATTAGGAGGATCCGAAGTTCATTCAATCGCCGGGAGGTGACCTGTAATAAAATACAATACAATACATTATCTTTTCATACTTTCTTTTCATGATCTAGCTGATGTGGGCATTTCCCATGATCAGCTTTATAAATACATTTTCCGTACATAAACAGACGATCGTCTAATAATAGACTGATAATTATCTGCTTTTAATTATCATCCTCTTTTAGTAGGATGATCATCTGCTGCACATGTCTATGTTTTTATCTCCTGAATATATATCGCAGCCCGGATGGATGAAACTAGATCCGGGGTCTTCAAACTTGTCCAATCTTTACTCTAGTACAAGTCGATCCATGTGAGAATTTCTTGAAGTCGAACATGGAAAGACATCGCTTGATTACCAGTCAATAATGTAAACTGTTAACAAGCGCGAGAGGAATCACCGATAATGATGATGACCCTCAAGGTACTGCAGCACAATTCACGTGGTGTGAATATAGGATCTGACGTCAAACACCACGCAAAGTCCCCCGATCGAAGGTCATTAATGTATACCTATCGCCGGGAGTGAGAAACTTGCCATTGAGGCATGCAAGCTTCAAAGTACTGAGGGGGTGTTCCTAGATCAACTTCTTGGATAGTGAGCTGATGTCGACAAGAAGTGATCTGTCAAAGGAGGGCCTTAATGAATCCCACATCAGTGACACGGAACGGAGCTAGTGATGATGGTGAAAACGATCTGTGAAATATGATTCAGGGTGGCGGTCATGGAAGGATGAAAGATGATGTATGGTAGTGGATGGGACCCGGTTGACACTTTCTGAATGACATCTCTTGAACATATAACGACACTGATGTGATGGATCGGTAGCATTACCCCATGTATGGATGGTATGGCGAGACCATGGTGAAGGGACCGGTGAATGATAATAACCCAACCCGATATTTACGGAGGCAAAAGTGTCATGTTCAAGAGCGACTTGCTACCATTAAGCTTTGAGGTTCTTCCCAATTTTTCCCCAGTCATTTCTGACCAGTACCTCTTTATTTTTGTCAAGCTTGAGGAGGATAACATATGCTTGTTCTATAACCTGCCCTTCGGGCAAGCCCATCGCTATGTTTTAACGAGCCTAGCGATAGGGAAACTCGTTCTTGTCTAAAGACAAGTTTGTCGCTATCTAATATTTTAACGAGCCCAGCGACAAAGACAACTCGGTCCTTTTCATTTTTAGAGAGTCTGAAAAGTGTACATAAAGTAGACTCCAGAGGTCCTTTTTCGTCATCTAATCCCTTAAGTCCGAAAAAGTATAAAACAATACAGAAGGGATGAATGTTCGATATCTTTATCGAGCCGAACTAGACAAGCGCTCGATCTTTTTGTGCAATAATCCCTCAGGTCCAAAAAGATTAAAATCTAGAGGAGGGATAGCTCTTCCGGTCCTTTTAACGAGCTGGAAGGCCAAAACTCGGCAAACTTTTCATTTTTTACGAGTCAGTGAAAAGAGCTCAAAGAAGACTCGTATTTTGAGGAACGAGTGATAAACAGGGATAGCAGCAGATTCCAGGTACAGGTTGGAATTTTCCAATCACGGCAGTATTACAAGGATGGCTAAGTGGGATCACTCTTCGCAGCTGTTCCTCAAAATAGGTAAACAATCAAGTGGATGTGAATGATCGGCCAAATGCAAAGTGGAGGTGACGGTGCACAAACACGACCAAGGCTTTTATGGCTGATGAATTTACGGTCTCAAATGGTTATTTACCGGTTCATTTTTTTGCATGAGCTTGAACTCTGGGGGGAAGCCTGCTCACAAGCTTATGTTTATTTTTTAACGAGCATGAATTTCCGCATTAAAACTGCTCGGATCTTGCGTTTATTTTTTAACGAGCATGAACTTTGCCAAAACTGCTCGTATCTTGCGTTTATTTTTTAACGAGCATGAACTTTGCCAAAACTGCTCGTTTTTACCAGTCATAAAGTAGGAAGGTCTCATGGAAGATTCCTATTTTTTAAGGAGCTTCATCTCCCTACGCTTTGCTCCATATCCTCTCTTCATGCAAGCTGGGTATCGGCCTATCCTACGGGTTAGAGGGGTTAGTCCTACCTAAAACTAAAAAGTCGCCCGCGCTTGCATTCCAAGAGGTTTGCATGCCCCCAGGTGTAAGTCTAATTTCAAGGCTGCCCCTACTTTTTCCGTCAAAAACCTTTGTTTTCAACAGGTGAGGCTTACCTCTTTCAGGTTACCCAAAGATTGTTCTGCTAATTCTTTCAAACAGAAACTTTCTTCGGCGATGTCTATCATTAGGATACACAAAGATGGTTACAATTTGTTGCAGCAATTGAATCCCTTTCTTTGGAGGCTGCCCCTACTTATCCTCTAAAACATTTGTTTTAATGGGTGAGGCTTGCCTTTTACCCAAAGATGGTTACTACTTGCTGCTGCAAACGGATCCCCTTCTTTGGCAGAGCCTACTTATTTAGACAAAGGTGAGTAACGGGCCCCCATCCTCCCACATAACTTTAACAAAAGAATCTTTTTCTAGAACAACCCCATTCCTAACAGCCCCTTCTTCCGCATGAGAGCTCTTCTCGGCTCTTCTGTTTTACGAAGAAGAAGGAGGGGACGGGGTACGGACTAGTCATATTCTCCCGCGGAAATTCTACTCTACACCCAAGGTTTTTTCTGCCTCCAGAGCAGACCAGGATGCATGCCCCCTGGGTTCCGGCCTTCCTTTCCTGAATTACTCGCACTCATCAGTAAGGAGAACCGGAGGTAGAGACCTTTCTTGATCAAACAGACCATTCAGGATAGGTATGTGACTACTTGCAATGCGTGATCCCGGAAGTGAAAGCTGGTCTACGAGCTTGACCATTCTTCCTTCGTATGGAAAACACATTATTCGAAAGAGTGAGGAGACTATTGCTTCCATGCAATATATGTAGTCTCGTCCAAGGAGTAGGTTATAATCCAAGGGTCCTTGGACGACCATCAAGTTCATCTTGACGGCCTTCTCTTTCAAGGTAATAGGCACATTAGATAGAACCCCTAATGGTCGACTGGTTCCTTTGTCAAAACCCGAGAGATTTCTTGTCTCAGGCAAAAGTGCCGGGCAACCCAGTGCTTTCCAAGCAATAGAGGACAGGATACTCACAGATGCCCCTTCATCAATGATAGTTCCAGCCATCACCATTTTGTATATTTGGACTATAATTCTAAATGGTATACTGGCTGGTAACCGGGGTCTGCCTAGTTGGTTCCAATCAAAGGACACAACTAGGTTGCTTGGTGGTGGGACCGAATATACGGCCGGATATGATCCTGACGACGCTCCTTCCTGCGATAAAGGAGTGGCACATTGCCCTGATGTTCATCAGAATCGGTGTTGATGAAGAGAACCTGGACGGTGTCATCCTTACTCTCTTCGGTGAGGGTGTCAACTGAAGATGAATCCTCAGTGACTGTGGTATTTGAAGATGAAACTTCTGAAGGGAGAACCGGGTCAACTGCCGTTTCGACCTTTGGACTTTCGTCCGGTCCGGATTCAGTAGGTTCACTTTCAGTGACTGACACTTCAGCTGGCCCTATGAGCGGGGCAGCTGTATTTTTGACCAACGAAGGACTTGGCGCGAGTTTTTGGTATCCAGGAGGAAGTAGCAACGGTGCAACCGGTTGATCTTCCAAAACTCTCTTTGCTTCGTCTAAAAAGGGACAACGGCGAAGGGTGTGATTGCCTTCACACAGTTCGCAGGGGAATCTCATTCCCCTTCGTTGTCTAGAACCTTCACTTTCGCTGGTCGACGGTAAGCATTCAACCTGGTTGTCAGAGGTTGACGCTTCCGAACTGTGCAAACGAGGGGACCAGTCCCTTAGTATCCGGGGAATACTGGGACAATCACGGTAGAGGTGGTTCCCTCTACATATGACACATGGCGATTTGGGCCCGGTCCGTGCTGTGTGTGGGTTTTCGTTAGATACCTTTTGCTTGCCCCCAGGCGCCTTTGGCTCCTTCTGCTTCTTTTCTTTCTTCTTCTTTTCCTTCTTCTTTTCTATGGGAGCCGCGCTTTTGGCGGCTTGACCTTTCGAAGAAGAAGGATCGGAGGAAGGCGTAAAAGAAGTGGAAGGCTGGAGGGTAGCTCTAGACTGGTCTAACTGTTGACTCGACTGTTCAGGAACCGCGGTGGTCTGAACTACAGCGGTTGAGAATAGCCAAACTGGCAGGCCAATTGTCAGCCCTGGAAGCGACAATGTGGCCATGTGGGGCACACCAACTTCTCCCCAAGAGGAGAAAGGGCTAGGGGTCCCATCATGTGGAATCCATTTGTTGGTGTGTTCCATGTTCTCAACCTTAAGATCAACGCAAGAATCAGGGGTAATATGTTCCGTTTAAGATGAATTTTATATGACGACGCTTTAGACACAACTTGCTTTTTCACTTTTTAAGAGTCGAGAAAAAGCTAAAGATGACTCTAGTCTCCTTCGATGTATTAACGAGCCCGAAGTGACAAATGCTCGGATGGACTTTTTCAGTTATAGAGTTTGAAAAAGGCCAAAAGAAACTACTCTGGAGTTCTAGGCAAGGGTGTGCCAAACCTTTCGCGAAACCACAGAATACGTTTTACGGTACGAGTGGTCGATCTTCGTGAATGCTGTGTTCACTGCATCGCGATCATTAGGGCGGCCGACACGGCTTCCTATGGATAAAGGCTTTGTTCCTATAGGGGTCCCCCAATATACGCGACGGTACGCGGGGGCACAAGTCCGTATTAGTGCTATCGTCCCTCAGGAGGAATCACCCACCTTCGTAGAGATCAACAGTCACTATGTTTAACGACGCCGGTTCACGTCTCTACCTAGACCTCTACTGTGTTTCGTTATGTTTCAAAGCGTTGTTAGATAAATTCAGTTCTTTTTAGGTTGATCTTGCTTAGCAGTTTGCCTTTATGGATCACCACGTGATGTATGATACAACTCCTAAATGCAGTCTAAGAATGATAAGCAAGCTTTTTCAATTCTTTCAACTTATGAAAACCTTAACTACTGAAGGAAAAGAAAGACATCATCTTTTCAAACAGATCATAGAGCACTCACTGATGCACTTTTCCTAAATCGACATGCAAACTGTCAAAATGCACATGCACAATGCAAGTATTTCTTTTCTTCTTCCTTAATGTTGATGTATTACAAAAAGAAAGTTGTTGTATAATTTCGAATTCGATTTCAAGCGAAAGCAAACAAGTTTTGTCCAATAATCAAAAGAACACCTTAAGATTCACTCGTTTCAACACAAGAAATACTGAAATTCGAACCATATAACGAAAGCAAATGCTCAAGCAGCTATGAACAACAATAAACTAGCTCTTAGAATCTCAACGACACTTTCTCATAGGTCTAGATCCAAGAGGTCATAGCAAGACTAGTTCACTTTCGCTATGGGAAACTGTGAATGACAGCAAGAAATACAATAAGAACAATCACGGTTTCTTCATACAAATGAGGAGGAATGAAGGCAAAGAGAAGTGGTTTCAGCTGGGTATACAGGTTGACAACAGGCTGCAAAAACAATACTGAAAACTGGGCAACAGACAGTGGGAAATCCCAGCTGCACAAGGCAAAACTGGATCAGCGCAGGTGCTGCACTGTCAATCTGAGATGCATCGCAGGTAGCCCCTTCGGGACCTGCGTTGCAGTGCAGGTAGCCTTTGTTGCAGCTGCACTGATGAGACAACTCTCGTCTCTCTTAGATTCCGGCTCACAGTTTGCTCAAAAATCAATGGTTTTTGGCCAAATCAGAGGCTGTCAGTCAAGTATACACTAGAGGATGATTAAAGGAAGATGAACACTATCACAAAGAGCTAAAAAGAGTCCTTGTGGATCAGCTCTTCAAATCATAAACATGCCCAACACTGGGCTAGAGTAGCTGCCCTCTACTTTGCATTCGAAGGACTCGAATGCAGTTCGATTCGGTACTCTCTTTGTTCAAGAAATGAATAGCAAGAAACACAAGCTACCAACAAGACACGCTCCCCAGCGGAGTCGCCAGTCTGTTGTGGGGGAAAGTATCCAACTCGGAATGACCCTAACCCACTCTAAGGGTGACAGTTCCTTAGCAACAGCTGAAAGCAAAGCTATCTAAAGTTTCTTCTTTATGACATGCAAGAGATAGAAGGAAGAGATCCACTTACCGATGTCTTGCGCAAATGGTCGATCCAATCTCCTTTGTTTACCGCTTGCTCCCAGATCCAAGTCTTTTCACGGGCCCAGCTACACGAGATCCCGCAAACAAGACAAAGAAAGGAAACTACAAGAAGCATGCATTCATAATCGATTCAAGGATTAGCATAAATCGAAAACGCAAGTAAGACAATTCACCATTGAAACACATGCGAATAGAAGAACCTCAAATGCTTTATTAATATATGGAAGTAAGGTTCAGGCGGTGATACAACCATGAGAGGCCCAATCCAGCATCACCTTCCCGACGGAGAGAAATCTCTTCTTCACCTCCCTCAAGCAATCACCCAATACTCTCAACTGTAAACCAACAACAATTCTTTGCACAAAATTCCGGCCTCCAGATCCCATGGGATGAGATCCTTATATAGAGTTTTGGAGTGAAGATAAGTCAGCTTGATGTGTGACTTGTTGTCCTCTTCAACTCCAGTTGTTCTTCAGTTCTTCACTTGGAGTTTCTGTCTTCCACTTGGAGTTTTAGAAGCTCTTAACTCATCATTAGGCGAATCTTATGATCAAGTGTCTTTTTGGAAGCTTCCTGGGCACTGGCACATTGAGAAAAAGATTCCTCCACATGTCCAAGTACGCCCAACGCAGGTAGCCTTTGTTGCACCTGCTATGCAGCGCAGGTAGCCCTTGTTGCACTTGCTATGCAGCGCAGGTAGCCCTTGTTGCACTTGCTATGCAGCGCAGGTAGCCTTTGGAGCAGCTGCTTTGATCCAAAATTGACCTGTTTTTGAGTGTTTTTCAGTGGAGAACTGATTTGCAGTGCTGTGGTTTGCTGACCTTGTTCCTCTAAGGGTAAGAACAACATGTTTAGGGACTTTGGATCCCTTAGATTATTGACATTTCATGCTCTATGTTGTAAGGCACAAAAATGTCTATAACAATGGCTAAGGCTTTGGAAAGGAAAAATGGCATTTTTGGCACATTTATTTATGAAAATAATGGGAATTAGTAGAAAAAGGAGGTGAAAGGTCACAAGTTGCATGTGAGGAGGAAAATGAAGGAAAATGAAGAAAATAGAGGCCTTATTCATAAAAAGGCTTTTGAGGATCAGTTGGTAACCTTTTGTCAGTTCATTTTTGGAGCTCTCTCTTTATTCTCTCTCTCTCTCTCTCATACTCTTGGAGAATTACAGTTTCTTGGAGCACTCTTGGTGGGTATGGCATACTTGGATTCTTTGAGCAAGAAGGGAAAGGAAGAGTAAGAAAGCGCAAGAGGGAATCAGGATTAGTAGCTACATCAGATTTGCTTGTAGGTACCGAGTTGCATGTATGATTTCTTCACTAGTTTGGCATGCATGGCATATGCATGTGGATTCTTGGTCATGATCTGTCATTGGCATGGAAGATTGCCTGGATTGACAATGGATTGCCTAGCCTTGCCATATCTTGGGTAGCCATGGTGATTTTTGGTTTAATTTCATTGTTTGTTTTTTGGTTGGTTCTCATGTTTCCTTATCTTAGGTTGAGTTATTAGTTCCTGGAAGCCTTGGTTGGAAAAACACTCTAGAAGCCCTATAATAGCTTAGGTTGAGTTACTAGTCCTAGAAGCCTTGGTTGGACAAATGCTTTGGAAGCCCTTGGTGGGTTGAGTTACTAGTCATGGAAGCCTTGGTTGGACAATCTCTTTGGAATCTTGATGGCATCTGTGGGTTGAGTTACTAGTCCTAGAAGCCTTGGTTGGAACAAATTCTCTAGAAGCCCTAGAAGGCTTGGATGGAGACCAATTTGATGACGGCTTTGTGATGTCCGAAAGTACGGTGGAATCATTGTTTGATGGGTTGAGGGGGCTAGCCTCTAGAAGCTCTAGATGAGTTTTGATTGATGTGTTCTATGAGATCCCACATTCATGCTTGGAATATGGCATAGGGGTGAATGGCTGAAGAGAGATTTGGCTCAGCCATTCTACGGCAGGGTGGAACGTGGAAGTCCCATCCCGGGTTTGGATTTTGCATCATTAATGAAATGTTATTTCTCCTTGTATTTATATGAGCATTTTGATGGATTATATGTGGTCTATATGCTTTTACTTTCATGAGTATTTTTGTTTCTATTATGCTAGTTATATATGTGTTTTATGACAATAGCCAAGTATGGCTTTCCTCATGTTTTTACTTGTAATTTAATGATCAATGTATATATGACCTAATGGATGGAATGGTAGTAGATGTGTTGAGGCATCAATAGTTCTTAATGATTCTCAGCTAAGTATGAGACCCCTATGCTCAGAACTGTTATTTACACTTGTAGTTTAAATATTCGTGATATGTTTGAAGAAATGCCTGTCATGGCTAGTAGGGGTCCATTCAAGGTCTTAAACAAGTATTTTATTTAATAATGTCATTTCCATGTTAATTTATTATTCTGAAGAGATGGTTCAATTCTGGGCAGTGACCTGGGCTCTGGGCCTGAACAAATTGACTCAAATCCTGGGGATGCTAGCAGAGCCCTGACTAAATGTGTCTCTGGACATTGGCAGACAATCCTATGAGAGAAAATCTGGGTTTGTATACGTTGTCATGCCTATAGCATGAGAGCGATTAAGGCTTAATTTGTCTAAAAGCTCAGTGGGAACAAATGGAAAGTTGTCTAAAGTGTTGGATTGGTTCCTGAGGGTCTTGAAGCTGATGTTGAATGTTTGTATGGTGTGTTTTTGTTGGTTCCACTTCCTTAACGTGACTTAGGAGGTCAAATCATATCATAGTGGCCTCTCATCGCATGTTTACCCCAGTTGGCCAGTTGCTTGGGTAGATGTGGGAGGAGGGTGTTACAGAGTGGTATCAGAGCATGGTTCACCCCTCAGACTGGATGGGCTATGTGTTGGTCATGCATGCATGTCAGTTGCATGTGTGTCTCTCACACTTGCATTCCATGTGCTTGTTGCATTTGCATGATGTTGTTCATGATTGTAGTGATGTCGTCATGTGAAACATGAGGTTGTTGTAACTTTTGGAATGAAGTGTCATAAGTGTCTAGCTGGTTACATATTGCTATATCTTTATTACATGTATCATTTTTTATGCTTGGTAACATTCTCGTATGTTTGGTTACATTCTTGTATGCTTGGTTACATGTATCATTCTTGTAGGTTGGTTACAAGCATTGTTCGTTTATACTTGATTAAATGTGTTTATGCATGTGTGTGGTTGATTATGCATTGATTATGCATTGCTTATGCATGTTCATGTTTTCATGTGGTCATCAAGTCTAGAGTGATGTAGTGGTTGTTGTCATGCATGAGCTCATATTATGGGTTGTTGTTTAGGCCATGCATTGACGACTAGACCCTATCTAGAATGATGGTTGCATGGTCATATGCTTATGTTTTATGTTTCTATATGTTGTCATGATTATGTTATACATGTATCATGCTGATTTGTTGATCTTGCAGAAAAGGTATCCTCCCCAATCTATACTAAGTTACGTTGGTTTATTGTGATTTGGTTTAGCTAACTTGATATACATTGCAAGAAGAAATATCAAATGGCTAGCAAGATGGTTGACTACAAAGACTCTCCATATGAATCAAAAGAGAAGTATGGTGTTGGTAACTCTTTCGATTTGGTAGTTACAATGAGAATCTTAAAGGAATAAATAAGTAGTTGTAAGGCAGATAATGACAGAATCATCCAGGCATAGGAGAAACAACCAGAGGTAAATGCAGTGATACTTCAGAGGTTGTCAAATTTGCAGCGATAGGGACCACAACGTATCAGCTATGAGCAGGAGGATAGAACTAATGGGGCATATGGTAGTTGGTCGCATGGTGGTCACGGGTCATATAGAGATGAAAAGGTCAGAGATGGAATAATTTTGGACACTCCGGATAGGAGAGGGGATAAACACAAGTGTTATTCTAGTTATGATTCAAATAGGAATCATGATTGTCATTGTTATCATCCTTACAGGAGGAGTGACAAGGGATATTTTCTAGATGAGTTTAAGAAGGCAAGGCCACCAACATTTGATGGAGAAATGAAGAAACCACAGGATGTAGAGCCATGGTTCTTGGCATGAGAAAATTCTTCGGGTTGCATGACTATTCAGAGAACCTGAAAACTAGAGTGGCTACATTCAGTCTCAAAGGTAAAGCAAACATTTGGTGGGAAGATGTGAAGAATGTCATATGTATTCATGTGGAAGATTTGACTTGGAGTGAGTTCGAGTGGCTATTCAAGAAGACATATTTTTCATAGAGATACTTTGATGACAGGGCGAAAGATTTTTATGAGCTAAAGATGGTATCGATGACCGATGATGAATACACTAGCAGGTTCTCGGAGTTGCTGAGCTTTGTGCCTTATCTCACATAGGAAAAGGCCAATATTCATAGGTTCATTAGTGGGTTACCGATGGAATTCAAATATAGGATCAATTTTGATGAGCCTAGATCATTGGAGGAGGCCATTCGAAATCTAAGGCATTGTTGTGAAAATTTGAAGCATAGGTCTGAGACTAAGCCAGACTGGAGAAGTAATGCGAAGAACAAAGGAAAATGGGACAGAAAGTAAGGCCTTAGGATATAGGTAATAAGGAGAATGTTGAACCACCTAAGAAGTTCAATGCATCAGATAGAGGACAGATACATCAATCTGAGGAGCAGAATAAGGACCCCATGCGGTGTTGGACTTGTGGGGGAGATCATCGTAGGAGGGGTTTTCCACAGTACCAGAGTGGTAGGCCTTATATATACAATGTGTAGGAGGCACAAACTGTTGGGGATGTTGGTCAAAGTATTCCACATATTTATGTAACATTGGATAACAAACAGGTAGAGCATCAGGCATCTGTCATTGAGATGGACAGTAATCTTTGTGATCAAGTTTGTTGGGTTCATACAATATGTTGTTGGGCATGGATTGGTTGTATCTTCATAGAACCAAGGTGGATTGTTATGGAAAATCCATTGAGTGTGTTGATGAAAATGGGGAACTAGGATTCTTACAGGGTAAGAATAAAGCTACATCATTTAGGATGGTGACAACTATGTAAGTAAAGCCCAATCACAGAAAAGGGTGTAAGTTATTTGTAGTGCACATTTCTAGTGATAAGGGTAAGGAAGTTGACGATGTAGATGTATTGAGAAAGTACCCAATTTTATAGTAGTTCAAGGATGTATTTCTCAAGGACATTACAGAGTTTCCACCTCATAGGGAGGTAGAATTTTCTATTGAGTTAGTGTCAGGGGTAGCTCTAGCATCAAAATCACCTTACAGGATAAGCACACATAAGTTGGTTGAGTTAAAGTTGCAATTGAAGAAAATATTGGACAAGGGATACATTAAGCCAAGTTTATCACTGTGCGACGCACCAGTATTGTTTGTGAAGAAGAAAGATGGTACTTTGATATTTGCATTGACTATAGGAAGTTGAACAAAGTGACCATCAAGAATAGGTATCCTTTGCCAAGGATTGATGACTTATTCGATCAGCTGAAGGGAGCAGTAGTGTTCTCAAAGATTGATCTGAGATCAGGATATCACCAGGTACGCATCAAAGAGGAGGACATTTACAAGACAACTTTCAGAACCAAGTATTGGCGTTATGAGTTTGTTGTAGTTTCATTTGGCTTAACTAATGCTCCAACTACATTTATGTGCTTGGTGAATAGTGTGTTGCATCCGTATTTGGATAAGTTTGTTATTGTGTTCATTGATGATATACTGGTATATTCTAAAAATGTGGAAGGGCATGCCAATAATTTAGCAACAGTGTTGAGGTTGTTGAGGGAGCATCACTTGTATGTTAAGTTCAACAAGTGTAGTTTCTTTCAGACTGAGGTACATTACTTGGGGCATGTTGTCTCCAAGGAGGGCATTGCAGTAGATCTAGAAAAGATAAGAGCCATCATGGAGTGGGTAGCTCCTAAGAATGTGGATGAGGTGAGATCTTTCATGGGTTTGGCAGGCTATTATAGGAGGTTCATCAGGAACTTCTCATAGATTTCTTATCCTATCATGTCATTGCAGAGGAAAGGTAAGAAGTTTGAATGGACAGAGGAGTGTGAGGCTAGTTTTGAGCAGCTCAAGCAGTTGTTGACACATGCACTAGTGTTAAAGATTGCAGATCTAGAAAAAGAGTTTGTAGTATGCACAAATTCTTGCAAGAGAGGACTTGGTGGAGTCCTTATGCAGGATGGATAGGTGGTATGTTATGTGTCGCGAAAGTTGAATGAGAACGAGCAGAAATATCCCATGCATGATCTTGAGTTAGCAACGATAATAAATGCATTGAAGATGTGGAGACACTATATTCTGGGCAAGAGGTTCATATTGATGAGTAATCATAGTGGTTTGTGATATCTATTTAACTAACCGAATTTGAATGGTAGGCAGGGTTGGTGGTTGGTTATGATTAGTGAGTTTTATTTCCAGATCAAGTATATTAAAGGTAAAGAGAATATAGTGGTAGATTCTCTTAGTAGGAAGATACAAATAAATCCCTTAGCAGCTATGAGCTCCTATTGGACAAATATATAGGATAGGATCTTATAGGCAGGTCAATAGGATGTCATATATATGGATATTTTGCACAAGTTGCAACAGAGCATAGGTAAAGTATAGGTGATGGTACAGGTATAGGAACATGTAAAGGTATAGGTAGTGGTATAGGTACAAGCACAGGTATAGGTACAGGTATAGGTGAAGGTGCACAAGGTGTGGATTATTGTCTTACGACGGATGGATTGGTCAAATTCAGAGACAGGATATTTGTGCCAGATAGCAGTGAGCTCAAGAAGGTGATATTGATAGAGTTTCATGCGAAACCTTATTCAGGTCACCCAGATTACTAGAATACAATATTATCAGAATACATTGACTGCAATGAAGAAATTTTACTAATGGTCGAATCTGAAAAGGGATGTAGAAGATCTTGTGGCTAGGTGTTTTGATTGTCAGTGAGTGAAAGTAGAGTGTAAATATCCAAGTGGATTGCTACAGCTGATCAAAATTCCAGAATGGAAATGGGAGGTCATTTCCATGGACCTCATCACAGGGTTTTCGAGGATAGTGAGACAACATGATTCCATCATGGTTTTTGTGGACAGGTTGGCAAAGGTTGCACACTTCATTCATGTGAAGTTTGCATTCTTAGCTAATGATGTGGCACAGGTATTCATCAGAGATATGGTTATGTTGCATGGTGTTCTGAAAAAAATTGTGTCAGACAGGGATGCAAAGTTCACTTCCAAGTTTTGGAAGTTGTTGTTTGTAGGTTTTTGCATAGAGTTGGCCTTAAGCACAGCTTATCATCCGTAGACATATGGACAGACAAAGAGAGTCAAAAGGATATTGGAGGGCATGTTGAGAATGTATGTGATGCATGAGTAGTGGAAGTGGGAGGAATATCTTCCACTCGTAGTCTTTGCATACAATAATGGGTATCAATAATAATTGATGATGAGACCTTTCGAGGCATTGTATGGGCAAAGTTGCAATATTCCTATCAATTGGAGTGATCCGATTAACAGGGTATTGATTGGACGAGATATGTTGGTAGACATGGAACAGGAAATGCAGGTGATCAAGGAGAATCTAAAGGAAGCACAGGATAGGCAGAAGATCTATGTAGATCAAAACAGGTTGTTAAAGGAGTTCAAGATTAGGGAACAAGTGTATTTGCACATTAAACCAAAGAAGAGCTCCTTACAGATTGGATCATGTGCCAGTTGGCACCACGATTTTGTGGACCCTTCAGTATCAATGAGAGGATTGGGCCAATAGCCTATCGACTTACACTTCCTCTAATAGTGAAAGGCCATGATTTTTTCCATGTGTCATTGCTTAAGAAGTATGTTAAATATGTTGATCATGTGATTGATTGGTCTATATTATAGGTGGAACCAGATCGAGAATTCCAATTGGAACTTGAGTTCATATTGTAGAAAAAGGTTCTCATGATCCGGAATCGAGAAATCAAGCAAGTTAAGGTGCAGTGGAAGCACTTTGGGCTCGATGAAGCTACATAGGAGATAGCAGATCAGATGCGGGCTATGTATCCTTCCTTGTTTGCTGGTTGAGGCAAAATAGTTTTGGCTTGGTGCTTTCGTGTGATTTTGGTATATACTTTGGTATATGTTTTGATATATGTTTGGTGATGTTTGGTATATGTACATATGTATATGGATGCAAATACCGCCATGAGTTATGTTATAAAGCTCCAATAAGAAGTATGGGTGTCATGTCGTTATGATGTTATGTTGTTATGTTTTCATATTGGTTGCTTCTCAGCAGGTTGATCATTGTAAATACTGCATCAAGCTAAGTTGTAAAACTTCATCGGTAGTATATATTTTTCTTACAACATTTTTGTGGTTGTAGGTGTTTTTGAACACCGAGGACTGGGTTCCCCAAGGGGGAGGGTTCTATAACAACCTTGGTGAAAATTCCACGTAATAAAAGGAAATAAAGTCAAAATAATAAGAAAATATTATGGGACACTTATTCCAAGCTGAATATTGGTCAAAATCCTAGTGATGGGGATCACTTGTGATTGTTTATGGTTAAGGAAATTGGCAAAGTCAATGGTTGAGGATTTGGAAAGGAAAAATGTCATTTTTGGCACATTTATTTATGAAAATAATGGGAGTTAGGAGAAAAAGGAGGTGAAAGGTCACAGGTTGCATGTGAGGAGGAAAATGAAAAAAATAAAGACCTCATTCATAAAAAGGCTTCTGAGGATCAGTTGGTAACCTTTTGTCAATTCAGTTTTGGAGCTCTCTCATTATTCTCTCTCTCATAATCTTGGAGAATTCGAGTTTCTTGGAGCACTCTTGGTGGGTGTGTCATACTTGGATTCTTGGAGCAAGAAAGCAAAGGAAGATCAGGAAAGCACAAGAGGGCATTGGGATCAACAAATACATCATATTTTCTTGTAGGTATCGAGTTGCATGTATGACTTTTTCACTAGTTTTGGCCTGCATGGCATATGCATGTGGATTCTTGGTAATGATCTGTCATTGGCATGGAGGATGGCCTGGATTGATTACCTGGATTGACAGTGGATTACCTAGCCTTTCCATTTCTTGGATAGCTATGGTGATTGTGGGTTTACTTTCATTGATTATTTTTTGGTTGGTTCTCATGTTTCCTTAGCTTTGGTTGAGTTATTAGTTCTTGGAAGCCGTAGTTGGAAAAATGCTTTGGAAGCCCTGTAACAGCTTGGGTTGAGTTACTAGTCCTGGAAGCCTTCGTTGGAAAAACTCTTTGGAAGCCCTTGGTGGGTTGAGTTACCAGACCTGGAACCCTTGGTTGGACAAATGCTTTGGAATCTCGATGGCATCTATGGGTTGAGTTACTAGTCTCGGAAGCTTTGGTTGGAAGAAACGCTCTCGAAACCTTGGAAGGCTTGGATGGAGGCCAATTTGATGATGGTTTTGTGATGTCCGACCATGAGGTGGAATCACTGTTTGATGGGTTGAGGAGGATGGCTTATGGAATCCTTGGATGAGTTTTGATTGATGTGTTCTATGAGATCCCACATTCATGCTTGGAATATGGAATGGTGGGGTGAATGGCTGAAGAGAGATTTGGCTCAGCCATTCTATGGCCGGGTGGAACGTCGAAGTCTCATCCCAGGTTTGGATTTTGCATCATTAATGAATGGTTATTTCTCCTTGTATTTATATGAACATTTTGATGCATTATATGTGGTCTATATGCTTTTACTTTCATGAGTATTTTTGCTACTATTATGCTGGTTATATATGTGTTTTATGAAAATAGCCATCTATGGCTTTCATCATGTTTTTACTTGTAATTTAATAATCAATGTATCCATGACCTAATGGATGGAATGGTAGTATATGTGTTGAGCCATCAATAGTTCTTAATGATTCTCAGCTAAGTATGAGACCCCTATGCTCATAACTATTATTTACACTTGTAGTTTACATATTCATGATATCTTTGAAGAAATTCCTATCGTGGATAGTAGGGGTCCATTCAAGGTCTTAAACAAGTATTTTCTTTAGTAATGTCATTTCCATGTTAATTTATTTTTCTGAAGAGATGGTTTAATTTCGGGCAATGACTTAGGCTCTGGACCTGAAAAAGTGGCTCAAATCCTAGGGACGCTAGCATAGAACTGACTAAATGAGTCTCTGGAGGCTAGCAGGAAAGCCTGTTAGAGTGAGTCTAGGTTTCTGGGACGTTTTCATGCCTATAGCGTGAGAGTGACTGAGGCTTAAGTTGTCCAAAATCTCAGTGGGACCCAAGGGAAAGTTGTCTAGAGTGTTGGATTGGTTCCTAAGGATCCTGGAGTTGATTTTGAATGTCTGTATGGTGTGTTTCTGTTGGTTTCACTTGCTTAACATGACTTACGAGGTTGAATCATATCATAGTGGCCTCTCATCACATGTTTACCTTGGCTATCCGTTTGGTTGGGCAGATCTAGGAGGAGAGTGTTACAATAAAGAAACATTGATTGAGCCAAAATATAGTTGAAGGACCCTTTAAGACCTCTTCATAGCATAAAGATCAAGTCGAACTACATGAAGGGACAATTTGACCTCAAGATAACAAATCATAGCCCTCACAAGCCTATAAATAAGAAGGAATTCGACCTCATTTGCACACTCACTTAAGAAAGTTCGATATCCTCAAGATATGATTTGGAAAAGGATGATGAAGAAGAAGAAGATCAAGATCAAAGTTTTGAACAAAGTTTTTGGGCCTCTCTCTCTCTCTCTCTCTCTTGCATTAAGGTTTCTACTATTTCTGGGCTAGATGAAATTCTGAAGCTGCATCGAAGTTGTGAAGTTGCAAGGTCAAACTTGTGAAGCTGCAAGGTTAAACTTGTGATGCTGCAAGGTCGAAGCTATGAGGCTGCAAGGTTGAAGCTATGCAGCTGCAAGGTCAAAGCTATGAAATTGTGAAGCTACCTCTAGATCAAAGTTGTGGAGCTTCTAGGTCGAAGCTACTGAAGTTGCATCAAGGTCAAATTTATGAAGCTACAAGGTCGAAGGTGCTAAAATTTCTAGGTCGAAGTTGAAAAATTTGATGCTGGGGTCTGTTATACAATATTTGGTTGCACTCCCAGTCTCGTATCCTGAAGTGTCAAACTTTGTATCATCAATGTCACAAGTTTCGCAAAGTCATGAAAGTTGTCACAAACAATGTATTCACCATGAAACATGTTTAGAACATCCCTGAAGAAAAGGAAGAAAACTTGCCTTGAAAGCATTTTGAAGAACTTTTCAAAAACCATCTTTTGCAAGTCCAGTGCTAATTTTATAAGGCAAACATGTGTTGGTAACCTCTAGCAATACACATGTCTAGTGCTATTAGTGCTTCTTTTATTAGCAAAATCCGTGCTGGTCCTCTTTAGGCAGTTTTTCCCAAAATGGAGGAGATGATTCTCTTACTAGAAGGCTCGAGAACGACGATGTGGTTTCAGGTAAATGAAGATTGGAACGAGACCTCCCATTCCTGGCCGTTGATCCTATTTCCATGGATATTTCCCTTCATATGTGGAACTCCTCCCTCTTTTCATGGATCCTCAACTCCCTATCCTTCCCTATAAATGAATTTCTCACCATCCACTAATGGTTGGTTGTTGGTTGGTTGGTTGCCATCCTAGTGTTGAATTGTGCACAAATGTTGCCCATTTGCAAAGGAGAAAAGGTTTTTGAAGGCTAAGGCTTGGACTTGGAATCTCACTTGAAGGAGGCTTCCAACATCAAGGCTTCATTAATTGTAATGCTCCCTTTTTCATATATTAATAATACAATATGTGTTTTCTTTCCATAAATGTGTCAATTATTTTCCATTTGTTGTAATGCTCCTTGATTTGTCACATCATTTCTATTAGAAAATGTTATTGTTTGCATAGTTTGTTGTCTCCACTTGATCTTTCTTATAGGAACTCATATGCATCAGCAAAGAGGAGATCATGAGCTTGGGATCCAAAGATTCAAGGTCGACATCAAGAGTATTAACATCATAGAAATGTAGGATATCTATCCTCCTTTGTATTTTCTAGTATGAATTAGGAAAGATTGCATGTAGTTGTCCTCTATAGTTGCTAGATCCTCCCATAGGACTAGAGGGATTGTTTCAGTCTACAGAAAGGGTTGTCTGCACAACAAAATGGTGAATCCATTGGGGAGTGCATAACCCTTCAAACCTCCTTTTGTTTTTGGTATCATTTGATATGTTTGGCCAACCACTTAGTGATCGATAACTTTGATTGATTGTGGATCCACATTCTGAGTGGTGTTTGGTTTAGAGTGTCAAATATAGGTCTTTTTTCAACTTTTTTTGTTTTCTCCTAAGTTTTTCTCACCCAATGCCATTTTCCTAAGAAACAGAGTGTTGTTAGCGTGGATTTTACTGAGTACAGTCACGCTTGAAACCCTGGTTTCCACTGTCTGCGCGCGCTAGTCCAAAAATGATATTTTTTAGGGTTTTTGACAGAAGACCTTGTATGTCTTGATCTTTGAAGTCTTTCTTCTACTCTGTGTGCATCAAATTTTGACTTATTGTTGTTAGATTCTTTGTTGTTTGCAAAAGTTTGTTCCATGTTTTAGTGAAAACGAACATTGGTTGAATCTTTAGTTCTTTGGGTAATTGAAATTACTATTTCGATACTTGCATGTGTTACTGATTTGTTGTTTGATAAGAATTTTTAGTCCTTTTGGAAACCAGAAAGAAATTGCATTTGCATTTGTTAAGCCTTCATCTCAAGATTGATCATTACTTCTGGAAATTACATTAGGTTACATTGTACTAGAAAGGTATTTTTGATATTTTCATTGAGCATAGATTACATTGCTTGGTGTTGGAAGTTGATAAGTACATCTTCATTCATATTAAAAAAAAAAAGATCATGTAGGTGAACTTTAGTGAATTAAAATTCATTTACTTTTTAATCATTGCATTGGAATTGTGGAAGTGATAGATCTAGCTAGGAAGCTATTGTTGGTTTCATATATGATTGTTGCATCAATGTTTTCACTTCTTCCCTACAGTAGATAACTTTCATCGAAAATCAGAAGAGTCTTTTTGGGATGTTAGTTGCATCATAGGTGTGTTCAAGTGACATCGATTTTTGAGCCTTGAAACTGAAATATAATTCAAGATCAACTTATTCATCTCAATTAACCTAAGGAGCATTTGGAACATTAACGAAAGCATATTGATGTCTAGGATAGAGATGTGTTCTAGCATCATTAAATGTAGGAGTTGTCATTGTTTGCCAGTGTTGCATCTTGTGGGTGAAATATCGTTCCACGTACGTAAGTGTATAAGATCATTCTCCACGTACTTTTGGGTATATAAGTTGGTGCTCCATGCATGAAAAGTATAAAGGAATGCTCTCATTGAATGGTTATGCATTACACAACACTACTACGGACTGCACTCCCACGTACCGTCGAGTATATTTTAGGAGTCCCCTATAGGTTTTTATCCATCCATAGGTAACTGAGTCTTCCACCTTGTATATTGTAATATACCGAACATATAATTCAGGGATATTGTATGTCGTACGTTAAGTCCTTCGTTCACCAAGGTGTATGTTGCAGTTCACGGTTGCTTGGTAGACCCTTTTTCCTAGTTACCCCTTTCTTTTGTTCGTGTCTTTAATTTCTAAAATCAATTAATTGACCGTGGAACAACATCCTACCTGTGGAAATACTCCTTAGTAGATCTTAGGTTGAGACTAATGGCAATAGTTATTGAGTCCACCAATCAAAGAAACCCCTCAGACGGGAATCCTGGTCCTTTTCCTTCTTTTGGAAATATTGGTGCTCCTTATATGAGAATGTTGTCCCTTCCTAGATTTACCACTAGTTTTCCAGTTTGGTTATTTTCGACCAATATGGTTCCAAATGTCCAAACTGCTTCTCAACTGGGTTTTCCTCCACCTGAACAACATCAACCTCATCTTGATGCTAAATTTGACCCCTTGCCTTCGTCACCTATTGTTTCTTCACCCCTTTCTCCCTCTTCGCCTGGTGAAAGTATTGAACCTAGTAACAAGAAAGCTAAGAAAAAGAAGAAGTAAGCAAGGTGGAAACCAAGCAACCATTGCTACATATGCAACTAATGTGGAGAAATCTTCCAATCAACCCGCAAAGTGAAGTTCCCTTGCACGTTATGTAAGGGTAACCACCTTCTTATGGATTGTCCTGGTATTCTGAAGGTATTATAAGTGTGATCTACAAGCTCACATCGACCTTTGTCATTAGCCTATAGAGATCATGCTGGTGACACACCCTCAACTAGTGATAGTAAGGTCCATGGGAAAAGGGTAAAATGAAATTTCCTTATAGGTTATGTGAAGGGAATCGTCATATTCACCTTTTTCCTTATATGGATGAAGCCTCCAACGTGTGGGAAAACCTTACCACTTCTCATCCTCGTCTTTCGATTGGCTATCGAAAAATTTCCCCCGGTCCTCCACTAGTTGACCAAGTGATTGACCAAAATTTGTCTCTAGTCAATCCCACTCTCTCTGAATGCAAATCCCATGAGCCCGTTCCTGACCAATCATTCATTGAGAAAATGGTTAACCTGGTTCCACCTTCAGTTGATCATACCTTTCCCGTAGAGAGTGAACTTCATACCACTCAGGTTCTTCTTGTTTCTTCCAACTCCAATGAATTGGGGAGAAATCCTCGCATTCCCAAAGTACAGGGGGGCAATCCTCCCGTTCCCATTAAGCAAGGGGGCAATTCTCCCATTCCCATGGAACCCCCTCCAAGTAGTATGGTCACTTCCTTTGATTGGAGTCAACTGGCAGGATATCATCTTCCTTCTTACATGCCCTTTCATATGATAGTACATGCTTATAATATACACATACCTAGCACAATCATAGATGAAGGTGTTGTTGGACAGTTGGCATTGTCTAGATCGCTAGTGGCCTAATGAAGGAATTGATGACAATAGTTAGTGGCCTAGTGTTGGAATTGATGACAATAGTCTTGTTGGGGAGATGTGTTACGTAGTTGGCATTGCCTAACTGTTGGCAGGAGTGTTGGCATTGATGTCAACCAAACTAGCTTTGATGCTTTTCACAACAGATGTTGGCAATGATGGCCCATGAGGAATATCATGGTAGTTGTAGGCTTCATGTAGAAAATCATCACAATAGCAGGCTTATTAGAGAAGCCATAAACTGATTATTACATTGATGAACCACAAGGAAGTACATGGTAGTTGTAGGTTTCATGCAGAGGATCACCTTGGTGGTTATGATTCCAGTTGTCAGGAGAGTCAAGGAGAAGAATATTGTTAGAGAGCTTGATCCATATTAGAGGTAGTATATGGGCTCAAAGACTACATCGGATCCTCTTCAATGGAAATTTCTATTGAAGATATTTCCAAAAATATAAGGAATTCAAAAAATGGACTCTTGGATCAAAAGTTATGGCCTGCTAAAGTTCACGGATTTGAAGCCTTAGGCAGGAAAGAATATTGACATATTGGAGATCGGAGGTCTAGATATATTGGCAATCAAAACATGAGAGCATCATTGATATCGATGATTTCATATCGGAGGTCAGTCATACCAGCACATCGCAACATCAAAGCATCAAGCATATCTGCCATCGCATATCAAAGGTTCAGAGATATTGACGCATTGCAACATCGCAGTCCGGCATATCGGTGATCATAGAATCAGAACTTATTAATGTGAGAACCTTTTAGAAGTTGCAATATCGGTGAAGTGCCGAGAGAATTAAAAGCCAATGGGAATGCTGATAAAGGATTAATAAAGGATTTCAACGCAAAACCAAAGGTGGGTGAGCCCTTTTCTCTCTCTTCTAGCAGGACACATGGTTGCATGTGATTGGCTTCGATAAGGATACATGGTAGCATTTGATTGGCTCCGATAAGGTACAGTGGCAACTGACATCAACATGATGTGGCAGTATGGTAGGACATGTGGCAGGCATATTCAACCATATTGGGTGGTCTAATGGCCCATAACCGGGTGACACATGTCACCTCTAATGAGTCAACATGTGGTAGTGATGATGTCATATCGAAAGTCGGTGATTGAAACTTTATAACAGTTGATACTTGAGAAATTTTTGATAAGTGGACTCTGATATTGGGTTGGCACTAGGGTTGCAAAGACTTAAAGAACCGAAGGCAAGGAGTTTGGGCCGAGCACCGAGATCTATGAGCAATATCATAAGTGGGAATATCACAACTCCAAAGTTAAATCCTCGATTCTAAACTTTCGATGAGGGGCTCTGATATTTGGCTAGTGCATGGTTAACAAGAAATTAATGAACCAAGGGTGTTAAGCACTTAACAAAGGAAAAATAACCCCCGATAAGATAAAAAATACTCAAGTACCACAAGGCTAAGCTGTAGGTCACGACCCTCTATCCTATGGTGAGAAATGTCGGGATGGCTAAGCAGAAGAAGCTTCTCGTATCGAAAGTCAGAAATTGGAAGATTAGAATACCTTACCACTGTGAAGATTATGATATGGAATTGCTCCTATAAGGAAGTACAGTGCTTTAAAGAGTGTATGGGTCAAAAGCTACGAAGTTGAATGCAGGACTAGAGGAGTTGGTCTCAGGAGTAATGGTGATTGTCAAAGATCATTGGGTCAAGGCAGCAGGGACCACAATCTTAAGGAAAGAGTGTTGGGTATGCCTTGAGGTGAGACAAGCTATATTTGTGCTCTGATGCATGTCTCAATGAGTTAAGTGGATGAATGGGTCAGGCTACCATAGAACTGATTCCGATCAACGGTGTTGGTTCATGGAGTCAGATGAATCAGCATAAAACTCTGAGACAAGGAAACAAGGACAAAGATCCGCAGAGAATCCATGCTGAAGTACTGTGAAACCATGAATAAGCATGGAGAACCTCATTGATAGGAGAGTTGTTCATAGAGAGGATTGTGCCTAGTTGGAGTGTCAAGGTGGACTGAGAATTAATTCTTAGTATGGAGAAACAATCAGGTGCCCATTCTCATCATTAATGCAGTGGCAGAGACCAAGTCAGATGCAACATCAGAATGGAAGAGCCATCTCGAGGTACACTCACGCAGTGTGAATGCAGGACAGAGTCATAGCACCGATCAAGGGGTAGTAGAGGAACAAAACCTAGAAGCTTAGATGAGAAATGCGAGGGAAAGCAGCATAGTTGCAAGTGAGCTAAGTGGAAAAGCTCTATGTGAGTGCACTACTGTGTAAGGTTGAGTAAGATTCTGTTCTACAAAGAGAGGCTGAGAGTGCCTAATAAGAGGTAAGAGACCCTGAGAGTAGTGTTGTTGTGTTAAATGTGGAATTTTCTTGTGCATTTTGTGAGAAAGGTTGAAGTTGCCTATACTTAGTGATAAAGGCCGTAGTTGCCTATGTTGTGTGAGAAAGTGCCTGTGTTGCAAGAAAGGCCAAAGGTTCCTGTGAAGATAAAGAAGGTTGAGATCTGAGCTTGTACTATGGAGAGTAAGAGACCAAGAGCTAAGTGTGTGCTGATGAAGATCATAGAAGAGAGAGTTTCATGGACTGTGATGAGTGACTGTTCTTGAGAAGATCAATGTATTGTTAGAGATGTAGAGAGTGTTGTGTTGGCCAAGGAATATGAATAGCAGAGCTGATATCAGGCAGAGTGGCTTCCAAATTACAGAGAAAATTGAGTTCCTATTTGAGTGTGCCTTGGAGCCTACACACAGGAATTTAGTGCTTCCATCTCTAGTGGGTGCTTGAGAAGGCTTGGGGGGTTAGTGCCTCCTCCAAGTTGGTGCTTGCAAAAATTCCGTGAAGTTGGTGCTTCACATGGTGTTTCTGGTAAGTTGGACAGGGATCTAAAAAAGGAGGGAGTTGGTGCTTCCTCCTAGTGTGTGCTAGCAAACAATCAAAGGGAGTTGGTGATTCCTGTGAGTTGGTGGCTCACAAAAAAAAATTGATTTAATAGAGTAGGTGCTCTTATTTTACATCAATAACAACAACAAGCTTTGGTGGTTTTTTCCCGAAAGGGTTTCCACGTAAAAACCTTATGCCTCATGTGTATGATGCTCATGGTGTGTGCTTGTATGTTGGTTTCATATTGCTGCTAATTATATGTATGGTTTCCAATTTTGAATAAGAAAATTAAATTGGCATAAAAAATTTAAAATTAGCCTTAATACTGATTCACCCCCCTTTCAGTATTATCATTGTTTCCAACAATTGGTATCAGAGCCACGTTCCTTCAGGAATAACTTAATCGATAGAAGGTAGATCAAAGGAAACAATGGATATTTGACCTTGGCCAATAGTAGAAGGAGTTCCAGTTTTATACAGATCAGGCCATGAGCTCTGTTATGAAATGTGGAAGGTTAGAATGGTAACCTATTTAATGGCCTTGGATGCTGATACGTGGCTTTCCATATTGAATGGAGAAAAGAGTGAGCATAATGAAGAAGCCCATAATATTATCATGAAGGGGCCATCTATGTCGGATGTTGATAAGGTGAGTCATTGTGAGTTATCAAAGGAAGCATTGGACATGCCGCAATGTCTATATGGTGGAGACAACCATGTGGCTCAAGAAGAGGTTGAGGAGCCCTACTACTGTAGCAATGAAACAAAACAGGGAGAAGTTGTTGCTCATCACACTCCTGGTGGTGATGAAGAAGTCTCGGAAGGAAAATCTTGTTGTTAAGAAGGTAAGTTATTGTTGTGTGAGAAGTTTAAAGAAATAGGCCATTCATTTTCTATATGTTCATTTGAATCCCTTGAAGATAGAGAGAGCCATTCATATAGTAATTTTAATGAAGATAGACCCATTTTAATAGCAATAGCAATTAAGGAATCCTCTGAAGAATAAAAGATATTCCCGGTGTGCTCATCCATAGGAGTAAATGAGAATACCTCAGGTAGTGATGATGAAGGGATAATTCTTAGACCTGTGGAAGACTCCATGGACACAGAGATGGGCTTAGGTCTCGATGATAACTCAACTAGAACCTATAATAGTGAAGAAAAGGATCTAAATGAAAGGATCCTCTTTAGAAAGAAGTTGATCTCTACTGTAAAGGAGATCAAGGACTTATCAGAGGCAAATCTGAAGCAAGAGGAGCAACTGAAAATTTATGAGCTTGAGAATGGAAGGTTGAGCAAAACATTAGTTGATCTAAATGCTCAACAAGAAGAGGCTAGCAGACTGGATGGAAATTTAACCAATCAGCTAGGTGAGAAGGAAGCTTACTATGGGAGACCACGAAATAAGGTAGTATCCTTAAGACATGACTTCGAAAAGTCAAAAATAGAGTTGTCTCAATATTTGAAGCTTGCGGGGAGCACAAAGGGCTTGCATGAGATTCTTGTTAAGAAAGGATCCCCGATCATCAAGGTTGGTTTAGGTTTAAAAGAAAAAACAAGCTCCAAGATGGTGAAGGATGAAGGGTCAACTTCCCAAGTAAAGGGAGTCCAAGGTTCCAACAACAACAAAGGAAAGCGGCAACAACAAAAGAAGAAAAAGAAGCAATAGAAGGATAAGATGTAGCAGCAAGAAAAGTAGCAAAAGTGAGCTAGGTAGCTGATAAAAAGAGTGCATGGCAATGATGCAACTTGTCATGGAATGCACATGAAGAGCGAGTAGAGGACCCTTCCTTCTCAGCGACAAAACCTTCAATAAAAAGGTAACCTCTGTCAACAAAATCATTCTTATGGGTTTTGTTTTTCTTGCAATAATTTTAGACATAAAACCATAGGCTATAGATGGCATGCAAGGAAACAAGATGTGATAGATAGCAACAACCCAAGAATGCACAAAAAGGCTAGGAGAAGCCATGTTGGCCATGATAGGAGTTTTGGAAAGAATGTTGTATAGAAAGGTAACTCCTCTTCCCTAGTCTTAAGCCATGTTGAATGCTACAAATGTGGAAATCTCGGGTACTAGAGAGCTAGCTACATAAATGAGAAGAAATGGAATGCTTCTCAACATATGCATGTGAATGCAACAGCTTAGGATTGGAAGGCAAGGAGAAATAATTGAGTTGAGAAATACAGACTTGTCTTTAGTGCTCTGTGTCAAAAGAGAAAGATGAAAAGAGAAGGAATAAATCAGAAGAATGATGCTCCTACTCTTGTAGGAGACCCAACTATAAGGCAAAAGGGAATCAAGAGGATTTGGGTGAAGAAAGAGGAGTTCAACGAAAAGTTTCCTCTATCCATTTGTAGCCGAGAAGAAGCCCAAATATGAGCAAAGAAGAAGCCCAAGAGTAATGCTTCTATCAGGACCTGGCCATTGAAGGTCTAGAAGAAGGAGGATGATTTGTTGATGGGTACCAGATCCCCTGTTTCCCTTCAGTGAAGGAAGAGAATGGCTTGAAGGGAGGCCGAATAAGTCAAATGTAGGAAGACAAAAATAATAAATAGAAAGGTGCATCTGATTGTGAAGGTATCGCTATTTTTTCTTACTGATTACAAGAATAAAAGGGTTTGTTTTGAATGTATCAAAATTGAAAAGTAGGAATGTA
Source organism: Pinus tabuliformis (assembly GCA_031772625.1). Lineage (NCBI taxonomy): Eukaryota > Viridiplantae > Streptophyta > Pinopsida > Pinales > Pinaceae > Pinus > Pinus tabuliformis. The sequence continues at coordinate 291,724,654 of CM062817.1, forward strand.
GCTAGCATGAGGAGTACACAACAATATTGTATGTTGTGGGAAGAAGATGGGTTGCAATGGAAGTGTGGAATGACAAGAAGCTCACAGTCAAGTCAGGTCCACCTAATCAGTCACCACGTAGAGGCAAGAAAGTTTTTGCAAAAGATCAAGGAGAATTGGCTTAGGGGGAGCTTCTTTGATAAGAAGTAGCAAGCAATAATGGGCAGCCTCAGAAAGGAATATTGCTGAGCAAATGAAAGGTTCACATATTTGGTGAAATACCCTTATTTCATTTAACTTGTAAGTTTGATTATGCATAGCAGTCTTGTGTTCATGAAACACAATTGGTGCAACATTTTCATGTCCCTTAACCCTCAATTGCTATCGCTATGTCAATTGGTAGTGTTGGGCTCATGTTGACTGACCTTGTGCGCAAATGGACATTTCTTTCTGAGAAAGAAGTATTAGAGTTTGTCTGGAACATTGTTCCATTTGTATCGTTTTGGGTAGGATTGGTATTTTTCAAAGTAGTGGTCCATATTTTTAAGGCTTGAACCCTGGGAGAGCAATATTGACTGTAAATATGCTCAGGAGAAGTGAGCATAGAGGGTTGTTACATAGTATTTTGTCACACCTCCTGCACTTCCTTGTGACATACCCCAAAGTGCCCAGAACATGACCATTATGCAGTGTACCCATTTATGTAAACAGCTCAGATCCCTCCTAAGATATTTATTGGAAAATTCCTTGAGATTTCCTTGAAGAAATAGCTCTAAAACCCTAAATTGAGAATCATCGCTCTTATAAGGCTTAAAACAGCAATGGTCATGTGTTGCACTCTACTTGACCAGCGATGACATCGCTCTTTTCCCTTGCATACCAACGATGATCCTGTTAGAGTCGGTCTAGTAGCCCTTCACCAGAGATCAAAACTCTTTGCATTTCATGATTAGGTGTCCCATCAGTGTGATCATGTTGCATTCCATTAGGCATGCCATAATCCTGGTGGAGGAAGTTTGTGTCGTTTATTCCCCTCTTGTTTGGCACTGCTGGTTCAGGTTTATTTAAGTAAATAAAATCCTCAAAGGGTCATTCATCTTGCTTTAAGTTTCAAGGTATTAGGTCTAGGGTTGAGTCCATTTTTGTCTTGAGAGGTCCTAAAGAACCAGCAGGCCAGAGGGATGTCCTTCATTAAACATCATTTCAACAATTCTCATCATTGTACAACTAAACTTTCACCATGTTTTCAAAAACTCTGTTTTTGAAAAACAAGGGTCATTATCTCATTTTTGTAAAAATTCTCAAAATTTCAAATTCTTCAAATGTCGAAGTGCAGCCTTGGTCTCCTTTGCCAAAGCATCCTAGAAGCTATCCCTGCAAAAATTTTCAGAAGAAATCATCATTTCAACCAATTTTTCAAAGAAAAGAAACCAAAAGTCAGAGCCAATTAATTCAAAAAGTGTCAACACTCAAAACATTATAAAGTGGGTTTTGGGAAAATGAAAATCTAAAGGAAGCCTATAAAAGCACTTCATTAGCAACTCATTTGCCTCTCACAAGCTAAGTGAATCCTTGCAAAGGCGATTTTAGGAGTTCTTGAGCAAAGTGGGCAGTTTCAGAGGCGCGCTACGCGTCAGGAAGGGCGCGCTACGCGTCAGGGAGCTTTTCTCAGTGTTATTTTGCACATGCACTACGCGTCAGAGGCGCGCTACGCGTTGGGCAAGGCGCGCTACGTGTTGGGTTTTCTGCTCAACAAACTGCCAGCAAGCCATCAAATCGATTTTTCTCTCAAGCACATTGCAGGTAGGCCTCTCTTTCATGGTTAGATTTGGTTTTGCAAGATGAAAGAGAAAATTAATATGTTCAAATGCTATGAAAATGATAAATCAAAACCCTACATTGTTGTGGAAAATTTAAAGTCTCAATGGTACTAGGGTTTCAAATTTCTCTTGCTGTCCAAGGTTGCCCATTTGTAAATCCCTTTTTCCCTCATTTTCATCACCTTTCTCCTTCAAATTTTCCCATGAAATTTCATAATTCTCCTCTCTAAAATTCCTAAAACATACTTAAATTCCCAAACCCTACTTCACTTTAAAATCCCATAATTTTGTGATTTCCCATGCTTGCCTTCCCTAAATTCCTTCTTTATGTTTATTGTCCCTAATTCCCTCATGTTCCCCTTTCCCTAACAATCCCCTTGTATTTATGTCCCCTTGGTGACAACATTTGAAAAAGTCAAACAACAGTTAATTGGGTGCAAAGTCAGCAATACATTTAAGCCATCTTGCCTTCAAAACCATGTCAGAAACCGAATCAGATTATCTGCAGAGTTATGACAGTGATTCAACACCAGAGGTAGAAGTGCCAAGGAGGCATCACAAGGGTGGTAAGGGTGGTCGGCATGTCAGGGAAGAGCCCACTTCTTTGGCTCAATTGCAAGCTTGTCCACTTGCAATGTCATGTTTTCAGTATCAATCATGCTTTGGATATTGTGAGAGGATCTCACAAATTCAACACCATAGAGAACTGGTCTGCTTGTTTGTCCTACATTTGCACAATGGCCATGTGAACCTTGCAGGAGTGGACTTCACCCTATCACCTGAAATTGTTGCTCAAGCCACCGGGATACCAAATGTTGGGGAAGAGTGGACCAAGCGCAAGCTGCTAGACAAATTTCATTATCAACCATACATCAAACCCGGATGCATGAGGCACCTTACTGTTGTTTTTCCTTTCAGATTCCTAAGGGATGAGTATGCACCCTTGATGAGGCTCATTATGCGCTATTTCACTTGTGAGGGCAGATTTTCACGTTTATATTCGTACCATATCCGTTTGTTGATGCATTTCACCCGGGTACGAATGATGAACATTCCATTTTTCATGTGCCAAAATATAGAGAAGATGATGCCCGTAGTGCAAAGGAAGAACCCCGCACAGCAACTCAAAAGTATATATCATTATGCACTGATCGAGATCATAGTGATGCATCAGTTGGCACAGCAGGGTATTGCTTGGGAGGATTTCATTTCTCGCGACTTCTTCATGGTGCCACAGCCACCTCCCAAGATTGTCCATGATGAGGGAGGGCCTTCACATCAGTTTGACATTCCTGAGCCAGAGCATGTTAGCGCTCCTCCATATGTTACATATCAGAGAGGCCACAGGGTCTTATTTGCATCAGCACGGCGAGTATTATCTCCACATCAGGTGGAAGGGGTCTCGCCTTCTTCATCAGCACAACGAGTGTTATCTCCACATCAGGTGGAAGGGGCCTCGCTTTCGACAGCAGCACAGGTACAAGAGAGAGGCAAGCAGCCCAAGATTGATGAGGGGCCATTAGGTGATCCAGACATAGATATTGTTGACCTTGATATCAGTTCTCCTAGCTTAGAGCCAAAGGAGATCATTCAGCAACTAAGGGCTGAAAATGACTTGTTGCAGCAAAAGTTGAAAATGGCAAATTGGACAATCACATACTTAGAGCAGCGCAACAAGCAATTAGAGGATGAACACACACTTGATGAGTTGCGGAGGATCCGAGAAGACCGGAACTTGGCTCGCAAGAGACCCGGTGATTTGACACCTAAGGAGCAAGGCTCTATGCTCATTCAGGTGAACACTCATTTAGAGAGGTTGATAGCCAAGGCAAACAGGGACAAATATATGCTCCGCCACATGAAGAATCATTATTGGGCCTGCATGCATGTGTGCAAAGCAAAAATGAAGATACTCAAAGCACGCTTGGCCAAGGCACTAAAACGGAGGAAAAGGCCCGATCCACTTCAAATTTTGGCTGAAGCCACCTTGAGGGAGCATGGTGCTAAATGATACACCTCCAGCTCAAAATTCAGGAAATTTGGAGCAATTTTGGTCAATTTTGAATTTTTTGTGCCAAAAACAGGTTTTTGCCCTCAAAGCGTAGCGCGCCGCGCGCTACCCTTAAGTTGGGGAGGTCCATTTCACGAAAACTCAGAATTTTTGGATTTGTCATGACAAAATACACTTTCTCAGCCACTGCCAATAAGTTTCATGGAGATTTGAGCCCCCAAAAGGTCAAAAAACAAGCAAAAAATGACCTTCTGCCACTTTTTGGACACACAGGAAGCAGTCTTGGGAGATTGCAATTTTGGAGGGGCAAATGGCTATCAAATTGAGAAATTCCACTTGGGCTGGAGAGTAGACATCCATAAATTTCTAACAAGCCCACTTGTGCCTCATTTGGATGCCGGGAAGTGCCTCAAAAGTGGCCTGAAAGGCGCGCTACGCGTTGGGAAAATTTGCCAGTTTTGCACCTTCAGCTCAGGAAAACGCAACATTGACTAGTTTTGACTTTTTGGTGGGATTTTTCATCCTCTTTGATGTAATTGATGTAATTTCATGTTGACATGACACTTTTTTACCTATTCTAGAATATTCATTCATAAAATGGCAAAAAATTAATGAATGAATTGGTTTCCTAGCTTATAGAGGCAAGTTGTTTTGATTGCCTAGATTGTAGTGCTCAGTTTAGAATTGGTTGAAACAGCTCCTAGGATGATGAGCTCGACCCCTAGAGGCAAGGAAATGTGTTAGCTTGCCTATATTATGTACTTTCTTAGTCATTTTCATGGTTGGACTCTTGAGGGATAAGCTTAGACTGTATTACTCTTTGTATCTCTGCAATTTTGGCAAAGGAAAGACCAGGGTTTTGCAGCACTATTTGGGATTCCTGTGGTGATTTGTGTTGATGGTTTGTTTCTCTCATGTACTTGTAATTTTGTTATGTGTATCATTTTCCTACTCTTCTCTTCTGCAAATTAAGTAAATGAAGTGTTAAGGTAGAATTCATGGTTTCTATGCTCTGCCTTTAAGTTTGCTTAATATCTATGTTTTCGTCTGTTTAAGGAGAACTCTCGATGGTTTCTTGCTCTCCTTAGCTCCTCACCGGTCATATCTATCCATCCACTTATTTCAAAGGCATCAAGACAATCTCCTACCTTGCCCCAAAAAGACCTCTGTAAAAACTGTGTCTCATCCCCGCACCCAAAATTGCCGTGCTCAGTTTTCCAACAAAACCCTAAAAATTTAAAATCAAACTTTCCCTATCAGTTTACTAGCCTAAAATCAGTGTTCTTTATTGGTCATCTCAGCCCTTTAGAGACCTTTTGCTGAGATAGACTGGAGAGAGCCCTCTCCTGTCCTCGTAGGGCTAGCTACGAGGCTAAGTGGTTTGATGTTGCCTTGGATTTTGCCTAATTCAGCCTGAGGCCAAATTCGAGCGCTAACAGATCCCAAAGAGGATGAGAAGTTTTATCATCTAGAAGCTTCCAAACTAACGAGTTGGAGGTTGTTTGGCATAGATGAGGTTGAATCCTCCCAACTTGGCCTCTTGGCCTTATCCCTATCAGCTAGATCCTTGAGATGAGGGCCTAATACTATCTTGGGAGAGGTCTTAACTCCCTTTCCTAGCCTATATATTCATCCTCTCCCATTCCCAAATGGTTAGTCAGGTTGGAGGTTGGTTGTTCTATGTCTATTTACACACTTATGCCAAGATTATACCTAGAGGTTATTCATTTGACTTGGAGAAGGAGTGCTTGGAGAGTTATTGGCTTGTACTTTGATTACCACTCAAGGAGAGCCTATCAACATCAAGGCTTTGGTTGTAAGCTTCCCTTTATTTTCTAATAATACACAACTGCTAGTTCATCTTCCCAGAATGTATATGTTCATGTATCATTTAGCATGACATTCCTTGATCAGTTAAGTAGGTTGCTATTTGAGTTTCTACTTGTTTTTGCGTGCCTTGTTGTGTCTTGATCACTTGTGCAGGTGCATAAATACTGAGAGAAGTAGGAACAAGCCTGTGATACAAGCGGTTCAAGGTCTTCGAAAAAGGAGATCGAGATAGCATCAGAACGAGGTAGGCCATCTCTTTCATTCTTCTTTTCAATTGTAATCTAGGAAGATGTCTAGTTGATTGTCACTTCAGTTGCTAGACCCACTCATTAGGCTAGAGGGATCATCTCTGTCCACGGAGAGGATTTGCCTTAACGAAAAAATGACGACTCCACTGGGGAGCCTATGATCCTTTCCATCCAATCCTTCACCTTGAATTTGTGATGAGTTTGACCAACCGTCAGTTTTCTAGCTTGTTTGCTTTTTTGTAACTATTTTCACTTGCTAGTGATTGCTTGAGGACATTGATTTTTGTCTAGTCTTGAAGATTTCTTATTTTTTCTTCATTTTTCTCACCCATTGCGGGTTTGCCTCTCACAGTCGTGATATCATTGTGGATCTTTTAATTACAATCGCGATTATCACGCTTTCATCAATTTTTTTTCCTTTAACAGTCGCGATGATCCCAAAGTATAAGAGAAATAGGATTTTTCTTCTTGTTTTCAGTCTCTATGTTCTCTATCAGTGATTTTCCAGAGTGTCTATGGTGTTTTTGATTGATTTTCTTGATTAATTTGCAAAATTTGTCTCATTGGCTTTGAAGTGAAATCTGATTGAGTTCTAGAGTTTCTAGTCAATTGGTCATCACTTGCTGTATGTTGGTGCCATTGAGATGTTTGTTTTGTTGATTGATTGAGTGTTGTTTTCTTTGGGAATCATTGAAAACATCATTTTTCATTTGTTTTATCTTGTATTTAGAAATTTACTTTTCGTGAAAATGCATTAGATTAGTTGCATGGAAAAGTTATTTTTTGAGATTCATCATTGAAATTAGATAACATTTTTTAGTGATTTAAAGCTAAAAATTGTATTAGGTGCATCGAATAATTCCAAACGAAAAGAAAATCATAATTCATATAAGTTCATCTTTGTAAAGTAAAACCATTTTGCTTTCAAAAAAGTTGCATTTAAGATAGCTAGAAGTCAAATCATTTTTACTTTTGGCATTGCTTTTGGAAGACAAAAGTGAAAGGAAAGTGATTTTCGTTTCTTATAGGATCACATCTTGGCATTGCATTTAGTGAAATGAAAGATTAGATTTCATTTTCACATTTTGCATTGTGAAAGTTAGTGGAAGGAATTTTGCATGATGCATTTTGTTTGATGCATTATTGGTTGAAATTTCTTCCTTTGATTAGTCTAGCTTTCATAAAAATGAAAAGTTTTCCTTTTCTCATATAGTTGCATCATAGGTCTTCAGGTGACATCATTTTGAGCCTCAAAACTTAAACTTAATTGAATATCAACATTTAAAATCTATTAATTAATCTAAGTATCATTTGAAACATTAACGCTCATACTTAGTGTTCTAAGCTAGAGATGTGTTCTGGCGTCTATAAAACTCAACAGTTGTCATTCGCTCTTGCATTAGACAACGCTAGTATGAACTTGTGCTCCCTGTACCGTCAAGTATATAAAGGGAGACCCTCATAGGTTGCAAACCTTTAACGATAGGAAGCCGAGTCTATCGCCCTGTAAGCATGATACACTGCACACAACATTTGGGGAGATTGCGTGCACATACATCAAGTCCTTGGTAAATTTATTTGCTAAGGTGTATATTGCAGTTTAGGGTTACTTGGTAATCCCTTTTTCTTAAAGTATCCTGAGTAGTCATTTCGAACTTTTCTAACTCCTTAAATTTGAAAATATGATCAAGTACTTGTCCTATCAAGCTTGCTAAACCAACGAAAGTGACTAGAGTCACCTTTTCGTCCTTTTTGCGACTCTTAAAACATGAAAAGGGAAAGTTTTTGTTTCAAATTCTAAAATTAATTGACTGCGGAACAACATCCTTCATATGGAAACACTCCTTAGTAGATCTTAGGTTGATACCAATGGCAACATTTCCTCAGTCTCCCAACCAAGGAAATCCCCATGACAAGAATCCTAGTCCTTTTCCTTCTTTTAGAAATGTTGGTCCTCCATATATGGCGATGTTGCCCCTTCCTAGATTGACCATTGGTCTACCAGTTTGGTTATTTTCAACCTTGGTGGTTCGAAGTGTCCAAAATACTTTTCAACCATGTTCTCCTCCACCTGAACAACAACAACTTCAGGTTGATCCTAAAGTTGACCCCTCAGCTTCTTCGCCTATTTCTTCACCTCATTCTTTGTCTTCGCCGAGTGAAAGTCTGGATTCTAGCAACTAGGAATCTAAGAAGAAGAAGAAGAGGACGAAGAAGAAGAAGCAAAATAAGTAAGGGGGAAACCAAGCAACCATTGCTACTGATGCAACTAATGAAGAAAAATATTCCAACTAGCCCCTGAAATTAAAATTCCCTTACATGTCATGTAAGGGTGACCACCTTCTTTGGAATTGTCCTAGTATTCCCAAGGTCTTAGAATTGTGGTCCACAGGTTCACATTGAACCTTGTCATTAGCCTTTGGCGATCATGATGGTGATAAACTCTCAAATAGTAATAGTAAATCCTATGGGAAAAAGGGAAAAGTGAAATGTCCTTGTAAGTTGTGTGAAGGTAATCATCCCATTCACCTTTTTCCTCTTATCGATGGAGCTTCCAAAGAGTTGGAAAACCTTACAGCTTCTCAAACTCGACTTTCGACTGAGTATTGAAAGCTTTCCCCTGATACTTTACTAGTTGATCTTGTGATTAATCAAAATTCATCTTTGGTCAACCCCAATCTCTCTTAAAGTGAGTTTCATGAGTTCATTCTCGACCAACCATTGGTTGAGAAACCGGTAGAATTGACTCCACATTCAGTTAATCGTTCCTTTCCGGTAGAGAGTGAACCTCATACTTCTTAGGTTCTTTTGGTTTCTTCAGTTTCGAATGAACTAGAGGAAAATCATCCCATTCCTAAGGTGCATGAGTGTCATTCTCCTATTCCCATAGTGCAAAAGGGCAATTCTCACGTTCCTATGACACCCCCTCCAAGTAGTTTAGTCACTTCTTTTGATTGGAGTCGACTGACAGGAAATCGTCTTCCGTCTTATGTGCCTTTCCAGATTACAGTACAGGCTTACCATATGGCTGTACCAAGCACAATCATAGATAAGGGTGCATCTGTTAGCATCATGTACTCAACTACTTGGTACGCTTTAGGTTCTCCCCAGCTTGTCTCCTTCACCCAGAATCTATTAGGTTTTTACAGAGGAACCAGTCAACCGTTAGGGATCCTTCCTAAGTTGCCTATTACTTTGGGAGGAAAGACTGTCTATATAGATGTAATGGTTGTCTAAGGCCCTTTAGATTTTAATCTACTCCTTGGCCCTGACTATGTTTATGTCTTGGGAGCTCTTGTTTCTTCCCTCTTTCGAGTGATGTGTTTCCTGCGTGAAGGAAACATTGTGATCATTGATCAGCTTACATTCATTGGTCCTGAATCAACTCCCAATCAGCCATCATCCCTAAGTGGTTCTAATATGAAAGTAGTATCACCCCCGCCATAGCTTAATTACATGGCCACCTATTCCATGCCCACATCTACTGATGATCTAGTAGGTGATGTAGTACCCCATGTATTTGGGGCATTGGAGCCCAATTTTTCATTTGGATCCCTCGACATGTATCCCTTCGAGATTGCTGTTCTCCCATATGATGAGAAACTCTTGGAAGAGATGGACTCTTTTGGTCTGTGATAAAGACCTTTGGAGCAGAGTTCCCTGTCCTATGTCAAGCTCCTTAAAAAATGAAACAAGGGATATGGAGCAGAGTTCCATGTCCTATGTCAAGGTCCTTAAAAAATGAAACAAGGGATATGGAGCAGAGTTCCTTGTCTTATGTCAAGCTCAGTAAAAAATGAAACAAAGTGCCATGAGCATGGTTCTTTCCTTGTGTCAAGCTCGTTAAAAAATGAAACAAATCCCCTTCTAATTTGAGTCTTTGATTAGATCTCATAAAATTCCAGTCGAGTCTTTCACTTGATCTCGTAAGTGAACCTTCATTCCATCCACCCATTAGTAACCAGTAGTCTACTTAGGTGAATGAAGTGAAGCTTTGGGGGGCATGCACCTCGAATTGAGTCATTATGATGGGGGCATGAAAACTCATCTCAAGCATAGTTTATATTTGTTTCAAGCTTGTGTAAAAATGAAACCATTTTCAAGCACAATTTGTCTTTGTTTCAAGCTTGTGTAAAAATGAAACCAAATCCAAGCATAGTTTTTTCACATGTTTCGAGATTTTGAAAAAATGAAACCATACTCAAACATAGTTTCTCATGTTTCAAGCTTGTGTAAAAATGAAACCATGCCCACTTTACATTTCGTGATTGCCATTTTTTATCAGCCTGTTTTTCCAGATGAGCCTTGGTTCTTTCATTCCATCGTCACATCTCTTTGGCCAATCATATGCTTTCATTTGGTTGTTTTACCTGTGCCAGAGGAACATCTACGATGAGTGGTATTATTAGCCAGACTATTGAATATTACATGTTTTGATCGGTTCCATCATTAGTGGAACCAATTTCTATCCTTTTATACTACTCATTCCTCCAGAAGGAGTCAACTTTCAGCTCTTTTCAGACTCCAAAAATATGAAAAGATTGTTGAGTAATTGTTGTTTTGAACTCATTAAATTAAATGAATCGAAATCGTCTCAGTATACATTTACCCCTTTTTCGGGCTGAGATTGACTATTTAAGAAAAAGGTACACCTTGGTCGACATGGTCAAGAGGTTCTCTCGAATATTTTTTTCTAACTTTTCGGGTTCGAGAGACAAATTACGAAAAGGGACTTGATGGAGTTTTCTTTTTTCATCTCTTTATCAAACTCTATAAATATGAAAAAGACATTGAGTTACTCTTCGGTCGGACTCATAAAAATTAAACGATGAAAGACTTGTCACCATGACGAGACCGAGCTTCTCCTTCCTAGGGCTCGTAAAACTTACTAGGATGGATTCATCTGAAGGGTGAACTTATACAACAAGCATATGTTATCCTCTTCAATTTTGTGTAAAAATAAAGAGGCACTCACTAGAAATAGTGGGGAAAATTGAAGATGAAACATCCCTTTTATAGGAAGCATGTCGCTCTTGAACAAGACACTCATTTGTTTCTCGTGTCAGGTTTGGGATATCCTCACTCAGTCACTTTTCCTTCTAGGTTTGGGTGATCCATTTTTCCTCTCATTTGAATATTCCACCTCATCCTTATGACCCTTTGTCATATGTTGAGTCTAATGCTACCACATTTCGGAAAAGTGTCGCCAATATGTTCAAGAGAAGTCCAATCTGCAGTTATTTACCTATACATCGTTTGAGTCATTATTATAGTCTTGAAACTTATTCCACTTTATTCCTTGTTTCATGTCAATGATGAGGGAATAATTATGACCCTTCTTCGATGGGTCACTTCTTGTTGACTTCAACTCACTATCCAGGAAGAGGACATAGAAACTACCCTTCAGTACCTTAGAGCTTGCATGCCTTAATGGAAATTTCTTCGCATCCAACGACAGGTTTTCACTATTGGCCTTCGATTGGGTGATTTCGCGAGTGTTCAACTTCAGCTTCGTTATCACATTCATGGATTGTACCATTGTACCTTGAGAGCCATTGTCATTATGGGCGGTTCCTCTCATGCCTGTTAACAGTTGACATGAATGGCCGGTAATCGGGTAGTTTTCTAGCATGTTCGACTTCGACAAATTCATTTGCATGTTAGTATTCATACTTTGTTTGGGTCGAGATGGAGCACAAGACCCTGAGTCTTGTCTAATATGACTCAGGTTGTGTGGAGTTATATGCTGTTCATGATTGTACACATGTTTCTACTATACGGATGGATGTGACCATACCGTGGACTTTATATTTATGATGATCCTCATTATCTAGCTGGCTATGCCCATACCATGGATCTTTTCATATAGTCTTCATCATCCGGATGGTTGCGCCCATGTCGTAGATTCATGTCTTGATCTCAGATATGTATATGTATATGTGTCCTTGATTTGCAGGTCTCCTTTTAGTGTGGCCTCGTCCTTGCAAAAACTCGTAACGCATCTCAGCCATCACTCCTCGTTCTGCCTTCATGCTTTAGGGGCATTTGTTACACAGTATCTTGTCACACCTCCTGCACTTCCATGTGACATACCCCGAAGTGCCTGGAACATGACCATTATGCAGTGTACCCATTCATGTGCACAGCTCATATCCCTCCTAATACATTGATTGGAAAATGCCTTGAGGTTTCCTTGAAGAAATAGCTCTAAAACCCTAAATTGAGAATCATTTATCTTATAACGCTTAAAACAGTGATGGTCGCATGTTGCACTCTACTTGACCAGTGATGGCATCGCTCTTTTCTATTGCATACTAGCGATGATTCCAAATGGGTAATTTTCCCAAAGAGGATGAGAAGCTTCATGGTCTAGAAGCTTCCAGAGCAACGAGTTGGAGGTTATTTGGCATAGATGAGGTCGAATCCTCCCTACTTGGCCTCTCTTTCTTATCCCTATGAGCTACCTCCTTGAGATGAGGGCCTAATCCTATATTTGGAGAGGTCCTAACTCCCTTTCCAAACCTATATATCCATCCTCTCCCATTCCCAAATGGTTGGTCCGGTTGGAGGCTGGTTGGTCTATGTTTATTTTCACCCTTATGCTAATATTGTGCCTAGAGGCTATTCATTTGACTTGGAGGAGGAGTGCTTGGAGAATTCTTGGCTTCGACTTGGATTACCACTCAAGGAGATCCTATCAACATCAAGGCTTTGGTTGTAAGCTTCCCTTTATTTTATAATAATACACAACTGTTGGTTCATCTTCCCAAACTGCATATGTTCATGTATCATTTAGCTTGGCATTCCTTGATTAGTTAAGTAGGTTTCTATTGGATTTGCTACCTTTTTTGGCATGCCTTGTTGTGTCTTGATCACTTGTGAAGGTGCATAAATACTGAGAGAAGCAGGAACAAGCTCGTGATACAAGCGGTTCAAGGTCTTCGACAAATGAGAATGAAATAACATCAGAATGACGTAGGCCATCTCATTCGTTCTTCTTTTCAATTGTAATATAGGAAGGTGTCTAGTTGATTTTCACTTTAGTTTCTAGACCCACTCATTGGGCTAGAGGGATTGTCTCTGTCTGCAGAGAGGTTTTACCTTAACAAAAAAGATGCAACAACAACAGTAAAGAAGTGGGAGCTGAAATTAATCATCATTAATTGGTATTTGTAGCTACAAAAATACCATGAGCAGTTTAATGGGTGTCAATATTTTTTATACAAAAGATGCATTAGTGGAGAGAGTGCTCATCCATCAACCATAAGGTGTGCAAAACAGGAGGCATTCAAATCAGAGGTGGTATATATTCAGGGGGAGCATATCACATATTCCCAGTTTATGGAGCAACAACAGTGACAGTCCTGGAAGATATTTCCGCGAGGTGGAATGCACATCTCAATAGCTAGACTCTTAGCTTCACATCCAAGTGATTTCATGGGGAGAGAAGGACATCTTGTAGCCCCTTGCCATTGATGTAAAAGGGGGAGAGATTTTGTGGAGCAGATGTGATGCCACGTGCAGAAGAAATTAGGCCATTAGTGTCTCATGCAATGAGATGTGTGGACACAGCATGAAGTTTGGCCATCACATGAAGAGAAGGATGGAGTGTTGCCAACACTGCCAAAGGGGGATATTGTTGGAGATTTGAAATTATCTTGATGGTCAGTGGCCTAGTGAAGGCATCTCCAAGTGTGTTGGTATTGATGACAACATTAATGCTGCAGAGATGTGTTGGGCAGTTGGCATTGCCTAACCATTGGCAGGAGTGTTGGCAATGAGGTCAACCAGACTAGCTTGGATTCTTATCGCAACAGATGTTGGTAGTGATGGCCCAGGAGGAATCTCATGGTAGTTGCAAGCTTCATGTAGAAAATCATCATAGTAGCAGGCTTATTGGAGAATCCATAAACTGATGATTACTGTGATAGACCATGAGGAAGCCCATGGTAGCTACAGGCTTCATGCAGAGGATCACCTCGGTGGTTGTGATGCTAGTTGTCCAAAGAGTCAAGGAGAAGAATAATGTCAGAGAGCTTGGAGCCATCTTAGAGGTAGCATATGGGCTCAAATACTACATCAAACCCTCTCCATTGGAAAGTTCTCTAGAAGAACTTTCCAACCATATGTGGAAGTCCAAAAATGGACTCCTGGATCAAATGTTATGGCCTACTAAAGTTCAAGGATTTGAAGCCTTAGGTAGGAAAGAATATCGATGTATTAGAGATCGAAGGTCCAAATATATCAATGATTGTAACATTAGAGCATCAAAAATATCGATGATCACATATCGCAGGTCGGGCATACCATTGCATGGCAACATCAGAGCATCAAGCATATCGACGATCGCATATCAGAGGTCCAAAGATATTAGCGCATCACAACATCGTAGTCAAGCATATCGGCAATCAGAGAATCAAAACTTCTGAGCATGAGAACCTTTTAAAAGTTGCGACATGGGTGAAGAGTCAATAGTGTTAAAATCCACCATGAACACCGGTAAAGGATTGACAAAGGATTTCATCACAAAAACAAAGGTGGGCGAGCCCTTCTCTCTCTCCTGTAGCAGGATGCATGGCCGCATGTGATTGGCTTCGATAAGGACACATGGTAGCATCTGGTTTGTTGCAATAAGGATACATGGCAGCACTGATTGGCTCCAATAAGGTATAGTGGCAGCTGATGCCAGCATGATGTGGCAGTACGGCAAGATATGTGGCAAGCATATTCAACCATATTGGGTGGTATAATGGCCCATAACTAGGTGACAGGTGTCACCCATAAGGAGTCACCACATGGTAGTGATGGTGTCATACTGGAAGTCCACGATCAAAGGATTAGGATATCGAAACATTATAACAGTTGATACTTGAAAAAGTTCTGATAAGGGGGCTCTAATATTAGGTTGGCACCACGGTCGTAAAGACTCAAAGAATAAAATGCGAGGAGATGGGGCTGAGAAACAAGAGTTATGGGCTATATCAAAAGTGGAAATATTGCAATTCCAAAGTTAAATCCCTGATTCTAAACTTCCAATGAGTGGGACCCCGATATTTGGCTAGCGCATGGTCAAGAAGAACTTAACGGACCAAGGGCATTAAGCACTTAACAAAGGAAAAATAGCCCCGATAGAATCAAAAACACTCTAGCACCTCAAGGCTAAGCGGTAGGTCACGAACCTCGGTCCTATGGTGAGAAATGCAGGAAGGGATAAGCAGAAGGAGCTCGTCAAATTGGAGGTCAGAAATCAGAAAATTAGAATACCTCACCTCTATGAAGATTGTGATATGGAATCACTCCAATAAGGAAGTACAGGGATTTAAAGAGCGTATGGGTCGGTAGATTTGAAGTTGAATGAAGGAGCAGAGGGTGGTCTCAGGAATAATGGTGATTGTCAAATATCGTTGGGTCAAGACAACAAGGACCACAGTCTTAAGGAAAGAGTGTTGGATCTGCCTTGAGGTGATACAAGCTATCTATGTGCTCTGATGCATGTCTCAGTGAGTTAAGTGGATGAATGGGTCAGCTACCATAGAACCAATGCAGATTGACGGAGTTGGTTCATGGAGTCATATGGATCAGCAGAAAACTCTGAGACAAGGCAATGAGGAAAATGATCCACAGAGAATCCATGCTGAAGTACTCTAAAACCATGAATAAGCATGGAGAGCCTTAGTGATAAGAGAGTTGTTGTAACAGCCCTGGTGGAAATTCCATGTAATAAAAGTTAACAAAGGAAAAATAATACCATGTTAAGGGACACTTATTCCAAGCTAAATGTTTGGCAAATATATATTAGTGGGCATCACTAGATGTGTTTTTGGCTAAGGAAAATTGACAAAGACATTAAAAGGAAAAAAGGCATTTTTGGCACATTTATTTATGAAAATAAAGGAAATTAGGAGAAAAGTAAGGTGAAGGTAACAGGTTGCATGTGGGGAGGAAAATGAAGGAAATTAATGGAAAATGAAGAAATTAGAGGCCTCATTCATAAAAAGGCTTCTGAGGATCAGTTGGTAACCTTTTGTCAGTTCAAGTTTGGAGCTCTCTCATTATTCTCTCTCTCTCTCTCTCACTCTTTGTGACATAGATTTTTCTTGGAGCACTCTAGCTTTGGAGCAAAAAGGAAAAGCAAGCAAAGGGAAAGGAAGGAAAGTAAGGATCAAGGAAGGAAAAGAGGAATCACGCAGCTTCAATAAGAATACTTGTAGGTAACCTTTTGCATGTGTGATTTCCTGGCTAGTTTGGACATGCATGGTTTTGCATGTTAGTTTATGGTTCTCTTATTGTCGTCACCATGGTTTTCCCGGGTTCCCATAGTGGTTTTTAGCCTAGCCTTGATTTTTTCTGGATGCCATGGTATGTTAGGATGTTTATCTTAGTTTGGAGCTTTTGTTTGTCGGATGGATTTCAGAATTTGGGGCAGAGGTGATCTCAAGTTTAATTCCCAAAGGGATAGGAACCCCTTGACCGGTTTTGGTGAGATAAACGGTAAAGCCTGAGGGAGAAGTCTCAGTTTAGGGCCTAGTGATCTGGGTTTAGATTGAGGTAAAACCTGAGAGATTGGTCTCGATTTAGGGCCTAGTGATCCGGGATTGGATTGCGATAAAGCCTGAGAGATAAGGAGACGGAAAATTCCTCAAGGATAGTGATGGATTCAGGATGGCTTTTCAAGTTGGTTTAGTTGTGATCGGAGCACCAGGTTTGGTGTGATCATGGTTTGGTGAGTTGGAGGTGGTTTAACCTCTAGATTCCCTTGGTTGTTCTTGGATTAGTTGTTCTATGAGATCTTTCATTCATGCTTGGAATATGGCACGACGGTGACTGGCTGAAAGAGAGATTTGGTTTAGCCATGTTTATGGTTGGGTGGTACATGGATGTACTGAACCTGGTCTAATTTTCCTATTATTAATAAAAGCTATGTTCTCCTACTTTTTCACTTGTTTATATGTGGATATAATGGTTGTCATATCTCTGATATTTATATGGTTTTATGTTGGTTATAAGCATGGTTATATGACTGATGCAAGACCTAATTGATGTTATAACACTTCAATGGAGAAGGAGGTGATCCTTTTGGTTATGTTTCGTAAGTTCTTTCAGTCATTTATGTTTTGTATTATATCCTATACCTATTGGTTGCATTAATGCGAAGTGTTTGATAGAATGTTAGTCCTAGTTGGGGATGCTCAGGCCTAGGCCTGAGGTTGAATTCTGATTTGTTTATCTTGTCATCATGTCTTTGATGGATTCTGGAGGTTGTAACAAGTTTTGGGCAATGGTCGGGATTCTAGGCTAGAAAAGTGGCTCAAATCTCAGGGACATTGGCACAGGTCCACTGAAAAGAGTTCAGGGACGCTGGCACATAGGCCTGTGAGAGATACTTTGTCTTTTGGGCGTTTTCATGCCTATAGCATGAGAGCAACCAAGGGTTTAAAGGCTTAAAACATCAGTGGGACTCAAGGACAAGATGTCTGAGTGGTTCACATGTCTCTTGCGGGTGTTGTTTCTTATGTCGATTCCATTTCCTTAAGGTCACCAAGGAAGTTGAATCCTTATAGTATCCTCTCTCATCGCATGTTTACCTCGGCTGGCCGGTTGCTTTGGTGGACCTGAGAGGATGGGGTGTTACAAAGTAGTATCAGGGTGTGGTTACATTCTCCTTGTTGGAAATAATACTGAGAGGCGGGGGGGAGGGTGAATCAGTATTATTAAATCAATATAAATTTTTTATTTCCATATTAAGATTCATATACGCTACTTCAGTTAAGGCAAACCGCGTGTATACGCAACTGTGTGTAATGCAACAAGCGTATATCCAGTAAACTTATGATTCAGTTATTTGATCCTTAATGAGTGCATCAGAACATTATTAACCATATGAATAGTAAATAGGAGTAGTAAAATAGAATAGATCATCACACACAAGAAGCACACATGAACACCATGATGTAAGGTGGAAACCCAATGTGGGTGAAAACCACCTACTGCAAGTCATCTCAATCTTCCTTTTAGTAAGAAACTTATTTTACAATGGTTTTGTACTGGTGCAATCTTATAACAATATGCAGGCTTCTACTTGTAGAAGGCTACAACCTTCTCTCATTCTCTAAACTCTCCTGGAAGGGAGATACAACCCTCTTAGCTCTTGTACTAGCCGATCCATTTACTAGTACGTAGGTGCCGACCTACTAAAATGCTCCAACCTTTACTCATTTTCCAGCTGTTACTGGAAGGGAGCTATCACCCCCTTAGCTCTTGTACTAGCTGATGTACTAGTACATAGGTGCTGACCTACATAAGGCTACAACCTTCTCTTTCTTCCTCTAAGGACCACGTTTCATAAATTTTCATACTGGATACTCCTGAAGCACAACACCATAATCTGAAGGCCACATTTCATCCAATTTTCATACTGGACCCATCAATAACATTGAAGCACAAAATTGATCATCATTGCAATACACCCATCAACTACACTTGCATCATCAATCTCTAAATCACCCAATACTGAAACACTGAAACCTTGTCAACAACATAGTCACCAGAACACAGAACAGACAACAGAACTCTGTAACAATAACTAGATCCAACTACAACTTCAAATATCATATCTCATAATGTATACACTACTATGAAGAACCAAACCAGCGTACATACACGCTTTCACCAAAGCCAACCCGCGTACATATCTGTAAATATTTACTCATAACTTTGGAGTTGTTCCAGAGATCAGTCATAACCAGATCATAACATTCATACAATAAAACATGCGTCAATAATTCAGATCTAGTCTATCCATAATCAAACCATATAATGATAAACATTCCAAGCCTTAAGACCCTGATCCATCGTTCATCATCATCCACATGAGTGCATCCTTGGTTCAGATCAAGAAAAGCATCACAAACCCATATCCAGCTTATCAGATATTCATCACTTCCTCACACACCCCCTTGGCATAATGATCTTCTCTTTATATAGGTTTAGGCTTCTCTCAATACCATGGTCCAAAACCATTTAGAACCAATACTAGGGACCCAATACCCGGGTTCAACACTTCGGACGTAATACCAAGGACCAAATACCATAGTTCTAAATACCACGGACCCAAAAATAAGCTTTCCCACATGTACGCGCTTTTCCGTGCATGAAAGTGCGTGCATACACATACGCGACTTTTGATCAGTGATCCCGCGTGTATACACGCCTTTGTATATAGTGAACCTGCATGTATAACCTATGTGTATACCCTACTTGGTATATAGCGAACCTGCGTATATACGTGACTTGGTACATAGTGAACCTGCGTATAACATGCATATGTACGTGACTTGGTATATAGTGAACCTGTGTATATACTCTTCTTTCTTCATTCTTTGTAGTCTGATCATCAATTCTTTGCTACTGACCTACTGCACTATAATCTGTCATATTTCCATCAAGGACAACACTTGTATCATAATGCCAACAATCTCCCCCTTTGGACTTGATGGCAAAGCTAACTTTTCATTCTGAGAACTGTCATCTGATTCCTTTGAGCTGTCCTGCATCCCATGTATTCTGTCACATCTGATATCTCTTATGTAGATTCATCTAGATATATATAAGTGAGTTGTTCTTCTACGAGTGGATTGCCATCAAGTACAATACATGCATCATAATGCCAACAATCTCCCCCTTTGGACTTGATGACAACAACACCAAATCACTCTCCCCCTTTGACATCAAGGGCAAAGGGCGAACCAAGATATTCTCTTTCATTGATAAATATTCTGCTGTCCATACTCCCCGTGAGTACATGCTGAAATCTCTGAATGAGGTCCCCCTTTGTATACGCCAAGGTGTACCAATCTGTCCATGCTCCCTCTGAGTACATGCTGAAATCTCTGCTTTGGTGAAGTGTGCTGTTCATGCTCCCCCTGACTGTAAACAAGGTCTGCAGAAAATGGTCTATAAGAAAGAACATGACTCTATACATCATAAGCGACCTTCCTGTCACCAAAGACTCATACATACATCCATCTCCCAACCAAGTGGGGATATATCAATATTGACTCATCATCCCAACTAAGTGGGGATACACCAGATATCAAATGTTTAAGCGTGACTAAAATATTACATCATCTTCCCATGCATAGTGGGGGTGCAAATTACAACATATGACCAAAAGGGATTCATCGAATGACTACAATAGATAGAGACAAACTATTACATCCAGAGTCTTGATATGACCTTTACATGACATTTATAACAGAGACCAAACATCTAAATAAGACCATGATAGTCATCAGCAACTATTGTACACAATGTATGATCTGCTCCATAAGCATCTGACAATAGCATCTAGACCAGTAACCTGTATATGTTCATTAGTGTATAAGTCATCAACCTATAACAAGGTATGTTTGCATCAATTAATCCCTTTGAACAGAATTCTGCATATGACATATAGAATCATTCACATTATATCATATGTGAAAAACACCATAACCACAACATCGAGATCTGCATGATCCAAGTATCATCACTAGGGAACATCTGCATCAATCAACATATGTAAGTATCAACCTATCATCATATAGGTAAGAACTCATCATGATCATGTCTCTAACAATGCAATTTTGAGTAATCATCCATGTATCAGCACTACGTATCTTGAGCTCAAGATCATTTGTCAAGACTTCTTGATATCAGCAACAATCCTCATCCACATGAGCACCAAGAACTATAGGAATCTTGCATCATGACTACTTTATGCATATGACGACAACAGCATATGAGTGACTCATCATCAAGTAATGAAGATGTGTATTCAAGCTTTGTACTTCTCCTTATCCTTATGAAGATCACCATATATGCATCATCAGAGAATCAACCACAAATCTGATCTGAACA
Organism: Pinus tabuliformis; assembly: GCA_031772625.1. Lineage (NCBI taxonomy): Eukaryota > Viridiplantae > Streptophyta > Pinopsida > Pinales > Pinaceae > Pinus > Pinus tabuliformis. Next base: position 291,745,440 of record CM062817.1, read on the forward strand.
TCAACTATGTAAACCCAAGAATCATATGAGATTTTGTCATGGACAACTCGTAACCATATCATAGCAAGATATATCATTTAGCCATATAAGCATCAAGGACTACTAACCATAATGCCAACAATGCATTATTAAAAGCATATGCTCCCCCTGAACTTGTGCCATCTTGCTTACTGTCAGATCTGATCATGCATATATTAGCAAGAAGTATCAAGTCATCATCATCATTAATTTAGGATCAAAACATTTTTAAACATCTTACAAGTGTCAAGACATCTCCACACATCATTAGCATATTGTAACCATTATCAATCAGAGTAAATAATGGAGTGAATCATATCAGACCCTTTTTGTGAGCCTGTCCCTACTGCTTTTCCTCAAATTAACATATATGCGACTGTGCAATAACCAACTCGTGTATATATGCGACTTAGCTTTATAAAACTTGCGTATGAGATTTAGGACACTGAAGTTTTACACTTTCAGCTCCCTCTGAGTCTGTTATGTCTATATATTATGCTATGCCACATCTTTCTAACTGTACTTCCTTCTTCTTCCATATCTTCAAGTGTGATGATGTTTTCTCCTTTTGGTATAGTGCTCATACTTTGTTCCTACATTCCTTAGCTATATGTCCAAGCTTGTTACATGCATAACATCTCATATATTTCATATTCCTTCTGTAGCAATCAACAGCTCTGTGACCAAACATATTGCAAGAAAAACAATATCCCTTAAAGTACCTGGAACGTGATGATCTTTCTGTGTGATGGTCTTGAACCATTCTTCTTCTGCATCTGGTTGCAACATGTCCAAGATTATGACATACATAACATTCAACATTATTCATCGGAGGAGTAAAAGATTTTCTTTGAAGAATTTCTTTCCTTGGCTGTTGATGGGGTTGTCCTCTCATCTCCTTGTTGATTATTTTAGATTTTACATTAGAGTTCCTTGCCTCTCCTTGTGAGCTAGATTCATCTTCAACATATTCATAAAAACCAAGGCCAGTTTTGATAGCAGGAGACCTTTGACTACTAAGAATATCATCCAAGATCTTAGTACTGTCTTGAAATCATAAGAGCTTATCCTTTTCTTCTAAGTTATCTTTAATAATATTTACCTCAACCTGATGTTGCTCCTCCTTTTCATGATACTGCTTCTTCATGTTTTCTTCAGCTTTTCTTCCTTCTTCCAACTGATGTCTTAGTTCAAGAACTTCATTTTCTTGTTTTTCAAGAGCTTGGAGTAGTTCTTTATTCTACTTATTTGATTCTTCAAGATATTCTTTTAGCGAGAGGATTGTAGCTTCAAGACTTTCATAGTAACTGGATCTATCTCTGAGTTTCTTGATTGTTGTGCTCCTTTCATTGACTTCATTTCTTAATGATGTCACTTCATCCTGCAACTTTTGACATTGATCATCCTTGTCCTTGAATAACTTCCTTACCTTGTTTCCTTCCTCTAGTTGAGCTTTTAGTTTGGTAGCTTCTTTGAAGATACATTCCCTTTTGTTCAATAGATCTTGTTGATCTCTAATTTTTTCTGTAAGCATTTTAAATTCTGCCTCTATTTGATATCTTTCTTGCTCACCCATAAGAGCAAATTTAGTTGTTTCGCTATCACTTTCATCATCTTAAAATGGATGGATAAATGTATCACCAGAGTATAACAAATTCATACCTGCTGGTTCTTTTGCTTGTTCATCTTCATTCTGAAGTGATTCTGAACCTAAAGTGCTTCTTCCACATATTCCCCAATCGACTCTCCCACTGTCATAGCTCTTCTGAAATGTCTTCTTCTTCTTAGGCACTTTCTTCTTAAGCTTCTTTCCCATTGATCTATGGATCTCCTTCAAGCGATCAAGCTTCTACCAAAGGACCTGCTCTAATACCAATTATTGGAAATAATATTGAGGGGGGGGGGGGGTGAATCACTATTATTAAATCAATATAACTTTTTCATTTCCATATTAAAATTCATATACACTACTTCAGTTAAGGCAAACCACATGTATACGCAACTGTGTGTAATGCAACAAGCGTATATCCAGTAAACTTATGATTCAGTTAGTTGATCCTTAATGAGTGCATCAAAACATTATTAACCATATGAATAGTAAACAGGAGCAGTAAAATAGAATAGATCATCACACACAAGAATCACACATGAACACCATGATGTAAGGTGGAAACCCAATGTGGGTGAAAACCACCTTCTGCAAATCGTCTCAATCTTACTTTTAATAAGAAACTTCTTTTACAATGGTTCTGTACTGGTGCAGTCTTATACCAGTACGCAGGCTTCTACCTGCAGAAGGCTACAACCTTCTCTCGTTCTCCAAACTCTCCTGGAAGGGAGCTACAACCCTCTTAGCTCTTGTACTAGCTGATCCATTTACTAGTACGTAGGTGTCGGCCTACTGAAATGCTCCAACCTTTACTCGTTTTCCAGCTGCTACTGGAAGGGAGCTATCACCCCCTTAGCTCTTGTACTAGCTGATGTACTAGTACGTAGGTGCCAACCTACAAAAGGCTACAACCTTCTCTTTCTTCCTCTAAGTATCATGTTTCATAAATTTTCATACTGGATACTCCTGAAGCACAAAGCCATAATCTGAAGGCCACATTTCATCCAATTTTCATACTGGACCCATCAACAACATTGAAGCACAAAATTGATCATCATTGCAATACACCCATCAACTACACTTGCATCATCACTATCTGAATCACCCAATACTGAAACACTGAAACCCTATCAACAACATAGTCACCAGAACACAGAATAGACAATAGAACTCTGTAACAATAACCAGATCCAACTGCAACTTCAAATATCATATCTCATAATGTATACGCTACTATGAAGAACCAAACCAGCGTACATACGCGCTTTCACCAAAGCCAACCCACGTACATATCTGCAAATATTTACTCACAACTTTGCAGCTATTCCAGAGATCAGTCATAACCAGATCATAACATTCATACAATAAAACATGCATCAATAATTCAGATCTAGTCTATCCATAATCAAACCATATAATGATAAACATTCCAAGCCTTAAGACCCCGATCCATCGTTCATCATCATCCAAATGAGTGCATCCTTGGTTCAGATCAAGCAAAGCATCACAAACCCATATCCAGCTTATCAGAGATTCATCACTTCCTCACATGCCCCCTTGGCCTAATGATCTTCTCTTTATATAGGTTTAGGCTTCTCTCAATACCATGGTCAAAAACCATTTAGAACCAATACTAGGGACCCAATACCTGGGTTCAACACTTTGGACACAATACCAAGGACCAAATACCATAGTTCTAAATACCACAGACCCAAAAATAAGCTTTCCCACATGTACGCGCTTTTCCGTGCATGAAAGTGTGTGCATACGCATACGTGACTTTTGATCAGCAATCCCGCGTGTATACACACCTTTGTATATAGTGAACCTGGGTGTATAACCTGCGTGTATACCCTACTTGGTATATAGTGACCCTGCATATGTGCACGACTTGGTACATAGTGAACCTGCGTATAACATGCATATGTACGTGACTTGGTATATAGCGAACCTGCGTATATACTCTTCTTTCTTCATTCTTTGTAGTTTGATCATCAATTCTTTGCTACTGACCTACTGCACTATAATCTGTCATCTTGCCATCAAGGACAAAACTTGTATCATAATGCCAACAGTCTGAGTGGTTCACATGTCTCTTGCGGGTGTTGTTTCTTATGTCGATTCCATTTCCTTAAGGTCACCAAGGAAGTTGAATCCCTATAGTATCCTCTCTCATCGCATGTTTACCCCGGCTGTTCGGTTGCTTTGGTGGACCTAGGAGGATGGGGTGTTACAAATTAGTATCAGGGTGTGGTTACGTTCTCCTTGGGTGAAGGTGCTTTGTCATGCATGCATATCAGTTACATGTGTGTCTCTTACACTTGCATTCTAGGTGCTTATTGCATTGCATCATGTTGATCATGATTATAGTAAGGTTTTCATGAGCAACTTGATGATTTATTTTGTGGAATGCATCGTCATGAATACATGATTGGTTGCATATAGTTATTATTATTAAACCAGCTCACAAAAAGATAGAAAAGATAGATCAACACCTTATAATTCAGCCTCTTCGAGGGGGCAACCTCCTTTACATTACACAAATGAACAATTCTTGGATGATACAAATCACTACACCTCCCCTCTATATATAGGAATATAAGGGGTCAAAATATAATCAAGCCGACATAAAAGTAATAACGTAAGGGCACAACAATAACAATAGTGGGTTTCTATGGGGCACACTAATAACAATATGGGGAGAATAGGGGCACAATAATAACAATAAGGGCTACAATGTCGATAGTAATGGGCGAATCACTAGTATTATAGGGACCTAACGTGCCCCTCTCCTTCCGAAAAACGTTGTCCTCAACGCTTGAGTAGTTATGGATGCTTATGTATAAAATTATCATCCTCCCGTGTGGAATTTTCAACAGATTAGTTCTTCCACTTGATGAGATACTCTGAAATTGATCAATTTCGTAGTTGTCGAGTTCTTGTTTCTATGACTACTTCCAGTTCCAATATGATTTGTCCTTCCTCATCAAGTTCTGGCAATATTGTTTGAACTGAGAGCTTGTCACCTATAATCTTCTTTAAACATGAAACATGGAAAACTGGGTGCACTCAGGAAGCTACAGGAAGCTCCAATTTGTATGCCATAGTACCAATCTTTTGCAACACCTTGTACATACCATAATACTTTGGTGATAATTTATTATCCTTCTTAGCTTGCTTGAGGGAAATTTGTTTATATGGTTGTAGCGGTAGGAATACCAAGTCACCTACATCAAAACTTCTTTCGTCGTGATGTTGATTTGCTTGTTGTTTCATTCTATTCTGCACCAACGTGAGGTTATCCTTTAAGAGTTGGAGAACTTGTTGTTGGTGCTCGATGTGATGTTCCACTACTTGAACCTTAGAATTTTCTCTTAAATATGATGTGATGGATGGTGGATGATATCCATAAAGTGCCATAAATGGGGTCATTTTTGATGTAGTATGGAAGGAAGTGTTATACCACCATTCAGCCAGAGGCAACCATTTGATCCATTGTGTCTGTTTATCAGATATAAAGCAACAAAGATATCCTTCCAAACATTTGTTTACTATCTCAGTTTGCCCATCAGATTGAGGATGATAAGATGAGCTATGAGCTAACTGAGTACCAAGACAAGAAAATAATTATGTACAAAAATTTCCAGTGAAAATGGGATCTCTGTCGCTTACAATAATATTTGGGTTTCCATGTTGCTTTTCAATTGTTTCCATAAATGCAGTAAAAACTGTACTGGCTTTAAATGGATGTGATAATGCACAAAAGTGTGCATACTTGGTAATTCTGTCAACTACCACCATAATGACACTCTTTCCTTCAGACTTGGGTAAACTTGTGATAAAATCCATTGAAACCACCTCCCAACGTTTGCTTGGAATGGATAAAGGTTGTAATAGACCTGAGGTATTAATTGTTTCAACTTTATTTTTGGCAAACCAAACATTCTGCCACAAACTTTTGAATATCAAATTTTAGGCCATCCCAAAAAATTCCTTCTTAACTTTGTGGTAAGTTTTTAAAAATCCTGAGTGCCCTCCTAAGGGAGAAGTGTGCAATTCCATAAGAATCTTTTGTTTGAGTTGGGAATTCTTACATAGGTATAAGCGATCTTTGTACCATAACGAATCATTTTTCCAGCTAAATGTACCAGATGTACTGGGATCTTGTTGTAACTTTTGAATGAGTGCCCACACTTCTTCGTCATTCTTCCATTCATCGCTTGCTTCGTTTATCCGATCTAGTTGGATAATAGAAATGGCGCACAACAATGCTTCCACATCCTCATCCTTTCTTCAGAGTGCATCTGCCACAACATTTTTCTTCCCTTTTTTGTAGATGATTTCAAAGTCATAACCCAACATCTTTGTGACCCACTTTTGTTGCTCTTTAGAGGATAATCTTTGTTCTAAAAAGTATTTAATACTATCATGATCCGTTTTGACCTTCAAGTGTCTTCCCATTAGGTAGGGTTGCCATTTCTTAAGTGCATGTAGTATTCCCAACATTTCCTTCTCATAAATAGCTTTGTGTAAATACATTCCTTCGATTGAACAACTTTCAAAAGCAATTGGTTTTTCATCTTGCATTAAAACAACACCAATTCCATTTCTTGAAGCATCACAGTCCACAATAAAGGTTTTTTTGAAGTTGGCGTAGCTAAGACCAGTGCTTGGCACATTGCCTATTTAAGATGTTCGAAGGCCTTTGTTGCTTCTGGAGTCCATGAAAATGCATATTTCTTCAATAATTTTGTTAAAGGTGCTGCTATTCTCCCATAATTCTTAACAAACTTGCGATAATACCTTGTCAACCCGAGAAATCCTCACAGATGCCCTATGGATGTGGGGATTTTCCATTCCTTCATGGCTTTAATTTTGCTAGGGTCTAGGTTAACACCTTCATGAGATACAATATGACCCAGATATTCCACCTCTTGTACTCGAAAGAAACATTTGGAACTTTTTGCATATAATTGTTTCTCCTCCAATAGTTTGAGCACCCTATCAACATGTTGAACATGATCCTTCCAAGACTTGCTGTAGATTAGTATATCATCAAAAAAAACTAACACAAATTTTCTAAGGGTGGGTTTGAAAATGGAATTCATCAAACCTTGAAATGTATAAAGTGCATTGGTAAGGCCAAAAGGCATGACCAAAAATTCATAATGACCCTCATGAGTTTGAAATGTTGTTTTCGGAATGTCTTAAGTTTTCATTCTAATTTGATGATATCTTGAACGAAGATCCAACTTGGTGAAGTAAATTGATCCATGCAATTCATCCAATAATTCATCAATGACAGGAATGGGAAATTTATCTTTAACAGTGAGCTTGTTGAGCTCCCTATAATCCAGACACATGCGCCATGATCCATCCTTCTTATGCACCAATACTGCTGGAGTAGAGAGAGAACTTTGACTAGGTTGAATTACACCAGCCTCTGGCATTTCTGCAACCATATGCTCAATTTCACTCTTTTGGGCATATGGATATCTGTACGGCTTGATGTTTTGAGGAACACTTCCTGGAATCAAATGAATAGCATGATCATGATCACAAATAGGTGAGAGGCCTTTGGGAGTCTCAAATATCTTGGAATGATTGTCCAAGACTTTTTGGAGATATGGAGAAATAGATGATTTCAACGTGGGAACCTCTAGCGAACATAATTGTGCAATTACACCTTGTTGTTCCTTCTTTAGAAGCTTTTTCATACTGTTAGAGCTGATTATCTTTCCCGGTTTCCATGCAATACCCCTTAATTCAACTTCCTTTCCTTTTGCACAAAATTTCATGAAAAGTTCTTGAAAATTAAAAGCTATTGTACCCAAGGATTGTAGCCATTGGACTCCTAGTACAACATTAGCACCACCCATTGGAATGGAAAGCATTGGGCTATTCAATACATATTCTCCCATGGATAGCTTGATATGACTCCTAGTACAACATTAGCACCACCCATTGGATTGGAAAGCATTGGGCTATTCAATACATATTCTCCCATGGATAGCTTGATATTATGGCACTTTCTGAAGCAATTTATGGTTCTGTTGTGCTATACAACAACCCTCCCCATTTCAAAATTTTTCATATAAGACTTTAATAAGAAATGGGTCCCCTTTAGAATATAAATAAAATCAATAAAACGTTTGAAAATAAATTTTTATAATAGGTCATATAAAAATTTGCTTTTAGGGTAGGTTAGATCGCAATCGCAATTTGCAAAACTTTTGAACCCATGGAAGTCCTTTTAAGAAAATCCGATCTGATTTGAGTCATAATAAAACCTTATCGTAAAAATCTTTATCAAAGGAAATAATTATAAAAGCGAATTGTCACATCGTGCACATCCTTTATCTCAATGGTGGACTTAAAGTGTTCCATTGAGATCCATCGATGCGATAACTCTATCAGAAATTGCATATCGCTACTCGTTAAGAAAACGTCCCAAGTGTTCCATGGAAAACCTCCAATGCGATAAGCCGATCGCAATCGCGCATCGCTAAAATCATAAGACACATCCCAAAATCTCCTTTGAAATCTTCCAATGCGATTTCATTATCGTATAGCACACGTTCGATAAAGGAAAAACATGAAATATTATGAACATGTGCGGTTTAAAGTTATAAGTCAATTATAAAGAAAATTTAAACGATTTATCAATTTTAAAGCATGTCGCCTCCCCATGCCAGCTCACCACTGATCGCAATCGCAACCACGCAGAGGAACCATTTAAGCATGGCACTTGTAACTCCCGATCTGTGATATGCGATTATCGCTAATCGCCGATCGGGAAGTCACGATACCCATTCTAAAAAGGACCATTATAAATTTGCGATGCGACATACCATCACGGCATTAAAGTTTCACGTTGGAAGTTATGGGGAAATCATTAAGAAGCAGTTATGGTTGAATCCTTCAAGGATTTCATCTGTGGTGGCTTAATATATCATAGATCCATAGCATCTATTACGCTTAATTTTTGTTAGTCTTGTGCACTGTGTATTAGCTTTTAACAAGTTTTTCCACTGTTATGTCCTTCTGTTTCATTTTGCAGAGCGAATATGAAATCATCAGTCCAACAAAAATGTCTAAGAAATCTCGGAAAGTAAAGGTCCCCGTCATAGCGAAATATGAACTAACAGAGTTGGTGTTGATAGCTAATACTACCTGTCTAGGCCTTGGAAAGACTTCATGGGAGGGCATATATAATCTACTCAACACTAAGGATCCAATCAAAATTGAAGAAGGAGGAACGGCTAATTCAAGTGATAAATCAGAAAATATTCTTAAGGATTTAGCCAACTCCTTCCTCCACAAAATAGCAGCCCCTGCGAAAGTGTTACCATACAATGACTTGGTGAGATGGGTAATAGAGAGTATCAACATAACCGACAGAGCATTCTATACAGTTGATGGAAGGATGTTTGGGACATTCAGGGCAAAAGATGTTAAGAATATGTATCATTTTCCGGACCCCTAGAAACATTACAACAAGGCAATTTTAGAAGCTTTCGCCAAGGAGAATGAGGTAGAGTCAGACCCTATCAAGCAATGGAGACATTTCCCAAACAAGCATAACCATGAATCCTCTATTATGTACTTCGTGGACTCATTAGCATCTCCCTATTCTTATGATGGTGCTACGATATGTAGACTCTTTGGAGCCTCTGATTTAGCTAGATTTTCCATAGAAATGGTACCTTTAATGGAAGCAGCAATTAACTCTTTTATCATGGACTGGGCAACCATTTTATCAAATAAAATGGCCAACCAAATCCTTGATTAAATAAGAAATAGGTATGTAACTACCCATATAATACCCCCATTCTATATGAGCGCCTACATTATGGATACCATCTGTTTCAATTATGACTTCCCCATTCTAGGTTGGAAATGGACTCCTCAAGACCCAACTCCTATTCACAGTTATCATAGTATTTGTGGAATGCCCATTATAAAGATCATATATATATAATTTGCCATGGTTTTCTTTTACCCGTCCATCAGGCCATATTCAACTGACCTACTCCTCGATTATCTGATGAGGCCAACATTGACCTAACATCAATTGGCAGTTGGTTCAGTGAAGAAAAGTTCACCTATGTTGAACTTTTTGGTAGCACGACAGATCCACATGTTCTCCCATTGTACATTCATGATAAGCTATTGGCCAGAGAAATAGCTTACCAAATAACGGAGAAAGGAATGTCTAGGAACCTCAAAGAGTCCAATAAACAAATGTGGCCTGCATTTCCCCTCCATTGTGGTACTTACTCACTGCATGATTTCAAACATGCCGAGAAAGAAATAGAGAAGATAAAAATTCTGAAGTTATCAATCATCCCTAAGAGACAGTATGACCCAAACGAAGTGGCTTACAACTTTACCACTCAAGTGAAACTTGCCAAATTTGAACATGAGAAAGATAACTATGATGACTTGTTCGCTTCGGCCGAGTCGTTTTCACATGTAAAACATCTAGCAAGGATCAAATTGGGAGCAAGGGAAATAGATAAGTTTATGCAGTTCAGGACACATAGGTTACAAACACTACCTCTGGATTTATTGAACACTACCCCTATGGTGTAGCAAGAAGGCCACAGTGAAGAACACACTACTGAGAAGATTCCCGAAAAGGAGCAAACAAATGAAAAGACCAGCGAGCTCCTAGATACCAATGTGCATATTGATGCCAACTTAATCAAGGAATGGGAGCAATTCGATCAGCAGATCAAGAACCATAATGACTCCCAAAACATCATTATACCAAAATCGCCCACAACACAGGAGCCTATTGTTACTAGTATTACAATTGAAGGGGTAGTCGGCACAGTTAACACTCAGCATGATATTGAAATAATTCCAGAGAATCCTTTCGAAGAGATTGTATTGAAGGTTGAGGAAATACCACCCCTAGATGTATTTTACAGTCCAAAGCATAGGGTTGTGGTCAAAAGACAGAGGAAAAAGAGAAAAATTGACCAGGGACCATTCTCAACTCCTCAAGCTGAACTTATGAATGTGGTATGGAAAGACTTAGAAGTCAATCCTTCTGAGGATTTAACTAAGTTATCTCAATATGAAGGTGCCTATACAGCCGCTACAATGGACAAGGCCTCCGAAGTTAGCCAACTGATCAAAGAAAAGGATCTAAGGATCACCCAACTTGAAGAGAAAATGGTAGTGGAACAGTAGAAAATCGGTCAGCTTGAGCAACAATTAGCAGAGCAAAAATAATAAAATGATCAACTGAAAGAACATTTAAATCTAGAGAAAGAAAAGATTGATCAGCAGGCTCTCCAAAAACTACAAAAGTTGTCTCAAGAACTCAGAAAGCTTTAAGTGGCACTGTATCAGGAAAAGAAGGCCAAAGAAGAACAAATCACACAGCTGCAATTATAGGTAGAGAAATTCAAAGGTTATCTGAAGATCGATGAATTCAAGAAAGAAGCCCTGGAAGTGACTAAAGCTTTATCTTGGCAACTGAATATCCTTTGCCATAAAATATCATTGGTTGACCCATTGTGCATCATCAATACATCACTCATTGAACAGGTAGTTGACACCAGGCTAGAATTTGAAAATGCAGATGATAAGGTCACAAAATTTCTCTCTTGGCAAAGTAAAGAAGAAGGCATGGCTGCTAATCTACCGAAAATCTAAGAATCACACAAAGAAGTCTTGTTTTTAGAGTGGGAATCACAGTTAATAAAGGCCGAAAGAGCTGCTTCCAGAGCCAGGGCTACAATGAATAGTGTGATCAAGTTGGTAAATGATAGCTTATATGGAGATAACTTGATCTCAGATTGCTCCCCAGGAAAGCTCCCGAAGGAAAAAGTGCTAGAAAATCAATAGAGACAGAATTTGGCCAGCAGTGAAGAACAAATCGGCAAGTGCAAAATTTGACTTGGGATGCATTTTGATTCTTCCTAGTCAAGCTGCACAGCCAACAGATGGCCACCAAATGCCTTGCCGAGGCTATCAATCACATGGTTCCCGAGCTTTCATATGCCACATACACTGGTCAACTACATTCCAGGCTAAGTCACCCTCCAGAAATTCGAGAAATACTCTCAATTTGTCAGCTGCGAGTGAAAGAGGAGAAGTAGATACAATGAATCAGTTCAAAGGCTATCACACTATTATTTTCATAAATCAAATCCTAGATTTTCATGTTTGCAGTTTCAACAGCTCAAAGTGATTTTTATTGACAGTTAGTTTTTATTTTATTATTTAAACCCTTTCATGTCTTTTAAGAAAGGGTCCTCAATTTGTATAAAACTTGACTTGAGAAGTTACACTTTTGTACTTCTGAATATATTTTTATCAGTAGTGGATCAAGGTTCTACATTTTTGTGAAGAAACATTTTCAAGACCTGCACTTTTGTATCTCCTAGAAGTTTTCTCAAATAATAAAGTGGAATCGGAGTGTTATTTACATTGGAAAGACTCAAATGCATGCAGTATTTTTATCACTGTTCTTTTGTCTTGTTTCCTTATGTGATGAAGCATTCCTTTTAAAAGTTGTTATTGTTGATATATGTATGCTCTTCAAACAAATCTTTATCATGTCATTTCTGAGGATTTAGAATCATTATACTTTAAAGATATATGTCAGCGATAGACATTGTTATGAATGCGATATGTTTTTATAATTACTTTGTTTAATTTCTTAAACAAAGTAATCATTATATATGAATGCATCTTTCTATTGATAAGTAAGCCATCTATATGATTATTTATCTGTTAGGAATAATCAGAAATCACATTGTTAATACATTACCCGAGTTAGATAAGTATATTTGTATATTTTTGAGTTATAGGTTAAAGCACTTATCATATTTATTATACATTATAAAACAATCATCCATCAAACCATTCATTATATGGGAAACTGGTCCCATAATATCCAGTCGGAGCCACCATACCAAACGGAAAAGGAGCTGTACTAAGGTCCAGACCGGGTGGTTATCCCCAATGTTGGTGCTAGGATTTTAGAGGCATCAACATTTTTGGCACTAAAAGGAGGGCATGAACTATGAATGGCAAGCAAATCCAAATCCATAGGCCATTCTAAGAGTAAAACTCCCTCACCATCTCCTCCAACTTCTCCTTCGCATTCTAAATCTCCTATTTTTAAGTGAGAAGTTGAAAAGGAAAATACAACACCCACTGCTGAAAACTTAAACACACCTGAAAATTCTTCTCTTGAACCCCCTGAAGTACAGTCCTTGATTCATAAACTCCAAGGGTTTTCGATATCCCAAGAACAGTCTGAGTTATCCCAAGGCAGTGTGACTTCGCAATATATTCCATCCCAGCCTCTTACTAGAGCACAGAGTGAAAAGCTTGGTATTCCACCAACTGAATTTCCTCTACCAAGTCGAAAAAGAGCTAGGAAGACACCTTTAGAGTCTGACAGTGAGATTCTTTCCTCATCATCATCCATTCCATCTAAACCATTTCAAAGTCATCCATCTGTTTCACAACTCCAAATCATAGTCCAAAAGGGTATAGGTACTCCAACATCCTCTACCCAATCACTTTCAACTGCCTCCTCACCTTCTTCTACCATTAGCACAACAATGGCACAACCTCAACCAAGGCCATGGACCAATCCAGGAGCTGTCGCAATGCCTGCACCTTTGAGTCAATTACCAGCCCATCCTGAAAAATGGTTACCAAAATTTAATCCTGACATTGGAATTTTAGCAGAAGAACATATAAACAATTTTATGTTATCAATAAATTTGAATGGGGTAACAGAAGAAGACGATGTTATTAGACTATTTCCATACACTTTACAAGGAGTAGCTGGATCGTGGTATTTTTCATTACCACTAGGATCCATCAATAGCTGGGATGCTTTTCAGGAGCAATTTTTAACCAAGTTTGGAGACGATAGGTCTACAACGACTTTGATTAATGACCTCTCCAATCTTAAATTTGAATCAACGGAACCCATCAAAGACTTCAACTCCCAATTTAATAAACTGTTGAATAAAATTCCTGTAACATCCAAGCCTAGTGAAGAAGTCCGAAGCAAATGGTATATTTCTGCCTTACCTTCAAACATAGCCTTCTTTGTTGATAGGGCTGCAAAACCTACATTAGTAGAAAATATAAAGGAAGTGATCGTTGTTGAAAAACGTATCATTTCTTTGGAAAAGAAAAACGCTCTTGAAGAAAGAAAATCCATAAAGGTTACTTTCAAAGATGATTCAAAAAAGAAAGCAGTTAAAGACCCATATGACATGGAAGGTTTACAAAAGCTTCTGAAAACTATGTCCAATGAAATGATGGAAATGAAAACGTAGGTAGCTGAAACTTCTACTAAAAAACCATTTAGAAACTTTAGAAGAAATTAGTCAACTGACCCTAAACCACCTAATTCTATATCTAATGCAGAATCCGATCTAGATGACGATGAAGATGAAGGCACGGTTTTATCATCGGAGGAAATAGAAGAAGATGAAATAGTTGAATGTCATGGAATGTGGGACTTTATCTTGCCCAACTCTGATAATGAAAGTGAACAAGAACCTCTCCTAGTAAATACTAGAAGTAAAAATGCAACAGAGCTTGTTCAAACAAATCCAAAGAAGAAAAATTCAACCCCTGTTACTAAAGACAAAGATCCCATGAAGAAAACTCCAATTGTGCCTACCCAAAATCAACCATCATCCTCTAATCCTCCATCATTATCTAAAACGTTAGTAGTTTTCAACTCTATGGATTATAACATCCTGGAAGACATGAAGAAGACTCGAGAAAATATTTCTTTACATGAACTTAGCAAGCTCAAACATCAACAAAAGTTGTCACTAAAAGAATTGAATGTGGTACTTTCTTCTCCTCTTCCAACCAATGTATTATCCAAGGCAGCTAAAGGATTAGGTAAGCCACCATCGGATAAAGTAGATGCTACTGATGTTGTTTTGATCAGAGATAGGTCTAATTCTCATACTCCTCCTTTTCTCTTGACTTATGAGATCTATAATAGAAATCTGCATAACTGCCTGATAGATTCAGGGGCTTCATCAAACATAATGCCAGCCTCAGTTTGCTCCAAATTAAACATTGAGCCCCAGAAATCTGCAGTTCATATTGTTCAATTAGATCGGACTAAAGTGCAAGTTTTAGGAGAGATTAATTCAGTTACTATTAGATTATCAGCTGATCCCAAAGTAGTTCAAAGAATTGATATATTGATTGCTGACATCCCTGAGTTTTATGGTTTAATTCTAAGCAGGGATTGGTCTGAGAAACTCCATGGTTACATTTCCACTGATTGGTCTCGCATGTGGATTCCCCATAAAGGGAAACCAAATCAAATCAAAATAGATCAGGAAAAACACGACTCGTACAGTAACGGAGTTTGAACAAGAAAACCAACCTATAGCTTTCAATAACAACATTCTTGGAAATTATTCAGCTAAATCATTCTTTGGAAATTTTAATGCTCAACAATCACCTTTTCCTGTTAATAGTATCACATCACAAATTGAAAATTTCTCTCATACTGATACCTCAAGATTTGTTAGTATTGTTAATGAACTTGTAAATAAATTTGAAAATAAACCTTTATTTTGGTATTTATATTTTGATGGATCAAAATCCAATGACGATGTAGGAGCAGGGTGTATTTTAGTTAGTCCAGAAGGGGAAAAACTATGCTATCATGTAGACTAGAATTTGAGTGTACCAATAACACTGCAAAATATGAGGCATTGATTCAAGGGCTCTATAAAGCAATAGGCCTGAATATTCAATATCTAAAAGTATTTGGTGATTCTGAAATTGTTATCAAACAAGGAACACTATCCATTATCTCTCAGGACATCTCAAACATTATCAATCCCTTGTTCAAGATCTCATAACTCATTTTCTAGCATTCAACATTTCTCCTATTCCTAGATCTCAGAATGTCGCAGCTGATTTATTGGCTAATGTTGCTTCTAAGCTCCTTCCATCTGAGGATTATAGTTTAGATAGGTTTTCAAATGAATTAATTTTTCAGCCATCTATCCTAGACAATGTCACTAATTGGCGGGTATTTAATCATGATGAAGACATCTTAAATTTCTTGACTTCTGAAAAATCTTATGATGATCAGATTATCAATGAAAACGATCATGATCTTCAACTAAAACAAAGAATAAATAAGAATTCTATTCCTAAATTTTTGATCAAGCTAGAATATCTCTATGATATCAAAGATAGATTCAAAAAGGTCACTAATGCAAAACTTCAAAGTTACTAATGCAAAACTTCAAAGTTCTACTTTAAAGTTTGAATTAGGAAATCTTGGCACTGAGGCCAAACCACAAAATGTCAATCTAGGACTTGAACTCACATCAGAAGAAAGATTTGCTTTCATCATATTATTAAACAAATACAAAAAAGTTTTTGCTTGGAATTACGAAGATCTGAGAACTTATGATACTTCTATCATTCAATACACAATTCTAATGATTTCTGATGACCAACCTGTACAACAAAAGTTAAGGAAAATTCACCCAAATATGGAAAGTCAAATCAAAATAGAGTTGAATAAACTTCTGAAAGCTAAAATAATTTTCCCAATCAGACATTCTAAATGGGTTTCAAACTTAGTACCTGTAAGGAAAAAGAATGGTGATATTAGGATTTGCATAGATTTTAGAAATCTCAATAAGGCATGTCAAAAAGATAATTTCCCATTACCAAAAATGAAACAAATACTTCAATTAGTAGCTGGTTCAGAGTTAATGTCCTTTCTTGATTGTTTTTCAGGATACAATCAGATACTGGTGTATCCAAATGATAAACTAAAAACTACATTCAGAACTAAATGGGGAACATATGCTTATTAGAAAAAGCCTTTTGGTTTGATTAATGTTGGAGCTACTTTCCAACGAGCCATGGATATAGCCTTCAAAGGTTTGATTAATAGGTCAGTTGTTGTTTACTTAGATGACATAACTGTATTTTCCAAGAAAAGGGCCAATCATCTACATGATTTAAAACAGATCTTTGAACGATGTAAAAGGTATGGGATTTCTCTAAATCCCAAGAAATCATTCTTTGCTCTTAACGAAGGTAAACTCTTAGGGTTTATTGTATCCAAAGATGGCATATATATTGATCCTGACAGGATAAAAGAGATTTATGATATTCCTTTGCCACATAATAAGAAATCAATGCAATCATTTTTGAAACAGATAAATTTTGTAAAAAGATTTGTTCCTGATTTTTCTCATATAGTCTTACCTTTACAAACTATGATTAAGAAAAAATCAGTTTTCAAATGGGGACATAACGAAAAAGAAGCCTTTGACTCAATCAAAAAGGCGATTAATACTCCTGCATTGAATACTCCCAATTTTTCTAATCATTTTATTTTGTATACTTTGGCCACTGAAACATTTTATGCTGTTGTTTTAACACAAATCAATGATCAGCAAGTAGAAGCACCTATATCCTCCTTTAGTTCCAATTTGCAGGGTGCTAAACTCAACTATTTGGAAGTAGAAAAACAAGCTTTTGTTGTGGTTAAATCTATCAAACACTTTAGACCATTTCTCCTAAAAACACACACAAAAGTAATAGTCCCATTCTTCGCAGTGAGATAATTGCTAGCGCAAAGGGAAGTAGGAGAAAAGAGAGCTAATTGGGTAATAACTTTACAAGAGTATGATATTGATATTAAACCAACGAAATTGTGAGAGGGAAAGGTTTTTGCGGGTTATTAGCAGGAGCTTCTAATATTCCAGAACATGAAGATTCATATAATACTCTTCAAGTGAACGAGATAAGTATCATTAATTCTGAATCTCAATATGTTGATCTAATCTTTTATTTTAAAAATGGATATGCTCCCCCTGATTTTAGTTACAAAAACAAATGTGCTTTGAGATTAAAAGCAAAACACTTTGAAATCATTGATGATGTGTTATTTAGAAAAAATTATGATTCAATTTTATTAAGATGCCTTGAAAAAGCTGAAGCACAAAAGGTTTTGCAGGAATTACATGATGGTCCAGCAGGTGGAAATTTTGGAGGAGATACTACAGCTCACAAGATAATACATGCTAGATATTATTTGCCCACTTTGTTTAAAGATGCCCATGATTATGTCAGGAAATGCAAGATATGCGAAATTTCTAGTGGGGATAAAGGAAACCAACGTTTTCTTTACAACTAGTAAACATTGAGAAACCATTTGAACATTGGGGGCTTGATATCATAGGAGAGATTGTTCCACATTCTTCTAAGCAACACAAATACATTATTATAGTCACAGACTACTTCACAAAGTGGGTAGAAGCAATTCCATTAAAAATAGTCAATTTTAATGCAATCACTGAATTCATTGATCAATTCATCATTACCAGGTTTGGTGTACCTAATGCCCTTATTTTTGGTAATGCATCTTATTTTTCTGGGAGTAGTATAGTTAAATTTTCTCTTAAAAGAGGTTTTAAATTAAAATATTCTACAAACTATTATCCTCAAAGTAATGGTTTTGTAGAGTTAACTAATAAGAATCTCATTTAATTTTAAAAGAATTGGCATAAATCTTTAATATTTTCATTATGGGCAGATTGCATAACTCAGAAGGCCTCAATAGGTACTTCTCCTTTTAACTTAGTGTATGGGAAAGAGGCTGTAATACCTTCAAATTTAGCACTCCCATCTCTAGCCCTAGTACAATTTATTGAAAAAAATCCTTCTTCTTCTATTCAATTAAGATTTGATCAAATCCTCAAATTGGAGGAAGAAAGAGAGAAGGCCAAAATCACTCATGCTAAACATCAACAAGTCATTAAATCTTCTTTTGATGCAAGTTCTACTGGCTCAAAAACATTACAAATTGGTGATCTCGTGTTGAAATGGGAGAAAGCACATGAAGACAAAGGTAAACATACCAAATTTCAAAAGCTGTGGTTTGGACCATTTCAAATCATTGAAGATAGTCTCATCAACGTTCATACTGCAAAATTTATCAGGAAAGAGAGATTCTCTTCCTGTGAATGGGCTTATCTTAAAGAAATTCTTTTCTTAAGAAGGTAACCCTTTCTTACCTGTATATATTCTTTATGCAAGTTTGTTTATTTTATAAAATAATGTTGTAAATTGTCTTCCATTGGCCTTTTTTACTATTGGAAAGCTCTTTGAGAGAATATTGTGAATACTTGCTTTCAATAGGTGGAAACTTTTAAGGAAATGATTACAGTTTTGGAAAGTTGAATAAAACATGAAACTTTGAGAACCTCTTTAAAGTTTGTAAAATCTTCCAAAACTTTGAAAATATTGTAAATCATTCTAAATTTTATAAATTCAAGAAAGGTTATTCATAAAAAGTAAAGACTTTTCCAAGCTTAGCATCCATAACTCTAAAAATGTCATCCATAAACTCTTAAGGAGAAATTCATTCACCCCATCCACTAAGTTTATGATTTTTCAGAGTGTAATTCTAAAATATGTCTGATATAAAAGATAAGAGGTCTCATCATGAGCCTGCTTACCATGATCATAGGGAACTAATTAAACTGACATTACCAATACTGCATATCAAAACAGGGTAATGGCTTATAATCATAAGACAAGGGGTCTCATTACGAGCCAGCTTGTTCAATTCAATTATAACCAGTGAATGGCATTGTTATAAGCTAGCTCCCAAACCAGGACAATGGCTTTTTATCTTAAAAAGTTAAAAGAATATAAAATCAAAAAATATATATGTAAACATATCTTTATGGATTTATCTTTCAAAAGTTATACTCTTAGATGGATGGGACAATGAATGATTGATGGTCAAAAGGTAACCCTGTCGAGACTATAGATGTTTGCTGGCAGCAGAGGCACTACCTGTGACAAAAGAGTAAATTTAAAAGCTAAGTTGGAGAAGCCCCCTACTTTATCTTTATCAACCAATCAAAGGTTGAAGAAACCAAAAATGTTTTTATTTTTAAGGGATTGTAAAAGAAATTACAAAAAATTGTTATTTTATTCAGAGTTAATTTTTATTTAGCTATTCTTAGATGGTTTTATTTATCTTCAATTGTTTCCAAACTAAGAAAGATTTAGATATTGCATTATTTTCAGAGATAACTGTTTTTCCTAGTAAATTGCCAATTGTTGTGCTATACAACAATCCTCCCCATTTCAAAATTTTTCATATAAGACTTTAATAAGAAATGGGTCCCCTTTAGAATATAAATAAAATCAATAAAACGTTTGAAAATAATTTTTTTATAATAGGTCATATAAAAATTTTCTTTTAGGGTAGGTTAGATCGCAATCGAAATTTGCGAAACTTTTGAACCCATGGAAGTCCTTTTAAGAAAATTTGATCTGATTTGAGTCATAATAAAACCTTATCGTAAAAAGCTTTATCAAAGGAAATAATTATAAGAGCGAATTGTCACATCGCGCACATACTTTATCTCAACGGTGGACTTAAAGTGTTCCATTGAGATCCGTCGATGTGATAACTCTATCAGAAATCGCATATCACTACTCGTTAAGAAAATGTCCCAAGTGTTCCATGGAAAACCTCCGATGCGATAAGACGATCACAATCATGCATCGCTAAAATCATAAGACACATCCCAAAAGCTCCTTTGAAATCTTCTGATGCGATTTCATTATTGTATAGCATGCGTTCGATAAAGGCAAAACATGAAATATTACGAACATGTGCAGTTTAAAGTTATAAGTCAATTATAAACAAAATTTAAACGATTTATCAATTTTAAATCATGCTGCCTCCCCATGCCATCTCACCACTGATCGCAATCGCAACCATGCAGAGGAACCATTTAAGCATGGCACTTGTAACTCCCGATCTGCGATATGTGATTATCGCTAATCGTCGATCGGGAAGTCACGATACCCATTCTAAAAAGGACCATTA
The DNA here is from genome assembly GCA_031772625.1 of Pinus tabuliformis. NCBI lineage: Eukaryota > Viridiplantae > Streptophyta > Pinopsida > Pinales > Pinaceae > Pinus > Pinus tabuliformis. The sequence goes on from CM062817.1 coordinate 291,765,974, forward strand.
TAAATTTGTGATGCAACATACCATCACGACATTAAAGTTTCACGTTGTAAGTTACGGGGAAATCATTAAGAAGCAATTATGGTTGAATCCTTCAAGGATTTCATCCATGGTGGCATAATATATCATAGATCCGTGGCATCTATTACGATTAATTTCTATTAGTCTTGTGCATTGTATATTAGCTTTTAACAAGTTTTTCCACTGTTACATCCTTCTATTTCATTTTGCAGAGCGAATCTGAAATCATCAGTCCAACAAAAATGTCTAAGAAATCTCGGAAAAGGTCCCCGTCATAGCGAAAGATGAACCAGCAAAGCTAGCGCTGATAGCTGATACTACCTATCTAGGCCTTGAAAAGACTTCATGGGAGGGCATATATAATCTAATTGAAGCCGAGGATCCAACCGAAATTGAAGAAGAAGGAGGAACGCTGATTCAAGTGATAAATCAGAAAATACTCTTAAGGATTTAGCCAACTCCTTCCTCCACAAAATAGCAGCCCGTGTGAAAGTTTTACCATGCAATGACCTGGTGATATGGGTAATAGAGAGTATCAACATAACCGACAGATCATTCTATACAACCGATGGAAGGCTGTTAGGGACATTCAGGGCAGAAGATGTCAAGAAGATGTATCATTTGTCAGACCCCCAGAAACATTACAACAAGACATTTTTAGAAGCTTTCACCAAGGAGAACGAGGTAGAGTCGGACCCTATCAACCAATGGAGATATTTCCAAAAAAAGCATAAGCATGAATCCTCTGGCATGTACTCTGTAGACTCCTTAGCATCTCCCTATTGCTATGCTGGTACTATGACATGTAGACTCTTTGGAGCCTCTGATTCAGCTAGATTTTGTTGGGTCCCTATAATACTAGTGATTACCCCATTACTATTGTAGTTGCATCCCTTATTAATATTGTTGTGCCCCTATTATCCCCATATTGTTATTACTGTGCCCCATAGAATCCCTCTATTGTTATTTTTGTGGCTTTATATTATTATTGTTAGGTTGGCTGGGTTATATTGTGACTCCTTAGACTCCTATATATAGAAAGGAGGTTTTGTCATTTGAATCATCGAAGAATTGTTCATTTATGTAATGTGAAGGAGGTTTCCCCCTCGAAGAGGCTGAATTCTAAGGCGTTGATCTATCTTTTCTATCTTTTCTTGAGCTAGTTTCATAACATTTGGTATCACAGCTTTCGATTCTAGGGTTTCGCTGCTCCAAATAGGTCATCGTGGCATTTTCTCTATAACCTTTTTTATGCGACGTTTCAGAAGCTAAAAAAAAAACCCATTTGAGAACACATCGCATTAAACCTTGGGTCCAAATTTCAGAGCTTTTCACGCTATATTTGCGGAGATATGATCTGAGGAAGTTGGTCTTTTTGCAGACTCCTAAATTACATTCCAAACAGGTGACCTGGGGAAAATTGTCATAACTTTCTCTCTGAACATCGGATTGAGATTTCATAAGAAGTTATAGAAAGAGGACGGACTGTAGTTTCTTGTAGATATTTTTCATAGCCAAAGGTCAAAACAGTTACTCGTGGCATGTCGTACAAGTTCGCTCTACTAAACTAGTCTATAATCAGGTCACTATGGGAGATTTCGCATAACTCTTCCTTGGAGAATCCAATTTGGGTCAGACTGGTGGCATTGGAAAGAGGACACCGAGGGCTACTGCAGGTCGCAATTTCAGAACTAGATGATCAGAAAGTACAGAGATACATCAGAGGCAATATCGAGCTCCTACAAAGTGAAAAAAGGTGTGTAGATTTTTTTAAATTTTTGCTTAAGCTTGGTTTGAAAATTTATTATGAAGGAATTCAAAGGGCATAGTAGAGAATTATTATCGGTAATTGATGCCCCGAGAAAATAAAATACAGACACCTAGTAAGCAATCTGAAATCTCTAGCATGACTCATGAAGAAGAGAAAGAAATGCTACATGATATATCAAAATTACAAGAACAAGTGCAACAAATGTCACTCTCACAAAAGCTAACAGAAGCCAAGATAAATGGCATGGAATCTAAGATAAAGGGCATGGAAGCTAAGATGTACGATTTGAAGATAGATTTGAAGAGAGACATGCAGATTTGAAGACAGACATGGCAGATTTGAAGACAGATTTGACAAATTTTCTATAAGAAATACTTACTAAGGGTGAAAAGGTAGTAAAGGAAACTCATGATGCGAACAAAAGAAATGTTAATAATGTTTTCTTAGACTCTAATGTGGATCGATGACCCACCATATTCCAAAAATCGATATGAGGAAGTTTGATGGCAAGGATCCCGCAACATGGATATTACAGATGGAGCAATTTTTCGATCTCAATAATGTGAAAAACACACAAAAGGTACGTATTGCAACTTTATATTTGGAACCAAATCAGTTTGTATGGTATCAATGGCTTTTCTCTCATAAACAAATTATCGCTTGGGCAATTTTTATGGAAGAACTGATAGCACATTATGAGGATACAAAAAGCAACACTTTTTTTAGCCAATTGATAAGTCTCAAACAAAAGGTTTCAATAATGGAGCACATTGAAGAGTTACAAAAATTGAACATAAGGGTAAAAAATATTCCAGAGGAGCATAGGATTGATGTGTTCATAGGGACTTTAAAGGATAATATCCAACATGATGTTCGTCTTTGGGAACCTGATCCATTAGAGAAGGCATTCAGGTTAGCAAGAAAAATGGAAAGCAAAATTATGGCAACAAGGAAGCATACCACTCACAACTATAAAGATGAAAGTTTTGTTGCCCCTAATCTTCCACAACCTATAAGGTTGACACCACAACAATTGGAAGAAAAAAAGAGCAAAAGGGCTTTGTTACAGTTGTGATAGAAAATACACTAAAGGTCATAAGTGTGCTGAGAAGAAATTATTCTACATAGATTGCGAAGAGGAAGAAGAAAAGGAGCAAGAAAGGTCAAAAGAAGAGGATATACTCCAGGAACAAAGCCTAGATAAAGAAGAAATAAATCCGACCATATCTTGTAAGGCATTGGTGGGAATTACCACTCCTTAAACCATCAAGATAGAAGGACAAATCAAGAAGAAGTGTTGATTGATTCAGAAAGTACCCACAATTTTATTCATTGTAAGGTAGCAAAAGAATTGAATTTCTTCTTATATCCAGCACCAGAGTGTCAAGTGATGGTTGCAAACGGAGGAACAATAAATTGCTCTGGAAAGTGCCATAATATCAAGCTATCGATGAGAGAATATGTATTGACTAGCCCAATGCTTTCCATTCCAATGGGAGGTGTTGATGTTGTACTAGGAGTCCAATGGCTACAATCCTTGGGTACAATAGCTTTTAATTTTCAAGAACTTTTCATGAAATTTTCTATGGAAGGAAAGGAAGATGAATTAAGGGGTATTGCAGGGAAACCGAGAAAGATAATCAACTCTAACGGTATGACAAAGCTTCTAAAAAAGGAACAAATGGGTGTAATTGCACAATTATGTTCACTAGATGTTTCCACATTGCAATCATCTATTTCTCCAGATTTACAAAAAGTCTTGGACAATCATTCCAAGGTATTTGAGACTCCCAAAGGTCTCCCACCTGTTCGTGATCATGATCATGTTATTCATCTGATTCCAGGAAATGTTCCTCCAAACATCAGGCCGTATAGATATCCCTATGCCCAAAAGAGTGAAATTGAACGTATGGTTGCAGAAATGCTAGAGGCTGGTATAATTCAACTGAGTCAAAGTTCTTTCTCTGCTCCAGTAGTATTAGTGCACAAGAAGGATGGATAATGGTGCATGTGTCCGGATTATAGGGAGCTCAACAAGCTCACTATTAAAGATAAGTTTCCCATTCCCGTCATTGATGAATTATTGGATGAATTGCATGGATCAATTTACTTCACCAAGTTGGATCTTCGATCAGGATATCATCAAATCAGAATGAAGACTGAAGACATTCCAAAAAAAACATTTAGAACTCATGAGGGTCATTATGAATTTTTGGTCATGCCTTTTGGCCTTACCAATGCACCTTCAACATTTCAAAATTTGATGAATTCCATTTTCAAACCATTCCTTAGAAAATTTGTGTTAGTATTTTTTGATGATATACTAATCTACAGCAAGTATTAGAAGGATCAAGTTGAACATGTTGACAGGGTGCTACAACTATTGGAGAAGAAACAATTATATGCAAAAAGATCCAAATGTTTCTTTGGAGTACAAGAGGTGGAATATCTGGGTCATAATGTATCTCATGAAGGAGTTAAGGTAGACCCTAGCAAAATTAAAGCCATTAAGGAATGGAAAATCCCCACAACCATAAAGCATCTGTGAGGATTTCTCGGGTTCACAGGGTATTATCGCAAGTTTGTTAAGAATTATGGGAGAATAGCAGCACCTCTAACAACATTATTGAAGAAAGATTCATTTTCATGGACTCCAGAAGAAACAAAGGCCTTCAAACGTCTTAAAGAGGCAATGTGCCAAGCACCGGTCTTAATTACACCAGACTTCACAAAAACCTTTATTGTGGAATGTGATGCTTCAGGATTGGAATTGGTGTTGTTTTAATGCAAGATGAAAGACTCATTGCTTTTGAAAGTCGTCCAATCAAGGGAAAGTTTTTACACAAATCTATTTATGAGAATGAAATGTTGGCAATACTCCATGCGCTTAAGAAATGGCGACCCTACCTAATGGGAAGACACTTCAAGGTAAAAACGGATCATGATAGCCTTAAATACTTTTTAGAACAAATATTATCCTCTGAAGAGCAACAAAAGTGGGTCACAAGATGTTGGGTTATGACTTTGAAATCATCTACAAAAAAGGGAAGCAAAATGTGGTGGCAGATGAAGTCTCAAGAAAGGATGAGGATGTAGAAGCATTATTATGCGCCATTTCTATTATCCAACCAGATTGGATAAATGAAGCAAGGGAGGAATAGAAGAATGACGAAGAAGTGTGGGCACTTATTCGAAAGTTACAACAAGATTCCAGTACGTCTGATACATTTAGCTGGCAAAATGATTCTTTATGGTACAAAGATCGCTTATAGCTCTGTAAGAATTCCCAACTAAAACAAAAGATTCTTATGGAATTGCACACTTCTCCCTTAGGAGGGCACTCAGGATTTTTAAAAACTTACCACGGGGTTAAGAAGGATTTTTTTGGGATGGCCTTAAATCAGATATTTAAAAATTTGTGGAGGAATGTTTGGTTTGCCAACAAAATAAAGTTGAAACAATTAAGACACCGGGTCTATTATAACCTTTATCCATTCCAAGCCAACGTTGGGAAGAGGTTTCAATGGATTTTATCACAGGTTTACCCAAGTCCAAAGGAAAGAGTGTCATCATGGTGGTAGTTGACAGAATTACCAAGTATGCACACTTTTGTGCATTATCACATCCATTTAAAGCCATTACAGTTTCTACTGCATTTATGGAAACAATTCAAAAGCTACATGGAAACCCAAAGATTGTAAGTGACAGAGATCCCATTTTCACTGGAAATTTTTGGACAGAATTATTTTCTTGTCTTGGTACTCAGTTAGCTCATAGCTCATCTTATCATCCTCAATCTGATGGGAAAACTAAGATAGTAAACAAATGTTTGGAAGGATATCTTCTTTGCTTTGTATCTGATAAACAGACACAATGGGTCAAATGGTTGCCTCTGGCTGAATGGTGGTATAACACTTCCTTCCATACAGCAACAAAAATGACCCCATTTATGGCACTTTATGGATGTCATCCACCATCCATCACATCATATTTAAGAGAAAATTCTAAGGTTCAAGCAGTGGAACATCACATCGAACATCAACAACAAGTCCTCCAACCCTTAAAGGATAACCTCGTGTTGGTACATAATAGAATGAAACAACAGGCAGATCAACATCGTAGCGAAAGAAGTTTTGATGTAGGTGATTGGGTATTCCTACGGCTACAACCATATAATCAAATGTCCCTCAAGCAAGCTAAGAAGGATAATAAATTATCACCAAAGTATTATGGTCCATACAAGGTGTTGCAAAAGATTGGTACTATGGCATACAAATTGGAGCTTCCTGCAGCTTTTTGATTGCACCCAGTTTTCCATGTTTCATGTTTAAAGAAGGTTATAGGCGACAAGCTCCCAGTTCAAACAATATTGCCAGAACTTGACGAGGAAGGAAAAATTATATTGGAACCGGAAGCAGTCACAGAAACAAGAACTCGACAGCTACGAAATCGATCAATTTCGGAGTATCTTATCAAGTGGGAGAACTTATCCGTTTAAGATTCCACATGTGAGGATGAGAAATTTATACAGAAGCATCCAGAACTACTCAAGCGTTGAGGACAACACTTTTTTGAAGGAGAGGGGCATGTTGGTTCCCTATAATACTAGTGATTACCCCATTACTATTGTAGTTGCATCCCTTATTAATATTGTTGTGCCCCATAGAATCCCTCTATTGTTATTTTTGTGGCTTTATATTATTATTGTTAGGTCGGCTGGGTTATATTGTGACTCCTTAGACTCCTATATATAGAAAGGAGGTTTTGTCATTTGAATCATCAAAGAATTGTTCATTTATGTAATGTAAAAGAGGTTGCCCCCTCGAAGAGGCTGAATTCTAAGGCGTTGATCTATCTTTTCTATCTTTTCTTGAGATGGTTTCATAACAGATTTTCTATAGAAATGGTACCTTTAATGGAAACAACAATTAACTCTTTTATCATGGACTGGGCAACCATTTTATCAAATAAAATGGCCAACCAAATCCTTTATTATAGAAGAAATAGGTATGTAACTACCTAGATAATACCCCCATTCTATATGAGCGCCTACATTATGGATACCATCTGTTTCAATTCTGACTTCTCCATTCAAGGTTGGAAATGGAATCCTCAAGGCCCAACTCCTATTCACATTTATCATAAGTATTTGTGGAAGGCCCATTATAAAGATCATATATATAGAATTTGCCATGGTTTTGTTTTACCCGTCCATTAGGCCATATTCAACCGACCTACTCCTCGGTTATCTAATGAGGCCAGCATTGACCTAACATCAATCGGCAGTTGGCTCAGTGTAGAAAAGTTCACATATGTTAGAATTTTGGCAGCACCATAGATCCACATGTTCTCTCATTGTACATTCCTGATAAATTATTGGCCAGAGAGATAGCTTACCAAATAACGGAGAAAGGAATTTCCAAGAACTTCAAAGAGTCCAAGAAACAAATGTGTCCTGCATTTCCCTTCGCTGTGGTACTTACTCACTGCATGATTTCAAACATGCCGAGAAAGAAGCAGAGAAGATAAAAATTCTGAAGTTAGCAATCATCCCTAAGAGACAGTATGACCCAAACGAAGTGGCTTACAACTTTACCACTCAGGTGAAACTTGCCAAATTTGAACATGAGAAAGATAACTATGATGACTTGTTTAAAACATCTAGCAGGGATCAAATTGGGAGCAGGGGAAATAGATAAGTTTATGCAGTTTAGGACACAGAGGTTACAAACACTATCTCTGGATTTATTGAACACTACCCCTATGGTGCAGCAAGAAGGCCACAGTGAAGAACACACTATTGAGAAGATTCCCGAAAATGAGCAGACAAATGAAAAGACCAGCGATCTCCTAGATACCAATGTGCATATTGATGCCCACTTAATCAAGGAATGGGAGCAATTTGATTAGGAGATCAAGAACCAGAATGACTCCTAGTATTACAATTGAAGGGGCAGTCGGCACAATTAACAGTCATCATGATATTGAAATAATTCCAGAGAATCCTTCCGAAGAGATTGTATTGAAGGTTGAGGAAATACCACCCTTGGATGTATTTTACGGAGTTATCTCAATATGAAGGTGCCTATACAGCCGCTACAATGTACAAGGCCTCCGAAGTCTGCCAACTGATCAAAGAAAAGGATCTAAGGATCACCCAACTTTAAGAGCAAATGGCAGTGGAACAATAGAAAATCGGTCAGCTTGAGCAACAACTAGCAGAGCAAAAACAACAGAATGAGCAACGAAAAGAACAGTTAAATCTAGAGAAAGAAAAGATCGATCAGCAAGCTCTTCAGAAACAACAAAATTTGTCTCAAGAACTCAGTAAGCTTCAAGTGGCACTTCAACAAGAAAAGAAGGCCAAAGAAGAACAAATCGTACAGCTGCAATTACAGGTAGAGCAATTCAAAGGTTATCCGAAGATTGATGTATTCAAGAAAGAAGCCTTGGAAGTGACTAAAGCCTTATCTCGACAACTGAATATCCTTTGCCATAAAATATCATTGGTTGAGCCATTATGCATCATCATTACATCACTCATTGAATAGGCAGTTGACACCAGGCTAGAATTTGGAAACGCAAATGATAAAGTCACAAAATTTCTCTCTTGGCAAAGTACAGAAGAAGGCATGGTTGCTAATCTACTAAAAATCCAAGAATCATACAAAGAAGTCTTGTTTTCAGAGTGGGAATCACAGTTAATAAAGGTCGAAAGAGCTCCTTCCAGAGCCAGGGCTACAATGAACAGTGTGATCGAGTTGGTAAATGACAGCTTATATGGAGATAACTTAATCTCCGATTGCTCCCCAGGAAAGCTCCCGAAGGCAAAAGCGCTAGAGAATCAATGGGGATAGGATCTGGCCAGCAGAGAAGAACAAATCGGCAAAGTGCAAAACTTGACTTGGGATGCATTTTGATTCTTCCTAGTCAAGCCGCACAGCTAGCAAATGGCCACCAAATGCCTTGCCAACGCTATCAATCACATGGTTCCCGAGCTTTAAGATGCCACATACACTGGTCAACTACATTCCAGGCTAAGTCACCCTCTGAAAATTCAAGAAATTCTCTCAATTTGTCAGTTGCGAGTGCAAGAGGAGAAGTAGATATAATGAATCAGTTCAAAGGCCATCACACTGTTATTTTCACAAATCAAATCCCAGATTTTCATGTTTGCAGTTTCAAAAGCTCAAAGTGATTTTTATTGACAATTAGTTTTTGTTTTATTATTTAAACCCTTTCATGTCTTTTAAGAAAGGGTCCTCAATTTGTATAAAACTTGGCTTGAGAAGTTACACTTTTGTACTTCTGAATATATTTTTATCAGTAGTGGATCAAGGTTCTACATTTTTGTGAAGAAACTTTTTCAAGACCTGCACTTTTGTATCTCCTGGAAGTTTTCTCAAATAATAAAGTGGATTCGGAGTGTTATTTACATTGGAAAGACTCAAATGCATGCATTATTTTTATCATTGTTCTTCCTTCTTCTTCTTCTTCTTCTTCTTCTTCTTCTTCTTCTTCTTCTTCTTCTTCTTCTTCTTCTTCTTCTTCTTCTTCTTCTTCTTCTTCTTCTTTCTTCTTTCTTTCTTTCTTTCTTTTTTTTTTTTTTTTTTTTTTTTTTTTTTTCTGAGGAGAAAATCCATAATTTCCATTAATTTCAGAAAATTACATGTTGTAGATGCTAAACAAATATGCAGAAGTGTGGGCAAAGCCACTTACAATAACTATACTTCAAGAGAAGTATACAAAAAATCCCTTAGACAGGGCAGCAAGTAAAATGGGTATGTAAACCCCAGACCAGTCTGTAGACAGACTAGGAGGATAGCCATACCCATCACAAACAAAAACAGCATAAAGAAAACAGCTCCTGAGGAATGTGTAGAAAATTATAATGGTTGCCAAGACAAGGAGGAGAGGCATGAAATGAGGTAGAGAGTAGCAAAGGTAGCCACTCCTCCCCCACCCCCTCAAACTCTCCTCCTGAAACCGAAGAAACCAAAGGAAGATACCACCCATACATCTCAGCAGCCTGCAGAAAAACAACCAGAAACAGCCATGATGAAGTGGCACGAAACGATGCAGAGACAGTCTCCACACCCCAGTTCCCTCAACGCTCCAGATAACTGCAGAGGTAAGCCAGCAAGCGACCAAAAATAGGACCAAAAGCCTCAGCAAGGGAACCCATCAGGTCCCAACCAGAGCAGAGGTGATCCGGGGGCAGAGGCGGCTAGGGCAGCCACCTCGCCCCCATGAAGAGTAAATCTAGAGACCAAAAATACCCCACACCCGCGCTGCGGCTCAGATCAATAACACCAAAGGCCAAACTCCTTGGTTAGTCCACCAAAGTAGAGCAACGCAGAAGGTCGAGTAGTAGACTGCCGAAAACCAGGAAAAATAAACACACTCCGCCGCCTCCCGACTTAATGCACGAAGCTAGTCCCCGGGAACTCTTCAAATGATCTCAGAACCCAAGATGAGCGGACCTCCAACCCTGGATCGTCAGAGCCGAAGACGAGGAAATGGACTTAGAGCCGCGTTATGGAACAAGGGTTCGGATCTACAGGAATGAGGGTAGAGGAGGCCGAAGATGTATCCCTGCCACAGGCAGTGCAGGAACCGCAGAACAAAGGCGGCCCTACCGCCGCAGGCGCAACGGCAGTAGCAAGAGTCGAAAAAACCCTATCTCCTCCGCAAGCAGAGCTCCTCCGTAGCATCCTCACAAGCTCCTTCCTTTTTTCTTGTTTTGCTTATGTGATGAAGCATTCCTTTTAAAAGTTGCTATTGTTGATATATGTATGCTCTTCAAACAATTCTTTATCATGTCATTTCTGAGGATTTAGAATTGTTATATTTTAAAGATATATGTCAACGATATACATTGTTATGAATGCAATATGTTTTTATAATTACTTTTTTTTAACTTCTTAAACAAAGTAATCATTATATATGAATGCATCTTTCTATTAATAAGTAAGCCATCTATATGATTATTTATCTGTTAGGAATAATCAGAAATCGCATTGTTAAAACATCACCCGGGTTAGATAAGTATATTTGTATATTTTTGAGTTATAGGTTAAAGCACTTATCATCTTTATTATACATTATAAAACAATCATCCATCAAACCATTCATTATATGGGAAATTGGTCCCATAATATCCAGTCGGAGCCACCATACAAAACGGAAAAGGAGATGTGCTAAGGTCTGGACTGGGTGGTTATCCCCAATGTTGGTGCTAGGATTTTAGAGGCATCAATAGGTTCCTCCACTTGCAACCATCACTTGACACTCTGGTGCTGGATATAGGAAGCAATTCAATTCCTTGGCTATCTTACAATGAATAAAATTATGGGTACTTCTCGAATCAATCAACACTATTACATTTTTCTTCTTGATATGTCCTTCTATCTTGATAGTTTGAGGAGTGGTAATTCCAGCCAATGCATTACAAGATATGGTTGGATTCATTTCTTCTTTATCTAGGGTTTGTTCCTAGAGTATATCCTCTTCTTTTGACATTTCTTGTTCATTTTCTTCCTCCTCTTCACAATCTATGTAGAATAATTTATTCTCAGCACACTTATGACCTTTAGTGTATTTTCTATCACAACTGTAACAAAGCCCTTTTTCTCTTTTTTCTTCCAATTGTTGTGGTGTCAACCTTGTAGGTTGTGGAAGGCTAGTGGCAACAACTCTCCCATATTTAGAGTTGTGAGTGGTAGGCTTCCTGGTTGCCATAATTTTTCTTTCCATTTTCTTGCTAACCTGAACGCCTTCTCCAATGAATCAGGTTCCCAAAGACGAACTTCATGTTGGATATTATCCTTTAAAGTCCCTATGAACACATATCTTGTGCTCCTCTAGAATATCTTTTACCCTTATGTTCAATTTTTGGAAGTCCTCAATGTGCTCCATCATTGAACCCTTTTGTTTGAGATTTATCAATTGGCTAAAAAAGGTGTTATTTTTTGTATCCTCATAATGTGCTATCATTTCTTTCGTAAAAATTACCCAAGTGACAATTTTTTTACGAGAGAAAAGTCATCGATACCATACAAACTGATTTGGTTCCAAATATAAAGTTGTAATACGTACCGTTTGTGTGTTTTTCACATTATCTAGATCGAAAAATTATTCCATCTATAGTATCCATGTTCTGGGATCCTTGCCATCAAACTTCCTCATATAGATTTTTGGAACATGGTGGGTCTTCAATCCAACATTAGAGTCTATGAAATCATGATTAACATTTCTTTTGTTCTCATCATGAGTTTCCTTTACTACCCTTTCATATTAGTAACCATTTCTTGTAGCAACTTATTCAAATTTATCTTCAATTCTTCGATCTTAGCATCCATGCCATTCATCTTAGCTTCCATGCCATCCATCTTAGCTTCCACGCCATCCATCTTAATTTGCATGCCATTCATATTAGCTTCCACGCCATTCATCTTGGCTTCAGTTACCTTTTGTGAGAGTGAAATTTGTTGTACTTGGTCTTGTAATTTTGATATATCATGTTGCATTTCTTCCTCTTCTTCACGAGTCATGCTAGAGCTTTCAGGTTGCTTACTAGGTGTTTCCATTTTCGGGACATCAATTAGTGCATTTTTTCACTATGTAAGAGCTTGATATTGAATCTGTTGTATCTCTATAACTGTAGATCTCAAATATATGAAATTTCATCCTGCCATAGCCCATTGAGTCCTCTTTCTAACCCCACAACTCTGATCATAATTGGATTCTCCAAGGAAGAGTTATGCCAAATCTCCCATGGTGACCTAATTATAGACTAGTTCAGTATGTTGAAATTTGGTATCGGAGGACAGGTGGTTCCCTAAGGCTTTGATCTTTGGCCTAGGGAAAGGTGTCCACAAGAATTTAATTTTTCTCCTAAAGTGATTTTATAATTTTTATAAAGTCAAATCTAATTTAAAAGTGACTTTAAGTGATAAAGTTACTAAAGTATAATTTTAAAGTGACTTTAATAAAGTCAATGTAAAATTAGAAAGGAAAAGTGACTTTGGAAATAAATGACTAAGTGGGTCTTTATTAAAGTGGGGTGAATTAAAAAATAGAAAGTGAGATTTAAATGATCATTTAATCTTAGCCCTAGATCTCAATCTATTTCAGCCATTGGATTTAGGGATTACCCAAAAGTCACTTAGGGTTAAATTAAGGGAGGAAAAGGAGGAAAAGGTCATTCAATTCTTTCATGAGCAGATTAAGAGAAGGAGAGAAAGAGAGCAAGGGAGATTTCTAGACAGTGAGGAGAAGGAGGCTGCAAGTCCGTACAACAGAGTTTCAGCAACGGAGTTTTAGCAGTGGAGTTTCAGCAGGGCGGAGTTTCAGCAAGGCTGAGTTTCAGCAAGTCTGTACAGCGGAGTTTCAACAGGGCGGAGTTTCAGCAAGGCTGAGTTTCAGCAAGGTGGAGTTTCAGCAAGGTGAGTTTTAGCAAGTCTGAGTTTTAGCAAGTCTGTACAACGGAGTTTCAGCAAGGCCGAGATAAGTTGTAAAAGTTTGCGTGCTGATTTTTGCTGAATATTTCTCTTACTGTAAAAAGCATTTTCCAGAAATAAAAGAAGCTTTCGAACTGGTTTTCCCCAAGAGTTGTAGGGGGTTTTTCCAGGGTCACCTTGACCAAAAATCACTGTGTTTAAATGAGTTAAATGGTTGTTTGTATGTGCTGATTTTTATATTTCTGCATTTTCCAACATTCTGTAAAATTTCTAGAATTTGTGTTTTCAGCAAAATTTATTTTCCAGTTGTTGAATGTATGGATATGGGAAAGGGCATTTAACTATATGGGAGAAATAAGGTGAAACTGAAAACTGGGGTGGGAAATGAGAAATTTTTACATGGTATCAGAGCTTGAGTGCTGAAGTGCAGTTTGGGATAGCAAGGAGGAAAATTATAGCCTGTTGATTTTTCAATCAGAAAATTCCAGCAAGCTGATTTTTCACAAACAACAGTTTTATCTTTACTACAGCAGTGCTATTTTTCAGTTTTAGGACAGCAGGATGTCATTGGGATTGAGGGTGGAGGATAGGCTGGATGGGCATACAAATTACAGCGTTTGGAATGAGAGAATGCAGAGTATCTTTGAGGAGGCAGAAGTCTGGGACATCATGGTGCATACCACGCAGGACCCTGTTGTTGTGCCTACTGATGCTACTCAGTTGGCTGAGTATAATAAAAAGAACAACAAGGGTAAGAGACTGATTTTAGACGGAGTCAAAGACCATTGCATTCCTCATGTGAGAGGAAAGAGAAATGCCCATGAGATGTGGACAACATTGTCCAATCTCTACTAGAGTACCAATGAGAACCGGAAAATGGTCCTGAAGGAGAAGCTGAAGACCATTAAGATGGGCAATGATAGTGCAGCTAGATATCTCGCAAAGATTACTAATGTGAGAGATGAGTTGGCAGCAGTTGGAGAGGACATTCCACCCACTGAGTTGGTGTGGATTGCAGTGAATGGCCTGCCCCGTTCATGGATGAACTGTGCTGATGGGGTTTGTGCACGTGAGACCCTTCCCACATGGGAGACGTTTTGGGATGATTGCATTCAGACAGAGATCAGGAAAGGTCAGCTTGGGGCAGCCAAGCCAGTTGAGCAGGATGAGGATGTAGCACTGGTGCCAGGAGGTAAGAAAGGCAAAGGGAAGAAGCAGGCTTTCACAAGCAATGGTGGGGGCAAAGGCAAAGGTAAAGGTAAATAGGATAACACACAGAAGGACTATTCCAAGGTGAAGTGTTGGAATTGTCAAAATATGGGACACTATGCAGTTGTGTGTCTGGAGAAGAAGAAGAAGAAGGGGAAGAACCAGAGCGTGGTAGCTTCAGTAGAGGTTGAGGACTTTGCAGTTCGTTTTGACCGGGAGTTTGGGTTCACTACATATGATTCCTCTAGTGCAGGATCACCTGCCACACAGGTTCAAGGGGAGCATGCTTTTCCCTCGATTAGCGGAGCATCTTCGGGTATCTGGTATGTGGACAGTGGGGCTTCACGTCACATGACAGGAGTTCGTGAGTACTTCTCAGAGCTTTCAGAGAGTGGCACTAATATAGAGGTAGTACTCGGTGATGACAGAGTTGTTAGAGTAGTCGGAGTGGGGACACTGACATTTTAGAGGGAGTCCAAACCTCCCTTGAAGGTGTCAGATGTTCTTTATGTGCCAGGGATGAGGAAGAACCTCATATCCGTCTCAACTTTGGAGGACAGAGGATATGAGGTACTGTTCAGGGGAGGACAGGTGTTGATGTATCCCAGGGGCACTCCAGCTGATTCAGCTAGAGTGATAGGTGTACGCCATGCAAAGGTGTACAAGTTTTCATTCCAGTTCCTTTTGGCATTGAGCAGTAGTACCGACAGCAGAGCTAGCAGTTCTGAGCTGTGTGAGATTTGGCACCACAGGATGGGGCATATGTGTCATGGAGCCTTGAGGACCTTGCGGGAGATCACTACAGGTGTGCCAGATTTCAGTACTAATCAATTTGATACTTGCAAAGGATGTGCGATGGGCAAGTTTGCCAAATCCCCTTTTCCCAACAGTGATAGCAGAGCGACTGGGATACTTGATTTGATTCATTCTGATGTGAGCGGTCGATGTCTCAGGTTTCCTTGAGTGGATATGAGTACTATGTTTTATTCATTGATGATCACTCCAGGAGGACCTGGATTTATTTCTTGAAGACCAAGAGTGAGTTCTTCAAGCGATTTCAGGAGTTTAGAGCTCTTGTGGAGACACAGACAGGTCGGAAGATCAAGTCCCTGAGGTCAGACAATGGGGGAGAGTACACCCTTGGAGAGTTTGTTGACTATTGTATGGAGGCAGGCATTAGGAGGGAGTTCACTGTTCCTTACAACCCCCAGCAGAATGGGGTTGCAGAGAGGAAGAACAGATCCATCGTAGGGGCTGCCAAAGCCATGTTACATGATCAAGGGTTGCCATTGTTCTTGTGGGCAGAGGCCTGCAACACAAATGTTTATTTGCAGAACAAGAGTCTGCATCGTGCCTTGGGGCACATGACTCTGGAGGAGGATTTTCTGGGAAGAAGCCTGATATTTGTCATTTTCGTATCTTTGGGTGCATCACATACTCCTACATACCCAAGGAGAAGAGGACCAAACTAGATCCCACCATAGAGAAGGGTATCTTTGTGGGCTACAGTGAGACCTCAAAGGCCTTTCGGATTTACATTCAGCCAGACCCTCAGCAACAGTTGAGTCAGTTGCAGGGATCCAGTGGGTAGGGATCAGGAGGATCCGGAGGTACATCTATGAGGATGTCATGTCCGTCAGTGAGTAGTGGCTTGCCGAGCCAGAGGAGTGGTGCTCCGGGCAGCATGCAGAGCAGTCCACTGAGCATTTCACTAGGGAGTCCACTGATGGACAGTTCACACGGTACCTCAGCTTCTACAGGATCAGGTGTAGGCAGGAGGACAACATACAAATGGTAAGGAGTTCAGGCTCCTAATGATGATGAGGAGGAGGAGTTTCATTCTCCAGTGGGAGAAGTATGCTCAGGGAAGAGGAAGCCCAAGTGGCTTAAGGACACCTTGAGAGATGCCACATCTGTTGCTGAGCCTAAGAGGCCGGTCAGAGAGAGTAGACCACCTGAGAGGTTTTGTAGCTATATGGCAATGGTTACCAGCATCCTTGACTCTGAGCCTTCTAGCTATGAGGAGGCAGCTAGCCAGCAAGTCTGGAGAGAGGCCATGCAGGAGGAGTATTCTTCTATCATGAAGAATGATGTTTGGGAGGTGGTGTCGAGGCTTGAGGGCAAATCCGTGGTTACTTCCAGATGGCTTTACAAGGTAAAGCATGCTGCAGATGGCAGCATTGAGAAATTCAAAGCGAGGTTTGTGGCTAGAGGGTTCTCCCAGGTAGAGGGAGTTGATTATGAGGAGACCTTCGCTCCCATGGCTCGATATACTTCGATCCGCTCCATTATATCGATATCAGCAGAGATGGGTTGGAAGATCCACCAGATGGATGTGAAGACTGCATTTCTCAATGGCTTCATACAGGAGGAGGTGTACATTGAGCAACCACAAGGCTTTGAGGTGCATGGGAAGGAGTCCCATGTGTGCAGACTGAAGAAGGCCCTTTACGGCCTGAAGCAAGCTCCCAGAGCTTGGTACTCCAAGATAGATACATACTTGCAGGGGATGGGTTTCACAAAGAATGAGGCAGATCCGAACCTTTACTATATTGTGATAGGTGAGGAGCCTCTGATTCTGGTGCTGTATGTGGATGCCTTGGTCATTACAGGTGCAGAGAGACTCATAGAGCACTGCAAGAGAGATCTTGCGGCAGAGTTTGAGATGAAGGACATCAGCTTGATGCATTACTTTTTGGGTTTGGAGGTGTGGCAGGAGGAGGGGCATTTCTTCTTGGGGTAGGGGAATTATATTGTGGACATCCTTGGCATATTCCACATGGAGGATTGTAAACCCATTTTGACACCGATGATTACCAACTGGAAGAAGCTTCATGCTTCGGATTCCGAGTTGGTGGATCCCACATTGTACAGGCAGCTGATTGGTTCCTTGATGTATTTGGTCAACACTAGACCAGATATTTGTTTTGCAGTCAACATGATGAGTCAGTTTATGTGTGAGCCTAGGAAGGTTCATTGGGTGGCTGCAAAACACATTTTGCGGTACTTGCAGGGGATAGTGGATTATGATCTGGACTACAGGGAAGGGGATGGAGTGAGATTGGCAGGTTATACTGATTCTGATTGGGCAGGTTGTGCTTCTGATAGCGTTTTGGATTGGGTTCGGCAGTAGTGTCATGGTTCAGCCGGAAGTAGCAGTCAGTAGCATTGAGTTCAGCGGAAGCAGAGTATATGGCAGCCAGTCTAGCTAGTTGTGATGCCATCTGGCTTCGCAAGATGTTGTTTGCCTTATTTGGTCAGTCGTTGAGACTTTAGTGATTTACTGTGATAATCAGAGTTGCATTAAACTCACGGAGAATCCAGTATTTCATGACAGGTCAAAGCATATCGGGATCAAATATCATTTCATCAGAGACTGTGTTCAGAAGGGCGCTGTGAAGCTTGAGTATATTCCCACTGATGAGCAGGTTGCAAATATTCTTACCAAAGCCTTACCACGGGGCAAGCATGACTACTTCAGAGACAAGATGGATGTGGTGAGGAACACCTTCCTCGGTAAGAGGGAGTGTTGAAATTTGGTACCGGAGGACAGGTGGTTCCCTAAGGCTTTCATCTTTGGCCTAGGGAAAAGTGTCCAAAAGAATTTAATTTTTCTCCTAAAGTGACTTTAAGTGATAAAGTTACTAAAGTCTAATTTTAAAGTGGCTTTAATAAAGTCAATGTAAAATTAGAAAGGAAAAGTGACTTTGGAAATAAATGACTAAGTGGGTCTTTATTAAAGTGGGGTGAATTAAAAAATAGAAAGTGAGATTTAAATGAGCATTTAACCTCAGCCCTAGATCTCAATCTATTTCAGCCATTGGATTTAGGGATTACCCAAAAGTCACTTAGGGTTAGATTAAGGGAGGAAAAGGAGGAAAAAGTCATTCAATTCTTTCATGAGCAGATTGAGAGAAGGAGAGCAAAAGAGCAAAGGAGATTTCTGGACAGTGAGGAGAAGGAGGCTGCAAGTCCGTACATCAGAGTTTCAGCAGCGGAGTTTCAGGAGGGCGGAGTTTCAGCAAGGCTGAGTTTCAGCAAGTCTGTACAGCGGAGTTTCAGTAGGGCGGAGTTTCAGCAAGGCTGAGTTTCAGGAAGTCTGTACAGCGAAGTTTCAGCAAGACGGAGTTTCAGCAAAGCTGATTTTTAGCAAGTCTGTACAACGGAGTTTCAGCAAGGCGGAGTTTCAGCAAGGCTGAGTTTCAGCAAGTCTGTACAGCGGAGTTTCAGCAAGGCGGAGTTTCAGCAAGGCTGAGATAACTTGTAAAAGTTTGCTCGCTGATTTTTGCTGAATATTTCTCTTACTGTAAAAAGCATTTTCCAGAAATAAAAGAAGCTTTCGAACTATTTTTCGCCAAGAGTTGTAGGGGGTTTTTCCAGGGTCACCTTGACCAAAAATCACTGTGTTTAAATGAGTTAAATGGTTGTTTGTATGTACTGATTTTTATATTTCTGCATTTTCCAGCATTCTGTAAAATTTCCAGAATTTGTGTTTTCAACAAAATTTATTTTCCAGTTGTTGAATGTATGGATATTGGAAAGGGCATTTAACTATATGGGAGAAATAAGGTGAAACTGAAAATCGGGGTGGGAAATAAGAAATTTTTACACAGTAGAGTGAACTTGTATGAAGTGCCACGTGTCACTGTTTCGCCCTTAGTACCTGAAACTGATATACAGAAAATTAAAGGTCGACGTCTTTCTGACACTTCTTACGAAATTTCAATCTGATGCTCAGAACAAAAGTTATGACGATTTTCCCCAAGTCACCTATTTGGAATGTAATTAAAGAGTCTGCACCTAACTTCTTCAGATCATATGTCCAAAAATATAGTGAGACAAACTTTGAAATTCAGACCCGAAGTTCAGAATGATTTCGGCTCAAATGGGTTTTTTTTAGCTTTTGAAACATCGCAGAAAAAAAAAGTTATAGCAAAACTTCCACGATGACCTGTTTGGAGCAGCGAAACCCTAGAATCCAAAGCTCTGATACTAGATATTATGAAACCAGCTCACAAAAAGATAGAAAAGATAGATCAACACCTTAGAATTCAGACTCTTCGAGGGGGTAACCTCCTTTACATTACACAAACGAACAATTCTTGGATGATACAAATAACTACACCTTCCTTCTATATATAGGAGTCTAAGGGATCACAATATAATCAAGCCGACATAACAATAATAACATAAGAGCACAACAATAACAATATTGGGTTTCTATGGGGCACATTAATAACAATATGGAGACAATATGGGCACAATAATAACAATAAGGGCTACAATGTCAATAGTAATGGGGGAATCACTAGTATTATAGGGACCTAACATTATGTGTCGCTTGACTACATCCTTGTATGTCAAGTGCATTCTTGAATGTTTTGATTATATTTATCAGTATTTTAGGTTGGTTACAAGAATTGATCACTTATGTTCGGCTACATGCATTCATACATATGTGTAGTTGATTGGGAATTGCTTATGCATGTTGATAGTTGCACGTGGCAATGCATACAATGGAGTAATTGTTGTTGTCATGCATGAGGTCATAGCATGCATTGTTGATATCGCCCTGCATTGATGAGTGGACCCTAACTAGAATGATTTTTATGCATTGATACACTTATTCGATATATGTATATATGTTGTTATGATTATGTTATACATGTATCTATTGAAGGCTTGAAAAATCGGGACTCCAACAAGGGGGATAACCACCTGGTCCGGACCTTAGGACAACTCCTTTTCCGTTTGGAATAGTGGCTCCGACTGGGGATGATGGGACCAGTTTCCCAATCTATTTATAATGTTCATGCTAACGGGATGATGTTTTTCTTTTCTAGATTTTATGAGGTAAATACTTATTCTAAAATTGATCTATCTTCTAACTATCATATGCAATCTATCATAATCAAAGAAAACATTTAACTTTAAAACTATCCCGGGAGTAACGTTTATATATGCGATCTAAAATGATTTCTGAAAGTAATTGATAATAAAGATTATTCAATTACGATAAGAAGAGAATTTGTTTAATAATGATCGTTTCGTATAAAAAGTTAGCCAAAACAATATGAGAGATATATCACATAAAGAGTCATTCATATATTCAGCATAATGAATAAATCATCGTCATACAAAAGTGCAATAATGATAACTAAGAATTTAAACTTTCATACATAAATAGCTTAAAATGATTTATTGCTTGATACATAAGTAAAAAGCATTAGGAGATAGAAGTACCATTTGTAATACGTCATACTCATGTGCTTCAGCAATATTGATCTACTTTCAAATCACTCAACATTGACGAAAAGTACAGAAATGCAATTTCAGTAGAAGATGCTAAACTCAAGTAGAAAATAAATCTTGTTCCATTAACTTTACCAAAACCTCCCAAAGGGACAAAAGTGCATGTTCTGAAGAATATTTTTGATAAAATTTCTGGAACCCTCTCTAAATACATGAGGGGTTTAAATACTAATCTATGAAACCAAAAATAGAAATTACAAAATAAGATGAGGAGGTTTAAACGACCTGCCTCATTTTAAGCGAAAATAAACAAAAATAAAATAAAATATGCCTATGACTAATCCTGCATTTGATCTTTGAGATCACAAATATCCAGCATAGGCTTAAGGAGCGTCGGTTAGCTGACTTCATCTTTCAGTTATCCTGCGAATATAGCATTGGTGAGTGCTGGCATCATTTTCTCAGTGGAAGTAATCAGGCCCCTCAGGGTAATCCATTGGCTGTGCAGTTTCACTAGGTATTGTCAATACGCTTCCCAGTTCAATCTGGTCACTCGTCTGATTGCCTCTGCCCTTTCTTCCTTTGCCTGTTTCCATACTTCTTGAAGCTATTTTGCATTTAGAAGAAAGCCAGGGGTGGTTTCTGCTACCAAATTAGCATTGTGTAAATTCTAATTAACACACTCGATGACGTTGTTTGTCGCTGCTGCCACATCCTCCATTGCCTATTCTGCCTCTCCGAGTCGAGAATCTCAATTCGCAAATAAGATTTCTTTATGTGATTCTTCTAATTTGGGCATATCTTCTCTTTTCCCATTCTCGGATTTCTACCAAATTAAAAAGTCTGAAAAATTCTTAAGAATTGAATCATATTCAAGTTGCAACTCCACAACTTGATTTGTTATGTTATTGCTCATTTCACGGTGAGAATTCCACTGCAAAATCTTTTGGCATAACAACTCTTTCTGGTGTAGAAGTTGGGAATTGAGGCCAAGCGCTTCTGTGACAAACTCTTCAATCTTTGGGTCATATTTATGCAATTCTGCTATGCTCTATAACTACGCTTCTTTACCTGCTAAACTACTCTGATGTGCTATCTGCATTTGCTGAAACTCCTGCTAAAGTTTAGCCAACTGCATTTCTGCTTGTTGGTTGGTACTGGCCTATTGTAGCTGTTGTTCTAATAACAAAATTTTGTCTTCTTTTTCTTTGAGCAGCAGTTGTACCTCTGTTGCCTTGTCAATGGTCGCTGAAGCATATGCACCTGTGAACTGCGAGAGTCTAGTGAGGTTAGCCGATGGATCTGTGGATGGGTCTTTCCAGAGAACATCTAGAGGTTCATCCTTAGGAGTGAGCACAGAATCCAACTTTCTTTTCTTTCTCTATCTTTTAACGATGGCTTTGTGTTGAGGGCTGTAGAATACATCTAGAGGTGGAATTTCCTCTATTCTCAATACAATCTCAGATGTGGGAGCAATGGGAATATGCTCTGTTTCCTGAGTGCTAACAGCTCCTCCTGTTACAATTTCTGTGGTCATTTCTTGTTGGTTTGTTGGTGGCTCTGTGATTTGTTCCCCTGTGTTGAGTATCTTATTGAAATTGTCCCATTCTTCTTCTAAATCAATCACAAGCGGTTTTGCTTGCTATGTAAGGGGAGTTGAGGTTTTGGCTTGTTTTATGAGCAGAGTCTGCTGATCTGACTTTGCTATGGACTGGGCTGTGTCTTTAATCGATTCCTCACTCTTGTTGTGTTCATTCTCTGATGTTTTCTCAGATTGTTCGTCAAACTTTTATGCGGACTCATTTCCAGAATTTGTTTTGGATTTTTCCTTTGAGTCCCCATCTATGCTTGCACTGGGAGTAGGATTTCTCATTGGTTCAATGAGTAGTTGGTCCAATGGGACCTTAGATAACCTCCTTTTCCTGTAGTTATCAAATGTTTGGAGACCTTCTTGATCAAAAATTATTTGTGCCATATGCTGTACTTCTTTGAAGGTGTTTTTCTGCAGAAAATCATCATCAAAGAGGTCTTTTTCATGGGTAAATATTCTTATTTTGATCATTGTGTTAAAATCTTGGACAATACCAAAGGGATTATATTGTCTTCTTGGGAACTTGGGTAATTGCAAAGATAATATATTGTCAACCTCTTTAAAAGCATGTCCTAAGTCATGCAATGCAAATACTCCACATGTTACAGGAAATTGAGGCCAAATGCCCTTCTTGGAATCCTTCAATATCTTACTCATCCCTCCTTCGCTACATGTCTGATAGGCTATCTCTCTAGCCATCAGTTTGTCTGGGACATAGAAAGGTAGAACATGGGGAGAGGCAATACTACCGAACACTCTGATATATGTGAATAATTCTTCCTCGAACCATCTAGCTATGGGGAGAATATCTACTTCGGCTTCTTGGGAGAACCTAGGGGCATCTCGGTTGTAAATCTTTTTGTGAATCGGAAGCATAACCTTGGGATAAATCTTAAAGAAGTGTGGTGCAAAATTGGACTCCCACATGTCTTTGTGATATATTTGAATAGGAAGTGGATTTTGAGCAGTCCACTTCCATCCCATAAGAGGAAACTTGGAACCAAAACAAATAGCATCCATAACATAGGCGCTCATGAAAAATGGAGGGTAAACCCTCGAAGCAATACTCCTTTTTCTTCTATACTCTAAAATCGTTGTAGCTAAGTTATCAGACAGGATTTGAGCCCAATTCATTATTGTAGCGTTGACAGCTGCATCTATTAGGGGTAACCATTCTGATGAGAATTTGGTGCTGTCTGGTTTACCAAACAATCTACATAACATAGCGGCAGCAAAATAGAAAGGGGAACTAAGAGAACCAGTGGTGTACATACCGTTCTTATCTTTCTTGAGTCTTTCTTCATTGTTTGACCAATTCTTCATGCATTCTGTCGGGTCTTCATTTTCCTTGACGAACTTCTCGACAAACTGCCTGTTGTAGATGGCCTGCGGCTTTGGTAGATGGTACATGAGTCTCAGGTTGTCTGGAGTAAACGACCCTATGAATTCTTGGCTTGCCGTCTTGAATTCTCTGTCTGATATGTCTGCATCGTCTATGATCCACTTAACCATGTCGGTATAAGGAAGTATCTTTGGTCTTGCAGCAATGCGGTGCAAGAATGAGCACGCAAGTTCAGTCAGAGTAGCATCAGAAGAAATGCGTCCATCCACTGTAACTGTTGTTTCCACAACTCTCGGTTGTTCTTCCTCTAATAGTTGATACATATCCTCCCATATGGACGTCCCTGCATCTCGATTACAAGTAGTATCTGTGAACAGGGGGGTCATCTATGATTTCTCAGAAGCGGGTGTCTTTCCTTCACCATTTCTTCAGATGTCTTGTTCTGTGTGTTCTTCCTCAAAGTTACAAGCAGAGAGAAAAATAAGATATAAATGATAGTGAATGCAGAAATAAATCAATAAAAGGACGAAATAAAGGTGACGGAGGGTCTTAATTCTAAATCATGTTAGAAGATATCAACTTGCATCAAATGGACTTTCACACCTGATCGTAATTATTCTTTTAATAAATGTCCACTAATGAACCGTTATCCTTAACTTAATGTCCATCACTTCACATCGAAATTCGGGAAGCACTCTCCTAGAATTGTGAGCCCTTTGAGTTACGATAAAAGTGATTTTGTGTTTGCTATGCAATATCGCAGATCGCTATATCGCAAAAAATTGTTTACGTTAAGACTTACCACTGTGTGAGTTGATGCGATATGTGATATGCGAGATGCTATCACATTTCACAATATTTTCTTATGCTTTATTGAGTAGCGCTGCATGGTTGAAAATGTGATGCGAGACGGTTATAGGAGTTTTATGATTTCGCATTTCACGGATCGCGATTTCATGGGGTAACTTTTATAAGGAAGGTCCGTCGTAATCGTTTTGCGATGCGAGAATCTATCCTTTAAAAGAGGGTCTTTTCAAGGATTATTTTAATATTTACGACTTTCCGGGTATAAAGTTACTTTTAGGTTATTTTACCATGTGGCGCTTATTTATGAAACTCATCGTTTGTGAAGTTTTATACGCTAAAGTATGAAAAGGTAAATTTTCCATGATTTTGCAAGTTTCGTTTTGACATCTTATTTTATTCTAAAAATAAAAAGGCATGACTAGATGCTAGGATTGATTTTTTTGGAAGGGTCCCCATTTATTAATGTTATTACTAATACTAGTAAATGGGGGGGTTGTTGATAAGCACAACAGTATAATACCAATTTGATGATCTTGTAGACAAGGTATCCTCCCCGAATTATGCTAAGGTACGTTGGTTTATTGTGATTTGGTTTAGCTCACATAATATGCCTTGCATGAAAGAGATGAGATGGATAACAAGGTGGTAAACTACATAGAATCTCCCTATGCATCAGATGGGTAGCGTGGTGTGGGGAACTCTTCTGACTTGGCAGAGACATTGAGAAGCCTGAAGGAAGAAATAAGGAGTTGCAAAGAAGACAATGACAAAATCATGTAGGCACAAGAGAAATAAGTAGAGGTGAATGTGATAATACTTCAGAGTTTGTCAGAATTGCAACGACAAGGACAACTTCATATCAGCGATGGACATGAGGAAAAAACTTATGGGGCATATGGTAGTAGGTCTCCTAGTAGACACAGGTCGGATATATCTGACATGATCAGAGATGACAGGTTGTTGGACACTCTGAATAGTAGAGGTGATAGACATAGCTACTATTCTAGCTCTAGTTCTGACAGGAATCATGATCGCCATCATTATGATCCTTACAGGAGGAGTGATAGGGGATAATTGGCGGATGAGTTTAAGAAAGAAAAGCCACCTACCTTTGATGGAGATATGAAGAAATCATAGGATGCATATGCATGGTTGCTTGGTATGAAAAAATTCTTTTGATTGCATGTTTATTCAGAAAACATGAAAGCAAAGATAGGCACTATCAGTCTCAAAGGTAAAGCAGACATTTGGTGGGAAGACGTGAAGAATATCAAAGGTATACATGAGGAACATTTGACTTGCAATGCATTTGAAAGAGGTACTATGATGATAGAGCTAAGGAGTTTTATGAGTTGTAGAGGGGTTCTATGACAAATGAGGAGTATACTGGCGGGTTTTTGGAACCGTTGAGATATGTGCCTTACCTCAGGGAGGAGAAGGCCAAGGTTCAAAGATTCATCAGTGGACTTCCAGTAGAATACAGAGATCGGATTGAGTTTGTTGAGCCTAGATCGTTGGAGGAGGCCATTTGAAATTTGAAGCAATGTTATGAGCAGTCAAAGCGCAAAGTTGAGCTAAAGCATGAGTTGAAAAGAAATGAGAGAGCTAAAGGAAAATGGCCACCAAAGAGAGGAAGACCTCAAGAGGCAAGTGATAAAGAAAATGTAGTTCCTTACAAGAGATTCAATACCGCTAAGAAAGGACATGGAGAGTAGCAAGCTAGAGGCGGTGCTAGGGAACCATTGTAGTGTTGGATATGTGGTGAGGATCATCATAAGAGGGATTGTCCGTAGTATCAGAGTCGTGGTAGACCCCAGATCTACAGTGCTCTGGAGGCGCATACAGTTGATGATGTTGTTCATAGCATTCCTCGGATCTATGCCGCTATGGACAACAGGCAGGAGGATCATTGAGCATCAATCATTGAAATGGGAAGTAAGATTTGTGATCAAGTTGTTTCTATTTTGATTGATCGTGGATCTAACTATAGTTATATTAACCCTGACTTGGTGGATAAATGTGGTTTGAGAAAAAAAGTGCATGCAAAATCTTGCTCGGTACAGTTGGCTACAGGTACAAAGAAGTGAGTTCATCATTGGGTAAGAGCTTGTTCATTTGAGTTAAATGGTATGCCTACAACAACACATTTAAATGTATTGTCATTGGGATTGTATAATATGCTTTTGGGTATGAATTGTCTACACCTGCAAAGAACCAAAGTGGATTGCTTCGACAAGGCCATTGAGTGTGTGGATGATAGTGGGGAAAAGAGGACTTTGTAGAGGAAGAAGAATCCTACATCAGTGAGGATGGTTACCGCCATGCAAGCTAAGCGTAGTTACAGAAAAGGTTGTGTGATGTTTGTAGTACACATTTCTAGTGACAAGGGTAAGGAGGTTAAGAATGCAGATGTGTTAAGCGGGTACCCAGTTTTGCAGCAGTTTCAGGATGTCTTTTATGAGGACATTACAAAGTTGCCACCTCACAAGGACGTAGACTTTTCTATTTATTTGGTTCCAGGGGCAGATCCAGCATCAAAAGTACCTTACCGGATGAGCACACCTGAGTTGGTTGAGTTAAAGTTGCAATTGAAGGAAATTTTGGACAAGGGTTACATTAGGCCAAGTGTATCACCTTGGGGCGCACCATTGTTGTTTGTAAATAAGAAGGATAGTACTCTTAGATTTTGCATTGGCTACATGCATCTGAATAAGGTAATGATTAGGAAAAGTTATCCATTACCGAGGATCGATGATTTGTTTGATCATTTGAAGGGAGCAACAATGTTCTCTAAGATCAAGTTGAGATTGGGATACTATTAGGTACACATCAAGGAAGAGGATATCTTCAAGACTGGGTTCAGGGCCAGGTATGGATATTATGAGTTTTTTGTTGTTCCATTCGGTTTGACTAATGCTCCATCTACATTCATGTGTTTGATGAATAGTGTGTTGCGTCCTTATCTAGACAAGTTTGTTATTGTATTCAAGGATAGTGATGCACTCTGAATGGATTTTCAAGTTCAGTTCAGTTGTAATTGGAGCATTGATATTGGTGTGAACATGGTTTGGTGAGGTTGGAAATGGTTTAACCTCTGGATTCTCTTGTTTGTTGTTGGATTGGTTTTTCTATGAGATCCCACATTCATGCTTGGAATATGGCACGGGGGTGACTGGCTGAAAGAGAGATTTGGTTCAGCCATGTCTATGGTCGAGTGGTACGTGGAAGTCACGAATCTGGTCGGATTTTCCTATGATTAATAAAAGCTAAATTCTCTTAATTTTGCACTTGTTTATATGTGGATTTAATGGTTGTCATATCTCTAATATTTATATGGTTTTTTGTTGGTTATAAGCATGGTTATATCACTGGTTCAAGTCATGCTTACTTCATGTATTTACTTGTAATTGTTAAATGGATGGATGCAATACCTAATTGATGTTATAACACTTTAATGGAGAAGGAGGTGATCCTTCTGGTTATGTTTCATAAGTTCTTTCAGTAATTCATGATTTGTCTTGTATCCTAGACCTGTAGTTGCATTGATGTCAAGTGTTTGACAGAATGTGAGTCCTGGTTGGGGATGCTCAGTCCTAATCCTAAGGTTGAGTTCTGATTTGTTTATCTTGTCATCATGTCTTTGATGGATTTTGGAGGTTGTAACAAGTTCTGGTTAGAGGCCTAGATTCTGGGCTAGAAAAGTGGTTCAAATCCTAGGGACGTTGGCATAGGTCTACTAAAAAGAGTCCAAGGACGCTAGCACATAGGCCTGTGAGAGCGACTTTGGCCTCTAGATGATGTCATGCCTATAGCATGAGAGAGAACAAGGGTTAAAAGGCTTAAACATTAGTGGGACTCGGGGACATGACGTCTAAGTGGCTCACATGTCTCCTGGGGGTGTTGTTGCTGATGTGGATAGGTTTGTTTCATATGTTCCATCGATTCCATTTCCTTTAAGTCACCAAGGAAGTTTAATCCCTATAGTAGCCTCTCTTGTCGCATGTTTACCCTTGCTAGCCAGTTGCTTGGGTGGACCTGGGAGGAGGGGGTGTTACAGTTGTTCACATAGAGGACTATGCCTGGTTGGAGTTTGCAGGTGGACTAAGAATTAATTCTCAGTATGGAGAAATAGTCAGGGGCCCATTATCATGGTTAATGCAATGGAAGGGACCAATTCAGACATGGCAGCAGAATGGAAGAGCCATGTTGAGGTACACTCATGCAGTGTAAATGTAGGACAGAGTGGCAACATCGATCGAGGGGAGTAGAGGAACAAAACCCATAAGCTCATATCAGCAATGCGGGGAAAGCAGCGTAGTTGCAAGTGAGCTAAGTGGAAAATCTTTGTGTGAGTGCATTGTTATGTAAGGCTGAGTAAGAGCTTGTTCTGCACAGAGAGGCCGAGAGTTCCTAAGTAAAGGTAAGATTCCCCAAGAGCAGCGTTGTTGTGTGAAAGGCGGAAGCCGCATGTGCGTGGTGTGATCAAGGCTGAAGTCTCCTGTGCTAAGTGAGCAAGGTCGTAGTTGTCTATGCTATGTGAGAAACGCTAAAAGTGCCTGTGCTATAAGAAAGGTTGAAGGTGCCTGTGCAAAGAAAGAAGATCGAGAGTTGAGCCTCTGTTGTGGAAAGAAAGAGGCCAAGAGTTGAGTGTGTTATGTTCAAGAGAAGAGAACAAAGAGTTGCATGGACTGTGATCAATGACTGATGTTGAGAAGATCATTGTGTTTTGGCAGAGCAAGCAGAGGTGCAGAGAGAGTTGTGTGGGGCAAGGGCTGTGAAGAATAGAGCTGATATCAGGTAGAGTGGCTTCCAAATTAAAGAAAACATTGAGTTCCTATTTGAGTGTTGGTTGGAGCCTACATACAGGAAGTTCGTGCTTCCATCTTTAGTGGGTTCTTGAGAAGTTTGGGGGTTGGCGCCTCCTGCAAGTTGGTGCTTTCAAAAATCCAAGGAGCTGCAAGTTGGGGTTTGCAAAAAATCTGTTTAGTTGGTTCTTCACATGATTCTTCTGGTAAGATGGAAAGGGATCTACAAAAGGAGGGAGTTAGTGCTTCCTGCTAGTGGGTGGTAGCAAACAATCAAAGGGAGTTGGTGCTTCATGTGAGTGGTGGCTCACAAAAGAGATTGATATAATAAAGTATGTGCTCTTATTTTACATGAATAATTGTTGACACCTAATCATAGGGATTGGGTGAACAACTGTAAATAATGTAAATAAATAATAAAAGAAAATGGAGAGTCATCAGGAGATGAAACTCAACAGTCACTCCCTCATGTATATAACTATGAATAGCCTAAATGAATAGACATAATCTCATTTGAGGAGTTACCTCCTTTCCTGACATGGTATCAGAGCCAGCCCATTTCTAGCATTGCAGTCTGCCATTGTAACTCCCTTTTTCCATTTTTCAAAAATTTGTCCTACAGTCTGCCATATTCTTAAGTTCTCTACCCTCTGCCTGATAGCTGGTGTAATGCTTGGTGTACCTCCCCTTGAAGCTCTCAGCGCCTAGTGCGCTATCTGGCCCATAGAAGCATTCTTGCAGTTGTAGTCGTACTCTTTGAAAGATCGCTGATAAATATTTTTTCCTGGACTGGAATCCTCTCTAGAAGTAGCATTGTTTGTGTCTTCCTTCTGCTCATCCGCAATGTTTTATTCGTGTTCTTCATTGTTACCTTCATTAGGATTCACATCCATATAAATTCGTTGTTGTTTCTCTATGTAATACGCACCACCATTGCTACTTATTTGCAATTGCATGCTGGCTCTTATTCGAAGTTTGCTTCTTCCTTATCTTTTGACTAGTTTTTTTGGTCATCTTTGTTGCTTCATCTAGTGTCATATCCATCTTTTTCTTAGTCAATGCAATTGTATTAGCAGTAATCACTGGCATGCTCATCATTATATTCCACAGATGTTATTAAAACCTAATCAAATATCAATACAAGACTTGATAGAGGTATCTTTTGCTGCTCTTCGTCCCACGCTGTTGCTACTCCCTCCACTAAGTTTCTCCCTCCAGTGCGCTGCTCCCTCCATACTGCATTTTTTACTAGAACTGCATTCTTGACCAGAATTGCACTTTTTTTCATAATGTTGCTATTAGAGTGCAGTTTTTTTCTTTAACACGAAGTGAAAATATTTTATATATCGACAACAGAAGTATAATTTTTTTTACAGTGCACGGTTTTTTTTTTAGAATGCATTCACTGATATACATTGTGGGAGTGGTTCTCACCAGCAAGGAGAACTATCCAGAATGGTCATGGAAAATCAAACACACTCATTTTTAATGAACTGTGGAAAGGAGTGTGTGTTGGAGACGGAAACAAAGAGCAAGAACAGCCTACCTCAGACAAGGAATTCGCCATTTGGGAAAATAAGAATAGCAAGGCTTATGCCTTGATTGCAGCATCAGTCAATGAAGAGGTGAGTTGCCATATTTTGCCATTTTCAGATTCTTTTGAAGCCTTACAAAAACTAAAGGAATTCTATTACTCACACTCTGCACTTGAAGTTGTTCAACTCATGATTAAATTGTTCAGCCTTGAATTACAAAATCATGATCCTCTTTCTCTTGCATCAGAAGTAAAATCTGTTATGCATGATATCAAAGTCACTAATGTTGAACTGAACATTCCTATGATAGTTTTTGTCAAGGCACTTTATCGCACTTACTCAAATTATTTTGAGTCATTGCAAGCAAATGGAAACCTCAAAGAAATTACCTTTGACTCCCTTGTGAAAAAAATTGTTGAAAGAGAGAAAGCTTTTGGAAAGAAGACAGCTCCTCAGTCTTCTGAAGAGATTGTATGTCTTGCATATAGAGAGAATAATCTTGAGCAGAAGAAGAGGTGGTGGAAGAGGAAGAGGAAGAAGAAATTTCAAAGGCAAGGGGGGCAGACACTGTCAAGGACAAAAGTCAAATTTGCATTACATACGTTGCAAACGAGATGGATCAAATGATGCATCCACATGCAAGTTGCCTTGGGACAGAATTGAGCAGGAAAGAAACCAACCAAAAGGTAAAACTAATGACAAAGAGAAAGGTAAAGCACCTAAATATGCTCACTATGTTGTGGCACACTGTAATATTGGAGTAAATGAAGATTTATTTAATGCTTCACTTGCTTCTTGGAAAAATGATTGGTTGCTTGATTTAGGAGCAGCTTGCTACATGACCTTTAGAAGAGTTTTTTTGAAGAATTTACTGACAATGTTCATGGAGTAGTATATTTTGTAGAAAAATCAAAACTCAAGCCATCAGGGCTTGGCACAATTAGGCTTAAATTGTCTGGTCTTACAGACTTTCTTCCGCATCATGTTTTATATCTCCCACAGCTAAACAGAAACTTGTTGTCCTTGGTCCGCATCCACCAACAAGGACACTCCATTCATACGTTTGATGGCAAAGTTGAGGTGAGAAAATCATCAGATCGCTCACTTGTCATGACAGGGATAGAAGAAAAAAGGCTTCTTAAGATGCAAGGTACCTCTGCTCATGCACAAAATTTCTCTTACAATTCTCATTATGAAGAAGGTATATTTCCATCAAGTTTATAATGGCATGCTAGATTTGGACACTTGAATTATGACAACCTCTGCTTGTTCAAGAAAAATGGTGTCACTGGTTTGCCTACAATTCCTAGGAAACTTAAGCAATGTGATGCTTGCATTCTAGGAAAGCATAGAAAACAATGTTCTCATGATTCACATTCCAGAGCACATAGAAAACTTGAACTCATTCATTCAGATTTATGTGGTCCAATGCTTGTTCCTTCTGCAAATGGAAATAAATATATGATGACATTTAATGATGACTACACGAGAATGTGTTGGGTTTATTTATTGAAGAACAAATCTGATGCTTTTCAAACATTAAAGAACTTTTATACATGGATTGAAAATGATGCACAATCTCATATTGGCTCTATTCGCACTGATAATAGAAAAGAATACACTTCAAATGAATTTGAAAACTATCTTCACCAACATGGGATCAAACATCAAACAAATCTGCCTTATAATCCCCAATACAACGAAGTAGTTGAAAGAATGAATAGGACAATCTTAAATATGGTGATCTCCATGATGTTTTCAAGAATGTAAAATTGATGTTTTGGGTTGATGCAGTTCAATGTACTGTATATGTAAAGAATACATGTCCATCTAATGCTATTAGAAACAAGACCCCTTATGAAATGTGGTATAGGCACATTCTTTCGGTAAAGCATCTCAGGGTCTTTGGTTCCACATGTTATGCCTTGATACAAAAGGTACATAGAAACAAACTTGGTGCAAGGAGTCATAAGTGTATCTTCTTGGGGTATTCAAACACCTCCAAAGCATATCGTCTCTATGATGAAGTCAATAAAAAGTTTGTTGTATCTAGAGATGTAATCTTTCTTGAATCATCCAAAGCTGACAATGTTGTTGAGCGGCAACTTGATCGCTTGGATAGATTCACAAATGCAAAATCATTTCAAGAATTTGATAATCAGATTCCACATCTTGAAGGGGGGATTCCTATACTAGATCAACCTGTGGAATCTTCTTCTGAAGCACTCTCTCCCCCGCATGAAACTCCAACAATGGATGATACTTTGAGTGATGTGATTGACAGAATTGGGAGACTCAATCTTGATTCAGTCCCAACTCAATCAACTGAGTAGCCTGGACCATCTCAGAAAGGTCCCCCAAAGTGGCTGACAAAGACACTTGAAAGTGTTCATCCTGATGAGGTTGGAAAGAGAGGAACTAAAAATTCAACCTGGCAAAATGGAGGTGACGTAGATGACTCTGATTCACCTGTTGATATGGATGTTTCTTATGATTTTGAATTGAATTTGTCTACATATTTTGAATCAACTTCCTTCAAAGAAGTCGCTTCTCATGATGAATGGAAAGAAGCGATGCAAAAGGAGTATGATGCCTTGATAAGGAATGGCACTTGGAAGCTGGTTGATCCTCCATTGGGAACCAAACAAATTGGCTGCAAGTGGGTTTACAAGAACAAGTATAAATTTGATGGCCTACTTGACGAGCACAAAGTTAGGCTTGTGGAATTAGGTTTTGCACAGAAGGAAGGGGTTGATTATGAGGAGACTTTTGCCCCCACAACAAAATGGGCTACCATCCAGACACTTTTTTCCCTAGCAGCTCAGAACGATTAGAAAGTCCATCAAATGGATGTAAAAATTGCTTTCTTGAATGGAGATCTAAAAACTAATGTTTTTATGTCTCAGCCTGAAGGATTTGTTGTGAAAGAACATGAACATAAAGTATGCAAACTTGTGAAATCTTTGTATGGCCTCAAACAAGCACCGTGAGCCTAGTATGAAAAACTCACTAAGCATCTTCTGAAATGCAATTTCAAACACTATGATCTTGATAATGCAACTTTGTTTGTCAATAAAGTTGGAAAAACAGTTGTATATCTTGTGGTATATGTAGATGATCTTTTGATGGCAGGGAACAATGAGAGCTACATTGCATCCATAAAGAAGGAATTGAGGAAAGGTTTTGAAATGACTGATTTGGGCTATGTTAATTACTACCTTGGTATTGAAGTAACTCAACATCTGCAGTTCATATTCCTTTTTGAAAAGAAGTACATTGGAGATCTGTTAAACAGGTTTGGCATGGTTGAATGCAATCCTCTCACTACTCTAATGGAACAAAACTTAAAGCTCACATCCTTTGAGGCAAAAGAATTTGAGGATGCAACAAAGTATAGATAACTTGTAAGAAGTCTCAACTACCTGACTACTACCAGACCAGACATTTCGTTTGTTGTTGGAATCCTCTCTAGGTTTATGCAAAAGCCTTGTGAGGGACATTGGTCTACTGCAAAAAGAGTTCTAAAGTACTTGAATGGAACTCAAGACTTTGGACTCAAGTATACACAAGTGGGCGACTTCAGCTTGATTGGATACCCTGATTCAGACTTCGATGAAGACAAAGAAACGGGGGTATCTACTTCTGGTTATGCTATGAGTCTCGGATCAGAAGCTATACCCTGGAGATTATGCAAACAATAAGTTCCAGCAGATTCCACAATGGAGGCAGAATATGTGGCAGTAGCTGAGGCAACAAAATAAATTGTGTGGCTTAAGAAAATTCTGGAAGATTTGCAGTTAAAACAAGTACATTCGACTCCACTCATGATTGACAATACCTTGGCAATAAAGTTGGTCAAGAACCCAAAGTTCCATGATCAAACGAAGCACATCAATACAAAATATCATCTTATTCGACATCATGTAGAGGCCAAAACAATCCATCTTTGCCATTGTTCCATTAATTAGCAGATTGTAGACATCTTCACCAAAGCACTTGGAAGAGAAAAGCTTGAAAGATTCAAAATGATGCTTGGACTCACTAACATCCCTTCAGATTAAGGGGGGAAATGTTGACACCTAATCATAGGGATTGGGTGAACAACTATAAATAATGTAAATAAATAATAAGTTAAAATGGAGAGTCATCGAGAGATGAAACTCAACAATCACTCCCTCATGTATATAACTATGAACAACCTAAATGAATAAACATAATCTCATTTGAGGAGTTACCTCCTGGCCTGACAATAACAACAACAAGCTTTGGTGGTTTTTTCCCGAAAGGGTTTCCACATAAAAACCTTGTGTCTCATATGTATGATGCTTATGGTGTGTGCTTGTATGTTGATTCATATTGTTTCTAATTATATGGATGGTTTCCAAGTTTGAATAAGTAAAGTAATTTGGCATAAAAAGTTTAAAATTAGCCTTAATATTGATTCACCCCCCTCTTAGTATTATCGTTGTTTCCAACAGGTGCGTCGGTTACTATTATGTCCTCAACTACTTGGAAAGCTTTAGGTTCTCCACTGCTTGTGCCTGTTACCCAAAATCTATTGGCTTTTAATAGAGGAACCAATCAATAGTTAGGGATCCTTCTTAAATTTCCTATTACTTTGGGAGGGAAGATCATCTATATCGATATGATGGTTCTCCAAGGCCCTTTGGATTTTAATTTACTCCTTGGTTGTGACTATGTTTATGTCATGGGAGCTCTTGTCTCTTCTCTCTTTCGTGTCATATGTTTCCTGCTTGAAGGAAGAATTGTGACCATTGATCAGCTTTCATTCGCCGATCCTAATTTGACTCGCAATCAACCGTCTTTCCTAAATGGTCCCTGTATGCAAGTGATATAGGCCCCACTAAAATTTAATTATGTGACCACCTATTCCATGCTTGCATATACTAATGATCTAGTGAGTGGTATAGTTCATCATGTACTGAGGGAATTGGAGCTTGATCTTTCCATTAGATCCCTTGATATGTATCCATTATAGAGCATTGTTCTCCCATCTGATGAGAACCTCTTGGAATCCATGGCCTCTTATGGTCCATGATCAAGGTCCTGAAGCACAGTTCATTTTCTGTGTCGAGCTCCTTAAAAAATGAATCAAGATTCCTGGAGCAAAGTTCCTTGTCTTGTGCCAAGCTCCTTAAACAATGAAACAATGTGTTAGAGCAGAGTTCCTGTACTTGTGTCAAGCTCATTAAAAAATGAAACAAAGTGCCAAGAGCATGGTTCTTTTCCTATTTCAAGGTCTTTAAAAAATGAAACAAATCCCCTTCCATTTCGAGTCTTTGATTAGATCTTGTAAATTCCCAGTCGAGTCTTTCACTTGATATCGTAAATAAATCTTCATTCCATCCACCTGTTAGTAACCAATAGTCTACTTAGGTGAATAAAATGAAGCTTAGGGAGCATGTACCTTGAATTGAGTTATTATGCTAGGGGCATGCAAAGTAATCTCAAGCATAGTCTGTCTCTGTTTCAAGCTTGTGTAAAAATCAAACGAAATCCAAGCATAGTTTTTTCTCATGTTTCAATCTTGTGAAAAAATGAAACCATCTTCAAGTATCCTCAAGCATAGTTCCCCATGTTTCAAGCTTGTGTAAAAATGAAACCATTACCACTTTTCCTCTCATGTTTTCCATTTTTATCAGCCTATTTTTGCGAGATGAGTCTTGGCTTTTTTATTACATTGTCACCATCTCTTTGGTCGATCATACGCTTTCACTTGGTTGTTTTACCCTTTCCTGGGGAACATCTGCGATGAGTGGTCTTATTATCCAGCGTCTTGACTTTTACATGTTTTGAGTAGTTCCATCATGATCGGAACCAGTTGTTATCCTTTTATAGCACTTGTTCCTCCAGGAGGAGTCCTCTTTTAGCTCTTTTCAGACTCTCAAAATATGAAAATATTATCGAACACTTGTCTTTTCGAACTCATAAACATAAATGAAAAGATGTCTACTCAGTATAAGTTTAACCATTTTCTAGACTAAGATAGACATTAGGGGAATTTTGAGGTCTAAAATAGGCCTCTTAAGAAAAATGTACAACAAAAACAAAATTTATAAAAACCAATAAGATTGAAGATGATGAGGTTAACCATGGGGGATGATTCACCATTTTTTGAGTAAAAAGGTAAAAACATAAAAAAAAGTAATAAAACTACTTTTTCAACTCGTACTTTCAACTTATCTCCCTAAGTTTTTATTCACATTTCGAGCGAGAGTACTCATTGGATGCAAAATTTAATTCCTCATCCAAGGAGTAGCCACATTGCATACTTTCAATGGACCCTGCTATATGAAAGAAATACATGAAAAAACGTGATTGCAATCACATTTTTCATGTATTTATCATTTTTCGTGTAGAAGGATCCATCAAAAGTATGCAACATGGGTACTCCTTGGATGACGAAACAAATTCTGCATCTAATGAGTGTTGTCGTACGAAATTTGAGTAAACCCATAGGGAGATAAGTTGAAAATACGAGTTGAAAAAATAGTTTTTTATTTTTTCCCTCTAAAATTTGATGATGTAATCTAATCTTATTTTATTATTTCCACTATTATTTTATAATTTCCTTAGGAGACCCATTTTAGACTCAAAATTCTCTTAATGCTAGCTACAAAAAAGGAATACCTTAGTCAAACATGGCCAAGAGGTTCTCTCGAGTATTGTTTTCTACTTTTTCGGATTCGAGAGGCTATTTAGGAAAAGGGACATCTGGATTTTTTTTCGCTTCTTTTTCAATCTCTCTAAACATGAAAAATATGTCGAGTTACCCCTCTGTCAGAGTCGTAAAACTAAAATGGTGAAGGACTTATCACCATGACGAGACCAAGCTACCCCTTCTTCGGGCTCGTTAT
The DNA here is from genome assembly GCA_031772625.1 of Pinus tabuliformis. Classification (NCBI taxonomy): domain Eukaryota; kingdom Viridiplantae; phylum Streptophyta; class Pinopsida; order Pinales; family Pinaceae; genus Pinus; species Pinus tabuliformis. The sequence goes on from CM062817.1 coordinate 291,803,644, forward strand.
TAATACTATGATGGATTAATCTGAAGGATGAACTTATACGACGAGCATATGATATCCTCTTCAAGCTTAAGATTAAAAATAAAGAGGTACTCACTAGAAATAGTGGGGGGAAATGGGAAGAAACATATATGTTGTATTTTTTATGAAAGACAATATGTCGCTCTTGATCATGACACCTATCTGTATCTCGTGTCGGGTTTGGCACATCCTCATTTTGTCACTTGTCTTACTGGGTTTGGGAAATCCATTTACCTCTCATTTGATTATATCATATTGTCACCATGACCTTTGATCTTATTTTGATTCAAATGTTGACAATTTCCAGAGTCGTGTCGTCAATGTGTTCAAGAGAAGTCCCACCTGCAAATTCAAACCACTTATACCTTGTTTGAATTTTCTGCGACAATCCTGAATCACTTTTGCCAACTTTGCAAAATCCTATGTTTGGTGTCAATGATGTGGAAAACATTATGGACCTCCTTCGACGGATCACTTCTTGTTAACTTCAACTCATTATCCGAGAAGATGATCTAGGAACTCCCTTTCAGTACATTGGAACTTGCATGTCTCAATGGAGGGTTCTTCGCATTTGACGATAGGTTCACATCACTGGCCTTCGATCGAATGATTTTGCGAGTGTTCGAATTTAGCTTCATTGTTCACACTCGTAGATTGTGTTGTTGTACCTTTTGAACCATCATCATTATTGGTGGTTTATCTCATGCTTGTTAACAATTTACATCATTGGTTGGTAATCAGGTGGTTTCTACCATGTTCGACTACAACCCATTTATTCGCATGGTGAGATCCGTTCTTCGATTGGATCGAGACAGAGATGAAGACACTAGGTTTCGTTTGATAAATCCAGGTTGTGTGGAGTTATTAGGTATTCATGATTGTAAACATGATCCTTTCTATTCGAATGGTTGTGTCCATGTCGTGGATCCATGTATTGCTAAATGCCTACTCAAAGATGTATTGTCAGGGATACTTACATCAGAGATGTCAGATATATTGTATTATGTTTGATTTGTAGGTCTCTTGACAATGGTTCTCTAAGTCCTTGCCTTTGCTTGTAAATCATTTCAGTCATCACTTCCCATTCTGACCTCATGCTTTAAGGGTCATCTGTTATAGAATATTTTGTCACAATGCCAACCTCATATCCTGAAGTGTCGCACTTTGTGTCGTCAATGTTGCAAGTGTCAGAAAGTGATAAAATTTGTCACAAACAATGTATTCACCATGAAACATGTTTAGAACATCCCTGAAGAAAAGGAAAAAAACTTGCCTTGAAATCATTCTAAAGAGCTTGGCAAAAACCTTGTTCTGCAAACCCAGCGGTACTATTATAAGGCAAATCCATGCTGGTAACCTCTAGCATTACACATGTCTAGCGCTACCAGTGCTAATTTTATCAGGCAAATCTGCGCTAGTCCTCTTCTGTCAGTTTTTCCCAAAATGGAGGATAAGTTTCTCTTACTAGAAGGCTCGAGGATGACGATGTGGTTTTAGTAAATGAAGATTGGAATAAGACCTCCAATTCCTGGCCCTTGATCCTCTTTCCATGGATATTTCCCTTGAGATGTGGAACTCCTCCCTCTTTTCATGGATCCTCAACTCCCTCTCCTTCCCTATAAATGAATTTCCCACCATCCACTAATAGTTGGTTGGTTGGTTTCCATTCTAGTGTTGAATTATGCCCAAATGTTGCCCATTTGCAAAGGAGAAAATGTGTTTGAAGGCTAAGGCTTGGACTTGGAATCTCACTTGAAGGAGGCTTCCAACATCAAGGCTTCATTGGTTGTAATGCTCCCTTTTTCATCTATTAATAATACAATATGTGTTTTCTTTCCATAAATGTGTCAATTATTGTCCATTTATTGTAATGCTCCTTGATCTGTTACATAATTTGTATTAGAAAATGTTATGCTTTGCATAGTTTTGTTGTCTCCACTTGATCTTTCTTGCAGGCACTCATCTACATCAGTGAAGAGGAGATTATGAGCTTGGAAGCCAAAGAGTCAAGGTCGACATCAAGGGTATTAACATCAGAGAAAGGTAGGAGATCTATCCTCCTTTGTATTTTCTAGTATGAATTAGGAAAGATTGCATGTAATTTTCTTTTGTAGTTGCTAGATCCTCCCATAGGACTAGAGGGATCGTTTCTGTTTGCAGAAAGGATTGCATGCACAACAGGGTTGAAGTTGCTGGAGAAGTTGTTGGAAGGTCAAAGTTTGTTGCTGGAAGTTGTGGAAGGAAAGCTCATCAAGAAGGAAGGATGACTTGGTCTTGGAGGGTCTTGGTCAAGGGTCATAGGTCTTGGAATTCCTCAATTGAAGTTCTAGAAGAAGAGAAGAATCCTGGTGGGTGTTCCTATTAGTTAGAGAGTTTTTGGCCCTATCTGATTGCCTATATCTTGTGTCTTATTGTCTCATTGTTATTTATGATTTGGTAGATGTTTGATGATAGAGAACAGTAATAATAATAAAGGAAAGAATAAGTTAATCAAGTAAAGTAAAAATACATCACAAGAAGTTATCAAAGTAAGAGAAATCACCCACACTTGTTTCCCCCTAAATTTCTCAACACTAACCCCGGGCGCGGCACTACCCAGCGGACCGATCTATCAATGCTCTGTTATGGAGAACGATTAAATCAAGAGACAAATTCAGAAGTTGTTGCAGAAAGGGAACATCAGGCTAAGTTCATCACCCCATGGGAGCCTAATACTCTTGGTAGAAAATAAGGACAGGACCTGGAGACTCTGTATTGACCATCGGGCATTGAATATGATCACTGTCCGGAATAGATATCCAATCCCATGGATTAATGACGTTGTGGACCAGCTCAAGGTGGCCAAATATTTCAACAAGATTGACTTGAAGTTTGATTATCACTAGGTACCAATCAAACCCTCTAATATGTGGAAGTTTGCCTTCACATCCAAGGAGGACCTTTTTGAATAGTTGGTCATGCCTTTCGGGTTGACGAATGCCACCATAAGCTTCATAAGGCCGATGGATGACATCTTGCGGCCCTTCACCAACTCATTCGTGGTAGTGTATTTGGACGACCGCAGGATCTTCAACCAGAGTTGGGAAAAGCACCTCCACCATATTCCAGAGGTCCTTCAAACCCTACGACAACACAAATTGTCTTCCAATTTGGAGAAATTCACTTTTGGTATGACCCAAGTTCAATATCTGGGGCACATCATTAATGAGCAAGGTGTGCATGTGGACCCAACCAATATACAGGTTATTCGAGATTGGCTAGCCCCAACCACTCTAACGAAGCTCCGCATATTTCTGGGTCGTGTCAATTTCTACTGCAAGTTCGTGTTGGGGTTCTCTCATATCACTTGGCCTGTGAGTCAAGTCACCAAGGGTGGAGAGAAAGAACATTTCTTTTGGTCAGAATCCAAATAGAAGGCGTTTTCTGAGTTGACACATCGCCTTTTCTCTGCAACTGTGCTCACATTACAAGACCTGTAGCAACCATTTGACATTAAGACAGATGCCTCCAACAATGCTATTGGTGCAGTTCTTACTTAGCGGGGCATCCAATAGCATATTACAGTGACACACTTTCAGACACAGTCTAAAAGTATCCAACCTATGACAAAGAGATGTATTTCATTGTGAAAGCATACCAACAACGGAAACATTACATTATGGGGAACATAAATGGTCATCCACACAAACCATCGACCCCTGCATTTCATACAAACAAAAGGAAAGTTGTAGAACAATCGCCATCATTTATGGTCCACGTACCTGCAACAGTTCCATTTGAACATTAAGTATAAGAATGGAAGCACCAATAATGTTGCAGACTACCTCAGCTGATCGTTAATCATGGCACTGACCACTGCACTAAACTCTTATGGACATGAGACTTCAGGGTGACCACATCCTTACAAGAGCGATCTAGAATTTGGCATCACATACAAGATGCTACCAGAAGGCAAGTAAGTTCATGATTTTCACCTCTAGTGTGCACTATTATTCCACCTAGGAAACCTCTTTTTTCGTTCAAGTGAGCATGGCAAGATGATTTTGGAGTCGTACTGTAGTCGGGTCGCGGGACATTTCGGAGTAGAGAAAACAATGACAGTGTTGCAGAAGTATTTTTATTGGTCGAACCTTCAACGGGATGTTGGGAAGTACATTAGATTAAGAAGTTAAGCATATATACTTGTCTCCCTACTCTTAGTTGGCCTTAGGAATCCATCTCCATGGATTACATGTTGGGTCTTCCTTCTACTAAGGATGGCAACCACTGTGTTTCCGTAGTTGTCGAAGAATTCTCTAAGATGGCCATTCGTGCGATTTGCAAGAAGAGTATCACAACAGAAGTCAATGCTAAGATATTCTTTGAACGAGTGGGAGTACACTTTGTGATCACACAGTCCGATCAGGACAATAGGGTCCTAAGTACATTTTGGTCAAGCCTCTGGTCAATGCTAGATACCAATCTCACTAAGTCCATGGCCTTCCACCCCCAAATTGATGGTTAAACAGAGGTCATCAACAAGATGATCGTGCACATTCTACCCATGTACAACTCGAAGTATCCATGCAAATGGGATAAAAGCATCCTCTATGTCCAACATAGTTACAATAGATCTCTCCATAGCTCAACTGGTCACAGACCCTTTCAGGTGGGGTTGAGATTCCAACCACTATATGCCATTGATGTGGCCATACCATTTGTAGCTACTCAAGCATATTCATCTCATGTCCAGGTTGAAGATAACAGGTATAACAGCTTCATTAAGCACATTCATCACATCCGCTAGTAGGTCCATTACATATTGGACATAACCAGTGCCAAGTACAAGGACCGTCATGATCAACATCGGGTGTCACACAACTTCCAGTTGGGCAACAATGTTTTGTTACATTTGTAGAAGTAATGCCTTTTCGGGCCCCACCGCAAACTTCACCTACTCCGATATGCGTCGTACACCATCACCAACGCTATACAGGGAAATGCCTTTGAACTCAACATTCCACCGTTCCTTTCCCTACACCCAGTATTCAATATGCACCGACTTCGACCATACTTTCCCCCATTATTGGATGCATCCAACATTGTTGAGCAGCTGATAGCAATAGAGATCAACCTAAGCTACATCGAATAGGCCACAACTGACATGATCATGGACACACAGATCAAGAAAAATTTCCAACAAAGGATCAAGCTATATCGAGTTGTCAATGCAGGGCAACTCCATCACCAGGGAAAGTGGTTCACCAGGGACCAGGGTCAACAAAAATTTCCTCACCTCATGGAGGCTTTGCACACAATGGGGACCATTGCTTCCTAAGGGGGGAGGACTAATCTAGGTGGATATTGGTGGATACCTACCTATTCCACCTAGACTTCCAGTCGGTTTCATCTATTTCCTTGATTATAACAACATCTATTATTTTTAGCAAATTTTCAGGTCTTCAAATTTTGCAGTTGTTTTGACACCCTAAATGGATTTTTTTTTACATTTGCAACCCATTAATCCTATAGTACTCATAGATATCTTTCCAACAAGGTATCATACGTGCCAAATGGAGAACATAAGAGCAAGTTATGACCCCAGGAAGTTGGTTGCCCAACTAACCCCAATGGGGCCTACAAATTCTTGGCGTTCCATTTCCTGGGGTTAGAGTTTTCGTTGTTTAGGGTTTTCCTTTGTTGTTCAGTGATAAAAAGGCCCTTGAGTCTCATTGTAACACAGTTTAGGGGCATGTAGCCGCCACATCTCTTCTCAGAGATAAGCTTACCATCCCCCGAGTTGGTTTATTTCCATTCTTCTTGTAAGCATCTTTCAGTTCTTTGATATTAATGAAATGAAGATTTATTTATGTTGCATCTCTGTGTTTATGTTCGTATTTGTATTATGTTGCAGTCTTGCATAATTTTCGACTAATGGTATTAGAGCAGGCCACTTTTTCTCCATTTTTATTTTCATATCCCCAACGATTTCAGGGTATAGGAGTTAGGGCTTGAATTGGTTGAACCTTTGCAAAACCAGCGTCACAAACCCCAACGAGCTCCCATGGTGAAAGAAAAGAAAGACGAGGGAGTAAGAGATCCTTTCAAAATATTAAACAAGGAAGCCCTCGAGCGACAGAGGAAGACAATGGTGGATAATTTTTCTCGAATCCTTCAGTGGCTACCCACAGGCGACACATCTTCATCCAGTGGCCACTCTGGAGGTGCCACTCCCTTTAAGGTACAAGTCAACTTTGACATTATCATGTTTGAGAGCCAGATAGATGCAAATGTCACAGATAGATGGTTAAATTTGTTGAAATGATATTTTTAAGTTCATGAATTTTCCAATTAGGAAAATATTACTTTTGCACTCCTCAAAGCCACCCCCTATGTCAAGAACTTGTGGGAAACCTACTGAGAACAAAAAGACAAGAGGGAACCTTCATTGTTTTCAGCCACACCCAGTTGGAATTATTTCTGAGACACCATTAAGGAAAAATATTACCCTGTCGAGAGTTATGAAGATAAATGCATAAAGTGGACCACGCTACGACAGAGAAGGGGCTAAGACGTGCCAGAGTTCACAAATATTTTTCATACCCTTCGCACGAAGTTGGGTATCAAGGATTCATAGTGGCATTTGGTACTTAAGTACTGTGGTTGTCTACACAAGTACATCCCGAACGAGATGGAGTGCTCGAACATCTCCTCACTTGGCCTGCCTATCGATACACTATCAAGATCGAGTTGAAATTTAAACAGAAGAAGGGAGACTTTCGATCTGTGAATCTGAAGCAAGGGAAAGGTGACCCAAAACCGCAAAAAAAAAGATAAATCCAAGGCGGGGCAACCCAAAACAACCCGTCAAAGCCGCAAAAATAAAAACACCACGGATGCAAAGGACACAGGGAAATCGTGTGAGTTCCATAAGAGCCCCACTCACAACACAACTGAGTGTCGAGCCAAGTAGTCATTGACGACCGAGCTGAAGGATTTCGAGTCAGATGCATGTTCCGACTATGAGTTAGAACCCGACAAAGGGAATGACAAATGGAAGCAGATTATTGATGCAGAGTCCAATGACACCATTATCACCACCAAGATCCAAAATATTGATCCCGAAAATCAAGAGGAGGGGGAGTGGCTCTTCCACTCATAGATGTGGGTGAAGGGTTCTCCACTGTAGTTCATTATCAATAGCAAAAGCCAAAAGAACCTCATTTCAACAGAGATTATGAAACGGTTGGGCCTACTGACCACACCACATCTGTAGTCGTACACCAGCGGGTGGCTTCACCAAGGATGAGATCTCCACGTCGGCCAACAATGTTGTCTTCCTACAACATCAAGCCCTTCACAGATAAGGTATTGTGTGATTTTTCTCCTCTTGAATATTGTGATGTATTATTAGGCCAACTATACTTGTGGAAGCGTCATGTTGTGTATGAGTCTAGCCCTCGCACTGTTATTGTTTCTCTGGGCAATAAGTTATACAGGTTATTAGAGGTAGCACCTCCTACCACCATCTCTTTGATCTTTATGAAGCAATGCAATAAGATCATTTCCCAGACTGAGAAATTTGTCTTCCTTATGATTCACCCTCAGGGCAAGAAGAAGATTGTGGCCACATCTACGGCCTGCAGACAGTGCTCCTCCGCACGGCAACATCAGATGGACAAGGTCATGGAGGAATGCATGGACATCTTCACCTCACCCACAATAGTACCCCTACACTATCAGGTCAAACATTCCATCGATTTGACTGTTAAAATATGTAACTAGGTTCGGTCTTCATAATGACATGTAATTGTGATTTTATGTATTTAATTAAAAGAAAAATATTTTTTATTATTTGTATTCTTAAAGCATGGGTTTCATGCTCGAAGGAAATTTAGTCTTAGGTCAAGCACCAATTGAGTGCTTCTAGGTTTGTCATAAAGTCAATTGAGTCAGTCATGTATTCAAGTCCCATTTTGGGCATGTTACATATTGTAGAGAAAAATTTATTGAGTCAGAAGAGAGTCAAAAGACCCTACAAGACCTTGTCATGGCACAATGATCAAGTTGGACTACATGAAGGGATAAGTTGGCCTCAAGATAACAATGTGTACCCCTCACAAGCCTATAAATAACAAGGAATTTAACCTCATTTGCACACATTCAAGAAAATTCAATCTCCTCAAGATAAAAGATGGAAAAGGGCAAAGCAGAAGAAGAAGATCAAGATCCATGTGGGTCTCTCTCTCTCTCTCTTTTGTTAGGGTTTCTACTGTTTTTGGGCTAGACGAAATCCTGACATTGCATCGAATTTGTGAAGCTCCAAGGTCAAAGTTGTGAAGCTACAAGGTCAAAGTTGTCAAGCTACCTCTGGATTGAAGTTGTGAAGTTTCTAGGTTGAAGCTATTGAAGATGCATCAAGGTCGAAGCTATGAGGTTGCTAGGTTGAAGTTGTTGAAGCTGCTAGGTCGAAGTTACATAAATTGTTGTTGGGGTCAAAGTTGTTGGAGATTAAAGTTTGTTGCTGGAAGTTGTGGAAGGAAAGCTCATCAAAAAGTAAGGATGACTTGGTCTTAGAGGATCTTGGTCAAGGGTCATAGGGCTTGGAATTCGTCAATTGAAGTGCTATAAGAAGAGAAGAATTCTAGTGGGCTTTCCTCTGAGTTGGAGAGGTTTTGGCCTTGGTTGATCGCCTATATCTTGTGTCTTATTGTCTCATTGTTCTTTATGATTTAATATTTGTTTGATGATAGAGAACACTAATAATAATAAAGGAAATAAGAAGTTAATCAAGTAAAGTAAAAATACATCACAAGCAGTTATCAAAGTAAGAGAAAATACCTACACTTGTTTCCCCCTAGATTTCTCAACAATGACCCTCAGTGCGACGCTACCCAACAGGCCAATCTATCGACGCTCTGTTCTAGAGAATGATGAAATCAAGAGGAAGATTCAAGAGTCGTTGCAAAAATGGCACATCAAGCCAAGTTCGCCACCTTGTGGGAGCTCGATCGTGTTGTTGCAGAAGAAGGACGGGTCTTGGAGACTTTGTATTGACTATCGGGCGTTGAATAAGATCACTTTCCGGAATAGGTACCAATCCCACGGATTGATGACCTTTTGGGCCAGCGCAAGGGGGCCAAATATTTCAGCAAGATTAACTTGAATTCTAGTTATCACCAGGTACCAATCAGACCCTTTGATGTGTAGAAGATTGATTTCAAATCCAAGGAGGGCCTTTTCGAATTATTGGTCATGTCTTTCAGGTTGAAGAATGCCCTGACATCCTTCATGAGGTTGATGGATGACATATTGCAGCACTTCACCAACTCATTTGTGGTAGTGTATTTGGACGACATCTGTATCTTTAGCCAGAGTTGGGAAGAGCATCTCCACCATATCCAACAGGTCCTCCAAACCCTAGGACAACACAAATTGTGTGCCAATTTGTAGAAATGCACTTTTGGTATGACTCAGGTTAGATATGTGGGGTACATCATTGATGAGTGGGGTGTGCATGTAAACTGAGCCAAGATACAAGTTATTCGGGATTGACCAACCCCAACCACTCTAATAGAGCTTCACAACTTTCTGGGTCTTGCCAATTTCCACTGCAAATTCGTGTTAGGGTTCTCACATATCACTTGGCCTTTAAGTCAAGTCACCAAGGGTGGAGCGAAAGAAAAGTTCTTTTGGTTTGAATCCCAACTGAAGGAATTTTCTGAGTTGAAGCATCACCTTTACTCTTCACCGTTGCTTACATTACCAAACATGCAACAACCATTTAAGATTGAGATATATGCCTCTAACTATGTTATTGTTGCAGTTCTTACTCAACAGTGACATCTAGTGGCATATCACAGCGAGACACTTTCAAACACAGTTTGAAAGTATCCCACCTATGCCAAAAAGATGTATTTCATTATGAGGGCCTGCCGATAATGGAATCATTACATTATGGGGAAGGCAATGGTCATCCACACAGACCACTGGCCCCTGCAGTTCATACAAACACAAGGAAAGTTGCAGAACGGTTGCCATCAGAAATGGTCCACATACCTGCAACAGTTCCATTTGAACATCAAGTACAAGAAGGGCAACACCAATAATGTTGTAGATTGCCTCAGCCAACCGCCAGTCATGGCACTGGCTACTGTGCTTGACTCTTGTGGACATGAGGCTTCGAGGTCGTCACGTCTTTACAAGAGCGATCCATAATTCGAAAACACATACTAGATGCTCCTGGAAGGCAAGCAAGTTCATGATTTTCACCTTGAGGGTGCATTATTATGCCACCTAGGGCCCTTCTGTGTTACGTCAAGCAAACATGCTAAGAGGATTTGGGAGGCGCACTGTAGTTAGGTCGTGGGACGTTTCAGAGTAGATAAAACAGTGGCAGTGCTACAAAAATATTTTTATTGGCTGAACATTCGACAGGATGTTGGGAAGTACATTAGATCCTGCACTGCCTACACCATTGCTAAACCAACCATCAAGAAGAAAGGCCTATATACTCCTCTGCCTACTCCTAGTCGACTTTGGGAATCCATCTTCATGGATTACTTCTCAGGCCTTCCTTCTACTGAGCATGTAAATGACTTGTTTTCATGGTCTTCAACAGATTCTCTAAGGTGACCATTCTAGCGGCCTGCAAGAAGAGTATCACAACAGAAGCCATTGTTAAGCTCTTCTTTGAATGAGTGTGGGTACACTTTGGGATCCCATAGTCCATTATTTCAGATCAGAACACATGTTCACGAGTACATTTTTTTCAACCCTCTAGTCGATGTTGGATACCATGTTCAGTAAGTCCATGACCTTCCACCCCCAAACTGATGGCCAAACAGAGGTTGCCAACAGGATGATCATGCACATTTTGTGCATGTACAACTCGAAGCATCCATGCACATCTGATAAAAGCCTCCCCTATGTCCAACACAGATACAACAAAGCTCTCCATAGCTCAACTGGCCACAACCCCTTTCAGGTGGGGTTGGGGTTCCAGTCGTTATGCCCCATTGATGCGGCCATACCATTTGTAGCTACTCAGGAAGATTCGACTCATGTCCAAACTAAAGCTAACAGAGCTAACAGCTTCATTGAGTGCATTCAGCACATCTCCCAACAAGTCCATGACATATTGGACAGAGAAAATACTAAGTACAAGCAGCATCATGATCATCATCGGGTGCCACACAAGTTCTAGGTGGGCGACGAAGTTTGGTTACATTTGCAAAAGGAGCACATTGCTGGGCCCAACTGCAAACTTCACCCACTCCAATATGGCTCGTACACCATCACCAAGGCTATAGGTAATAATGCCTTTGAGCTCATCATTCCACCATTCCTTGGCCTGCACCAAGTATTCAATGTGGATCGGTTGTGACCATACTTTACCCCATTGTTGGACACATCCGACGTTGTTGAGCAGCTGACACTAACAAAGCTCAACCCAAGCTACATCGAATAGGCCACAACTGATAGAATCATGGACACACAGATCAAGAACACTCACCAACAAAGGATCTAGCTATATTGAGTTGTAAAAACAGGTCAACTCCTTCTCCGGGGCAAGTGCTTCAGAAGGGACCAGGTTCCACATAAATTTCCTCACCTCATGGAGGCTCTGCACGCAATGGGGACCATTTCTTCCTAAGGAGGGAGGACTGATCCAAGTGGATATTGGTGGCCACCTGCCTATTCCACCTGGACCTCCGGTCGGTTTCATCTGTTTCCTTAATTATAGCAAAATTTACTATTTTTAACATTTTTTTAGGCCCTGGACTTCCAATGATGTTTTGACCCCCTAAACGATGTTTTTTTTAGGTCCCCAACTTCAAATATTGTAGTAATAGGAGAGATATTTCAAACAAGATATCGTACGTGCCAAACAAAGATCATATGACCAAGTTACGACCTCAGGAAGTTGGTTGCCCAACTAACCCCAATGGGGTCCACAAATTCTTGGCGTTCCATCTCTTAGAGTTAGGGTTTTGGTTGGGGTTTTCCCATATTGTTCAATAATAAAAAGCCTCTTAAGCCTCATTGTAACACAGTTCAGAGATATGTAGCCACCACATCTATCCTCAAAGATAAACTACCATCGTCTTAGCTAGTTTATTTCCATTATATTTGTAAACATCTTTTAGTTCTTTGATATTAATGAAATGAAGATTTATTTATGGTGCATCTCTTGTTTATGTCCATATCTGTTCTCTATTGCATTCCTGCATAATTTTGGATCACTTACGACCGACTGTATATCTAAAGCCCTTAACGCTGTGAGATGGAGAGTGGGTGAGGGACACCAATAACTCTAGTACGACCTAGGCAGTGGACAATTGCACCCTGCAACGAGAAGAAAGTTGTAAACAACCGGAAGCCAAAAAAAATATGTTAGTTAAACAACTAATAAACATACCCACGTAACACATTTTATAATGGAAATAAGGGTTTTAGTCATCCATCATACTTGTGCTTGAAACGGTGGTTTCAAAGATCTGATGGTGGGAACTAGATGGGAAAATACTAAGGTAAAAAATGAACAGTTGTGCACCGACAACAAGAGAGAGTGTGAATTGAATGTTAGGAGACAAATGGGGGTTGGTTAGTTGCCATAATGGCTTACCCACTTTCCTGCCGTTGATGTGTAACCCTAAAATTCAATGCTCGATTGTTGACACCTCACCTATCCCGAAGAGAACGGTCATGTTTGATGTGATAATCAAAGCGCAAGCATGCACTTTTAGAGTGTTAGAGAGACCCATATTAAAAACAAACCTTAATTCATGGTGATTAATATTGGAACACCATCAATGATGAGAGGAAAACCCTTACAACAAACCAAGTAAAACCGAAACATGTGATAAATGAACTCATAACCCTATTAAATCATAAGCTCAAGTCCTTAAAAGTTACTGGAACAAATATAACAAAAGGAAAATTACCTATAGAGAGCGTTTAAGAAAGTATATGGTGGGTCAACATAAGCCCCCTGTAACTTAACATATATATATACATTGTAAATAAGTCCAATCAAGAGATAATAAAACTCTCAAGGAAAATAGAATTCAATCTTTATTAAAATATAATTTAGCAGGGCAAAATATATTCATGTTATGTTATGGTAACATTGGATAAAAATAATTCAAAAATTATATATAATTATAAAGACGGGTTATATTTAGTATGTAGATATTTAGTGCCTTATGAGTTTTTCAATGTCAAATCTATTTATACATTCAAAAATGTATTTTAAATAACAAAAAATCACATTCTTATCTTTAAGAAACAAAAAATCACATTCTTACTTGGTGAAAAATGTTGTTTCATCTGTAAATAACACTGTCATTTAAAAATACAAAATTACCAATAAAATTATTTTAATCATATATATATATCGGATGATAACCATCACATTATTTTGAAAATTTCCAATGCCAAAAATGTTTCTGTTTTAGTTCACACATTGGAGTTGTTAGCGGATATTCAGAACGAGAGTGCTAACATTCCAAACAAATTACCCATGCACCCTTCCCTTAAGAATAATATGCCAATTACATATTTTCCTGGAGCTTATTGACATAACTGAACAATATCAGTGGCTGACCCCCAACTCTGTGTCAATTTCTAATTAAATCCTTACAGCCACAATCTTGAGTAGGGAGATGCTTTTGCGCTCCCTCTGTAGCCAAGTTTCTGATTCCTTACCGGAGTTACAGAGTCACTGAATGTCACAAAATATGGCATGCAAAGACTGGTTTAAATGACCCCATCTAACATAAATCTAGAATTTAACATCAATTAAAGAAGAATTTACAGTGGAATACAATACATGATTTTCAGGCGTAGCCGAGTAGGTGCAGGGCAACAGAGGGTTGACAACATCAGCCAAAATTTAGTGAGTTCCCTTGCCATGTCTTCATTTTCTGCATCCATTTTTCCTTCAACTTGCCATGCCTTCAATTTCTGCATCCGTTTCTTCCTCTCCTGCCAATCTTATCCCTAACTGACCGCTCTCAAACATCGAAGCCCACTCAGGCAAGTAAAACTGACTAGAACGGCACACCTTCTCATCAAGTTCATTCTCTCCAATAATCTCCGGCCAGAGCATTCCGAAACCATAGACACCTGTTCTCACCTTGTTGGGGTGTTGTTTCGAAAGCCCTACAAGCGCACTGGTATATGAGTACATGGTCAATGGATACTTCCCTAAATTTCTTTTTATCCCGGAGAGAGGTGCGACAGCTCTTAAGGTATACATGGACATGGAAATTTATGGAGGTATCCATCGACCAGGTACCCTTATACCAGTGGGCTTGTAGGGCTTTCAAAACAAAACCCGAACAGTCAGAACCGAAATTAGGGTTTTCGAAAGAAAACCCAGTGGAAGGCCTTTCTCATAGTGAACATATCTAGATTATAGATTCCAAAAATATTTCAGAGTTTGAATGACAGCAAAAATATTACAGAATTTGAAAGACGGCAGCAAGATCAAATTCTTAACCCTTCTCAATTCAAGAAATATTTCAGAATTTGAGAAATAACAGCGCAACCATTTTTTTAGTACTGGTACAATGGAGCATTCAATCCATTTATATAATTTAAGATATAATTCAAGGATTGAGAATAGAGGTGAGGGAAATTACAGGGAATTGCAGTGCAGAGAACTAGAAAGGCAATGCGCGTGACTTTGCAGGTTGTTTGATTGCACCGAAAGTTTGTACTCTAAGTCTTTTTTATAAGTTAGAAGACAATACATTCCACACGGCTTCTGGCGTCCGTTCATTCGAAATTATGAGTGATTTAGACTTTTGAAGACTTTGAGAGTCCACCGTAAATTCTGATCTAGACTGAAGATTTTGAGAGTCCACTGATTAGCCTTTGAAGATTTGAGAGTCCGTGGAAAATTTGATGTGATTTAGACTTTTAAGGACTTTTTGTTCATTAAAACGCTGAGTGATTTAGGAATGAAGACTTGAAAAGGGAAATTCTTATTTCCACTTGTATAATATTATAAATGTTCTCTGACATGCGAGGGAAATAGCGCTCGCTCTCTCTCTCCACACTCCATTCATTTGTTCACTCTCTCTCTCTCCACGCTCCATTCATTTGTTCATGTGCTGTCACTCAGAGGTCTCTCTCCACGCTCCATTCATTTGTTCACGCGCTGTCACTCAGAGGGCGAGCGCTATTTCCCTCGCATGTCAGAGGGCATTTATAATGCTATAGAGGTGGAAATAGGAGTTTCCCTTGAAAAGTACTGAGGGGTGTAGACCTGAAGACTTTGAGAAGGGTGAGTGGAGAGAATATCCTTGATGGTAGGGAGTTTGGACCTCAGTTCTGTCTTGTGGGTGACATCGTAGCTAGTTAGGACTTCAATAAACATAATTTATCATTGAAATAAAAATAATAATTATATATATGATTTCTTTTAGTTTGTTGGTTTCAGTGGAATTAATGAGGTGTATTGCACTCTGGACTTTGCTACCAATTACTATATATATATATATATACATATATATATTTTATTTTATTATAATAATATTTAATATATATAGGAAATAGTTTTTTCATCTCAAATTTTTGGTAGAGATTTTTAAGAACTTGAATTTAAGTTGTGTAATTTGTATAATTAGAATGTTTCAAGATGTTGAATCCATTTATATATTCAAAAATATATTTTAAATAATAAAAAATCACATTCTTGATTTATAATTAAATCACATTATTGTTATTTTTAATTTATAATTATTATTTTTAAACAGTCTTTCTTTATTTTATATATATATATATATATATATAGATATATGTGTGTGTGTGTGTGTGTGTGTGTGTGTGTTACAAATTTAAATCAAAATAAAGTAACCATTTTTCCTTTTATTCATTCAAATTATGTTAAATTGAAATCAAATTTTATATATTTATATTTCAGCTTCTAATTTTATTAAATTATTTTAAACAATATAATTCAATAAACACAATCATTCTCATTAACTTTATCAAATTCAATGTGCCTCTTTTAACATTATTTATGTGTGCATTTTTTTTATATATATTTTAAACCAAATTTAATAAGCAGGGTTGCTAAGCAACAAGTCTTTTTTTATATAATTTAAAACCAAATTTAATAAGAAGGGTTGCTAAGCAACAAGTCCCTTCTAAGTAGGAGCATTAGTTTCTATATTTTTCTAATGGGCTTCTTCGGATCCAGAGTAAAAAATAAATCCTAGCCACTTGTTAAGGACTCATTAACTCATTTTCGGAATCCAAAACTATTTGAGCTGCTTGAATCTAAATATAAATTGCTTGACATGCACATAGTGATAAGGGCACATATTTTATCCCCAGTATTGTCCTTGATCCTTCTTAGATGTAATGTGTAACAGTAGGGTATTGGAAGGTCATCAAAATTGTCAACAATTTTTTGTGAAAGTTGAAATTAAAATTGCTTGGGAGGCACATTAAAATTGCTAGAAATTAAAGCTAAAATTAAAATTTGGGGCTTGTATATGTGTGATTTGCGAGAAGCTGTATCTTGTTGTTTGCAACATACACAGAGTTGTACTAAGTGTTATTTAATCCTGCATCTTCAATGGTCCATGATAGTCTTTGTTTATCAATAGTATTCAATGGTCAATGATAGTAAATAGGATTGTTGGTGTCATGTGTGTCTTCGACTATGTAATGCCCTTATGTATCCTTGAACCGTCGTAGATGTTGGTGCTCCTTTGCGACATCTTCCTCTTTGAAACCTATGGATAGATGCTGCATGTGTTCTAGCATCTCGCCTATCCACCAGTAGCAAAGCCAATTTACCCACCTTAAACTTGGAGTGTCTTACATTTCTCATATGGGATTATGTGCACACCTCTGCAAAAAATTTAGCCATGGTATGCACACTGACTTCGTTGTTACAAATATTTGCTACAACAGACATGTGTCTCATTCCATACTGAAACTTAATTTGATACTTTTTACAATTGAAAAGGTGAGGACAAAAGCCTAGAAGAATCTCCATTGTAATAAAATTCTTCAAGCTAGTACCTTTACTAACATTTTTCCACAAGTAGAGAAAATCTACATCACGTTGATTTATAGCTACAACATCCTTCTCTCTCAAATATTGTGGAAAACTATTCTCAAAAGTGGCATGAGAATTTGCAAGGTCAAATCCTATGTACAAGGTCAATGGCTCCTCACTAATGGGTAAGTCACCATATTGCATCACGTGGGAACCCATTTCATATGTGTGATGGTTGGATGTCCTTTATTTCACCTATAAAATGCATTCCCCATCAATGTTATGGCTGAAAAGAAAAATAATAATAATAGACTTACTGGAATAAGTTCAAATGTGCAACTTAGATAGAGTTGAATTCACTATCAAGATATACTACTAAGTACGCAACATACTAAGATAAGGGTCCTTTGAATACACTTATTGCTTAATAATGCTCACCTAAGGTTTATTTCATCATATTATGCACTTCACTGCCAACAAAAAATATAATTCAATATACATACCCCTAGTGAAAGTCTTTCAATGGGGACAATAAAAATTGAAATCCAGAAGTGTCTCATCACCATAGCCAAACCTATCTTCCATCCAAGCTACACTATTCAAGTCTCCAAGGTATGTATCATATTCCAAAGGAGGAGAGGGCTCCATTCCAGGATAGTAGGTTGGATAAATGTTCTCTGTTGCATTGGAAGTTGTTCTAACATATATATTCATGCCCTCTAGAAGTAGACCCTAAAAAATGCTTCCACTTTCACATGTTTCAACATAAATTACGTGATGCATGGAATAAATTATGTCAAGTCTTGAAAAAATATTGACTAAAATTATCTAAAACAAACTTTCAAGCCATTATATGTTGGGTTTCCCTTTTGTAAAAAAAAAATCATCTGATGTTGGGGTGTTCTGTAGTTTACTAGGATATAGAAAATTGATCAAAACTCAAAAATATGGTAGTTGTGTGTCTAGAAATACAAAACGATGAAGTGCTGGTACTAGGCACACACTTCCATCATGAAACCTAGATATTTAAAAAGCAGAAAGTGACAATTAGTTTGTGTTACTTACCATCTGTTTTCAAGACATCGATAAGATTGTTTGCATAGAGAAGAGGTTCAATAGGCATCCCTACAACTCATGTCAAGAATATATTGTGAATAGATCTTGAAGAGAACATAATAACATTGTGTATGAGAAATAAACTACAGATTTAATTTTTCAATAAAATATCCAACTAGGTGAATTTTTACAAAACAAGGAATTGAATTGATCAATCTATTAGGATTAGATTGAAAGTTGTTGATGTTATATACAACTTGAATAAGTTTTGACAAAACTTTCAAAAATGGATTTTGCAAATAAAATTCTCTTCAAAACTGTTCTCTTGGTTTACCAAATTATAATTACATTTTAGCTAAAGTTTTGCATGGTTATCCGATTAATCCATGCCTTTTTTGGGAGTTTTTACCTATGAGAGCGGGATTCCACTTCTATTGAGAGGCTAAAAAAAACACCATAATACATTATTGATTGAGCCATACTTGGTTACATATGGAGAAACATATTGATTTAGCCATGCAACCAACATATGGTCCCCATACAATAGTCGAGCATTGACAGAAGGTCATTCCCAGTGGTTGACATAAATCATTGCATAAACCTCTCTTCGGGAAGTTATACTCAGCGAACATAAGCTTTGTGCCATTCAATGCTACAAGGTCTATATGATACCTAACCTCTATGCCAGTCAACACTACAAGGTCTATACAACACACCTATACTAAGTTCCAAATTCCTGACTTGATGTGCCTGCAGACCTAGAGCTCTCTATTTCGATCTTTGAATCACTTACCTTTTGGAACTACTTCTTAAAACTAGTGGGAATGTGGAATATTGATTGAACTATTGGGACTACTTAATGTTGAACTAATTATTACTTAGTTGAACTCAAAGTTGCACTAATTATAACTAACGAACTACAACCAGACTTAAGAATAACCCACTAGGTTGATATGAAATGGATTCAATGTGGTGGATATGGATGATGATGTCAAGCCTTATGTTGATGATTTTGATTGGCCTTAGCAAGGGTAATGGAAAAAGGGAATAGAAGGGAAACCACCAGAGCTTACCCTGTATTAAACACAGTTCTTGCAGAGTTGCACCATAGGCAGCTGATCCTAACAGAGACAACGCATCAGGCATATTATCCATGTTTTGACATGGTGGTTTCAATATAGAATGTTTTTTGGACATGGGCTTTAAGAGGGAATAATTTATAACATCTCATATTCTCTATTTTCGGATATATTGTTGGCTACAAAGTTTTATTTTGGCTACTATTTCCATATCAAACCTATGGTGATTCGAATGAAGAAAATATTGAAGCTCCTAGCTGGCACCATTAAATATAAGTGGCATGCATTTTTCAAACACACTAACTAATTCGCCATTGGTGAACTGAGTGCATCGATGGTCCTAATCTACTTCATGGAAACACAGATATGGTATTCAATACTATGAGGTTGTGGTTTCAAATCTTCACCAGTGCCATGTTAGAAAGTTGGCATTGTTTGTTTGGCTAGTGGCAGTAAGTGTGTTGGCATTGATGTCAACAATCATGCTAGGAGATCAAGTTGGCCAGTTGGCATTGCTTGACAGTTAGCAAGTGTTTTGTAATTGATTTCAACAAGATTAGCATGGATGTATGTGCTAGCATGATGTTAGGAAATAAAACATTGGTGTCCACTAGGCTAGCTATGATAGCAACAGATGTTAGCATTGATGTTCTTGATGTATCAATCTCAAGGGGAGTCCTATGATTGCTGCAGTATTTGGTGGATAATCACCATAGTAGCGGGCCTATTAGAAAATCCATAAAAGGATGAATGTGCTAGCCAGCGAGTCTAGGATTCCATGTACAAGGAGAAGGGTCAAGGTGCAAATAATGGCAGAGAGTTTGTACCCATGTTTCAGGTAGAAAATGGGCTCAAGGACTACATCAGACCTTCTCCACTGGTTAATTCTCTAAAAGAGCTTTCCAACGGTATGTGAAATTCCATAAATTGATCTCAAGATGAAAATTTATTGATAATCGTAGTAAGGACCTTGAAGTCCTTAGGAGCAGGCCAAATTTCAAAGTCTCAGTCAATCGAAAGGAGGTCAAATTTTAGATACTGAATTTTGGAACTTCGGGACCTCAAAGAGTCAGATGCTCGGGACATTGCAAGGTCGAAATATCAAAGCAGGCCGAATTTCAAACCCCGAATTTCGAAACCTCGAAATCTGAGATAGCATGGAACCAAGGAAGGTAGGAATATCGAAACCTTGGAATTTCAGAACTTCAGAACTTCAGGATTTCATAACCTCATAACTTCTTATTAATTTATTTCTTTAAAAGTGCTGAGGGTTACAGGGAGTAGGAATTACAAAGGAAATCGCTTGCAAAACTAAGGACTGAGGGACCTTTCTTTCTCCTCAGACAAGACACATGAAAACCTTTGATTGGCCCTCAGGAGCTGACGATGACAGATGAAATTAGCATGACATGGTTGTACAAAGGACATGTGGCAGTCAGATTTAGTATTATTGAGTGGCCTAATGGGGAAAATCTTGGTGACACGTGTCACCACAAAGGAGATGTGAGGTGGGGTTGATGACGAGAGCATGATGTCATCCTAAAAGCATATCGGAGGTCAGGGATTTCGTAACTCCTTAGTAATTTCATTTTGAGAAAGCTCTGATATAGGGAACTCTGATGTTGTTGGCACTTAGTCATGGAGCCCAAAAAACCAAGGGCTTAGTGAAGGGTATAGAGCAAGGCTTAACACCTAACTTTTATGAAGATGCCACATGGAGAGTATTTCAGAGGTCAAAGTTTTCAAAACTCTCTACAATTGCAATTTGAAGGAAGTTACAAAACATGGAGATTTTAATGTTGATTTTATTTTGGTCGTGGAGCCCAAATAACTAAGGGTGAGAGAAAGAACACAAGGATATAGGCCCCCGACAGGATCCTGAAGGGATTAGCACCTAAGTGCTATGTTGTCGATGACAACATCTGTACCTATGGTGAAAAAAAAAGAGAGATTAAGAAAAAGGGGCTAAAGGCCAGACTCGAAATTTCAGAATATTGCAATTTCATAACATATCTTGGAAATAAAGTTACAATAAATGGAGCTCTGATATTGTGGCACAAAGGTGTATGCAAGATGGATGATTTGGAAACTAAGTAAATGTGCATAGTAAGTTTGGTCATTGTACTAAATAGCAACTACAGAGATCGTTGAGTCACGAATAGATAGGACCATAATTGCACATATGCTTTAATTAAGTCAATAGTGACCGTCGTAGGCAAGAGACAAAGACAAAGATGAACTTGATTTGCATGAGAAGAAGTAGTTGACTCCAAAACAACCATGCTTGAGCTTTATTGCACACTACAAGGCATTTTTCATGAGTTCAGACAAGTCATCCCTGATCTTGCTTGCATGCTACAAGGCATTGAACAAAGATCAGAGCCTCGGGGACAAGATATTTATTCACAGAAGGGACAAGAGCCTTGTTGGAGTGTGCATGATTGAATGAGGATTTATGACTTAGCATGGGAACACTCAAGTGCCCATTCTCATGTTTAATGCAGAAGCATAATTCAAGCAAGAGACGCAACAACAAGATGGAGACACCATGCAGGAGTACACTCAGGTAGTGTGAATGACAGAGTGATGGTTGATGGAGATAACATTGATCATAGCGGTAGAATTCAAATAATGAGACGCAACAATAGGATGGAGAAGCCATGTAGGAGTACACTCGGGTAGTGTAAATGGAAGAGTGGAGGCTGAAAAAGACAACATCATTCACTGTGTTTTAGTGAAACAAAACCCACGATTTCAGTAGAGAAATCGAGGGAAAAGAAACATTATGTCGAGTAAGTTGTGTGGAGAGCTATGTGCATGTGTGTGTTGTTGTGTAAGAGGTTGAGAGAGCTTGTGTTGTTGTATGAGTGGTCGAGAGATCCTTTGAAATAGAAGAGAGTCAAGAGTAGAAGTATGATTCTACAGTGTGGATGGAGTGTTGTGTGGGTTGTATATTAGTGATGGTGTTGAGTAGAAAAGTGGGTTACTGAAAATTGAGTAGAGGACATAGAATGTTGTGTGGGCCAACGATAGAGAAGAAAATAGAGGTGAAAACAAGCAGAGAGGCTACCAATTACAATGAGAAGTAAGTTTTCTTTTGAATGTGGGTTGGAGCCTGATTATAGGAAGTTGGTGCTTCTATCTCTACTGGGTGTCTGAGAAGGCTTGGGGGTTGGTGCCTCCTGCAAGTTGGTGCTTGCATAAATCAAAAGACCTGAAAGTTGGTGCTTGCAACAAATCCATGAATTTGGTGCTTCAGATGGAGCTTCTATTAGGCTTATCAGGATTCTGCAAAAGGAAGGAGTTGGTGCTTCCTGCTAATGGGTACTAGAAAACGATCAAAGGGAGTTGGTGCTTCATGTGAGTGGTGGCTCACAAATAATTTGATGTAATAGAGTAGGTGATCTTATTTTTACATCAATAACAACAACAAACTTTGGTGGTTTTTTCTCCATAAAGGTTTCCACATTAAACCTATATTTCATATATGTGTTTCTCATGATGTGTATGCTTGCGTTGATTCATATGGCTGTTGGTATGGTTTGCTAATCGTTTCTATCATATAATGGATGCCAAGTTTGAATGAGTAAAGACAAATTGGCATAAAAAATTAAATTAGCGTTAATGCTTATTCACCCACCCTCAATATTAACATTTTTTCCAACAATTGCTATCAGAGCAAGGCTCCTTCAAGAATAGCTTGATCGCTATAAGGTAGATCAAAGAGAAACAATAGATAATTAAGTTTGGCTAACAACAGAAGGAATTCCATTTTTCAATGGATCGTACTATGAGCTTTGGAATATCATAATGGAAACCTATTTGATGGTAGTCAATGAAGACATTTGGTTGTCTGTGATATATGGAGAGGGGAATGAGTTCAATACAGAAGCCATGGAAATCATCATGAAAGGGTTGTCTAAGCCATATGATGATAACTTGAGGCATTGTGAGTCAACAAAGGAAATGTTGGACAAATTGCAATGTCTATATGGAGAAGAAAGCTACACAACCCGAGAGGAGGTTGAAGAACCTTGTTGCTCAAGCAATAAACCTAAATTTGTGAAGGCTGCTAATAATGAGAAGAAGAGAAGAAAGATGCAGAAGAAGGCATCCCAAATAAAAGATGCTCAAAAGATTGAATATATTTCTTCCTATGAGAAAATTGTTGAGCTTCACTCTAAGGATGGTGAAGAAGAAGACCTGGATGAGAGGTTATGTGACTCAGAAGGTAAGCTATTGCTTTGTGATAAATTTAAAGAAATAGGTCGCTTGTTATCTAGATGTTCATGTGAATCACTTGAGAATAGAGACATCCATGCATCTAGTAGTAGTAATGAAGACAGGCCTACTTTAGTAGCAATAGAAAATGAAGGATCTTCTAAAGAAGAATAGAAAATGAGGGATCTTCTGATCCTGTAAAGAGAATAGGGGTATCATTGGAAGTGATGAAGATGGAATACTCCTCAGAACTGTGGAAGATTCTATGGACACATAGATGGATTTAGATCTTTGTGGTGGCTCATCCAACACCTCTGATAGTGAAGAAAAGGATCTAGATGAAAGGATCTATTTGAGGAAGAAGTTGATCTCTTCTCTAATGGAGATCAAGGAGCTATCAGAAGAAAATCACAAGAAAAAAGAGAAGTTGAACGAGTGTGAGCTTGAGAATGAGAAGTTGAGAAAAACAAAAGTTGATCTAAATTCTCAACAAGATGAGGCTAGTAGATTGAATGGAGGCTAATCATTCAGCTAGATGAAAGAGAAGATCATGATGAGAGACTACAAGCTAAAGTAGTCTCATTGATACATGATCTAGAAAAGAAAAATAAAGGATTGTCTCAACATCAGAAGCTTGGGGAGAGAAAGAAATTATTAGATGAGATGCTTGCCAAGCAAAGATCCCCTCTCATTAAGGTTGGATTGGGTTTCAAAGAAGAACCAAGTTCTAAGGAGGAAAAGGGTGGAAGTTCAACCACCCATGGAAGGGAAGTTGGAAATTCCAACAACAACAAAGGAAAATAAGTTATTAGACAACAAAATCAAAAAGGAAAGCATCAACAACAAGAAGAGAATAGAATTCTAAGAAGCAACAACGAGGATAGCAGCAAAAGAGAGCGAAGAAGAAATTTGAAAGAGCGTAAGGAAGCAATGCAAACTGCTATGGAAGGCACATAAATAACCAAAATAAGTCCTTTCCCCCTCAAATACAAAGCCTTCAAATAAAAGGTAACTTCTATCATCAAAATCCTTTTCATGGTTATTGTTTTTCTTGCAATAATTTTGGACATAAAACCATAGACTATAGATGGCATGCAAGAAAAAAAGATATGTTGGGTAGCAACAACCCAAGAATGCACAAGTTTCCAAGAGTAAGCATTTTGGCAACGACAGGAGTTTTGACAAGAATGTTGTCGAGAATAGTAACTCCTTTGCCCCATTCTGGTGCTATGTCAAATGCTACAATTGTGGAAATCTTTGGAATAAGAGAGCAAGTTGCAAATATGAGAAGAAAAATAATGCTTCTCAGCATATGCATGCAAATATTGAAGCTTGGGTTGTGAAGAAACAAAGAAACAAAAGAGAAAAAGAATACGAGTTTGTCTCCAATTCTCTATGTAAAAATAGCAAGTTGAAAAGACGAGGAAGATATCAAAATAAAACTAGGAAGAATGATCCTCTTACCCTTGTGGTGGACCCCTTTATAAGGGAGAAAGGCAAAAAGAAGATATGGGTGAAGAAACAAGACGTGAAGGATAAGTGTCCTCAAGCCATGCGCAACTGAGATAAAGCTCAAACACGAGCAAAGAAGCATCTTGAGGATAATTATTTTGTTTGGACTCAACCAAAGAAGGTTTGGAAGAAGAAAGAGGACAATCTTCTTAAGGGGAGTAGATCCTCTGTTTCTCTTTAGTGATAGAATAGAAGGGCCTCAATAGAGGTCAAATAGTCAGATGCGGGAATTTAGAAGGAATAAGATAGAGAGGTGCATATGATTGTTGAAGGTATGGTTGTGTCCCCTTACTGATTACAAGAATAGATTGGTGTATCTTCAAGTATATCAGCATTGCGAGAAATAGGAAAGAGAAGCCAACGTGGTTTTAGGGGGAGTACACAACAATAATTTATGTTGTGAGAGAAGAAGATGGGTTGCAGTAGAAGTGTGGAATGACAAGAGGCCCACAGTTGAGTCAAGTCCACAAGATCAATCCCCATGCAGAAGTAAGGAAGCAGATGCAAGAGATTAGATGGCATTAGCTCAGAGGGAGCTACTTTATTAATTAGTAAGAGACAACAATTTTCAACCTGAGGAAGAAATATTGCACAAGAAATTAAAGGTTTGCATCTTGGATGAAATATCCTTATTTCATTTAAGATGTGAATTTGATTTTTCCTAATAGTCTTGTGTTCATGAAACATAATAGGTATAATATTTGAATGTTCCTTAGATTTCAATTGGTATCACTATGTCAATTAGTGGTCTGGGTTCGTATGGAGTAGCATGTTGTGCAAATGGGCATATATTTATGAAATGAAGTATTAGAGTTTTTCTAGTACATTATCCAATTTGTATCATCCTTTTTGGTGAAATTGGTATTATTTAACCAACAATCCATATTTGGAGTAGCTTGATCTCAAGAGGAGAAAAGTTGGTTAACGTAAATGCTCAGGAGAAGTAAGCATAGAGGATTAAGCAGCAGCAGGAGTGAAGAGAAATCTCAATGCATCACTAATGGGTGGTAATTGTAGCAACAAAAATACCATGAGAAATTTTAATTGGTACCAATTTATTTTTAATTGGTACAAAAGTTGCATTAGCAGAATCAGTAATTAGCTAGCAACCATAAGGTGTCAAAAACTAGAGGAATTCAAAGCAGAGGCGATATATGTTCAGGGGGAGCATATTACATATGTCTAGTTTATAGAATAGCAACAATTACTAGTCCTTGTAGAGAAGTATGTTGAGCGGAATGCAAATTAGTAGCTAGACCCTCGGTCATTGAAAGTCAGTGATTGCATCGGGGAGAAGAAGCAGCATGTAGCCCTTTGCCATTGATGTCAAATGGGGAGAGAATTATTGAAAAAAATGGGATGGCCCAAGCAAAGGAAAGAAAGCCATTGATGTCTCATGCAAGGAGATGTGTGGAAGAAGCATGACAATTGTCCATCAATGTGGAGAAGTGAAGAGGTGTTTCCATCAATAACAAAGGGGTAGATTGTTGGATAGTTGGCATTATCTGTTTGTCTAGTGGAAGTAAGTGTGTTGGAATTGATGTCAACAGTCATTCTGGGAAATCAAGTTGGGAAATTGGCATTGCCTAACAGTTAGCAAGTGTTTTGGCATTGATATCAACCAGATTACCAGGGATGTATGTGCTAGCATGATGTTAGGCAAGATAACATTCATGTCCACTAGGCTAGTTGTGATAGCAGCAAATGTTAGCATTGATGTTCTTGGTGTATCAAGCTCAGGGATAGTCCTATGGTTGAGAATCACCATAGTAACAGACCTATTGGAAAATCCATAAAAATATGATTGTGCTGGCCAAGGAGTCTAGGATTCCAGGTACAAGATGAAGGGTCAAGGTGAAAAGAATGGCATATAGGTCGCAGCCATGTTTCAGGTAGAAAATGGGCTCAAGGACTGCATCAGTCCTTTTCCATTGGTTAATTCTGGGAAAGAGATTTGCAACGGTTTTTGGAAGTCCATTAATGGATCTCAAGATCAAAAGTTATTGATAGCCGAAGTAAGGACCTTGAATTCCGTAGGAGCAGGACAAATTTCAGAGCTATGGAAACAGGTTGAATTTAAGAGTCTTTGTCAATCGAAAGCAGGCCAAATCTCAAATCCTAAATTTCGTAACTTTGTGACCTTAGAGAGTTGGATGCTCGAGACGTTGGAAGGTCGGAATATTGCAGTAGGCTAAATCTTAGACCCCGAATTTCGGAACCTCGAAATCTGAGATGCATGGAACGATGGAAGGTAGGAATATCGGAACCTCAGAAGTTTGGAACTTCAGAACTTCAGGATTTTGGAACCTCGTAACTTCTTATTAATTGAATTCTTTAAAATCATTGAGGTTTGTGAGGAGTAGGAATTAAAAATGAAAACACTTGCAAAACTAAGGACCGAGGGACCCTTTCTCTCTCCTTAGAGAAGACACATGCCAGCCGTTAGATTGGCCCTAAGGAGATAACCGTGGAAGATGATATCAATATGATGTGGTTCTATGGAGGACACGTGGCAGTCAAATTCAACATTATTGAGTGGCCTAATGAGGCAAATACTAGTGACACATGTCACCACTAAGGAGACCCCATGTGGGGTTGATGATGAGAGCACGATGTCATCCTAAAATCATATCGAAGGTCGGGGATTTTGTAAATTCTCAATAATTACATTTTGAGAAAGCTATGATACAGGGAGCTCTGGTGTTGCTAGCACTTGGTCAGGGAGCCCAAAGTACCAAGGGTGTAGTGAAGGGCATAGAGCAAGGCTTAGCACCTAAGTGTTATGGATATGCCATGTGGGGAGTATTTCAGAGGTCGAAGTCTCGAAACTCTATACAATTGCAATTTGAACAAAGTTACGAAACAGGGAGCTTATGACGTTGATTGAAATTTTGTCGTGGAGCCCAAAGAACCAAGGGCAAGAGAAAGAACACAAGGAGATAGGCCCCTGATAGGATCCTAAAGGGCTTAGCACCTAAGTGCTATGTCATTGGTAATAGCACCCGATCCTATGTTGAAAAAAAAAACAAGCCTAAGAAAAAGGGGCAAAAGGCGAGGCTTGAAATTTCGAAATCTTGCGATTTCATAACATATCCTGTAATTAAAGTTATGATAAGTGGAGATCCAATATTGTAGCAGAGAGGTGTATGCAAGATGGATGAGTTGGTAGCTAAGTACATGTGCATAGTAAGGTTGGTCACTTGAGTAAATAGCAATTGTAGAAATTTCTGAGTCAACAACAGATAGGACCACAATTGCACATATTCTTTAATTAAGTCAATAGCGAATGTCGTAGGCAAGAGATAGAGATAAAGAGGACTATGTTTTGTAGCAGCAACATTGACTCCAGAAAAACCATGCTTGAGATTTCTTGCACACTTCAAGAAGTCTATCATGAGTTGAGACAATCCATCCCTGGACTTGCTTATGTGCTACAAGGAATTGAACGAATATTAGAGCCTCGGGGACAAGAGATTTATTCACAAAAGGAACAAGAGCCTTGTTGGAGTGTGCAGGATTGAATGAGGATTTATGTCTCGACATGGGAAGGCTCAGGTGCCCATTCTCATGTTTAATGTAGTGACAAAATTCAGGCAAGAGATGCAACAACAGGATGGAGAAGTCATGTAGGAGTACACTTGGGTAGTGTGAATGACAAAATGATGGTTGACAGAGACAACATTGATCAAAACGACATAATTCAAGAAATGAGATGCAACAACAAGATGGAGAATCCATGTAGGAGTACAATCAGGAAGTGTGAATGTAATAGTGAAGGTTGACAGTGACAACATCATTCATTGTGTTTCAGTGAAGAAAAACACAGGATCGCAATAGAAAAATCAAGGGAAAATGAGCATTGTGGCCAGTAAGCTGTGTGGGTATCTTTTTGTGTGTGTGTGCTGCTTTGTAAGAGGCTATGAGAGCTTGTGCTGCAGTGTGAGAGGCCAGGAGAGCTTGTGAAATAGAAGAGGGCCAAGAGGAAAATTATGATGGTGTGGTGTGAACAGAGTGTTGCGAGTGTTGTGTATTAGTGATGTTGTTGAGTAGAATAGTGGGTTGCTGCAAAATGAGTAGAGGACATACAATGTTGCATGGGCCAAGGGCAGAGAAGAACAGAGAGCTGAAAACATGAAGAGAGGTTGCTAATTACAGTGAGCAGTAAGTTTTCTTTTGAGTGTGGGTTGGAGCCTGTATACAGGAAGTTGGTGCTTGTTAGGTCCATATAATACTAGTGATTCCCCCATTACTATTGTCATTATAGCCCTTATTGTTATTATTGTGCCCCTATTGTCCCAATATTATTATTAGTGTGCCCCATAGAAGTCCACTATTGTTATTGTTGTGCCCTTATATTATTATTGTTATGTCGGCTTTGATTTTATTTGACCCCTTAGACTCCTATATATGGAAAGGACATTTAGTCATTTGTATCATCCAATAATTGTTCATTTGTGTAATTTAAAGGAGTTTTCCTTCTCGAAGAGGCTGATTTTGAAGTCGTTGATCTATCTTTTCTATCTTTCTGTGAGCTGGTTCATAACATTTGGTATTAGAGGTTTGGATTCTAGGGTTCCGTTGCTCCAAATAGGTCCTTGTGGAATTTAGGCTATAACTTTTTTTTCGGTGATGTTTTAGAAGCTAAAAGAAAAACCCATTTGAGCCGCAATCTTGATGCTCCTTGGGTCCGAATTTCAGACCTTGTCACACTATATTGTCGGAGATATGATCTAAGGACATTACGGTTTTTGCAGGCTCCCGAATTACATCCCAAACAGGTGACCTTGGGAAAATCTCCATAACTTTCTCTCTAAGTATAATATTGAAACTTCGTATGAAGTTATAGAAATAGGATGAGCTGTAGTATTTTTTTAAGAGTTTTCAGGTCCGAAGGGTGAAACAGTGACACATGGCACTTCGTACAAGTTCACTCTATGGAAAAAGTGTATAATTAGGGCACCTTGGGAGATTGGGCATAACACTTTCTTGGAGAATCAAATTTTCATTAGATTGGTGGCATTGGAAAGAGGACTCAAAGGGCTACCACAATTCCCAATTTCAGACCTTGGTGATCCAAAATTTCAGAGATATATCAGATTCAATATCGAACGCCTACAAATTGAAAAAAAATGTGTAGTTTTTTTAAAATTTTGCATAAGTTCGGTTTGAAAAATTAGTTTGAAGGAATTCAAAGGGCATAGTGAAGCATAATTATCATTAATTGATGCCCCGAACAAAGAAAATAGAAACACCTAGTAAGAAACCTAAAAGCTCTAGCATGACTTGACATGAAGAAGAGGAAGAAATGCAACATGATATATCAAAATTACGAGATCAAGTGCAACAAATTTCACTCTCACAAAAAGTAACAGAAGCTAAGATGGATGGTTTAAAGAAAGGCGTGGAAGCTAATATGGATGGTTTAAATAAAGGCATGGAATCTAAGATGAATGATGTGGAAGCTAATATGGAAGGAAAAAATGGAAGATTTGAAGACATATTTGACAAAGTTGCTACAAGAAATGTTTACGAATGGTGAAAGGGTAGTAAAGGAAACTCATGATGAGAAAAAAAGAAATGTTAATCATGATTTTATAGACTCTAACATTGTATTGAAGACCCACCATGTTCCAAATATCAATATGAGGAAGTTTAATGGCAAGGATCTCCTAACATGGATACTAGAGATGGAGCAATATTTCGATCTCCATAATGTGAAAAACACACAAAAGGTATGCATTGCAACTTTATGTTTGGAACCAAATCAGTTTGTATGGTATCGATGGCTTTTCTCTGGTAAACAAATTGTCACTTGGGCAATTTTTATGGAAGAAATGATAGCACATTATAAGGATACAAATTGCAACATTTTTTTTAGCCAATTGATAAATCTCAAACAAAAGGGTTCAATGATGGAGCACATTGAGGACTTCCAAAAATTGAATATAAGGGTAAAAGATATTCCAGAGGAGCATAGGATTGATGTGTTCATAGGGACTTTAAACAATAACTTTCAACATGAGGTTCGCCTTTGGGAACCTGATTCATTGGAGAAGGCATTCAGGTTGGGAAGAAAAATGGAAAGCAAAATTATGGCAACTAGGAAGCCTACCACTCACAACTATAAAGATGGAAGTGTTGTTTCCCCTAGCCTTCCACAACCTACAAGGTTGACACCACAAAAATTGGAAGAAAAAAGAGAGAAAAGGCTTTGTTACAGTTGTGATAGAAAATACACTAAAGGTCATAAGCGTGTTGAGAACAAATTATTTTACATAGATTGTGAAGAGGAGGAAGAAAAGGAACAAGAAATGTCAAAAGAAGAGGATATACACTAGGAACAAACCCTAGAGAAAGAAGAAATGAATTCAACCATATCTTTTAATGCACTCCTCAAATTATCAAGATAGAATGACCTATCAAGAAGAAAAAGGTAAGAGTGTTGATTGATTCGGGCAATACCCATAATTTTCTTCATTGTAAGATAGCCAAGGAATTGAATTGCTTCGTATATCCAGCACCAGAGTTTCAAGTGATGGTTGCAAGTGGAGGAACCATAAATTGCTCTGGAAGGTGCAATAATATCAAGCTATCCATGGGAGAATATGTATTGAATATCCCAATGCTTTCCATTCTAATGGGTAGTGCTGATATTGTACTAGGAGTCCAATGGCTACAATCCTTGGGTACAACAGCTTTTAATTTTCAAGACCCTTTCATGAAATTTTGTTCGTAAGGAAAGGAAGTTGAATTAAGTAGTATCACAGGGAAACTGGGAAAGATAATAAACTCTAATGGAATGACAAAGATTCTAAATAAAGAACAACGAGGCATAATTGCACAATTATGTTCGCTAGAGGTTCCCACATCAAAATCATCTATTTCTCCAGATCTCCAAAAATTCTTGGACAATCATTCCAAGGTATTTGAGACTCCCAAAGGCCTCCCACCTATTCGTGATCATGATCATGCTATTCATTTGATTCTAGGAAGTGTTCCTTGAAACATTAGGCCTTAGAGATATCCTTATGCCCAAAAGAGTGAAATTGAACGTATGGTTGCAGAAATGCTAGAGGTTGGTATAATTCAACCTAGTCAAAGTTCTTTCTTTGCTCTAGTAGTATTGGTTCACAAGAAGGATGGATCATGGCGCATGTGTCTGGATTATAGGGAGATCAACAAGCTCACTATTAAAGGTAAATTTCCCATTCCTGTCATTGATGAATTTATTGGATGAATTGTATGGATCAATTTACTTCACCAATTTGGATCTTCGTTCAGGATATCATCAAATCAGAATGAAGACTAAAGGCATTTGGAAAAAATCATTTAGAACTTGTGAGGGACATTATGAATTTTTTATCATGCCTTTTGGCCTTACCAATGCACCTTCTACATTTCAAGGTTTGATGAATTCCATTTTCAAAACCTTCCTTAGAAAATTTGTGTTAGTATTTTTTGATGATATACTAATCTACAACAACTCTTGGAAGGATCATGTTCAACATGTTGACAGGGTGCTTAAACTATTGAAGGAGAAACAATTATATGCAAAAAGCTCCAAATGTTTCTTTGGAGTAAAAGAGGTGGAATATCTGGGTCATATTGTATCTCATGAAGGTTTTAAGGTGGACCCTAGCAAAATTAAAGCCATTAAGAATGGAAAATCCCCACATCCATAAAGCATCTGCAAGGATTTCTCGGGTTCACAGGGTATTATTGCAAGTTTGTTAAGAATTATGGGAGATTAGCAGCACCTATAACAACATTATTCAAGAAGGATGCATTTTCATGGACTCTAGAAGCAACAAAGGCCTTTGAACATCTTAAAGAGGCAATGTGCCAAGCACTGGTCTTAGCTATGCCGAACTTCACAAAAATCTTTATTGTGGAATGTGATGCCCTAGGAAATGGAATTGGTGTTGTTTTAATGGAAGAAGAAAAACCCATTGCTTTCTAAATTCATCCAAACAAAGGAAAGTATTTACACAAAGATATTTATGAGAAGGAAATGTTGGCAATACTACATGCACTTAAGAAATGGCGACCCTACCTAATGGGAAGACACTTCAAGGTAAAAACGGATCATGATAGTCTTAAATACTTTTTAGAACAAATATTATCTTCAGAAGAGAAGAAAAAATGGGTCACAAAGATGTTGGGTTATGAATTTGAAATCATATACAAAAAAGGGAAGCAAAATGTTGTGGCGGATGCACTCTCAAGAAAGGATGAAGATGTGGAAGCATTGCTTTGTGCCATTTCTATTATCCAACTAGATTGGATAAACGAACGAAGGGATGAATGGAAGAATGACAAAGAAGTGTAGGCACTCATTCAAAAGTTACAACAAGATCCCAATACATCTGATACATTTAGCTAGAAAAATGATTCGTTATGGTACAAAGATCGTTTATACCTATGTAAGAATTCCCAACTCAAACAAAAGATTCTTATGGAATTGCACACTTCTCCCTTAGGAGGGCACTTGGGATTTTTAAAAACTTACCACAGGGTTAAGAAGGAATTTTTTTGGGATGGCCTTAAATCAGATATTCAAAATTTTGTTGCAGAATGTTTGGTTTTCCAAAAAAATAAAGTTGAAAAATTAAGACCCCAGGTCTACTGAAACCTTTATCCATTCCAAGCCAACATTGGGAGGAGGTTTCAATGGATTTTATCACAGGTGTACCCAAGTCCAAAGGAAAGAGTGTCATCATGGTGGTAGTTGACGGACTTACCAAGTATGCACACTTTTGTACATTATCTCATCCATTTAAAGCTAGTACAGTTTCTACTGCATTTATGGAAACAATTCAAAAGCTACATGGAAACCCAAATATTATTGTAAGCGACAGAGATCCCATTTTCACTAGAAATTTTTGGACATCATTATTTTCTTGTCTCGGTACTCGGTTAGCTCATAGCTCATCTTATCATCCTCAATTTGATGGGAAAACTGAGATAGTAAACAAGTGTTTGGAAGGATATCTTCGTTGCTTTGTCTTTGATAAACAGACACAATGGGTCAAATGGTTGCCTCTGGCTTAATGGTAGTATAACACTTCCTTCCATACTGCAGCAAAAATGACCCCATTTATGGCACTTTATGGATATCATCCACCATCCATCACATCATATTTAAGAGAAAATTCTAGGGTTCAAGCAGTGGAAGATCACGTCGAGCATCAACAACAAGTTCTACAACTCTCAAAGGATAGTCTCACTTTGGTGCAGAATAGAGTGAAACAATAGGAAGATCAACATCGCAGCGAAAGAAGTTTTGATGTAGGTGATTGGGTATTCCTACAGCTCCAACCATATAAACAAATGTCCGTCAAGCAAGTTAAGAAGGATAATAAATTATCACCAAAGTATTATGGTCCATATAAGGTGTTGCAAAATATTGGTACTATGGCATACAAATTGGAGCTTCTTGCAGCTTCCCGAGTGCACCCATTTTTCCATGTTTCATGTTTAAAGAAGGTTATATGTGATAAGCTCCCAGTTCAAATAATATTACCAGAACTTGAAGAGGAAGGAAAAATCATATTGGAACCTAAAGCAGTCACCGAAGCAAGAACTTGACAGTTACGAAATCGATCAATTTCGAAGTATCTCATCAAGTGGAAAAACTTATGCACTGAAGATTCCACATGGGAGGATAAAAATTTTATACAAAAGCATCCAGAACTACTCAAGCATTGAGGACAACACTTTTTTGAAGGAGAGAGGCATGTTAGGTCCCTATAATACTAGTGATTCCCCCATTGCTATTGTCATTTTAACCCTTATTGTTATTATTGTGCCCCTATTGTCCCCATATTGTTATTAATGTGCCCCATAGAAACCCACTATTGTTATTGTTGTGCCCTTATATTATTATTGTTATGTCGGCTTTGATTATATTGTGACCCCTTAGACTCCTATATATAGAAAGGAGGTTTAGTCATTTGTATCATCCAAGACTTATTCATTTGTGTAATGTAAAGGAGGTTTCCCCCTCAAAGAGGCTGATTTTGAAGTCTTTGATCTATCTTTTATATCTTTTTGTGAGCTAGCTCATAACAGTGCTTTCCATCTCTAGTGGGTTTATGAGAAGTCTTGGGGGTTAGTGCCTCCTGCAAGTTTGTTCTTGCATAAATCCAAGGAGCTGCAAGTTGGTGCTTGTAAAAAATCCACGAAGTTGGTGCTTCAGGTGGTGCTTCTGGTAGGTTAATTAGGTGTCTGCAAAAGGAGGGAGTTGGTGCTTCCTACTAGTGGGTGTTAGGAAACAATCAAAGGGAGTTGGTGCTTCCTGTGATTGGTGGCTTACAAATAGATTAATGTAATAAAGTAGGTGATCTTGTTTTTACATCAATAGCAACAACAAAATTTGGTGGTTTTTTCCCCGGAAGGGTTTCCAAGTTAAACTTATGTGTCATATATATGATACTAATGATGTGTATGCTTGTGATGATTCATATGGCTGCTATTATGGTTTGTTAATGGTTTCTCTCATATAATGGATGCCAAGTTTGAATGAGTAAAGATAATCTGGCATAAAAATTTAAATTAGCCTTAATACTGGTTCCCCCAGTATTAACATTGTTTCCAACATGCCACTCAATTTAATTTGATGCCTAAAGATCCTCTGTTAAAAAATAAGGCGTCTCTTAAAGTTAAATTAAGGAACATCATTAGGTGTTTTCAATTCAGATATGGATTTCACTCACAATATAAGAAAATAAAGACTAATAATTAGGTTGAAGCAAATCAATTTTCCCTTATTTGGAATTAACTTTTGAGGATATTTTGGAAGAGGATATTTTCAATGACTAGGAAGTGGAATACTTGGAGATGTCTTGAAACCCCTGGAATGTACACATTATTCAATGATCATTCTTGTTGCTTTGCAATGACCTATTTCTTTCCCTATGTGAGGTTAGGGTGGTAGGAGGTACCAACAAGAACCTATGGAGAAAAATATACAAGAATGAGTACCACCATTGTGCAGTGATAAAAATGGAAGTGAATTTTCTTTAGAGAAATGTGAAGACAAATACCAAAGAACACTTGATTATTGTTCATGCGTTTGAAGAGATTGAGGCATCAATTTCTATCAAAAATTTTATGGAGGACATATTTGTTGGCTTTGTTTGTCTGATTTACTAAATCCACAACTGTTTGGAGAAGAGAACAACAGGTGAACTTATCATTCTTGCTTTTTGTGTTGCATTCAATCAATGGGACAACTGAAGTTGTAGATGATAGTAGATATTTTTACTTCATATATTTTTGTAAAATTTTGAACATATGTAAATTTCTATAGTATCATCAAGTGTGGGCATGTTTTGAAAAAGGTTGAGTATGGCTCATTACAAAAATATCTATATTTGAAAAAAAATTAGTGGTGCACTTATTTTCCAAAGACAAAGAAGGGAGAAAGCAAACATGCTATTTCTTCTTCCCCTCAATTGGCATACAACCATTTTTTCCTATCACACCTAGTAACAGTCTAAGATAACAAAATAAAAATGTAGCTACTATTTTCCATTTCTGTTCAAACAAAACATTACAAGGTTATAAGTTGTGCTATCCACAGTGTGTAATGCAATATATGTTATTGATCTACTCATTCATCCATAGCATCTATAAGGCATATGAGAAACACTAGCCATTCCTAAAAACATAGTGAACGATTTACACATGATCTTTTGAATGCATAATTTGAAAAATTACACATTAAAGTCATTGATATGTAGGGACCCTATCTGACCTATAGACAAGCACAAGGCATTTTATTAGTGTTGTAGCATTTCACAATTGAGAGTGATTTTGTTCATATCTAGATATGATCCAAAGGTACATGCACTGTGGCTCTAACTTAATTACGGTACTCTCTTAAACAAACAGGCACTTCTAAACAACTGTGGTATTACTGCAAAATCCACATAATTTATGCCATTTTTGTGCATCATGGCAGATGTTGGACAGTTTTCCTTCCACACAAACACCCCAATAAGTAGCATATCATATAAGCCTAAGAGGATTATGATATTTACCGATGTGAACAAAAACAGTATCAAATTAGAAAGATGCAACAAACATGACCAAACAAAGTATGGATAACGAAAAGATGTCAAGGCCTAGTTCTTTGGAAACAAACCTGAAGAATCAAAAATAAAAAGTACTAATCAACATAGCTTGCTTACCTTCGTAGGATGGATATCATCAAAAACATGAGCTTGCCCAGCATAGAATATTGTCAACTGGTGACTAGCTGATGTTACACATTTTGGGCTGAAAAAATGAAACAAGCAGTCAAGATGCAACCACAATTAAATATATTGCCATGATCTAAGCTAAATCTTGTCAAGCTTGACTTATGTAGAGAAAATTAATTTGTCTAAAATTTAAATTACCAGTGTGCACTTACCTAGATGGAATGCGAGATTCTTAAACAACATTCAGAGGAAACGATTTTGAACTATCGGTAGAAAGACTTTTCCCACTTGTGTTTTTGGCAGCTAGTGCACTTAGACCATTGTTCATGAGATTTGTCGATCTGGAACCTTTAAGTCCTGTTTGAGAACATTCATCTGCTAGGGGATGATAAATGATAGCAGGAACTATAGTGTTTTCCCTGGACAAAATTACAGAGGTCTTGTTTTGATAAACTCCAATATGAGTGAGATGTGAAGGACTATATACAAGTGATATTGAATTAATAAATACAAGGCATTCCCATTTCTTTGAAGCCACAAAATTATCATTCACACCCATTGATGGTCATAATTGAATTATTGGCTAGTGTTTAATTGAACAAAGCAGAAACATAGCAATAATTAATGATTAATATTTTGGACATAGAGAAAACATAACTAAACATAATACCTTCAATGCCCAAAAAAGAATAGCCTTCTCTTTTTGGGATCCTGTCATGTCCATCTCTCTGCTACCCTGACATAGATATGAAAATGACATTAAGAAATAGTTTAACTGAAGGTGGTTAAGATATCAATGGAGAAGTCCATATATTATATCACACACTAAAATGAATTGTATTGTAATTTTTTGTTGAACAACAAGTCACTCGATTATGATGACAATATCAGTTTCTATCAATGAATCATTTTGGTAACTTTGAACATGAATTATAATATCATATGGCATTTCTCATTCTGTCACCTTTTAATTTGTTAATCGTGTGGCCTGATTTGGCCTAATTTCACTTTTTTGTGCCCAATTCAAAACCTATATTAGCTCTGTGCATTTCGTTGAGGAATAAACTGACTTTCATGCTAAACATATATTCGTTGCTGAAAATTTTCCATGTTTGATTATTTACTAATTTTCCTTGGGAGAATATTATGCTCCAATAATATCTTTCATGAACATTAAATCTATATGAATTAGATAAGGGAATTCTTATTTCACATACTAATTTGATGAGGAGGTTGAACTTAAGCCTTTATGATTTCAAGAATTTTACAGTTAAGAGAAAAACTAGAAAAATAAACTAGGAAACTTAAGAAAATTGTATAAACTACATCTCAGTTATGTCAAGAAATGTTGTAGTATGACTTTCCCATGACTACCTAATGTATGAATCATCTAAAAGGCCTTACCAACACAGAGCATATTATCTGCACAGTCTTCTACACTAACCCAAGGTTATTGTTAAGGTCATGCCTTACATTATCACCATTAAGAACATAAGTGAGCTTTCCTCTAGATACATTAAAAAAACTACCATACATTCTCCAACTATACTTTAACTTTGTATTAGGAGTTACTTCTTATAGCACCAAGTAGAGTGTTGTTACATTCCCAGGAATCAATGACAATTTTAAAGCAATTAAAAAACTGGTAAATAATCTTATGTTGAGGCAATATTGAGAAAGAAATCCATCAAATATATATAGTGTGCAATGTCAATATCAGACTTGGGTTCTTAGAGAATTAATGTATCTCAAATAGTTACATAGATTTGAATTAAAATACAATTAATTGTAGCTTCATAGATGAACATAGTTAGAACTAGAGCCCACATGGTTTTTGGTTAACTGTGAATGGATGTACTAGTAACTCATTCCTCCTTGCAATACATAATTCAAAATCCCCAAATCCCCACGGGTTAGCAAAAAAAATAACATAGTAAGAAATAACAAGTGCATACATACATTTCTTTGTTTGATACTTCTATTTTTCCTTCAACTTGTTGCCAAAACTCAATTATATCCATCACTTGGTTAAGAAGAATTATTGTGCACTTTTGAGATACTGAGGATATGCTCTCTAGCTTGGCTTTTATTTCTTCCTATTCATCCTTCCTGGGCCAAAAGTAATAAGGGCTTAGGCTAATACTCCCATGCCCAGGAAGCACCTAATCTAGAGTAAGACCTATGTATTTCTCAAGCCAAATGAACTTCAA
Source organism: Pinus tabuliformis (assembly GCA_031772625.1). Classification (NCBI taxonomy): domain Eukaryota; kingdom Viridiplantae; phylum Streptophyta; class Pinopsida; order Pinales; family Pinaceae; genus Pinus; species Pinus tabuliformis. Next base: position 291,842,948 of record CM062817.1, read on the forward strand.
TGCAACCCTCTGCTTCCTGGGAGTCTTCGCCACCACCTTAATTTTACCCTTCTCCTTCTGCGTGCACATATTGCATATATATATATATTTTTATATACCCACCCAACACAAGCTACTAGTTGACAGTTAGACAAGCATAAATTAAAAGATCACTAAATAATAATGCATTTTTCTCCTCTTACCTCTTATAATGCGGGTTTTGGCTATGACTATACCTCCACTTGGGTTGCCTTGAGAATCACACATTCTTGATTTCTCTTCCCATTTTCATTTTCCATTTGTGGGATTTGGATGAGAGACCCAAATCCATACCCAGTAAACCTGTTTAGAAAATTGTCTTCAAGATAATGAAACATTTATAGCTTGAACTACAAATTAAGTAGAGAATTATTACCATTCATCACAAGAAAGTATAGCAAGTCATTAAGGATATAAAATTTCAATTTGGCATTCATATGTCATTAGAGTTAGTAGAAATTCAAAGCTTCTAGAAAATGAAAATTGGGATAGAAGAATCAAACCTGCAACATGTGAATTGGGATAGAAGATTAAACCTATAGCAGGTGAATTGGGTGACCTGAATTATCAAATTGTAGTAGAGTAAGTTGAATTCTCCAACCAATTCTAAGAATCCCATGAGAGTATAGTTCCATGTGTTTCTTGCTTTCTTTCATTATTTATTTATACCACATCTTGCTTGATAGAAGAGAGAATCCCATGCAAGAAACAGAAAGAAAAGGACCTTCTAAACTACTCCATTGTGAGCGAGTCTCTCTATTTTTACCTTGAAGGCTGGATCAAAGGTTGATTATCTTCACTAATCCATCAAATTAAGAATCGACAGCATAATCATCAAAGTGCAGGCTTCTTGTCTCTCTAATTATTGATGAGTTGTTTAATAAAGTAATTTCCCCATCAGCAAGTTTCACACTTGGTTGTCCTAAATTACCATGAATAGACTTTGATCTTGACTAGACATGTTCCCCACATGCAATTCTCACTTTTGTCTTTTTCGGAATAAAGTTATGGTCAAATAAAAAAATAAATAAATATATATATATATATATATATATATATATATATATATATATATATATATATATATATATATATATATATATATATAGAAATATATATTAAAAAAATGAACTTTTGGGTGGGCACGCGAGATTGGATACAATCCACATTCCCCCACTACATGGAGTCCATTGATTCACTATAATATGCTAAGGATCTTGTCCATATTCCCTTTTTTTTGTGAAGAGCTTGAAGAGGCCACCAATTTGTTCAATGGAAATAGGGAATTCATTTCTTTTTTATCTTGGAAGTATCTATGGGTGTCTCATGATAGTGGAGTGTGCATACCAACGAAGTGAGGATATTGGTGGTTACAATCCCACATGATTTATAATTAAATTATGATAGGTTTCACTAGGGCATAGATGAGTCTCTGCAAACTATGCATGCCAAAATAATTAGTGGAGAAGAAAGGGCCCACTTTAGGGCAAGAGAAGTGGAAGGCTTTTGAAAACGAGGAAGAGACTCTGAGCACTGGATTATTCTATGCAGTTTTGGCAATAACATATGAGGTTGAGTCTGTCGGTAACTCATTCCTTTTAAAGCCACGTGTGTTTGTATGTAATGAACTCCTTGATTTATTGCCTAAATGGTTTGTGTCTTTTCCATTCACAGAATTCCTTAATGAACATCAACATTTGTTGCATAACAACCTTCCAAATTCCTTGATATGCATTTACATTTGTTGTGTGATATTTTTCTCTAATTGTAATGCTACTTCTATTCTCTCTATTCAATGGTTCGTTGTAGGTTTCCAAGGGTTTATGCAACAAATCTTTCACTAGAGAGCTTTAGAAGATTAACAATCCTTATGATATTTTGTAATTTCATATAAACTTCACTAGTATTAATTAGGACAATTGTGTGTCCATCAGATAGTTACACAAGATTGAATCACAACTTGTAAAGCTAATTCCATTAGCCGTGAGGGATAAAGTCTCCCCATAGTCTCCCCTAGAGAAGAAATTATGCAAACTATTCTATCCAGGTGATTCATATAGTTTTATTGCCTTCCCTTCCATGGGATTTCATTTTACATTTTGTTATTTCCCCCAATATTATTTTCAATTGTTGGTTTGTCATGGAATTTTAGATCTACAATATTGACCAAATATGCTTTGCTAATGGATAAACAGGCTTATGCCTAGGTCAATTCTTTAAAATTCATCAAGGAATCACAAAATTTGGGGCACCTTTCAAGCCTACTTAGTAGAAAACATTACATAAGTAGTTTTTTACACCACCACTACAGTTCCTGACTCAACCTACGTTGTTTCCCTTGAAGGTGAACGAAAGAAGGGTTATAATTAAGCTAATAAGCTTGCACTAGTGATCATCCTATGAAAGAAAAGAATCGGTAAACAAGGTCTACTCAATTTGCTCGAATTAGGTACGCTCCATGTGGATCTTACTTTGTATCCTATGTCTTTCTGCTTGCTTACAGAAGCTGCTAGTGAGACTACTTGTGGAATATTTATTGTTGGAGAATCCATGTCTTGGTGGTAGTCTCAGTCATGAGTAGGAATAATGAGGTACATATAGATTGTAGCAATGAAGGTAGTTATATTTTCTAGGATACAAGTGTGGACAATGGTACATGTAATGGGCAAAACCTCCAGAGATAGAACAAACGTGGTTGGTATGCAATGCTTTGTTCACTGAGGAGGTGTGGTATCCTTAGGGGTAGGTGATGTTGTGGGAGGCGGTGAAAATAAATGAGATTCCCCGACTCTAGAAAAGTAGAATAATATTCTATACCTATAGAAATTTTATAAATTTTATTTCCATTATTCTTCGAGCCATTCGAACTCTTCTCACTTGCAAGTGATGGAATATATATATTTCATTTGATGCATGTTACTAATAAATTGTTTTCAATGTCACTTACTTCAGTTTATTGCTCTTGTCCAGAGCTCTCCTGAGACAGGACCATCTTGATTGATATCATAATAGCCAGGCATGTCAAAGTTCAAAGTTCCATTGTACAGGAGTACATAAGAAGTCAGAAACTTTCCCAATGTTGGAAATTCAAACCTCAAGTGCGGTGGTGAAGACTGCAACAACGCTTCCATCATCTCTTCCAAATTCAAACTCAAACCCTAGGTGTGGTGGTGAAGCCCACAACATCTCTTCAGCACCTGACCCCATTGCACATTGAGTTCCAGATTCCATTTGCATATTGAGTTGCAAGATGAATTTATTACCTAAGGAAGGTAAAGAGGCCCTATGTGATGGCTAGGAAAAGTCCATGTGTCATTCATCACCAAGAGGAAAATGCCCTAGATGTCACGTTGTGTAGAGCCAAATATCCTTGAAATACTAAAAGCCAAATGTCCCGAAAAGGCTATCGAAATGAGTTAGGAAATTAATTAAACATTTATTGTTATTGAAGTAATGCTAGGAAATCTTAGCATTACTTTACCAGGAAAAAAGCCGGAAAAAATCGTTCATCAAAGCTAGTGTGTGTTCATCAAAACTAATGTCTAATACGGTCAGTGCCTTGGGAAGAGGCCAAATAAGACCTCCAAGTTTAAACTTTCATTAAAAATGTCAAAACTCATGAAAATTGTAAAAACTCATGAAAACCAACATCTAATACGGTTAGTGCCTTAGGAAGAGGCAAAATAAGACCTCCACGTTTAAAATTTCATTAAAATCATCAAAACTCATGAAAATATATAATGTGATGGAACTTTGGTTTAAGATTTTGAAATTCGTTTTGGTTTTCGTGCACGACTAATACACTATCCAAATTCAATTACTATAGTCCCTGCAACTCGAAATATAGAGACTAATAACACATTATTTAATATAAACATAAACATTATATACGCGACCATAATTAAATAAACATGACTTATTAATTAAATAAAAATTTAATTTTATATATAAATATTTTTTTCAAATCTGATTGTAAATTTGTAAAATTAGTCAGTGGAATTAATGATGTGTACTGCACTCCAAAAAAACTTTATTACCAATTATTATACATCTTGTTATATATAACTATTTTTTCCATTTGTAATTTAAATTTTAAAAAATAAGATTTCTTTATTATTAATAATAATCATATAATCATATATATATATATATATATATATATATATAGTAATAAATTTTTCTTTTATTTTATTTAAACTATATGAACTTGAATTCAAATTTTATTAAATTTTACATATATTTTTAATTAATCATTTTTTAAAATATAATTCAATAACCATAAATATTGTTATTAACTTCATCAAATTTAAGGGTATTGAAGGGGTGGTGGTTCATCCATTTGCTTGTTTTTTTGGTTATGGTACTCTCAGTGGGTGTCTACATTATTCTCTCACTTCATCCATTATGCCTCTTCGCTAGAGAATGGTGAATAGATGAGGTGACGTTGGTAGCATGGGAGTTAAATGTGGTCAACCTTTCTCGTTCGACTCAATGGAAACTTTATTTGATTTCGTCCCCCTTGAAGTGCATAAAGAAATTATATCATTAGATTTCAAAGAGTCGGGGGATCACCCCTACGATTATGATTCAAAAGTTGTTGGTGATGGTCTAAAATGGGTCCTAGATTTGAGTAGATTTTGGAAGAGGAGTCTTGATTTCTTGTATTCTTTTTCATTGCATCAACAAATTAACATTCTATTATGTTTAATTTTTAAGGACAAGCAAGTTGAAAATTATAATGTGTTTTATAGGTTGGAGGACATCAGGCTTATGTTAAGGAACCACAAAAAATTTCTTAATCACATTGACTGTCACTTGAGTCATGTGGACAGTTATTTAGTGTAAGACTTAGCCTCAAGGGATCTCACGGGTCCTCTTGGAGACCTGATTGATCCACTAGTGACCAATGACCCAAATCTTACTATCATTTCTTCAAACCAAGAATGGAAAATGGTTTCAAAGTTTTGTCCTTTCCTTGACATTCATGTTTCAGTGATGCTGATAGTTATCTTGCTCTCAACAATAGGGACATGTGGAGATATTGGGTTGTATTTTTGGTCCTTTTGGTTTTGTACTTGTTTCGGTGTGAGCAGGGACTTGCAGTATATTACTCTTGATGTTTTAGCTGCTCAAAGTTTGTCACAATTTGTTTGTCTCATCAACTCTCTATGTTTATTAGCGATGGATGGCCCTACCTTATTGGCTTCGTCAATCAACAATAATGGTTGACCTTTCATCACATGGGACAAGATGTTTGTTGTCAATGCAACTTGAAATATTTTAACTTTATTTTATTTGTGGTGTATTACAGTTGATTTTTTTGTTGTCTTTGGTTATTAGCTGCGAGGTTGTTGGCTAACATTCCCTTGTAGTTGTTGTTCTATAGTTGCCTCTAGTCCACAGATGCATGGAATTAGGTTTATGTTGTTGTGTTTTTACTTGTCTCGACTCCTTGGAGTACAGTTACTAGATTATGATTGTTATGAGGAGTCTAGGTCTTTTGTTGTCTGAAGGAAACCTATGGTCCTCTACTTTTGAGTTTAGATCTCAAAACTCTCTGGATATGTAGGTAATCTTCATGTACTCTCTCTTTTAAGTAATATGAATTACTACAAATCCAACAAACAAAAAAACTTTATCAAATTCAATGTACTCCTTTAACATCATGTTACGTATATAAGTGCATCCTTTCATATGCTTTTAAGCCAAATTTAATAACATATGTATTAGTTGTATATGTAATTTCTAATTCTAAGATTCCAGTTTACTTTACATTTAATGATAACCATTATTTTTGTTATTACAATAATTATAATTAATTGATATTAATCAATGAAAAATAAAGAAAAATTACATGCAATCTAATTTTTCAAAATTAAAAAATGATCTTTTATCATAAAAAGATTAGAATATTGGCATATCAACGAAATATATCGGGAAATATACTAATCAACAATAAACTATCAGAGATTGACAATAACAATAATTACAACAAATAGCATACCATTCTCCAAAAAATTAGGATGAAAACATTGGGATTTCTTGGGTTGAGAAGGAGGAAATGCCTTCCATATTGCCATGAATTTCCTTGAGTTAACTAAATTTTATCCATCTTCTTCGATCGAGACATTAATTCCCTTGTAACCCTTTTTTTGGGTCCTCGACCATATTGGGGGCAACTTTGAAAGATTTCATATGAACTCCTAAATAGTAATTTGAAGAAATCGAACCAGATTGAGCATTATCTATTTAATGGTTCTACATGGATTCAGGATCTTGATTAAGGAAGGTGTGATGTAGGTAAATTCTAAGTGTGGACACAAACAATTCCTGTAGCCCGAGAGAGCAGTTCTAGTCACAAACAAACAATCTATGGAAGATCTCCTTAAGCTAGAATCAATTAAGAGGGCCTACCTCTTAGAACGCTATTCCTCTTGGTGATGATCCTTCTTCCTCGCTCCAGCTATCTTTTGTTTCCTTCCTTCGAATGCTTGGAACAAGCAAACAACGACAAACAATAAACGAAATAGCATACAATATTGTATTCAGCCTATTTAACAGGTCAAGGAACATTAAGCCATAAAGATGTAAAATGACACTTCATGTAGGAAATCAATCGATAGTTGCATTTATATAAATCAGAAAGAGATTACAACTGGTACCTTGATGTTGCTGGTCTCCTCCGACGTATCTGGGTTCCCACACTTCTGCTAGCACTTCATGGACAACCCCAACAATAGAGGTTTTAAGGCCTCTTTCCCTCTAGTCTCAAACCACACCAAAGCACACTATTCTCTCTCAAACATACACTATAAAACTTCAAGATATAGATGTCTTGCTGATTATTCCAATTCTAAAAGCTCTAACTCCAAACTAAAAACTAGCTTTTGCTTGGGAAAAGGAGAGGTTTATATAGCTTGGATGGATGGGAGATGGTTCCTCTCTTCATGGGAGAAGGTCTTATCTCTTGAGTTTGTTCCATCCTAGTAGGGGAAATAAGCCCAAACTAACCTCCTCGACTCAATCCGGTCTAACCATTTACTAGACTTTCGTTACGAAGCTTCTAGAGCTAGAAGCTTCAGCTCCATATTTAAAAAACTTTCCAAAAGAGGATCAACACGACTAAGAAAGGGCTCAGTCGATCCGGTCGGCGCTGATGATAGTTTTAATCCCTGCATATCGGCGCGAGGAGGATGCGGGTCTTTAGCACTGGTCTTGTAAACTGGGGTAAACAAAAGATTTTTGGGAAATGATGCAAAAGGGAATTGTTCCTCTCATGAAGAGGGACATAATGGGAGTTTCTTCATGAGAGGAAAGCATGTGGGGTTCACTATAGAGGTCCTCTAGGATTGTGGATGGGGAGTACAGGGACAGTGACAAAATGTTGTGTAACAGAAGGCCTATGGTAGAGTAGTCATACATGGAACATCTACATCCATGTCTTCTAGGAGGTCTTTAGTCTCATTCTCTTCCATTACTGAGCTAGTTTGTTCCTTTGGAAAATAATTTTGTAAATCGCGTTATGGATTATTTTTCTTGGGCTCTATTGGGGGTGGAAAAGACTTGGGAATAGCCACTAGTAGAAAATAATGAAATTAAGACTAGGTGACTAAAAAATTTAGTCACCACAATTATTTCAAGTGAATTACTACTAAATTCGAGCAATTTTAAGTGACCGAACTAAAAATGTCTAATTTAAACGACTAATTTAGTCTAGGGATAAAATATACAACAACATAATAAGTGACTAAACTAAAATCGACTAACTTAAATGACTAATTTACTCTACGATTAAAATATATAACTAAATAATAAGTGACAAAATTAATAATGATTGACGTAAATGACTATTATAGTCCAAGAATAAAAATATGACCAAATAACAAGTACAAAAAGTATATGAATTAGTCATTTATGTTATTATTTTTTAATTGTGTCACTCCAGAAATGGAAATTGCAATTTTGATACCGAAGTGTTACATTTCACTATAGGGGTCTCTGAATCCATCTGCAGTGTTAAAATTTAGAGACAAAGGGGTCTCTAAATCCATCTACAATGTTAAAATTATGAATACCCTTTTGTCTCTAAATTAAGTTTAACACTGCATATGGATTCAAAGACCCCCTTCTTTGAATCCATCTGCAATGTTAAATTTAGATGCGGGAAACAACTAATTCCTAGTTGAAGTTTGCAACTTTGGAGTTGATATCGTGGGTTAGTTGGGTTTATATCTTTCCTATCTTCATGCATTTTTACATGTCTTCATATATTTTCGTGTTTATCTACTATGTTCTTACATCCCTCATATCCATGTTTCCGACATCAATAATAGGCATATCATCAAAAAATATCTAAGGTCTCCATTCAACATGGAAGTAGTAAAGAATTTAGAGCTAGTGTCTTCTCCAAAAGTCATAGGTCACTAGGTTGAATGGAAACACATTTAAAAGAAGGAGAACAAAAGAAAGCTCACTACCTCTTCATGTTTTCCTCCTTTTAATGAGGCCATTAATTCAGTAATATGTTTGGGCCACAGAGCCATCCCCAACTGAGACAACTAGTAAACCTGACAGCTGGGACTTTTCTTAAGATATTTTTGATGTAATGAATGTCCATGCTGCTCCTCTCCTAATAAATTGGAGGAAGCAAGACTTACACCAACTTCGGAAATTCTAAAGAAAACTCTACATGTAATTTTCAAACTGTATAACTTCAGGATACAGATCTTTCAGAATATGAAGAAATGGTGGTGATTCCCCCTTGAAGTATTAAAGTATGGTATCCTTGTGTTAAACCCAATTATGTTCATGTTTCTTCTCTGATTTCATGCAATCACAATTGTTAGAAATATTTCAAGACTTCCTCATAGATTCGCTAGTATCAAAATGTTATGCATGTGCCTGCAAGTTCCTCACATATTCATTTGTTTCAACATTGTTAATGCTAGTGCCTATATGGATTATTGAAATTATGTCTTTAAAGGTTGCTCTTCATGAATCATAGCACACAACCTCTCTTATTTCCATTATCTCTACTTCTAACTCAGATAAGTAAAGGAATTCTTAAAGTTGCAAGCTCTATGTGTTAAAGCATAGAATTCTTGATGCTATAAGCTCCACATGATGAGTTACTTCTTCTCCTTATCCTCTATCATTTCTCTACAAAAACTTATTAAACTGTAAGTCCTTGGACTACTCGGCCTCCACTATTTTATGCATATTTCTGAGATTTTTATATGGGAAGGAGTACCAAGAAATTCATATCTTACTCCTTTAGGTGAATGAACCAACCCATTATATATGTGTGTGTTTGTGTGTGTGTGTGTGTGTGTGTGTTATGTCTCCATTTCTAGAAAATCATATGAGATACATAAAAACTAGATGTGCCCAGGAACTGGTCTTGTAAGCAATCCAAGACTGTCTCTCGGAGCTACAATATATTTTTGCACTATTGTGAGGGAACGTGCTGAAGTATTTTTCCCCTGGGATACGACAAATTGAACAATCTTTTTGTAGGCAAATGAAGTCTATTCTGGTTGCATCCACATCACCTTGGCGACTCCACACCTCCCATTATCATTCATCATCCTGTATTTTAAAATACACCACACTCACTCAGATACATCTCAGCAAAAAGCCCCATTCATATCTGACCCATAAAAATTAATTTTCAGGAAAGTCCGGAAAGAGAAAACTCCCCCTGATGATACTACCATCTCACTAGCCTTTGAAGCTTCCTCATCCAACTCTCATCCTGTTGTTACTCACTACCCAAAATTTGTTCCTAAGACCCTGGCATACCCTGCATTCAATCTAGCCACTCCTACCACTGTGTTTTTGGGCCAAGTTCCTCAATCAAGTCTCAATCCCCCTCCATTAATCCAAATGGCTCTTCCAAGTTTTTTTCTAAATAAATATGCACCTCTTAATTTACCTCATCCTCTGAGTTAAATGCCCCATGACTACCTAAAGCAGTTGCTTAGGTTCAATGGGGAAGATGATAACATGACACAAAGTCACGTTGAAACCTTCAGTGCTTTTGATGGGAACATAAACGTGGAATAACTGGATGTGGTCATGAGACTTTTTGTACAATCCCTCGATGGAGAGCCTAGAAAGTGGTTCAAATCCCTACCCAATGCCTCCATCACTACCTTGGAGGAACTTGAAAACTCTTTCACACAGAAATGGGGTGAAAAGAGAAACCATGAGTACCTCCTCACATAGTTTAACGTCATAGAGAAGAAGCCAAAAGAGGATACCTCAGAATTTATAAAGAAGTTCAATAAGCAATACAATAACCTTCCAACTAAGATAAAACCTCCTCCAACTGATGCCTGAGTAGCCTTTTTGGGAGCATTTGAGTCTGAATTTCGCTTTACTCTAAGGGAAAGGAAGTTTATCACTCTAGATAAACTCCAAATCAATGCACTTGAGGTGGAGGAAAAATTTGCCTCAGTAGGAAAGTCAAGAGGAAAGCAAGAACCTACTGAGAACAAAAGAGGGAAATAAGAGGCATCTTCCTCTAGTCGAGATAGAGAATCACAAGACCTGAAGGAGGAGGAACTAGAAAAAATCATCAGGAGTTTATCACAGATGGTTGGAAAGCTTGAGACTGAGAAAAATAGCCTCTCCAAATAGAATGCACAAGTCAACAACCGAGGTTACAACCCGTAGTATACAAGACCTCCATTGAAAATACTTCCAAGGGAGAGAAAGGAGCAACTTGACTAGATCGCACATCCTTTAACCTATAAGGTGGTCTCGATGAGAAATTGTTGGATACACAAGAGATGCAGGGAAACTTATATTCCACTTTCTTTGAAGAAGAAGAGGAGAATATGGTTCACTAGGAGGTCAATCATGATGGAGAAGCAACAAATGAGGATGATATATATTATTATTGGAAACAGTTTGCAGAGTTCATGCAAGCACAACCACAACATAAATATAATCTAAGATCATCAAAGAAGTCAAGAGAACCAAAGCAACAAGAGGAAACAACTCCCCAAGTTATTCATCCAATACCAGACAAAGGGGAAGGAAAGCTAAATCTTGACCCTTCCAAGATGATTTTTTTTGCAAATAAGGAGGGAAATAGTGCAAAGGGACACATTGACAAGGCGACACCTACTCCGCTAAAAATTGCTAGCAGTAATGAAGAAGGGACAGAGCCCGGAAGTATAGAAAATGTCCAACCTATAATCAATCTCCTGAGGGAGCTTGAAAAGGTAAATATTCCTATCCCTCTTATTAAGCTTATAAATAAGCCTACTTATAAAGCTCAAGTCTCTCAATTCATGCATCCCTCTACCTCAACACCAACCCATGATAGTTTAAATATCCAAGAGGAGAGGCCAATGGTTGTTTTTGGGCCGCATGTAGAAGAACCTAATCCTTCTACTGTGACTTTATATGTGACTTTGGTGATCCATGATCTTTTATTACATAACTGCATGTTGGACTTTGGAACCTCACACAACCTCATGCCACTAGTGGTAATGGAACAACTGGGCTTGGAGATCACCAGACCATACAAGGACCTATACTCCTTCGACTGCAAGAGAATCAAGTGCTTAGGGATGATAAAATACCTGGTCGTGAACCTAGCTCGGATCCTGGTGAAGAGTGCGGTAATGGACATAGTGGTGGCCAATATTCCTCCCTGGTTCGAAATGCTCTTATCAAGATCTTGGGGTTCCAAGGTGGGGGGCTCTATCAAGCTAGATCTAACTTAAGCCACAATTCCCACTTTTGGAGGTGAGCAAAGATGGTTGTACAGAGAATCTATGTTTGTGTTGTGGCCAGCAACACCCCCCCCCCCCTTTGTTCATTTAAAGTGTTGACCAAAATACTAAATGAATGGGGACCCTCAGTTAATTTTTAGGAAGAACAAGAGTTCATTTCCTCAAAATAAGGTTACCATCATAAGCTTAGGTAGGTCTTTTGAATATTTTAAACCTAAGTCTATGATAAGGAGAAAAGCTTTAAAGTCGCGTTGCTAAAAAGATAGGAAATGCCTCCATTTCTCTTTAATATCAGTATGCGCAAGACCCTCGTGTTAAGTATAACATCGCGTCGCAATAAAGTAATTCTCATAAAGAAAAACTTCAAGATTTACCGATCTGCGATAACGTCGATCGCAAGATCGCATATCGTAGAAATGAGCTGACAAGATTTAACCAACATTAAACTTCTGCGATCTGCGATGTTGCGATCGCTGCGATATTACGTTCTCGCGATCTGTGATGGTGCGATTTGCGATGGCGCGATATGCGAGGTTACGTAAGCAAATCATAAATCACTTCATTACGAATCCTTCGGGAACGTCATTCAAAGAAAAGCCACTTACCATGATCTGACTCGAAATCATGCGCTTTTAATGATAGTAAATGAATTAGTTGTCAGTTATTAAATGAATTAAAGACGCGTGCCTTTGTAGAGAATTACTTCACGTAAGGTGGCATATTTGATACATCTGTTGCATTTAAAACTCTCCCATCACCTTTCTGGATCAGTCATTTCCATTTCACTCGTAATCTACAGGAACGAAGAGCTAAGACGATTCAAACCCAAACGCAGGAAGAAATGGGAAAGAAAAATAAAGCTCAAAGCTCTGAAGCGAAGGAAAAGACGAAGGAGATGGCACCTTTGTATACAGACACAGCCTGTAACAAAGACGCAGGGATATCGACATGGGAAAGCATGTACAGGCTGCTTGAGGAGGAAAATCCTAGAATAATGAAGGTTGCTGCTGTCGCGGGCTCACAACACTCTTCCGAGGCATCCTTAGAGGAGCTAGCATGTTCATTTCTTCACAGGATAGCAGCAAGACCCAAAATTCTACCATATACGGATATGATCAAGTGGATACTTGACAATGCAGACATGAACAACAGACAATTCAAGGTTCAAGGACACGGGCTCATTCGATGCACAAGATTTGAAGCTTATGTATCATCTTCCTGAACCGCAGGCGACTTACAATGCACAATTCGTTAAGAAATTTGCGGCAGAGAACACAGACCTATCAAAGACCACCAAAGATTGGTTCAGAAAGGAGGAGCCACTCAAAAAGGACAAAAACGGTATGTACAGCACTGGTTCCCTCACCTCTCCATATTGTTTTGCTGCGGCCATGCTTTGTAGGTTATTTGGGATGCCGGATATCAATAAGTTTTCGTCTGAATGGCTACCATTAATTGATGCTGCCACAAACGCTGATATTGTGGATTGGGCCAAGATCCTTTCTGATAATCTATACACGGCTGTTATCAATTACCGGTCTAAAAGGTCCTTGGCTCAAAGGATCTATCCTCCTTTTTATCTGTCTGCATATGTTATGGATTCTATTTGTCTTGTGTCTAAATTTCCCATTATGGGTTGGAAATGGACTACCTAGGACCCATTACCTATCCATGTTTATCATAAGGTGTTATGGGATTCTCAGTTCGTCCCTCACTTCTACCAGATTTGCCACGGGCTTATTTTGCCCTTGTATAGAATAATGTATGATGAAGACCCCCCGAGGTGCTCACCCGAGGCACAAATAGACATCATCCCCATCGCAAGATGGTTCGGGGAAGAGTGGTTTACCTATATTAGAGTGTTTGGAAGCACTGTACCTCCACATGTCCTACCTCTATATATCCCTGATAAACTTTTGGCTCGGGAAATTGCTTATCAAACCTGTTCAGAAGGCGGCCTGACCAAAGACCTAAAGGACAAAAAGAAGGCCATATGGCCTCAATTTCCTGTAGCTTGTGGGGCCTTCTCATTGTTCGATGTAGGACACTCTTTCACCGAAGTGGAGAATGTGACGTGTCTACAATTATTTAAATTCCCAGCAAGGCCATTTGACCCAAATGATGTTGCCCAAGATTTCACAACGAACGTCAAAATAAAAGTATTCGCTGGAAAGAAAGACTTGTTTGATGATTTGTTTCAGAGTAGAAGCTCACTCCAAGAAATTTTGCGGCAAGCTCGGTCGAGGTTGTCTCCAGATGACCTCCAAAGATTCATGTTATACAGGGAAAGAAGGTTGGCCAGTGTTCCTCTAGAGAAGCTGCGACTGCCTGCCAGAGAACCAACTCCAAGCATTAGCCTCAGTGAAAACTCTAGCACTTCCAGATCTAAATCCAACGCTACGCAAGGAGTACCTAAACATCCTAAAGAGTCTGGATGCGACCAAGGAAAAAACGAAGAAACAACTAAAGATACAGCTCAGTCAAGTGCAATGTCGCAACAGCAAGTTATCGCCTCCCCACCAAGAGATGTCCCCCCTCCTGTCATCGAAGCACCACTCGTCACAACAGAACTGGACAAAGAATGGGAGACCTTCAATGAACTGATCAATCTTGAAGGGCAAACCCCAAAAACACCTGTGAACAATACACAGGTAGTGCAAGAAGTGGTTTCGACCATAGTCAGCAGTGTCACAGAAACGGAGCACATCCCTATCGCTCCACCTTCTGAGCTTCTACTTAATGTAGAAGAAATTCCCCCACTGGATGTATTCTATAGTCCCCAACACAAAGCACTTGTAAGGAGACAGAGGAAGAAAAGAAAACTAGAAAATACACTGTCACAAGATGCTGAACATTTGGACGTCTTATGGAAAGACCCCAACAATAACCCGACTGAAAATCTCAATAAGCTGTCGCAGATCGCAGGAGCATATGCTTCTGCAACTATTGACAAGGCATCAGAAGTTCAGCAACTATTGAAAGAACAAGAAGATCAAATACAGCTGCTACAACGACAGTTGCAACAAGCCAATGCTAATAGTAATATTGAAGCTTCCAAACAGCTCGAGAAGCTGCAGGAAGACTTTCAGCAGATGCAGATAGGCTATCAAAGAAGTCTAGACGAGAAAGGAAAACAATTGCAGACTTTACAGGAAATGCATAAAGATGAGCCTAAGCTGGCAGAATTTATTTCAGAATCTATTGGCTTAAATGAGCAACTACTGCAGCAACAGGAAGAGTTGGGACGTAAAATATCACAGTGGAGTCACTATTGCGAGCTGAGCGATAAAATCACCAATCAAGTGGTAGACTTGCGGAGTGACTATGACCAGAGTGACAGACGGGTGACGGAATACTTAACTTGGCAGGATGAAGATGAAGGAAAAAGAGCAGGTACACCCAGGATAAACGAAAATCATAAAGAATTTCTCTTTAATAAATGGGACGATCAAATCAGGCAGGCGGAGCGAGCAGCGCAGACAGCGGCTACACAGGCAAGCATTCTTATCGACTGTGTAAATGAGAATTTACACAGGGCCAATTTAATTGCAGAGACCACCCCAGGGTACCTACCAAATAAGTTACAACTAGAAGCAGAATGGAAGCAGAAAGCGCAGGCAAAGGGAAAAGTGATCCAAGCATTAAACAGGTTGAATTGGGAATGTTACTGGACATACTTGGTCAAACCACACAGTCAATGGATGACGGTGAAATGCATCACAAACGTGGCTGAAAAAGTAGTGCTAGCTCTCGTAGATGCTGTTTTCGCAGCCCAGCTCAGCGTAGAAGTCAGTCAGCTGACTCTCCTCAAACCCATGCTGAACACTTAAGGACCAAATTCAGAAGTAGCCTTATTTTAGATTGTTGTTTTTTTCTTTTAATTAGATTAGAAAAAGGATGGTCATTTGAAAACCGCATCCTAAATTTTGTAAAATACTATTATTAGAATCAGGAAGTAGTATTTTAACCCTTCTCATTGCATTTGGAGAAGGGTCCAGAAATTTGTCAAAAAACTTGTCCTCGGAACATGCACTTTTGCACCCTCGGAGGGGGTTTTTGATGAATGGATGGATCGAGATTTATCAATGTTTGCATTTGGTGTCTGCTACTGATGTTGCACTTTTGTACTCTTAGTAGATGTTAGAACAAGTAGAGATAAATCGTTGTTGCTTGAAGCTTATGAGTGGAACCAGTCATAAATGGTACTTTTATCTCTTGACCAATTTCTGCTTATATTCTTAAAGTGATATACAGTTTTCAGTTGTTTATATGTTAATGCATGAATGTGTGGGTTACCATTTGGCACTTCTATACGGTGGAGTCATTTATTTGTGTTTGATATATGAATAACTTATTATGCGATATGTTGTTCACAACTGTTTTGCTTAACTTTTTATGCAAAGTGGTTTATCTTAATTGATTTCTATTCTTGTGATAGTTGAATGATCTTTATTACCAGTTATTGTTCGAAATCTCTTTAGATCGCATAATAGAAGAAATACACCCCGGGTTAGCGTAGATTAGATGTGTTGTTTCTCATTAGATTACAATAGCATAGAGTTAGTTTAGAAGTTTGACTTAAATTAGCTTTAAATACTCCTAGATCAGCATCATCCAACTCTACACACACACACACCCCTTAGATTGGGAAATTGGTCCCATTATCCCCAGTTGGACCCGCTATACCAAACGGATAAGGAGCTGCCAACCAAGGTCCGGACCGGGTGGCTATCCCCCTTGTTGTCGACCCGATTTTCGGGGCTTCAACAGTTTGTAAAAACTGTGACCCCAGCTAAAGGCTCAAAAAACTCCACAGCTCATGGAAAAGAAAGTAACCTCTCCTTCATATTCCTAGAAGAAGATGAGGTCATCTTACAGAATGCATCGTACACCTAACAAGGCAGTTAGACCACCAACATACAGATGAAAATCAAGTGTGTAAATTATACTTTGACGGATCATCCAAGCTAGAGCTTGAGGCAACCAACAATGTGGAAGAACATGAAGAAGTGATCCTTGGGTTACAGACAACAAGGAATGTGAATGTTGAATGCTCGGTTGTGCTTGGAGGCTCTGAGCTTATTATTAAGCAGATCAGACGATTTATAGAAGAAGGTAAGGAGCTCAGTAACTTGATTAGAAGGTTCGTGGAGGAGATCAAAAGAGTTGAGAATCAATTACCAAGTTGGGAACACATATTAAAGTTCTTGTCCGAAGATTTTATGAGGTACATGCTGGTTTTAATTGCTGAATTTCTAGAGAACAATGGAATGAGGTCTAGTGCCCTGATGTGGAGATGGTATCATTGGAAGTTTGGTTTTCAGAATCAGTGGAATCTTGAGTTTCCAGTCCCTTTATTTTTCTTCCTTCTCATAAGAGGTATGAGAAGAACTCAGTCAAGTAGCCAGTTTCTTAACTGGCTAAATTGGAGAGAAGAGATCACCTAGTAATTATATTTTTAGTAGGTATGGACAACTATCATTGAAGTTTGAAGCCCGAGGAGAAGGCCCTAAGAATTTGGTGATGTTTTATCTAAAATGTTTATTTTTCTTAAAAGTTTTCTCCTAGGTAAGCTAGTCAGTTAGTGAATCTTACAATCATTTAGTCAGTTTGCAATGGTTTAGTTAATTTTTCAGTTTATGATGGAAAAATTCCATTTTCACAGACTTATATTTTGTTTAAGAATCAATCCATGCCTAATGGAAGGAAAGACCCTGGTCTGTAGTTTCTCATCCCCTTGCCATCGAGGCACTTTCCCCAGTTGGAGCCAATGTTGTCACTCACTGCATTGTGGGTTTCAGTTGGTCAAGGTTTCCCAATATCAGTGAAGTTTGAAGCAATCTTCCCAGGCCACAGAAGATCTTAGGGCTTAATTGGACCCACTCCATTGCATAACACTCAAAAATGGCTTTCCAATGGTATATGGAAGTCCAAAAATGGACGTATGGATCATAATATATGGCCTGTTGAAGTTACCCATGGATAGTGAGAAGACAAGGAGAAAAGACTTAAAAAAAATCGCAAGTAGGAGGTCCAGGAGCTAATCTCATCACAAATCGGCTATCAGCGGGGCCCCAGGCACAGTCTCACAGTTTATCTGGAGTTCATGGTGGTGAACGCTGATATCGTAGTCCCGCATCCTGCATATCGGTAGCTCTGCAGTCCCGCAATATAGACTTATCGACGATTGGCGGGGGGTACCACTTAAAAACCTTGCGGGGTTGCGATTCTGCAATATAGTGTAAAATCGCTGAGGAAGGCCAAAATCATTTTACAAAGGAAATCTATGCAAAACAGGAATCGACAAGCCTTCCTCTCTCTACTCCACGTGGCGAAACGACTTATCGGCAATCGGTCAGGTCGCATTCCCGTAGTCCCGTAATCCCGCATATCATCCATGTCGCATTCCCGCAATCTCGCATCCTGCAGCCCCACGATCCCGCATTCCCGCAGTACCACGACCCCGCAGTACCGTGACCCCACAGTCCCGCAATGCGGTGATCCCGCATCCCACAACTTCACATTAAATTTGACATATCAGTGATTGCCGTGGAAATGGGGTTCTAACTTTAAAAAAACCTTGCGGTATCAGCAATTTGCGATAAAGTGTTAAATTTCCGGGGAGGGGTCGATTCTATTTAACAAAGGAATTCATAGAAAAACCAAGGTCGAGCAGGCCATTTTCTCTCTCCTCCAGGGGGGCCATGTGTCATAATATGATCGATCCTTATGGATGACATGAAAACTGACGTCATCAATGACATGGTAGTACGGATGACACGTGGCATTCAAATTCGGCATTTCCATGTGACACATGTCACCACTCATAGGTTGACACGTGATAGTGATGACATCATCCTTCGCAGATCGGCAATCGACGTTCGCACATAGAAAAGTCTCTCTTTCGCCAAAGTTCCTTCTATGCTTGCGATTGTGATAAACGAGGATCCTCTCTAACGCGATATGTTATGCGATCTGGCCTATAAAGCTCCCGCATCTGAACAGTCAGCCAATGCTGAGAAATAAGGTAAAAGGACCCCCTCTCTGGGGTTGTGATTGCGATATCTTTGGTGGGCCTAATCCCACTGATCGGTGATCCAAAGTTAGAAAGAGAGATGTCAAAGGTAAAGTGTATCAAATGTCGGGATGTGGTATTCTATATAAAATCATAAAAAGCCCCCCTGGACAGGAGCCTAAAGGCCTTAGTACCCGAGCGCTAAGCCCCTGGTTATAACACCTGGCCATATGATAAGAGAAGTAGAAAGGGGATAAACCAAAGGGGGCAAAGAAGCATCGAAGCCCGCCATTCTGCATGGCTTTCAAGAGTAAAGTCTCGCTGCCTTACAACCCGATAGCATGGTACATGGCTCTTAAGATGGATGGGTCGGAAATTGTGGCATTAAAGTAAGTATGCCACAGAGTGTTGAAGATAGTATGGGGGGCTCAGTAAGATTTAATGGCTCGTCATGGAGCCTCACTCTACATAGCGAAGGACTGTTGAAACAAGCACTTACAGCCGACCCAATCCATACTCCACAGAACAAGGCATTCAAGCAGTCAAGGCAGAAGCGACGGGGTCAGTTGAGCAGCACAGGAGGCCATACTGTGAGAAAAGTACACCATGAGGCACATACGATCACAGGATGGGAACAAATACTTTTCATTTACTTTTATGTTTGGTTGTTTACTTGTTTGTTGTTCTGCAATTTTCCTCCTTTTAATGAGGCTGTTAATTCTGTAATATGTTTGGGCCACATAGCCATCCCTAGCCAAGATACCTAGTCATCGTGACAACTATGACTTTGCTCACGATAATTTTGACGTAATGAACGTTTAGGCTGCTCCTCTCCTAATAAATAGGAGGAAGCAAGACTTACACCAGGTTCAGAAATTCTAAAGAAAACTCTACATGTAATTTTCAGACTGTATAACTTCAGGATACAGATCTTTCAGAATATGAAGAAATGGTGGTGATTCCCTCTTCAAGTATTACAATATGTTATCCCTCTGTTAAATCCCGTTATGTTCATGTTTCTTCTCTGATTTCATGCAATCAGAGATGTTAGAAATATTTCAAGACTTCCTCATAGATTCGCTCATATCAAAATGTTATGCACGTGCTTGTAAGTTCCTCACAGAATCATTTGTATCAAAAATTTTAATGCTAGTTCCTGTATGGATTATTGAAATTATGTCTTTAAAGGTTGATCTTCATGAATCATAGCATACAATCTCTTTTGTCCATTATCTCTACTTCTAACTCAGATAAGTATAGGAATTCTTAAAGATGCAAGCTCTATGTGTTAAATCATATACTTATTGATGTTGTAAGCTCCATATGATGATTTACTCCTTCTCCTTATCCTCTATCATTTCTCTGCAAAATCTTATTAAATTGTAAGTCCTTAGACTACTCAACCTCCACTGTTTTATGCATATTTCTGAGATTTGTATATGGGAAGAAGTACCAAGAAATTCATGTCTTACTCCTTTAGGTGAATGAACCAACCCATTATATATATGTGTGTGTGTGTGTGATGTCTCCATTTCTATAAAATCATATGAGATACACAAAATCTAGATGTGTCGAGGCATTGGTCTTGTAAGAAATCCAAGGCTGTCTCTAGGAGCTATAACATAGTCTTTGAACACAATGCACACTTACTAGAACGTCTTTAAAAACTTTTTGTTTAAAATTGTTTAATGAGACTTTCTTCATTTTGTACCTCAAAAAATTATTGTAAATGGTTCTAGAGTTGAAAACTAGATTCGACTAAGCTAGAAACACTAGCCATGCTAGCCTTCACTTGCTCAAATATCTCCTTGGAAACATGCAACAATTCATTAAGTTGATTCTCTTCTAGTATTGGAACCTCCTAAAGTTTTGTCTCCAATTGCATAGCTTTTTCTTTTAAAATTTGATAGAATTTTCTTAACTATGATATTGTTTTCAATGGTAAATGTAGGTGAGGATTCATATTCTAAAGTAGCTAAAGCTTTATAATAGAGTTCCTTGTCTTCAATAGATTGAGTTTCTTTTTTGGCCACCATAAATACATGTCTTCTAATTAAATCCTAATAGGTTATGGAAAATGTTCTATTTTGATCTTCTATATGTAGCACATCAGATCTATGTCAGATAATTTAATTGTTTTAAAATTCATTTTATTTATTTATCCATTTGTAATAGTAATGTTATGAAGTGTATACATTATAAATGATTCTTTAGTTATTTGTAAACAAAAGGCATTGAATTATAACCTTCTAAATCAAATAAAGAATATGTTATGGGAACTAATCAGATCTAATATGTCAATGTGGGTTATCTTGGGTGGTTGGGTAGGATGGTTGTTATCTCCCCCACACAAGTTCAATTCCCTCTGAGTGACATGCAAATGAGAAATATTGTTGTAATGGTTATGTGCCATATATAAGATTTATAAATTACTCATTGTAACATCTCATTACAGTCTTTATCCATGCATTGTAAACAACGGCTTCTCTAATAATAGTGAGATAATTTCTCAAACTATAAATCAAATGTTATTTTTCATATATCTCTATTGAAAGAATGAAACCATATTGAAATTGGCACCCTATAAATATGCTAGAACAAAATTATAATATTGGATAAAATAAATAGTAAAATGGAAATTAAAACAAAAGCTACAACCTAAACTAAAAAATAAATTGAGATATGACTAGTGACCAATACCCTTACATAGTGGGCCCTCCTAGTTTACATTTTCACTACAAAAATGTTACAATACAAACTTAACTTAGCTGATACATCGTTCTCAAGATTGAAACATATGTAAGATGCAAATCATTAAGTTTTTATTAGCTCAAGGAAATAGAGTACATAGTATATCAAGTTGATTTCTATGATAATATAATCCATCGGGTCTCCCCTCTAATGTTTTACAAGCCTCCTTATATAACATTCTCATTGATTTATCATATTGCTAAACCTACATATTATAAATCAAATTGAAGTTGTTGGACAAATAATCCTAGACAAATACGATTTCTGGTAATATTTTCCTCTACTAACATGCTGACAATTAGTTCAATAAATCTGTGGATCATGCTAACAATTGGTTCAATAAATCTTTGGATCAATCTTCAACCTGATCATCCTTTTTCTCTAATCAAAACTTTATTAGTACACTATCACGAAATTTGGTTTTGTTGTCACAAACTCTCCATTGGATCAGATGTTGATTAACCTCTACCACCTATATGCTTTCTTCTATAACTGGATGTTGAACATATGTCCAAATCTATATTAGTTGCAGTCTCATCAAACTCATGGTTCTTTCTCTATATCACTACAACATATAAAATGATGACCCTACCATGGTCTCAACTACAAAATTTACATATTAACTACATAATTGAAGATTCTTAGAACATAATTCATAATCAAAATTACATATTCAAAGGTGAAAAATGCATAAAAATAAACAATTTAGCTTAAAATATCCCTCCTGGTGTATTACCTTATAGACAAAAAGTTTTATGGAGAAATGCAGTGAAGATGAGATATAAAACATGGTAGGGGATGAGTTCAAAAGGAAAAAGGAAAAATTGGGAAAAATGAAGTGACAAAAATGTCAAAAATAGGAACCCAACATTTCCTGAGCATGGATGGTGTTCCATGTCCTCACGCAACAAAATTAAAATATTTTCCCCAAAAAAATATAATCCCTCTGCAAATTTTCAAAAATATATTGCATCACATTCAACATGTTCTGAAGCATCGAGTAGAATGCCCAACCCAAAATTATTGGCCTCTTTCTTCTATTTTTTTATGTTTAACTTAATTTTAATTTTTCTATGAACTTTATTTTTGTTTCTTGACTCTATCTATACCACTTTATGATGCAGGAGCATCTGACCACACTTAATTAGAATTAAATTCAAAACTGTGAAAGGGGAGACGTGGACAACGATCTGAAAAGGGGCGCTAAATTCCATGAAATTCGACTCAAAGTGATAAATTTGTTATCGATGTGGCACCTAGAATATTTCAATTCGTTTCAAAATATGTTATGTAATTAAAAAATGACTGGTTCTAGGCGATTTGTGGGAGGAAATCCTAGATCCTAGATGATCCACTCTTTTCTAATTTCTTTTTAAATGTGAAATCTGTTTGGTGTGAAGGGTGAGCTACAATGTAGACGTGAGAGTGAAAACCAGGGCCTTGGGAGGCCATAGAAAATGTAAAATCAGGCTTGAGATTTAAATTAAGAAAGTGTGTATTTTATGTATCCAAGAATGTTCTATTTCATGTGTTATCTATGTGCATTTTATATTTGTCATTATCTTCTTGGGCGTGTTTGTTCGAGATGTTGTAGTGTTCCAGCTAGGGTACTAGTCTAGACTCTATATTTAATATCGACCGAGGTGCGTAAGCTTAGAGGCGTGGTCTAAAATATATAGACATAAAGGAACGCTGGCCAAGTGATTATGATGTAAGTTACATAGCTTCTTTACGGAAGACTGGAATATGTAGCCTATCATTCAAACACTCAGATCACTCTACTAATATACTTGATTACAATGCTTAACATTAAATGCATTTACCAAATTAAACCCTGAACCTAAACGCTGTGTATGACTATGCAAACCTAAGCACTGTGTATGACTGTAACAACAATTTTAATCTCCTTACAAAGACATTACCCAGAAAACCCTTGTTCAGTAGACACACAGCATTCAATGATATTTACACTATATCAAACTATGCAGAGATCATAAATGAATTGTGAAATAAAAGAAAGGTTTATGATAGTGCTTTTACAAGACACACAGGGATCGAATCCCTTACAGGACTCACTTCCAGATCTCAGTGATGACTGTTCAACATAACCATAAACGCAAACCATTCATAAACGCACACCATATACATTCAATGGAAATCAAAAGCTATGGGAATCGAAAGCTATGTAACTGTTGTGCAAACCATATGCTACGGAAATCGAAGGCTATGTAACTGTGACTGTTATGCAAACCATATAAAATCTATTAAAATCGAAATCCAATATAAACATTGTGCAAACATATGATAACCGAAATGTAAATGAAACAAATGGACAGTATACCGATTGAACGCAGGGCCCGTCCGCGTCCTAAGGGTACACTGGCTATAATCGACCGGCTACCAAATCAATGCAAGAGATACACACGTCGTAACTGTGAATAGGTCTTAGTATTAAACTTAAAACTCTGTTCTGGAACGATTCAACGATTAAAACATTAACCATTAACCGGACTGTATTTACATATGTATATCCACAGCCATGTCATTGCTACAATGAATGTACATTCGGCTATTGCCGCTTTTATTACATCAAGCCTTTTCAAAATGTTTCCATGCTAAGTGTTTTCAAAAAGAACAAAAACTAAAATGAAAATAGAACAAGCTATTGTTGCTGCTTTTGTCTGCCAGGTGCCATGCTTTGACTTGAGTTGACCGCGTCCATAGGAGGATCGATTCGGCTGGGAGATAGGTGTTTGTCCATGCTTGGACATTCTGCTTTTTGTCCATGCCTTTTGTTCTAGCCCATCTGCTGCGCCACATGTCAAACGATAAGCTCATTACAGGATGTGGGTACTTCCCGTAACCATTTCATCAAAAAATTCTAATTCTTCAACATAAAACCCCTAAATCAATTTCTATGCAATTTAATAACCATAAGACCATTAATAATCAATTTTCAAGGATTCTAAGGGATATATGATGAAAATGAATGGATAAATGATATGTTTTTGGGAGGAAAAGGGGTCTTGGGATGATACCAACATCTCTCCCCGACTTAAGGACTTAGCATGTCCTCATGCTATCCCAGAAGTGCTTCCCTTGAACTCTGTCCCTGCCTGGATCTCTGCTGCCTTGAGCAAGGTGTCTACATTCTTCTTCACCTGGTTATCTTTCTGTCCCTTGAGCTCCTGCTTTAACTTTTTATATTTTTCTTTAAGAGCCTTCTTCTGATTGTACCACTTAGTGGCCCAGTTAGAAATCTCAGTTTGCTCAATCTCCAATTCACTGATTCTTTCCTTTAACTTTTCATTTGTCTTCTGTGTTTCTTTGCTTTGCGCCCTGAGCATTTCATTTTCTCTTTTAATAACTTTTTCCAACATGTTAGCTTCCATGAGTTCTTCCTTCAATTCTTCAATTTGTTTTTCTAATTTCCTCTGTCTTTTAATAGGAGGTGGTGAACATTTTTCCTGTTTGTTATTGCTTTCTACCTCCATGTCAACTTCTGGTGCTGGTAGTGAATGGTCACTACTCTCAACATCCATTTGTGCAGGTGCATGAGATTCAAACTGGTCTTCTTGCAACTGGGCTTTTGGTGTCCTCCTTTTTCTTCTTGAGTAAGTGGTAAAAATTTTGTCTTTCTCGGCCCTCTTAGCATCTTCTTTTTGCATGTTCCTAGTCCTTATGTTGCCCACAGGTAAAGGTGCTTTGCTGGCTTTGGATACTGGAATTTCTTCATCAATGTCCTTCATAAACCCTGAGTCCTCTGGCACTTCTTCTTTTTCTTCCTCATCTCTAATTTGATTGACAGCTACGAATTCTTTCCATGGTTTACCTCTTTTCTGCAATTCATGTTCAATGAGGATTTTAATTAAGCCAAAATGATACAGGCTTTTGTCTTCATTCCCCTTCTGTTTCTAGATAGTCTTGGCCATC
This sequence comes from Pinus tabuliformis, assembly GCA_031772625.1. NCBI lineage: Eukaryota > Viridiplantae > Streptophyta > Pinopsida > Pinales > Pinaceae > Pinus > Pinus tabuliformis. Next base: position 291,868,412 of record CM062817.1, read on the forward strand.
TTTGTTAAACTTTGTAGCAGAAAATATGGTATACTGATGACACATTGTTTCTTCAAGTGGAGGAGTAGTTTGATGTGGTATATGTTAGCGCTTGAAATTTCACCTCAGGCTGAGAAAGGTAAACCTCAAGGCTACATCAAACCATTCAGCCTCGTAGCTAGCCCTACGGGGCAGGAGAAGGCTCTCTCCGGTCAATCTCGGTAGCTCTTCAATGGGATGAGATGACCAACAAGGTAACACTGATATTAGGCTAGTAAACTGATTTAAAAGGTTGATTTGGGGTTTTTTGGGGTTTTTGGTGGCAAATTGAGGAATTTCAATTTTGGGTGCGGGGATTGGACACAGTTTCTGCAGGGGGTTCCTTGGGGCGAGGTAGGAAATAGTATTGATGCCTTAACTTGAGATGGATGATCAGGAATGAAAGAAGAGGAGATAAAGAGAGCAAACAATGACTTTGAATTCCCTTTAGACAGTAGAAAACATGGAAATTAAACAAATTTAAAAGCAGAGCATGGCTAGCATGAATTCATACTTTAACACTTCATTTGTTTAATATGCAGCAGTATAGAAAGGAAATGAATCACATAACAAAGATTACAATAACATGGAGAAACACACCATCAACACATAAGTCCACAAGAATCCCAAAGATGACTGCAAAACCCTGGTCTTCCTTAGCCAAAAATTGCAGAGATACAAGTGAAATAATACAGTGATAGCTTCTCCCTCAAGAGTCCAACCATGAAAATGAGCATGAAAGTACATAATATAGATGATCTAACCTCTTTCCCTGCCTCCATGGGTCGAGCTCACTATCCTAGGAGCTGTTTGAACAACTTCTAAACTAAGCACTACAAAATAGGCAGTCAAAACAACTTGCCTCTAAAAACTTGGAAACCAGTTCATACAGTCAATTTTACCCTTTTACATGAGAGAAACTTCTAGAAGAGTAAAACAAGAGTAAAAGTATCCAAAAAGTGCCACAAGTACATTCAAAAGGACCACCATCGAGCTCAGCAAGTCAAACTGGAGCTAAACTGCAAATTCTGGGCTGAACTGGTCAAATCTGGCACAAATTCCTCAACGGGTCGCGCACATCCTCCTCAACGGGTCGCGCACTTTGGAGCCCTGTTTGGAGGCCTTCCCAGTGTCAAAATCAGGTGCAGGATAGCTCTTTGGAAAGGTCTCTAAGTCTACTTTCCAACCCAACCGGAATTTTTGGATTTGGAGGTCATTTGCCCAGCCAAAAGTCAATTCTCACAAGACTACTTCTGCAGCTCAAAAAAGGGGCAGAAAGTCAAAATTTGGCTGTATTTTGACCTTTTGGAGGCCCAAAACTCCATGAAAACTCAAGGTAATGGATGGGCATATGTAACTTTGCATGAAAAATCCATCAATGCTGAGTTTTCGCAAAATGGAGCTACGATGACAAAGGGTCTCACCGGGGGTGAGACCCGTTGAGAAGCCAAAACCTGTAAATTTCCCAAAAATGCCAAAAATGAGCCAAAACTTCCAAAAAATTTTGTGCTTGGTGCTGTGAAGAGGCTAGTGAGTGTCATGATGAGTGAGAGAAGCCTCGGCCAAGATGTGGAGTGGGTTGGCCTTCTTCTTCCTCTTGAGAGCCTCGGTCAACCTTCTTTGGAACATTTTCATCTTTGCTTTACAAACGTGCATCCTAGCCCAATAATGGTTTTTCATGTTCCTTAGCAGCCTTTTGTCTTGGTTGGCCTTTGCCAACAGTCTCTCCAAGTGGGCATTCTCCTGAATAAGCAATGACTCCCGGTCAACAGGCAATGGGTCACCGGGCCTCCTACGGTTTAGGACTCGGTCACTACGAATCCTCCAAATCTCATCAAGTGCCTTCTCCTCCTCCAGCTGTGTGTTCCGCTGCTCTAGATATTGGATGGTCCATTGGGCACCCTCAAGTCTCCGCTGCAAAATATCATTCTCGGCCCTGAGCTGCTGAATGATCTCCTTTGCCTCTTGGCTAGGAGAACTGACCTCAAGATCGATCACTGGATCCTCATGAACCATGGGCTCTTTGCCCCTCTGCAATATCTGTGCTGGCGAAGAAAGCGAGTTCCCTTCCACCTGCTGTGGAGATAACACCCACTGCTCTGAAGATGAAGGCGAGACCCCTTCCACCTGCTGTGGAGATAGTACTCGCCTAGCTGATGCAAATAAGGCCCTTGGGCCGTTCTGATAGGTGACCATAGGAGTGGAGCTGAAATGTCGGGTGATGGGAGCATCAGGCTGCTGAGATGGTCCTCCCTCCTCATGAATAGCCTCCTGATGTGGCTGAGGTGGCACTGTGAAAAACTCACGGGAGATGAACTCCTCCCATGGGATACCCTGCTGAGTCAACTGATAAGAAACTATAAGCTGGATCAAACCATAGTGACAAAGGCTCCTGTACTGCTGGGCCGGGGTCTTCCTCTGCAACATGGGTACCATCCTCTGAATGTTCTGAAATAGGAAGATCGGGAGGTTCATCATCCTCACCCGGGTGAAATGCATCAACAGGCGAATGTGATATGAATACACCTGTGAAAATCTGCCCTCACATGTAAAATAATGCATGATAAGTCTCATGAGGGGAGCATACTCACTCCGAAGAAATCTGAATGGGAAAACACCTGTCAACAGTTTCACAAATGATGGCCGGACATAAGGCTCAAAGTGAACAAAATCAAGTAATCGGCGCTTAGGCCACACCTCACCCACATTTGGTATCCTTGTAGCCTCTGAGATCACCTCGGGTGTCAATATGAAATTCACCCCTGCAAGAGTGACATGTCCATCATGGAGGTGTAAGATAAACAAGCGGGCCAACTCTCTATGATGCTGAATGTGAGAGAGCCTCTCACAAAACTGATAACATGACATGTACCGGAAACAATTCAGTGCCAAAGGACAAGCCTGTAACTCTGCCAAAGAAGTAGGCTCCTCCCTCTTATGATGACCTCCCTTACCCCCTCTACGAGGCTTCCTCTGTTCCTCAATCTCTGTAGATGATGAATGGTCATCACCTTGCTCATAAGTCTCGGTATCTGACATGGTTTTGGAGCAAGGTGGGCAAACTGAAGGACAAATTGAACTGCTGCCTCTGCCTGCAAAAGTACTGAACTCTATGCTGTTTCAAGGGGAAAAAACATGAGGGGAATGTTAGGGGAGGGAACTTCTTAACGAGGAATGGGAATATATGAAAATAACAGGGAATTTTCAAGGGAAACTTCACAAATTATCATGCATATAGGAACATATTTTAACATTGGGAAATCATTTGCAAAGAACATCTCATATGGGATAAAACATGTATGATAATGAACATGGAAGGGGCATACATGTATCAATAGGGACATAGGGACACCATACACCAAATTTGCTTATAGGAGTTCATGTGTGTCATAAGGCAAATTTTGCTCTTTTTGTTCTTTAAGGAGTACATGCACATTAAGGAGTACATACACATTATTTTCACATAAAGGGAAAGTGTTCATGTACAAGGGGATGTCAAGGGTATATAGGGGTTATGTACATGCCTTTTGATATACAGCAACATTTAATTTCACATGACTCTTTTCTTTATTTTCAAATGTATCTTTTCTTTTTGTTTTATCTTTTTTGCATATGTATGGTTGAGGGAATTAGGGTTTTGTGTGCTTGTGAGAGGGGTAGGGTTTATAGCTTAGAGATGAGGGAAAAAGGCAACATTTTATGTACAAATAGAATGGGACAGAGATGCAAGCATGACTATAAATGAAAGAGGGGAAGAAGGAAGGGACCAAATGGGACAAAAACACTTGAAACAGTCACAAAACCCTAGCATTTTACAAACATTAGCAAACAGCCACATTAATCCATTCATTTGCAAATTTAGAAGATGAAATCATAGCATACATCATTATTTTCACCACCAATATCAACATCCATGGATTAAGAGCCTACCTCGACCAATTGAGCAAACTTGAAGTGGAATAATGGAATTTGTTTGAAGTTTTGATAGCAGGCAGTTGAACGGGTCGCGCACAGCCCTGGACGGGTCACGCACAGCCCAACGGGTCGCGCCCGTTATGGTTTTGCACTGCCGGAGACCGCTGGACGGGTCGCGCACCGCCCAACGGGTCGCGCACGAGCCTGGACGGGTCGCGCACCTGCAAACTGCCCGAAACCCTTGTATTTTCGCCTCCTTCGACTTCCACTCTCTCACAATCTCTCTTACAAGCTTGAAATGCACAATGAGAGTGAAAGGAAGGAACAATACCTTTTATAATCTCATTTTGAAAAAATTTCATTCAAAAACCCACTTTATAAAGTCTATTTTGTCACTTTTTAAAACACTGATTTTCTTGGTTTCCTTTATCCTGAAGTTGATATTTTGAGTGCTTTCACCTGATTCTTTTTGCAGGTAGATCATCTGAAGGACTATGGCAAGGGGACCAGGGTTGTTGCTGCCTTTTTGAAAACATTTTGGAAATTTATTCTTTTTACAAAAATTATCATGACCTTGGCTTTAAAAACAGGGTTTTTAAATCCAAGGTTAAAAATGAACTGTACATGATGAAAATTTCAAAGGAACATGTTTAACATCCTCCCTCTGGCTTGCTGGTCACTCAAGGACTTTCAGAGACATGACCTTGCTAAGACAACTGACCAAGAACCCTAGACCTAGAATTTTGACTTTAAGACCAAACAAGAGTAGCTTGACAAACTCAATGACTGATATGACCTGATCCAGCAAAGCCAGGAGGGGTATGAATAGACCAGCTCCTCCATCAGGGTTATGGCATGCCTAACGGGATGCAAACTTTGACACTGATGAGACACCTACCAATGCAAATGCAAAGAGCTTTGATCACTGATGGAGGGCTTTCAAGACCGACACTAACATTGGCTCCAATGGGGATGGTATCTCCTTGGAGGTACCAAGAACCTCAGACCTCTGGGAGAGCAGACCAGTGCTTTTATCATTGGGCAATGGAGTCAAATTATTTCACCTGTGACCAACTTGAAAACAACTTTATTTGACTTAGACAATTGACTGAAATTCAAAACTATCTTGGACACTAACTCACTAACTCTATACAGAAAATGAACTGACATGAAACAACTTGTAAAACTCACACCAACTAATCACCATTTTCAGAATTATAGCCTTCACCGCGGGCCCCAAACTGAAGATGGAAATCAGCTTCACACTTGCTGCAGAAAGAAAATGACATGGTTTTTACAATGAGAGTGATTAGAGCAGAAAATGCTCAAGCATGATACCTTTTGAGCAGCCGGCCATTCACCGACCCTCCAAGACATTCATCTCCGTTCATTTCTTTGAGAAGGAAAGCATTTGGACCACGGTATGCTGCAATTTTATAAGGACCCTTCCATAAGTTGTCGAATTTTCCATGCTTCCCTTTATCCTCATTACGGGCATCCCACCGTAACACAACATCATCAATCTGAAACTCATCTGCCTTGGATTTTTTGTCATAGATTCTCTTTATACGCTCCTACAACTTAAGGGAATTCTGGTGAACTTCTTCTTGTGTCTGCTGCAAATGAATCATTTGACTGATCCGTCGTTGCATAGGATCCTCTTCGCCACTAGCTTCTTGAAACAACTTGGCTACCGGGACACTAAGTGAAGTAGGAAACACTACATCTACTCCGTACAATTTCAAAAGGTGACATACCAATTGACTTCTTTTGACTTACCCAATCAGCCCATAGTGCATTTATCAACTTCTTATGCCAGCTCTTCTTGTTTATTTCCAGCAATTTCTTGATAATATTCACAAGGGATTTGTTCGAAGATTCGGCCAGCCCATTACCTTGTGGATGATAAGCGGTTGAATGCCCCAAACTGATGTTATATTTAAAGCAAAAATCAACCAACTTCTTTGATTTGAATGCAGCTGCATTGTCAGTAATCAACTTTTGTGGACAGCCAAAACGTGACAAGATATTATTTTCAAGAAAGGAAATAATTACCAAATCTGTGGCCTGCCGGGTGGGAATGGCTTCAATCCATTTTGTGAAGTAATCTGTAGCTGTCAAGATCCATCGATGCTGCCCGGAAGATGCTGGGTGGATCTCGCCAATAAAATCCAAGCCCCATTGCTGAAATGGCGCACTGATTTCCACCGGTTTGAGAGGCAAAGCCTGTAATTTCTGTTTTCCTTGAAAAATTTGACATTCATGACAGCTCTTTACCGCTTTATACACATCAGAAAATAAAGAAGGCCAATAGAAACCGGCTCTCAAAATCTTATTAGCCATGGTTTTCCAAAATAAGTGACCCCCACAGTCACCTTTATGGAAGTCATCTACTGTTGTTTTTGCTTCCTCTTCGACCAAACAGTTCAGCAAGATGCCACCGGGATCCTTCCAATAAAGTGCAGATTTGATAATGCAAAATTTGGCAGCCTTAAGCTTCAATGTTCTAGCTTTGTTTCTAGGCATGCCAGGAGGTGCAGATAAGTTTTGAAGCACATAAACTATATCAGCATACCAAGGAGAAGACATAAAGATATCGGACACCTGTAGAACTGAATTTTCTTCATCTTCATCGGACAAGGCAGCAATCAAATTTATATCAAGGACATGAAGGTTCGCTTCAGCCATCAACTTAGCTAAGCCTTGGCCTTTAATCAACTTGGTAGGCTTAATTTCAACATCATATTCTAAGAGTGCAGCAATCCACTTACCCCTTCTTCCTTCCGGTTCCGTTTGTACTAAAACATCCTTCACAGCTGCATTAGGGACATATGCTAATACATGAGAATTCAATATGTAAACTCAGAAATCTTTCAATGCTTTGATCAGGGCCAATGCTTGCTTCTCAATGATATTATAATTCAATGCTCCATCTCTTATGATGCGGCTGAAAAAAGCTATGGGTCTCTCAACTCCATCTCTCTTTTGCATTAACACGGCCGCCAATGTATGCTCAGAGGCAAATGAAAACAAAATAAAATCCTGTGTATAATCTGGGCTAATCAAAGTTGGAGCTGAAGATAAGATTACCTTTATCAAATTAAACGATTTCACCGCCCCTTCGGTCCATCTTAGTTCGTTGTCCTTCTTGAGCATATTGGTTATCTCTCTGAGATGTTCAACAAGATTGGGAATGAAACGACGCAGAAAATTCAACTTACCATTAAAGGACTGAATTTCTTTCTTGCTACGGGGCTGCTCCAATTGCTGAATTGCTTCCACTCGTGCAGGGTCTATACAAATGCCATCTTTAGAAATGATATGGCCTAGCAGCTTTCCTTCACTCATAGCAAAAAGACTTTTCTTCGGATTCAATGAGATGCCATATTTTCTGCATTTTTCAAACACCTTAGTCAAATGAAACAAATGCTCTTCATCTGATTTCGAAAACACGGTCAAATCATCAAGATAAACTACTAAAAAGACATCCTTCTCATTTGCAAAGGCCATGTCCATTGACCGCTGAAATGTGGCACCCGCATTCTTCAATCCAAACGGCATCTTGGCATAATGAAATGTACCCCATGGAGTAGTAAATGTTGTCTTGTCACGGTCATCTTCGTGCACTAAAATCTGATTATATCCAGAGTAACGATCAAGCAGTGACATCCTAGATGCCCCCACAACCCGTTGCGATATGTGATCCATCTTGGGCAGCGGATAATTGTCCTTTAATGACACTTTGTTCAGATTTCTAAAGTCTATACACAAGCGAATCTCACCGGTTTTCTTCCTCACGGGCACCAAGTTTGAGATCCAATCGGAAAACCGGATTGGCACTATGATCCCGGACTTATACAACCTGTTGACTTCCTTCTCAATTAATGGCAGCAATTTAGGATTAATTCTTCTCAACTTTTGCCGGAAAGGCTTTTGATTTGGCTTTATAGGAATAGTGTGTTGAATAATGCTTGTGTCATAAGTTTTCAAATCTGAATAATCCCATGCAAAAACATTAGAATACAGAGACAATAATCTGATATACTCTTGCTTTACCTTAGGCGGCAACGCTTTTGAAAGCTTCACCATCTTTGGATTTGCAGCTGTCCCAAGGTTCACATCTTCAACTCCTTCGTCCGTTGGCCTCAAAGTTGGCTTGCGGGCCACATCATCCTGATCAAACAATTCCTCTAAAGGAATCAATCCTTTTGGAATGTGATTGTCTTTGAGCTGCAATACATCCATCTGATTCACTCCTTCAGCTTCCGTATCTATTGAGATGTCTTCAAACTTACCCTTAACTTGCAGAAAATCTTCAATTTCTTCGTCATCTTGGAACACTTGCCAACACCTTTGGTTATCTGGAACTGTAGGACGATGCTTCACATATATCTCAAACTTATTGCTGGAATTCATGGGTATTTTCAGATTACTTGCTGCCTTAGCCAATGCATCCGCAACACCATTTTGAATCCGGGGCACACATGTCAAGGTATGTTCAGAAAATCTTTTCAGGATATCTAAAACAGCATTTCTATAAGCTCTCATGCGAGGATGTTTGGCTTGAAATTCACCTTTCACTTGCTTGATAACTAGTTCGGAGTCGCCATATACTGCTATTTTCTTTGCCTTTAACTTCAGAAGGATTTTCAAACCAGCAATAAGAGCTTCATATTCTGCCTCATTATTCGAACAATCAAATGCTAATTTGTAAGAACATACCCGTACCTTGCTTGGAACTTGATCTTGAGCTGAGAATGGGCTTCGGATCCACACACCTATACCAGCACCATCGCTGCCCACTGCACCATCAAAATCCATTGTCCAAAGACCCTCTTCATCATCTTCTAGGTGCTGAAAGTCTGATTTTGTTTCATGTTCTGTTTGCTGCCCATTTATTTCTGCAATCGGCCTTATGACAGCAAACCTCTCTTCCCTTTCCTTTCTCAAAACATCCCTGAAATTTTCTGAAATGTCTGGTATATCTTCTACTTGAACTAACTGACTATCTACCTCATTGAAATTTTCCGCAAACAAAACAAAAGATTCTAAATCTGTTTGTACATAATTTACAGGATGATTCACGGGCTTTTCCTTACTAGTGATCATGTATTTCATCTTCTGTTCCCGATATAACTTCCTCATTTGACCGAAAACTGGAATTGAAGCATATGAAAAATCAAGCTGAATCGTACCTTTGAGTTTGGCTCCCCATGACCTCGACAACAACATGCCAAATCGTGGAGGAATGTCCGCCACCACCACATCCATTAAAACATTCTTCGCTGGAATTTGATCTAGACTCACCACTAAGTCTTTGATCAAACCAATGCATCTTACCCAGCTAGAATCAAACGAATACAAATCATGGTACTTCCTTGTGATGTCAAGCCCCAGCTTCTCCATGATTGTTTTCGGCATCAAATTATGTGAAGTTCCCGAGTCAAACATAGCATTGTGCAGCACAAACTCATGCAATCGCAAACTAATATAAAATGGAGGAATGTCACTCTCGGGAGACTCACCATTCAAAGCTGGCCCAAAGATTAACTCCGGCTGATCATCTTGTACATTCACCATGTCTAGCATTGGGTCAAAATTCAGCAATTTGGAAATTTGGCCTCGGTAAGTAGCGTTCTTCATAACCTCCGTTAAAGGAATAGGTATCTTCACCTTTGCAATTTCATTCTCCAAACTGAAAAATGGAAACTTCTCACCTTCCTTTGCCGGATTATCTCTCTTCTCAGCTTTATCCTTTGGTGCATTTGACGGCTGGTCCACTTTAGCTGCTGATGATGATGGGATTGTTGAGGGACCAGCTATGTCTTTACCTTTTGAAGAAACTGAATCATTTTTCGCTGCAATGTCTTTCCTCTTCTGCACAGGATTTATAGGAATAGTCCGACCTCTCAATTGCCTTTGCTGTCCTTGCTGAGCTGATAATGCATTCAAGTACCCTCTTTGATATTCTTCAGATTCTTCTTCAAGTATCAAGTCATTTGACAAAATATAATGCTCATCTTGTGGAAAGACGGATTTACTCACCAACTCATCTTCTTCCGTGATATATGTAGGCATATCATCAGGGGTAAAGAAATGATTTTCCTCGCCAACATTATCACCCTCATCTTCAGATTCTTGACTAACAAAATTCTGCTGAAAAGGCGGTTTCATTTGCTGCTGAACTGCTGTGTCTTGTGCCTTTGTTTCACGCTGCTTGATCCTATATTGTTGCTGCTGACCTCTGAAATTTGGGTTACGAATCTGCGGTTCCGGCTTGTCAATTGTGACCCTTTCAAGTAACCTCTTCACCTGTTCAACCTGCTGAAGAACCTGATTTGATGTGGATGCCTCTTCCTTGATGGTGACGCGCTTTTCTGCCTTCACTCGTGCTCTTTTATCATTCAGATTTGCCTCAACGCTGACAGCAATTTTCTGCATATCCTCCAAGGTAGGGGGATCTCGGTCTCTCAGTGAATAAGCCATCTCCGGATCAAAACCATCCGGGAATTTGAGAAGTGCTGATTTTCTAGATGGCCTCAAATCATCGGGAATAGCATTATAAACTGAATTGAATCTGATTATATAATCTTGAACTGACTCACCCGGATTACGCTTGAGGTTGTTGTATTCGGCATTGATTTGAAGCGGATCCTTTCTGATTTCCCACCGATCTAAGAATTGATTCTGAAGTGCTTCCAAGGTAGCAATGTTGTTAGCTGTTAACCCTCTGAACCATTTTCTTACTTCTCCGGCAAATGTTTGCACGAACAGCCGCATGGTAACATCTTCTTCATCTAACTCGTATAGATCAAAGAAAGTAGACATTTTATCGATATGTTGCTGAGCTGTAATACTTTGTGGAGTGCCATCAAACATGGGGATTTTACTTTGGTAATCAGCAGGCATATCATGGAGATTAGCAGGCAATGCAAGTGGGGCAAACCGGGCTGCCATTTTTCTAGGTAAGGTAGGTCTTGGAGTAGTAGGTGGAGTAGGTGTAGCGGTATGAGGAGTAAGAGGAGGAGAAGCAGTATGTGATGCTGAAGGCGAAACAACTGTAGATGGAGGATGAGTAACTATGGGAGAGATAACAATAAAAGGAGGATTTGTCTGTTCATGCGCCGTGATAGAAGATCCAATATGACCAGAGATATTCTCAAGGAAATCAGCAAGAGTAGTAGCTTGTACACGTGTCTAGAGATTCCTCAAAATGAAGTTTTCAACTAATTTATTATGCCTCTCAAATTCAATAGCAGCTGCAAAATCAGGATTAGGAACTAGAGTAGCAAGTGCACTTTCAGATTTAGTTTTGAACAGAGACAACTCAAAGCTTTCGTCAAAATCTAAATCTTCAAGATACTCAAAAATAGTTGGGCATGAATGAGATCTGAAAATGGGTTTAGGAGCTGTAGCCAGCTTGTTTCCTCAGAATAACTAGGAAAGAAAAAGCGTTTCAGCCTGTGAAAACTCTCAACCTATCATCCACGGCTCAGAGTTAACAAATACATGGGGATAAGATGTCAAAGAAGCGCTATGTTCACAAGCTCACGGAGATTGACTGAAGCAGCGTTTATCTACTTGCGCTGATGTAAAACAAGAGCGTTTTCGAAGGCTACCTGGCGTAACTTCATGCTCCGTCTAAGACCTATGAAATAACATGTCAATGAACAAAAGATCGGTTTGTTCTTCCCAGTATGGTCGCCAGTATGTTAGCGCTTGAAATTTCACCTCAGGCTGAGAAAGGTAAACCTCAAGGCTACATAAAACCATTCAGCCTCGTAGCTAGCCCTACGGGGCAGGAGAAGGCTCTCTCCGGTCAATCTCGGTAGCTCTTCAATGGGATGAGATGACCAACAAGGTAACACTGATATTAGGCTAGTAAACTGATTTAAAAGGTTGATTTGGGGTTTTTGGGGTTTTGGGTGGCAAATTGAGGAATTTCAATTTTGGGTGCGGGGATTGGACACAGTTTCTGCAGGGGGTTCCTTGGGGTGAGGTAGGAAACAGTATTGATGCCTTAACTTGAGATGGATGATCAGGAATGAAAGAAGAGGAGCTAAAGAGAGCAAACAATGACTTTGAATTCCCTTTAGACAGTAGAAAACATGGAAATTAAACAAATTTAAAAGCAGAGCATGGCTAGCATGAATTCATACTTTAACACTTCATTTGTTTAATATGCAGTAGTATAGAAAGGAAATGAATCACATAACAAAGCTTACAATAACATGGAGAAACACACCATCAACACATAAGTCCACAAGAATCCCAAAGATGACTGCAAAACCCTGGTCTTCCTTAGCCAAAAATTGCAGAGATACAAGTGAAATAATACAGTGATAGCTTCTCCCTCAAGAGTCCAACCATGAAAATGAGCATGAAAGTACATAATATAGATGATCTAACCTCTTTCCCTGCCTCCATGGGTCGAGCTCACTATCCTAGGAGCTGTTTGAACAACTTCTAAACTAAGCACTACAAAATAGGCAGTCAAAACAACTTGCCTCTAAAAACTTGGAAACCAATTCATACAGTCAATTTTACCCTTTTACATGAGAGAAACTTCTAGAAGAGTAAAACAAGAGTAAAATTATCCAAAAAGTGCCACAAGTACATTCAAAAGGACCACCATCGAGCTCAGCAAGTCAAACTGGAGCTAAACTGCAAATTCTGGGCTGAACTGGTCAAATCTGGCACAAATTCCTCAACGGGTCGCGCACTTTGGAGCCCTGTTTGGAGGCCTTCCCGGTGTCAAAATCAGGTGCAGGATAGCTCTTTGGAAAGGTCTCTGAGTCTACTTTCCAACCCAACTGGAATTTTTGGATTTGGAGGTCATTTGCCCAGTCAAAAGTCAATTCTCCCAAGACTACTTCTGCAGCTCAAAAAAGGGGCAGAAAGTCAAAATTTGGCTGTATTTTGACCTTTTGGAGGCCCAAAACTCCATGAAAACTCAAGGTAATGGATGGGCATATGTAAATTTGCATGAAAAATCCATCAATGCTGAGTTTTCGCAAAACGGAGCTACGATGAAGCCAAAACCTGTAAATTTCCCAAAAATGCCAAAAATGAGCCAAAACTTCCAAAAAATTTTGTGCTTGGTGTTGTGAAGAGGCTAGTGAGTGTCATGATGAGTGAGAGAAGCCTCGGCCAAGATGCGGAGTGGGTTGGCCTTCTTCTTCCTCTTGAGAGCCTCGGTCAACCTTCTTTGGAACATTTTCATCTTTGCTTTACAAACGTGCATCCTAGCCCAATAATGGTTTTTCATGTTCCTTAGTAGCCTTTTGTCTTGGTTGGCCTTTGCCAACAGTCTCTCCAAGTGGGCATTCTCCTGAATAAGCAATGACTCCCGGTCAACAGGCAATGGGTCACCGGGCCTCCTACGGTTTAGGACTCGGTCACTACGAATCCTCCAAATCTCATCAAGTGCCTTCTCCTCCTCCAGCTGTGTGTTCCGCTGCTCTAGATATTGGATGGTCCATTGGGCACCCTCAAGTCTCCGCTGCAAAATATCATTCTCAGCCCTGAGCTGCTGAATGATCTCCTTTGCCTCTTGGCTAGGAGAACTGACCTCAAGATCGATCACTGGATCCTCATGAACCATGGGCTCTTTGCCCCTCTGCAATACCTGTGCTGGCGAAGAAAGCGAGGCCCCTTCCACCTGCTGTGGAGATAACACCCGCTGCTCTGAAGATGAAGGCGAGACCCCTTCCACCTGCTGTGGAGATAGTACTCGCCTAGCTGATGCAAATAAGGCCCTTGGGCCTTTCTGATAGGTGACCATAGGAGTGGAGCTGACATGTCGGGTGATGGGAGCATCAGGCTGCTGAGATGGTCCTCCCTCCTCATGAATAGCCTCCTGATGTGCTGAGGTGGCACTGTGAAAAACTCACGGGAGATGAACTCCTCCCATGGGATACCCTGCTAAGTCAACTGATAAGAAACTATAAGCTGGATCAAACCATAGTGACAAAGGCTCCTGTACTGCTAGGCCGGGGTCTTCCTCTGCAACATGGGTACCATCCTCTGAATGTTCTGAAATAGGAAGATCGGGAGGTTCATCATCCTCACCCGGGTGAAATGCATCAACAGGCGAATGTGATATGAATACACCTGTGAAAATCTGCCCTCACATGTAAAATAATGCATGATAAGTCTCATGAGGGGAGCATACTCACTCCGAAGAAATCTGAATGGGAAAACACCTGTCAACAGTTTCACAAATGATGGCCGGACATAAGGCTCAAAGTGAACAAAATCAAGTAATCGGCGCTTAGGCCACACCTCACCCACATTTGGTATCCCTGTAGCCTCTGAGATCACCTCGGGTGTCAATATGAAATTCACCCCTGCAAGAGTGACATGTCCATCATGGAGGTGTAAGATAAAGAAGCGGGCCAACTCTCTATGATGCTGAATGTGAGAGAGCCTCTCACAAAACTGATAGCATGACATGTACCGGAAACAATTCAGTGCCAAAGGACAAGCCTGTAACTCTACCAAAGAAGTAGGCTCCTCCCTCTTATGATGACCTCCCTTACCCCCTCTACGAGGCCTCCTCTGTTCCTCAATCTCTGTAGATGATGAATGGTCATCACCTTGCTCATAAGTCTCGGTATCTGACATGGTTTTGGAGCAAGGTGAGCAAACTGAAGGACAAATTGAACTGCTGCCTCTGCCTGCAAAAGTACTGAACTCTATGATGTTTCAAGGGGAAAAAACATGAGGGGAATGTTAGGGGAGGGAACTTCTTAACGAGGAATGGGAATATATGAAAATAACAGGGAATTTTCAAGGGAAACTTCACAAATTATCATGCATATAGGAACATATTTTAACATTGGGAAATCATTTGCAAAGAACATCTCATATGGGATAAAACATATATGATAATGAACATGGAAGGGGCACACATGTATCAATTGGGACATAGGGACACCATACACCAAATTTGCTTATATGAGTTCATGTGTGTCATAAGGCAAATTTTTCTCTTTTGTTCTTTAAGGAGTACATGCACATTAAGGAGTACATACACATTATTTTCACATAAAGGGAAAGTGTTCATGTACAAGGGGATGTCAAGGGTATATAGGGGTTATGTACATGCCTTTTGATATACAGCAACATTTAATTTCACATGACTCTTTTCTTTATTTTCAAATGTATCTTTTCTTTTTGTTTTATCTTTTTTGCATGTGTATGGTAGAGGGAATTAGGGTTTTGTGTGCTTGTGAGAGGGGTAGGGTTTATAGCTTAGAGATGGGGGGAAAAGGCAACATTTTATGTACAAATAGAATGGGACAGAGATGCAAGCATGACTATGAATGAAAGAGGGGAAGAAGGAAGGGACCAAATGGGACAAAAACACTTGAAACAGTCACAAAACCCTAGCATTTTACAAACATTAGCAAACAGCCACATTAATCCATTCATTTGAAAATTTAGAAGATGAAATCATAGCATACATCATTATTTTCACCACCAATATCAACATCCATGGATTAAGAGCCTACCTCGACCAATTGAGCAAACTTGAAGTGGAATAATGGAATTTGTTTGAAGTTTTGATAGCAGGCAGTTGAACGGGTCGCGCACAGCCCTGGACGGGTCGCGCACAGCCCAACGGGTCGCTCCCGTTATGGTTTTGCACTGCCGGAGACCACTGGACGGGTCGCGCACCACCCAACGGGTCGCGCACGAGCCTCGACGGGTCGCGCACCGCCCAACGGGTCGCGCACGAGCCTGGACGGGTCGCGCACCTGCAAACTGCCCGAAACCCTTGTATTTTCGCCTCCTTCGACTTCCACTCTCTCACAATCTCTCTTACAAGCTTGAAATGCACAATGAGAGTGAAAGGAAGGAACAATACCTTTTATAATCTCATTTTGAAAAAATTTCATTCAAAAACCCACTTTATAAAGTCTATTTTGTCACTTTTTAAAACACTAATTTTCTTGGTTTCCTTTATCCTGAAGTTGATATTTTGAGTGCTTTCACCTGATTCTTTTTGCAGGTAGATCATCTAAAGGACTGTGGCAAGGGGACCAGGGTTGTTGATGCCTTTTTGAAAACATTTTGGAAATTTATTCTTTTTACAAAAATTATCATGACCTTGGCTTTAAAAACAGGGTTTTTAAATCCAAGGTTAAAAATGAACTGTACATGATGAAAATTTCAAAGGAACATGTTTAACATCCTCCCTCTGGCTTGCTGGTCACTCAGGGACTTTCAGAGACATGACCTTGCTAAGACAACTGACCAAGAACCCTAGACCTAGAATTTTGACTTTAAGACCAAACAAGAGTAGCTTGACAAACTCAATGACTGATATGACCTGATCCAGCAAAGCCAGGAGGGGTATGAATAGACCAGCTCCTCCAACAGGGTTATGGCATGCCTAACGGGATGCAAACTTTGACACTGATGAGACACCTACCAATGCAAATGCAAAGAGCTTTGATCACTGATGGAGGGCTTTCAAGACCGACACTAACAGTATAGATAAACAATACCGTACCTACCCTCACAGGTTATGAATTTTTGAAGGATGTAAACCATTTCATCCCAAGGATGCACTAACCAGCTTCTTGGAACACCCTTCTTCCAGTTTACTGAGGAAACTCTAGATCTAGACATGAACTGTGTCCATGATTTCTCTTTAAATTGCTTGGTTTTAAAGTACTTCTCCCCCTCTGGACTAATTCCTATTGCCTGAGCTATAGTATCCTCTGAAATTCTGAAGGAGAAGTTACCTATTAGGGCCTTTTCTCCATTAAAGGTGAAGGCAAATTGCTTGGTGACTTCCTCATTACTTCCATGGAATTTTTCTAGAAATGGTAACCACTGTATTTCTCTGAGAATCTCAATACAATCATCATGGTATTGTGAGCTGTCGAACACACTCGGTTCGACCCTATTAGTCATGGTGATGGCAGAGGGTTGTGCCTCTAACCCTTCTCTGTCTATATTCTTACAATTTTAACACAGAAATTTCAAGTTGGTTACCTGGTGTATCGCTTCCTTAGTCTTCAATATGATGCTCGGCCGGTTGATATGACTGTGATGGAAGTCAAAAATAGAATGGTGATACCTTCCCCTTTCGGCGCTCACTGGTTTCAATCTTCACTGTGTAACTCGACCCAAACGGTAATACTCTCCTCGGTGCTCCTTGTTTCTGATTCTCACTGTGTAAATCGACCCAAATGATAATACTCTCCTCGACGCTCCTTGCTTCTGATTCTCACTTTGGAAGTTATGGGAACCGAATGTGGAAATGATGGTGAGATAACCCTGTACTCACTTCACAATGTAACTATTCATTTAAAAAACAGAGTGTTGTACGCTTGCATGGATGTCACCACAAGAGCGCTGGTAGCGTATCTATAATGCTGGGCTATAGTGCTGGGTATGATTTTGGGGAGTCCCTTTTGATCATTGGGTACGTTGGGTGGCGAAGTTATGATTTGGCTGTGTGGATTGAAATATATATATAGGTCGCTTATTATGATTTGGCTGTGTGGAGTAGTATATATATAGGCCGCTTTACATCTGTCTCTTCCTTTGTATTTAAAAACACAACTCACCACGTGCCCTTTTCAATTGGTATTCGGTCGTATAGAGGATGTTGGTATGACTGTAGGATATATGACAAGGTGGATGTGTTGGTAATGGGTTTTAGGGATATGAATAGGTTGATGTATGGGAATGATGAGAATCGGTGGGATAAGGGGTGATAGGAGATGGATGTAGGTGTCCTTGAAATCAATTATAACAGCTCACAGTCATCAAAGTTACATTAAAAACCAATCTAGGAATTTAAATGTTTAAGAACAGAAATACATTACTCTTTTGTTGATCATTATTGTATTGACATGCTGAGTAGCTAGTCCCTTTTTGACTGTTCTTTTGCTTGTTGTAACATGTCCTCTGAGGAAGATTGAATGCACAGGTCCTTTGAGAAAATTTTTGAAGATGTAACAGGTCCCTTTAAGAAAATTTGAATGTACAGGTTCCTTGAGAAAACTGAATGTAACAGGTCCCTTAGAAAGTTTTGAAAATGTTCATGCAGCTCCTTATATTGTTACAAGTTCACTGAGCTTGCCATTTGCTGGAGTGTTGGTGCCCAAATCCTTGTAGAAGCTTGATGAAATTCTGTTGAAGTAGCCCTTGGTGTCAATTTCTTTAACAGGTCCCTTCTGAATGTCTTAAACAGGTCCCATTACTGCTGGTTTGAGTGTCTTAAACAGGTGTCAATTGTTGGTGTTGGTAGCATAGATGTCTGAACAGAACAGGTCCCCCTGCAAAATGTTTATAACCAGGTCCCTCTGAAATAAAATCATGACAAAACAGCTTATTTATTGAAGTCTAGAATGCTGGTAACAAGCTGCTGTTGGAAATTTACAGTGAAGATATAGAATAAGAAATCTAAAGAATTTACAAGGGAGAGATAAAAGTAACAAAATGTTGATGCCTCTCTCCCCGACTTAAAGTTTGACTTGTCCTCAAGTCATGATTCAGCTGAGAAATTAAATAGTAAACAAAAGAAAGAGAATTCGTACCCGCCAACGAATTGGTTTTCAAGTAGGAATTCGGGGTTAGATTGTGCCAGATACTGGTTTTCACATCTAACCCATTATTTATTTTATTTTTTTTTAGTTTTTGTTTTATAATTTTTTTTTATTTTTTTATTATTTTTATTTTTGACTTTGAAATTGAAAGGAAATGAAACTAAGGCAGTGTTACTGCAGCTGAGGGCTGCAGTATCTCAACCTCACTTTGTTGAGATAGTGTATGGAGAAAATCTTGCTTGCTGATGGACTTGGTGTACAATTTCAGGCGATGACCATTGACTGTGAAGGAGTGACCTTCGCCATCAATAGTTGTGAGCTTGACTGAACCATTGTCATAAGCCTGAATAATTTCATAGGGGCCCATCCAATGGGTGGTGAACTTGGCTTTATGATCCTTGAATTTTGAATCGAAAAGCAAAGCCCAGTCACCTTCCTTGAAGTGCTTCTTCTTAATGTGTGAATCATGCCATTGCTTCCTGTGTTTTTGCATGAGGATGGTGGTTTGTTCTGCTTGCTGCCTCATCTCATCCAGCTGGTTCAACTGCTGGATTCTTTCTTTTTGTGCTTGGTCCAAATAAATTTGTAAATCTGCAGCCAGTTTAAAAGTGTGAATCTGGAATTCAATAGGAAGCATGACCTCCTTACCGTACACCAATTGGTATGGTGTAAATCCTGTGGTATCTTTCCAAGTAATCCTGTAAGCCCAGAGTGCCTCTTTGAGCTTTTCTTCCCAGTTTTTCCTGTTCATTGCAACAGTTTTGGTAATGATCCCCTCCAAAGTTTTGTTTGTTGATTCCACCTGCCCATTGGCCTGTGGATGATAGGGGGTACTTTTCCTATGCTTTATTTGGTACTTGTCTGTGATGTCCTTCATGAGCTTTGAGGTGAATTGAGTACCTTGATCAGTTACAATTTCCCTTGGTACTCCATACCTCACAAAGATCTCCTCAAAAAGGAAATTGACTACTGTGTGTTCGGTTGCTCTCACCAGTGCTTTTGCTTCTGCCCACTTTGTGACGTAATCAGTACATACTAAGATGTACTTCTTACCATTGGAGGCTGGGTTAATAGGTCCTATAAAGTCCAGAGCCCACTTATCAAATGGTTCTAAGTGAACTTGGGGCTGAAGGGGCATCTCATCGGTAGCTGTTGGTCTGCCCATTCTTTGGCAGCTGTCACAACTCTTTACATACTTCTTGGCATCCTTGAAAATGGATGGCCAGTAGTATCCAAGAGTAAGAACTTTGAAGGCTGTCCGCTTCGCTGCAAAATGCCCACCACACGGTTCATCATGGCAAGATTTTAAAATTTCAATTACCTCATCATTTCTTACACATCTCCTAATGATCATATCAAAACCAGTGTAAAATAAATCGCCATTAAGCCATGAATATCTAGCACTTTGTTTGATCAGTCTTTTCCTTTCCTTTGCAGTGAAATGTGGAGGTGTCCTTCCCGTAGACAAGTAATTAGCCAAATCAGCATACCAAGGAGTTACTATGGAAATTGCAAATAAGTGCTCATCCGGAAAAGAATCTTCAACTGGAACAACCTCACCTGGATTTTGCAGTCTAGAGAGAAAATCTGCCACCTGGTTCTCTTTGCCTGGTCTATCTAACACTGTGATGTTAAATTCCTGTAACAATAGTAACCATCTGGTAACTCTGCCACTAGTTATTGGTTTATTCATGAGATGTCTAATGGCAGAATGATCAGTATGTACAAAGACTTCATAACCAGTTATGTAATGTCGGAATTTATTCACAGCATAAATGATGGCAAGTGTTTCCTTTTCTGTAACTGTATAGTTTAACTCTGCAGGTGTTAGATTTTTACTAATGAAATAAATTGCATAAGTACAGGATTCCTCTTTTTGGCCTAATGATGCACCTACTGCAGTGTCAAATGCATCGGTAAAAATATGAAATGGTAAACTCCAATTAGGCCCTCTCAAGACTGGTGCGGTAGATAGTTTCTTTTTGAGTTGTTCGAATGCATGTTGACAGTTCTCAGTCCAGTTGAAAAGTACATCTTTGGTTAGAAGTTTAAACAAAGGTAAGGCTATCTTGCTAAAATTTTCAATGAATCTGCGGTAATAGCTAGCATACCCAAGAAAACTTCTTACCTCTCTCTGATTCTGTGGAATAGGCAAATCAGCAATAATCTGGATCTTGGCTGGGTCAACCTGGATGCCTTGAAAAGAGATATAATGTCCCAACACTATCCCTTCATTTAACATCATGAAGCACTTTTCGTTGCTGATGGACAGGTTAGCTTCAATACACCTTTTCAAAACTCTCTCAAGATTTTCTAATGCATGATCAAATGAATTGCCATATACTGAAAAATCATCCATATACACTTCAACACAATCATGAATCAAATCAGCGAAAATAGCTAACACAGCTCGCTGAAATGTAGCTGGAGCGTTACAAAGTCCAAATGGAAAAACATTGTAGGCATAGGTGCCCCAAGGACAGGTGAATTTGGTTTTGTCCTGGTCTTCAGAGGCAATACGGATCTGGTTGTAGCCACTGAAACCATCAAGAAAAGAAAATGATGATTTGCCAGCTAGGGTGTCTAACACTTGGTCAATAAATGGCAGTGGGAAGTAGTCTTTGAGCGTTGCTTTGTTCAGCCGTCTGTAATCAACACAGATGCGCCACTTGCCATTTTTCTTGGGCACGATAACCAATGGGGATACCCATTGACTGTTAGAAATAGGATATATAAAGTTGACTCTCAAAAGTTTTTGCAATTCCTCTCTGATAATGTCTTGGAGCATGGGGTTCATTCTTCTTTGTGGTTGCCTCACTGGTTTAATGGTGCTATCTGTGTAGATGTGGTGAGTGCATGTGTCGGGGTGAATCCCATGCATGTCAGTGTAATCCCAAGCAAAGGCTTTTTGGTACTTCTTCAAGAGTCTAATCAATTTCTCTTGCTGAGATGAGTCTAGGTGGTTGCCTATGTTCAAAGTTTTCCCTGGACTGATCTCTATGACCTGACTCTGTGTATTGGTGATGGATTGAACTGGAAAGATGTCGTGAAATGTAGATTGCAAAGAGTGGATAGTGCATGTTTCTTGAAAGTTTTGAGCCAAAAGTACATCTGCAGCATTATATTATTCATTTCTCAAATTTTCAGATACATCCGGTTGAGAAAGAAATAATTCTACCAAATCATTATTGTCTTCGTGGAAATCATAGATCTGGTCAATGCTAAAAACAGATTGTACTTCTTCTTTATCATTAAATTTATCATCAAGCCACAAGTTATGTGTTACTGCCGGTGATTGTGCCGATGGATAGAGGGTGAGTTGTTTTCTTTCGGTCCCTCTGGAAATAATCATGTTGCCTGATCGGCATCCGATAAATGCATCAGCAGTCGCTAACCATGGTCTACCTAGGATGATAGGGTGTCCTCCTAAATTGGATTTGGGTTGAAGGACTAGGAAATCCACTGGATACTCCCAAGAGTCCAGTGAGACAATGATATCTTCCAAAATCCCTTCAGGAATGACTTTGGACCTATCAGCTAGTTCAAGAACAATCGTGGTATGTTGCAAATTCATGAGCTGGAGTGTTCTCATGGTTTCAAGGGTCATGACATTGATTGCGGCTCCAAGATCTATCAAAGTGTTTGGAATCCGTATGTTGTTAATGATGGTGGTCACTTTGGGAATGTCGGGATCAACATACTTCTCCATGGAGATGGTATTGGTCATAAGGCCTGCTAAATTTCCTAAAACATGAATGGTCTGAGGATCAATCCTTTTCCTAGCAGGCTTCTTGAGACACATGTCTTTGATGGCCTTGGTATAGATAGGAATGTCCTTTATAGCTTGCAGCAGTGGGATTTTTATGTAGACATTTTTAAGTTCATCCAAGACATCAAATTGTGGTGGAGGCAGTGGTGGTTTTACTTGGACCAATCGGTCTGGAAAAGGTGGATGCAGTGATTGCATCTGTTTATCTTTGGTATCACTGCTTGGTTTTGTTTGAGTTGTCATTTCATTGTCTTTTTCTGAGTTTTCTTCTTGCTGATCTGTTATTGGAGAATCCTTTTGGAGCACCCTACCATACCTAAGATTAATGTTTTGCAAAGGCAGTGTGGAGTATGAGGTTCCTTCCTCTACATTATAGGCTGGCCTCTCTGCTCTATTGTTCGGATTTGGGACAGTTTGAGCAGGAATTTGAGTGGGTCTGGGAGGTTGTGGGTTAGTTGGAAATTGCAGTTGTGGCACATTTATTGGTGGAGGAGCAGGCAGTGTTTGTTGAGAAGGTTGGGGCTGATAAACAACTTGTTGAGGGTGCTGCTGATATGTTTGAGAATGTGATGGATATGGCTGTTGGTACTGTTGATATGGCTGTGAGTAAGGTGGGTATGATTGAGGATATGGATGATAGGATTGGGAATACTGTTGAGACGGTCTCCATTGATTTTGTGATTGATTTCCATGCTGCCATGGCATGGGTACATTCCATGAGTTTTGTGCATACATCTGATCATTCATAGGAAATTGCAGATTTTGATTAGGAAACATACCTTGGGGTGCTTGCCTTGGCTGCCATGGTCGCTTTGCGCCCATGTAATACACGTTTTCCATCTCTGTACTGGCTGCCATGTTACAGTTCTGCAAAATTTTAACTTTAGGACAGTTAAACATATCATGATGCTCAGTACAGAAAGCACAAACTTGGATACTCTCTAGAGGGCAGTCTTTTAATGCATGTTTCTTACGGCATTTGGGGCAGAAAATAGCCATGATATTATCTTCTTCTTCCTATTTCTTTTTGGCTTTTAAGGTATCAATTTGGTTCCCTAGAGTGCTCAACAAATCTGTTTTGAACTCTTCTAAAAGATTACCAATTTCAGCCCGGGTGACACTAGCAGAGGCAGTTTTTGTGACCCTAGATGACAAGGTTCTCTTTCCCATTTTGGCTTTACTCCTTGAATATTTTTCACACAGTTCAGCTATTTCTTCAAAGGGTAAGGCAGAAATGTCACCTTTGCCCATTAAGTTGAGATCATCCATGTATTCTTCCCAGATACCTTTCAAGAATATTGTGTGGACTAGATCAGGAGGCATTGTTCGGTGTTCAGATTTTTGCAAGTTATAGACAAACCGTTCTAAATATTCTTCTAAGGTTTCATCCTCCTGCTGACTCATTCTAAATATGTCATCTTTAGAGTCTTTGGATCTGCAATAAGGCCGATATTTCCTTAGAAATATTCTCCTCATGCCATCCCAATCTACTATGGCATGCTCACCTAGCCCCATAAACCATTTCAAGGTTGCCGCCTTTAATGTGGCTGGAAACAATCTGAGCCTATGAGCATCATCTGTATAGCCATAAGTTCGACATACAATGTCAAACTCGAATAAAAATGAGTCCGGATCCTCTGAAGCCATCCCATAGAAATTGGGTAGCACGGATGGGGGTATATTTTTCATTTTGATCTCCTCATCCTCCTGTGGTTCTTGTATAGGGAACTTGAAAGTTGACTCCTCCTCCTCTTGGTGGGGAACTGATCCAGATCCTTCCTCAGCCATTGTAATTGGTCTCTTCGTGTCAGTGTCACTTGATGGAAAAGAGAGAAAGGAAGATTGCTTGGTAATGGTACTACTTTTCCCTTGTGTAGAAGATCTAGGAAAGGGCTTCTGCTGTGATTTGTGTGCAAATAGAGTTTCCCTCTCAGCAAGAGTAATTTGCTGTCCTGAATAAAATCTTTCTTCCAATGTTTGGATATCCTCCTCAGCTGGTGTTATATTCCCTAGAGAGTCTGCTCCTGATGATGATGGGTTAGTTTTTAGATGGTGGGGGGTTTTTACAAATCTCCCTTGATTGTCTCTAAGTCTAGGCATAAATGAACATGATTTCTAACTGTGTTTTTGTTTATTTTTGTGTATTGAATTTTTTTTTCTTTTTGTTTGAATCCTTTAAGTACGCCTCCCCGGCAACGGCGCCAAAATGTAGTGTTCCAGCTAGGGTACTAGTCTAGACTCTATATTTAATATCGACCGAGGTGCGTAAGCTTAGAGGCGTGGTCTAAAATATATAGACATAAAGGATCGCTGGCCAAGTGATTATGATGTAGGTTACAAAGCTTCTTTACGGAAGACTGGAATATGTAGCCTATCATTCAAACACTCAGATCACTCTACTGATATACTTGATTACAATGCTTAACATTAAATGCATTTACCAAATTAAACCCTGAACCTAAACGCTGTGTATGACTATGCAAACCTAAGCACTGTGTATGACTGTAACAACGATTTTAATCTCCTTACAAAGACATTACCCAGAAAACCCTTGTTCAGTAGACACACAGCATTCAATGATATTTACACTATATCAAACTATGCAGAGATCATAAATGAATTGTGAAATAAAAGCAAGGTTTATGATAGTGCTTTTACAAGACACACAGGGATCGAATCCCTTACAGGACTCACTTCCAGATCTCAGTGATGACTGTTCAACATAACCATAAACGCAAACCATTCATAAACGCACACCATATACATTCAATGGAAATCAAAAGCTATGGGAATCGAAAGCTATGTAACTGTTGTGCAAACCATATGCTACGGAAATCGAAGGCTATGTAACTGTGACTGTTATGCAAACCATATAAAATCTATTAAAATCGAAATCCAATATAAACACTGTGCAAACATATGATAACCGAAATGTAAATGAAACAAATGGA
This sequence comes from Pinus tabuliformis, assembly GCA_031772625.1. Taxonomy (NCBI): domain Eukaryota; kingdom Viridiplantae; phylum Streptophyta; class Pinopsida; order Pinales; family Pinaceae; genus Pinus; species Pinus tabuliformis. Next base: position 291,893,635 of record CM062817.1, read on the forward strand.
CAGTATACCGATTGAACGCAGGGCCCGTCCGCGTCCTAAGGGTACACTGGCTATAATCGACCGGCTACCAAATCAATGCAAGAGATACACACGTCGTAACTGTGAATAGGTCTTAGTATTAAACTTAAAACTCTGTTCTGGAACGATTCAACGATTAAAACATTAACCATTAACCGGACTGTATTTACATATGTATATCCACAGCCATGTCATTGCTACAATGAATGTACATTCGGTTGTTGCCGCTTTTATTACATCAAGCCTTTTCAAAATGTTTCCATGCTAAGTGTTTTCAAAAAGAACAAAAACTAAAATGAAAATAGAACGAGCTGCTGTTGCTGCTTTTGTCTGCCAGGTGCCATGCTTTGACTTGAGTTGACTGCGTCCATAGGAGGATCGATTCGGCTGGGAGATAGGTGTTTGTCCATGCTTGGACATTCTGCTTTTCATCCATGCCTTTCGTTCTAGCCCATCTGCTGCGCCACATGTCAAACGATAAGCTCATTACAGGATGTGGGTACTTCCTGTAACCATTTCATCAAAAACTTCTAATTCTTCAACATAAAACCCCTAAATCAATTTCTATGCAATTTAATAACCATAAGACAATTAATAATCAATTTTCAAGGATTCTAAGGGATATATGATGAAAATGAATGGATAAATGATATGTTTTTGGGAGGAAAAGGGGTCTTGGGATGATACCAACAGATGTATACCTACGTGAATGTGCTTTGTAGCATTGATGTGAATTGGTGTGGAGCCATAGAGCCGAGCGCTATTTGACTGAGAGATCCAATCACAATTGTTCCAAAGTGTTCCCATCGCATATCATACATCGACAAAGAGAGTCGCGGTTGGTGAGGAGCTGGATGAGTGAGGGGTGAAACCATAATAAGCCGAGATTGTGATCTACCGAAGTGTGACATATCTTAAAATATGCGATATTGCGGAAAGGGTTGGACCTGAGATTTGTGATCAAAGTGGTGCCAAACGGAAATTAATCAAATTTTGTGGGCCATAACCGACGGGTCGGCGTATTGATTTTAGGATGCAGTTTTGCTGCATCACTTTATGTCTTGTTTGGCTAGTAATTTCCTTTTTTCTTTCAATTTTTCTTCTTCCTTTTTCAATAGTATTGTTAGTTTCTTCATTTTCACTTTTGATGCACCTATCTATCAATTCAATCTCCAATCTCCTAGATCTCTTACTTCAATTATTTAACATTGATTACTTTCTTTACACTTTATGTAGATGGTACATAATCTACTTCGTTAAAATAATCCTTATTAGGACCCTCAACTGTAAAATTATCTTGAGGGTCCATAGCTGCAAAGGCTTCAAGTTTAATATATTTGTTTTCTTTATTGTATCTTATCTTGCATGTATAAAACCCTCGTGAAGTCTTTGAAGAATACTTCATTTTGAATAGCTTTAGCAAAATTTTCAGAAATATGTCAGCATCTCCTGTACTTGGTTCCTCTGGTGAATCTTCAAATTCCATCATTCATTAAATTCCATGAACATCCTCATTGTTCTTCTAATTTCCTTGACTCTATTTCATGCTCCTTATGGTTCTGCTCCTTATAGGAGTGCTCACTTCATAGGAATCTCCCTTTGTTTTAGCTACTTCTTTCTTGGTGAGTCATGGTTTAAAACCTCTTTTCTTTCCTCTACCTACAATTTGACACAATTTCTTTTCAAGTATTTGATTATTGGAGCTTTTTGAACCCTTTTCTCCTTTGGAAGGTTCCAATTCTATTTTTGAACATTAGGCTCAATTTTTTAGCTCTTCCTATTTCAAACTCTGGTTTTTTTCTTCTTACCTCTCAAACCCTTGACTATATTAGAGACATGGTTTATGTCTTATTTTTTTGTTTCAACTACGGACTCAATGAACTGATTTATATTTAAAAATTTATCCCATGTTTTACTTTTTCTTTGCAATTCATCTATAACTAGAATTTTCACTCAGCCGAAATGATACAAACTTCTTTTTAGGTTCATATGAATCCATTTTTACATTTTATAATTATTGTTTCTTAAATAAAATGGAAAAATGATCTTCTTATTAGCTTTGAAATGCATTAACATCCTCAAATGATAGAAAAACACAGAAACCTACCTTCACTCGCATGTAATGTATTTTTGAATGATAAGCAAAACATCTTGCCAATTTTTTATTAACATATTTATTATATCCCATTTTTGAAGTTTATGGATTACTATGGTTTCTTCAACAATTGTTTCCAATTGTCCTCTTTCAATTTATGATTCTTGAACCATTTTTCACCTGTTAATGAAAATTTGGTATCTCGGGCTATGGAACATTCTGACACTTATAACCATAAGTCACAAATCTATGTTATAATGCCATTGAAGGTTTGAACAAACTCCAATGTAGCCTTGTCATTCCCACCTATGAATTTTTAGCAGAAGGATAACCATCCAACCTTCTGAAATGTTTAGCCACATTTTGGATAAGCTTACAAAACTTCAAGCCCATATGGTTAATAGCACACTACTAGAACTTTTAAAACCTCAGTTGTGAGAGGACATATTTGGTTCACACCTTTCCCTTTTGCCACAATTTATCACAATGGTTTTTGGAGTTTTCATGAAAATTGATTTATGGAAGTGATGAAAGTTTGAGGTTTCAATTCGTAAGAAGCTAAAAATAATGCAAGTTCTGCCAAGTATGCAAACTTTCATATTGGAATGGTTAGATACACTATGGATTGAATTAGCGCTTGTGATAACTTGGCATCATAATTTGAAATGATTTCAGTTAATCAAAGTCATTATAATGATATCCAATGGAGTCATATGATGTGTAGTTAGATTGAGTAATAATGATAGTGTAAGGCTAAATTTTGGAAGATTGATTGGTGTGATGGAAGGAGATTATATGAAGGCTGAAATGATGAGAATATTTTATGAAATGAAAGTTAGGAAGGAGATTATATGAAGGGTGAAATGATCAGAGTATTTTATGATATGAAAGTTAGGATTTATGATTCATGAACTTTTTTTAGGTTTGTTTTAATTTTATGCATATTTTATATTTTAAAATAGTATTTTTATTAAAATCATTTCCATCTAAAATATTTGATTCTACCTTGAGTCTATAATCTTTTGAGTTGCTAAATTTGATTGTTGATGTCGACATTGTCTCTTAACTAACTTGAAGCTTTATTTTACTAATGAAGAATTTGATGAAGAATTCATGAAATTATTTTGAACAATAAAAGGAAAAAGAAAGGTTGATAGAGAGATTCTAGTAGCTATAGAAACTAAGTTGTTCTGAATTTTGTGAATATGAAAGTCTTCATAATAATGTTGAATACTTTGCAACTTGAAAAAGGTAAACTAAAATGGATTTTAAATATTGAGATATTATAGAATATTAAGTTTATATAATCAAGCTAACCTCTACAATGTTTATTAAGATGTTGGAAATAAAACTTGAAAACCTGTGTAGTTGTGCTAACCAAAAATCTAGTTTTCAAGCAAAGTTCATATTCAATTGTTTTAGTAAACTAGCTTTCACAAGAGAACATTCTTATTATTATTATTATTATTAAATACTTTTCTTTTATTTCTTTCTTCTGGAAGGATTTGAAACAAAAATAAGAAGAAAAATCCTTTTACCTATAATCCCTAATTAATATTGTTGTAAGAGATTGTCAACAAATCCTTCTCTAATCAAAGACTTGTTATACTAAATCTATGACAATTTACAAGGAAAGTGGTTCCTTCTTCATCAATAATTTTAATGTTCACTGACCAATTATCCATAACCTCTAAAATTTCATAAGGTCTTAAAAAATGGGTATTGGACTTGCTTTAAAATTCTTGAACTTGGAATTGAAGGGTAGAGCACAATTGCCTATTTGGAATTTCTTCTTCTTAACAATTTTTTTCATGCCATTTCATTCTTTGTCGTTGAATGAGTGTAGTATTATGAATAACCTTTTATCACATCTCATTCAACTCATTGAGTTGGTTTATTCACTATTGTTGTGCTTCTAAAAGCATTGAGACTTTTTCTGCTATTATTTTTCTTTATCTAGAATGCAATAGGAAGAAAAATTATTTTGCCATATACAATTCATATGGTGAAATTCCAAATGTATTTTTATAGGTGATCCGGTATGCCCCCAATGCAATGCTTCTAGAAGTATATCTACCCAATATTTATGACAAAGTTTAATTGTTTTTAGTAAGAATGGTTTCTACAACGTTATTCGTTGACTACAATTTCACGTTGTCTTATGGATGACATGGGAATATTTCCCATGTATGATCTGGTATAGTTTCATAATCTTCTTCACAAACTTTGATGTAAACTGAGCACCTTGAAGAACAGCATTTTTCTTGTGTACACCAAAATGAGTAAATATTTGTTCAAGTAAAAATTCTACAACTTATTATTCAATAGCTCAAAAAAAAGGTTTAGCTTCTCTCCACTTAGTAATATATTCATAGCATACTAGAATATATATTTTATTTCTTAAATTTGGAGTAATATGTCTCACAATGTCTAGATCCCATTTTTCAAAAGGTTATATGAGTAATTCAAGTACTAGGGACATTTCATCCCCTTTTATTTGTCTATCCATTTGTTGACAACTATGATAACTCCTAATGTATTTTTTAGCATCATGAAAGAGAAAAGGATAATAGTAGCTAGGTGCAAGACTTTATAGGCTATTCTTTTACCAACAAATTGTACTTCACAAGGTTCATCATGCCATGCTTTCAATATTTCATATACCTCATCTTCTCGTACACATCATCAAATAATCAAACCAATCTTGTATGAAAGATACCAATCCAAGAATATGTGGCACTTGTTTTGATGATCTTTTACAAGTGGAATATATTGGGGTAATTTTGCTATAGCCAAATAGTTAGCGATATCTACACGCCAAGAAAAATTTAATAGAAATTGGAAATAAATGTTTATCAAGAAAATTATCATCTACAGAAATAGTTTCACCTTCATTTTGGAATCTAGAAAGAAGATATTCAATGTATTTTTCTTTTGAAGTTTATCTAAGATCGTAATATTGAATTTTTGTAGTAAAAAAATCCATCTACTTATTCTACCATTAATGATTGGTTTGATCATTAATTATTAGATTGTAGAATGATTATTATGAATAAAGGTCTTGTAACTGATGATGATGATGATGATGATGATGGTTAATGTCCACTGAGACCAAATTGGTCTATCGGACCTATAATTTTCTTAGTTTTTAATTATCTGGCTCCTCATCTTTCTTGGCGAGATTAGTGCTATAGCTTTCTTTTTTTTCTCTACGGTCTTCCAACTTCCTTTATCTTGCATCTCCTTCATCTCTTCTGGTTCTTGGGACATTGGTGTCTTAGCTTCACAATCCATTGTGTTCGTCCTTTTGAAGGTAGTCGGAGAAGAATTTTGGTCTAAGAGATCTGCTTCGCTGTTAAATGAAGATTTATTTTGTGCGGTATTCAAATCCTCATAACTGTTGATGCTTGAGGGGTTGTTGAGTTCACTTTTTTGTTGTTGGGCGAGGCTTTCTCCCTACTTGTCTTGAGAATTGTTTCTTTATTGCCCGATTTCTTGTGATTCAGAGTTTTCTCTAGAGTATTCTTATTTAATGACAATGTAGTGTTCTTTTTGTGCTCCCTCCCACCATGTAGATCTGTGGCGGTTTTTTCTAGCAGACTTTTTCTCGGAGGCTTTTGGGCAATTTTTGGCTAAGTGGCCTATCTCAAAGCAGGATCGACATCTGAAGACACTTCATAATCGAGTTTCTGGTTCCACACATAGTCCTTACTTGTTAGGTTTATTTCAGCTGGGAATCTGGCGCTGAAGTCCATTTCCACACAGATGCATGCATAGGTGGTTCTGGCATATTCCTCTGTTTCTGGGCACCTGTAGTAAAATTCCCCAATTACATTTCCAATGGCTTTTAGCGAGGAGAGATTCCAGAGATGCAAGGGTAGACTTGGCAATCTCACCCAAACTGGTGCTGAGGTTATGACTGTTGTTGACGAATCGAATGATGGGTTCCATGGCTTCATGAATAGGCCTGATTTTTCCTAAAACCAAGGACCAGAATCTAGAATACATTATCTACTTTCAGGATTTTCAAAATCTACTATAAAGAAACCCCTAGCACAGGGGTAGATATTAATTTCATCAGAAATGACAGGCTTCCATACCTCCGAGATCCAATTGTGGAGAGCTATCAGCCGTGACCAAAAACCATTGAACTGGCAGATTAGGGCACTTTCGGAAAACTTCAAAGCCTCATCAAGTGAGGCCTGGACCACCTAGACAGTGGGAGTTGGGGCTTCATTGACGATAAGGACAGGAGCTTGCCCTCTAGAAGCAGATGCAAATGACCCAGCAACTATTTTCGCGAAGCTGGGGGCCATATTTTACTTGCCCGTAGAACCCAGCAGCAGAGAAATAAAGCAGCAGATAAGATTAGATCTAGATCTAGCCGCAGAAGATTAGATCTAGAACCTAGCCGCAAAGAAGATTATATCTAGATCTAGATCTAGCTGCAGAAGATTAGATCTAGAACCCAGCGGCAGAATCTCAGTAAGCTTTTTAGCTTTTTAATCTGCAAGAAAACCCTTAGCATATTTTGATTGCATGACCCGTAGACAGATCTATGGATCTCAACTTCAATTTAACTTTGCATAGGTCTTCGCTTTTACAAACTGACCAGTCCTGCTGAGGAGGTTACCGTGGTAGAGAAAACAGTCGATCAAAACCCGGCCGCTGCAGATCAGTAGCAGAAGAGCCGCAGAACAAACGAGGGAGCCGCAGATCAGCCGCAGCCCCAAATCGGTTCTTAAAAATATCAGCCAGGCGCAGAACAAACGAGGGAGCTGCAGATCAACCGCAGTCGCAGAAGAGATCAACCGCAGAACCATCCAAGCCGCAGAAGAAATCAGCCACAGAAGAGATAAGAAGAGATATTTATAACATGTACTATTGCAATAAATTATTTTTATATTATAATATATTTTAATTCAGCAAACATTAGATTCTTACTTACAAAATAAATGGCATAAAAAATTTGATTTTCTTTCTGTCCCAATACTACTCTTAATTTTGTTTTTGAAGCATTAGAAAAAATATGAAAATGAAGACACCAATTTGGTCCAATCAAAATAGGTGCTTTAATTTTTTTTCCTTTAATTTGTCAAAGGAATTTTGTGAGGAATAATCTCGAAAAGCTCACTATATTTAACAAAACATTTAAATAATCATTAGCCTATTTTCATGAATTTTTTTATGAATCGCCTATAGTGACCTACATGACCCAAGAAGCTACTTACATCCTTTTTAGTCCTTGGTACTTGAAGATTGGAACTAACTTTTATTTTTGCTAGATCAACCTTGATTCCTGCACATGAAATACAATGACCCAAGACAATTCCTTAGTCAATAACATATGAAAATTTTCGTGACTTAATAAAATATTAGTTTCTTGATATTTAATATGAAAATTTTCAAAATTTCCTAATGCTTCCTCAAAATTATTACCATAAACTCTGAAAATTGTCCATATAAACTTCCAAAAAATTATGAATCAAGTCAGAGAAAATACCTAGCATGGCTCGTTGAAATGTAGTCAGAGTGTTGCATAACTAGAAGAGTAATACTCTATAAACATAAGTTCCCAACGAACATATAAATGTTGTTTTATCTTGATCTTCTAGTGTGATTTGAATTTGATTGTAACCACTATAACCATTAAATAAATAATTTATTTTTCATGCTAAAGTATATAAAACTTTATCTATGAAGAGAAGAGGAAAATGATCATTTAAAATAGATTTATTTAATTTTCAACAATCTATTGAAACCCTCCATTTATCATTCCTTTTAGGAACAATTTCTAATAGTGATACCCATTGACTATAAAAATAGGGTAGATGAACTTCACATTCAATAATTTCTATAATTTCTCCTTTACAATTTCTTTCAAACAAAATTCTAATGTCTCTAGGGTTGTGTGATTGGTTTAAAATTTTCTTGAATATATATGTGATGTAGACATTTATTAGCATTCATTCCTCACATATCAATGTATTGCCCAGCGAATGCACTAAAATGATTTTGTAGCTTTTAAATTAATTGTGATTTTTTAGATTCATTAAGTTTGGAATTTATACTTAAAGGTTATCCTTATGTATTCTCTATAGGAGAGCTACACGATTATGATATTGAATTGTCAATAGACATAGAATCAAATATTAATGACACACTATCGATAGAACAATTTTCTTGAAAAATTATCTAAGATGTGTGCATAAGAAGAAAAGTGCCCCCAAGATATTAATAATTTTATTTACTTCAATATCTTCCTTGAAACTCATAGCTTAATTTATTATTAAATTTGGTTGTATTATTTCCTCATCATTATATATATTTTCAATCCATTATGAGTTTTATAATATAGTTATTCATTTCACATGTGGGTATGGTATGAATTTGAACTAAATTTCCATTTGATATTGTCATATATCTCTAGATATACAACTAATGAATGCATCAATTGTAACTAACCATGGTTTCCTAGGATTAGCGGGTGTCCTTCCAAATTATTTTTATGTGTCAAAACCATAAAATATACGAGGTATTCTCAAGAATTAAAAAGAATCATAATGTCTTCTAACACTCCTATTTTTATTGTATATCTATCTGCTAATTGTAAAAGTATATGTGTGTAACAAAGATTGTCTATTTTCCCGGATGCGGGTGTCATTGTAGTAAACAAGGCAGTGCCACATGACGAGCACGGGCTGCCACGTGAAAACGAAGAGGCCTTTAATGCCCCAAGCCGTCAATACACCGGACCAGAGGAGGCTTCAGGGCATCCTTAATGGAGCCGGAGGAGGTGATGGCTAGCCTGCGATTTGCATTCAATGCAGGTCACTTCATCAGAATTGGTTATGAGCATAAGAATGGGCGTTGGTTGGCGATGGGCGCACAATGCGTGGAGAAGAATTCATGGCACGTTCAGAGTCCATGTCGTGATTTGGGGGTGGAGTGCTGTGGTGAGGTTCGCTTCATACCAGCGCCTCTTGGCCTGTGTCTACACTCTTTTGAACACCGCTCAGTCGCATTTTGGGAGCAGCAAGCGGTGGGAAGGATCAGCATACTCTTTAGGCCTTCCTGTGAACAGTACGAGGGATGGAGGAATATCATGGTGCACGAACGAATGCCTTGCAGGAGAGGTCCTGGGCGTGGAGAACCCTCCCGTCCCCCTGCAGCGGACATTCATCACCATTGTTGTTGCTGTTATTGTTACCGAAGAATGGGAGCCACCCCAATTCCAGCAAGCCAAGTCATGGAAGTTGGCGGCTCTTCTGAGGGGGAGCCTATGCTCCCAGCATTTGGCTCGGTTATCTTCACACTGGGTAGCTCCAGGGAGAATGCAGGAGTTAATGCACACATATCTGTGCTTTTCACCAAAATTCCAGAGGAACACGATGAGGAGTCATCACTGGTCATGGCGGAGGACAACACGGGGCGCGGCAAAGGGAAGCTCCCAATGGGGGAGCCGTCAACAACAGTGGACAGCTCAGAGAGTGGCAAGGGAAAGCTCCCAATGGGGGAGCCGTCTACTGCTGCGGGCACTTCCGGAAGAGAACATCCTCAGGTCCCCTCCCAATTCCGAGGCCCTGAACAGCCATCCCCCTCGCAGAATCCCATGGCTATGGGGGAAGGCGTTCCAGAAGGAGAGGGCTGGAGCAGAAGTGAGGAGGAAGAGCCAGAGGACTAGCTCCCAACGTCACTCTCGTGCTTTTGCTTCCTTTTTTCAGGTTGGGTCTTCTCAAGTCGAGTCCTGGTTTCCGGTCTTTGTCAATTTCCTGTTTTATATCATGATCTATGTTCTTCATGTAACTAAGTCCTGCTTGCGGACACCACAGTCGCAGTGGGCGCGGAGTCGTCTGTTTGATACGGGGTTTATGTTGTGGATCGTTTTTTGTCTGTTCATAGCTATGTTTACGTGCTCTACAGTTTGGTTAGGCCACAAGTCTTTTTTGAGGTGCCCCTGCGTGGGTTGTCACGATGTAACTCTGGAAACTCTCAGTGTCATGTTTTTTGATCTTTCTACAAAAATCGCCCTGCGAGGCAATCACATGAGTCGGACAATGCCACCCATGGAGCCACAAATGGCCCTGGGCAGCCAGCTTCCTTGGATGTAAAGTTTTCTCTGTACATATCAATATAATAGTAGTTAGTATTGCCGAGAAAAAAAAACAAAGATTGTCTATTTGGACATAATCTATTGGCCCTATTATCATAATATTAATTGTAGCTCCTAAATCTATTGAAGTGTAGGAATTGCATTGTTATTTATGTGAATTTAAACAATGAGGCTCTCTAGATCAAGGTATTTTTCAATTTATTTTTTTGCCTTCATTAAATATGCCAATTTTCCAATAATTTGTACGGTAAATGGATCCTTTTTATTCCTTTCTAATTTCTTTAAAAAAAAAAAATCCATTAATGTTTTTGCATAAATTGGGATATCTTTAATTACTTGTAGTAATAAACTCTAATACATACATGTTTCAAATTCATCTAATAGATCAACTTAATATTGTATTATTTTCTTATCCACATTCCACCTTTCTATAAAAGGAGGAATTTGAGATGTTGATGGTCGATCTATTTGAGGAGAAGAAGATGTTTGTTATATTACTATATTATTGTTTGATTGATTGGGAGTTTTATCCTCTCTTTTTTCTTCAATAATAACAATTGAATCTTTATGAAGTACTTTCCCTTATGTAAGATCAATACATTTAATCAGGAGAAGTAATCATATAAGCTAGAAAATTTTGTAGTTCAATATTGTAAGTTGGTTGAGCTACATTATTCTTGGAGTGATCCGAGTTTACTCAACTCCTGGATTTAACCAAGATCTTTTACTTCCGTGATGTTGTTAGAATTGCATTTAAAAGAGCATAAAGGAACATATATGCATGTTGTAAAGAAGAAGGAACATGACAAGAATTAGCAACATAAAACACAAGGCGTTGATAACAGAGTTCGTCCAGGAGGGACTACGTCTCCGGGCCGTGGTGTCAAGATGGTGTAGGCTGCTACATTAGGTGTTGGAAATAGTGATGATGTACATTTATGTGTTTTCTCTATCATGCAAGGAATATTCCCTCACGCAGGAGTGGCTCCACGAGATGTTTCGCTGTAGGAACTCTCATTCACAAAAGGACTCCTATCAGCATGACATAATTTCATGTATGACAATAATGAGCATCCCGCCAACATGGCATCAAAGGGAACTCAATTCAAAAATACATGATTGACACATGAGTATCCCACCAACACGGCGACAAAGGTATCTCAATCAAAATATGACAAATAAGTACATCTCACATCAAGAACAAAAAAAGATCCCACATCAAACATCAAACAGGGATCCATCTAGCACAATGCATCTCAAGAAAAGAGACAAAGAAGTACATGATCACACTACATATACCTCACATCAAGAAGTTATCTGAAGAAGAGGATGATAAACTACTGGATCTGGTTGTACCATCAATCTCGTGGCATCGAATATCATGGAAATAACTGCTCGCACATTGAATGCTTACACCTACACTCCACTCTGAAAAGTGGCCAAAAAATGGAATGATCAAATGGAAAATCTGATTACACCATTAGATTCGTGGCGTCGAATAGTGTAAAATCAATTGTCAAATTTCTGAATTCTGACGTAGTGAAAATCTGGGAATAAATGAATCTTTTAGATTCCCACTAGATACCTCAAAGGTTCCCTCCTCCAGGTCATCTGAAGAGCTGTTGCTCAGATCAAAATTCTGATCTCACCATTGAGATCCTTGTGAAATTCTGAGAAGAATGAGTATGAAGTTGGATACATTCTGACTCTGGAAAATTCCAGCCTCCAAGGAATCTGGAAGATTCCCTCAAGATTCTTGAAGATTCTCCTCGATTGGGAATGTGCAAATCTGTTGCTCAAAAGGTGAATCCAACCTTTCCATTGTGTTCCCTGCTAAAATATGAAAAAAATGAATGTAAACTTGGTTACATTTTGATAAAATGAATTTTTACCTCCTCGGAGAATCTTCAGGCATCAAAGAATATTCTACCTCGAAATATGTGCAAATCATGGTTCTGCCTCAGCACTGCAAATCATGCTTCCGTTGTATGGAACTCCGTTCATGACACCTCCATCCCATTGGCTCTCTCCCCGTTCCATTTTGCCTTCCTTCTCCCGTGCAAATGAAGTTGAAGGTTTATATATTAAAATGTGGGAGGAGTAATCAACAAAGGCCGTTTACCCTGTTGGTTAGGGCGGATGGTTTGAGGCAAGGAGGTCGGGGGATCAAATCCTGACCCCTCTAAAAATATACATTGCGAGTTATTTTATTTTAAATACGGTTTGTTTGTTTTAAACGACATGTGATTAATTACATTTGTTTTGTTAACGATTATGTATGTATTGCCGTGCAGTTTGGGTTGGGTTGCCCATGGAGCAGGCCAGCCACGTGGCCAGGCAAGTTCAATTCCCACCGGCCCATAAATATAGTTATGTTAATATGGGTGTTGGGGGTGGTGGGGTTGGTGGCCCACCCCCCCATACATATACTTTTTTTTGTTTCTTCATATAACCGTAAGCCCTCTTTTTTTTCAATTTCTTGAACCTAGAGGTTATTAGGCGAATTAAAGAGGCAACAATTTCACCTGCTCTCAGGAGCTAGGTTCCCACGCTGGTTGACGATGAATTTGTATGACACTTAAACCTCGCCCACAACCCAACTTTGACAAAAAATTTGACTGGCTCTTTCTCCCTTGTACAAGCTCAGATTTGAGTGTCGTTCACACCGTCGGAATCAGGGCGATGAGCAGTTTGATCTAGTGCTATTTTGGGAGAATATGACCACTTTTAATTTTGACCCTTTCTTAGTCCTCTTGGACTTCTGCCTGTGTCTGGAGCCACCTGGATCATGGAGTTTGTAATGGCTTGGAAAAGCATCTAAGTTTGTTGTTCACGAGGTTGATTTGATGGAAATTTAATTGTTGTGATTGAGGAACTAGTGGTCGTGAAGATTGGGTAGGATAAGGTTGTTGGACTTGTGGAGGATATTGCAGGAATTGTTGTTGTGGATACTAATTGCAAGTATGTATAGTTTGGCATATTTCCATAAGTATATCCTTTCCATCCTTATTGCCAAGGTTGGTTTTGGGTTTGTTGTGGGGGCCTTGTTTGCCAAAGAATAGAGGTATTGCGATTGTGTTGCAAATATTGCTAATAAGGGTTGATGTGTGGGGTCTTGAGAAACACCCATTGGTCATGGTTTCCAAGGTATTCTTGGTGTGAAGTAACAAAAATGTTCTATAGCTTCATTGTATCCTTAAAAAATTGATTTGAGTCCTAATAGTGATTGGAAATTTTATGTTCTATGATTTTCTACACATATAGCATAAACTTTAATATATTCAAAGAACATTGATGAAAATGGTGCTTATTTCTACATTTTGGACAAAAAAATGATAAATATGTGTTTTTTGTGTTTTTTTAGTTGGATCTTCAAATTATCTATTTGTTCACTAATATTACTAAGAATATATATTTTAAAATTTTCTAACAAATTCCCATTTCAGCTCTACTTACCACACTAGATGTCACTTTACTAACCCTAGAGATAATATCTCTAGGTCCCTTGCCATATTTATCGTTTCCTTGATAAATGTGATTAGAAAATTTGTAAATTTATAGTTAACTTAATTGAGACACGTCTCCCTTTCCCATAAGATTAACTACACCTATCCATTCATATCTGATTGCTTGAAGTTCAACAATTCTAAGAGTATCAAAATTCAAATTTTGTTGTTTAGCCCTCTTAAAACTATAATGGAATCTAAGTAATATTCAAGTGATACATCCTCCTTTTATGATATTCTAAATACTTCTTTCAGCAAATCTAGTTTTACATAGTTCTCTTTGTATTTATCAAGAAATAATTGACACATATTATCCAAGGTTTTGATACTATTTGTTCCTAATCCCATAAACTATTACAAAATTACATGCTTAGGAGTAGATGGAAAAAACTTAATTGTGGGGGAATTAAGAGTAATAATAACTATGACATAATACATCAAATTCAAAAAGTAAAATTCCAGGACCTTTTGTTCTCATACCATGAGATTAGAAAGTATTAATGTTGAAATATTTTTCATGTTAACATTTGTTGTTGGATCTAGAATAGGAAATCCAAACTCTTTTTCAACATTTTCTACTATTCATGTCCTTTCTCCTATTATTTCTTGTTAGGTCATGTTCATCCATATTGTTTTGCATAGATTATGTTGGTGAAATAGTGTATTTTGGTTCTTTGGATTATCCATGAATGGTAATTATGGCTCTTTGTGGGCTCTTCATTGGTTAATTCTTCTTTAGTGTGATGAAAGTAAAGTATAATTGCTTGTTGTGGACTTGATATCTCTATGATTTCCTCTCCACATTCTGACGCAAGGGCACCCCCACGTATACCCACAGCATGCATATGGAATGCATAAACTAATTTCCCCAGGAATTTCAAACTCTCTGCCGAGTCTGAATCTTCAAATCCTTAATGGTTAAGGCTCCCCTTTATCAGTCTCTGCAGAATGATTCATTACAATAGCCCAGTCTTCCTTTAAATAATCCTTTCCTTTCTATCGGAACTCATTCTCCTTTCTATCGGGACTTAATACTCCTCATAAACTTTGTTGAACAATACCCGCACATATATAACCAAACCTCCACACTTTATACTTTGATTATACCTGACTTAAACCACATAACCCTTATCAGCGCTATTTCTATTATAATGTTTATATAATAGAAATCACACAAACTATGCGAAACCATACCTCTTTCCACATATTTCTATAGCCTTGGCACATTTCCCGATATATGCCTTTATCGCTATCACGATCCTTCGCGGTCCATAAACATTCCTTTATCACCTCCGATACGTGATAATGCAATCAGATTCCAATTAACATGAACTGCAATTCGTTCCTCTCTTGGGTCCGCTCTCATCGCCCCTTCGCATATCGCATGTCGCATGTATTAAAAGCCAAGGTCCATTAACATGTCTTCCTCCTCCGCATGCGATATGCGAATAACACTCCCGACTTCAAATAACATCAACCCGCATTCATTACCTTGTCGGGTCCATTCCCATATCGCAAGTCGCAATTTAAAATGGCCCAAGGTTAATTCATCAATGAAACTTTGCGATGCGATATTTGTTTAAAGCTTCTCCACCGTTGATCTGAGCTTCCGATCCAACGGTTCACGTTCAGTCGCGGGATCGCAATTGCTAATCACTTGAGGCCGAGTTCATTTCTCTTAGGCTTTCCTCTGATGTGATTTGATAACTTCGTTCCACTCTTTTCCGACTTAATCTTGGCCGTTGATCATAAAGATCGAACAGGTCCTGTGCACTAATGCTTTGCTTCTTCGCTCTTCCTTTTTACTTGGTTTTTATTCCATTCTCCAATGTTCCTATGTGGTCTTCAGGTTTCTTCAGGGTTCTTGTCCTTCCGCTCTCCTGCTACGTGACTCCCTCCTGAGCTTACCTCTGTGAGTTTCTTTAACCAGTATCCTTCCCAGACTCTACTTTGGTCCTTCGAATGGATTCAAAGATCCATTACGATCCTCTGTCTTATTCTTCTCCACTGTGTATTCTGCCGAACTCTGCCTACATACATATATGTTATACAGAACCTCTAATACACACATAACTCATTATTCAATACTCAAAATGCACATTTACACAGTTTTTGGAATTAAATCTCTGTTTATGCATATACAACAAATAATTACATAATAAGACTCTCTGTCTCTCTCTGGCCTGATATTCTAATTAGTGGCCTCTGTTCCTCTGTTGCCCATAGGCTTACAATCACACTCTCATTGGCTGACTAGCTGGCTCGCTAACTGGCTAACTAACTTATCCAACCTGTCTCTTTCTTTCTTTTCAATACATTATTAGCAGTTTCGTTATAGTTGAGGAATTGTTCCTCAGTTACTTTTCAGTTGGTCAACAGTTTCTTCAAACAAGTTCCTAACTAATCCTAACTTGATCTGTTTGCCTAATTTAACAACTAATAATGGCTGATTCAGCAATAATGTTAAATGAACCACTAAATAGATTCCATATCTATGCTTGCTAAGAAATAGATATTGTTTTACATGAAATTTTACAATGGCCCCTTCTTGGCTAACATCTAGACCCTTAGGTCCGACTAGATACTTCAAGCTTGATCTTTGAGAGCCAATGCTCCTGCATCAGACTCCCAAAGTTGAAAACATTCATGATCTCCTGATCATGTGACTTCATGTGTTGATAGTAAACCTCCAGGGTCCCAAACTTTAGTTTGCAACCGCCCAAATGCTTTGCTCCTTTGTTTTTGCTGCATGTCTGTTGTCTTTTGCTTTATCTTTCTCTCCTTATCAATCAGGTTCATACCCTGATTGATCGTCCTTCCTATTGTTGTCAACCTCCTCCATAGGGACTGCTTCATCATTAACTACCATAACTCTTCAATCTCCATCTCTAGCATTTCTTTGGGCCGGGCCATATTCTACCATTCACTATTACCTCTTTCTCTCTGCTCTAGGTTGTTGCTATTATCCACTAACTCTTCAAATTGCTGTTGGTTACTTCCACCATGTAGTTGTTGGTTCCTTACTTGTTCTTCACTTGTTCTTGATGCCTCCCTCTCATCCTTACCCTCTTTCATAGTTATCTCTGTCTGCATTGAATTTCGACTTTCCAGCATTCTCTCCAGCAATTGAACATCTCTGTTCCATGGATTAAATTCTTCCATAGAATCTTCTTCTTTCATTTTTATTTGGCTGCTCGTCTGTGCCAAATTTCCTCTAGATCTGCAACTATACCTGCACTCACAAAATAATTATTAAAATAGAAAACATAAAGCCTCAGTGCCTCTTCTTCCTTTGGCAACACATCAATATGCTGCTCTATTTTCTCCTCCTCTATTAGCACAGCAATGTACTGCTTTAAACTCTCAAAATAATTCATGAGACTTTCAGCTAGTCTCTCCTCCACATCATCTGCTCCAATGATGTCTTCCTGTCTTTGTTCACTGTAGTGAACTTCTTCTTCTGCAATTTCCTTGTAATATTTGTTAGGTTATTTCCTCCCTACTGGTGCTTTTAGCCATTTCTCCAGTAGTTCCAATTCTGTCTCCCATTCACTGATCCTTTGATGAGAGTTTAGTCCTTATTCTTTAATATGTTTTGCCTCTTTAAGACCTCCACTCGGTTGCTTGATATTCTTCTCCACTTCTTCTTTCTTATCCCAACTGTGTACGGACTTTTATATGAGACCTAGCTATCCCATCTTCTTTTGGAACAGAGTTTAGATTCTGCATGTCTTCTTCCTCCTTGATGACAATGTCAGCAAATTGTCCTTCCTTACATGTTCCACCTGCAAACATACACAAGTTATCAAATTTAACACCATAAGACCTCTTGGTCTCACTTGAAGTTTCAGTCTTCAAGTCTTCCTCCTGATACTCACTTATTCTGAGTAATTCTTCCTTCAGTTGAGCATTCATCATTTGCCCTTTCCTCCTCTGTAACTCTTCTTCTAGAGCTATCCTTGTCTCATCATCTGCAGTAATATTCTCCTACATTTGTTCTTCATCAATAACATTAATCAAATTCATTTGATTACCTTTCTGAGACAATATTCCTTCATTCTTCATCAGAATAAGATCTTGATCCCCCATCTCTATGACAGCTTCCATAGACTCTTTCTTTTGTATCCAATCAAATTCTTCTTCTTCTGAGAAG
Organism: Pinus tabuliformis; assembly: GCA_031772625.1. Taxonomy (NCBI): domain Eukaryota; kingdom Viridiplantae; phylum Streptophyta; class Pinopsida; order Pinales; family Pinaceae; genus Pinus; species Pinus tabuliformis. The sequence goes on from CM062817.1 coordinate 291,911,520, forward strand.
TTTTCTTTGTCACCTTTTACTTCTAGATCTTCATCTATTCTGAAGATATCTTCAAAAGGTTTCTTTTCTCCTGCAATACCTGCCATCATACACAAACTATCAGTTTTAACAACATAATACCTTGTGGTCTCACTTGATGCTTCAGTCATCATGTCTCCTTGTTGTTCTGAATCCTTCATGTGATTCATAAGATCTTCTACAAATCTCTAGTCTTCAACTTCACCCAGAATTTCACCCTATTCTGGTTTACAAATGGATTCTTCCATTTCCAACTCAGCCTCTATGAGTTCTTCCACTAGGCTCTTCACTTGCCTCTGTTGTAGTCTTCTATGTAGCTTAGACCACTTCATTGCCTATTAGCTCAAGGCCCAACCTTGTCTTTGGCTTTCCTCTAGCAACATTGTTAGCACATTGAGTTGTTCTTTCATCTCTGCAATTTTCTTGTCAATTTCCTCTTGCCTCATCCTCTTGGCATTCTCTTTCTTCATATTTCTTCTACTGTGGTCTTCTTCAGAACCTCTGTTACCTCTGTTAGGACTATCAATAGTCATCTTCTTCTCCATCTTCATGAGTTTCTCGTTCATTCACTATGAGCTACACTAAAGCCTCTACAACAACAAGTCCTCCTTGTTGCAACTTACCTCACCAAGCTTTTCAATGAACTTGGCCTTTTGGCAAGCACTGGTTCTCTATCTCTGGAACCTCTTTGAGCACTTTTCTCTGCTCCTTTTAGGCTTCAACTCATATAATCTGATTATGAGATCTTAAACAATTATTAAGGTATTACAGACTCATGTGCATGGATTTGCTTATGTTACTTTGTGTAATGGATCGATAAGATTGCGAAATACATAGACAATGAAGTAGTTAAAGAACATAATAGACAAACACACATAAACACAACAAGTTTAATAAGGAGTTCACCCAACACTCCTGGGCTACATCTCCTGGTCCAGCCTTCAGTGGTGACCTCTCTATTATGTCTTCAGAAGCAGAGTTTTTACAAAAGTGAGCTCAATTTGAGTCTCACACAACAAATACAAAACAATAAGGCTTTACTTGGATCCCCAAAGTCTTTCTGAGTACACAGGCTCTCCTCACTGACTCTTTGTCTCTGTTTGCTCTCTGTCTCGGCACTTCTTGCCTTTGTCTTCTGTCTTCTGTGGCTTTAAAGCCAATCGGCGTTGTCCGTTCATTTCTCCTTCTCGGGCTCTCTGGCTTCCCGGCCTCTGTCCGCTGATGAGCCCCAAAAATGGATAATTATTTGGGCTCATTCAACCTCCTAATTTGACTTAATCCACCATTCTCATTAGTTTATTGCATGTTTTTGATTATATTTATGTTAATAGAGTGAATTTGGTTAGTCATTATGCCAACAAGTCTAATGGGTGCTTTGTGTAGCCTTTTTGGTCAATTTGGAGACAAAATTGAAGGTCTTAATGAGCACTTGGCAGCCAAATTCGTGGGAGAACAAGGGAGAGGATTTGTAGGAAGGTGTCCCCTTCATTTATGGGCCCTTACCTCGAATTCTCCACCATCAGCTCGGAGTTCAAGGGCCACCGAATCAATCAGCACAAGGGCAGCCAAGCAAGTCAAGTAGGACTGCTGTTAACTCCAAGTCTTGGGCAGCCGAGTCCCTAAATGTTAGGAGGACTGTTGGGTCCTCAAATTGTATAAATAAGAAGGCTTAGGGCCTCATTTTGGTTAGCCAGTGGATGTTAGCTAGTTAGCCAGTAGATAGTAGCTAGTGGTTAGTCATTTTGTAGCCATTGGTTAGCTAGTTTGTAGTTCGATTTTTATGCAATGGATTAGCTTTACTTTCAGCTCATTTTCAAGTCCTTCTTGTGGACAGTTTTGATGTAACTCTTCATTTCTTGATCAATAAATATGAATCCAGCTTTGCACCAGCTCTAAATCTCTCTTAGGAGGTTGTAGCTCTTGGGGTTGGGCCCATCTCAAGCGCCCAGTACCTCCCTTGTTTATCTTTATGTGTGTTCGCTGCATTCTTAAAATAAAGTCTGCTCTTTAGATTTAATTCGTGCTTTGTTACTTAGGTTGCTTTTGATGGTTGAAGTAGCTTTTTATGTTTAGGATGGATTGGTAGGAGTTAGTCATGAGTTTATATCTCTTTGATAATGTTTTGTTCACATGTTGTACGTGATTCTTGTCATGAATAAGGTTGTTGTTCACTGATCTCATTAAACTGTTAGATAGATCATCTAATATTTTGATTGTATGCAAGACGTAGTTGGTTTGATCAGGTAAACACTATGCAGGGCACCTTCATCACCTCCTCGTTCATCTGAGCCTCGTCCAGATCAGCTCCTCCATCACCAAGTCTGTTTCCTCATCTCCCATCTGCTCTTTTGCCACGTAACCCTACCTTCTTGCCTTTCCATTGCCTAAACCTTCTTTGATGCAAGCTAGACTTCCACACCCTCTCATCACCTCATCCCTCAGTCATTGGGTTATCCCAGGCCCCTACCCTACCTCCCTACCCATTCATGCATTCTCTCCCACTCACCTATCAGTCAAAAACCCAATCACGAAACATCCTGTAGAAGAATTACTGAACTTCCTGTAGAAACCCCTGCAGACTTCCTGTAGAAGTTCATAAACACGGTTGCATGGAATCAAGACTTTGTGAAACTCTCGGGAAGAATGTTAGGGATCCCTTAGACCCTCTCTGTACCATCCCAACCTTTTCCAAGCATTTCTCCTCCTTGATCCATCCCTGCACATTGAAAATCCAGTTAAAAGCACATGCATGATAATTCTAATAACTTAATCAAAAATACAAAAAGATGTTTTCTTCAGATAGTGATAACTTAGACACATGCATTTTACCTTCCTAGAAGTAATGGCATCTCTTCTCGTAGTTTGCATTCTCATTTTTGCATCAGTAGGACTAGTTGGTAGAATTAGGGTTTGCTAGGGTTTGTATTTCTTTTTGGCTTTCAGTTTCTTTCCGCAAGTAGATTAGCTTCCTTTGAGTTAGCTTTCGTCCATCAGTTAAAAAGATTCTTCTAAGAGCTCATAGAAGTTGGCTTGAGCCCCTAGCGGACTTGTGCCAGCTGACCAAGTGACAACTGCGGCAAGAGCTAGTACTTGTGCATACAGCACCGTCGCTTCCAAGTTTGTTACGAACTACCGGGTTGATAAAATTAAAGAAGGGAGCTCCAGGAGTTGTAGCATTATTGCTACAATACTGGGGCCCACCATCTTTTTGGCACCGTTGCCGGGGAAGCGTCAGAGTATTGGTGATTGTCGCTTTTCTTCTATTTTCCACTACATTCTTCTACTAAGTAGTTTATTTCATTTCCATTATGCAATTTCGTTTATGCAAAAGTAGATTAGCATTTCCCGCTTTCATAGATTAGCATTTCAATTCTGCAATTTCATTTCTGCAAGCGTAGATTAGCATTTCAATTCCGCAAGCGTAGACTAGCATTTCGTTCCTGCAATTTCATTTGAGCAAAATAGATTAGTCCTTTCCTGCTTTCGTTTCAATTCCGCATTTTCATTTTAGCAAGATAGTTAGTTGCAGTTCAATCTATTTCAGTTTTGCAGGTAGAAGTAGAAAAAAGCAAAAATCAACCAAAAAGATTTCATTTCATGCCTTGTAGGAGTAGAGATAAGTTAGAAAAATGATTGCACAACACCCCCACTGCTTCACACAGCCAACATTCTCTCTTCTTCGATGGCTGTGAGAGAAGAACCCCTAAGTGGCCAAAAAGACATATTTAAAGAACCTCTAGGGGAGAAGAAGAAGAAACCATTCCTTTGGAGCAAATGGCTACAAGTAGAAATGTTGGGAGCAGTCCCTTGTCTAAAGATGAATTTGAAGATCAGATAGAAGATTTCAAGAGTGATATGAGGCAGTTTCTTGCCATGCAATTGGATACCCTGTGGATCCAAAAGAAGCAAGAGGAAGCCAAGAGGGCTTTGGTCATCTTTTGTCCCAGGTGCACTAGAAAGCATCCTAGGAACGAATGTCCAATGCACTCCCTAGAAGTGTGTTTCATCTGTGAATAATACCATCCTACGAATCAGTGCCCTTCCTTACCCAGAATCAAAGTTGCATATCAGAGAGCCAAAGGAGCCACTGAATCACTCTATTATATGAACCAAAGGAGGCCACATGGACCTAGATCTTACCAACAGGAACTGCAAGGGATATCCGAGACCTATTATGACCCTTATCAAGCCACTTTCATGCCTTCTTGGGGTCCCCCTGCTCATCCTTCCTGGTTCACACCTCCTCCTTGTTCCTTCACAGATCCATATTATGCCCAACCAGTTGCTCATTCATTTCACTCTTATGCTCAGCCACAGCCTCAGTGGAATGCACCTTATCAGGAGTGGAGGCCCCAGTACAACTCTCATCCCGCTCATTTTCCTCCACCACCTGCTCATCCACAACCATCGCCTCCTCCTCCACCAAGGCAACCCCAAATGCCTACCCAACCACAATGCCATCCATCTCCATCTCAATTTCACACCTCCACTCAACTACCTGTACCATTTCCAAAGCCATACAATGGAGTAGCTCAACCCAATTACAATGCTGAGGCACAACATATCCAAATGACTCCTCTTGAGCTCAATGATCTTCACCATAGCTCAGGAAAAGCATTGCAAAAAAGAGATCATCTTGAAAGCATTGAAGGATCACATCCAACAAAAGAAGATTCAAAAGAGGAGATCAAAGAACCATGGGCTGCACTTGATGAAGAGAAGACATCAGAAGCAGAGATAAAGAAAGATCCCTCATGGTTACCATCAAATATTCCATGGATTCAAGAGAAAGATCAGCAAAAAGAGGAAGATGAGAAAGTCATGTTAGAGGGTGACATGAAACATGATCCAGATCAGCAAAAGAACCAAGGATATCAGAGCTATATTGAGATATGGTTTCAGATCGTCACTAAGTTGCAGCGGTACTCTCTTCCTCAGCTATGTTTGATCCCTTCAAAGTCAAATCGTTTTGTCTCTAAAATATGGATACCTGTCAAAGCATGCATTTCGAGCCTTCACATCATCTTGTCTCTAATCTCGATGTGCACATGGCTCCATTGGAAGTATTCTTATACTTGAGAATGAGTTTGTTTTTCAAGTAGGGTAGGGTAGAAAAAAAAGAAAAAAGAAAAAAAAAGAGAAAAAAAGAAAAAGAAAAAATGAAAAAAGAGGAAAATAGAAATCTAAGGTGAAAACCTCCTCGGAGGCGCCTTAGATTGGCTCATTGATTGAAAACCTCCATGAGGCGGTCAATGGGTTGGAAAAAAAAGAGAAAAGAGAATAAGATCTTTGGGTGAAAACCTCCCTTGGAGGCGCCCAAGGCAGGCAATTAGGGTGAAAACCTCCATGAGGCGCCCTAGTTGTTTTTCAAAAAAAAAACAAAAGAGAAAAAGAAGAAGAAAAATAAAACTAATTCCATTGGCTAATTGCAGGTTGCAAGAAGGACGTTTCATGACAGGAGGAGCACTCAAATCAAGGTTAAAGGAATTTTTCTTGTGCCTTCTACAGGAAGCTCTGTATTTCTACAGGAAACATCCTGTAGAACCTTTGGACGAACCAAATTCAAGTCTAAAATGGAATCTGATGGTGGGAATCTGTTGATTAGGCCTACAAGCACTTGTGTGTCCATCCCTTGCCTTTCTCCATCATTTTTTCCACCTCATTGTGCTTCTCATTGTGCTTCTACAGGAACTTCCTGTAGAAATTGTGGGAAACTAGACATGGATTTCAAAAAGTGGTTTGGTGAACATGGTAGCTTCCTCAAGGGTTCAGAAGCCCTCATGCAATCTTCCAACTCCTCCTCCATCATCTCCATACCTGCATCACAGCCCAAGCTCAGTTTTCCCTTCCATGCAAACACATGCAAAGTGCCTTGAAGCAAAAACACATAGAACAGAATTTGTTTTTGCCATAACTTGAAAACCATGCATCCATTTGACAAACCGTTTTATGGGGAATTGTACAAGGGTGATGGCAACATGCCTGAGCAGTTTCATGTCGTTCCGATGCACGGTTTCCAAGAAATAAGCCTCCATCACCATCAGCCATTTTTGCATTTTCTCCATATCCGTGCTTCCGTTTTAAAACCTGTTTCATGGGGAGATGCACATGGGTGATAGTAGCCTACCCAAGCGGTTTCAGCCAATTCCGATGCACGGTTTCCGAGAAATCGATCTCTGAAATCTTTAGCCATTTTCCATTTTTCTCGAAATCCATGCATCCATTGATCACGATTTTGCTATGGGAGATGCATCATGATGATAGAAACATTATCAGCAAGTTTCAGATCAAACCGCTTTACCGTTTGGGAGAAATGGCGAAAACAAGTTCTGGTTCTGTGACATTGCAGCAGCAGCAGCTTGAAGGTGCAGATCTGAACGTGGAAACAAATGCATGCAGCTTAGATCTGGTCAGAGGACACCTGCACAAGGAAAAGCAATCAAAAATCATCAGCCAAGCCCTCATGCAACCAAAGGATCCAAGCATGCAGCAGCAAAAAGCTTCACAAGCAGCCGTTTGACTTCAGGTACGTGACTAAACCTTGTTCATCTATTGCATGAATCTAGTCTAAGCATTGCATGAACGAATGGAATGGTGAAATTAAGCCATGAATATAGCAAGACATCCAGTTCTCTAGCACTCACGAGAAAGTCACGCAGCATGCATGGATCAGTCATGCACATGAAATTTAAAAAACACGGACAGTGTGGGTAGTCTAAACTCCAATGCAACTGATGGATGAGATCATAGGCAGAGAACACACAGTTAACCACTGCAGTTCATGATAGCACAACAGTTGCATGGGCCAGCACACGTCTTTGCCACCTCACTCCACCAACAATCACGCAGAAATTAATGAGCGCTCGGCTGAAATTCGTAGGCTGCTATCCAACTTGCGCTTGCAAAACATGTTCTTTTTTTTTTTTTTCACCCAAGCTGGCTACGTTGTTGCATCCAGGAAGCAATGTTCGGGTTTTCTTGTCTGGTTCCCTTTCTCACATTGTCCAGCACACAGCTCCAGGTTATAGATCTTTACCAAAACCAGGTAGTCTGTGTCAGATTCAAAGTTCCGCTGATATAAATGACAATACATCTTTGTCTTCTGATTGTTCCTTTAGTGAAGGAAGTTTGCAGGGCCCTGAAAGTGGATCTGACCAAGAAATTGATCAATCACATGTTAAGTGAAGGCTCAGACCTTGAAATTATGTGCAAGGATAGGTCAAGACATTCACCAAGTAGCTTGACTAGAAACTCTTGTGTGAAGTTGAAAGCTTCCGAGTCAAATGATAAAATGAGTAAAGATGTAGAAGGAAAGAGCAAAGTTGGGAAAAAAAACATGTCGAACCACTAATCTCTTTATCGGATGGTGAGCATGGAAAAGACAAAGAAGTTGATCACTATGATCTATCTACAATTTCTGACAGTATACCGCTGATTCGCCATGATGCATTGGAGTCATGGCTATAGCCAGTCCTGCCTGTTCCTGGCCCTTTTTCATCTGCAAAAGAATCTATACTATCTGGCTATGCCAACCTGTCAATAGGAACTGTGGATAGAGAACCCAGGAAGTATACACTTTTAGATTTTACAAATGGGGATGGTATGAATGTCATGTATGCATTCTCTAATGAACAGTCATGTTATTCACCAATGATGGTCTGTGCTCGTTTTTTTTATAATCGTTCAGCAGATGCAATTTTTAACATTGTTGTCAAAGCTGATGAGTCAATCGAGTCTCCTGTTGAATCTGGAGCACCAACAGCAGAATACATGATCAACCTGTGGTTTCATCAGAACCACCAAAAGTTATTCCTATGCAAGAGATTCCCTGTCTTGGTCCAGGTCAAACAATAGAGGCAGAGTTGTATGTTTCTTTTCATCATCAGTTAGTACCTCTCAAGTTGGGTGCCTATTGCAATAAGGATGGCTAATGACAGAAGTTCCTCACATATCTACAGAGAAGAAAACACTGAAGCAATTACAAGCTCGGCATACCTGAAACGCAGTATCCTGGATGGACAAAGAAGACTGTGTATATATATTGCAGAAATAACAAGGGTTACATCTCGGCTCTATATTCAAATCTGTCTAGACATATCACAACGAATATATGTGATACTCAGTATACCTATGATTAAGAAATATCTATGGAGGTATAAACCTAGGAATATATATGAACATCATCTCGTCATCCTGCAAGTGTTTTCATCAAAGAGATGAAGTTGAAGGATCTGTCCTATGATCAAGGATCTCAGCATACAATTTATATTGGCCTGCATACCTCAGTGTGAACTGTAATTTGATATCTCTCAATGGGTATTTGAAATAAAATTCCACGATTGCAATCACAGTTTAGACACACATGGAGATCTAACCTTCAGGTAGACTTCATGGATATGATAAAGAAGCAACAGTGAGGGTCTCAATGATGATGTAACAAACACAAGAAAGACCACCACAGAAGGAACAGGAAGAGGAATAAGGGAAAAGGACAAGCTGTTGAGGCCAAAGCAGGGGGTGGTAAAATAACACAAATGCCAAGGGAGAAGCGGTTGCAAGCACGAGCAGAGAAGACTGAAAAAGGCCAAACAAGTAGGGACACACCCAAGGCAGCCACAACACAGTTCAAGGAGAAGGCACCCCCAGCCAAGCAGGCAAAATCAGAGAAAATTGGTTCTACAGGAAGTTAGCAGACTGTTTCTACAGGAAGCCAGCGAACTGTTTCTACAGGAAGTTTGGAGAGAGGGCAGCAGAAGGAGAAATCGGCCGAGATTTTAGCTAAGGAATCCACCAGGGCTATCAAAGACGAGGAGAGAGATTGGTTGCTCAGAGGATGAGCAACCCTTTCAGTAGGGGGGTGATGATGAGCCCCAAAAATGGATAATTATTTGGGCTCATTCAACCTCCTATTTGACTTAATCCACCATTCTCATTAGTTTATTACATTTTTTTATTATATTTATGTTAATAGAGTGAATTTGGTTAGTCATTATGCCAACAAGTCTAATGGGTGCTTTGTGTAGCCTTTTTGGTCAATTTGGAGACAAAATTGAAGGTCTTAATGAGCACTTGGCAGCCAAATTCGTGGGAGAACAAGGGAGAGGATTTGTAGGAAGGTGTCCCCTTCATTTATGGGCCCTTACCTCTAATTCTCCACCATCAGCTCAGAGTTCAAGGGCCACCGAATAAATCAGCACAAGGGCAGCCAAGCAAGTCAAGTAGGACTGCTGTTAACTCCAAGTCTTGGGCAGCCGAGTCCCTAAATGTTAGGAGGACTGTTGGGTCCTCAAATTGTATAAATAAGAAGGCTTAGGGCCTCATTTTGGTTAGCCAGTGGATGTTAGCTAGTTAGCCAGTAGATAGTAGCTAGTGGTTAGTCATTTTGTAGCCATTGGTTAGCTAGTTTGTAGTTCGATTTTTATGCAATGGATTAGCTTTACTTTCAGCTCATTTGCAAGTCCTTCTTGTGGACAGTTTTGATGTAACTCTTCATTTCTTGATCAATAAAGATGAATCCAGCTTTGCACCAGCTCTAAATCTCTCTTAGGAGGCTGTAGCTCTTGGGGTTGGGCCCATCTCAAGCGCCTAGTACCTCCCTTGTTTATCTTTATGTGTGTTCGCTGCATTCTTAAAATAAAGTCTGCTCTTTAGATTTAATTCGTGCTTTGTTACTTAGGTTGCTTTTGATGGTTGAAGTAGCTTTTTATGTTTAGGATGGATTGGTAGGAGTTAGTCATGCGTTTATATCTCTTTGATAATGTTTTGTTCACATGTTGTACGTGATTCTTGTCATGAATAAGGTTGATGTTCACTGATCTCATTAAACTGTTAGATAGATCATCTAATATTTTGATTGTATGCAAGACATAGTTGGTTTGATCAGGTAAACACTATGTAGGGCACCTTCATCACCTCCTCGTTCATCTGAGCCTCGTCCAGATCATCTCCTCCATCACCAAGTCTGTTTCCTCATCTCCCATCTGCTCTTTTGCCACGTAACCCTACCTTCTTGCCTTTCCATTGCCTAAACCTTCTTTGATGCAAGCTAGACTTCCACACCCTCTCATCACCTCATCCCTCAGTCATTGGGTCATCCCAGGCCCCTACCCTACCTCCCTACCCATTCATGCATTCTCTCCCACTCACCTATCAGTCAAAAACCCAATCACCAAACATCCTGTAGAATAATTACAGAACTTCCTGTAGAAACCCCTGCAGACTTCCTGTAGAAGTTCATAAACACGGTTGCATGGCATCCAGACTTTGTGAAACTCTCGGGAAGAATGTTAGGGATCCCTTAGACCCTCTCTGTACCATCCCAACCTTTTCCAAGCATTTCTCCTCCTTGATCCATCCCTGCACAGTGAAAAGCCAATTAAAAGCACATGCATGATAATTCTAATAACTTAATCAAAAATACAAAAAGATGTTTTCTTCAGATAGTGATAACTTAGACACATGCATTTTACCTTCCTAGAAGTAATGGCATCTCTTCTCGTAGTTTGCATTCTCATTTTTGCATCAGTAGGACTAGTTGGTAGAATTAGGGTTTGCTAGGGTTTGTATTTCTTTTTGGCTTTCAGTTTCTTTCCGCAAGTAGATTAGCTTCCTTTGAGTTAGCTTTCGTCCATTAGTTAAAAAGCTTCTTCTAAGAGCTCATAGAAGTTGGCTTGAGCCCCTAGCGGACTTGTGCCAGCTGACCAAGTGACAGCTGCGGCAAGAGCTAGTACTTGTGCATACAGCATCGTCGCTTCCAAGTTTGTTACGAACTACCGGGTTGATAAAATTAAAGAAGGGAGCTCCAGGAGTTGTAGCATTATTGCTACAATACTGGGGCCCACCATCCGCTCAGATCCCCCTCTGAGCGTTAGCAATCATTGCTAAATTCTTTCAGGGATGGTGGCCACTTGTTCTGTAACGGAATGGGTCATCGGACCTTTGAAATCCCTAAAAACAGCGTTCTCTGTTTTCTCAGAGAAATACACTAAAAACATAGGAAATTCGTCAAACTGTCATTTATCGAATTTGAAATAATATGAATCCTGCCTTATAACTCCTATCGGGTCCTCCTTTTAATCGCATCACGTCTCCACCGTTGATCTGGGAGATCTGGATCCAATGGCTGTTGTTCATTTCGGGTGGCTCATTCGTACGGGGGTTAACCACCCGATAAGGGTGGTTTTCTCTCTCCAGGGCCTAGACACATTGTAGCCAATGTATGGGCTCGGGCTGAGCCTGACAAAAACCCCTTTCTCCCTTCGGTCCTCCCGAAATCCCGCTTGTTTCCTTTGTATATATATATATATATATATATATATATATATATATATATAGACATTAAACACTGAAAAACCCTGTAAAATGGCTTTAGACAGACTTGAAATATTATATATTTGCATCCATAAACCCTTTCGGGTCCGGTTTCATCGCATCGATGCTTTTTCCTTTTTATTTCTTTTATTTAACGAAAATGTGATTTAAAAAGGAAAACCCTATTTTCCGGATCTCAAAATATATATAATACCATCTATATTTCCATCGGGTCTGGTTATCGCGAATCATATTTATATCGACCCCGCTCCATTGTAATGTTGCGATACGATTGATCGCAATCGCATATCGCACATACCCCGGGCCATTTGTAATCGCTCCTCTGTAATCACCAATTGCGATATCGCGATTCAACTTGGGCCGTTAATCTGCATGCTTGACCGACGGTCCTTGTTGACCACGATGATCGCTATCGTAATATCTATGTGGTAGCCTCCGATAGTCTCCGATAGCATCCGCCGAAAGCAATATGCCAATCGAATCTGGACCGTTGATCGGCCAAATCCGACGGCTCTTATGCAAAGTTGTTTTAAGCCTCCGATACTTTGTTTTTCAATGTTTTTCTATGTTTTTGCCTCCCGATAGTGTAATCCGACTTTTTAAAAGGCTCTTCTTTTATGATAGTCTTGAACATTTAGAAGACTTTGAAGACTTAAAGGGTTTTCTAAGATCCATTTGGATCACGCCTTCCCACTGAAAAGGCTTTTGGACCACCAAAAGTTGGTTTTTAAGCATCAATCAAGTGAGGATATAGCTTCCTCACTTGTCCAATCTCTATCCATCTTGCACTACTTGGTTTTGAACTCTTGAGTCCAATTCTAAGGTACTTAACATCCCCTCTGTACGTAGTTCTTACCTTCCTGTCCAAAACTGTGTCTTCCTGCAACTCATTGAGATATTCAGGCAACAGATCATCAATAGAAGGCAACTGACTTTGCTCTTCGGGATCTTCAATCAATGAAGGTTCAGATAGTCTCAAGTTCTCTACACTAATGACTGAATAGATATGCATATAAGCTGGAAAATAAATGTGAAAAGCGTTCTCACCAATTTTCTCAAGTATCTTGAAAGGCCCATACCTTATTGGCTTCAGTTTCTTACCTTCACCTTGTATTCTGTCTTTGTTGATGTATAGCCAGACTTGATCACCAACTTGGAAGCTATGCTCAATTCGATGCTTATCATGCCTTGCCTTGTACTTGGCCTGGCTCTGTTCCAGCTGTTCTTGCACTGCCTAGTGAATTTCTTGGATCTGTTCAATGAACTTGGTTGCTTTCTCCACATCATTGTGTCCATCAACTACTATGTCTTTACTAAAGACAAAATCCAAGGGAGACCTTGGTGTAAAACCAAAACAAATCTCAAAAGGAGATCTATGTGTAGAAGAATGTTTAGCACTGTTGTAAGCATGTTGCACATAACACAAATGTTCATCCAAAGCTTGGGATGCTTGCTGCAATAGCCTCTGAGCAACTGGATCACTGTCCTATTGACCACCTCTATTTAGCCATCTGTTTGTGGATGAAAGGCTATGCTCTTCTTCAGTCTGGTGTCCATCAACTCCCACAGACTTGACCAAAACTTCCCAACAAATCGGGAATCTCGATCAGAGACAATAGAAATGGGTAATCCAAAATGAACCCATACATGTTGAAGAACAACTTTGTTGTTTGTTCAGCTGTAATATGCTTGTTACAAGGTATTAAAATACACATTTTGCTGAACCTGTCCACAATAACATATAAGTAGTTGTTGGTACCATCCTATGACCTCCTTTTTCCTCCTAAAACATATCATTTGCCTACTTCTTTCCATCATATATCTCTTAGATCCCTTGAAAATTGATTAGTTAATAGTCCTATAGTTATTAAAATGCATTGAAATTGATTTAGGAGTTTTATGTTAAAGAATTAGGGATTTTTGGTAAAATGGCTACAGGAAGTTCCAACAACCTGTAATTGGTTCATTGTTTGACATGTGGCATGACAGCTAGGCTAGAACGAAGGGTAGGGATGAAAAGTAGAATGTCCAAGCATGGACGAATACTTATCCTACAGCAGAATCGACCCTCCTACATGCGCGGTCAACAATGGTCAAAGTATAGCATGTTGGCGACAAAGGCAGCAACAGCAAAGCATTCTAAATTGATTTAGTTTTGTTCCTTTTTGAAATCAGTTTAGGATAGAAACATTTTAAAAATCTCGACATGATAAAAGCGGCAACAGCCATATCATGAATGTACATTCGTTTTCGAAATGTAAGGGTTGTAAAAAAACATATGTAAATATAGTTCTGCGTAGTCAATGTTTTTTGGTTATCGTTGTATCGTTTGAAAACAGAGTTTGAACTTAATATCAAGAACACAGTTGCAGTTACGATCTTTGTCTTGTTGCGTTGATTTTATAATTGGTTGACCACAGTCCAGTATACCTCTGGAACGCGGACGGGCCCTGCGTTAAACTGGTATACTGTTATTTCCTTTCCATTCGCAACTTAGGGTACTACATGACATGCACAGTAATTAGAATTGGTTGTTGATTTCAATAGAATGTGTATGGTTTATGTTTATGATAGCGCTTGAACAGTTCATCACTGGGATCGTGAATCGTATCCTGTAAGGGATTCGATCCTTTGTTGTCTTTTAAAGCAATGTCATGAACTCTGCTTTCATTTCAAAGTATGTTTATGATTTCCATATGTATTTATCTTGCATGAATATTAGTGAATGCTGAGTATTTGTTGAACAGGGGTTTTGTGCATGGTGTCTCTGTAAGGAGATTGAAATCTTGGTTTGAAGTGATACACAGTGTTTTAATTTGGTAAATGCATTGAGTGACAGTGTTGTAATTAAGTAGATTAACTGAGTGACCTAAGTGTTTGGGTGATAGGTAACATACCTCAATCTTCCGTAAAGAAGTCCTGTGACCTACCATCATAACCACTTAGCTAATAATCCTTTATGTCTATATACTTTAGACGCATGCCTCTAAGTCTACGCATCCTGGTCGATAATAAATATAGCCTAGTCTAGCACCCTAGATAGGACACTACATTTTGGCGCCGTTGCCGGGGAGGCGTACTTAAAGGATTTAAAAAGAAAAAAATTCAATAAACAAAAACACAGTTAGAAATCATGTTCATTTATGCCTAGATTTAGAGACAGTCAGGGTAGATTCGTAAAAACCCCCCACCATCTAAAAACTAACCCATCATCATCAGGAGCAGAACACCAACTGAGGAAGTCATCCACGCATTAGAAGAAAAACAAAAGTCAGGACAAAGACTTACTCTCATCGAAAGTCAAACTTTATTCACACATAAATCGCAGAAGAAGCACTTTCCTACATCTTCCACACAAGGAGAAAGTAGCACAGTGACCGAACAATCTTTCTTTAATCTCCTCTTTCAAACAAGTGACACTGGCACAGAGAGACCAATTAGAATGGCTGAGGAAGGAGCTGGATCAGTACCACATCAAGGACGGAGAGATGAAGAGGAGTCAACTTTTAAGTTTCCTATACATGAACCACAGGAAGATGATGAGATCAAAATGAAAAACATACCCCCATCCGTGCTACCAAACTTTTATGGTATGGCTTCGGAAGATCCAAACTCATTCTTGTTCGAGTTTGACATTGTATGTCGAACATATGGCTATACAGATGATGCCCATAGGCTTAGACTCTTCCCAGCGACATTAAAGGCATCAGCCTTAAGATGGTTCATGAGGCTTGGTGAGCAGGCTATAGTTGATTGGGATGGCATGAGAAGAATATTTCTAAGGAAATATCAGCCTTATTGTAGATCCAAAGATTCTAAAGATGATATCTTTAGAATGAGCCAGCAAGAGGATGAAACCTTAGAGGAATACTTAGAACGGTTTGTCTACAACTTACAAAAATCCAAACACCGAACTATGCCTCTTGATCTGATCCGCACAATATTCTTGAAAGGTATCCTAGAGGAATACATGGATGATCTTAACTTGATGGGCAAAGGTGACATTTCTGCCTTACCCTTTGAAGAAATCGCTGAGTTATGCGAAAAGTATTCAAGGAGCAAAGCTAAAATGGGAAAAAGAACCCTATCATCCAAAGTCACAAAATCTGCCTCCGCAAGTGTCACAAGGGCTGAAATAGGGAATCTGTTAGAAGAGTTTAAAACAGATTTGTTAAGCACCCTAGGGAACCAAATTGACACTTTAAAAGCTAAGAAGAAACAAGAAGAAGATGAAATGGCTATCAAAATGCCGGAAGAAACATGCATTAAAAGATTGCCCACTAGAAAACATCCAAGTTTGTGCTTTCTGTACTGAACATCATGATATGTTTAACTGTCCTAAAGTTAAGGTTTTGCAGAACTGTAATATGCAGCTAATGCAGAGATGGAAAACGTGTATTACATGGGCACAAAGAGACCATGGCAACCAAGGCTAGCACCTCAAGGTATGTTTCCAAATCAAAATTTGCAATTTCCTATAAATGATCAAATGTATGCACAGAACTCATGGAATGTACTCATGCCATGGCAGCACCAAAACCAACCACAGCAACAATGGAGACCATCTCAACAGTACTCTCAATCCTATCATACATATCCTCAATCATACCCACCATATTCACAACCATATCAACAATACCATCAGCCGTATTCATCACATCCTCAACCATATCAGCAGTATCCTCAGCAAGTTGTTTATCAGCCTCAACCTAATCAACAAGCACTGCCTGCTCCTCCACCAATAAATCCACCACAACTCTAATTTCCAGCTAACTCACAACCTCCTAGACCCACTCAAATTCCTGCTCAAACTGTCCCAAATCCAAATAATAGAGCAGAGAGGCCAGCCTACAATGTAGAAGAGGGAACCTCATATCCCACACTACCCTTGCAAAATATCAACTTGAGGTCTGGTAGGGTACTCCACAAAGATTCTCCAATAACATATAAGCAAGAAGAAAACACAGAAAATGAAAATGAAATGACAAATCAAAGAAAACCAAACGATGATACCAAAGATAAACAGATGCAACCACTGCATCCACCTTTTCTAGACCGATTGGTCCAAATAAAACCTCCACTGTCTATACCACAGTTTGATGTCTTAGATGAACTCAAGAATGTCTACATAAAAATTCCACTGCTGCAAGCTATAAAAGAAATTCCCATATATACTAAAGCCATCAAAGACATATGCCTCAAGAAACCTGCTAGAAAAAGGATTGATCCTCAAACCATTCATGTTATAGGACATTTAGCAGGCCTTATGACCAATACCATCTCCATGGAAAAGTATGTTGATCCTGGCATTCCCAAAGTGACCACCATCATTAACAACATACAAATTCGAAACACTTTGATAGATCTTGGGGCCGCAATCAATGTCATGACTCTTGAAACCATGAGAACACTCCAGCTCATAAATTTGCAACATACAACGATTGTTCTAGAACTAGCTGATAGGTCTAAAGTGATTCCTGAAGGGATTTTGAAGGACATAATTGTCTCACTGGACTCTTGGGACTATCCAGTGGATTTCTTAGTTCTTCAACCCAAATCCAATTTAGGAGGGCACCCTATCATCCTTGGTAGACCATGGTTAGCGACTACTGATGCATTCATAGGATGTCGATCGGGCAACATGATCATTTCAAGAGGGACCGAAAGAAAACAGCTCACTCTTTATCCATCGGCACAATCACCAGCAGTAACACACAATTTGTGGCTTGATGATAAATTCAATGATAAAGAAGAAGTACAATCTGTTTTTAGCATTGACCAAATCTATGATTTCCAAGAACAAGACAATAATGATTTGGTAGAATTATTCCTTTCTCAACCTGATATTTCCGAAAATTTGAGAAATGACCAATATCATGTTGCAGATGTACTTTTGGCCCAAAACTTTCAGGAAACATGCACCATCCAATCTTTGCAAACCACATTTCACGATATTTTTCCAGTTCAATCCATCACCAACACACAGAGTCATATCATAGAGATTAGTCCAGGGAAAACTCTGAACATAGGCAATCACCTAGACTCATCTCAGCAAGAGAAATTGATTCGACTATTGAGAAAATACCAGAAAGCCTTTGCTTGGGACTACACCGATATGCATGGGATTCACCCCGACACATGCACTCACCATATTTATACAGATAGCACCATTAAACCAGTGAGGCAACCACAGAGAAGAATGAACCCCATGCTCCAAGATATTGTCAGAGAAGAATTGCAAAAACTGTTGAGAGTTAATTTTATATATCCTATTTCTGACAGTCAGTGGGTATCCCCATTGGTTATAGTGCCCAAGAAAAATGGTAAGTGGCGCATTTGTGTTGATTACAGACAACTGAACAAAGCAACACTCAAAGATTATTTCCCACTACCATTTATTGACCAAGTGTTAGACACCCTAGCTGGGAGATCATCATTTTCTTTTCTTGATGGTTTCAATGGCTACAACCAGATCAGGATAGCCTCAGAAGACCAGGACAAAACCACATTCACCTGTCCTTGGGGCACTTATGCTTACAATGTTTTGCCATTTGGACTTTGCAACACTCCAGCTACATTTCAGAGAGCTGTGTTAGCTATTTTCGCTGATTTAATTCATGATTGTGTTGAAGTTTACATGGATGATTTTTCAGTGTACGACAATTCATTTGAACAAGCATTAGAGAACCTTGAGAGAGTTTTGAAAAGATGTATTGAAGCTAATCTGTCCCTCAGCAATGAAAAGTGCTTTATGATGTTAAACGAAGGGATAGTGTTAGGCCACTATATTTCTTTTCAAGGCATCAAGGTTGACCCAGCAAAGATCCAGATCATTGTTGATTTGCCAATTCCACATAATCAAAGAGAGGTAAGAAGTTTCCTTGGGTATGCAAGCTATTACAGAAGGTTTATTGAACATTTTAGTAAAATAGCTTTACCTTTGTTTAAACTTCTAACAAAAGATGTACTTTTCAACTGGAATGAGAACTGCCAACAAGCATTCGAACTACTCAAAAAGAATTTATCAACCGCACCAGTCTTGAGAGGGCCTAATTGGAGCCTACCAGTTCATATCTTTACAGATGCATCTGACACTGCAGTGGGTGCCTCATTAGGCCAAAAAGAGGAATCTTGTAATTATGCCATTTATTTCATTAGCAAAAATCTAACACCTGCAGAGTTAAACTACACAGTCACAGAAAAGGAAACACTTGCCATCATATATGCTGTGAATAAATTCCGACATTATATAACTGGTTATGAGGTCTTTGTACATACTAATCATTCTGCCATTAGACATTTAATGAATAAACCAATAACTAGTGGCAGAGTTACCAGATGGTTATTATTGTTAGAGGAATTTAACATCACAGTGTTAGATAGACCAGGCAAAGAGAACCAGGTGGCAGATTTTCTTTCTAGACTGCAAAATCCAGGTGAGGTTGTTCTGGTTGAAGATTCTTTTCCAGAAGAAAATTTATTTGCAATTTCCATAGTAAATCCTTGGTATGCTGATTTGGCCAATTATTTGTCTACAGGAAGGACACCTCCACACTTTACTGCAAAGGAAAAGAAGAGACTAGTCAAACAAAGTGCTAGATATTCATGGCTTAATGGCGATTTATTTTACACTGGTTATGATACGATCATTAGAAGATGTGTAAGAAATGATGAGATAATTGATATTTTAAAATCTTGCCATGATGAACTGTGTGGTGGGCATTTTGCAGCTAAGCGGACAGCATTCAAAGTTCTTACTCTTGGATACTACTGGCCATCCATTTTCAAGGATGCCAAGAAGTATGTGAAGAGTTGTGACAGCTGCCAAACAATGGGTAGGCCAACAGCTACAGACGAGATGACCCTTCAGCCCCAAGTTCACCTAGAGCCATTTGACAAATGGGCTCTAGACTTTATAGGACCCATTAACCCAACCTCCAATGGTAAGAAGTACATCTTAGTATGTACTGATTACGTCACAAAGTGGGCTGAAGCAAAAGCACTGGTTAGAGCCACCGAACACACAGTGGTAAATTTCCTTTTTGAAGAGATTTTTGTAAGGTATGGAGTACCAAGGGAAATAGTGACTGATCAAGGTACTCAATTCACATCAAAGCTAGTCACAGACAAATACCAAATCAAGCATAGGAAAAGTACCCCTTACCATCCACAGGCCAATGGGCAGGTGGAATCCACAAACAAAACTTTGGCAGGGATCATTACTAAAACTGTGGCAATGAACAGGAAGAATTGGGAAGAGAAGCTCAAAGATGCACTCTGGGCTTACAGAATTACGTGGAAGGATACTACAGGATTTACACCATATCAGTTGGTGTACGGCAAAGAGGTAATGCTTCCTATTGAGTTTCAAATACATACTTTTAAACTGGCTGCAGATTTGCAAATTGACTTGGACCAAGCACAACAAGAAAGAATTCAGCAGTTGAACCAGCTGGATGAAATGAGGCAGCAAGCAGAGGAAACCACAATCCTCATGCAAAAACAAAGGAAGCAGTGGCATGATGCACATATCAAGAAGAAGCAGTTCAAGGAAGGTGACTGGGCTTTACTTTTTTACTCTAAATTCAGAGATCATAAAGCCAAGTTTACCACCCATTAGATGGGCCCATACCAAATTATTCAGGCTTACGACAATGGTTCAGTCAAGCTCAAAACTATTGATGGAGAAGGTCATTCCTTTACTGTCAATGGTCATCGCCTGAAACTATACACCAAGCCCATCAGCAAGCAATATTTTCTCCAAACAGTATCTCAACAAAGAGAGGTTGAGATACTGCAGCCCTCAGCTGCAGTATCCCTGCCTTAGTTCATTTCCTTTCAATTTAGAAATTAAAAAAGAAAATTAAAAAAAAAAAAACAAACAAACAAAAACAAAACAAAACAAAAACTAAAAAAAAAATATAAAAAAAATATATAATAACAATGGGTTAGATGTGAAAACCAGTCTCTGGCACACTCTAACCCCGAATTCTTACTTGAAAACCAATCCGTTGGCGGGTAAGAATTCTCTTTCTTTTGTTCACTGTTTGATTTATCAACTCAGTAATGACTTGAGGACAAGTCAAAACTTTAGTCGGGGAGAGAAGCATCAGCATTTTGTTCTCTTATCTCTCCATTGTAAATTCTTAAAGATTTCTTATCTCATATCCTCACTGTAAATTTCCAAAGCAGTTTGTTCCAGCATTTCAGATTTCAATAAATAAGTTGTTTTGTCATTGTTTTATCTCAGAGGGACCTGGTTATAAACATTATGCAGGGGGACCTGTTCTGTCCAGAGGACCATGCTACCAACACCAGCAGTAATGGGACCTGTTTAAGACACATAGAAGGGACCTGTTAAGAGACTGTTGCTTCAGGGATACTTCAACAAAGTTTCATCAAGTTTCTACAAGGATTCACAGATTGCTGGGCACCAAGACTCCATCAAATACCCAAGCTCAAGGAACCTGTATACATATAAGGAGCTGCATGAACATCTTCAAGATTTCAGAGGGACCTGTTGCATTCGAATCTATCTCAGGGGACCTGTGATGAACAACAAAGAATAGTCAGCAATGCCAATGCCAATGCCAATCCTACTCAACATGCCAATGCAACAATAACCAACAAAAGTGTAATATGTTCCTTATTCTTAACATTTAATTTCTTAGATTAATTTTTAATGTTAATTTTAATGACTGTGACTGTTATGATCAATTTCAAGGGCACTACATTTTCCATCATCCCTTATCTCACTATTAATTCTTATCATCTTTCATACCCCAACCTATTTCATACTTCTAAATCCATTACCCTTTTTCATAGTAACCTTGTTGTTCCAATCGCACCCTACAGTCATACCAACATCTTCCATTTGGCCGAGTACCAATAGAAATAGGACACGTGGTGGATTGTGTTTTTTTTTTTTTTAAAAGAAGGAAAGAAACAAATGTTAAAGCGGGCCTATTCATTGTATTCCACACGGCCAAATTATGATTCCACCACTCGACGTAGCCAAATGATTCAGAGGACTCCCTGAAATCATACCCCAGTATTGCATATACGCTTCCAGCGCTCCTATGATGACATCTATATAAGCGGTACAGCCATTCCTCTGTTTCAAAAGATGAATACGCTATGAAGTAAGTGTAGTGGTTATCCCACCATCATTCTCAGTTATTTTACGCTGGCATTTGACTCCCGTGACTTCCACAGTAAGGATTGAAAGCAGTGAGCACCACAAGGGGGAAATATAACCATTCGGTTTCGACTCCCACCAAAGTCACAAGACAGTCGACCGAGCATCATACTGGATATTAAGGGAGCGACACCACCAGGTAACAAATTGAAATTTCTTTGTTGAAATTGCTAGAGCACCACCCTCTGCCAAAATGACCAATAGGGTCGAGCTGAGCATGTTCGACAGTTCTCAATATCATGAAGATTGCATTTCGATTCTCAGAGAGATACAGTGGTTGCCCTTTTTAGAGAAATTTTATGGAAGTAATGAAGAGGTTACCAAACAATTCGCCTTCACATTCAATGGAGAGAAAGCCCTGATAGGTAAATTCTCATTCAGGGTTTCGGAGGACATCATAGCCCACTCAATAGGGATTAGCCCAGAAGGGGAGAAGTACTTTAAGACAAAGCAATTTAAAGAGAAGTCGTGGACTCAATTTATGTCTAGATCCAGAGTCTCATCAGTTAACTGGAAGAAAGGTGTCCCAAGGAGTTGGTTGATGCATCCCTGGGACGAGATGGTCTATATTCTCCAAAAATTCGTAACCTGCGAAGGCCGTTACAGTATTGTCTATCTATACCATATTAAATTATTGCTACACTTGAAAAGACAATGTGTTATCAGTCTACCATATTTTCTATTACAAAGCCTAACCAAGATGTCGAAGACCATCCAAAAGCAGAAGGGAAATGAAGACAAGAGCCTATATCACTTTGGCTTAATTAAAATTCTTATTGAGCATGAATTGCAGAGAAGAGGGAAACCGTGGAAGGAGTTCTTAGCTGCTAATCAAATTAAAGATGAGGAAGACAAAGAAGAACTGCAGGAGAACTCAGGTTTCATGAAGGATATCGATGAAGAGATCCCAGTATCCAAAGCAAGCAAGGTACCTCCACCTGTGAGCAGCATAAGGACTAGGAAAATGAGAAAAGAAGATGCTCAGAAGGCAGAGCAAGATAAAATTTTCACCACTTATTCAAGAAGAACAAGGAGAGCACCAAAAGCCCAGTTACAAGAAGACCAGCTTGAATCCAATGCACCCATACCGATGGATATTGAGAGTAGTGACCACTCACCACCAGGACCAGGAGCTGATATAGAGGTTGAAAGCCATAACAGGCAGGAAAAAGGTTCACCACCTCCCATTAAGAAACATAAGAAACTGGAGAAACAAATTGAGAAATTAAAGGAAGAACTCATGGAGGCTAATATGTTAGAAAAGGTTATCAAGAAAGAAAATGAGATGCTCCGAGCGCAGAGTAAAGAGACTCAACAGAAGAATGAAAAGTTAAGGGAGCGAATCAGTGAACTTGAGGCTGAGCAAACAGATATTTGTAAATGGGCCACCAAGTGGTACAACCAGAAGAAGACCCTCAAAGAAAAATACAAAAGATTAAAGCAGGAGCTCCATGGTCAGAAAGATGCCCAGGTGAAAAAGAATGTGGATACATTACTAAAGGCAGCAGAGATACAGGCAGGGACAGAGTTCAAGGGAAGCACTTCGGGGTTAGCATGAGGACATGCTAATTCATTAAGTCGGGGAGAGATGTTGGTACCATCCTATGACCTCCTTTTTCCTCCTAAAACATATCATTTGCCTACTTCTTTCCATCATATATCTCTTAGATCCCTTGAAAATTGATTAGTTAATAGTCCTATAGTTATTAAAATGCATTGAAATTGATTTAGGAGTTTTATGTTAAAGAATTAGGGATTTTTGGTAAAATGGCTACAGGAAGTTCCAACATCCTGTAATTGGTTCATTGTTTGACATGTGGCATGACAGCTAGGCTAGAACGAAGGGTAGGGATGAAAAGTAGAATGTCCAAGCATGGACGAATACATATCCTACAGCAGAATCGACCCTCCTACATGCGTGGTCAACAATGGTCAAAGTATAGCATGTTGGCGACAAAGGCAGCAACAACAAAGCATTCTAAATTGATTTAGTTTTGTTCCTTTTTGAAATCAGTTTAGGATAGAAACATTTTAAAAATATCAACATGATAAAAGCGGCAACAGCCATATCATGAATGTACATTCGTTTTCGAAATGTAAGGGTTGTAAAAACATATGTAAATACAGTTCTGCGTAGTCAATGTTTTTTGGTTATCGTTGTATCATTTGAAAACAGAGTTTGAACTTAATATCAAGAACACAGTTGCAGTTACGATCTTTGTCTTGTTGCGTTGATTTTATAATCGGTTGACCACAGTCCAGTATACCTCTGGAACGCGGACGGGCCCTGCGTTAAACTGGTATACTGTTATTTCCTTTCCATTAGCAACTTAGGGTATTACATGACATGCACAGTAATTAGAATTGGTTGTTGATTTCAATAGAATGCGTATGGTTTATGTTTATGATAGCGCTTGAACAGTTCATCACTGGGATCGTGAATCGTATCCTGTAAGGGATTCGATCCTTTGTTGTCTTTTAAAGCAATGTCATGAACTCTGCTTTCATTTCAAAGTATGTTTATGATTTCCATATGTCTTTATCTTGCATGAATATTAGTGAATGCTGAGTATTTGCTGAACAGGGGTTTTATGCATGGTGTCTCTGTAAGGAGATTGAAATCTTGGTTTGAAGTGATACACAGTGTTTTAATTTGGTAAATGCATTGAGTGACAGTGTTGTAATTAAGTAGATTAACTGAGTGACCTAAGTGTTTGGGTGATAGGTAACATACCTCAATCTTCCGTAAAGAAGTCCTCTGACCTACCATCATAACCACTTAGCTAATAATCCTTTATGTCTATATACTTTAGACGCATGCCTCTAAGTCTACGCATCCTGGTCGATAATAAATATAGCCTAGTCTAGCACCCTAGATAGGACACTACAGTAGTCATGACCTTTTCTAGATTTTGGCAGTCCCCCAACAAAGTCCATGGAAACACTTTCCCAAGGATGAGAAGGAACTGGAAGTGGAGTGTACAAGCCTAGTTTTCTATTGCTGGGCTTGCTTTTAGCACACATGGTACACCCTTTAATATATCTAGAAACTGTTTCATGCATTCTTGGCCAATAACAGAATCTTTGCAGCTGTGCAACTGTTTTACTTACACCAAAATGACTTGATATTAGAGAAGTATGTGCTTCTCGGATTATGTTAACTCTTTCAGTTTGAGGAATGCATAACTTTCCCAAATGATACAAGAGTTGGTCCTTAACATGATAATCCAATTCTTCTACTTGTTTGCCATGACTTAAAGTTGCATATACATCTTTAAAATCTACATCTTGAGCATATTGTTCAATGTAGCTTTCATGCAATACTGAGTTATGCTTAAGTATAGTAGATGCATTTATAATTGGTTTGGATAACATATCTGCAACTTTATTGTGTGTGCCTTTCTTATATCTAATGACAAGATGAAACTGTTGTAGAAATCCCATCCACCTATAGTGTCTTGATTGCTGCAATTTAGTTTGTGAGTGCAAATATTGAAGTGGTTGATGATCAATATGTATAATTGTTTCTTTGCCCATTAGGTAATGTTTCCACTTTTTCACACTCTGTACTAAAGCATACAATTCTTTATCATATGTGGGATAATTAACTACTGCATAATTAAATGTCTCAAAATGATAACATATGGGTTTACCATGTTGCATCAACACTGCTCCCATAGCATAGTCACTGGCATCTGTTTCAATCTCAAATGGTCTTTGAAGATCTGGCAATGCTAGTACTAGTGATGTACTAATCTTTTCTTTCAAGGTGTTGAAGGCTTTCTGTTGTTTGCATCCCCACTAAAACACCTTGTTCAATCCTGTTAAAGCATGTAAGGGAGCTGCAATCAAGGAAAAGTTAGCAATAAACTTTCTCCAATATTGTGTTGCTCCTAGGAAGCTCCTAACTTCTGTAGCAGATTTGGGTTTAGGCCAATTCACAATGACTTCAACCTTAGAGGGATCTATCTTCAATTCACCACCCCCTACAATATGATCCAAATAATTCAAAGATGTTTTGCCAAATTCACATTTTGATAACTTAACATAGAGATTTTCTCTTTTCAAAACATCTAGAGTTTGCTTTACATGCTTCAAATGTTCTTCCCATGTTTTACTGAAAACAAGAATGTCATTTAAATATACAATTACAAAATCATCAATAAAAGGTCGGAGTACATCATTCATAACTCTCATGAAAGTGGAAGGAGCATTAGTTAAGCCAAAAGGCATAACTAGCCATTCATACAGCCCTTGCTTTGTCTTGAAAGCAGTCTACCATGCATCTTGTTCTGCTACTCTGGCCTGATGATAGCCACTACGCAAGTCCAACTTGGAAAAGTAAACAACTTCTTTCAGCTGATCTAATAGATCATCAATGCGAGGAAGAGGATAACGATTCTTGATCGTTATTTTAATCAGTGCTCTGTAATCAATGCACATCCTCCACGAACCATCTTTCTTTCTCACCAACACGATTGGAGATCCGCATGGTGATGTGCTTGGTCTTATGAGCCCTTTCTCGAGCAGCTCCTGTACCTGCTTCTTGATCTCTACATTCTCTAAAGCGGATAACCTATACATTCCGATGTTAGGCAATGGAGCATCCTGCTACAAATGAATATCATGTACTATTTCCCTTTTGGGTGGCAGACCTTTAGGTTCTTGAAATAGGATATCATATTCTGAAACAACTTTTTCTAAATCAGCTTTCTGTTTAGCATCACGACCTTCAAATACATTGGTTTATTAGGCTTCTTTTCCTTTACAACCATTAGTAAAAATTGCTTGCATGAATTTACAATTCTTTTCATCTGCCCTGAGTTTATGAGAGTGTAGTTATTTTGAGCTGATGAGCTCTTACAATATATTCTATTCCATCTTTTGTGAGTTGATACTTATTTTCAGTTCTATAGAAAATAACTTTTCTATCATACAAGTAAGGACTTCCTAAAACAATACCACATATATCCAAAGGAACTATATCTAACTCAACCTCATCTACAAAAGTTGACCCAAAAGCAAACCTAAGTTTGCATTGTCTAGTCACTTGTAGCTTTGCTTTATCACATACCCAACCTAATGGATATGGCTTCTTGTGAGGTGTTGTTAGTAGTCCCAACTTATTTACAATTGCTTCAGAAATCAAGTTTACTTGTGAACCACTATCAAATAAAGTATCAATCTTTTGATGCTTGGAAATAACTTTAATATGAAAAAGTTCATGTCTTTTCCTCTCATTTTCTTCATTATCAATAGATTGTGCAGAATTACTAGTAGATGCTTTAGAATTTTTACCTTTTATACATGTGGTTGTGACTGTTGTTTCATCACCTAAGTCTGACCCCAAATCTTTCTGAATAGCAACAGTAGTCTTCTTCTTCTTGCCATCGAACTCCTTGGGTTTCAGCTCTGGATGCAAAGACTAGCAGTGTTCATCATCGTGTCCACCCTTCTTGCAATGAGTGCATGAAGGTTTGTCTTTCTGTATAGCGTTTTCCTTCCTCTCCTTCCATTTCTGCTTCCTCTTCTCCTTGTTCTTGCTTGCAGTGGGTTTTGATGGTCCCCCAATCTCTGGGTTCGCATTCTTGCCTCTAGCCTTTAGATGTGTAGCCTAAACTGATACCTCATCTATGTTAGTAGCGTTAAACATGATAATGGTGTGCCTCAAATAGCTATGTAGACCACCTATATACTTCAACAAAGTTTTAGGTGAGTCTAGAGAAATGCCTAGAATTAAAGCTCTTTTTCTAAATTCCTGGGTATAGCTTTGTACACTTTGCCCCTTTAATTGGCAAAGAGTTTGCCAACTCATCATTGCTTGCTGCATATAAGCTAGTGGATAGAATTGTTTTTTTAATGGCAGAAACAAATTCACTCCAGGTAGAAAGAATTTTACCATGCTTCTTCAAATTAGCTTGTGTCCTGCCTTCCCACCACACTAGGGCAGTTCCTCCAAGGTGAAGGCTGGCCAACTGAATCTTTCTCCTTTTTGAATCGATGTTCTGCACCCTGCAATATACATCAATCTGTCTAATCTAGTTGTCTAGCTTTTCTGCATTTAATTCTCCATCATATATTGGCAAATCAAATTTTACATCTAATTTAATCAAAGATGCTTTCTTCTTTTTATTTTGAGGGATAGAAGGAGGTTTTGATAGAGGAGGCTCTTCCCTTTTCCCTTTGCCTTTTGAATGGCCATCTAGAAGAGGTTCCTTTGTTCCTTTGTCTTGTTTGGAGGTTGAAGGACTTTCACCTCGACCTTTCTTAAATTCTCGATACATCTCTTCGACCATGGCTCTCATGGTCATGAAACTATCCATGAACTGAGAGTCTGATTCCAAGGGGATTTCTTTTGCCATTTTCCTCCTATGATAGACTCTTCCAATTTCTGGGTTAGCTTCAACCAATTCTCCTTCTCCTAATTTGAGCTTTGACCTAGATAGCATTCAACAATCCAGCACAAGCTTGTCTAACCTTAGCAACCTAAAGCTCCGATACCACTTGATCTAATTATGATATCTTAAACAATTATTAAGGTATTACAAACTCATGTGCATGGATTTGCCTATGTTACTTTGTGCAATGGATCAATAAGATTGCGAAATACATAGACAACGAAGCAGTTAAAGAACATAACAAACAAACACACATAAACACAGAAAGTTTAATAAGGAGTTCACCCAACACTCCTGGGCTACGTCTCCTGGTCCAGCCTTCAGTGTTGACCTCTCTATTATGTCTTCAGAAGCAGATTTTTTTCAAAAGTGAGCTCAATTTGAGTCTCACACAACAGATACAAAACAATAAGGCTTTACTTGGATCCCCCAAGTCTTTCTAAGTACACAGACTCTCCTCACTGACTCTCTGTCTCTGTTTGCTCTCTATCTCAACACTTCTTGCCTCTGTCTTCTGTCTTTTGTGGCTTTAAATCCAATCGGCATTGTTTGTTTGTTTCTCCTTCTCAGGCTCTTTGGCTTCCCAGCCTCTATCCGCTCAGATCCCCCTCTGAGCGTTAGCAATCATTGCTAAATGCTTTCAGGGATGGTGGTCACTTGTTCTGTAACAGAATGGGTCATCGGGCCTTTGAAATCCCCAGAAACAATGTTCTCTGTTTTCTCAGAGAAATACACTAAAAACACAGGAAATTTGTCAAACTTTCGTTTATCGGATTTGAAATAATATGAATCCAACCTTTTAATCACATCACGCCTCCACCGTTGATTTGGGAGATCTGGATCCAACGATTATGGTTCATTTCGGGTGGATCATTCGTACAGGGGTTAATCGCCCGATAAGGGTGGTTTTCTCTCTCCAGGGCCTGGACACGTGGCAGCCAATGTATGGACTCAGGCAGAGCCTGGCCAAAACCTCTTTCCGCCTTCTGTCCTCCTGAAATCCCGCTTGTTTCCTTTGTATAAAAAAATACATTAAACACTGAAAAACCCCGTAAAATGGCTTTAGACAGACTTGAAATATTATATATTTGCATCCATAAACCCTTTCGTGTCCGGTTTCATCGCATCGATTCTTTTTCCTTTTTATTTCGTTTATTTAACGAAAATGTGATTTACAAAGGAAAACACTATTTTCCGGATCTCAAAATATATATAATACTATCTATATTTCCATCGGGTCCAACGATCGCGAATCATATTTATATCGGCCCCGCTCCATTGTAATGTTCTGATGCGATGTTGCGATGCGATTGATCGCAATCGCATATCGCACATACCCCGGGCCGTTTGTAATCACTGATTGTGATATCACGATTCAACTTGGGTTGTCGATCTGCGCGCTTAATCAACGGTCCTTGTTGACCGCGCTGATCGCTATCGCAATATCTATGTGGTAGCCTCCAATAGTCTCCGATAGCCTCCATCGATTGTGATATGCCAATCGGATCTGGATCGTTGATCGGCCAGATCCGACGGCTCTTATGCAAAGTTGTTTTAAGCCTCCGATACTCTATTTTTCAATGTTTTTTCTATGTTTTTGCCTTCCGATAGTGTAATCCGACTTTTTAAAAGGCTCTTCTTTTGTGATAGTCTTGAATATTTAGAAGACTTTGAAGACTTAGAAGGTTTTCTAGGATCCATTTGGTTCATCATCTGCCTCTTCTACGAGCACAAATTTCCACTTGTACTTCAAACACAATTGAAATACTAGGTTCTAACCACCTCTTTTTTCCCTCAAAAACTCTTACCAACTTTCTTCATCCTTTAGCAATTCTACCCACATCCTTTGTGGAATTGCCTTTGTGAGCTGCAACACTACCTCTGCAGTAACAGGTCTCCTTCTTGCTACATATGCCTCACTAATATTCTCTCCTCTGAGCTCAGTTTGTTAGCATTTCTCTGGTTCTTTCCTCTTGAACCAATTGGGCACTCCTCGCTCTAGATTGCTGCAACCTTCTCACCTTCTTATGCTGTTACCTATGTATTAGTGTAAAAACACACATTCTCCAATCTTTAATTAGATCAAAATAAAACATATCATCTCACCTTTTCAGGATCTTTGCATGATCTTGTTCCACCATTCTCCTGCAATTTGAATGGATTGTTCTCTGTCTCCTTGCATCTGCAAGTTCTGCTGCACATCACCTCCGTGTGCTTACTATTTGTCATATTAAAATCTGATCTCCTCTTACCTGCATAAACATCTTTACACATAACTTTGTTCTAAGTTTTCTACAAAGAAATTTAACTACTCTAATACCAATTGACGCAGGTGTACCCCTGCGTATACCCACAGTATGCATATGGAATGCATAAACTAATTTCCCCGGGAATTTCAAACTCTTTGTCGAGTCTGAATCTTCAAATCCTTAATGGTTAAGGCTCCCCTTTATCAGTCTCTGCAGAATGATTCATTACAATAACCTAGTCTTCCTTTAAATAATCCTTTCCTTTCTATCGAAACTCATTCTCCTTTCTATCAGGACTTAATACTCCTCATAAACTTTGTTGAACAATACCCGCACATATATAACCAAACCTCTACACTTTATACTTTGATTAGACCTGACTTAAACCACATAACCCTTATCGGTGCTATTTCTATTATAATGTTTATATAATAGAAATCACACAAACTATGTGAAACCATACCTCTTTCTGCATATTTCTATAGCCTTGGCACATTTCCCGATATATGCCTTTATTGCTATCGCAATCCTCCGCGGTCCATCAACATTCCTTTATCACCTCCGATACGTGATAATGCAATCGGATTCCAAATAACATGAACTGCGATTCATTTCTCTCTCGGGTCCGCTCTCATCACCCCTTTGCATATCGCATGTCACATGTATTAAAATCCAAGGTCCATTAACATGCCTTCCTCCTCCGCATCCGATATGCGATTAACACTCCGGACTTCAAATAACATCAACCCACATTCATTACCTTGTCGGGTCCACTCCCATATCGCAAGTCGCAATTTCAAATGGCCCAAGGTTAATTCATCAATGAAATGTTGCGATGCGATATTTGTTTAAAGC
The DNA here is from genome assembly GCA_031772625.1 of Pinus tabuliformis. Lineage (NCBI taxonomy): Eukaryota > Viridiplantae > Streptophyta > Pinopsida > Pinales > Pinaceae > Pinus > Pinus tabuliformis. Next base: position 291,942,569 of record CM062817.1, read on the forward strand.
TCCTCCACCATTGATCTGAGCTTCCAATCCAACGGTTCACGTTCAGTCGCAGGATCGCAATCGCTAATCACTTGAGGCCAGGTTCATTTCTCTTAGGCTTTCCTCCGATGCGATTTGATAACTCCATTCCACTCTTTTCTGACTTAATCTTGGCCATTGATCATAAAGATCCAACAGGTCCTGTGCACTAATGCTTCGCTTCTTCGCTCTTCCTTTTTACTTGGTTTTTACGCCATTCTCCAATGTTCCTCTGTGGTCTTCAGGTTTCTTCAGGGTTCTTGTCCTTCCACTCTCCTGCTGCATGACTCCCTCTTGAGCTTACCTCTGCGGGTTTCTTTAACCACTATCCTTCCAAGACTCTACTTTGGTCCTTCGAATGGATTCAGAGATCCATTACGATCCTCTGTCTTATTCTTCTCCACTGTGTATTCTGCCGAACTCTGCCTGCATACATATATGTTATACAGAACCTATAATACACACATAGCTCATTATTCAATACTCAAAACGCACATTTACACAGTTTTTGGAATTAAATCTTTGTTTATGCATATACAACAAATAATTACATAATAAGACTCTTTGTCTCTCTCTGGCCTGATATTCTAATTAGTGGTCTTTGTTCCTCTGTTGCCCGTAGGCTTACAGTCACACTCTTACTCACTGACTGGCTAGCTAGCTAACTAGCAAACTAACTTATCCAACCTCTCTCTTTCTTTCTTTTCAATACATTATTAGCAGTTTCATTACAGTTGAGGAACTGTTCCTCACTTACTTTTCAGTTGGTCAACAGTTTCTTCAAACAAGTTCCTAACTAATCCTAACTTGATCTATTTGCCTAATTTAACAACTAATAATGGCTGAGTCAGCCTTAATGTTAAATGAACCACTAAATAGATTCCTTATCTACGCTTGCTAAGAAATAAATTGTTTTACATGAAATTTTACAATGGCCCCTTCTTGGCTAACGTCTAGACCCTTAGGTCCCACTAGATACTTCGAGCTTGATCTTTGAGAGCCAATGCTCCTGCATCATATTCTTATTTTATATTTCTCTCTATCTCGTGTTGCCAAAATTTTACCTCAGTGTCCTCCTCTTGTAATCCTACCTACATATGATGTGTCAGTTATTGCACCATGAGACCATGAGTTGGGTTGTATGGGGAAATGAGTGCTTGAGTGGTTGGAACAATTCTATCCCTAACAAATCTAATTCTAGAATCTATTTTCCTATTCATAAATTCTAATTACCATAAATTCATCTAAAATATTTAGTAAATACATTTATAGTTATCTCTATATGCTTCTATCTAATTTTTAACTAATTTCTTTTAACGCTTCTCTCCCAATGATACAAAAAAATATTAATTAATTTAGTTGTTTTTAAATCCTTTCATTTAATTATAAATCCAAAATGGTAATCCTCTAAAACATATACACATAAAAACTAGTCAAATATATAATACATAAAAACTAGTCAAATATATAATTTATAAAGTACTTGTTTTTACAACCCATTAAAATCCTTAACCATAACCATACATTGTAAATGATGACTTCTATAATTGGTGAAGTAATTTTTCAAATTAAAAATGAAATGCTAATTTTTATGTAGCTATCTTGAAAGCATGAAACCATATTAAAATTAACACTTTGTAAATTTAAATAAAACAGAATTTAATTGAATTGAATAAACCGTGAATCAGAAATTAAAACAAAATCTACGACATGAATTAAAAACTAAGTCGAAATCTAAATAGCAATTGATACCCTTACATAATGGGCCCTCCTGCTTCAGGTTTTCGCTGCAGAAATGCTATGATACTAACTTAACTTTGCATACACCTTCCTCAAGATTAAATCATATGTAACACGCAAATCACTATTTTTATATGAGCTCAAGGAAACTGTATATAGAACATACCAATATGATTTGTTTAATAATATAATCCATTGGTTCTACTTGAGTATAATCATACCAAGAATATTTATTTAATAATATAATCCATTTGGTCTCCCCCAATGGTTTACAAGCCTCCTTGTATATCAGCCTCTACCAACTGTTGATTTTTTTATGAACTGGTTGTATATCAACCTCTACCCACTGTTGATTCTTATATAAACGGATTGTTGAAGAATAAATGTCAATCTCTATTTCATTTGTGATTTCATCCAACTCGTGGTTTTTTCTCTAAATCATTGTAACCAATGATAACTTTACAATGCTAACACCAAAAAAAAAAAAAATGTATATTATTTCAATCTTTCTTTGAATTTCTATCAACAAGTCTCTTTCACTAGTATTTCTATCAACAAGTCTCTTTCACTTGTAGACCACTTTCTTACAACAAGACTATAAATTTTCTCCAGTTAGTTTATGCGAATTTTCATCCTCTACATGTTAGTGTTCCCCTAAAATTCATTATTTTGACGATTTATTTTCTATTTTAAAAAAATATGAGAACTGAGTACAGTGTGTACTCACACTAAACTTTGGATTGTGTTTTCATTTTTATGATGTTAATGTTTTTACCATATTCATTTTATACATTTTTTTTGAAAATCAATTTTTATAAAAAATAACAATAAAAAATTATTTTATGTATATTATTATATAATGTTTGATATTCACATTTTATTCCAAAACAACTATTATGCAGCCTAGATTTCATTTTTCAATTAAATCAATGATTTAACTTCATCATTTATAAACATATATCTAAATGTAATGAACATGGTATTGCAAAACAAGAAAATGGACGAGCACAAATTGCTCAAAAAAATAATTTGTATTATTCACTCCAAAATCAAATTACAAGTCATATAAGTAAATCTCTCAACAAAATTCAACAACCAAACAGCTCAATCTTAACTATTTACTAATGTAAGCATATTTTCAAGTCCCCCTTTAATGCTTACATTTACATCATCACAAAGATTATTACAGAAAAATACAATTCACAAGTCACATCTTTCTCTCTCGTCTCCGTGGGCACTTATTCCCACTCTGAAGTCTTCAAGACAATGCTCTTTTCACCACCACAATATTCTAGCTTCCCATTCAGCTCATTTATGACATAATTGCCTATGACCATCTTTGATGAGATTTGTATATCCTAAAAAAGATATAGATATTTCACAACCCTATGGACAAATTCTCATCTCTAAAAAATGCAGCTAACTACACTTTTGATAATTGTATAGATAAATTGTATGAGTACTAAATATATTAGACACTCAATTATGCAACTGACTTTTCTACACACATGAATGTCATGACAAAACCTGTAACTAATAATCTTAAAACCCTAGAGCCAACAAAACCCATCCACATACAACAACAAAGGAGCAACTGATAAGGTCATCAGTGTAAAAAAAAGGAGCAACTGAAGGTCATCAGTGCGGTGGAAGCAGGTAGCAAAATTGTTGCAATTGTCAGAGATTGGGTCATTGTTAATGCCAAGACGCTCGAATTTCTCGCTGCATGGAATCCCGAGATACGAAGAAATTCATCTTTGGGGCACGATGTTATAACTGGTTGCACTCTCTGCAATGCCTTGAAATACAAATACAAACATGATGGATATACATGAATTCCTACTTTGCCAAAATGTGCGTTGAGTTCCAGCAGAGAAAAGCAGAAGCGTTTACGGTTCCAAGTTTCGATGCGCTCGCGTTGATGTGTAATTTTTGTGCACAGAGTTACAGGATCCCACACTGGCAATCCTAATTCCTCTTTCGTTATTGACATGGCGTCACAGGATTTGGCCTGTGCCACTGAGTATAAGCACGAAAGAAACTAGATACCAAAATGCTAGGAACAACGTTGGGATAAAGCTGACAAACCCGAGCAACTAACAGTGCCCAATTTACACCACCTAAAAATCCTGTAACATCGCGTATTTTAGCCTAGAACTTCATGCATCTGAGTGTGGTGCGAAAATGCTCGACATTAGGAATAAGATGCAGAATCTGTTCATTCACTCGGCAACCATTCAGACTTCTCATAGTTTGTTCATCCACATTGTACAATACTGATTCATGAGCATCTAGAACACGATTCAGTTATGTAACTTCAGGCATCTCAGCCAACATGTCATGAAGAAGTACGAAAAAATTTTCCTCTCGATCTGCATACTCAAGCCCAATACACAACATGTGTTTTTAAATATTTATACAATTTTTTATTGGACAATGTGAACTATTGCAGGTGAAATAGAGGCCCCATGTGGGTGGATTTAGCTATAGAGGGAAGATCCATCAAAGAAAACCAGTAAAAACCCTTCTTAATTTCATTACAATTATCATGTACTGTTTAATTTCTGGTACTCAATGCTAAGGGAGGATAGCTGGTTCCACTCTATACATCCGTAATACTCTACTCTCTTTAACCTCTAACCTCTGTAATATCAACATTTTAAATCTTGAGGAAATTAGAATGGATTTGGATTGTACTGTGTGATTGTATTCAACATTGATTTGAGACATCATACTGGCATAATTATGATCATTTAAATTTCTCTCAGGTTTCATCAATAATCCTTCAGTGACCTGGTATCAGCTTCTCCAACTTTTGTTAAAGTGAAGCGCAGGGTCCCGAATCCATTCCGTGTTTCTCCAAGCCTTATGAATTTGATGTCAAAATCAAGGGGTCATCCCTGTGAAAACCACTACTGATCAAGGAGAAAACTGACACAACTTCAATTGAACTTATCTGAATTGAATAAATAGCCCAACTACCATACAGGTGTAGTGTAGTAATATCTACGGGTTAGCTAGATTATCAAGTCATTTTTTATGCAATTGTGTTTATATTAGGTAAGTTATTCAATGTTTATTTCATCCATATTATAGGCAATTAGGAGAAAAACCATTATCACCCAATTCAAACATTAATGCTAACTAGGGTTTGACTACTTCCTTACATAAACCTGATGATGACAATGAGACACAAGCTAGCTTGCACAAATCCAATAATACCATTTCACAAGCTTCTATTACAACATATACAGGGAGTGGGAAGGAGTTGAGGAATCCCACACATGCACAAAATATCCATTTGGCAATGGTCACTATTAATCAACAATTTTGGAACTCAAAGCTGCAATTTCATTGGGCAATGTTCACTATCAATCAACAATTTTGGAACTCAAAGCTGCAATTTCTAGAAAATCTGGGCTGTTACACATGCTTAAAATGTCTAGTATGAGAAGAAGTGTTGGAAATGTCTAGTATGAGAAGAAGTGTTGGAAATCATCCACTGAGGGTTGAAGTGAAAGACGTGCAACAGCCAAATGACTGGATGCATTCTTCAAAGAGCATCAACATTAGATCCTTGATTGTGACAAATAGGGAAACATCTATCATAGGGCCATCTAATGGAAATTCACATAATATGAAGAATGAAAGCAAAGTATTGAAGGTAAAAACTCAAGCTCAAAATAACACTGCCTCTTCTACCCATAACAATAGGAAAAATTTAAGCATTGGTTCATCTAATACTGTTGAAGAAAAGATAAAGAAAGATAGTGAGGGTGCAAATGCCACATATAAAGTTGATAGAGCTTCAACAGAAATAATAAGGATGCACGGGGACCTTCACTAGAATTAGAATTAGAGAAAAAGCAAGAGCAATTGATCAATGGCAAAAAATGTTATGAAGTTGTTAAACATATTTTGATTAATGAATGCTCTCTTTTATATTTTAGACCATGATGCTAATTGTATGCTACAACTGCAGCATGAGACATTTAGATGTCTTTTTCCATTTGCAGTATTGTGTATTTCAGAATTTGTTCATTAAAACAATATTCATTTTGTACATTGTTTGTAACTTTGTATTGCATTTATAGTAAGCTTTAAGGAGACCTTCATGGCAATTGAGTAATGTTGGTCCATGTCAACCAATTCATCCTCGGAGATGCAATGGCTAAAAGAACACTCAAAGAGGAGTTGCTCATCATCAAAAGTCACTAGCAATCACCAAGGACATCACTCATTGTCTGGTGAGTCAAGCAACATTCATAGCCTTCTTTAATATATATATATATATATATATATATCTTATGATTTTGGTGATTTTCAATTAGGTTCCAACAAACTTAAATAAATATCTAAATTTAAACTTTTGTATTTGAGATATTGTTATTCAAAATATTGTGCATTTTGAATGTGACTTGCACTTTTATAGCAGGCTTCAAGGTGACGTTTGCGGGAATTAAGGCAGTTTGACAAACATCAGGAGTCTCTAACAAGCACCAAGGACATTGTTGGTTTACAGATGAGTCAAGAAACATTAATAGTTGGCCAACGTCTTAAAAGTTGTTATTTATTCTTATGATTTTGTCAATTTTTAATGTGGTTAATGATTTAAAGAAACCTCATAATTCCATAATACACCAATATGGTAATTTCTAACTTTCCGATTTGAGATCATGTTATTCAAAATAATTTCAAATTTGAACATGGTTTCTATTACTTTTATAGTAGGCTTCAAGGCAATCATTGCAACACGTAAATAATATGGGTCTATGCCCACAAAAGAGTGTCACATTTTGTCACCAGAGTTTTCCGAGGAAAGAAAAGGATCATTTGCAAACTACCCAACATCAAAAATATTTAACAATAACTAAAGATGGGGTTGTGAGGTGAGTCAAGCAACCTTCATAGCTTGTTCAAATGTTTTTATTTTTTCTATAATGTTTAAATTTTTAGTTAAGTTATAATGAGTAAAACATAAATGACTCAATCACTTCTTTCTTAGGATGCACTCTTGTGACTTCTAGAATAAATCCACAAGAAATGATCCTAACATATGACTTTGTGATATCTCTCACTCTTAAATATGATTCCATATTTTCTATTAAAGATGAGATTTGATAATTCTTGTAATACTACTATTCATCTGTCATTTTTCCTAAGACATAATGATATAATGTGTGGACTACTTTCCCATACCATGAAATCAAAAGAATTCAACATGGTACATCTCGATTTTTTTTAACAATATTGAATAGTAGTTGTTCCTAATTATTAAGGCTTAGGTTAAAGAAGTATCAGAACCCCAAGGTTGGCATTGTATCAAAACTAGATATATAGACGTTGTAAATATTATTTTTATTCACTATGGTAGAATTATCATATTGCACTCTATGCTATGGAAAAAGAGAAATGCATAAATATACGATATAATGGTAGAATATGGCTGAGAACAAAAGAGGAATATATGAATCCATAAGATGACATAGTTTAAATAACACGTGTAAATGAGGTGGAGACTCTCAAGGCCTTTACCAATGGGCATGAAAAGGGCCTTGGACTAGGAATATGGGCACTATTACTATTCTTTGCATAATAAGAGTTAGTAGGAGGGAAGGAGAAAAAGGCCTTTACTTCTAAAATGAAGTTTCTCATGCTCAAAGACCATTAATTTAGCATTGAATAACCACATAGATCATCTCTAAATAATTTTAGGGGTATATGGGATATCAATTCCATTAGGAATTTTTTCACACCATGTATAGGAGTCAAAGAATTTACCATGGGTAAGGGAGGTAAACAATGGCACTAGGCCTTACAAGAAGCTTTTTAGTTTCAAGAGCTATGAGCAAACCTTAAAACCCGCATGGATCTTATTTAATGGATCTTTGGTTTTAAGTCGAGATATGGGCACCATAGGAGGTATTTCTCACCATATATGGGAGTTAGTGTTTATGATATGGTTAGGAGAAGAAAACAAGGACCTTAGTCACCAAATTAATATTTTTTCATGCTCAATTTCCATGAATAAGACATTTAGCTAGGAATATGGGCATTTAGTATGTTTTGCATAATAAGAATGGGTTTCATGACCTACTATCGCCAAGGAAGAAAAGAAAAAACGACTAAAGTCCTAAATAACTAGTGGTCGTTAAAAAGGCTTCAAACCATTGGGTCTGAGAGCCTCATCATTGGCCCTTAATGAAATAAGAAGAGTTTCTCGAGTGACACAATTAAAAATGACTAACATAAATGACTAATTCATATACTTTTTGTACTTGTTAGTTGGTCATATTTTTATTCTTGGACTATAGTAGCCATTTATGTTAACCATTTTTAATTTTGTCACTTATTATCTAGTCATATATTTTAGTCTTGCACTAAATTAGTCATTTAAGTTAGTCACTTTTAGTTGGGTCACTTAATATCTAGTTGTATATTTTAGCCCTAAAATAAATTAGTTGTTTAAGTTGGTCATTTTTTGTTGGGTCACTTAAAATTTTAGAAATTTAGTAGCAATTCACTTGAAATAACTGTGGCCACTAACCTTTTTAGTCGCATAGTCACTAATCTCTCATTTTGTACTAGTGTAAATGCTTATAAGGAAATAATTATAAACGTTATCTTTTGAAATTTACTGGAAATTGTTCTCAATATTTTTTGTTTGCAATAATTCCCATGACTGTAGAAAATAAGCTTATACTAATGAGACTCTCTCCTCTAAGTTAGATTTGTCTAGGAAAAATTTCCTCCTTTCCTTCGTGTGTAGAACATGTTGGTTCCAATGTCTCTAACTTATTTTTCATCATCTTATCAATTAGGTTGCATTTACACATAGGGCATCCCTTTATGTTGTAGAATATATATCCTTTCAACCAAAGAAATAGATAACACTTCTACCAATGAGAGTGAATATGTTTGTTCTTCCAAAAAAGATGAGTAAGAGATGTACTTGCTTCACACTTGTAAGACTATGCTTTCTTGACTTGGATGCCAACATAGGAAGTTTTGAGTTTTGATGGTTACAATGACATTGTTTCTTGTCCATATGTTGTGTAAATTTGTAAGTGTAGTGTATATGAAGGTAGCCATGTGATGCATAAGGATAATAATTCACATGTACAAGGCCATATATAAAATAATTTGTGTAAACAAAGATATGTAATGATCAAATGGTCAAGAGGATATAACAAGAGTACAAGACAAATAAAGCTTAATTTGGTGAAGGCCATAACTAGGAGAATGAGTTTTCTTAAATAAGTAATCGTGCAAAGGAGGTTAGATGGAGGCATACTTAAGCATGCTTTTCATAGAAATGGCCCACACATTAAGAAACCATTGTCCAACTTTGACCAAAATTGGCATTGTGAACTCTGAAACTATCTTAATATTGGGAGGATCCATATGCCTTCGATGTTTTGAAATAATAGATTCAAAATATTTTAATTTGGTCACCCTACAATATCTTTTCCTAAAATTTAATTTGTATTACCATAATTATTGCAAGACTTGGAAAAGTACATGCAAATGCTTGCCCCAAGAATCTATGTAAGTATGTTATTGATTTAAACAAATATAGATCCAACCCTGATTAGGTCTTCCATTATTCTGAGGAGTAGTGGAAAAATCGATCTTGGTAGAATCTACCAAAGAAATATATATTTTCCATAGCCTAAGGCTAGGCTCAAAGAAGTAAAGTACATAGCTCCGTCAAAATGCTTGAGAAAATCATCAATGCATGGAAGAAGAAACACAATTAACAATGATGTTACTAGTGTGTCAAAACTCCACACAAAAATGAGTGTTACATGAGGTTTTGAAGCCCAAAGATTGTTGGAAGGCCAAAGGATTCCCTTTTCCAACATCTTGGAAATACATTTATCAATGTTGTAACCCCTAGATTTGCTTGTGTAATTGGAGGGTTAAGATCCAGTAATATTCCATCAAGCTAGTTCCATTATAGGCACATCAAAACATTTACAATGATCAGAGCTTCTATGAGAGCCAATTTCACCAAATTCCAAGAAACAACTATTTTTTGCAGTTTGCTTTTTTCCAAGAGCCAGAGATCCAGGGCCCGCATTGCAGAGATATTTATATATTCTTGGACTTCACAACTTCATGATTCTGATCAGCCTGTTTTGGGTGATGTGTAAGTAGTTTTACAACTACTATTTTTAGTAGTTTTTCTTTTCAGCACTGGCATGTAATTTCTGAGCACATATTTAGGTTTGGTGTACAGAAGCAGGTTGAATTGGATTGCTTTCATCCACAAGAGAGATGTTGTTATTTTTAGCTATGTCTAATTTTAGACTTGCTATATTTGATGGTAGTCTCAGAGATGTTACCTTCATATTCAATCATTCCTACTTGTTTATTATTTTTTGCACTTAACGCTGCTTTTTGGTCATGTATATATTTAAACAATTTCTATGTGTGGCATGTCTGGAGTGTGGTGTCAAGTTTCCATGTGTTCATTGGTGGATTTTGTCACAGTTCTGGTGGGTGAAAGATGATTAATGAGGAACAAGTTTAACCAGAGACCTTATTAGCCTTGTCAAAGTTTGAATTATGATGAAACCCTAATTCTCCTTGTCTAGATCAGTTGCTTCACTTCGATTTTCCAAGGTCCTAACTCACCTGCTCATGATGGTCAAGACTGAAAGCTTAAATTTTTTCCTTGAACCAGAGTCATCTTTTTTAATTTAACAACCAAAAGGTCCTTCGTATAGTGTTATTCAAAGCCAAGTTGAAATTCACATACTAATTCTATGCGGCAAATGCTAGTTCAAGTTGCTTTGGTTGTAGTTGGTAGTCTTGCATATTTGAATTTCCTTAAAAACAAGGTTCTTACACTGACTTTGTCAAAGGAGAGAAGCTTATCTGATTGGTTAGCCATATTCAGCACTTGTACTAATTCTGCCTAAGAAAAAAATTCTTGCTTGAGGTTGTTGTTGCTAAAATGGAACAAGTGTAAACTCCAATTCGGTTTCCTTGGTATAGTTGGCAGCAACGCATACCCTACCATGTTATTATTTGCTCGTAAAAAGCTCTAGTTAGCCTCATTCAGACAAGAAAGGTACTAGCCTGTCAATAATGTGTGGATTAGATAGCCAAACAATAGCAGAAAATAGTGGTACAATTATGAAATTAATGCCAAAAAGTATTAGTGTATACTCCTAGTTTTGGATGATCACTCTAGCAGCATGTATTCCATGCAATGTTTGGTGGTCTCTCAGCAATATCAACCCTAGAAAGGATTGTAAACAACAAGTTTGAATATAGAAGCTATAGAATTAGGATGGATGAAATCATGTTATGTGTAAAAGAATGGAAATGGAAGCCACATTCCACATAAGATCAGTGCCTTGAACCTCTATTTTGGGTAGCTTTTGAATTACAAGAGGAGGATTTGGTTGGGAATAGGATTTACTATTTCAAGGATGCCATGAGTAAACAACAAATAAAATATTTCAGGTTAGTGTAACCTCTATGTAAGTGTGAGTTATAACAACTAGAAGAATGTGAAGGGCCAGTGCTGAAATAGGATATTATTAGCAACTTTCTTTGCCATAAAATATCATCTAGATAGTAGATTTTTTTTCCGAAAAATGTCATCAAAAGAGAAGATTTCCTATGATACAAAAGGGTTATCTCGAACAATAGGTTGATAGAGTTAGCAAGCATGTAAAATATTGTCAAGTTGAATATGCTTTGTTTCCTTTTTTTCCACAGGAAGTTAAGGCGCCCTATTCCTCATCGACTTTTAGCTCCTATATGAGGGAGTTTTCAGATTTCTAGGGGGGTTAGAGAGTTGTTTATGAGGAGATTGAAACAATATAGTACTCATCATCCTTTCACCTTCCAACTGATAGTATGCTTCCATCTTTTCATGTTACTAGACCAATGGCAGCATGACATGTGTTGTCACTATGATGTAATTGATGAATGTGATGATTTGTTGAACCAATCGCAACATAATATCTTGATCCATGATTGTAATTGACACAACAAATAATTGCTTTCATATCAATATTGAGAACACATGTTTCTTGCCTTGTACACTCCATCCCTTTTTTTTCATGTTCTTCATACATCACGACACTCTCAGAAGTATTTGAATCCTAAATAGTAACAATACCTTCATAATCATTGTTAGCAATCTGAGACTTAATACACTTGTTCCAGCTCAAGCAACTTAACTTAGATTGAGTGGACATCTTCACAACATGACAATACACATCTCCAACACTACATCATATTTGAAATTCTCAGTTTTACAACCTCAATCTAATATGTCAAATTCATGTTGTAACTCACAACCCAAACATAACTCGTACTTATTAGGCATTCACATTCTCACTATGGGTTTGTTATCCTAGAATACACAATGCTAAATTTTCATCTATGTATCATCTTATTAGAATGGTCACTATACCTACTGCAACTAATAATTACACATTTTTGACGAGTGATTTTGAGGCAAGAATCAAAAATGTAGTTCAAACACAACATTTTTCCTGGTACATCCCTCAGAAAGTGCTTGTGACATTATTGAAATTCACAATATACAATATTGTGTTGAAACCACCTTGTGCGTTTTGGAGCCGGTAAACATACTACAATATGAACACTCTTTAGAAAATGGTAAATCCATATTCTAAATGAGGGTACAAATGTAACTTAATGCATGTTAGGCACCCACATTCTCATCGTGGCCTTTTATCTTTGAGCGCACAATACTAAAGTATTGTTTGGGTTTGATTTGATTAGAACAATGATTGTTCACACAACAGTTAGAAACTATAACTTTTTTAAGAGTAATTTTTGGTCAATCATTGGAAAATTCACCACAAACAAAACATGTTGCCTCGTAGACACGTGAAAAAGTGCTTTTGAAATAATTAATAGTCATAATCTATTATACTGTGTTCATACTCTCTTGTGACTTTTGGAACTTGTTAGAACTAGTAAACAAATTGAAAAATGAACACCCTTTAGTAGGATATGAATCCTTATGTCATAAGAACTTGTTGAAAACTATGTCTTATCACTTCAATCTAGAAAAATTCCAAGTTTATATCCACGTCATCTAACAATTTCTCATCTATTTGTATTTATGCATTTTCCCTCTCCTAGAACTGAGTCCTACTCAAGGTAAGTTTCTTTCAAAGATACTATATTTAGGCAGAAGCAATTTTACCAAATTCCTTTACATTTCCTTGTGGAAGTGCAAACCTTGTATGTTTTAAACAACAATATTAGAAATTTTAGAGACCGCTATTTATTTTCGGGTCATCAATTTTGCTTAACCAGCATCTGTTGGTGCAGAGTGTGTTGATCCTAATTGTAATTTCATGCATCAATAGTAGTACTCTTTCCCTACAATGTTTTTTATTTTTCACACCCATAGAGGAAATTCAATGTGTTTTCTAGCTGCATTTAAGGTTCTTGATATCCAACATTGTTTAAATTGTAAAATAAATTTGTCAATATCACATGACATTTGAGAGAAGACAATCCTCAAATTTGACGATATTGTTAGAAAAGTGGTTTCCCTGGTAAGTGTATATATATCTTTTAATTCCTTTTAACAAAATGCATGGCATATATATTTCATATAAATAAGTTGTTGAGCCTTGGTATTAGATTGACGCATTTGTCCCTTTTATGGTCTCGTTGATGAGGTCATGATGCTTCTTATTTGGGTTTTATTATATATCTAGTTTCATATTGTATTAGAAAGGATATCTTTCTCATTCTAATTTATTTGAATTTCGGACCCAATATTATACGTTTGTCATTTTCCATCCTTTATAGTTCTATCCTTGAATAAATGGGTCATTCTATTTATTATTTGCTACACAAATACTTCTATGTTTATAACCAATTATTTTATACTCTATGGTACAATGTTGAAGAAAAATAACCTTAGATTAATAGCAACCCCTCCTTAACTCCACCATCCCTCAAGTCAACTTTACTGGTCTAAATTTAGACACCACATCATGAACTATTTAGGACTTCTTGCAAAGATTTTATACATGACCAAGACAAGTGGGTCAAATCTCTCAAAATGATAAAGATCAAAATATGTACAAATCTCACCCAAATTGAAATACCAAGTTCATAGTGCCAGCAACTGCCAAGATAACACTTTGAACAAACTGTAAACATGGGTATCTTTCCAATGCACCTCAAAACATTCAAAAATTGAACCAACATGCACAAGGTTAGCTACCTCTTTTCAATAAAATATTCTAGTAATTGGAGCAAGAATCTTATCAAAGTCAATTTCCTCTTTTTGAGAGAAACCAACAATGCTTTCTTGGTACATGTCAAAAATCACATCAGTGGCAAGCTTTGGAATCAATCATTGATTTCACAATAGGTTTTGAACCTATCTTCATGGAATCTCTTCATACATGATTTGCATAATCCTCCTAAGGGCCAACCTAGTTCCTCTTTGTACATAGAATCGACATAGGATCAACAAGTACCTTGTAAAGGCCACCATCTTGCACACCTCTAGCTAAAGTCCTTGGAGTTCTAGACTATAATCATTGATAGTGCATTGTTTTCCTTCAAATGCAACTCTATACTGAAAATATATCATAGAAGAATTTGAAAAGAGATTTTTCTTCAAACCACGATTAAACAAAATATCTTTCAACTCAACCATTAGTCTCTAGAATGAAATGGGGCCCACTTATTTCATAGGATATGTAGTATCATCACCCAACTTCACTCTAGTTCATTTTTCCTACTCCTAAACATGTTGAAGAGTGCAAGTCATGTCTTGATACCCCACTATTCATATACCACTTAACACTTGACATAGTGTTGAAAGATGAACAAGACACCACGGAGAAGGCAGTCTCAAGATGTGATGATAGCTCATCCACTCTTGCTACAATGCTTGGACTCCCTACAACCTATTTTTGTTGCTTGGCCTTCCCATCTTCTTCTTTCGACATTGGTTGGCATAATGTCCCTTCTAGTATTTGGATCTACACTCTTTCCTATATTTATTTTCTTAGTCTTCAACTCTGTTATTACTACATGTTTTCCATCTTCTGCCATGGCTTGTGCTGGGGTGATATTTATTATACTTATTTTATATAGAACTTGGGAGTATTTCAGCACAAAGTGATTCACATCTCTTCAGAATGTTCCACAAGTACTAGTTTGGATATTATATATCTCCCAATGTATCTCAACCTCCAGACAGACTCTCTAGAATACCAACATTACATTACTAATAGTTTATTGTGTTTTCCATCATCTTTATCAAAACCTTATGGACTTTCTCATAATGTGTGTGAATAATGTGTCCACCTACAATTTTTTTCATATAATTTCATTTTACATTCTGCTACATGTAGATGAGGAACATCTCCAGTCTGAAACATATTCAATCCAAGAAACTTATCCCATCAAACCTTATCAGAAGGTGTTATTTATAGATTTCCAATTTGAAACTCATGCATATAGCCTATGAACCATCAAAGTTATAACCTCACAATATCAAAGTAAATGCAACCATCCAAATTCCAATCCTCATGGTCCAAAAAATGCTCTTGTTACCACATCATGACATAATTGTTCATATTCTCTACAACTAATTCTCTAGATTCATTTCCTAAAAATGTTGAAGTACCTTCACTAGTGCTAAATATATCTCCTGAGTATTCTTTAGTAACCTAGTGGCTTTAAGTAAACATTTGATGGGAACTTTGTGATTCCCATTAGCACTGGTGGGTACTTTCCTATGTTTCTATGAGGCACTTGGTTGACACTTGATGGGTTGTCAGTCCTCAACAAATTACTAATGGAAACCCTTGAATTTTTAGTATGGTCTCGAGTCCTACCTATACTTTTCACATCATCTATCCTCCATACATATTACCCACCTATAAATCATGAGGCAAAGTTATTATGTATCTATCTATTTATGACATTCCTCCTCTGCCTTCTCCTCAAATAGTGTAACAAAAAAGTCTTCCTCTAAGTCTTCAGTGTCTTCTTCCCATAACAAAAAATTATTCCACCAAGTTTTCAGTGTCTTCTTGCCATAACATGTTATGAGGCATTATGTTATATGATATTATTTACACTTAGATGGGTCTCATATACTTCTTGTAATCGATTAGTCAAGAATGTGGTAGTGTCTACCTTTACATATCCTCTGTCATAGTTTCTCGTTGTGCATCAGCCTCCATGTTGGGATTCAAGTCAGCATTTGATAGGAACCTGATGGTTCTTGTTAGTGTTTGGTGGATGCTTAGTGGGTTTCTTGTGGGTACTTGGTTAACAGTGGACACTTGGCAGGTTCTCAGTTTTCAACATATTTCTGATGAAAACTTCTTGAATTTTTAATGTTGTTTTGAGTCTTACCTATACATTTTACATCCTTTTGTTTTTCTGTGAAACCTTACCCACCATAACTAGGAAGTATTGAAATTTAGAGTGCCATAGATCACCATTTTTTCCTCTTCTTTCCAAGACACTTTCTAGTCTTGATCTGAGACAACACAATTTTTTATCATTTGATGTAGTTTCATCTAAAGCTGCAAGCTCAAGACTTGTGTCCTAGAGATCAATGTAGAGATCCCCAAGTTCTATTGGAGCATCCCCTACCACTTCCTGAGTGTCAAAATTCATAAGCACCTTGTTTGTACTTTTCATAGAAAGACGTCATGCCTTAAGCACCTTGTTTGTACTTTTCAAATCTACAGGGGTCCAATCCTTCGCTACTATCTGGGCAATAACAAGTTTCAAATCCCTCAAGAAGGCACAACCACTCTCATAACTATGTCCTAGCTCTTCCTCTACATCCAAATCTATATCATATAGACTTTCTTGATGATATTCTTGTTGAGTAAAAGGAGGCATTGCAGTAAGTTCAACCATTCCTCCATACATCTTTGTCAGGAAGTTTTCACGAGATATTTTACAAATTTGTAGAAGTTTTACATGGAATTCATCTTTTAATTCCTCTACATAAAAAACATCCACATCGTTGATAGCGATGTAAAATAATCCCTTGAATAGCTTTTCATCATTCTTCACCAAGTTCACCCCACTTTGGAAATGATGGAAGATAGCTTTTGTCTCCTTGTCAAGTTGAAAATCTTGATTAAGGTAAAAAAATACCACAAATGGTAATTAATATTTAAATAGCCATGGCATTTAAAGGAAAGATCAGAGGCCACTAAAATATGAGAAAATCAACCAGAAAAACCAAACAAATATGACCTTTTGCAAAACAAACCTTCTTGTTGAATATTGTTAAATTACTCAAGGCAACATTTAGGACTCAGAGTAGCATATATTTATGTTTTGTTCTCTCAAAAATCCCCAATCCATAAAATTCCATCAATACATAGAGACAATTTTAGTGCATCTGCCCTCTGTTGTGTCAATAAGAGAGCAAGAAAGATGGTTTAATAAGTAAGACTTTTTACTACTTTGATTTTCCATTGATGAGACCACCATGATTTTACCATCCCACTAACTTAATACAAGATCATATAAGCCAAAGTGAACCAAGTTTTTTAGTGATATGATATCTACAGAAATATGATGTGGAGGTGTCTGAAGCCCATCAAGCAAGGGATGTAGTCCATTGTTTTTAGCTCGAGCTATTTGGATGGGTACAAGACGAATAAGTTGACAGATCTTGTTTTCCGACAACCTAATTTTATAATAAGGGAACAAGACATATACACCATCTGAGTCTCAAGTTTCAGACATGATAACTTGAACTGAGTCCTAATATTTGAAAAATCATTTCCTTTTTCTTTCTCTAACTACTCAAGTAGAAGCTGCAAGTATTCTTCAGATTCGTTTTTCCTATCATCTTCTCCAAGCATAGTTTTTGACTTCAACAAAACATGGAAGGTAAGATCTAGGATACTTGCTCTATAGAGTGCAGAACTAGCAATATACTTATAAAGAATGTGATAGATGTAGTCTAATGTAGCACAAGTCTTCTGAGAGTCCTAGTCATGGAATATTTACAATCTCCTTTTGAATTTGACTTATGTTTTGCTAATTCTTGAAACTCCAAAACTTCCATAGTTGAAACTAGATTTAATATGTTAGAAGAAAGAAAGCCAACAACAACATTGGAGTACACAAGGTGAATCTGACAACCATAGTATAAAAGCTTCAACTAGAAATCACCAACATCTTTAGTGATTTTATCCAAGGAAATGTTCTTCAAAAAGGACATAATGTTACCTAGCATGTAAACTTTGAGCTCAAACTCTGATGAAGCCTTTCTTACTTGAGAATTTTTTTGAGCAGTTTCTCAAGAAGAAGATGAAAGGAATTCCTCTATGTGATCTGAACACACTATAGACGTCTAAACAAACAAAGAGAAAAGAACCATCCCCAGAAATGCATGCATTTAAAAAAACTTAAGAGGGAGCAATGTGCTTAGGTTTCATCAAAGGATGATGATGGATTTCTACCACCGGAACCTTGCTCATGTCATCAACTAGAAGCAATTATGCTTTCCCAGGAATACACTACATCCACATTATAGTTTTACTCTAAGAAAAAAGTTCCAAAATAATTTCAACACATGTCCAGCCTATATTCTGGAATGATTCATCAAACCTCTATATTAAAACCTTGGATACGTAAGCATCATATAAAGCCAAGAATCATGTACATTCTTCAAAAGCTATCAAATAAAAACCCTATTTAAATGTGTGAATGGGATTACTCCCACACATAAATGGTCCTAGATTTGGGGACACGTACAAGTTCAATGTATTAAGCATGTTGTCATGGATAAAAATCATCAATTCACCAAATCTCAGAAATGCCACCTTTTTAATATCTTCTATCTCAGGATCACAACACACTAATTCAAATGGTTCCGAGAAAGATGGGATAATGCAATGCATGGAATTTGAATTTAACTCATACAAGTCTTTTTTCTTTGGTCACTGCCATCCATTTTGTACCGGGATTTTCCTCTCATTCACTTGATATTTTCAAGCTTGCCTCCAAAGTCCCAAGCCTCATATATGACCTTCCAATAGATTAGCATTCAATATACACACATCTTCCAACCACTCTTCTTTGGGATAGATTTTCCTTTGTTTGAGTAAGAAAAATTTCCTGTTTATTTTTGAACTGCTGCTCCTAAAGATTTTCCACTATTTCTTTTTCAGATTCAATATTTTTCTTAAGCTAGAGTAGCATCTCTTTCCTAATCACTGGCAGGACACTCTGGCTGAATTCTTCTTTCCCATCTCTGTAGATGGATGAACAAAGGTCTTTCCATGTGTCAATGGTAAAAACAACATTGCTCGAGGTCGCATCAAGGTTAAAATTAGAAAACTTTCTTTGCCATTCCAGATATGAATCTTGCAACTCTGGTGAAAGGTCTGCTTTCACAGATTCTAATTTAGCCAAAATAGTATCAAGGCTAGCGGAAGTAAGAAAATTCTTCATGTCATAAATATCAAAATTCTTTACTTGGTTAAAAGTGTCATCGCTTGTGAGGAAAGCCAACAGAAGTTGTTTTTCAATCAAATATCTTTATGTGTTCAAAAGTTTCTCAATATATAATACGCTGACTAAAGCTCTTCAATTGCTCGAAAATGCCATTGCTCATAAGTTAAGCCAGGAAAATAATATTTTGTCTTATGTTTATTATTTTTTTAGTAACTGAAGATTTTATCGAATCATTGAGTGCATTGTCCAAAACATGGATGACATCTACAACCACTGGTAATGAATATTTGTTGTTTATAAATTGAAGAAAAATTTGCTCACCTAATACTACTGGGTGTTCCCTTATAGATCCATTTTTTTTAATAGGAAAAATATTTGCCTTCTGGTTAGTAGTATCACCTTCACCTATGGACCTCAATATAATCTCTTCTTCAAACAAAATTAGATGGCCATATTTTTCATATTTTTTCAATGAAAGCTATGATTCCATCCCAGTAGAGGGTGTAGAGGATTGAAATTTAATCTCCACACCAGTGGAAAGCAGTTTCTGCTTACCCTAGTTTCCACCCCAAATAGTATCCAACTAATTCTCCAAATACTAGAACCTATTTATTTGAATAGGAATCTCATCATCTCTAATATGTTCCCTCTCTTCAGATGTTGAGTCAGGGATATATCAAATAATTTGTATTACTTAGGTAGAACATGGAGAAAATTGTGCAAGATTTCCTCTTCTAACTCTTTAAGATTTGATTAGATGTTGCACTTCTAAATTTCCTTGCGGTGAACTTGGATATAATTCTCCAAGTTAGTATAACCTTGGAACTCTCGCAATGTAGATTGATTTAAAAAAGAAACAAATTCTTCATTTTTGAGTCCACAGAAATCAAGATCATAGTTTCTCCACCTCATGCTGAAGGGAATTGGCATTAACCTTTTGAATTTAGGACTAAAATAATTTTTAGACCATTTATAATTAGCAATGAGAAAAACACATATGTGATATTCTTCAACAAAGAACAATGCATGTTTCGGTATTGATAGGCCTTCAGGAGGTGTTGTGTCAGTATACCTTCCTATGTTTTATTTGAACCCGAAAGAAACCCTGACATTTTTTTCATAATTTTGGACATGACTTATCTTGAGTCTCTAAGTTATCCTTCTCTTTGGAATGTCATATTCTGCTTAATTTGTTAGGGTCTTTAGAAAAAATCAGACTATTTTTCGTGAGAGAAGAAAAGACACTTGATGAACTTATATAGTTGTATTCAACTAAAGTCTATATTTAAGAATACATAGTTGTATTCAACTAATATCTCTATTTAAGACTATATAGTTGTATAATTGTATTAAACTTTCAGACTATGTTGTGTCTTGTGCATCTTTGTGGGACCTATATTCAAAATGTTAACTCCATGTCTCTTATAATTGTAGGAGGTGGACGATTTTACATCCACAAGAATTATTTGCATCTCAAAGGGCTAGAAAAATATGGAAAGCAACTCTGATATCTAATTTTGTTGGTTGGAAGAAGGAAATGTCTACAATTGGTCCTAGTGATTGTGTTCCAGAACATGAGGGAGGGTCATGTTATGAGGAAAATGGAGATAGGGGGGAGATCCATGGTATGAATTTCATATTATTTCTAGTTATTTCATCATGGATAGTTAAATGCTTTTGATTATGGTGTTCAAATGGTTCCATGGTTTTTCATGCTTGAAAAGTTTGAATTGGGCTCAGAATCAATTTAGGAACTAGTTTACTCCAAAATACATAAAATATTGATTATATATGTTGAATTGGCCTTTCAGACTAGTTCAGTATTAAACCAGCTAGTTTGATATGGAACCAATCACTAAACTAGTTCAAGGGACAGACCATCCTCTTTTAGGGTCAAACTAGCTGAATTGGTTGGTTCTAGTTCTGGTTTGGTTGGTTTTAAAAACCCTTGTCCTTTGAAATAGATTTTATCATTTTAGGCAATTCTCTTGGAATTTTTACATTAGATTCTAAGAACTTTGACTAGAGTTGAAATTGACATTTTCCAATAATTATGTCTTACGGTATTTATGTTTGGATTATGTTGCCCTTGTTGGTCAGTGGTCTTGGTGTTTAGAAGAGAGGTCGGCCTTCATGTGCAAATGATAAGAATACAGAACCCAGGTAATACTATGTATTGAAATATTTTATTTTAGTGTGTTCATCAAAGTTTAATTCGACTTGTTTATCTTATGTTACAATTCAACTATTTTCTTTGTCCATCGGAGTTACGACAAGAAAGAAAATTTGCCATACAAGTATGCAGGAGGATTACCAAAAGTTTAGGTATGTAGTTATTGGTAGACTTGAGAGTGTTGAGAGCATTGCATGTTAAGAAGACTATTGTAGCCATGTTATGTGCTTAACTCTGCAGTGAGGAACCCGCTGGCCAAAATAAATACTTGCTTGTTTATGTCTTCCACATGATTGTCCTAAAACGGTTTGCCAACTATCAATTGATTGATAACATATTTGGGTGTGAGCATACACCTTGCAATGTAGCAAGAAATTCCATTTGGTCTCTACCTCTCCTTTCTCCCACATCTTGCATACTCTTTCATCCCATTCTTCTTTGGGCTGTTCACACCTTCATGTTTCTCATCCTAGACTATGAGAGTAGGTTCTTAGATAAACAATGAGTTATGATATATCTTTTTCATGCAGAGATACTATGTTTCAGGTAGTCTTGGGCCCTGATTTTTTCATTTGTGTGGAAGTTTTTTATATGATATTGCTACTTCCTCTTGATGTGTCTCTTCCATGTACTTTGGTATCTTGATGAAATGTTACCAAATTCCAATTTTGATTCTCTTTTTGTAGGATGAAAAGTATTGGCCATTGATGCCCCCATTACCATCATATGGCTATTGCAGAGAGTGTCCTAGACCATGTTATGGCAGTCTTATTCATGGGAAACATATTCAAGACGTTGTGATTACTAGTTAGATTCATTATCCAATTTGTTTTTTCCCATCTCCAGTTGAACTATATCATAATGCGGATTGTAATTTTGTTTATGAAATTGGGATGTTCTCTTCTTGTAACTTTTGATAAAGATTCATGACGCTTCTATTCAATTTCTTATAGGAAAACCTTTATCATTCATACTGATTTTTCTGTAGCTTGGTTTAACTGATACCTGTGTAGTCTTCAAAACCTATGTTGTTAATAAAAATGGTGCTAAGGATGCTCTAATGAGAGAATAATTATTTCCTAGAGGGAGGATAAATCAAATTGTAAGGATTCATGCAACTAATACAAAACTATCTAAAGTGAGTATTTACCTACACAAATTTATTTCGAGGCGCCCTATTTACGAAGCCCACTATATTGTCTCCTTGGAGGGTGATGATCAAATAAGTTGAATAATGTCCAACAAAAGAATAATCTTATCTTAACTATTCCCCATATTAGAGCACTCGTAGAAAATGGCTAATTAATTACTAAAAAAGGACTAAAATTTGCATAAAACAACCATTTTTCAGTCGTAACCAATAATAGCTAATTTACAGTATCTTATAACGCGACCAACTTTTAGTCATTTTTGTCTTAGTCATTAATTGGTTGTCTCAATTTTATCGTTTAATAGTATATTTAGCCATTAATTTGGTAATTGATTTAGTTATTAATTGCTACAATTAATGACCAAATATACAATAAAATATATTATTATCTGATCACCTAAGAAAATCAATTAATGACCAAAGAATTATGATCAAAATGTTGGTCATGTTATAAGATATTGTAAATTAGCTACTAATGGTCATATATATGCAAATTTTAGTAATCATTTGAAACCAATTAATGACCAAAGAAATATGACTAAATTTTATTTGTGTTATAAGATATTGTAAATTAGCTACTAATAGTCATATATATCCAAAATTTAGTCGTTATTCGTAATCACAAATTTATCATTTGCAGTAGTCACTTTTTTTTGGTAGTTTCATATTCATTATATAAACGCTTGATTTAGTAGTTTATATTCATTTCATTTACTTTTATTAATAATCATTATAAATGATTAATTTAGTCGTGTATACATTTATTTGTGTTCATCATTAATCAATATAAACTACTAATTTAGTAGTTTCAGTTTGATTTTGTGTATTCATTATTAATAAACATAAATTAATTAGTATGATTTTGTGATTAAATTAAAAAAAGGGTATATAATGTACATGTTCATCTAATATGAAAGCACAAAGTTACATATGTTAATTACAATACTAAATAATATCAAATGCAACTATAATAATTTCAACCACAAATTATATTATATAAAATGTCGAGTATTACAATATGAGTTTCCAACTTAATATTGGTTGGACTATAATTTACACATGAAATATTGCTTTATCACTTCAAAACATTATTACTTTGTTGCCAAGGCATTGCAAGCGAATTCACCAACTCTAAAGACTTAACCACCAATCTCTATGTGTGTGTCTTATGTGGGATATTAGCTCTAAGGGTATCACTTGACTCGTTTTCTTCTTTCTCCCTTTTTTCGTTTGTTACTCCAGTGTTATTGTTCTCCTCTTTCCACAATTCCAGCTTCTTACCATCAATAATGAGTTCCTCTCCTGAAAACGGAAGAATATACAAAGCAGAGTATAAGACACGAAAGACGATGAATACTGGAATATAAACTAAAGTATACTATAAAGTATGTATATGGCATATACCTCAACATCAACAACGTCAATGTCATTTTTCCCCATAAAAGGAAGAAACTCGAACACGTTTTCTTCAATTGGGTGACATTCGCCACTATGTGGCGAGATGGCCTGTATAAACAAAGCAAATAAAACATCACCATAGAAAATAACACCTAATTAACTTAGTATTCAACCTTTAGATAAATATTAAGCACAATCATGCCAACTAAGTTACATGCTAAAAAGTTTAGGTTGTAGATAACTTGTGAAAACAAATAATCTGAGGTATGATGTCTAATCCTTGTCATTTTATTCACAAAAACATTTCATTCTCTAACGCATGAACTTGGTCAAATATATAGACAATTTGTGCTCAAATAACAACATGGAAGTAAACTTTTCTGATAGTCATGAAAATATTTTAACACAAAACAACTAAAAGGATTTCAATTAATATCATGTAATATTAATCTCATCTTCAAGCTTTGGATGTTGTTTAAATGAACATGATACCAAGTAATTTCAGTTTCATCGTTAAAATACAAAACAAAATCAAAGGAAACATTCAAAATACAATCAAATAATAAAGAGAGGATATCATGGAATGAACATTGCAATTATAAAAAATATGTTTACCTGTCCACCGATGTCTTTTCTAGCATTCCTAAAACATTTGCTTGCCCAAAATAACCATGAGGTGAAAGAATCACACCATTAAAAACCATAGGAATCCCTACTAGAAACATTTCCAAAGTCGATGGCTCAAATGCCTCAACTCCTCTTGTATTTGCAAACCATATGATGTAAAAAGTGAACTGCCATAAGCTATTTTGTCTAGAAAATCCTTTACAGTTGAATTTGGAGGTAGTTCTTGCATAGTCATCTATTTAACAACAATAAGCAATCCTTTATTCATGAAATTGATATGATGGTAGAAATTTCAAACAACATACATAAAAAGTTTTGTAAATTATTAGCAAATGAATTTCAAAACAAGCAGATTGGAAAGAAACTAGATCATCATATGGTGTTTTTAAGAATTCCATACTCACTTTATCATATTCCAACATAATTACAAGGAGACTATCATTTGTGCTACATGGTGGCCTTCATAATTTATCCATATGTGGGCACCCATCTTTATGGGAAGGGGAAGGGCAAGGTGGTCTCATGTTTGCTTCTTCGGTAGATAACCACAGTTTAGTGTCCATAACCTCATTGTTCCACATTAGAAACCATCTTGCCCACTCAACCATCTGAACAATGAAGGAAGAGTTTATTGCTTCACCCTCCTTGTACATCCAATGTGCAACAACTCCAAACTCGACTTGTTGATGCATTTCTTTAGTCTGTATTTGTATTTCTAGTGGAAGACCATCATCCCCGAAAACAACAGTATGCAAAGACTGATACCTAAAGTGTTTGGACCACAACAAGTGTTAGGAGAGTAACCTAAAAAATCCCATTGGTTTTTCCCTAACCTAATCTATAAATGATGTAACTTCAATAGAGTGGAATGATGTATATCCCAAATCAGGGAAAGCATAAAATATATATCCTTTGCATATGCAAATGTAGTGCTAAATTAAAATTCCTATATTTGGGGAGTGGTAGCAATGAAAAATATTTTCAAAGGGGATGTTGATGAAAGTAGAAGCATCCATTATCCAACATATTCAATGGATTTCAAAAAAAAATTAACAGTGTCTTATTAAGAAATTGTGCAGATGACGACACCACCACCATGCAAAACTTGCCAATATGCCACCATGCACATCTTGTCGATATGATTGGTCATATGCCATTTAAGTTGTACATTCTCCTATAATGCCTTAAAAATGCCATCCACAAATTTATAGAAATTGATTTAACTTCCCTCTCTCACGAGATTTCGATATCTAATTTTCTACTTCAGGTTCTATGATGATCATCAAGAAGGGTTTGTAAAAAGAAACTTCCTTGCCTATATGGCCACTATATGATCTCCCTTGTCATAATTTATTGACCTCCTCGAAGCTCAAGGCTTTCATCACAGGAACAAAAGTAAGGACAAAAAGGAATGAAGTCCCAGCAATAACGATGAATACTATAAATGTTTTGCATGTGCCCAACGCATCAATCAAATATGGGAGAATAGGCCAACTAAATGGCATTCGGCCAGCTAACATGCCAGCAGGCATCCAAAAAGTTCTAAAAGTCCTTCCATTGCGCAGAATTTAGTGACATTTACAAACAAGCAAATCAGATGACCAACAAGATCACAAGCATTGAGCTTCAACTAGTTGGACTATGGAACCTATGCAAGTTCAATGAAAAGATATATCAAAAAATGAGGACCTTTTCCCTATTAGGGACCTAAAAATGGTAGTCATGTATGCATCATATAGGAAGGGACATGTGCAATGGCATATCCTATAGCTTTGGTATCACCCCTCATAAGAATGAACAAGCAAGGTATGTAGAAACCGTAATGGATTGGAAGGACTAACCAAAATGAAGAACTGAAATATTGAAAAAGGAAACCTCACAACAAATAAAACTCAGACCTAGCATCTAAACATTGGAAAACACCATGCAGTGCAAATATTCCAATCTAGTTAGGTCGTTATTGACAGTAATTAGTTTCCTTGTGACGCTAATAGATTTGGATCATAAATGCATGATGCTAGAGAGCACATTCAAAACAAGTATTATTCATTGGCATAATGTAGTTACAATGCATGGTCCTTATCAAACAATATTCATTAAGGGAATGGCAAGCAATAGTTGAAAGGTCTTAAAAGGCATGTCAAATGTAGAATGCATAACATATTTACCTTTCAAAACTATGAACTCTTGAGTTAAGGTGACACATAAGAGTCAATAGTTCATTTCAAGAGAATTATGGAAATTTGATCAAATAACTAAGGCTGGACATGGAAATACTTCACGATAAAAAAGTATAACATCTTTTTTCATTCAGAACTTTCCACAGTGCATACTTGACACATGTTCTCCATGTTTAATCAAAACCCCTCGCAACATTGTAGGGACCACATTTCTTAATCTAGAATGGAATGTATACAGTCCCCAGAGATCTAGTCCTTATGTTATTTCTACTGCTCACCTATGGTTTACTTGAAATACAACGTAAGGCAGGGAAACCCAAGCAACAATTATCCTTATAGTGGGAGCACTTTGGATTGGAAACATCTATGTTCTCTATCACTGGCTTCATATTTTCACCTATATGCTCATTGGTTTTGATTGCCAGAATGAGGCTTCCTCTTCAATTAGTGACCAATTTTAGATTCAAGCAATGTAGAAAGTCAATCTGAAGTATGCACACTTCTTACTCTTTCAGATTCAAAAATTTGGAAATTGGAATAACATGGAATGATCTATATAAACAAAGGAAAAACCTAAAGGCCACAAGTTAATTGAAACTTGAGTTAGCTCTTGCGTTAGGCTTTGGGTTAGTGCTCACTATTTAGTTTAGGTTGTTTTAATGTTTTCTTTTAAAAAATTAAGACGTGTTATATTTTCTAAAGGGAGGGTTGTTGGTTATGGTTACAGGGCACCCATAAGTGCATGAGTTGATGGACCAATCCTTCATTAGAGGAGTTGATCAGGAAGAGAAGTCCCCCAACTACCTTGAGGACTACTCAACATCCCCAGGATAGTTGATGGATGCCAAGGACATTCCTCAACCATCCTTGGGATAGGGAAAAACATCCCATGTTCTACAGGAAAATTCCCACAGAAAGAGGATGTTTCCAACTGTAAACCATAGTAATGGAGATGGGTCCTCATGCTACCTAGAAGCAAACAAAATATGTCATAGATAATTTCCACTAGATGATTTGTGCAAATGTTGTGATTATTTCAGTTATCTGAATGCTTTGCTAATAAGGAAGAAACTGTAGGATTGAATTGAGGTGATAGTACTTTAACATGCACAACTAACATTCACAAACACCACGAATAGGTTGATGGGCATACAAATTAATTTCTTTGAAATGAGGATTAGATTAGTTGGAGTTCAACAAAATCATCTCCTTAGGGTACATATTCTATAATATAGTATAATATACAATTTCAATATGAAAATCTATGTTGCACTGTCATTGTATTTTGCATCCAGGATTCTTAAATAACAACAAAGCAAATGTATAAGGTGGTAGCAAAGCATAGAGCCAGAAAATCCACAGAGAGAATCAATCTTGGAGACATGACCAAATGGATACCATAAACATTAAAGTGCAAACACTCTTGTAAAAAACTCTTCCAAAATCATGGTAGAAAAGATGCTAAGAGAAAGATCCTCACTTTGTCATTGGAAAGCGTTCAAATGGTCTAGTTTTTGGAAGGAATAGTCCCACAAAAATTATTATTGGAGACATCCCTGCAAGTGAAAATCAAATCATAACAATAAACCATTAAGATTTGGAGTAATTTATATTCAATTGTTACATGTAAATAGAAAGAAAAAAAACAGATATTATGTACAAGAAATTGACTTACGTGACTTTAAGGTTTGAAATTTTAGTAAGTTCCCTGGGAATTTGTCTAGTTAATGAATTATTGTTAAGGCAATTGTTCATTCAATAATTATCATACAATCATCAAAAATAAATCATGGATATGAACAATGAAATAGAATTGAGGCATCTTAGTTTGTTATCTAAGACATTATCTCTAAAAATTATAATCTGAGTTTGGATGTTTCCATCATGACCATTTAGACATAACAGAAAGAAAACTTACAAAAATATAATTGGCTTCAAATTCCCCAATGATCGAGGAATTTCACTCGTAACGTTGTTATTATACAAGTCCATGTTTATAAGGGTCTTTAGATTGCCAAATTCCTCTAGAATTCTTCCTTGAATATGATTTTTGTAGAGATCACTGTCGAACAATGACAAAGTAAGGTGAATTTCAATAAGTATATAACATGCAATCAAACAAGCATATAACAAAGAATATTTACTATTTCCTTCTAGTCTACTAGACTTATACTCACTTCTGGTTTTTCTTGCTAATACATCATCATTGGTCATCATTTTAGTTAAAACCATTCATGGTTTACTCAATAAACCATTCATGGTTTACTCAATAAACCATTGTTGTCTTCTTGTGAGTTTCACTAAGGGCTTTAATTGAAATATGTTACCTAATTTAACTAACTTGGTAAGCAAAATGGTTTTGTTTTCCATATATGCTATGTAAAACATTTGTTACATATAATTGTATGTCTTCCCTGCATTAAGTCTCAACCCATCCCTTAGGAGAAAAGGCTTATAGTCTCTAATATATTTTTTTTAATAATGTGTTGACTTTGTTTAAATCTATGCATAAGCAATCCTTCCCTCATTATGGTTTCACATGGGTAGAAAAGCCTTATGAGCCATGTGCCTCAACGCCCATGTGACTTTGTCACATGGCTTTCCCTCCCTCCAAAGGCCAACTTGTTCAATGTAACTAGCTTCCTTGTGGCCTTGCATGGGGTCACAACTTGCTCTTCGTGGATCAATAATGGTTATTGCTAGGGTTCTTTTTTCTTGCATTTGGGATAAATGGAATTACCCCCTATTTTCATTTGTCATTTATTCTTGTCCAACAACTCAGTGCCATTCGAATATGTTTTAGGGTCATAATTCGTCAATTTACCAGCTATAATTATTTCTCCTTTCCATGCATATTTCCTTGTTCCAATGGAGTCTAATCTCGGTTTCCAAGTGGCACTTTTGGTAAGAAATAATGTATAGGGTCAAATGTTTATAACTGGTTTTTCTAATTGTTTGCTTTTCTCTAATTCAATTGTGTTTATGATTCAACCAATTATTTGTTTCCTTTAAAGGTTCATTATGGAGGGTACCCCATTCCAGGGACATTGAGATTCTTTTGTGTAAATTTTCCATTGGACAGAGTTTCGTTTTAGCATAAAGGGTTTTTATTTCAAATCTCCTTTACACAGGTAGCCACTCTTTTATTTTCCATATCAAAATATCTCTCCTATCTAAAATGCAATAATGAGCACTAGGGTTTATTAGCAAATTTATGGTGTTTATGTTATTAGTAGAAGGAGTGGCATTTTTCATGTCTTATGTAGTTCCCAAGCAAGCATTGGTTGTGTCCCTTCCTTTTACAGTCCGTAATTCACAACATCAGTCCCATTTAAAACACCACACTTGTTCATTTAAAACTCAATGACCAACCTTCAATGGTTGTCCAGAAAACAATCTAGTCTTCTTGCAGCAATTATGTTGAACTTTGTAAGAAATTGACCTCCCCGAGTCCTTGGAATTTGTGTCCCTACTCAGACCATTTTAAATTTCAAAATTTCAAAATACAAGAGATATTTACATGGCAAGCACAAGGCAATTACAAGCTGAGCTATCACAAACTCCTCCCCCTTAGGGGAACAACCATTATCGGTGTTCATTGTCCTATACAACATAGAATACACTCTAAAAGAGAATAAACAACATATTGTGTAGGAATTTATAGGGTAAGTTCTTCAGACAGAACACCAAAGGACACCGCTCACAAACAGATCAAAAATCAATACACCAGTATTGTTGATGTGGTTAAAACCCTCAAAGAGGGAAACAGTCCATGGCCTGAGCCAACGCAGCCACTTCAGGCAATTTATTAATAAAAGAATGAAAATTTACATAAGCTTCTCTCATGAACGGTTACCCTACAAATGACCCTCCATGCTCTTTAAATAGAGATCATGGACCAATCAGGTGTTAAGCCACGGATCAAGTGTCCGTAATACCGAGGAGAGAATGAACCGTCGGATTGTAAGTTACAAAAGTACATAGTAAGGAAACACACTTTACCTAACTCTACACTAGACCAAGTTATACTTAACTATTTCCTATGTGTCGGAATATCCTAACATCCCCCCTTAAGAACAACTTGGGATAGGATTGAAGGACGTACAAATATGACACAATAGGAGAAGGAAGGAGACATTAGAGCCTATCCCCCCTTAGTGACAACTTCCTGAACTCCAACCATAAATCGAAGTTTAGTAAACTTTGCCTCTGTGAGATCCTTTGTAAAGATGTCTGCAACTTGATCATCTGTTGAACAATATTGTACTTCAAGAACATGGTCGTGAATGAGCTTTCTGATGAAGTGCATGTGCAATTCAATGTGTTTGCTACGCTGATGTTGGACTGTATCTTTGCATAGTTGAATGGAACTTTGATTATCACACCAAAGTGTAGTCGGATGCTGCTGCTAAAAGCCAAACTCTGACAGGATCTGACGAAGCCACAGGGCTTCCTTACTAGCTTCTACGGCACCACGATACTCTACTTCTGCTGAAGAAAGAGAAATGACACTTTGTTTCTTGCAAGACCATGTAATAGGTCCTAAACCAAGAGTGAACACATACCCTGCAGTAGACTTCTGATCATCTGGGTCACCAGCCCAATCAGAATCAGTGAAACCAACCAATAGAGGAGATGCTTCTGCACTGTAATGAATCCCAAACTGGACTGTACCTCGAACATAACGAAGTATTCTTTTAGATGCTTTCCAATGACTTTCATGTGGGTTTTGCATAAACCGAGCAATAAGGCCAACAACAAAGGAAAGGTCAGGACGAGTATGGGTCAGATACAAAAGTTTTCCTACAAGTTGACGGTATAAGGTAGCATCAACTTCAGGAGAAGTACAAGTGACTGAAAGTTTGGCTCCAGAATGAAAGGGAGAAGGGGCTGGTTTACAGTCTTCCATGTGAAAATGGTGTAGAAGATCATAGGCATACTTGGACTGGGAAAGGGAAATACCTTCCTTGGATTACAAGACTTGAAGACCAAGAAAATAATGCAAGTGTCCTAAGTCTGTCATTTCAAACTTCTTTTTAAGGCTGAACTTCACATGGTTTATAAGGTTGGGATCACTACCAGTGAGGATAAGATCATCAACATAAAGAACAAGAATGATAAGAGACTTGCCCATTTTCTTGGTGTAGAAGTATTGTCAGAATGACACCTAGAAAAGCCAGTTTCTAAAAGAAAGCTATCCATTTTGGCATACCAGGCCCAAGGAGCTTGCTTGAGACCATAAAGGGATTTCTTAAGCCGACATACAAGGCTGGAGTTTTTTTGTATAAAGCCAGTAGGTTGTTCCATATAGATTTCTTCATGCAAGTCCCCATGCAAGAAGGCAGATTTAACATCCATCTGATGGACTTCCCATTTGAAAGAGGCAACAAGGGAAAGAATAAGGTGGATAGAGTTCATTTGGAAACAGGGGAGAAGGTTTCAGTATAGTCAATGCCTTCAACTTGTGAAAAACCCTTAGCAACAAGACGAGCTTTATGTTTATCAACTTTCCCATCTGGTCCATACTTGGTTTTGTAAACCCATTTGCATCTAACAAGTTTTTGTCCCTTTGGTAGAGGAACAAGATCCCATGTATCATTTGCCAATAATGAACGATATTCTTCATTCATAGTTGTGTCCCAATCTGGATGGCCTGAAGCTTCTGCAAAGGTGTCAGGATCATAATTCACCGAAGCTTGAGCCAGTAAAGAAGAGGCTCTATCGCACTGAGAACGTGTACGTTGCTGATCTGTAGGATCACCGGCAAGAGCGCCTGCTGCATCCTGAGTAGCAAGGACCCATTTTGGGAGCTGAGGAGATGACGAAGGATCCTGAGAAGGTGGGGGAGGATTGTCATCCTTGCTTTCATCATCTGAAGAAGAAATATTTTCAAAAGTAGAAGAGATAGAGAGAGGTGGCACATCCGCCGAACTAGGCTTGTAGGGCGATATATTTCCAGCTTTACATCTCTTCTAATGATAAAATTTTTGGAGTTAAGTGGAATAAGTCTATATCCTTTGACATCTTCAGAATGTCCAACAAAAATACATTTTTCACTCTTAGGTTCTAAAGCTTTATGTTTCTCATCTGGAATATGGGCCCATGCTTCACTTCCAACACGAAAGTGACTTACAACTGGTTTAATTGAGCTCCATGCTTCTTCTGGAGTGATATTCTTTAAAACCTTAGTAGGAGTGTGATTTATTATAATAATAATAATAATAATATCTATTTTTAAGGTCATAGCCAAGCTAGCCACCAAATTGGTGTATGAGACCCCCTTCTTTGTGGGACAAGGGACCCACCTCCGCGCAGCGATTTGACTGCTAAGTCTACGAAAGCATACATACTCTACCCCCCTTTGGTTTTTGAACTTGTGACCTCTTAGGAGGAAAAAATGCTCTTAACCATTAGGCCCACTCAAGCTGTATGTAATTTGCACAGTTAATTGCTTCTGCCCAAAAATTAAGACTAAGTCCTTTAGATTGAAGCATACAATTAGCCATTTCCTTTAAGGTGTGATTCTTCCTTTCAGCTACACCATTTTTTTTTGGAGTATATGGAACAGTATGTTGCATTTGAATTCCATTCTCAGTGCAAAAGTTGATGAATTTGTTGTTAACATAGTCTCCGCCATTATCAGATCTTAGCTTAAGAATTTGATGTCCAGATTGTTTTTCAACAAAGGCCTTAAAGGCCAAAAATATGTTAAATACTTCACTCTTGAGTTTTAAGAAGTATACCCAAGTGCGTTTGGAGAAATCATCAATGAAAGTTAAGAAATACTTGTAGCTAGAGAATGAAACAACTGGAAGTGGACCACATAAATCACTATGCATAAGCTGTAAAGGGGCTGAGGCGTGCCAAGAGGCACATTTTTCAAAACTATCTCAATGATGTTTTCCGAGTACACATCCAGAACAAACACCATCTCTGCAAGATACCATTGGAAAACCTGTCACCATATTTTATTTACATAGATTCTGAAGGGAGCGATAGTTTAAGTGATCAAATCACTCATGCGAAAGTTTGCTCACTTCATCATTATGAGCAACAAATACCGAGGGAAGATTTGATGACCCAAAGTTGTTAAACTTATACAACCTTGTAGAATCATCAGTAATGCCAGTGGCTAAAATCTGTCTAGGATCTCTTAGGTCCTTAATTACAACATCGTGAGGTGAAAATTCAACGATTTTACCTTCACCTGAATGAGTTATCTAATATACAGATAGAAGGTTGCAGGATAAGGTTGGAACACATAATACATCATTAAATGGACCATTGTCTATATGAACAG
This sequence comes from Pinus tabuliformis, assembly GCA_031772625.1. Classification (NCBI taxonomy): domain Eukaryota; kingdom Viridiplantae; phylum Streptophyta; class Pinopsida; order Pinales; family Pinaceae; genus Pinus; species Pinus tabuliformis. The sequence continues at coordinate 291,976,630 of CM062817.1, forward strand.
TTCCAGTTCCTACAACACTAAGAGATTTATCATCACCAACATATATATTTTTGGTGTTACAATCATTTAAAGAAGAAAACATGGCTTTGTTTTTGGCCATGTGATAAGAAGCTCCAGAATCAATGAGCCACTCATGAGAATTAGAAGAAGAAGATACATTTAGTGCATATCCAGACCGAGATGTTTGACAACCACATGCAGAAAGTGCTATTCTTGAAGATGAAGTTGAAGTTTAAGAGTGCTCCAAATGGATGTTATGCTTCTTCATTGCTGCTTCCAAGGCTTCCATCTTCTTAAAGCATTTGGATTCTAAGTGGCAATCTCGATTACAAAAGTGGCAATGTCTATCAGTCTTCTTCCCTTTGTTTTTATTTTCCTTATCATTTTGTTGAAATTATTTTTCATTTTGAGGCTGAAATTGCTTAGGACTCTTGTTTGGTTTAGGACCATTCTTTTTAGGATACGACTTCGTAGGATTCTTTGAATTTGGTTGCTGCTGGGCGGCTAAGGCTTTCTTAAAAGAGTTTCCAAGATTAAGAAGACCAAGGTGTAAGATTTTTTCTTGTTCTCTTATTAAAGAATCACAGAAGGAATCAAAGGAAGGGGACTTGTAGGCTTGTCCTTGAGAAATGAAGGCTTTTCTTGTAGAATGGAAGGTGGAAACAAACACAGAGTAGGTTGGTCCCAACTTAGTAAGAATGGAATAGATAAGGTTACCATCTTCTTTCTTAACCTTAACACCTTCCAAGAGAAGTCTAAGGGTCTTGAACTTGGACATAAAATCTTCAATGGAAGGAAAATTATTGGGGTCCAATGTAAGCAACTCATTTTCGAGTTGATGGGCTCTAAGTTCCTTTTTAATTCCAAAAACTTTAGTGATATGTTTCATTGCTTCATTAGGAGTATCAAGTTCTGCGATATGGAATCTAAGGTCTAGAGAAATAGACATCCCTATCAACCCACGTGCTTGATCTTGCCTATTTTCCCATTTGGCTGCCTTATCTTCATCTTTCGGTTTGGTTTCTTGGCCTGAGGCTATTCGATAAAGACCTTTACTTTTAAGTAAATCCACAATGTAGGACCACCATTGGAAGTAGTTGGTGCTGTCAAGAATAAATTGGCATGGAATTTCCATTTTTAATAGAAACTGAAGTTGTATATGCTGAAAATAAGTGTTCCAATGGAAAGATCTCGAAAAAATAGGCTGATTCAAAAAAAAGGCTCTGAAAATGGCTTCCAGATGAAGAAGTTATGGCTTTTTGAAGAAAAGTTGTTGAAGATGCCGATGAAGTGCGGGAATGTGTGGAAATGAATGATAATGTTATATTAAAAAAAAATCTGCCCCCTTTCCAAACTTAATCTAATAAAGTAGCTTTGGACCAAGAAAGACTTGAACTCAAGACCTCTATTCTCATAAATTAGCTTTGGACCAAGTGAGCTACATTAAAAGGTTAGTAATTTTTGGAAAAGGGGTTTTTTTTTTTTGAAGTCGCTGAAGCTTTGAGCTGTGTGCTTACTTGAGAAAGCTCTTTTTACCCTACAAAACAAAAAACACAAAACCCAACACGGACATACAAGAAAAAAAAACAAACCTTACGGCTTGAAGTTAGCTTTAGCCGGAAACTATATATTTTCCTCAATGTTTCTGATTTTCCGAGATCACACTAAGGCGCGATGGAAAAGACCATACACATGAGAAAAATCCTTCCTCTCTGTTTCTGATTTGCCCAGATCGCACAGAGTCGGGGGGCAAAGAGCATATGCAGAAATGAAAGGTATAGATCCGGTAATAAGAAAAACAAAGAGCTAAATAAACCGAAATAAATAAAGAGAAAATAACTAGAGACTGCAAATAAACACTTTATACCTCCAGATCTTAAAAATACGTAGCTAGGGCTACCAGAAACCTTTTCGCATGAAACGAAAGGGGTTCCTCACTGGAACAGATGCTCCTAACACAATAGAGCAGTCCTCTCGGCTCGAAAGTAGTTAGAAACAGTAGATCTGGGAAATGGCAGTCAGATGTAGTTCTACCAGCTTCAGATTTGGATCACCAACGGATGCGGCCTTCAAATAGCTTTGATACCATGTAGGAATTTACAGGGTAAGTTCCTCAGATAAAACACCAAAGGACACCGCTCACAACAGATCACAGATCAATACACTAGTATTGTTGACGTGGTTAAAACCCTCAAAGAAGGAAACAGTCCATGGCCTGAGCCAACGCGGCCACTTCAGGCAATTTATTAATAAAATAATGAAAATTTACATAAGCTCCTCTCATGAACGGTTACCCTACAAATGACCCTCCATTCTCTTTAAATAGAGATCATGGACCAATCAGGTGTTAAGCCACGGATCAAGTGTCGGTAATACCAAGGAGAGAATGAACCATCAGATCACTACATATCGTGACCGTCGGATTGTAAGTTACAAAAGTACATAGTAAAGAAACACACTTTACCTAACTCTACACTAGACCAAGTTATACTTAACTATTTCCTATGTGTTAGAATATTCTAACATATTGTCCATGAAGCTTTATATTTACAACTCTTTACATTATTTACATATACATATATACATTTTCCTCAACCAACAAATAAAAATAGAGAAGTTATCTTCATGGAATCAACCATTTCCCAAGTCACTTCCTTGGGCCCATTGCCTCCACTGCACTTTGACTTGCTCTATAGCTTGATTCTAGAGCGTGAGACTCCTCCAGTCTAGAATGCATAGTGGATCTGTCTGAAACTCCACCTCTAGTTCCACCTATAGCACGTACCAATCAATGCCATGATTAGAATCATGTACATATTTTAAGCAAAGAAACATAGAAAACATTATGGATTTGAACTAATGGAGGTAAGGCTAGCCTATAGCCCACTAGTCCTATCCTCTCAAGTATCTCAAAAGACCCACAAAACTGTGGTGCCCTCAAAAGACCCACAAAATTGTGTTGCCAACTTGACATATGACCCAATCTTTAAGGAACTTTTCTTGGGTCTAAATCTCAAGTAAACATGTTCCCCAACATGGAACTCTTTATGCACTCTATGCTAATCTGCATAACTCTTATAGTCGTCCCTTTCTATATATTCCTAGTTTAATGTGTGAGTTGAAAAGCTAAAAGGCCTCTTTGAATTTGCATTACCTTTGAAATGATTGGGAAGGTCCTTGTTGGGTTATGCCCTCCATCACTTCATGTGGAAAAAACATCTAATCTTATAATCACCGGAAAGTTGTAAGGTCACATGGATCCCTTGAAACCCATTATACAAAGTTATAGAGACCCTAGAAAAAATCCTACGAAAGATTGACTAAGTACCTGATAATTTCCACAAGTTCACATGTAATGTAAGGAAAAGATTTAATGCCTAACCTAATACACTGCGCATAAAGACACACAACACCGATTTAATGCACGCACCCATTCTCCCACTTGGAACACAAAGATACAAGAAAAAACCCACTTGTAATCTTCTTTGTGCTAAATTTATAGAAAACATAGATAATGAATTCTTAGATATCAATAAATACTTAAGCATACTTGTGGTGGAGCTACTTTGTGCACTATGATTACAAATTCCAACGACCATAAATTTGCAAAGAAGAAATCAATTCAAATTGTACTTCATGCATTAATTAATTGACTCAATGGTTTGATAGGGGGATTATCGATTTAATTTAATTCACTAACCATCTCACATTGAACCAACCATTGTGTGACGAAAACAATAAACGTTTTTCATTAATAAAAAACTGAATATCAAATTTGAGTTTGAGGGGCTATTTAAATCACTATACAACTTTGATGAAATATGAAACTCAGGAGCCGAAAATCCAGTTTTGAGGTTATTTAAGATTTGACTATACACTGTACCATGCTACGTGTAGTTATGAAGTTTTTTAATTTTATTATTATTTTTAAATTAATATTTTTTCCTAAATAAACATATTTAAAAAATATAAAATTGCGAAATCAATATTTACCACCAATTAAAAATAAAGATTTTGTTTATAAAAAAGGTTGAAAAAAGATGGTTTAAAAAAAATTATTTAATATAAATTTATGAAAAATATTATAAAAAATTTATAATATGGTTTGATTTTAATAAAAGTTAAAGCTTTTTGACAAAATAAAAAACAATATGAACTACATGTATAAAAAAAGATTGGTAAAATTAGAAGCTCAAGTTGCTCATATCTCAATATAACCCTCGTAATAACAACTCTAGCAAACAAGTTTAGACCTTGTAGTTCTAATTCAAAAAACCAAACCACTAGAAAAATCGAGGGAAAAATAAGACCCGAAAAAAAATCCCCAAAAAACCCACCAAATTCCATTATTTGAAACGTAAATTTACTTATCTCAAATGTGAGAGAAAGCAGGCATCAGCTCACACCACATGAGATCGTAATGTCATGAATTATGAACCGTGCTCAATATCTCGCTATCCTTACTTCTATCTCTAAAACCCCAAACTGGCACCCATGATGGTATTTGTGATGCTAAAACCCCAAACGCTATTCAATTCAGTCAGCCTTTGCAGAGTCAACCAGTTATAGGAAAGCATCTGTGATAAAAGAATACATCCCACGAGATTGCCATTGGCATTGCAGGACGAGGATCCTCTGCTTCATCCACCAAGTGAGTTGATCTTGATGCCATTTTTCATAACTTCTTTTGCATTTGTGATCTGCTCTGGACATCAATAATAGTTTAGTATAGATTGTAGAGTGTTTGCATCTCTTTGTTTCTAGTTTTTGTTTACAGAAATAATCCCTTTTTTGGCCCCACGGGGGATCCAAGCTATCGAGAAGCCATCCAGTTTTTGGCCCTAGGGGACGACTAGCTCGGGGATTGTCAGGTAAATCTTATACAGGAATTTCATGAGAGTCAAACTTGGACTAGTGGTAAACTTCGACCTATTTAATACTAAACCACTGCCGAATTGAGAGTTTATAATGTCTACATTGGAAGCGATTTTGAAGAGGGGACCCCATCAGAATGATGGTGCCGGCAGGGCAAGCCAGAATGGCGCCCCCTGTTGGGCCTGCGGCCAGGTCACTACCGCCCAAACCTTGTGACATTCTACAAAGAGTTCAATGCCCGTAGTCAACACTACAAGCCCGAGACACCCCGTACTCCTCACTGCTTACAAAGATAGTGACTTTCAATTCATAGTCAAGATCCCCTCGGTCACATGGTATTTGAAAAAGGATGCAGGAATTGAGTCAGGCAGCGGTAAGCCTGGTCACCAGGTTGTAGCCACACTAAGCCTCAAACACATCTATGAAATTGCAAAGGTCAAACAATTTGATCCTTATTGTCAGTATATGCCGCTGGAATCAATCTGCAAGTCGATAATTAGTACAACCAGGACTATGGGGATTAAGGTCAAGAAAGAGTTAGGTTAATTGATTCCTCAGTTTGTTACTTCAAGATTAGTGGTGGAGTTGCAATACCATTTTTGGGTTTTTGATGCGGGATAATGTGATTGTTATGCCCCTGCCAAAGCTCAAAAACTGATACTCAGAGGGCTTAATAGATGAATCCAGATGTTTTGACTGTTTGTCTCATTGAATACATGTTTTTTTAGTGATTATTGAAGTGGCATATGTTATCGAGGACATTTGTATTTTAGCAAATAACACTGTGACTGTTATTAAGAACGTTTCAGTTCCCCATTGTGATGCAATTTTAGGCAGCTACATTGAGTAAAACTTTGATTGCATACACATTTGTGTGCAAAGTGGATTTATATCGTAGCTAGAATTTCATTCATATTTAATGAGACCAATAAACTTAAATTATAGATCTAGTGGTATAAATCTTAATCAGTAACTTCATACATAAATCCTGTATTTAGTATTTACCTTTCTATTAAAACATTTTGAAACACATAAACTAAACATGAAGACAATAGAGGCAAGAAGTTGTAGATTCCCGTGTTGTCTGTCTTTTAGCTTCTAGAACATCATATGTTTTATTGCCAATTTCTGCTAAATTTAAAATTGACATACTGATCTGAGAAGAGGGTTTGCAATGCTAATAACCTCTTCTTCAGTCCATGTTGGCACACTCGAGTCTTGTTAAAGGACCAACTATTTCTTGTGCAAAATTCGAAGCAGACGACAACATACAACATGTTTTGTCTGAATCAAAACAACTTCTAGAAGTGTTATGACATTAATCCAACACTATGTTTATAAACCGGTTCATACTAATGGACACAGGATGTGTAAAATGTATTCTTTAACAAAATTTTTCTTTGTCGGCTGGTTTAAAGCTTACAACCTTACTCCTATCTTGAAGAAAGGGTACTTGCTTCCCTTTCACTTCATAGGTATATGAAAACCCAGTTTTGTAAGCACCCATAACCATGAATATTATACCAACTCCCTATGGTTAGTGCATCAATAATGTAAGTGTAACACTCATCCATGTGGCAGTCATAAGGCATTTAGGTAAGGTTTTACTAACACTGGCATCCCAGACCATTAAGATCTATCCATGGCCTCAAAATGATGTATTTCCTTTACTCAATAGAACACTCATCATTTCTCTCCCCCAATCATCAAATTTTTTCTCTTCATTCTGAATGAGAAATCAATCAACAAGTCACCATTTTAAATGCTAGAAAGAAAAATTAGTCAACAAAGTTAAGCTATTTATAATAGAAAAATGCAGCTGATCAATGATTCATTTAAATTGGGCTATTGAGGAAGCATGTTGAAAATTCAAAGTTTTATTTATTATGCAGTTGTGCAACCTAGAACGACTTATAACTCTATGTTGATCGATAGCACAAAGTTATTGCAAAAACAAACATTTTTATAAATATCAAAACCCATCAATTTATTCAAAATGAAATTGATGTTAAACTAAGGGACATTTTTGTGTGAATGTACTCAAAAACGTTTTCTCAGGTTACATTGTTTGGGAAAATGCTTGAGTATCTCCCCTCATTTTAGGGGTGTTACTCTAGGTAAATGCTAGAATCTTTGGGGCTTAAGGCTAAATAATTACAAGGTTTGAAACCAAGTCGGGAAGATAACAATATTCCTCCCAATCATCTGAGCTAGATCCAATTAACTATTGAAGAAATAACTTACGAATTAACTTTTTGTTATCAAATAACACTAATATGTGATGACCATATTTATCTCTTCACATTATTTTCTAAAGACTCCTATTTTTCCATTAAAGAACCTATAAAATCATGTTCAAAGCCAACTTTTGTAAGCAGCCAAGCTTCTAATAGGTTTATAGCAAGATATGGTTTCCTCCCAAAATCAAAAGAGCTTCTACAGATTGCACTTGCGCCTTTCCATTTGATTCAGAATGCAGTGTAGCCATAATGGCTTCGAGTGGATCTTCTCTATATAAAATTTATGGTCGAGGTTGTACCTGTAGTCAATTTCGTATTTCTCAGGGAAGACAAACATTGATGTGCTTCATAATAAATATTGGCAACATGTTTTCCATGTGTTTTTGTAACATTGATGTGGCATATGTCAGCCAAAGATGTTTTTTTTTTTTTCTCGGTAAAGACTAATTCTATTAAGTAAAAAATATAGTACAATCAGGAGAAGCAAGAGACCGGCAACCGGAAATGATGTATCCATCAACCTCGGTTCCGGTGAAAAGAATCAAACTAAGGGCAACAACAGATAACTTGTAATCCCATACATACTAACTGACCTTTATCCCATAGAGGTAGGAGCTACAACACATTGTTTTTTCCCTTTCTTTTTGTTGACTTTTGTGCAGCCATCCTGGGGAGGATGAGCTAAGACAACTTGAAGACTGGGAAACTCTGTACTCGGAAATTCCTTTTCTGATTCAGAGGAGGTCAGCCAAAGATGTTACTTAACATACTAATAATTATAAGGTTGATGTATTATTATTAAAAAAATCATCAAATTATTGAAAATGCAATTTTTTTGGCAGTGTAAAAACTTTAGGAAAAGTTTGCATTTTAATGGATTTGATGCTTTTTGGTGATTAATAGATCTAGGGTTAACATGGATCTAAACTGGTAGAGAAAATAAAAAGCATATATTTCAATGTTAAGAGTCATAACTGCCAGAGCATCCCTCTATACCAGCGGGGATGCAGCCATGGATTGCTGCTCAAACAATATTGTTTAGAGGCAGATAAGTAGAATATGGATAGGATTCAGAGGCCTTTCCTTTTGCAATTCACTCAACACATTACTGATCAAAGCCATTCTATTAAGGGAATGGAAAAACCAGAGTAAATTAAATTCAGCTTGAATCCATCAAATAAGATAGACTTCTTTGACTAAGACTAATTCTATCCTAGCTTTAACTCATGGAATGCAAATTTGGCAGCTATGAAAAATAATGTGCAGCATGCACCGAACATGGCTACTAGAAATTACTAATTAGAGTATTTAAACGTTTTTAAAACCCACGATGGAAAAATCATATAAAAGGTGATGGCTCTAGGATAAACCCACGTGTGTGTCCTGTTTGCCTCAATGAGTTGATATGAGAAGAAATGCTGAGATGCATTTGGCTTAGATACCAGTAACAGTCATACCTATTTAAATGAAGCATCTCTTTTAGGAAGATAATTGCAACAGTTCTGGATATGCCTTGGTTATAGTGTAACGACTCGACAACATAAGTTTTTTCACTGTTCATTTTTCACACATGAAAATTTATATCCAAGGGAAGCTTAGGTTATGTCTTTCACTAGCATATGCCTTCCTACATCTTCTATTTGCATGCATGTTACAGGACAAAGTAGATTATGCATTCCTCTTCTTTTGGAGGTTTCTAAATAGTGTGGGAAAAGCCCCGAAAAAATTGCGATTTATTCCTAAAATCTCGATTTTTTAAGGCAAAACGATTAAATCGTGCGACTTTTGGCGATGCGATTTATTCCTAAAATCTCGATTTTTTAAGGCAAAACGATTAAATCGTGCGACTTTTGGCGACTTTTTCGTAAACGAAAAAATCGCGATTTTATTGAGTCGATCCAAAAAGTCGGCCTTCCTTCTGAACGCGTGGATAAAATGCCGCAAAGGTTCATTTCACTTCTGAACGCGTGGATAAAATGCCGCAAAGGTTCATTTCGCTTCATTTTCGCTGTGTATTTTGGCTTTTTGGCATTCAGCGCTGTGGAAGATCGAGATACAAGGGTTTCCGACGTTCCGTTTGCCATTGCGTTAAGAGGAGCCCGCAGGGTATGTTTCAGTCTTCAGATTTCTAATTAATCCGAGATACCTGTAGGCTGTTAAATATTTCTTAAACCTTTCAAGTTTCAGCGGATTGTATCATTGTAAATTTGTAATATCATATATGTAATATGTATAATATATAATATATATGGCTATGCGGGCAGCGGAACATAGCCATTATCCATATATGGATTCTACATATATGTGGCTGACCACTGTAATGTTCCATGCTTAAGTGTTCGGTGGGTCTAAAAATTACAGTTGTGGCATATCAAGCCTTCCAAATCTCTTATCTGAAGAAAACCTAATAAGTTTTGCAGACCTTGTTTGGAATCATACAAAACTGAAGGTATATGTTATTATCCATATATGTATAATATGTATTTACTATTATGTATAAAATTTAGATTATAATATATGTATTATGTATAATATGTAAAGTTTAAACAGTAATATGTATTATAAATTTATAATCTACGCAATTGTGGTTTGTCGCCTTCAAACTCAGACAGAAACTTATATGAGTCTAAACCAGTCGTGGTAACAATAATTCGGAATTCCACACTAAATGATAGAACTGAACTCAATCGACTACAAGTAATTGACACCTATGTTATAATTATGTATAATATATAAAACATATATGTCCTTGCTGCTCCAAAACTCTGTCCAAAAGGGATAGTCAAAAGGGCAGTCTCAAGAGTCAAAACCAACACTCACTGCCAGTGAATCTACACAGTACACAGTCACACTGCACAGAGCCTAAAAATCTGTGGGCTGTAGCATATAATTTATTAATTTCATAATCATAAATGATAAAAGTTTTATCATAAAACAGTGACATGTCACATAATCATAAATGATAAAACAGTGACCTTATAATCACTGTATATTGACTTGATAAGGGCAGTGTTCATGTGATGATAGCTGCAGTGTTCATGTAACTTCAAAATAGCTACTATGTACTGTAAATTTGTAATTTAAATTTTAAATTTACTAATTTGTTTCTAAATTCTGAGTGCAATACAAATTATATTTTGCTGATTTGAAGGCTGAAGCAATTTAATTTGTTTCAATTTTTTTTTGTGCCTAGGTTTAAATTCAAGTTCAAAGTTTAAAACAAAATGCCAAGGATTTTGGACGCTATGTGGGAGTTTGGTGAACCTGATACTACACCCGAAACTGGGGGGGTCAATAGAATGTATTTGACTTGCAAGTTGTGTGGCAAGCATATGTCAGGAGGTATCAACAGATTAAAATTCCATTTGGGGCAAATTCCGGGGCAAAATGTTGAACTTTGCACAAATACAACTCCAAAAATCATCCGACGGGCCATTCAATCATTGATGGATAAAGAGGACGGAAAGGACACCAGGGCAGCACTAAAAAACCAACTTGTAGGGGGCTCAAGAGTGGGGGGAATTGAGAGTGGCAGTGCTTCTTCAGCAACATCACCTTCCTCACCCATAGGTCCCAGCCCCTCATCTATCTCATCTTTTTTTGTTCCTAGAACAACAGCTGGTTCACAACCTGGGATCAAATCAGCAATGAAAAAAAAGGAAAAGGCAGAAGCTGACAGGTTGGTCAGTAAGTGTCTTCTATGGAGTGATGTTCCTTTCAACATTGCCAAGACAAACCCATTCTATCAGCGTATGTTTGATGCTGTCGCTGTCGTTGGCCCGGGGTACAAAGCCCCCACCTTTGCAGAATTGAGAGGGCCTCTTCTTCAAGATGAAAAGACTGATTGCACTGCTAGATTGGCGGAGTTTAGGGCATCATGGGAACAAACTGGATGCACAGTCATGTCAGATGGTTGGACTGACCAGAAGGGTAGGACCCTTCTTAACTTTTTGGTTAGTTGTCCCAAGGGGACAATGTTTATGAAATCTGTTGATGCATCTGCACACATTAAAGATGCACGTACATTATGTGAGTTGTTGGACATCTTCATTCAGGAAGTAGGCCCAAGCAATGTTGTCCAAGTTGTAACGGACAACGCTGCAAATTATGTTGCAGCTGGCAAGATGCTTATGGAGAGGTATCCTAACTTGTTTTGGACACCTTGTGCTGCGCTTTGCATTGACTTGATGTTGGAGGATATAGGTAAGATTCCTATTGTGAGGGATATTGTTGAATCATCCAAGAGCATAACAAAATTTATATATAATCATGCATCTGTGCTTAGCTTGATGAGAAGATTCACCAACAACAAAGAGTTGGTGCGTCCTGCCATTACACGATTTGCCACTACTTTCATATCTCTTCAGTCTCTGTTGAATTCTATGTGGGATGTGAAGAGCATGTTTCTCTCAGCGGATTGGCGTTCTTTATCTATTAGTCGCAAACCAGAGGGAGAGGGCATATGCAGACTAGTTTCATATGATCAGAGCTTTTGGGCAGGAGTAGAGGAGGTGTGTGCCATTTCAGAACCTTTGGTAAGGGTTCTTCGGTTGGTTGATGGAGACAAGCCTGCAATGGGCTACTTGTATGAGGCCATGGATAGGGCCAAAGAAGCCATTCGTGCTTATTATGCAGATAAGGGAGACAAGGGGTTAGAGAAACAACAGGTCATATGGAGAGTGATTGATCAGCGATGGAACAATACCCTCCATCGCCCCATTCATGCTGCAGGTATCTACCTCAACCCTGCATTTTCTTACGCCTGTGGTTTCAGATTTGATGCCGAGGTGATGGATGGATTCTTCACTTGTGTCGAGAGGATGGTGTCATCTGAGCAAGAACGTGAAGAGATTTCTAAAGAAATGGAGGTCTATAGGATGGGAGGTGGCACATTTGGTTTTAACATGGCTATTAAGAATAGGACGACCAAAATGCCAGGTAAGCTTCAGTTTGTTTCAAACTTTCAAGTTTAGAATTTCAATGTTTTTTTTTATGTTTCTCATTTTTCTTTTAACTTGTAGATGCTTGGTGGACAAGCTATGGTGCCAGAGTACCCCATCTCCAAAAGCTTGCCATTCGAGTGCTCAGCCAAACATGCAGTTCCTCTGGGTGTGAGCGCAACTGGAGTGTATTTGACAAAATACACAGCAAAAGGCGCAACAGGTAAAAAGATTTCAAAGTAAATTTTTTGAATTCATTTGATTAATTTTAATATTTAAATTTTCTAGGTACTAATTTACAATATATGACCCTAATACAGATTGGAGTCCCAACGCCTCAATGACATGGTCTACTTCTACTACAATCTTCGATTGTGGGTGAGACAGCTTCAGAAACCTATTGATGTGGAAGCCATCTCATTGGACAATATTGATACCACCTCTTCATGGAGAGTCGAGACTGAGAGGCCGATCATGAACTCGATCCCGGATTGGTTAGGTGTGGATCTAGAGGATGTTGCATTTGCAGGGGAGGGAGAGCCAGAGGTAGAGGACGAGGAGCAACATCAGGGTCAGGAGGCACTAGCAGAGCTAGATGAGGATGATGAGGAGGAGGTGACACCATCTAGGATGGGCAGCAACAGCAGTAGCATAGGACAGAGGCCACCTCTTCCATTGGCTTCTAGAGGACGACTAAGTCCATTTGATTTTGTATCCCCAGGGGCAGGGCCTTCTTCCTCTAGAGGAAAAGGCAAAGCCATTCCCTATTCCGTAAAAGGGGAAGAGGATCTCAGTGACTGATTACTTGATGACTTTTAGATGACTCATGATATACATTTATTATATTTTTTGTTGATATTTTGACTCTTGAGAGTTGAGACTCAGACAGAACTCAAAATTTAGGAGTTGATTCACTATTTTGATATGTGATGTAGCACTAGACTTCATATACATATTATATATTAGCTTTCTTTACATGTTTATGTGGAAATGCATTTATTTGATGTTGTGGATACTCTAGATGTTAAAAAAAATAAAAAAAAAAGAATAATTTTGTGTTTTTTTTTTTTTAATTTTGCCGACTTTTTCAAAAAACTCCCGACTTTGCTGAGTTTTTCAACTTTTGGACCCTTGCCGAATTAATCCCGACTTCGACTTTTTCCACATTGCCAAATACCATTGTGTAAAAGAAATGGAATACCTTCTACTATTCTAGAGATATGACTTTCTTTGCTTTTTCTATATTTTAGTGTGAAAAAAGAACAGTTAATAACTGGTCTAGTGAATATTGAGGTGTACATAGTTAATAACTGTTCTAGTGAATATTGAGGTTATCTTCTTCTCGAGGTGTATATTGAATAGGTTTTTTGTGGTCTATGTTGGAAGTGACATCTGGAACTCTAACAAGAAGTGTATCATGTCAATAGAAACCGATTGTGAAGATGGAAGTTTCAAAATGTATACTGAAACTATTGCTTGGAGAAAAGTGCCATTTTTAGTATGTGCTTAATACTTTCAGAGTCCTAGTCTGCCTTAAGTATTATCGTCAACTGTTGAGCTTCACTGTGGTCAAGTTTGTCATTCAACATAGGCTTCTTCAACTGTTGAACCTCACTTAAATGAAGAAATACCTTTCTATTGTGCCCTTTTTGTAATCTGGATTTATTTCTTGTTTGGTGTCTCTAGCATTATTGTCATGTTTAGCTATATCGAGCATTCGCACTTGCTCTTCTATATGGTTTGGGAAAAGGTTTATGCTACAGTAAATGCTCTTTAGCTTTGTTGTGATAGTTCTTGTGCTGGCCTTGTTCTTCAGTCAACGAAACTAAAGGAAACCAATTCGTATGAGTGTTATTTTGTATCCGTTCCACTTGTCACAACTTGGTACCGTGTATGTACTTGACAGTATCTTTTCACAATCCAAAGTGGGTGTAACACCTTATATCTGATTAAGTTGTGAATTCCTGATGGAGGGACTAACTAACTAATTCTTGCCATATTCTTTTGTTTTTATTGATGCATTGTTGGGGTTGCATCAATACTTGGAAGATATTTATGATAACTTGCTCGGTTGTGGGTACCTTTTGTATAACTGCAATACATAGGTGGGAAAGTGTCTCCATCGATCTTCTAATTCAGTAGTTGCTTGAGTTCGTGTCTACAGTTTGTCAGAATTTTTGGCTGTCATCTTCAGCTAGCTTGAATATTTGAACATAAAAACAATGTTTTTAAGTCTTCCAGTCCAATCCCAGTGTTTTTCACTTGCTCTGATTGTGAAATTATGGCCCATTCAATGATCGATATGTGATATTCATTTTGATGGAATGTACTTGGAAGTTGGTACAAAGTTCCATTTCAATGCCGTCTTCTGGAAACAATGGTCTTGTGACTTTAAATGAACTATTAAATATGCATGAATCCTTGAGTACTTTTGGTGAAGTTACATTCCTATATCATCAAAGACAGATCAAGTATAAGGGATTTTCTTATTATAATGTAAATCTAGTATAATGACGAGATCCAATTCATTTTTTTTTCTTCATAGGATCAAAGCTACCACAAACTAGTGATATTTTCTGTGTAGGCAATAGTTGCATAACTAGCATTAAGGGTAGTTCAGTTGATTGGATAATCCACCCAAGTCATTTTTCCAATGGAGAGGCCATTGGTCATAGGGTCAAATCTAGTTGAGGCTTTCGAGGTTACCAGACAGTGTCGTTGCTGGCAGTCGAGCGGCCCTCCATCCCGATATTCTTTGAAAAGGAGGAAATCCCACAAGGTTGCGTATCTGAGGTCGTTGTCAACAGTATGCTTGGAGAGTGTTAGGACAAGGATAAGATTACTTCAGCCTTCCTATTTAGCAAGTTGAAATTATTGCAATAATTGTACCTTACTCTGTAATATCGACGAGTTATTTTTCTATTTCTTGTCTTTAGAACAAAGCCCACTGTGGTTTGTATCTTGCTTTTTTTCTGAAATTGAAAATTGACTTTTCAGGACTGCCTACAAAATTTGAATACCCTTCCAAATCCCTGGTTTTAACTTACTTGAACCTTTCTTAGCTAGAAACCAAAACATTGAAGTATTTTGGTGGTTTCATGGGAATTGCTATCTTTAAAAGATGACCTTCATGTGGCTTGTCACAAAGCTTATTTTAGGTTGGAATTTTTTTTTGGCGTGGTTAATGCTTGAGCGAATGCTTGAGCGACTCACCTGACTTACTTGCATTTGTGACATCTATCTGAGCACCACTTTAATTTGAACGCCAAGATGTTCTACCATTTTATTTTTTATTTTTTTGGAATATTTCAGTGCTCCTACTAATACGTTAATTATATATGTGTGTCCATATCATTTTTCCTATTGCCTATTGCCTATTAAGGTAGACTAGAGCATTTTACAAAATCATCACCTTCGTATCCTTGGCTCTTCCAAACAAATATCATAGATAAACATAGTCCAGACTAGAATCAACCAGATAAGCAAAGACATCAATCTATTATTTTTTAATTGTTTGTAGTGTTGTATTCCTCCCGCCAATAGAATGACTATATCTAGTGTATGTGTATATATCATGTTCCCTATTAAGGTAGGCTAGGGTATTTTACAAACTTATCACTTCGGGCAAAAATGCCCTCAAAAGTGGTGAGTGTACATATAACTCAACCTACTCAGCCTCACGTGGCTGGAAGCCATCTTAATTAGACCCAAGAGGTAACATGGTCAATTACACGTTGACTAAACGTTGACTAAAATGTTCCTGGGACTTGAAATAAGTAGATTCCAAATGAAATGGTCAAGAAATAACTTCTTCATCACCCTCGTAGGAGCCCATCGAGCCATCAAACTTGATAGCGTCATTTTATATTCGAATAAAAAGGAAATAATTTGTTGTTGAAAGCATAAAAAACCTTGTTATTTGCCTTGGAGTGTTGCTAAAGTTTCTCATAAACTTTATAAACATTCACTATTTTGCGTTTTCTTACCCTGACCAAATTTTAAGGGGTTAACCACTCAAGAATCTCATTTTGAGGAGTGTACTAATCATGACATATATTCAAATCCATTGCATTTTAGAGGGTTGACATATCGAGAGAAAGGTTCGCATAGGAGATTAATTGAATCTACCATTATTTTATATTGTAGGCACTCTATTAATTTAAGGGAATATCGTGAGTCTGTCATGCTAAATGGCAATGAAGGCTTCACTCATTTTGGTGGATGGATGATCTAGAAAAGAGGGAAAGATCAATGAAGTCCTTAATGGAAGGAGTCACCCTAGAGAGTTCATCATAGCATGTTTCCTAATTACGATCTCCTGTTGCATTGATTAGCTTCAACGTGCATTAGAGTGGCAATCCAACGATGCCTTGGATGTGCTTTTATCTTGTCGCGCGATTCCAACATTGTGTCCTAATTGCACTATTCAAGAATTTATTTGTGTATAGACTTTGTCACGCAACCTAGGAACCCTAGGCACATACATTTGGTTGTAGTCATGCACAACTTAGTTGGAATATGTGGAAGCTTGACAATCATAACGAATCATCATCTGCTTTTTCTTTGCCTCTTCATCTTCCTATATTTGTAGACTAATGTAATATTAAATATGAACAAAGGCGATGCAAAACATATATATACTTGAGCTATATTATTTATTCTTCTCCTTAAAATTGTTAGGCTGTTGGTCTTTGTTGTAGTGTTGTTGGATCATAGTTGTTAGCTGGCATTGAGCTTCATGCCATATATATTATCATTGTAAGGGGTTTTGTATTTAATGAAATCTCAAACTTGATATTTTTCCCCATAGTCTCACCATTTTTTTATGAATGATTTGTGAATTCATTTTTGATATTGCTTCACAACTTAAATATTTTTTCCATAATGTTGTGATAGTGTACGAGATCAAGTTGATCTCAAAGCATTGTTTTACATGAAGACCCGCTCTTAGTATTTAGATGAAGAAAGAAATCAGGGACAATTTTCAAAGCTGCTTTGGGCTCCTCAAAGTTGAAGTTGCTAATCTCAACACAAAGGTTGGGTCTATGGATGCACAATCAACTAATATTACCTATTAGTTGTATACTTTGGAATTCTCTGTTGCAACATTACAAGCTACCATTTAGCAGAACCCCTCTATATCAGCTCAAGCACTAAGCCTCTAGAGGTGTTGGAGGAAGTTCTTTGTTGAAATTGGTTTACTTATTGAAATTTTTTCACCATAAAGCATTGTGACTTGATGATTGGTTTGAGTTGGTTATATCCATTTTATGAAGTACAACAAATCATAGATGGAAACAAAGTTGTATTCCCAAAGCTATGTGTAGAAATTGTACTATGGTAGCATAATTTATGTCAGTGTAGAGTGACCCTTGGTGTTACACATGATGATAATATGCTTGCACCCATTGGGAGAAAGAAACATGTGCTACGAGGGTGACAAACCTCTACATTTAGCTATTTTTGTTGGTTAAGGAAAATTATGGTGCTAGGGAAGATATTCCTTCCCTAGCAACATTTCATTAATAGTACATGATATCTAATGCAATAAACCCTGATAATCATCATATGCCAGTGAGATGAGTAGTTGGTGTTTGTTTTGTTGGAAGAATAATTGCATCAGAGAGTGAGATGAGGAGGAAGAATATCTTAACTTTACACTATACGCACACTAACTTAACTTTGTGGCATTCACCCCTTGTTGTCATCCTAATTTTTGAATCTAGTTGCTTTAAGCCTCACAAAATAGGGGTTCATGACATTGACTGCGATAAACTTTCTGCAGCTCGGTTTCCACAATAGGAGCACCATCTTAACTTCATGGCATTCATCTCTTGATGTCATCTTTCTTTTTGACCTTAAACCTCACAAATATATTTGTGAATTCATACATTTGTAAATAAACAACTACAAATATTAATGCCAAAACACAACTAGGCAATTTCATATTTTGAAGGAAGTCTGGGTACTCTTGGTGAAACTCAAGGATAAATACTTTGAAATCTGTGAACTGTAAAATTTAACAACAGTAATGAATGACATGTAAATGCATGATATTATCAAAAGATGTTGAGAATTGTCTCTACAGCATGTCATCTTGACTTGGAGGCCATAGTTTTCAGCCTTGAGGCTATTCAACAATAGTACATGTTGCCAAATTCTTCTCTCAATCGACTGAGAGTATGGAATATGTAGTGGATTGACCATTCCAGTGGGATGAAAATACCATTGCAGATCTATAACTGATTTTGTCCTCTTTTGAAGAAATGAAACTTGGAATTGGTTCTAGTGAACAATAGTCTTGAAGACTTGAAATATTTTTCTACTAAAATTGGGGTTGATTCTGGGAAGATTTGACATTTGCGTTGCTAACAAAATAGGTTGGCCTATTTTAATTTGTTTCTAATATATAACCTTATAAATTTCCTGCTTAAGCTGACTTTTCCCTTGGGGATTTTAATTAAGAAAGGATTAACATGTGATTATGAAAAAAGTGTTTCTACATTTTTTTTTTGTGATTTCTTTCTTCACCCCGTTAGAATGTCGAGAAAGCTAAAACTTCGTTGAAGCATGTTAACGTGATTTTAGAGTATTGCTTGCCATATACTAATGTTGGTGTTTAGAGTTCTCAGAAAAAATTATCATGCTAGAATATCTCAAAATGACACATTTCTCTCATTGCATATGATTTATTTATTTTAGTTATTACATGAGTTATTGTCTATTACTTGCTCGTATATTGTAGTCATGCATTGACTATAATAAAAAGAGGATTGGGATATTTATTATTATCAATGAGTCTTGTGAAAGGGTGTGCATTCACTTTAGACAACATTATTACTTTACATTAAAAAATGATTTTATTCATGTTTAGGTAAAATTCAAGGTTAGATGGTTATTAGAAAATACATTAGAAGGAGATTTGATGATATCGTATGTGATATTTTTAAATGAGATGTTGGGGATTCTTTGGGATTATTCTACAATCTAGACAACTTAAAGGAAGGTGCCCCATAGATTGCTAGAATATTGTTTCTGACATTTCCTTTGATTAATGGCCATGTAGAGAGAGAGAAAAATACCTGAAAGTAAAACCCAATTACTCTAATTTAAACAAATGTGGATAATTTTTGCATGAATATTTGAATGTTTTGTCATTGATATAACTCATGATTATCATTTGTTTGTATCTTTTCTATGTCTACAGTCACGAGTAAAGAGTCCGCACAATTTTCTTGCCGTTGCAATTGGAATAAAAGAGAAAGAGAATGTAGACCAAATTGTTTAGAAGGTATTTTCTCAGTGAGTTTAGTTAATAATTTGTGCGTTATAATGCATTATTTAGGTGGTTATCAACGTGTTACATTTTCTTTCTGGACTAATTGATGGTTGTGTTACATGGGAATTTTTTTTCCAGTTTCCTTTAAAGAACTTCATAGTGATGTTGTTCCATTATGATGGTGTCACAGATAAATGGAGTGATTTGGAGTGGAGAAATAGAGCTATTCATATAGTGGAAATCAATCAAACCAAGTGGTAATGATATTGTTAAATATATTTGTCTTCTTTATGGATACATACTGCAAAATCTTTCATGTTAAGTCAATAGATTACTTCTCATGTAGGTGGTTTGCAAATTGTTTCCTGCATCCAGATGTAGTTGTTGACTACAAATACATTTTCCTTTGGGATGAGGATCTTGGAGTTGAAAATTTCCATGCAGACCGATATGTAGAACACCTTTTATCTAAATCCTTGTTTTTGTATTTCTGTAGTCCTGAGAAAATGAAGTTTGGATTTATATATGCATATTATTGAGCATGTTACAAGATCTAGATGAATGAAAATAAAATGAATCTGTAGTGGGGTTTTTCTACCTTTTGTCCAACTTGTGCCTTTGTTCCTACCACAACTAGTATATTTATGAACAATGCTACCCTATTTCATTTGCATGAAGGAAAAAACTACATAACTTTTTGAATTCACTGTTAGATTTTTGACGTATACATGAAGTTACTAGACTTGGAATTGGGAAAAACTTGGTGATATAGAAGTGATCTTAGGCTAATTTCCTGTAGTTATTTTGTAGAGATAATAGGTCTTAAATATTTTCCTCTCATTTTGTCTTTGAAAATAGTGTATTGAAGAATAAATTAAATTTACCCAGTTACTGCTATCTGAAAACCTTTATTAGGTGGCACTATGGCAATTGTTTGAGGTAAATTTAATCATCAGATTAGCCATCCAAGACCTTACATTGATGATAGCTTTTGGGAAAGAAAAAAACTCATTTTTCATAGTAGTGGATTGTGACTACTATGTCATAATGAATTTGCATATGACTAAGGTGTTTCTTTTGTGCTTCATAACCCATTGATAGTTTGCTCTTGGCTCACTAAATAGGTAAGCATGTCTTCAATTGTGGCAGGCATTGTATGAACATGATGTAAAAACATAAAAATATCCTCGAGAAATTTGGAGATTGGCATTGATAAGTATAACATCAACAAGATCACATTTCAAAATGGATTTTTCATTATTATGTTAGATACACAAAGTAGTTATTCTCGACCTTTCACTTGGTTTTTTCTTTATCTATCATATCCTATGATAGTTACTGGAATGGCCCTGACTCTAACGACTTCTTAACATTGTATGAATTTGTTCCTAAAACTAAAATTAGTATCAATTGAATGCCCATTTAAGTTTAGATAATAAAGTACAATTCAACCTTACCCATCAATGGAATATATAAAATAGTGTTTTTTCATGTTTGGAAAAGTTAAAGTAATATGTTCCTAACTACAATAAGAATATTTTTATGGGTCGGTATCTAAGAATTAGAAATGAATTCTCAAGCATTAAGGCATCCTTTTATCAATGGCCATTTCTTAACATATAAATATCTATTTTCCTCTCTCCTACATAAAATAACTGTTGGAAGATCCAATAATGCCTTAAATTTTGTTAAATCACCAAGGTCTAATATTACATGTTTGTCCTTGCCTAGGTCTAACAAACTTTGTAGGATGGTTGGCATTGACAATGTTGTTTCTTTGGGGTTTTATTTTTTTCATTTTAAAGGAATATAAACAATAACATTTGAGTAGAACTATCATGTATGACTTAAAATTGTTGTGTAAGAGTTGTGTGGATTGCACGAACCAATATGGTAAATTTCATATTGAAACCTTAGATTTCATATGTGCTTCATAATGTCTAACATTGACTCCAAGACCAGAATAGATAGGTATTGATCAAGCATCGTTTGGAGAAGTTGTGGTCTTTGTAAAACTTTTGAAGCCGTGGATATTTAGTGGTGTTGGCTATGAAGGTCCAATGGAGGCCTCGAATCCTAGTGGAAAAATGGTATGAACACTTTCATGCAAAAATTTGTGCAAGTCTAGCAAGTATCATTCAAGTATCCATGTTGATTGCCACTAAAGTAGTCTTGGTTTTTAGGATAAAGAAAGCAAGAGATTGGTTTATATTGAGAGTGTGGCATGTAGAAATTTGAAAGTCTAGCTTTTGACATTGCGGACCCAAGGAAACCATGGGTTGGTTCATGATAGATTTTTTTGCTATAGGAAATTTAATGTTTATTGTACTTGCTTGCAGGAACTCTTTGGAGATGGTGGTCGAGTTGCAATTCAAACACAAGGTTCAACGAACTAATCCTTTTGGCTCAACACATGTTTATGTGTATCAAAATATAACTTTTGAGGTGAGGTTATAATATTAGATATCTACAATTTTACAACCTTTACATTTATTTTCTTAATGTCATGAAAATGTGGCCATGAATTGTGGGTCTATTCTTAATTTCTTATAACATATTGATCATGATAATTTATATTAGGTTTGAAACACATTCTTGATTCCAAAAAAATATAGGATTTGTGTTTTTTCAACTATTGTGAAGTTAAGAATGGACTAATGATCTTATCTAAACATTTGCAGGTCATGAAAAATGATCACATAGCCACTGTAATCCTCTTTTGATCATTTAATAGGGATAGTGCCTTAAACTTTCACTTCATCTCATTTACTTTCTTTCTCTTGCGATAAAGAGAGTTTAATGCATTCATTGATTGTGAAGTTTGGAGTTTAATGCATTTTTTAGTTTGTTGTATAAATCCTTTATAGTCTACTTTAGTTTATATCCATGTGTTGATGATCTTTTGTTTTCAGAAAAAGAACTAAATATTGATGGTTAGAAGCAGGAATCGAAGAAAGAAGAGAACAATAACACTAGAGCGACAAATTCAAAGAGACAGAGAGAGAAGAGAACCGGTCTAGTGATACCCTTAGAGCCAATATCTCATGTGAGACACACACATAGAGATTGATGGTCAAGTTTTCAGAGTTGGTGAATTCACCTATAATGCCTTGGCAACACAATGATAATGTTTTGAAGTGATGAAATAATATTTCATGTGTAAATTGTAGTCCAACCAATATTAAGTTGGAAACTCGTATTGTAATACTTGACGTTTCATATAATATAATTTATGTGGTTGAAATTATTTATAGTTGCACTTAATATTATTTAATATTGTAATTAACATATGTAACTTAGCGTTTTCATATTAAATGAACATGCACATTGTATGACATTTTTTTTTTTAATTTAATCGCAAAACAATACTAATTAATTTATGTTGATTAATAATAAACACATAAAATCAATCTAAAATTGCTTAATTAGTAGTTTATATTGATTAATGATGAACATAAATAAAGTGAATATATGATTAAATTAGTCATTTATAATGATTATCAATGAAAGTAAATGAAATGAATATAAACTACTAAATTAGTCGTTTATATAACAAATATGAAACTACCAAAAAAAGATAAATGATTACTGCAAATGATAATTTTTTTATTACAAATGACGACCAAATTTTGCATCTATATGACTATTAGTAGCTAATTTACAGTATCTTATAACACAATCAAAATATAGTCATGTTTCTTTGGTCATTAATTGATTTCAACAATGACTAAAATTTGCATATATGTGACTATTAGTAGCTAATTTACATCATCTTATAACACGATCAACATTTTGGTTATATTTCTTTGGTCATTCACTGATTTTTTTCGGGTGACCATATAGTAATATATTTTGTTGTATATTTTGTCATTAATTATGACAATTAATGACTAAAACAATGACTAAATTTATGACTAAATATATTACTAGATAAAATTGAGTCAACCAATTAATGACTAAGCTAAAAACGACTAAAAGTTGGTCGCGTTATAAGATACTATAAATTAGCTACTACTAGTCATCCACTGAAAAATGGTAATTTATATGCAAATTTTAGTTATTTTTTAGTAATTAATTATCCATTTTGTACTAGTGCATCAAAGGAAAAAACCATAGCACACAAAAACACTATGTCTAAAGAAAAAGTTTTCAATGTTTGCATGCTTGTCTCACCTATGCATAAAAAAATATAAAATATATATTTTCAATAGCAAAACCCATTTGTTGTGGCCATTTGATGTGGGTGTAGGCTAATTACTCTTCTAACACAGGTCAACAAAATCCTTGTAAAAAATTCCTTCCTTCTGAACCCTAATTTCAAGGGCTTGATGGGATGGAACAACAAGAACCACACAGTAACTGTGGAATGGATCTGCATTTAACATGATATTGTCCAAATAATGGCACATTGTCTGAGCTGCTAGAAAAACCCAAGGTCAAATCAAGAAAATCTTGACATAATATGGTGAAGTTATGAAAATCACAATTGTTTACACAATATTTCAACATGAATACGAGATTCACAACCACAGCTAAGTACTAGATCCTAGATCTTATACAAGTCAAAATTACAAATTCCACGTGGAACTGGACACAAAGCAAGAAATTAAGCTATATTATTTCAAACATAAAACCTATGCAAAAAGGATAAGATCTCTCATAATACAAGTTGGAAAAACAACTTTCAATCAAAGGTTCCCATTTAGCTAATAATCATGACCTGAATTCCTTTCTTATGCCAGCATTTTTCAATTCTATTACTATATATGCCATCATACCTAACACCACTTTCTAGTGCATAAGATGAACGCTTCTCCTTATGAGACCTGAAACCAACTTACAAACATCCAAATTAGAATTACGTTAGCCACATAATGAATGAATTGTAGCCTAAGGCTAGCTGATAAGCTAAAGCACACATGTAGATATCATGCTTTATCACAATTTCAAGCTAAGAAAATTGAAAAAGTACCTGATAACACAGACTCGATAACCCATCTTACAACTAACTCGCAATGCCTCATTAGATTTATCAAACTTCTGATCAAAGGACTGCTCCTTATTTGTTCTCTTGTTCCCACTAAGATCTCTTCCACCACTATTGACAACATAGCGAAGTCATAACTTTTTATCAGAGAGTATTATACCAAAAAGTGGAAGTAATTTTAGTATCATTGGCATTTTTATTAATAAAAATTCAATAACAATAATGAAAAGCATTTCTATGTCATAAAAGCATGCAGATTGTGCTTTCACTGTAAAGTACTAACCATTCCTAGATGCATAGTTTTAAGCAAAAGAAGAAGTTGCACACCTTCCAGTATAAAGAAACCATTCACCATGGTCCTCATCATCCTCATACCCACCAGATAGTGCTACAGACTGAGCACCATAGTGAGACTGCCCAGAAATACCAACAACCTGAGGAAGATCAACACCCCATTGCCTGCATTCTATTATGTCTCCCCAACATTCTCCCACAAGCATACCTTGGTGTCGTTTTGGATCATTCTCTGGAAGTATTGGACCAAAATGATATGGTGGAACAATAACAAAAATTCGTTCACTAGTTGCATTTGATAAACCCTTGCATTTTTCATGTTCATTCATAAAAGTTGTATGAGGCTTGTCTTGATTTTGCATGTACATATAAATTTTCGGAGGTCCAAATTGGGATTCAACTGCATTTGTTGCCGCCTTTTCCATATGGTTATCTATTACAAGGGCTGCATTGATTCTGCACTGAGAGTCCATTTTGTAGGGAATATGAGTTCAACATTTTGCATAATTCTTCTTCCCCCGTCCCATCCATTTCTAAAAGTACTTAAAGTAGAAATTGTGGCCACAAGGAGTCTAGGAAAAAGAGAGAAACGAGATATAAGAAAAAAAACCACCCATTTATTCCAATTACAGAATTTTACTAGCGGAAAACAGATGAAATAAACAGTCAAAATAATTTATTTCAAGCCTTGCAAATATATATCTTGCTAAATCTTATCATTTCTAGATATCACTATCATCTGTTGGAAACCACACCTGCAAGATGAATGAGGATTAAACTATTAATATGCATCTAACTTACAAACATGACAGAATATAAAGAAAAACAACTTAACAATCAATAAATTACAATAATTATATAATAGTTGTCATAGCCCTTCAAATCATAATAAAGTAGGTTGTAAGACTAGCATATATCCTAACCACAATGCATACACCATGTGGAAACTAGATTGAACAAAACTCCAACTCTTTCAGAATAAATAACATATTGTTGACAAGTTTTATAAAAAAAAATGAAGGCAATCACAACCAAATATGTCGAGAAAATTGCATACAATCACAAATACTCGAGTGACTCTAGGCCTGGAGAAGGAGTAAGAGGATACTAGATCAATGGTGTTCATATTAGATAAATTATACATAAGTAGTGGCACTCAGTTTATAACTTCACCCTATATTATACTTGGTAGTGAGGAGTATAACTATCAGGGATGATGGTTGGTGAAGTAAGCACTTCATATGATATAAATTTTTAAATATGATAAGCCTATGACTAGCTCAACCATCCATAACTTAAGTCAGTAACATGACCAACAATTACAAGATGTTAACTCTAAAATTTACAAGTTCATTAATTTACATGTACTTGCACTGATTTGGGAATGTTCCATTGTAGTTAGAGGTGTCTTCTAGAATCCTGGTGAGCTCAGAGTATGAGAAGAGCCCTTCTAGATTTTATCCCATTTTAAGAAATTGAAGGATAGTAAGTCCTTTGCTCTAGGTGCCCTTCTTTGTTGTTTACAATAGTTACTAGTGATAATATGAGCGATTCTTCTTAGTGGGCAACCCCTTTACATAATTGTTATTTGGAGGACAATAAATTGTTGGTGGTAGGCGTGTTGCATATGTTGTGATATGAAATAGAACCATTTATGTTTCCTCTAAGCTTTTTAATAATGACTAGAATGGCATCATAAAGGGTTATATATATCTTCATCTAATAATTACAAAGGTCCTTGTTTCACATTTTTAGATTTGTGATAAAAAAGGAATAGTGAAACTTTTTAGATTACCATATCTATTAGATTTACACAAAATTAATTTATTAACCTCACAATGCTTTGAATGTATCATCATTATTGAACGCAATTTTATATCCTTGGTTCTTGTGTTGTTTTTTAAATATTTGAATATTATGATGTGTAAGGGAAATCATTGTAGTTGTTTGGAGGCCAAGATGCAACCAATAAATTATTATGTTAGTAGGACGTTTACTTCCTTTGGAACCTAAGGATCATGGCAACCTAAGGAGAGTTTTTTTCTTCTATGATGCAATTTGCTAGCGAGGTGTCATACATGATTTCTTATACGTTGTCTTTTTCTTTCCTTTCATTTTGACAAGTTATTTACAACTTGAGCTTTTTGGCATGTAACTTAGTAAACATGATTGTGCCTAATCGTTTCCTAGATGTTGAATACTAAGTCCTAAGGTGTTCTTTTCTACAGTGATATTTTATTTGCTTTGTTTATACAGGTCATATCGCCGCATAATGGCCACTATTGGCTAACTAAATAAAACTTGTTCGAGTTTCTTACTTTTCTAGGGAAAAATGACATTGGCATTGCTGATGTTGGGGTATATGTCGTATAAATTGTTTATAGTCTACTTTAACTTATATTTCAATATTCATTGTCTTTCATGTCTTATACTATGCATTGTATCTTCTTTCATTTTCAGAAGAGGAACTCAGTGTTGATGGTAAGAAGGAGGAATTAAAGAAATAGGAGAACAGTAACATTGGAGTCACAAATGCGGTAAGAGAGAGAGAGAGGAGAACTAGTCTAGCCCTTAAATATAATATCCTACATGAGACACAAATATACAAACTCATGGTCAATTCTTTAGAGTTGGTGAATTCACCTACATTTCCTTGGCAACACAATGATAATGTTTTGAAGTGATGAAACAATATTTCATGTGTAAATTGTAGTCCAACCAATATTATGTTGGAAACTCATATTGTAATACTTGACATTTAATATAACATAATTTATGTGGTTGAAATTATTTATAATTGTACTTAATATTATTTAGTAATGTAATTAACATATGTAACTTTGTGTTTTCATATTAGATGAACATACATATTGTATGACATTTTTTTTTAGTCGCAAAATCATACTAATTAATTTATGTTGATTAATAATGAACACATAAAATTAATCTAAAACTACTTAATAATTTGTATTGATTAATGATGAACACAAATAAAATGAATATATGACTAAAGTAAATGAAATGATTATAAACTACTAAATTAGTTATTTATATAATAAATATGAAATTATAAAAAAATGATAAATGACTACTGCAAATGATAAATTTGCGATTACAAATGATAACTAAATTTTGCATATATATGACTATTAGTAGCTAATTTAAAGTATCTTATAACACGACCAAAATTTAGTCATATTTATTTAGTCATTAATAAGTTTCAAATTATGACTAAATTTGCATATATATGGCTATTAGTAGCTAATTCACAATATTTTATAACATGACCAACATTTTAGTCATATTTCTTTGGTCATTAATTTGTTTTCTCAAGTGATCATATAGTATTATATTTTGTTGTAATTGGTCATTAATTGTGACAATCAATGACTAAATAAATGAATAAATTAATGATCAAATTTATGACTAAATATACTACTAGACAATAAAATTGAGACAACCAATTAATGAGTAAGCTAAAAACAACTAAAAGTTGGTCGTGTTATAAGATACTTATAATTAGCTAATATTGGTGAACCATTGAAAAATAGTCATTTATATGCAAAGTGTAGTCATTTTTTTAGTAATTAATTAGCCATTTTCTACTAGTGATGGAAGCAAGTAATAACCGAGGTTAAAGTACAGTAGAAGCACTTTAGCGTCGAAAAGACTACCTCGGAAGATGAAAATTTGATGCGTGAGGAATAGCCTAGTTTGTTTTGGGACTAGGAAAACACCGAGGATGGTGTTTTTCTTGGGGAGGAAAATGTAACATCTCCGAGTGACTTGTAATTACTTCACCTCCTCTCTTTTAAATTTAATTTTATGGACAATGGGCCATGTTGAGGCCAGGTATAAACATGTGATGTGAATAATTGTTTTTTTTTTCTTCTAATTTTTATTAATAAAAAAATGTTGTACTAGGCTAGCTAGGAAACTATAGTGGGAAAAATATGCGAAGAGAAAATTTCACACTTAGACAATTAAGGAAAACAATTAGGGAAAGCCTAAGAAGGGAAACTGGGTAGAGGTAGTTGCTTTTCAAGATTTCTTCCTCCGAGAAACAAATTGTCTCATTTTTGAAAAAGAAGATTGACCAAGAGGGTGAGAGGAGAAAAGCATGAGCCAATCTTGTGAAATTGGAGCCATTTATGAGGGTGACCAAGTAGTTGAGTAGTTGTGGTGCTACTTTCCTCGGGGACATGACACAGTATTAAGGAGGGCATGACGTTACCATGAGGAACCCATTGGGCCTAGAGAGGTCTTTGTTGAAAAGTTGTTTTGAGTGTGGAATTGGATTAGGGGGAGTCCCGGTAGAGGTAGAAGTACTCATTGGTCGGGTGAAGCATCTTTCTATATACTAGGATTTGTGGCATTCAAGTGACGTGTAGATAAGTGAAATCTAGTTCAATATGTGTTTTTTGAAGTTCTTGTTTTAATCTTGTTTCATGTTCTCTAGTTATTTGAAGAGTTTTTTTTTCTACAAACTGTTTAGTATAAAGTAAAAGAAAAATGCAAGATAACATAACACTGTAAGGTGTTCTTGGGATAGGTTAGTTACCCTAGTCAATACCGAATTGAGAATCATGACCGAAGGGCAACAATCCTTAGCCTATTTATTAGGTATGAAGACTATACACGCTGTGGTCTTAACAACTAAAGTTATTGAAAAAGGAGAGAAAACAAATAACAAAGTTGATACACATATATAAATAGATCCTTTGAGAGTATAAGAAACAACTTAAATGTAAAGGATTACCTTGAAAAATTTATGAATTTATAAGTAGCGATTTTTTGTTTAAAAGGTACAAACAAGGGTTTTTAAATGAACTAGAAGAATACTATGCCCTATGAGAAACACAGTAAATGCATTAATAACTCCTAAAAGAATTATGCAAAGCCATACAATAAAACAATTGATATTAATCAAACAAGTTGGACATGCTAGCAAATAAATAGTATCTTGGTTACCTTTTCTATGAATAACTTGCATGTAAGCAAGAAAATTTAACAAGCAAGTTTGGAAAGTAACAATTTACATTTATAGGAGAAAAGTAATCGAAAGAAAAACAATAAACACAAAATAATATAATGCCTTCAATAAATATTATTGACCATAAGTATGAACAAAAAAAAAACTGAATATGTATTTCATTCTCGGGACCTTGGTGTATCACACAATTATACAGTCGTGTTCCTTGAAATAATAACACAAAAGTCTCAGTTTTTGAAACAAATAAAAAGGGAAACTCCTCCATAAGACTTCTAATACAAAATATGACTTCACAGGTGGCCATGAGGGCCGAACATATAAATTATGGGGTTGTGGGAAGCCACTAAAACCCTTTCTTACAGATTAAGTAAACACTCAAACCAGAACTCTCGGTTATGGTTATGACCCTAGGCCATAGATAACCACTTCATTAATTTTGTGGCAAAGGATCTTAACCTTGAGCTATAGGTCTTCACACCTAGAGTAGGGTTTTCAAGCTTAGAATTACTGGAAAAATAATTAGAGTAAGGGAACAATAAGGAACCTCGAGACTAATTGAAGACCCAGAATAACGCTTCCCAAGTCAACGGTGCTGCAAAAAGGTTAAAATTATTACTTACTGAGACAATGGCCAAAAGAGCCAGTTAACGTAAGTTTCATAGGAACAAAAATATAATAACAGATTTAGATAAAGAATTGGGGTTTACCTGATGTGAAGGTTTGAAAATGCCACAACTCCAAATACCCCGTGAAAATAAGGAAATCCTTACATTATAACCATATTAACTCTGATAATAATCCAAGAAAAAGGCGGAGATACTATGCATATTGCTCCTAATGTGCAAAGATAACTAAGAACACTTATGACCAACTGAAAATTTGAAGCCCTTAAGATCGTGAGATGGAGAGTGGATGAGGGACACCAATAATTCTCATATGACCTCGATAGTGGGCAATTGCAACCTACAATGAGAATAAATTCGTAAATAATCAGAAGCTGAAAAAAAAGTTTTAGTTCAACAATTAACAAACATATATTCGCAACACATTTGATAAGAGATTCGGTGGTGGGAACTTGAAGGAAAAATACTAGGGTAAAAAACGAAGAGTTGCAGAGCGCTGGTAGCAAGAGCAACCGTGGAAATTGAACGCCAAGAGAGAGATGGGGTTAGGGTAGTTTCCATAACGACTTACCTACCTTCCCCATCGTCAATGTGTAACCCTAAAATCCAATGCTTTAGATTGCTCACATTTCACCCATCCCAGAGAGATCAGTGATGTCTAGTGTGATAACCAAAGTGGCAACATGCACTTCTTAAGGGTTCAATAGAACTATATTAGAAAGAAACCTTAATTCATTGTGATTAGTATTGGAACACCATCAACAATGAGAGGAAAAACCTAACAACAAACCAAGTAAATCCAAAGCATGTGATAAATGAACTCATAACCCCAATAAATCATAAGTTATAGCTCAAGTCCTTTAAAGTTAAGCGAACAAATATAATAAAAAGTAAATTACCGAAAAAGCCTATGCGAAAGTATATGGTGGGTTAACATAAGCCCCTTGTAACTTAACATATATGTATGCATTGTAAAGAAATCAAATCAAGAGATAATAAAGCTCCAAGGAAAATATAGTTCAACCTTTAGTAAAATACCTTTAGTAAATTGTAACTTAACAGGGAAAAATATATTCTTATTTTGTGGAGTAATTAGGGTAACATTGGATAAAAAATATATATGTTTTTTAATATATAATTATAAAGTCATGTTACATTTAGTAGAATTCTAGTGTCTTAAGATTTTCTAAGGTGTTAAATCTATTTATGCCTTAAAAATTTATTTTAACTAACAAAAAATCACATTCTTACTTGAAATTGTATCACCAAATTATAGTGAAAAATTCTATTTCAACTATAAATTAAACTAGGCCATTTGAAAATATAAAATTATCAATAAAATTATTTTAACCATATATATATATATATATATAAACATCAAATTATTTTGAAAATACTTATGACCAACTCTAAATCTAAAGCCCTTAATGTTGTGAGATGGAGAGTGGGTGAGTGACAACAATCATTTTCGTATGACCACAATAATGGGCAATTGCAACGAGAAGAAAGCCATAAACAACCAGAAGCCAAACAAAAATTGTTAGTTAAATAACTAACAAACATACCCTCGCAACACATTTGATAATGGAAATAAGGATTTTAGTTGTTTGTCATAGTTTTGCCTGAAGCGATGGTTTCAAAATTATGATGGTGGAAACTGGAAGGGAAAACACCAGGGTCAAAAACAAAGAGTTGCAGAGCGCCAACAACAAGCACAACGAAGCAAACTGAATGTAGGAAGCCAGATGGGGTAGGGTAGTTACCATAAGAAATTACCTACCTTCCCCGCCATTGATGTGTAACCCTAAAATCCAACGCTCTATACTACTGACACCTCACCTGTCCCAGAGAGACCGATCATGTTTGATGTGATAACCAAAGTGCCATCATGCACTTTTAGAAGGTTTGATAGACCCATATTAGAAATGAACCTTAATTCATAGTGATTAATATTGGAACACCATCAACGATGAGAGGAAAAACCTTACCACAAACCCAGTAAAGCCGAAGAGCCGAAGCATGTGATAAATGGACTCATAACCCCAATAAATCATAAGTTATAGCTAAAGTCCTTAAAAATCACGCGAACAAATATAACAAAAAAACAAACTACTCACAGAGCCTATAAGAAAGTATAGGCCAGTTAACATAAGCCTCGTGTAACTTGACATACATGTATGCATTGTAAATAAGTCCAATCAAGAGATAATAAAGCTCGAAGGAAAATAGAATTAAACCTTTAGTAAAATGTAATTTAGGAGGGAAAAATATATTTTGGTTTTGTGGCAGTAAGTAGGGTAACATTGTATATATATATATATATATAATTAAAAAGGCATGTTACATTTAGTATGTAGAATTATAATGCTCTTGGATTTTTTAAGGCGTTGAATTTATTTATGCATCAAAAAATGTATTTTAACCAACAAAAAATCACATTCTTACTTGAAATTGTATCATCAAATTATTGTGAAAAATACTATTTCAACTATAAATTAGACTAATCATTTGAAAATACAAAATTATCAATAAAGTGATTTTAATCATATATATATATATATATATATATATATATATATATATATATATATATATATATATTTTATCTATTAGACTAACCTAAGTACCCACGGGGGATTTGAACCGGTGACCTATCACAAGGAGTGCCTTAACAGCGCACCCATTCACTGTCAATCCAATGCCCCGTGGGCAATCATATATATATAATTAATGATAACTATCAAATTATTTTGAAAATACTTATAACCCACTGTAAATCTAAAGCCCTTAACTTCGTGAGATGGAGAGTGGGTGAGGGACACCAATAATTCTTGTATCTCAATAATGGGCAATTGCAACTTGCAACGAGAAGAAAGCCATAAACAACCGGAAGCCAAACAAAAATTGTTAGTTAAATAACTAACAAACATACCCTTGCAACACATTTGATAATGGAAATAAGGATTTTAGTCATTTGTCATATTTTTCGCTGAAGCGGTGGTTTCAAAAATCCGATGGTGGGAACTCGAAGGGAAAATACCACAGTAAAAAACAAAGAGTTGAACAACAAGAGTGATGGTGAACACGAATGTTGGAAGCCAAATGGGGTAGGGTAGTTGCCATAACAGCTTACTACCTTCCCCACCATCAATGTGTAACCCTAAAATTCAACGCTCTAAATTGGTAACACCTCACCTATCCCAGAGACACTGGTCATGTTTGATGTGATAACCAAAGTGCCAACATGCACTTTTGGAGGGTTCGATAGACCCATATTAGAAACAAACCTTAATTCATGGTGATTAATATTGGAACACAATCAACGATGAGAGGAAAAACCTTACAACAAACCAAGTAAAGCCGAAGCATGTGATAAATGAACCCATAACCCCAGAAAATCATAAGTTATAGCTGAAGTCCTTAAAAGTTACATGAACAAATAGAACTCACAAAGGCTATGAGAAAGTATATGACAGGTTAACATAAACCCAATGTAACTTAACATATATGTATGCATTGTAAATAAGTCCAATCAAGAGATAATAAAGCTCCAAGGAAAATAGAATTCATATTCTTGTTTTGTAGAGTAAGTATGGTAATATTGGATAATTTTTTTAATATATAACTATAAAGACATGTTACATTTAATCTATAGAATTATAGTACTCAAAAGTTTGTTTTAGGTGCGAAATCCATTTATGCATTCAAAAATGTATTTTAAATAATAAAAAAATATATTCTTACTTAACATTATATCACCAAATTACTTTGAAAAATACTATTTTAACTATAAATTATATTAAACTATTTAAAAATATAAATTTATCAATAAAAATTGATTTAATCTCTCATATATATATATATATATATAAAATTTATAATAACCATCAAATTATTTTGAAAATTTCCAATCGCATAAATGTTCTGTTTTACTCCGCACATTAAAGTTGTTAGCTGATACCCATACACCAAAGTGCTCACATTCCAAATGTCAAAATACCCATACACCAAAGTGCTCAAATTCCAAACAAATTACCCATACACTCTTCGCTTAAGAATAATATGCCAATTATTGACATAACTGAACAATATCAATGGCTGGCCCCAAATGCGTGTCAATTTCTAATTAAGTCCTTACAGCAACAATCTTGACTACGGAGACGCTTTTGCGCTCCCTCTGTAGTCAAGTCTCCGATTCCTTACAGAAGTTACAGAGTCACTGAATCTAGATTTTAACATCAAGTGAAGAAGAATTTACAGTGGATGACAGTACAGGATTTTCAGTTTAGTAAGTTCCCTTGCCATGTCTTCATTATCTGCATCCATTTCTCCTTCTCGTGGCCCTGCCCTCATTTTCTGCATCCGTTTATTTTCCTCCCAATCTTATCCGTGACTGACCGCTTTATCAAGTTCTTTCTCCCCAACAATCCCCCGCGGGAGCATTCCGAAACCATAGACAACTGTTCTCACCTTGTTGGCGTGTTGTTTCGAAAGCCCTACAAGCGCACTGGTATATGAGTACATGGTCAATGGATACTTCCATAAATTTCTTTTTAACCCGAAAAAAGGTGCGACAGGTCTGAAGTATCCATGGAAATTTATGGAGGTATCCATTGACCAGATACCCATATACTAGTGAGCTTTTAGGGCTTTCGAAACAAAACCCTAACAGAACCAAATTTAGGGCTTTCGAAACAAAACCCTAACAGTCGAACCGAATTTAGGGCTTTCCAAAGAAAACCCTAACAGCGAAAAACCTTTGTGCTAGTGATCATAGCTAGATTATAGATTCCAAAAATATTTCAGAGTTTGAGCGACAGCAAGAATATTACAGAAATTGAGACACAGCAGCAAGATCAATTTCTTAACCCTTCTCAATTCCAAAAATATTTCGGAATTTGAGAAACAACAGCGCAATCACTTTTTTAGTACTGGTACAATGGAGCATTCAATCCATTTATATAATTTGAGATATAATTCAAGGATTGAGGACAGAGGTGAGCGAAATTACAGGGAATTGCACTGAACTGAAAAGTCAATGTGCGTGACGTTGCAGGTTGTTTGATTGCACCGAAAGTCTGTACTGAAGTCTTTTTTATTCGCTAGAAGACAATACATTCCACACGGCTTCCGGCATCCGTTCACTCGAAATTATGAGTGATTTAGACTTTTGAAGACTTTGAGAGTCACCGTAAATTCTGATTTAGACCGAAGATTTTGAGAGTCCACTGATTAGCCTTTCAAGATTTTGAGAGTTTATGGAAAAGGAAACCCCTATTTTCAATTCTATAAAAAAGTTAATGCGCTCATGAGTTTTTGATAGTCAAATATAACACGCTCGTGGTGATGACTAAAGAAAAAAAAATAAAGGCGTGTTAATCACTTCAAATTTTTTATGGGGAAACTCCTATTTCCAATTCTATAGAAAAGTTAATGCGTCTTGACTGGGGAAACTCTTATTTCCAACTCTATAGAAAAGTTAATGCGCCCTGACATGCCAGATATAACACGAGCGTGGTGATGACTAGAGAAGAAAAAAGAAAAAAAAATAACGGCTTGTTAATCACTTCAAATTTTCCATTGGGAAACTCCTATTTCCAACTCCATAGAAAAGTTAATGCAACCTGACATGCGCTCTCGATAGCCAGATATAACACGCCCGCGGTGATGACTAGAGAAGCCAGATATAACACGCCCGCGGTGATGACTAGAGAAAAAAAATAAAAAAATAACGACGTGTTATATCGGGTTATCGAGGGCGCATGTCGACACATTAATTTTTCTATAAAATTGGAAATAAGAATTTCCCCATGGAAAATTTGAAGTAATTTAGACTTTTAAAACTTTTTGTCCATTAAAAAGCTGAGTGATTTAGGCATGAAGACTAGAGAGCCAACTGAAAAGTACCGAGGGGTACAGACCTGAAGACTTTGAGAAGGGTGAGTGGAGAGAATATCCTTGATTGTAGGGAGTTTGGACGTCTGTTCTCTTTAGTTGGTGACGTCCTAGCCGGTTAGGGCTTTTTTCAGACGAAAAATCATAATATATTATATTCAGGAAATATAAAGATCTGTTTACATATCAAAATCTAAGATAAACAACGAAAACAAAACCAGCATGACTGGCTGTTGCGGCATCATATAAAACCCTGCATCCAATCATGATAAAGCCAGCAAAAAAGACAAACCACCCATAGCCGAACTGAGTGTAACTAAAATGCGTGAGGACCATCATCAACTTAACAGGGCGCTTCATAAGGGGAAGCGAACATATAACGCATCCAGGGTACCATCATCAACTTAACAGGGCGCTTCATAAGGGGAAGCGAACATATAACGCATCCAGGGGATGGATAAAAAACGGTATTGGAAACTATTGAATCACCCTTTATCGATTAAATTAAAATAAATATTTATACTTAATTTTTTTTAAGTTGGTTGTTTTCAGTGGAATTTATGACGTGTATTGCACTTTCTTTGGATTACATCATGAAGTGTTTTAATAAAAAGAATATTCACTTTTTTGAGTCATTTTTTCTCATTAATTTTAACTAAATTTTGTTAGGGATTTTAAAACTTATATAATTTGAGTGCCTCAATGACTTTTTTGGCGCTGAATTTTATACATTCAAAAAATAATTTAAACAATAAAAATTCACAATCTTACTTAAAATTGTAATAGATTTTAATGAAAAAACTATTTCACATATATATATATATATATATATAAAACTAATTCATTAACCATATATATTATTAAAAAAAAATTACTACTAACTACTTTACACCTGGTTATATATAGATAATTTATAATTTATAATATTTCTTTTTATATATATATAATTAAAAAAATATTAAATTTTTTATATTTATATTTCAAATTATAATTATATTAAATTATTTTAAACAATATAAATCAATAAACACAATCATCCCTATTAACTTTATCAAATTCAATGTACCTCTTTGAACATTATGTATTTGTGCATCTTCGAATATTCATATGCTTTTAAACCAAATTTAATAACATATTAATTGAAATAAACATAAACATCATATAGCCAAACATAATTAAATAAAAGTAACTTATTAATTAAATAAAAAATTAATTATATATAAATGTCTTTTTAAATTTATTTGTAAATTTGTCAAATTAGCTAGTAAAATTAATGAGGTGTATTGCGCAATTAAGTATTTTACCAAAAAAAAAAACAACAAAAAAAAACTTTGTTATCAATTAATCTACATTAAATTATATATGAATATTTTTTCCATTTATAATTTAAATTTTTAAAAATAATATTTCTTTATTATTAATAATAATCTTATTCTTTTATATATATTAAAAATTTGAATCAATAAAGTAATAATTTTTTCTTTTATTTATTTAAATTATATGAAATTGAGATAGAATTTTATTAAATTTTATATACTTATATCTTAACTTTTAGTTTAATTAATTATTTTTAAAAATATAATTTAACAACGACCAACATCGTTATTATATTTATAAAATTCAAGGGTATTAAAAGGGAGGTGGCTTGTCTATTTGATTTTTTTTGGTTATTGTGGTACAATGGGTGTAATTTTAGTTTAATTAATTATTTTTAAAAATATAATTTAACAACCACCAACATCGTTATTATATTTATAAAATTCAAGGGTATTAAAAGGGAGGTGGCTTGTCTATTTGATTTTTTTTTGTTGTTGTTGTGGTATAATGGGTGTTTGCATTGTTCTTTGGCAAAAAATAGTGAGTAGAAAGGTGGTGTTAGTAGTTTGAGAGTTAAAAATGGTCAACTTTTTGCTTTTCACTTACTGATAACTTTTATTTATTTTTTCCCTTTGAATGTGTAAGGGAAATTTGTTGAAAGAGTCACTCATCGCCCGTACCATTCTAATTCAGAAATTTTTGGTGATGCTTTGAAATGGGTCTTGGATACAGGTAGATTTCGGAATAGGATTCTTCCTATCATGCATTAGTTTTTATTGCATCAACAAATGGACACTTGTTACTTTTAATTTTCAAAGACAAGCAAGTTAAAAATTATAATGTATTTTTAAAGTGGAAGGACATAAGGGTTGTTAAGTAATAACAGATTTTGTGTTAATGACATTGACTCGGAATAGGATTCTTCCTTTCATGCATTAGCTTTTATTGCATCAACAAATGGACACTTTGTTATTTTTAATTTTCAAGGACAAGCAGTTAAAAACTATGATGTATTTTTAAAATGGAAAGACATCAAGAGTTGTTGAGTAATAACAGATTTTGTGTTAATGACATTGACTCTAGCTTGAATCATGTGGAGAGTTATCTAGTGTAGAACTCAACCTCAGGGGATCTCACTGATCCTCCTAGAAACCCTACTAATTCACTAGTGACCAGTGACCTAAATCTTACTATCAAGAATAGAAAATGGTTTCAAAGTTTTGTAATTTTCTTGACAAACCTGTTTCAGTGACGCTGAGAGTTTTCTTGCTCCCAACAACAAGGGCATGTGGAGATATCGCGCCTCATTTGTGGTATTTTTAGTTTTGTACTTGTTTTGGTGTGAGTAGAGATTTGCAGTATATTACTCCTGATGTTTTAGCTCTTCAAAGTTTATCACAGCTTGTTTGGCTCGTCAGCTCTCTATGTTTTATCAGCGATGGATGGCCCTACTTTATATGCTTCGTCAATGGGCAACCGTGGTTGACCTTTTCTCACATGGGACACGATGTTTGCAGCCCGTGCAACTTGAAAGATTTTAACTATTTTTTACCTGTGGCGTATTACTACACTGATT
Source organism: Pinus tabuliformis (assembly GCA_031772625.1). Taxonomy (NCBI): domain Eukaryota; kingdom Viridiplantae; phylum Streptophyta; class Pinopsida; order Pinales; family Pinaceae; genus Pinus; species Pinus tabuliformis. The sequence continues at coordinate 292,015,649 of CM062817.1, forward strand.
TTGTTGTTGGCTTGGGTTATTAACTGCAAGGTTGTTGGTTAACATTCTCTTGTAATTATAGTTGCCTTCGGCTTGTGGATGCATGAAATTCGATTTAAATTGTTGTTTTTGCTTGTGTCGGTTTTTTGGAGTATAGTTACTAGGCTATGATGGTTATAAAAAGTCTATTCCCTTGTTGCCTGCGCATGGTTTAAATAATAGCAAATGTTATCAGCCGAAGAATTTTTTTCTTTTTTTTTCAAATTCAATGTACTCCTTTAACATTAAGTTATTTATATAAGTGCATCTTTTTATATGTTTTTAAACCAAATTTAATAACATGTGTATTATTTATATATATAATTTTTGTTGCTCTTCGTGTTAATGGTGGTGTTGATCCAACGCTCCTGTGTGTTTCGTGGATCCATTAACTCTAGCGATGCATCTGTTTATCACTTGTTGGAGTCACAATCCATTACACCAAAACTCGCAGTTGTTAGTAAACAAACACATCGCTAGAGTTAACGGATCCACGAAACACACGGGTGTTGAATCAACACCGCCATTAACGGGGCGCAACAATTTCTACAATGTACTCCTTTAACTTTAAATTAGGTATATAAGTGCAAGTTTTCATATACTTTTAAACCAAATTTAATAACAAATATATGATTTGTATATGTAATTTCTAATTCTAATATTTTAGATTATTTTATATTTAATGATAATCATTATTTTTACTATTACAATATTATAATTAATTGATATTAATTAAAGAAAAATAAAAAATAATCTAGATTTTTATTTTATTTTATTTTGGGGGGAGCATTATCTCTTAGATAGCTTCTCATGGATTGCAGATCTTGAAGCAATTTAGGAAGTGGACCCATTCGGCTGGACTGATGCAGCAATTTGTCCATGGCAGTATCCAGTAGTGGCCCATTTTTAACTGCCGATAATGGGGCGTTGGAAATCCCGGGACCTGAGAAATCTCTCACATACCCTTCGTCATTAGGAAGTGGACCCATTCGGCTGGACTGATGCAGCCTCAGAAGGCCATAAGACGGATCTTGACCAGGAAGAGTACCCATCTTCTTTTTTGCTTCGCGAAGCATTTCTATTGCACAATTCAACCATATCTCTTTGTACCAATTCGACCAATCCTTGGGACCTGAGGATTCGGGCAAGTCATGCCATTGTTTTGTAATTCCTTCCGTTTTTCCCAGGGCCTCCATGTACTTCTCATGCAAAATTTGATCTTCAAGAAGAGACAATGTGGACAGACCTCGCTGTCCAAGATTCTCCCGTTGGCTGACCAGTAGACTATCCATTGGTTCCTCCATGCCAATCACATGAGCGGAATTACATCCTGTGTTGCAAAACAGTAGACTATCCATTGGTTCCTCCATGCCAATCACATGAGCGGAATTACATCCTGTGTTGCAAAACAATATAAAAATGACATTCAGAAACTGTTAGTAAAAAAATTTGTTGAAACTATTGAGTGGCTGTTTACCTGTCATTGAAGTACCAGTTTCGCCAATTCCGTGCAGTTACTTCGGGGTGATAGCTTTTACCAGATCTGTTTGTATTGGATTTGCTTGTACTAGGACTCAAAAATTTCTTGGGTGCTAAATTCATTTATGCATTCAAAAATATATGTTAAATAATAAAAAAATATAAAATTATATCACCAAAAAATACTATTTTAACTATAAATTATATTAAACCATTTAAAAACATAAATTTATTAGTAAAATTATTTTAAATATATATATAATTAATAATAACCATCAAATTATTTTGAAAATTTCCAATCGCATAAATGTTCTGTTTTACTTGGCACATTAAAGTTGTTAGCTGATACTCAAAACCAAAGCGCTCACATTCCAAATGTCAAAATACCCATACACCAAAGTGCTCAAATTCCAAACAAATTACCCATACACCAAAGTGCTCAAATTCCAAACAAATTACCCATACACTCTTCGCTTAAGAATAATATGCCAATTATTGACATTACTGAACAATATCAGTGGCTGGCCCCAAATGTGTGTCCATTTCTAATTAAACAATATCAGTGGCTGGCCCCAAATGCGTGTCAATTTCTAATTAAATCCTTACAGCAACAATCTTGACTACGGAGACGCTTTTGCACTCCCTCTGTAGTCAAGTCTCTGATTCCTTACAGAAGTTACAGAGTCACTGAATCTAGATTTTAACATCAATTGAAGAAGAATTTCTCCTTCTCGTGGCCCTTCCCTCATTTTCTGCATCCGTTTATTTTCCTCCCAATCTTATCCCTGACTAACCGCTCTCAAACATCGAAGCACACTCAGGCAAAAACTGACTGGAACGGCTCCCCACCTTATTAAGTTCTTTCTCCCCAACAATCCCCCGCGGGAGCATTCCGAAACCATAGACAACTGTTCTCACCTTGTTGGGGTGTTGTTTCGAAAGCTCTACAAGCGCACTGGTATATGAGTACATGGTCAATGGATACTTCCATAAATTTCTTTGTAACGCGAAAAGAGGTGCAACAGGCCTTAAGGTATCCATGGAAATTTATGGAGGTATCCATTGACCAGATACCCATATACCAGTGAGCTTTTAGGGCTTTCGAAACAAAACCCTAACAGAACCAAATTTGAACCAAATTTAGGGCTTTCGAAACAAAACCCTAACAGTCGAACCGAATTTAGGGCTTTCCAAAGAAAACCCTAACTGTGGAAAACCTTTCTCCTAGTTATCATAGCTAGATTATAGATTCCAAAAATATTTCAGAGTTTGAGTGACAGCAAAAATATTACAGAATTTGAGAGACAGCAGCAAGATCAATTTCTTAACCCTTCTCAATTCCAAAAATATTTCAGAATTTGAGAAACAACAGCGCAATCATTTTTTTAGTACTGGTACAATGGAGCATTCAATCCATTTATATAAACTGAGATATAATTCAAGGATTAAGGACAGAGGTGAGCGAAATTAGAGGGAATTGAAGTGAACTGGAAAGTCAATGCGCGTGACGTTGCAGGTTGTTTGATTGCACCGAAAGTTTGTACTGAAGTCTTTTTTATTCGCTAGAAGACAATACATTCCACACGGCTTCTGGCATCCGTTCACTCGAAATTATGAGTGATTTATACTTTTGAAGACTTTGAGAGTCCACCGTTAATTCTGATTTAGACTGAAGATTTTGAGAGTCCATGGAAAATTTGAAGTGATTTAGACTTTTAAGACTTTTTGTCCATTAAAAAGCTGAATGATTTAGGCATGAAGACTTGACAGCCAACTGAAAAGTACCGAGCGGTATAGACCTGAAGACTTTGAGAAGGGTAAGTGGAGAGAATATCCTTGATTGTAGGGACTCGGGAGTTTGGACGTCTGTTCTCTTTTGTTGGTGACATCCTAGCTGGTTAGGACTTTAACAAACATAATTTATCGATTAAATAAAAAAAAATATTTATACTTAACTTTTTTTAAGTGGGTTGGTTTCAGTAGAATTTATGAGGTGTATTGCACTATCTTTGGATCACATTATGAATTGTTTTAATAAAAAGAATATCTTCATGGTTATATATAGGAAATCATTTTTCCAAGTCATTTTTTCTCATTAATTTTAATTAAATTTTGGTAGAGATTTTTAAAACTTATATAATTTGAGTGTCTGGATAGTTTTTCTGGTGCTAAATTAATTTATACATTCAAAAAATAATTTAAACCACAAAAATTCACAATCTTATTTAAAATTGTAATAGATTTTAATGAAAAAACTATTTCATATATATATAAAACTAGCTCATTAATCATATATATTATTAAAAAAAAAATTACTACTAACTACTTTACACTTGGTTATATATAGATATTTTTTAATTTATAACATTTCTTTATTTATATATATATATATATAATTAAAAAAATATTAAATTTTTTATATTTGTATTTCAAATTATAATTGTATTAAATTATTTTAAACAATATAATTCAATAAACACAATCATCCTATTAACTTTATAAATTCAATGTACCTCATTGAACATTATGTATGTGTGCATCTTCTAATATTAGTATGCTTTTAAACCAAATTTAATAACATATTAATTGAAATAAACATAAACATCATATAGGCAAACATAATTAAATAAAAGTAACTTATTAATTAAATAAAAATTTCATTTTATATATAAATGTCTTTTTAAAGTTGTTTGTAAATTTGTCAAATTAGCTAGTGGAATTAATGACCTGTATTGCACGATTAAATATTTTACCCAAAAACAAACCAAAAAAAACTTTATTACCAATTAATCTACATTGAGTTATATATAAATATTTTTTCTATTTATAATTTATTTTTTTTTTAAAATATATTTCTTTTTATTAATAATAATTTTATTCTCCCTGGATGCGGGTGCTGGAGACGAGAGTTAAAGTGATAAGACAGTGGTTGGGCGGGGCGGATCGCCACTTGCCTGACCTGCACAGGATACGTGGATGGGCAACACTTCAAAGCGCGTGGCACACCTGCATGACCATCACTCAGGGTACGTTATTTTGCTGGTTCGGCTGGAACGTCAGGTTCATAGTGAGGGAATTAAGGTTCACACGCATCAGCGTGCAGCGGAGGGATCAAACCATTAAGGGAGCAGTAATGGGAGACGACTCCCAAGACAAAGCCTGCAATCTTAAAACCGGAGGCAGGACGAGGGGGATGGTAAATTCATTAGTGTTGCCGCTCTGCCGACACTTCTCTGCGTGTGATAAGAATCTCATAGAGAAGGCAGGGAATTGGACTTGGGTGTTGATTATCTTGGTCCTCTCTGCGAGGCTGGTCGCTCCCCTCCCCGAATATCGCTCAGGTATTGCTAGTCGGCCCTCTTGCTCTTTTCTCTTGGCATCTGATATCTGTGTTTGTTTTTGGTTTAAGCAAAGGCGCAGGGACTTGGCAAACCCAAAGAACGTGTTCATTCTAGGCAGAGGAGGCTCAATTGGGAGGCATCGCTGCATCCAAGCTATCGCCCCACAGGAAAATCTCTGGATTTGGGCCACTATCATCCGCAGGATGCCTCGTTTGAGACCGAGAGCAGGCAATCGCAAAGGGCAGGCGAGAAGAGCCCCAACGGACTCATCCTCCAGCGATTTGAACCATCCTCCAAGAAGAGGGCTTTCTTCTCGCAGCAGAAGAGGAAGGTCTCGAGCCTCTGACTCTCGACCTGGTCCGATTCCTGCCACAGGCTCCACCATTTTCACCTTTGACAATGCTCTCAATAGGCCTAGGATCACAGCCTATTTTACTGTGGTGTTTCAGGAGGAAGGTTTAGCAGTTGACTTAAGGACACAAGAGGAAAATTCGAGGGCTATGCAGGACCCCTCTTCATCTTTTCAGATAGCTACGGAGACCACGCCTCAGCAGGAAATTAAGGAGCAAAGAAGCAGCGCGCGGGAGCCGATGATGGTAGATCTGGGTACTGATGCCCAGAATGTGACTCAGTTAGAGGAACCACCTGATATGGGCTGGTGTCGAATTACTGAAGAGCCCATTGATGAATAGGAAAGCCAACCATGCTTCTCTTTTCGTAGAGTGCCCTTGTCCACAGGGCAAAGATGTAAGGCGGAATGGTTATGTGTTTTTGTTATTGTCTTGTGTTTCAGTGTTCATTCTCCCCTGGTCTTTTCTTTTTGAGTTTTTGACTTGTCTCAGGCTTCAGAGATTATTCCCCTGCGTGGGAAACAATATCAGACATTTTTCAAATATGTATATGCTGGATAGAACTGCCTCCCGCAGGAGCAGAGTGCTTGACTACGGTCATGTTGTATATTTACCACCTCTTTGTTAATATAATAGATTAGAATTACGCAGAAAAAAATAATAATTTTATTCTTTTATATATATTAAAAATTTGAATCAATAAAATAATCAATTTTTCTTTTATTTCTTTAAATTATATGAAATTGAAATAAATTTTTATTAAATTCTATATACTTATATCTTAACTTTTAATTTTAATTAATTATTCTTAAAAATATAATTTAATAACCACCAACATCATTATTATATTTATAAAATTCAAGGGTATTAAAAGGGAGGTGGTTTGTCTATTTGATTGCTTTTTTATTGTTGTGGTATAGTGGGTGTTTGCATTGTCCTCTGGCTTCAGCCATTATGCCTCCTCACCAAAGAATGGTGAGTAGAAGAGGTGGTGTTAGTAGTTTGAGAGTTAGAAAGGTCAACTTTTTGCTTTTCACTCACTAACAATTTTTTTTTCCCCTTTGAGTGTGTAAGGAAAATTTATTGAAAGAGTCACGGATCGCCCCTACCATTCTAATTCAGAAATTGTTGGTGATGCTCTGAAATGGGTCTTGGATACAGGTAGATTTCGGAATAGGATTCTTCCTTTCCTGCATTAGTTTTTAATGCATCAACAAATGGACACTTTGTTATTTTTAATTTTCAAGGATAAGCAAGTTAAAAATTATAATGTATTTTTAAAGTGGAAGGACATCAAGGGATGCTAAGTAATAACAGATTTTGTGTTAATGACATTGACTTGGAATATAATTTTTCCTTTCATACATTAGCTTTTATTGCATCAACAAATGGACACTTTGTTACGTTTAATTTTCAAGGACAAGCAAGTTAAAAATTATGATGTATTTTTAAAGTGGAAGGACATCAAGGGTTGTTAAGTAATAACAGATTTTGTGTTAATGACATTGACTCTAGCTTGAGCCATGTGGAGAGTTAACTAGTGTGGTGTAAACACTCCATCAATTAAAACTCAGTAAATAATAATTTATTTATTTTATTTTATTTTATTTTATTTATTTTTTATTTTTTTAAATTTTTAATTTAATTTAATTTTTTATTTTTTATTTTTTATTTTTTTTACGTTTGTAAACATAGTATAACACATAGGAAAATTTCTATTATAGCTATGACTTTTACAGTGTAAGAATTAATTACAAGCTGGACGGTGATTACGGTTCACGTCATAAGTCTCAAACTAAATGAATGTTGTACTTTACCATGTGATACACCCAAACTCGGCGTGAATGATGCACAGGTGGCAACCCAGTTTTCATTCCCGCTTTCCAACTAATCTAATCGATGATTTTTTTTTAATGGGCATTGTTTTCCATGCCCTACTCTGCTGATCCAGGTGGATATTGGTGGCCACCTGCCAAGTCCACCTGGACCCCCACCATTGTCTTTCTCAGCATTTTCAGTTTCCTTAATTGTAGCACAACTTACTATTTTTAGCAGTTTTTCGGGTCCTGAACTTCCGGAGCCGTTTTGAGGCCCTAAACGACGTTTTTTGGGGAATCCGGGGGCAACACAAGTCCATGGAATGGACTTGTGTTGCCCGTTCCAACAATGATAGTGCTCGGATAGATCTTTCTAATGAGCTATTGTACGCGTCAAACGGAGATCATATGCCAAAGTTACGACCCCGGGAAGTTGATGTACCAACTTACCCCCAAACGGGGCCCACAGTTTGGCGTTTCATCTCCTAGGGTTAGGTTTTGGAATGTTAAGGGTTTTTCCATTGTTTCTCAACAATAAATAGGCCTTCGAGCCTCATTGTAACACAGTTCAGAGGCATGTAGCCATCACATCTCTTCTCAGAGATAAGCTACCATCGCCCTAGCTAGTTTATTGCCATTTCTGTTTGTAAGCATATTTCAGTATTTTCCATTAAAGAAATGAAGTATTATTTCCGCTGCATCTTTGTGTATATGGTTATCTCTGTAATTTGTTGCGTTCCTGTTTAAATCCGGATCAGTGGTATCAGAGCGGTCTGCTTTTTCTCTGTTTTTCTTTGCATGTCCCCAACAAGGTCGGGATATAAGGAGTTAGGGCTTGAACTGGTTGAACCTTTGCAAGACCAGCCTCGCAAATCCCGACGGCCTCCCATGGCGGACGAGAAGAAAGACGAGGGGGCAGGAGATCCCATCAAAATCTTGCTCGAAGAAGCGCTCGAGCGACAACGGAACGCGATGATGGACAGCTTTGCGCAGATCCTTCAGCGGCTACCCAGAAGCGGCGCATCGGCTTCCAGCAGCTCCTCTGGAAACGCCACACCCTTTAAGGTACAAGTTAATTTTTAAATCCCCATATTCGAGGGTCAGATAGACGCCGATGCCGTAGATAAATGGTTAAATCTGCTAGAGGGTTATTTTTCTGTTCATGAATTTTCGAGTCGGGAAAAGATTGTTTTTGCTCTTCTCAAAGCAGCCCCCCACGTCAAGGACTGGTGGGAAACCTACTGCGAGCAGAAGGATGAAAGTACTGGCTCACTATTTTCAGCCGCACCCACCTGGGATTCGTTCCGGGATGCCATCAAGGAGCAGTACTACCCTGTCGGAAGCTATGAGGATGAATACATAAAGTGGACCACGCTGCGGCAGGGAAGGGACCAAGACGTGCCAGAGTTCACCAATCTTTTCCATACCCTTCGCACAAAGTTGGGTATCAAGGATTCAGAGCAACATTTGATACTCAAATACCGTGGCTGCCTGCACAAGTACATCCAGGAAGAAATACAGTTCCTAAACATCCCCTCGCTCGGCGCAGCATACCGGTATGCCGTCAAGGTCGAGCAGAAGTTTAAACAAAAGAAGCGAGACTTTGGATCTGCGAATCCAAAGCAGGGGAAAGGTGCCCCTAAACCACAGAACAAAGGACAAAGCCAAGGTGGGACAGCCCAAGACAACCAGCCGAAGCTGCAAGCAAAGAGCAACGCCGCGAAGCCGAGAAAGGACACTGGAAAATGGTGCGAGTTCCATAAGAGCTCCACTCACAACACAAGTGAGTGTCGGGCCAAGCAGTCACTGGTGGCTGAGCTAAAGGTTTCAGAATCAGATGCATGTTCCGACTCTGAGTCAGAACCCGATAAGGGGTATGAAAAAGGGAAGCAGATCATTGATGCGGATCCCAGCGCCACTGTTGCTACCGCAAAGATCCAGAAAAATGAACCCGAAGATCCAGAGGAGGAGGAGCATCTCTTCCACTCCCAGATGTGGGTAAAGGGCTCCCCGATACAGTTCATTGTTGATAGCGGGAGTCAAAAGAACCTCATTTCGGCAGAGGTCGTGAAGCGGTTGGGCTTACCGACCACAGCACATCCACAACCATACACCATTGGGTGGCTTCACCAAGGGCGAGATCTTCGCGTGAGCCAGTAGTGTCGCCTTCCATACAACATCAAGCCCTTCACGGATGAGGTATTGTGTGACATTGCTCCCCTTGAAGTTTGTGATGTATTACTAGGACAACCATACTTGTGGAAGCGACATGCTGTGTATGAATCAAGGCCCCGTGTTGTTATTATTACATTGGGAAATAAGTTGTTCAGGATACCAGAGGTAGCACCACCTGCCGCCATCTCTTTGATTACTGCAAAACAATGCAGTAAGATCATTTCCAAAACCAGGAAATTTGTTTTCCTGATGATACGCCCTCAAGGGAAGAAGAAGACAGTGGCCGCGGCCTCCAAACGGGGTCCCTCTGCACGGCAGCTACAGATGGACAAGATTGTGGAGGAGTACGAAGACATCTTCACCTCCCCGGCAGGGGTTCCTCTGCACTGTCAAGTCAAGCACTCCATCGATCTGACCCCAGGTGCGCCGCTACCCAATGGACCAATTTATCGGCGCTCCGTTCTGGAGAACAATGAAATCAAGAGGCAGATTCAGGAGCTCCTGCAGAAAGGTCACATCCGTCCGAGTTCTTCGCCCTGTGGGAGCCCGATAGTGTTGGTACAGAAGAAGGATGGGACGTGGAGACTCTGTATTGACTATCGGGCGCTGAACAAGATCACTGTCCGTAATAGGTACCCGATCCCGCGGATTGATGACCTCCTAGACCAACTAAAGGGGGCGAAATATTTCAGCAAGATCGATCTGAAGTCAGGATATCACCAGGTACCAATTGAACCCTCAGATGTGTGGAAGACTGCCTTCAAATCCAAGGAGGGCCTCTTCGAATGGTTGGTCATGCCTTTCGGATTGACGAATGCTCCTGCAACCTTTATGAGGCTAATGGATGACATCTTGCGGCCATTCACCAACTCCTTTTTAGTAGTATACTTGGATGACATTCTGATCTTCAGCCAGAGTTGGGAAGAGCACCTCCACCACATCCGACAGGTTCTCCAAACATTGCGGCAACACAAGCTATGTGCCAATTTGGAGAAATGCACTTTTGGCATGACCGAGGTTCAGTATCTGGGATACATCATTGATGAACAGGGGGTGCATGTCGATCCAGCCAAGGTCCAAGTCATTCGGGATTGGCCCTCTCCAACCACTCTAACAGAGCTCCGCAGCTTTCTAGGTCTTGCCAACTTCTACCGCAGGTTTGTGTTGGGATTTTCTCATATTTCTTGGCCCTTGAGTCAAGTCACCAAGGGCGGGGCGAAAGCAAAATTCTTTTGGTCTGAATCTCAACAGAAGGCATTCAGGGAGTTGAAGGATCGCCTCTGCACGGCACCAGTGCTCGCGTTACCAGATTTACAACAACCATTTGAGGTCGAGACAGATGCCTCTGACTATGCTATTGGGGCAGTCCTTACTCAACATGGACATCCAGTGGCATATCACAGTGAAACACTTTCAGACACAGTCCGGAAGTACCCCACTTATGATAAAGAGATGTATTCCATTGTACAGGCCTGCCGACAATGGAAGCATTACATTTTGGGGAAGGAAACGGTCATCCACACGGACCACCGACCTCTGCAGTTCATACAGACCCAAGGGAAATTGCAGAATGATCGCCATCAGAAGTGGTCTACATACCTGCAACAGTTTCACTTGAATATCAAGTATAAAAAGGGCAACACCAATAATGTTGCAGATTGCCTCAGTCGACCACCGATCATGGCGCTAACTACCGTGCTCAACTCTTGCGGGCACGAGACTTCTGATTGGCCACTTCTCTACAAAAGCGACCCAGAATTCGGCCACACATACCAGACACTCTTGGAGGGTCGGCAGGTTGCAGATTTTCACCTCCAGGATGCCCTATTATGCCACCTCGGTCACCTCTGTGTTCCTTCAAGCGAGCGTGCCAAGATGATTTGGGAAGCACACTACAGTCGGGCTGCTGGGCATTTCGGGGTCGAGAAAACAGTGGCAGTACTGCAAAACTATTTCTATTGGCCGAATCTTCGACATGATGTTGGGAAGTACATCCGATCATGTACTGCGTGTGCCATTGCCAAACCGACCATTAAGAAGCAAGGCCTCTATACCCCGTTGCCTACCCCTAGTCGACCTTGGGAATCCATCTCCATGGATTACATGTCAGGCCTTCCTTCCACTAAGCATGGAAATGACTGTGTTTTTGTGGTCGTCGACAGGTTCTCAAAGATGGCCATTATGATGGCCTGCAAGAAGAATATCACAGCAGAAGCCACTGCTAAACTCTTCTTTGAACGAGTGTGGGTGCACTTTGGGATCCCACAGTCTATCATCTCAGATCGGGACAGTCGGTTTCTCAGCACCTTTTGGTCCAGTCTCTGGTCAATGCTGGACACCAAACTCACGAAGTCCACAGCCTTCCATCCTCAAACTGATGGCCAGACAGAGGTTGTCAATAGGATGATTGTGCACATTCTGCGCATGTATAACTCAAAGCATCCACGCACATGGGACGAGAGCCTCCCCTACGTTCAGCACAGCTACAACCGAGCTCTTCACAGCTCCACTGGCCATAGCCCTTTTCAGGTGGGTTTGGGATTCCAACCACTATGCCCCATTGATGTGGCCATGCCACTTGCAGCTACTCACATGAATTCAGCTCATGTCCAGTCCGAAACAGATAAGGCCACCAGCTTCATTGAGCGCATCCAACATATTCGCCAGCAGGTCCATGACATTCTTGAGAAATCAAATGCCAAGTACAAGCAGCGACATGATCAACATCGGGTGCCACACAAGTTTCAGGTGGGCGACAAAGTCTGGTTGCATTTGCAAAAGGAACGCCTTACTGGAGCCTATCGGAAATTGAGACCACTCCGATATGGTCCTTACACCATTACTAAGGCTATGGGAGACAATGCATTTGAGCTCAGCATTCCCCCATTTCTTGGCCTGCACCCAGTGTTTAATGTGGACCGCCTTCGGCCATACTTTCCACCATTGCTAGACACATCCGACATTGCAGAACAGCTCAAACCCACAGAATTAAATCCAGATTGCATGGAACAAGCTGCAACTGATCGGATCATGGACACACAGATCAAGAACACTCGCCAACAGAATATCCAACTGTATCGAGTTGTCAAAGCGGGCCAACTCCTTCAGCAGGGCAAGTGGCTCACCAGGGAACAAGTTCAGCAGAAGTTTCCTCATCTCATGGAGGAGCTCAACGCAATGGGGACCATTGCTTCCTAAGGGGGGAGGAATGATCCAGGTGGATATTGGTGGCCACCTTCCATGTCCACCTGGACCCCCACCATTGTCTTTCTCAGCATTTTCAGTTTCCTTAATTGTAGCACAACTTACTATTTTTAGCAGTTTTTCGGGTCCTGAACTTCCGGAGCCGTTTTGAGGCCCTAAACGACGTTTTTTGGGGAATCCGAGGGCAACACGAGTCCATGGAATGGACTGTGTTGCCCGTTCCAACAATGGTAGTGCTCGGATAGATCTTTCTAATGAGCTATTGTACGCGTCAAACGAAGATCATATGCCAAAGTTACGACCCCGGGAAGTTGATGTACCAACTTACCCCCAAACGGGGCCCACAGTTTGGCGTTTCATCTCCTAGGGTTAGGTTTTGGAATGTTAAGGGTTTTTCCATTGTTTCTCAACAATAAATAGGCCTTCGAGCCTCATTGTAACATAGTTCAGAGGCATGTAGCCATCACATCTCTTCTCAGAGATAAGCTACCATCGCCCTAGCTAGTTTATTGCCATTTCTGTTTGTAAGCATATTTCAGCATTTTCCATTAAAGAAATGAAGTATTATTTCCGCTGCATCTTTGTGTATATGGTTATCTCTGTAATTTGTTGCGTTCCTGTTTAAATCCGGATCATCTGCCACGGTACGTGACACGAGCAGGGTCTGTCTCAGCATAGACTACCTCGGGCTTGGCGATGCATCAACGGAGGATGTTGGCTGAGAAAATCTGACAGACAACCTTGGTTTCATTTGGTACCAATCCTCCTGTCGACTGCCTGGAGTTCCTTTCTGTTTCTCTCCCGCTCCCGGAGCTCCGCTCCGCCCCTTCTCATGCCCTACATGCTGCTGGATCAGCCAGCGGCGCTGGCTGGAACCACGATGCAGGTTCACTGCTACTACGCTATGGTTCATTCTTACACAACAACTCTCAGGAAGGCCAGGTATCTCGGATTAATTTAAATTACCAAGGGCACAATTTTCCTTTTCTGCTATTATTTTTTGTTTGTTTTATTCTCAATGCTTAGCGATTACGATGTTTACCTACAGGTGTTTCAACGGAGGATTCTGTTACTTCTTCGAACAGAGAGCTGTGCTACCAGCCATACCCCTCCGCTCTTAACTGCTCGGGTAAGCAACGACCTCCGTTTTTTTTCTTTTCTGGGTTGATGGGTTTTTGGCCGTAACTCCTTTGAGTATACTACCTTCTGGGTTCCAGGATTCCACTGTTGATGAGTGAGAAGTGGGAAGGGCTGATTGGCACCATGACACTACTGATACTTAGCCCTGTGGCAGAAGTTAAAGTATAGATTAAATATATTGAGTCCATAGTCTTCTTAGTGTCCCACAACTAATTTATTGAGTTTTCTTGGTCTTGTATGCCTTTGGAAAACCCTGGTCAGCTCCGCATATTTTGTATTTTCAGTATTACATTATGAGAGGAGGGTTTTGTAAGTTTCTTTTTTTGCTTCCTGAACTATGTAAAGCACGATTTCCTAATTTACGTGTGCAACTAAGGGTTTGAACATGTATAACTTCCACTTTCATAATATTGCTGCATCTACTTGTATTCAGCTATATGTAATTGTTTTTCCTGTTTATTAATATGGCTGTCATTTGAATCATCCAAGAATTGTTCATTTTTGTAATGTAAAGGAGGTTTCCCCCTCAAAGAAGCTGAATTCTAAGGCGTTGATCTATCTTTTCTATCCTTTTGTGAGCTGGTTTCATAACATTTGGTATCAGAGCTTTGGATTCTAGGGTTTCGCTTCTCCAAATAGGTCATCATGAAAGTTTCGCTATAATTTTTTTTTTGTGACGTTTCAGATGCCAAGAGAAAAAGCCATTTGAGACTAAATCGCTCTGAACCATGGGTTCGAATTTCAGATTTTGTCTCGCTATATTGTCAGAGATATGATCTGAGGAAGTTAGGGTTTTTGCAAGCTCCAGAATTTCATCTAAAACAGGTCATCGTGGAATTTTCACTATAACACTTTTGCTACAAAGTTTCAGAAGCTAAAAAAAAATTTATTTGAGAAGAAATCGTTCTGAACCTTGGATCCGAATTTCAGATCTTGTCTCACTATATTTGTGGAGATATAATCTAAGGAAGTTAGGGTTTTTGCAAACCCTCGAATTACATTCCAAACAGGTCACCTTGGGAAAATCGTCATAACTTTCTCTTTGAGCATCAGATTGAATTTTCATAAGAATTTACAGAAACAAGACAGATTATAGTTTTCTTGGGTATCATTTTGAGAACCTAAGGTTGAAACAGTGACCCACGGTACGTCGTACAAGTTCACTCTACTGAACCAATCTATACTCAGGTCATCGTGGGAGATTTGGCATAACTCTTCATTGAAGAATCCAATCTTGATCAAACTTGCGGGGTTAGAAAGATTACTTAAAGGGTTTTTGCAAAAATAAATGTCAAACCTGGGAGATCCAAAATTACAGAGATACATCAGATTCAATATCGAGCTCCTACAAAGTGAAAAAAGGTGTGTAGTTTTTTATTTTTGCATAAGCTTGGTTTGAAAAATTAGTTTGAAGGAATTCAAAGGGCATAGTGAAGCATTATTATCAGTAATTGATGCCCTGAAGAAAGAAAATGGAAACATCTAGTAAGCAACCTGAAAGATCTAGCATGACTCATGAAGAAGAGGAAGAAATGCAACATGATATATCAAAATTACGAGACCAAGTACAACAAATTTCACTCGCACAGAAAGTAACAAAAAATAAGATGGGTGGTTTAAACAAAGACGTAGAAGCTAAGATGGATGGTTTAAAGAAATGCATGGAAGTTAATATGGATGGTTTAAATAAAGGCGTAGAATCTAAGATGGACGATGTGGAAATTAAGATGGACGATGTGGAAGCTAAGATGGATGATTTAAAGAAAGGCATGGAAGATTTGTAGACAAATTTGAAGATAGATTTGACAAAGTTTCTACAAGAAATGCTTACTAATGGCGAAAGGGTAGTAAAGGAA
Organism: Pinus tabuliformis; assembly: GCA_031772625.1. Taxonomy (NCBI): domain Eukaryota; kingdom Viridiplantae; phylum Streptophyta; class Pinopsida; order Pinales; family Pinaceae; genus Pinus; species Pinus tabuliformis. The sequence continues at coordinate 292,031,029 of CM062817.1, forward strand.
ACTCATGATGAGAACAAAATAAATGTTAGTCATGATTTCATAAACTATAAGGTTGGATCAAAGAACCACCATGTTCCAAAGATCGATATGAGGAAGTTTGATGGCAAGGATCCCGGAACATGGATACTACAGATGGAGCAATTTTTCGATCTCCATAATGCACAACTTTATATTTGGAACCAAATCAGTTTGTATGGTATCGATGGCTTTGCTCTTGTAAAAAAATTGTCACTTGGACTATTTTTACGGATGAAATGATAACACATTATGAGGATACAAAAAGCAACACCTTTTTTAGCCAATTGATAAATCTCAAACAAAAGGGTTCAATGATGGAGCACATTGAGGACTGTAGAAATTATGATTGTAGATTAACCTGATAATGCAATATAACTAAAGCAAAATACTTTAATCTACTTCTACAATCAATTATTGGAAGCTTAAAATATTTGAGCAAGATCAAGCAGAACACATATAACTGGAAGAAGAATCAATGCACATGAAACACAGAAGAATACTCAGGGGAAAGCCTCAGCTAAAAACCCCACTATCTATATTATCATTACAAGTTGGAAATATCTCATAATTACACAAAGGCCTTCTCCTCTGCCCTCCTAATCTCCTATTTCCTTGCGTTATTTCTCTTGGGTGATCCTACTATTACCAAGTGTAACACTAATCACTCACACTAATCTCACACCCTATAAAACTGCACAATCCTCAAGGAATGAATTCCTTTTGCATGCATGAGTTTTGTTTATAGGAACACTCATGCAACTAATAGTACATTGTCCTTGTCTTTAATCTCAACTGGGTCTTTCTCAAAATAGACATGCATGAGTTACTGATGAGAGAATCTTCAGTTATCTGGAGTACACTAGTTGGATGCATGCATGCATTAACTAACTAAACTCACAATTAGTTCCTCAAACAGTTTGGAACTAATTTAACTGGAATTAACTCAGTAAACTGAGCTAACTAATTACAACTCAAATATAATTAAATCTTATATCTTTAATTAAGGGATAATCTCCTTAATTTAAGGGATAATTGTTACATGAATTCACAAGGACTTCTAACTTGAATTTCTCCAACTAATTAACTCAAGATGAATTAATTATTTCTTCAAGCAGCTAGTGCAACTAAATTCAAATTTTAATTCAAGGACAAATTAAAATTGGAATATTCTTGTTGCCACATTTCAACACTCCCTCTCAACAAGAAAGGGATTATCTGCCACCCCAATCTTGTCTCTATGGAACTCGAATTTACACTTTGACAATGCTTTTGTCAAAATGCCAGCATCTTGTTCCTCTGTCCAAATATACTACAAAAACATGATCTTCTTCGCTACACAGTCTCTGAGATGATGATACTAGATGTCGATGTGCTTGGATCTATCATGAAATACTGGATTCTCAGAGAGTTTGATACAACTCTAATTATCACAATAGATCATAGTTGGATCCATCCTTTGATCAAACAAACCAACTAAGATTTTCCGCATCCAGATGGCCTCACATGGTGCCTAACTTGCAGCCATGTATTCAACCTCTGCCGAGCTGAGTGCAACGAACCTCTGTTTCTTGCTTTACCAAAAACTGCAGCTGACCCTAGGTTGAAAATCCCTCCTAATGTGCTCTTTCGATCTGATGGACTCCCTACCCAATCTACATCAATTAAGCCTTGTAGCTTCACTCCCTTTGTCCATCTGTACCATAATCCATACTGAGATGTGCCTCTGAGGTATCTCAATACATGCTTTGCCAACTTCCAAAACATCTTGGTAGGCTGAACCATCGCTTGACTCAGCTGGTTCACCTCATAGCACAAATCTGGTCGTGTGTTCACTAAGTACATTAGTGAACCCACAAGCTACCTGTACACAGTAGCCTCTACTACTTCTCCTGAAGTAGCATCCTCCTTCCTCAAGTTACCTGCTAGAGGGGTCTGCATGGGCTTGCACTCCTCCATGTGGAATCTCTTGAGTATCTCGTTGGCATAATTTCCCTTAGACACAATTAACTCCCCATCCTTCTACCACACTTCCATGCCAAGGAAGTAATGCATGAGACCCATGTCTTTCATCTCGAATTCTCTTGCAAGGTCCTGCTTGCAAGACATGATCAACTGATCATCACCTATCAATATGAGATCATCAACATAAAGTACAATGATCAACTGCTTACCTTTCACCATGATGTGATATAGGTTCACATCTACTTCACTCTTTGTGAAGCCCAACCCGGTGAAGTAGTTGTCTATCCTGGTGTACCAAGCACGAGGTGCTTGCTTCAGCGCGTACAAAGCTCTCTTGCGTCGGCACACATGCGACTCACGATCGAAGGTCTCAAAACCTTCCGACTGCTCTATGTACACCTCTTCCTCAATCTTGCCATTGAAGAATGCAGTCTTCACATCCATCTGATGGATCTTCCAACCCATCTATGCTAATAGTGCCAACATCGATTTGATAGATGAGTAACTTGCAACAGGAGCAAAAGTCTCATCATGTTCAATCCCCTCGACCTGTGAGAAACTACGGGCAACAAATCTTGCCTTATGCTTCTCCACACTATCATCAACAGCTTGCTTTACCTTGTAAAGCCAACGGGAACTCACAACTGACTTGTTCTCCAGTCTTGGAACCACATCCCAAACAGTGTTACGAACTATGGATTCATACTCCTCCACCATAGCATCAACCTAAATCGGCTGCTGCACTGCTTCCTCAAAGGAAGATGGCTCAGTCTCAACACATTCCCCAACAAGGTCCATGTATCATGTGTACATCTTAGGTGACCTCCTTTGTCTGCGCTGAGAAGATGGTTCTCCCACATTCTCTCTCGCATCCAACAACAATCTGTCAGTTTCTCTTGTGCGCTTCCATCCATTTCTGGAAGACTCTGCTTAAGTGGATGTCTCCACTCCTGGAACCTCTGCATGGAGTTGCTCTGCATCAGTTTGAGGCTCCTCCTCCTTAGGAACCAACAGTTCCTCCATAGCCTGTAGTTGGAGCTCCATCTCAAGGGAAACTCGCATGGCCTTTTTCTCATCAAACTTGAGATCTTTGCAAACCACCGTCCTCCAACTGGTAGGCAAGTATACCCGATAGTTTTGGGGTGTATCAGTGTACCCCACAAGTATCCCCAACTCGGTTGTCAGCTCAAGCTTTTCCCGTGCACCCTTTGTCACATGGCAATATACCGATGAGCCAAAGATCCTGAAGTGACCCACATCTGGTCTCTTACCGAAGAAAGCTTCCTCTAGTGTCTTCATCCCAAGTATGCGATGTGGGCTTCTATTATGCAAATAGACTGTTTTGTTGCATGCCTCAGCCCACAAATGAAGTGGTAGGCCTTGGTCATGCACCATCGCCCATGCTGCCCCTACAATCGTTTTGTTCTTCCTCTCAGCCACCCCATTCTGTTGTGGGTTGTGAGGTGCCATCAACTCTCGTTTAATTCCTTCCACTACACAAAAGTCCTTAAACTCTTGAGAGACATATTCTCCACCATTGCTGCTTCTCAAGGCCTTAATATTCTTCCCTGACTCTTTCTCGACCAAAGCTTTGAACTCACAAAACTTTGAGAAGGTTTGGTCCTTCTTCTACATGAAATAAATCCAACATTTATGAGAATAATCATCAATGAAAATCACATAATACCTTTTCTTCATTGTGGATTCCATCGAGAATGATCCACACACATCGGTATGAACTCTCACTAAGATTGCTTCTGCTTAACTGTCTCAATCATGAAAGGAATACTTGGTGTACTTTCCCAGGGTACAACCTTTACATGTGTCAACTTGCTCAAGTTTACCTTTGGGAAGTCATGCAGATATCTACTGCATTATCTTCAAGGCCCCATGATGCAAATGGCCCAACCACCTATGCCAAAACTCGCCAATGTCTTCGCTTTGCACCAATTTTGCTTTTGAACTCAATGCTGCACAATCATCTACCTCTAGTTTATAGAGATTCTTCACCCGAATCCCAATCCTCTTGGTCTGACACGTGGCTATGTGTCTTAGGAATGCCTTTCACATCTATCAAGGTGAGAGGAGCTCTATGCTCCCTCTGAAAAGCAACCCTGCCCACTCCTGAAACACTATTCTTTCTGTCGTCACCCATCTCTATGCGCATCTTGAGGTCTTTCTCTTCCAAGGTACTAAATAAACTTTTATCGTCGGTCATGTGGAATGAGGCTCCACTGTCAAGATACCAAACACAACCCACCATCGATGACACCATGCATGCGATGAGGGTAAAGTCCATTTCGAACTGAGAGGCTAATGCCTCACCTTCCGATCCTTTTGTGGATCCCTTCATGGACTTCTTCGATGGGCAATTAGTTGCATAATGTCTCATATCATGACAATTAAAGCATCTCACTTTAGACTTGTCACCCTTCTTCCCTCCATGAGAAGAATTCGATTTTGAATGGGAAGCCTTCCCCTTCCCTTTCCTTGCCTTACTTGCTAAGGCTAGATATTCTTCATCATCATTCTTGGATGAAGAACCATCTCATGTTCTCCTCTTGATCTCCTCCTGCATGAGATACGACCACAGTCATTTCCAATTCGACAGTTTCTCCCTTCCATTCACAAAGTCCTAGTAGCTATTCTAGCTCTTTGGAAGGCCGAGGAGAGCGAGGCTCACCATATCATCATCGGCAGTAGTTATTCCCACACTACCAAGCTCATCTATGCAGGTGGTGAGATTGTTCAGATATGTGGAAATAGTATTGCCCTTCACCATCTTGATTTTTTGAAGCTTATCCTTGAGTGCCAATTTCCTCTGGTCACTACTGTTCTGGTAGAGGTGCTTCAATGTCTTCCACATTGAAAACAGAGTATCCTTCCCATGGAGACTCGAGACAATATGGTCTTGAACTCCCTCTAGGATGATCCATCTCGCCTTCACCACACACATCTTCCACTCAGCCAACTCTTGTGCATTAGCTGCAGCTGGCTTTCGGATTTCTTGATTAGTGAAATCCTTCAACCCATTGTTTTCTAATACAACTTCCATTCTATCTTTCCATGCTATGTAATTCAAGCTACCTTCCAAGGCATACTCAAGTCTCAAGCCATAGAACACCATTGACCAACCTGAAGTATATGAATTTGATTTGTACCTACAACTCCAAACTTCAAACTTCTAATTCTCTTCTTAGTATACTATTCACAGCTCTGATAACCTTTTCTCTGATACCATGTAGAAATTCTGACTGTAGATTAACCTGATAATGAAAAATAACTAAATCAAAATACTTTAATCTACTTCTACAATCAATTAGCCGAAGCTTAAAATATTTGAGCAAGATCAAGCAGAACACATATAACCGGAAGAAGGATCAATGCACATGAAACACAGAAGAATACTCAGGGGAAAGCCTCAGCTAAAAACCCCACTATCTGTATTATCATTACAAGTTGGAAATATCTCATAATTATACAAAGGCCTTCTCCTTTGCCCTCCTAATCTCCTATTTCCTTGCACTATTTCTCCTGGGTGATCCTACTATTACCAAGTGTAACACCGATCACTCACACTGATCTCACACCTTGTAAAACTACGCAATCCTCAAGGAATGAATTCCTTATGCATGCATGAGTTTTGCTTATAGGAAAATCCATGCAACTGATAGTACACTATCCCTATCTTTAATCTCAACTGGGTCTTTCTCAAAATAGACATGCATGAGTTACTGATGAGAGAATCTTCAGTTATCTGGAGTACACTAGTTGGATGCATGCATGCATTAACTGACTGAACTCACAATTAGTTCCTCAAACAGTTTGGAACTAATTTAATTGGATGTAACTTAGCAAACTGAGCTAACTAATTAAAACTCAATCTTATCTCCTTAATTAAGGGATAATCTCCTTAATTTAAGGGATAATTATTGCATGACTTCACAAAGACTTCTAAATTGAATTTATCCAACTAATTAACTCAAGATGAATTAATTATTTTTTCAAGCAGTTGCTGAGACTAAATTCGAATTTTAATTCAATGACAAATTAAAATTGGAATATTCTTGTTGCCACATTTCAACAAGGACTTCCAAAAATTGAATATAAGGGTAAAAGATATTCCAAAGGAGCATAGGATTGATGTGTTCATAGGGACTTTAAAGATAACATCCAACATGAGGTTCGCCTCTGAGAACCAGATTCATTGGAGAAGGCATTTAGGTTGGCAAGAAAAATGGAAAGCAAAATTATGGCAACAAGGAATCCTACCACTCACAATCATAAATATGGAAGCGTTACTGCCCCTATCCATCCACAACCTACAAGGTTGATACCACAACAATTGGAAGAGAAAAGAGCAAAAGGGCTTCATTACTGTTGTGATAGAAAATACACTAAAGGTCATAAGTGTGATGAGAAGAAATTATTTTACATAGATTGTGAAGAAGAGGAAGAAAAGGAACAAGAAATGTCAAAAGAAGAGGATATACACTAGGAAAAAACCCTAGAAAAAGAAGAAATGAATTCGACCATATCTTGTAATGCAATGGCTGGAATTACCACTCCTCAAACTATCAAGATAGAAGGGCATATTAAGAAGAAAAAGGTAATAGTGTTGATTGATTCGGGAAGTACCCATAATTTTATTCATTGTAGGATAGCCAAGGAATTCAATTGCTTCCTATATCCAACACCAGAGTGTCATGTGATGGTTGCAAGTGGAGGAACCATAAATTGCTCTGGAAAGTGCCATAATATCAAGCTATCCATGGGAGAATATGTATTGAATAGCCCAATGCTTTCCATTCCAATGGGTGGTGCTGATGTTGTACTAGGAGTCCAATGGCTACAATCCTTGGGTACAATAGATTTTATTTTCAAGAACTTTTCATGAAATTCTCTTCAGAAAGAAAGGAAGTTGAATTAAGGGGTATCATAGGGAAACCGGGAAAGGTAATAAGCTCTAACAGAATGACAAAGCTTCTAAAGAAAGAACAATGAGGCATAATTGCACAATTATGTTCACTAGAGGTTCCCACATTGAAATCATACATTTCTCCAGATCTCTAAAAAGTATTGGACAATCATTCCAAGGTATTTGAGACTCCTAAAGGCCTCCCACCTATTCATGATCATGATCATGCTATTAATTTGATTCCAGGAAGTGTTCCTCCAAACATCAGGCCTTATAGACATCCTTATGTCCAAAAGAGTGAAATTGAACGTATGGTTGCAGAAATGCTAAAGGCTGGTATAATTCAACCTAGTCAAAGTTCTTTCTCTGCTCCAGTAGTATTGGTTCACAAGAAAGATGGATCATGGCGCATGTGTCCAGATTATAGGGAGCTCAACAAGCTCACTATTAAAGATAAATTTCCCATTCCTGTTATTAATGAATTATTGGACGAATTGCATGGATCAATTTACTTCACCAAGTTGGATCTTCATTCAGGATATCATCAAATCAGAATGAAGACTGAAGATGTTCCAAAAACAACATTTAGAACTCATGAGGGTCATTATTTTTTGGTCATGCATTTTGGCCTTACTAATGCACCTTCTACATTTCAAGGTTTGATGAATTCCATTTTCAAACCCTTCCTTAGAAAATTTGTGTTAGTATTTTTTGATGATATACTAATCTACAACAAGTCTTGGAAGGATCATGTCCAACATGTTGACATGGTGCTCAAATTTTGGAGGAGAAACAATTATATGCAAAAATATCCAAATGTTTCTTCGGAGTACAAGAGGTGGAATATCTGGGTCATATTGTATCTCATGAAAGTGTTAAGGTAGACCATAGAAAAATTAAAACCATTAAGAAATGGAAAATCCCCACATCCATAAAGCATCTACGAGGATTTCTCTATTTGACAGGGTATTATCGCAAGTTTGTTAAGAATTATGGGAGAATAGCAGCACCTCTAACAACATTATTGAAGAAAGATGCATTTTCATGGACTCCAGAAGCAACAAAGGCCTTTGAACATCTTAAAGAGGAAATGTGCCAAGCACCAGTCTTAGCTACACCGGACTTCACAAAAACCTTTATTGTGGAATGTGATGCCTCAGGAAATGGAAATGGTGCTATTTTAATGCAAGAAGAAAGACCCATTACTTTTGAAAGTCGTCCAATAAAAGGAAAATATTTACACAAATCTATTTATGAGAAGGAAATGTTGGCAATACTACATGCACTTAAGAAATGGCGACCCTACTTAATGGGAAGACACTTCAAGGTAAAAACATATCATGATAGTCTTAAATACTTTTTAGAACAAAGATTATCTTCAGAAGAGCAGTAAGAATGGGTCACAAATATGTTGGGTTATGAATTTGAAATCATCTACAAAAAAGGGAAGCAAAATGTTGTGGCAGATGCACTCTCAAGAAAGGATGAGGATGTGGAAGCATTTCTTTGCGCCATTTCTATTATCCAACCAGATTGGATAAACGAAGCAAGGGATGAATGGAAGAATGACGAGGAAGTGTGGGCACTCATTCAAAAGATATAACAAGATCCCAGTACATCTGATACATTTAGCTGGAAAAATGATTTGTTATGGTACAAGGATCGGTTATAGCTATGTAATAATTCCCAACTTAGGATTTCTAAAAACCTACCATAGGGTTAAGAAGGATTTTTTTTGGGATGGCCTTAAATCGGATATTCAAAAGTTTGTGGCGGAATGTTTGGTTTGCCAACAAAATAAAGTTGAAACAATTGAGACCCTGGGACTATTACAACCTTTATCCATTCCAAGCCAACGTTGGGAGTAGGTTTCAATGGATTTTATCATAGGTTTACCCAAGTCCAAAGGAAAGAGTGTTATCATGGTGGTAGTTGAAATACTTACTAAGTATGCACACTTTTGTGCATTATCTCAACCATTTAAAGCGAGTACAATTTCTACTGCATTTATGGAAACAATTCAAAAGCTACATGGAAACCCAAAGATTATTGTAAGTGACAGAGATCCCATTTTCACTGGAAATTTTTGGACAGAATTATTTTCTTGTCTTGGTAATCAGTTAGCTCATAGCTCATCTTATCATCCTCAATCTGATGGGAAAAATGAGATAGTAAACAAATGTTGGAAGGATATCTTTGTTGCTTTGTATCTGATAAACAAACACAATGGGTCAAATGGTTGCCTCTAGCTGAATGGTGGTATAACACTTCCTTCCATACTGCAACAAAAATGACCCCATTTATGGCAGTTTATGGATATCATCCACCATCCATCACATCATATTTAAGAGAAAATTCTAAGTTTCAAGCAGTGGAAGATCACATCGAGCATCAGCAACAAGTTCTCCAACTCTTAAAGGATAACCTCACCTTGGTGCAGAATAGAATGAAACAACAGGCAAATCAACATTGCAACGAAAGAAGTTTTGATGTAGGTGATTGGGCATTCCTACGGCTACAACCATATAAACAAATGTCCCTCACGCAAGCTAAGAAGGATAATAAATTATCACCAAAGTATTATGGTCCGTACAAGTTGTTACAAAAGATAGGTATAATGGCATGCAAATTGGAGCTTCCTGCAGCTTCCCGATTGTTTTTGGGAAAATTAGTGTCTTTTCGAATGACTAACCCTCTAGGTTTGGTAGCTAACCTAGAAACAACAGTTTAAAGCAATTCAATATCTTTCCTATGAGTGACAGATAAGCAAGAGATTATAAGAGACCAACCTGTAACTTTCGCTTGAATCCTCGCTTGATCTCCTTCTCTTTTGGCCCATCTCGTAACTCCTCCATGTACATAACATGATTGGAGAGTACCTGCACAGCTACAGAAACAAAGACCTGCCAAAGCATAATGATCCATCACAGCATAAAAATAATAGAATCAGAAATATGATAAAAAAATGAATGCATTTACAGTTAACACAATCAATTGGGAAAAATATTGAAGAACTTTATTGATATCAAGGAGAATCACAACCCATAAGAAGTCTGATCCAGTGCCATCCTCCCAACTTCAAGCCTTCTTCACCTCATGAATCAGCAAGAACACACCAACAATATCACAATGCTCTTACCTCAATACTGAAACTAGCAGCACTTCCTTACAACTCAGAATAATTCAGCCTTTTGACCTCTTGGATGGGAGATCCTTCTATAGATGATTGCAAGATGGTGATTCATCAATGGGGATGATGAATGCCATTCCATTTGTTGAAATTAGTTCCACAAGAGAGGGGAATTGGAGATGGTTTCGTAGTTCCCTTAGTCATCCTTGGGAAAATTTAGAGAGGCAAGTGGCACAGGAGAAGTTTCTAGAATATTCCATGAGCAACCATCTAACAAACTATCTCGGAATTATGTCCAACCTCACCCATCACACTTACCAAAGGGGCAAATTGTGATGCATCTCACTTAAACAGTGTAGCAGGTGAGATGCATCTCACCCTAACACAGGGCTTTCAGATATGGTTCAGTTTAGGCACTTTCTGCATGATTTCTGAGATGGAAAATTTGGAGAATGAGGCATTCAGATGACTAAGTTTCTTTAGGGTATAAAACAACTCTTTTAAGGGTTGATGAGCCGTAATGTCATTGACATAAGAGTTTGGGGTTGATGTGCCCAAATATGTCTATAACAGTTACCCCCTAAAGCATGAGGTCGTAAATGTTCATGTCGGGTGAAATGCTTTATCATGAGGATCAGAATTTTCGAACTGGAAGGTGACTTGCATAAGTTTCAATACAATACATCATAATAATATGATTTTTCATGAACTAGCTGAGGGAGGCATTCCCATGCTCAACTTTATAAATTTTCATTTCATGTACATAGATCAGATAGTTGTCTGCAGATACAGACTTGTGATTCTACAGATATAGAGTCATAATCCATGATTAGGATGACCATCTATGTAGAGCCTTTGTACATTTGATGTTTTTGTATCCCTGAATATATCGCAACCCGGACGGATGAAACTAGATCTGGGGTCTTCAAACTCATTCAATCTTTGCTCGATGTCAATCCATGTGAAGAGATGTTCTGAGGTCGAACATGGAAAGACATCGCCTGATTAATGATTCCAGGAAAACTAGTGTCTATTCGATCTGCTAGTCCCACTAAGATGGGTAGCTATCTTAGAAACAAACAATCAAAGAAATTCGATATATCCTTTAAGTGTAATAGATAAGAGGGAAGAAAAGAGGACCAACATGGATCTTCCGCTTGGATCCGTGCTTGATTTCTCTCTCCCTTGATAGAATTTGCCACTCCTCTCCTACTTGTCCCACTTTAAAGAGTACATGTAGAGTCAAAGTAACAGAAAACCATCAAATCATATCTATCTAAAACATCATAAGTAATGCAGAATTAGAAACACACTGATCATACAATTTCATTCATAAACAATAAGATTCACAAACACACGATTATATGGAGGAAAACTCAAAGAACTTTATTAATAGTAGAAGAGAGGATTACAACCCAGCTGTCTGTTCCAGCATCATCCTCCCAGCATAGAAGCCCTCTTCAGCTCATGAAAAGCAAGATCACCCAACAATACAATGTCTCTTCTCACAGATAAACCAACAACACTTCCTTACAAATTACAAAATTTCAGCCGCTAGATCTCTCAAATGAGGGATCCATTTATAGATGCCTTGCAAGGGTGTGAGTCAGCTCTGCGTTTTTGATTAGTGTCATTCCATTGATAGTTCTTGGTTCCACTTGGAGATTTCATTGATCTCTTACTCATCCCTAGGCGAATTCAGAGAGGCAAGTGTCATATGAGAAGTTTCTGGAAGATTCCATGATCATCCACTTAGCAAACTGTCTCTGCCATTTCTCTATTCTCGCTCATCTCACCCCACAAAAGGCTCTTTTAGTATGCATTGCACCTGGCTAGTGTAGCAGCTAGTATGCATCGCACCTTGACCATGGAGCAGTCAGTATGGTCCAGTTTGGCCAATTCTGAGTGGTTTTTTAGGTGGAACTTCTGGGAAATGATGTAATCAGTTGACCATGATCCTTTAGGGTATGAAACAACACTTTTAGGGGTTAAAGAACCCTTGGTTTATGGACATATGAGTTTGGGGTTGCAGTGCCCAAATATGTCTATAACAGTTTCCGCCTAAAGCATGAGGTCGTAAATCTTTTGATGTCAGGTGAAATGCTTTATCATGAGGATCCAAGGTATTCGAACTGGAAGGTGACCTATATAAGATACAATATAATACATCATCATCATATTATTTTCATGATCTAGCTGAGGCGGGCATTCCCATGCTCAGCTTTATAAATTCATTTTCATGTACATAAGACAGACAATCATCTGCTATTGCAGACTGGTGATTCTTCACATGAAGAGTCATCTTCCCTAGCTTAGATGACTATCTGTGCAGCTTCTGTGTACAATTGATGTCTTTATTTTCCTAAATATACCGCAACCCAGATGGATGAAACTAGATCCGGGGTCTTCAAACTCGTTCAATCTTCGCCCGATGTACATGTCGATCCATGTGAAAAGATGTTCTGAAGTCGAACATGTAAAGACATCGCCTGATTACCAGCAAATAATGTAAGCTGTTAACAAGCACGAGAGGAAACACCGATAATGATAATGACCCTCAAAGTACTACAGTACAATTTACGTGGTGTGAATATATGTGTGAATATATGATCTGATGTCGAACACCACGCAAAATCTTTCGGTCGAAGGCCATTGATGTAAACCTGTCGTTGGAAGTGAGAAACTTGCCATTGAGGCATGCAAGCTTCAAAGTACTGAAAGGGTTGTTTCTAAGTCAAATTCTTGGATAATGAGTTGATGTCGACAAGAAGTGACTCGCCGTAGGAGGGCCTTGATGTATCCCACATCTACGACACCAAACGGAACAAAAGGATCTTCTGGAGGTGAAAACGATATGGTGATATAAGGTTCAGGAATGGCAGTCATGAAAAATGAAGGATGAAGGTATTGCTGGATGGTGAATTCTCTGAATGACTTCTCTTGAACATGTCGGTGACACTGAGATGGATTGGTAGTGCTAACCCCAAAAGATGGATGGTGCGGAGGACCAATGACCGGTGAATGGAATAACCCAACCTGACTCAATCACGGTGACGGAGTGAAAGTGTCATGTTCAAGAGTGACCTGCTACCAATAAAATTCTTCAAATTTTCTTCCCTTTTTCCCTACTCATTGTTGACCAGTACCTCTTTATTTTTGTGAAGCTTGAGGAGGATAACATATGCTTGTTCTATAATTTGCCCTTCGAGCAAACCTGTCACTATGTTTTAGCGAGCCTAGTGTCAGTGAGACTCGTTCTTGTCTAGGTGGACAAGTTTGTCGCTATTGTTTTAACAAGTTTAACGACAAAGATAACTCGGTCCTTTTCATGTTTAGAGAGTTTGAAAAGGGATGAAAAGGAAACTCCAACAATCCTTTTTCGTAGCATAATCCCTAGAAAAAGTATAAAATAATACAAAAGGGATGACTTTTCGATCGCTTTAGTGAGCCGAAAAAGACAAGCGCTCGATCTTTTTGTTTGATAATCCCTCAGGTCCAAAATGATTAAAATATATAGGATGGATGGCGCTTCCCCTTACTTTAACAAGCTAGAAAGGCCAATAGCTCGACAATCTTTTTATATTTAACGAGTCTAAAAAAAGCTTAAAAGAGACTCGTTTTTTGAGGAACAAGTGGTGTTTTTGGGTAGCAACTAGTTCCAGGTAAGTTTGGAACTTCTCAAAACATGGCAGTGTAAAGAGGGTAGCTGACAGAACTACTCATTGCAGCTGTTCCTCAAAAGGGTAAACAATCAAGTGGAAGCGTATGATCGGCCAAAAGAATGGAGGTGATGGTAAGAACACAACCAAGGTTCAAAAGGCTGATAGCAGGGCAATCACAAAGGTTATTTACCGAGGGTGGACTCATTTTTTAATGAGCTTGAATCGGAAGAAACTATGCTTAGTGGCGGGTTTATTTTTTAACGAGCTTGAACTTTGTTAGTGTCAGTATTTCCAGCCTTCCTCCAGTGATCAAATGTGCTCTTACAAAGTGATTTTGAAGTGTCAAGGTCAAATTTTGTCATTTCAGTGAGTCTTCAAGCAAAATTTGGTCACTAGGCATTAGGTCTAGGGTTTGCCCAAATGTCAGTCCATGTCATCATTCAGCTGAGTTTATCATCATTCATAGGGTTGTCATTATCATGTCAGTGTCAAATGAGTCATTTTACACCTTGTTCATGCTTCAGTTGCCGCCCAGGCAAGGTCATTTCCCTCTCCTAGGGTTTTGAAGGCAATTTTTCTTGGATGGTCAAATCACCGGCAAAACTTGTTTCCTGATGTTCATACACCTTCCCCTATCCTTAAAGTACCTTATCAAACACTTCCCATCCCTTAGATCCGCCAAATTCCTCATTTTTGCACAAACCCTAGTTTCTAGCTACAATCTGGCAATTTTCTAGGTTTGGCCTGTGTTTTGCCCTTTTCGACCCCTTCCCCTCACTCAATCACTAAGATTCCACTTTCCCCTGTTTCCTAACATCCTTCCCCACTCCAAAAAATTTCCCCAAGAATTTAGAAGCCCCCTATCCCCTTCATCTCGCTCCATTTCGACAAAATTCCTTGCTTCACACATCGGGACAAGTCGCACTCAAATGATGTTCCAGAGCAATCAAAGATGAATTTTGCAAAACTGAGAGAGGTTTTTGTCCACAACATGCCAAGGAAGAAAAACCTCTTTCACTTTTTACACAGGTGTCATGGTTTGAGAGAAATGTCAAAAATACCGGCGAGAACGAAGGTGCTCCAAGGACGGTTGGCTAAAGCACAAAAACGAAGGAAAACGCCCGATCCACTCCAAACTTTGGCCAAAGCCTCTTTGACTGAGCATGGTACTTGATTGGGGACTCCCAGCCCAAATTTCAAGAAATTTGGAGAAAATTTTGTCATTTGTGAACTTTTTGTGCAATTTACAGGTTTTTCCCAAGAACTGGTCTCACCCCGGGTGAGACCAGTTTGAAGGGCTGCTCGAAATTTTGAAAACTTGGCATTTTTGGAAAGGGAATTCAAAAAGAAAAATTACCAATACTTGGGAGAAGCCTGATTTTGAGTTTTGAGCCTCCAAAAGCTCAAAATACATCAAAAAAATGACTTTCTGCCCACTTTTTGAGTTGCAGAAAGTGACCTTGGGAGAATCAACTTTTGAGGGGTCAAATCAACTCCAAATCCAGAAATTCCACTTGGGATGGAAAGTAGACAGACCAATCTTTCCAATGAGCCATCTTGCACCTGATTTGGATCAGTGGAACCCACTCAAAAACAGCTGCAAAGGGGCGCGACCAGAACTTCCAGGGGCGCGACCAGAACTTCCAGATTTGCCAGAATTCACATTTTTGGTCAAAAAACACTGTTTTGACTATGGTTGACTATTATTACTTGTAGATGATGGATAAATGTAATATTTTCATGGCACTTTGGTAGATTTTATCTTTCTTTACCCTTCTAGAAGCTTCCATGATGTAAAAAGTGAAAAATTAATGCATGGATGAGTTAGCTAAGTAATAGAGGCAAGTTGTTGGGCTGCCTATTTTCTAGTTCTTAGTTTAGAATTAGTTCAAACTGCTCCTAGGAAGCTGAGCTCGACCCCTAGAGGTGGGGAAAGGAGTTAGATGGTCTAGATGGTCTATATTATGCTCTCTCCTTCTCATTTTCATGGTTGGACTCTTGTGTAAGGAAGCTTTATTGTATATTGTGCATCTATTTCTGCAATTGAAGGCAAGGAAAGCCAGGGTTTTACAGACATCTTTGAGGATTCTTGTGGATCTGATTGTTGATGGTGTGTTCTCTACATGTTCTTGTAAGTTTGTTTATGTGTTTCACATCTCTCTTATGCTTCTAAATTGGACAGATGAAGTGGTAAAGTTTGAACTCATGTTTTGACATGCTCAGCTTTTTAGTTTGTTCAATTTTAATGTTTTCTACTGTCTAGAGAGGATTCGAATTGTGTGTTTGCCCTCTTTAGCTTCTCCTCTATCATCTCTGATCATCCATCTCAGATTAAGGCATCAGCACTCATTCCTACCTTGCCCCTTAGATCCCCCTGTGAAAACTGTGCTCAATCCCCACACCTTGAATTGCACTTCCACCAATTGCCACCAAAAACCCCAAAAATCATTAAATCAACCCCCTTATCAATTTACTAGCCTAAAATCTTTATTATTAATTGGTCAGCCTAATCATATTGAAAGATCTATCGAATCTGACCCGAGAGAGCCTTCTCATACCTCGTAGGGCTAGCTACGAGGTGAAATGGTTTGATGTAGCCTTGAGAGTTTGTCTATCTCAGCCTAGGTGAATTCCAAGCGCTAACATAGTGGCGACCATACTGGGGAGAACAAATTCCTTTGTGTGTTGATGTGTTTGTTTCATAAGTCTTTGACGGAGCCTGAAGTTACGCCAGAAGCCTTCGAAAACGCTCTTGTTTTACATCAGCGTTAGTAGATAAACGCTGCTTCAGTCAATCTCCGTGAGCTTGTGAATACGGCCACTTCATTTGCATTTTACCCCAGTACATATATCAAGTTCAGATCTGATTGTGGACAACGATCAGACACTTGAAAGGCTGAAATCATTCACTGGCGACTCCTTTCACTGAAGAATCCAGCAATCAGTGCTTCATGGTGACTTTACTGCAGATAGATCAGTGGCTTTGAGATTTCTTGAGATGGATCAGATTGCAAGAAGATATGCTCCCTTGAGCCGAGATCACATTCCAGGTTTTCCGAATAAAATTCCGAAGGTAGATTGGTCAAGGAATTTGCCTACATTTAATGATGATGGTTGGAAGGACGCTGCTTTACATTTGATTAGATTTCATATGCATATTCGCAAGTTGAAGGTGGATTTTCCTGAAGATTGCTTAATGAAGATATTCTTGGCCACTTTGGAAGGTGAAGCCCAATCATGGTATGAAAGTTTGCCGCCTGCTTGTATTTGCTGTTTGAAGGATTTTCATGTCTTGTTCATTGAAAGATATCAAGCATCTTATCCATCATTAAATTTGGTTCATGACTGTTGCAAGTATGCTTATAGTTTTATTGAAAGCCTTGAGAAGTTTTATGAAGATGATAATTTTATGGATGTTGAGATCATGGAGGCTTTGTATGAGAATCCATTTCAGCAACATGAAGAGAACCTAGAGGATTCCCATAGAGACGATCATGAAAATTTGCAGCAGGACCAAGATCTTAGTATGGTGGAAAATGAAAAAATTTCGCCTCTTGACAATCAACAGAAATTGCATGAAATGGATCAGCAGTATGAGGAAAATCTGTATACTCCTTCACTTGAAATCAATGAAGACAATCACTGTTTGAGCAGAAGAAAACAAAAGGCATTATCTCCTTTGTCCGAAGAGGAGATAGATCAGCTCTTGAGAGGTCTTGCTCCAGCTCAAGTTAATGCAGATTTGCAGTGCACACATGGTCAAGAAGATGATGGTGGACCTTCTTCCTCTTCTGAAACGGATGACAGTCTTGTAAGCAGCTTTATAGATCAGCAGGTTGAAATTTGTTATATGGCTGAAGATGGTGAAAGAGAAGAGCTCATTTCAGATCTGCCCACAGAAGAAGACAGCATGCAAAGCCTGCATGAGGAGGTGATTCAGTCAGTTCATGAAAATCAAGATGAGATCTTCATTCAAGTAAGTGAAACAGTTCCTTTGGATGAATTTATGGTAGATGATAGAACTGTCATTTTTGCACCTCAAGAATCAGCTGAAGTTTCTTTCCTTATGATTGAAGAATGTAATGAGAATCCGGCTGTCATATCATATGAAGATCACCTACCATATTGTCTGACCACCGAAGATTATAGCATACAGGATTACCTTTCAGATTCTTCACATGTTTCATGTGCTGAAATGTTTTTCCAAAAAGAGATCTGCTCATCTACTTGTTCAGAATTTTTTGAAGCCCATGAGCATACTTTTATCGAAGCACATGATGAAGGAAGATCAGAGTTTGAAGCAAAGGACACCTTTCAGCAGGAGGTGACAGTGGCAAATCTTCATGTTTTTCACGATCCTCTAGCAAGTTTGTTGCAGCCAACAGTGATAGTGTTTATTGCAGTGTTCAATGATGAAGGAGATCATGGTCAGCTATGTTTTTGGACGCTCAGTTATAGGTTTGTATTGTTGACCAGAAGATCTGATAAGAAGAATCAATCAAGAAGGCATCTGCTTGATTGGTTGCATTGGCATTTTGATATAGTTTGATGGTATTTTGTCTTGTAAGAAACACAGGTGGTTGTCATCATGATTTCAAATCTTGATGGACTGCTGCCCTTCATAAGCTTTGTAAGTTTTGTTTTAAGTCAAGTCATGAGTCATTTGTGTTTGGTCTATTGAGTGAGTTTTTTTCAAGTTATTTCAGTTTGCCATCGAGTCGGTTTGAGTCAAGCATCAGTTAAGTTTCAGTCAATTGTCAAAGTCAAATAAATTTGTTTTTGAGTTGGTCACATGTGAATAAATTGACTCCATTGCCCAATGAATAAAACACTGGTCTGCTCTCCCAAGAGGTCTGAGGTTCTTGGCACCTCCAAGGAGCTACCATCCCCATTGGAGCCAATGTTAGTGTTAGTCTTTCCAGCCTTCCTCCAGTGATCAAATGTGCTCTTACAAAGTGATTTTGAAGTGTCAAGGTCAAATTTTGTCATTTCAGTGAGTCTTCAAGCAAAATTTGGTCACTAGGCATTAGGTCTAGGGTTTGCCCAAATGTCAGTCCATGTCATCATTCAGCTGAGTTTATCATCATTCATAGGGTTGTCATTATCATGTCAGTGTCAAATGAGTCATTTTACACCTTGTTCATGCTTCAGTTGCCGCCCAGGCAAGGTCATTTCCCTCTCCTAGGGTTTTGAAGGCAATTTTTCTTGGATGGTCAAATCACCGGCAAAACTTGTTTCCTGATGTTCATACACCTTCCCCTATCCTTAAAGTACCTTATCAAACACTTCCCATCCCTTAGATCCGCCAAATTCCTCATTTTTGCACAAACCCTAGTTTCTAGCTACAATCTGACAATTTTCTAGGTTTGGCCTGTGTTTTGCCCTTTTCGACCCCTTCCCCTCACTCAATCACTGAGATTCCACTTTCCCCTGTTTCCTAACATCCTTCCCCACTCCCAAAAATTTCCCCAAGAATTTAGAAGCCCCCTATCCCCTTCATCTCGCTCCATTTCGACAAAATTCCTTGCTTCACACATCGGGACAAGTCGCACTCAAATGATGTTCCAGAGCAATCAAAGATGAATTTTGAAAAACTGAGAGAGGTTTTTGTCCACAACATGCCAAGGAAGAAAAACCTCTTTCACTTTTTACACAGGTGTCATGGTTTGAGAGAAATGTCAAAAATACCGGCGAGAACGAAGGTGCTCCAAGGACGGTTGGCTAAAGCACAAAAACGAAGGAAAACGCCCGATCCACTCCAAACTTTGGCCAAAGCCTCTTTGACTGAGCATGGTACTTGATTGGGGACTCCCAGCCCAAATTTCAAGAAATTTGGAGAAAATTTTGTCATTTGTGAACTTTTTGTGCAATTTACAGGTTTTTCCCAAGAACTGGTCTCACCCCGGGTGAGACCAGTTTGAAGGGCTGCTCGGAATTTTGAAAACTTGGTATTTTTGGAAAGGGAATTCAAAAAGAAAAATTACCAATACTTGGGAGAAGCCTGATTTTGAGTTTTGAGCCTCCAAAAGCTCAAAATACATCAAAAAAATGACTTTCTGCCCACTTTTTGAGTTGCAGAAAGTGACCTTGGGAGAATCAAATTTTGAGGGGTCAAATCAACTCCAAATCCAGAAATTCCACTTGGGATGGAAAGTAGACAGACCAAGCTTTCCAATGAGCCATCTTGCACCTGATTTGGATCAGTGGAACCCACTCAAAAACAGCTGCAAAGGGGCGCGACCAGAACTTCCACGGGCGCGACCAGAACTTCCAGATTTGCCAGAATTCACATTTTTGGTCAAAAAACACTGTTTTGACTATGGTTGACTATTATTACTTGTAGATGATGGATAAATGTAATATTTTCATGGCACTTTGGTAGATTTTATCTTTCTTTACCCTTCTAGAAGCTTCCATGATGTAAAAAGTGAAAAATTAATGCATGGATGAGTTAGCTAAGTAATAGAGGCAAGTTGTTGGGCTGCCTATTTTCTAGTTCTTAGTTTAGAATTAGTTCAAACTGCTCCTAGGAAGCTGAGCTCGACCCCTAGAGGTGGGGAAAGGAGTTAGATGGTCTATATTATGCTCTCTCCTTCTCATTTTCATGGTTGGACTCTTGTGTAAGGAAGCTTTATTGTATATTGTGCATCTATTTCTGCAATTGAAGGCAAGGAAAGCCAGGGTTTTACAGACATCTTTGAGGATTCTTGTGGATCTGATTGTTGATGGTGTGTTCTCTACATGTTCTTGTAAGTTTGTTTATGTGTTTCACATCTCTCTTATGCTTCTAAATTGGACAGATGAAGTGGTAAAGTTTGAACTCATGTTTTGACATGCTCAGCTTTTTAGTTTGTTCAATTTTAATGTTTTCTACTGTCTAGAGAGGATTCGAATTGTGTGTTTTCCCTCTTTAGCTTCTCCTCTATCATCTCTGATCATCCATCTCAGATTAAGACATCAGCACTCATTCCTACCTTGCCCCTTAGATCCCCCTGTGAAAACTGTGCTCAATCCCCGCACCTTGAATTGCACTTCCACCAATTGCCACCAAAAAACCCCAAAAATCATTAAATCAACCCCCTTATCAATTTACTAGCCTAAAATCTTTATTATTAATTGGTCAGCCTAATCATATTGAAAGATCTATCGAATCTGACCCGAGAGAGCCTTCTCATACCTCGTAGGGCTAGCTACGAGGTGAAATGGTTTGATGTAGCCTTGAGAGTTTGTCTATCTCAGCCTAGGTGAATTCCAAGCGCTAACAAACTTTACGGAAACATTGCTCGTGCCAGTCATTTTAAAGATGTCTCTCATTGGTAGGTTTATTTTTTAATGAGCTTGAACTCTACTATAACATGTGCTCATTGCCTTTTTATGTTAAGCTAGAAATGACCAAACTACGAAGCTAACTACACTAAAGCTAAGGAACTACTGAGGTTAGGTAGGATGGTTTTGTCCTCTGCCAAGGCAAAAACTTTCCTTTGCTTCGTCTGCACACCGCAGACAAAGGTGAATAGTGGTCAGACCAGTCACCTAACCCAAGAAGTTAACACTAAAAAGCTAAAAAAAAAAACTCTAAAAAGCTAAGAAATGAAATTGGTCGTTTTTCACTTGCATACAAAGGTTTGCATGCCTCCAGGTATTTAAGAAAAGGAGAGATCCTAGGTCACCATATGGAAATCCCTGCAGTTAGGCAGGATTGTTTCTGTCAGTGGTAGACAAAAACACTTCCTTGGCTTTGTCCATCAAAATAGACGAAGGTGAATGGTGTGAGCTTCCAATCACATAACTTACAAGGAAATAGTTGTTTCAGATTGATCACATAACCTACAAGGAAATGTTTTTTCAGTATAATCATATAACCTTCAAGGAAATCTCTATTTTCATCTGGGTTCGCCTGCCGAAGCAGACCAGGGTGCATGCCCCCTAAACTTCGTTACATTCACCGAACTACTCGTGGTAATTAGGTGGATGGAATGAAGGTTGAAGAGACATTGTTGATGCAAAGAGACCATTTAGGGATGACGGTTGATTCGTAGCTGTGTTTGAACCAGGAAATGAAAGCTAGTCGACAAATTGCACCAGTTTGCCTTCGTGTGGAAGACACAACACTCGAAAGAGTGTGGAAACAATAGCTTCCATGCTATATATATAGTCACGTCCAAAGAGTAGATTGTAATCTAGCAGCCCTTGGACTACCATCATGTTCAAGTGAATGATTTTCCTTTTCAAAGTTATCGACAACTTCGGAAGGATCCCTAACAGTCGATTGGTTCCTTTGTTGAAGCCTGACAAATTTTGTGTTTCAGGCAGAAGCGATGGCAAACCAAGCGCTTTCCAAGCAGTTGAGGAAAGGATACACATTGCAGCCCCTTCATCTATGATAGTGCCAGACATGTTCATTTTGTAAACTTGTACTATGATCCAGAATGGTACATTAGATGGAAGGCGGGGTCTTGCTAGTTGATTCCAATCAAAGAAAATGACTAGACTGCTCGGAGGAGGTACTAGATAAACGGCTGGATAAACCTCATGAATTGGGGGGCTTTCCTCCTATTGTAAAGGAATATGTGGATTTCCCCCAACTTCACTAGACTCTGTATTGACAAAAAGAATTTGAACGGTGTCATTCTCATTCTCTTTGGAAATTATATCATTTGAAGGTGGTCCTTCGGAAGGTAAGAGTAGGTCGACTGCCATCTCAACCTATTGACTTTGGTCCGGTATGGACTCAGAAGGTTCACTTTCAATGATAGGTGTTGCAACTGACAATTGAGTTATGTTAGTCGGGTTTTCAACTAGTAATGAATTCGGTAAGAGTTTCTTGTATCCAGGCGGAAGTCACTGCAGTGAAGCAGGACGATTATGCAAGATTCTCTTGGCTTCATCTAGAAAAGGACAACGGGGAAGGTGATGGTCTCCCTCACATAGTAGACATGGAGTTTTGACCTTTCTTTCCTGTTCAGGACTTTCATTTTCACTAGTTGACGGTGTGTTATCAACTTGATTGCCAGAGGTTGATGACACCGGATGGTGTGAACAGGGAGACCATTCTCTCAAGATCCGTGGAATTCAAGGACAATCTCGATGAAAATGGTTTGCTTTGAAAATTAGACAAGGATATCTAGGAGATATAATGTGAGAATTTTCACCAAATGATTCATTGTTGCCCCCTTTTTTAACTGGCTTCTTCTTCCTCTTCTCCTTCCATTTCTTCTTCTTCTCAGATACTTGGTTTTTAGTATCACTAGTTTCACCAAGCGAAGAGGAAGAAGGGGAGGGAGAAACAAGCGAAGTAGAAGGTGAAGGGACCACTTCAGTATCATCTGGTTGCTGATTTGATTGCTGAGGAATCACGGTATTTTGAACAATAGAGGTTGAGAATAGCCATACTGGCAGGCCAATTGTGATTCTCGGAAGGAACAATGTAGCCATATACGGAGCACCAATATCTGCCCAAGAAGAGAAAGGACTAGGATTCCCTCCAAGAGGAGTTCCTTGATTGGACTCCATTACCTCAACCTAAGATCAACGAAGGAACAGGGATGTTATTCCGATTTAAAAAAAAATTAAGACATTTTGACGCAACTTTGCTTTTTCAATTTTTAAGAGTCAAGAAAAAGCTAAAGGTGACTCTATTTGCCTTCGATTTTTAATGAGTCTGAAGTGACAAGTGCTCAGATGGACCTTTTCTTTTAAGGAGTCGAAAAGGAACAAAAGTGACTACTCTAGAAATCTAGACAGAGGGATTACCAAACCAATCGCAAAACTGCAATATACACCTTGGTGGTAAATTAAAGAGAAATTACCAAGGACTTTATGTACGGCAGTCAATCTTCCTGAATGTTGTGTTCAATGCATTGCGATCGATAGGGCGGTAGACATGGCTTCCTAAGGATAAAGGATATCAGCCTATTGTGGTCTCCCAATATATACTCAATGGTACGGGGAGCACAATTCCGTACTGGCACTTGTCGTATCAAAGAGGAGGAATCACCCAACCTTCGATGAAAATGATAGTTACCAGGTTTTACGACGTCGGAACACGTCTCTAGCCTAGACTTCTAGATGTGTTGCGTTAGGTTCCAAAGCGTTTTTATGTTCATTGAGATTTATTTTAGAGTTGATCTTGCTTAGAAGTTTGTCTTTCAAGGTTCACTGCGTGATGTAGATGTAAAATTCCTAAATATGCAATCTAAAATGATAAACAGTCGTTTATTTTGTTTTAGCAATGAAAATCCTAGCTACTAACGAAAGAATGATACAATTCTTTCAACATAGAGCAAAGAGCACACACTAAATGCACTTTTCCTAAATCATCTTTCGCACATAGTCTAAATGAAAATGCAAATGCATGTATTTGTTTTTCATTTCCTTAATGTGAGAATGCTCAAAAGGAAAACTAAGTACAGATCTGAACTATTTTCTTCAAAGTGACATTTCGACAATTTCTTTTCAAAACGAAAGGAAGACTAAAACGACACTTTTCGATTTTGAATGGAAAATTGCTTTCGACACTTCAAATATTAACAATCCAAATCAAATACAATGAAAAAAGTACAATCAACTATCTAGAGGAGGAAGACTTTATGACACTCTTCTTTTTGACTCAAAATGACAGTTACGACACTTTTTTGCATCAAAAACGACAGTTCGATTAAGCTACTTTCGACAAAGGAGGACAGTAAATGATGGACAAATACATAAAAACATTTACAAATCCTAATCAATGGAGGCTGAATAATGTAAAGGAAGGAGGCTTCAACAATGAGATACTGATCATGAGCAGAAAAACTACTTAATAGAGCTGAAAACAAGGAAGAAAAACCAAATTTCAAAGAGAAAAACAGTGTCACTCAATCATCACACCTGTCCTTAAGGGAAATAGGGATGCATCTCACATGCAACACACGTGAGGTGAGATGCATACAGGCTGCCAGTTACAGACAGTGCGATGGACTAGGGAGCAAAAATGAGTTTGGTTTTTGCTAAAAATTTGCAGCTAAGTTCAGTGATTTAGGCTAAGTTATGATGGACAGTAAAAACAAAGTATAGGAATATGATCTTATGAGGTTATGAGCTACCACAAGGATGCTTAGAATGCTTGTAAGTCAGATGTTCAATTCATAAACCAACCTAGAGATTGACTGAAGCAGCATTCATCTACTTCGCAATTGCATAGCAAAGGTGGTTCAAAGGCTAGCTGGCTAACTTTAGGCTCCGTCTACAGTTTATAAAGCAAACAACAATAACAAACAAATAGACTATTTTCTCCTCAGTGGAGTCGACATTTTGTTTCCAGGAAAATTAGTGTCTATTCGATCTACCAGTCCCACTAAGATGGGTAGCTATCTTAGAAACAAACAATCAAAGCAATTCGAGATTTCCTTGAAGTGTAATAGATAAGAGGGAAGAAAAGAGGGCCAACCTGGATCTTCCACTTGGATCCTTGCTTGATTTCTCTCCCTTGATAGAATTTTCCACTCCTCTCCTACTTGTCCCGCTTTAAAGAGTACCTGTAGAGTCAAAGTAACAGAAAACCATCAAATCATCTCTATCTAAAACATCATAAGCAATGCAGAATCAGAAACACGTTGACCATACAATTGCATTCATAAACAATAAGATTCAAAAACACACGATTATATGGAGGAAATCTCAAAGAACTTTATTAATAGTAGAAGAGAGGATTACTAACCAGTTGTCTGATCCAGCATCATCCTCCCAGCATAGAAGCCCTCTTCACCTCATGAAAAGCAAGATCACCCAACAATACAATGTCTCTTCTCACAGATAAACCAACAACACTTCCTTACAAATTACAAAATTTCAGCCTCTAGATCTCTCAGATGAGGGATCCATTTATAGATTTCTTGCAAGGGTGTGAGTCAGCTCTGCGTTTTTGATTAGTGTCATTCCACTGATAGTTCTTGGTTCCACTTGGAGATTTCATTTATCTCTTACTCATCCCTGGGCGAATTTAGAGAGGCAAGTGTCATATGAGAAGTTTCTAGAAGATTCCATGATCATCCACTTAGAAAAATGTCTCTACCATTTGTCTATTCTCACTCATCACACCCCATAGAAGGCTCTTTCAGTATGCATCACACCTGGCTAGTGTAGCAGCCAGTATGCATCGTACCTTGACCATGGAGCAGTTAGTATGGTCCAGTTTTGGCCAGTTCCGAGTGGTTTTTCAGGTGGAACTTCTGCGAAATGATGTAATCAGTTGACCATGATCCTTTAGGGTATGAAACAAAACTTTTAGGGGTTAAAGAGCCCTTGGTTTATGGGCATATGAGTTTGGGGTTGCAGTGCCCAAATATGTCTATAACAATTACCAGCCAATGATGTGAGTTGTTAACAGATGCGAGAGGGATCATCAATAATGATAATGATCCTCAAGGTACTACGGTACATTTCACATGGTGTGAATACATGATCTGATGTCAAACACCATGCAAAGTCTTTCTGTCTAAGGCCATTGATGTCAACCAGTCACTGGAAGAGAGAAACTTGCCATTGATGTAAACAAGCTTCAAAGCACTGAAAGGGTGTTTCTAAGTCAACTTCTTGGATAATGAGCTGATGTCGACAAGAAGAGACTCGTCATAGGAGGGCCTTGATGTATCCCACAGGTACGACATGAAATGAAGCAAATGATTTCTAGAGGTGAAAATGAACTAACGACACAAGGTCCAGGAATGGCGGTCATGAAAAATGAAGGTTGGAGGTATTGTAGTGTGTGAGACATTAATTGGGTGACTTCTTAATTGGATGGCTTCTCAACTGGATGAATTCTCTTGAACATGTTGACGACACTGAGATGAATTGGTAGTGTTAACCCCAAAAGATGGATGGTATGAAAGACCAATGGTATGATGGCCAGTGAATGGAATAACCCAACCTAACTTAATCATGGAGATGAATTGAAAGTGTCATGTTCAAGAGCAACTTGCTACCATAAATTCTTCAAGATTTTTGCCCTTTTTCGCCAGTGATTGCTTACTAGTACCTCTTTATTTTTGTCAAGCTTGAGGAGGATAACATATGCTTGTTCTATAATTCACCCTTCGGGCAAACCTATCGCTATTTGATGTTTTAACGAGTCTAGTGACATTGAAACTCGGTCTTGTCTAGATGGACAAGTTTGTCGCTATTATTTTAAAGAGTTTAATGACAAAGATAACTCGGTCCTTTTCATTTTTAGAGAATTTGAAAAGAGACGAAAAGAAAACTCCATAAGTTCTTTTTCGTAAAATAATCCCTCAAGTCTGAAAAAGGATGAAATAATACCCAAGAGATGTCGTTTCCAATACTTTAACGAGCTAGAAAAGACAAGCGCTCGTCAATATTTTATTATTTAGAGAGTCTGAAAAGAGTTTAAAGAGGACTCTATTTTGAGGAACGAGTGGTGTCTAGGGTAGCAACTGGTTCCGGTGATGTTGGAACTTCTCAAAACATGTTAATTTATGTGAAGAGGCTAGCTAATAAGACCACTCATTGCAACTTTTCCTCAAAAAGGGTAAAACAACCAAGTGAAAGCGTATGATCGGCCAAAGGGATGGTGGCGATGGGATGAAAACAACTAAGGCTCATCTAACAAAAAGGCTGATAAAATGGAAATCACGAAGGTTAAAAAATGGAAAAACAACCAAGTGAAAGCATATGAATGGCAACCACAAAGGTTAAAAAATGGAAATGGGTTCATTTTTAGACAATCTTGAACCATAGGGAACTATGCTTGAATTCAGTTTTTTTGTTTCACAAGCTTAAAATGAAGAATAGTGCTTGGCTTCAATTTACATGCCCCCATCATGATGAAAGGGAGAGTCTCCTCTAACCAGATGGAAGTCACTGCGGTGAAGCAGGACGGTTATCCAACACCTATTTGGCTTCATCCAGATAGGAACAAAGGTGAATGGGGTGATTCCCTTCACATAACCTATAGGGAAACTTAACTTTACCACTAGGTGCATGTCCCCCAAGCTTCATTACATTGACCTAAGTAAACTAATCATGGCTATCAAGTGGATGGAATGAAGGTTCTTTTACGAGATCAAGTGAAAGACTCAACTGGGATTTTATGAGATTTAATCAAATACTCGACTTGGAACTTGGGACCTTGTTTCATTTTTTAATGAGCTTGACACAAGACAAGGAACTTTTCTCAGATTCCTTGTTTCATTTTTTTTTTAAATGAGCTTGACACAAGACAATGAACTATGCTGATATTCCTTGGTTTCAATTTTTAACGAGGTTGACACAAGACCAAGAACTCTCCTCGAAGACCCTTGTTTCATTTTTTAATGAGGTTGACACAAGACAACGAACTATCCTCGGACTCCTTGTTTCATTTTTTAAAGAGGTTGACACAAGACAAAAAGAACTATCCTCATACTCCTTGTTTCATTTTTTAATGAGATTGACACAAGACAACAAACTATCCTCAGATTCAATCACAACTCATAAGAGGTCATGAAAGAGAGATCTGGTTCCAATGCCCCCAGTACATGATGTACAACATCACTAAATTGATCGTTAGTTGATGTAGGTATGGAACAGGCTGCCGCATAATTAACCCATGGTGGGGATGATACCATTAGTACAAAAGGACCATTTAGGGAAGATGGTTGACCAAGAGCTATATTTGGACTGGGAAGTGAAGGCTGAAAATCCTGCGTTCATGGTGGAAACAAATAACTCGAAACAATGTTTAAACAATAGCTCCCATGCCATAAACATAGTCGCGCCCAAGAAGTAAATTGTAATCTAATGGACCTGGGACTACCATCACGTTCAGATAAATGGTTTTTCCTCCCAAAGTAATAGGTAACTGAGGGAGGATCCATAACGGTCGACTGGTTCCTTTGTTAAAGCCCAACAGATTTTGTGTAATCGGCACAAGCAGTGGAAAGCCAAGCGCTTGCCAAGCAGTTGAGGAAAGGATACAGTGATGCACCTTCATCTATAATAGTGCCAGATACAATCATTTTACAAACGTGTACTATGATCTGGAAAGGCACATAAGAAGGAAGGCAGAATCCTGCTATTCGATTCCAGTCAAAGGAAGTGACTAGACTACTTAGAGGGGGTACCATAGAAACGGGAGAATTAACCCCTTGAGTTACGAGAACGGGAGGATTTTCCTCCTATCTTGATGGAATAGGTGGACTGCCCCCAAGCTCATTTGAATCTGAGGAAACAAAAAGAACTTGAGTGGTATAATTTTCACTCTCTTCGGAAAAGGTACGATTTATCGAAGGTGAAATCGGGTCAACTGTTACCTCGACCTGTTGATTTTGGTCGGGTATAGAATCATAGGATTCACTTTCAGAGAGAGTGGGTTCGACCGACGGTTGATTTTGGTCAGTCGGTTCATCAACTAGTGAAGGATTTAAGGAGAGTTTCCTGTAACCAGATGGAAGTCACTGCGGTGAAGTAGGATGGTTATCCAACACTTTCTTGGGTTCATCCAGATAGGGACAAAGGTGAATGGGGTGATTCCCTTCACATAACCTACATGGAAACTTGACTTTTCCCTTATTTCCATGAAATTTACTATCACTAGTTGATGGTGTGTTACCAACATGATCTTCAGAGGTTGATGACTCAGGATGATGTGAACGAGAAGACCATTCTTCTAAGATCTGAGGAATATCAGGACAACTTCGAAGAAGATGGTCTCCTGCACAAAGTTTGCATGGATATCGAACTTTGTGAGGCTTGATGGGTGGTTTCTCATCAGATGTTTCATTCAAAGCAATGGTTGCTTGGTTGTCCCTTTGCTGAATTTGCTTCTTCTTCTTCTTCTTCCCTTTCTTCTTCTTCTTAGCCACCTGGTTACTAGTACCAATACTTTCACCAGGTGAAGAGGAAGAAGGGGAGGAAGAAACAAACGAGGAAGAAGGCAAAGGGTCAACTGGAGGTTGATTTTGTCCAGTTGGAGGTGTACTCGATTGTGGAGAAATCATGACATTTTGAACCGAGGAGGTTGAAAACAACCATACTGGCAAGCCAATGGTAAATCCTTGAAGGGACAATGTAGCCATATATGGAGCACCAATATTTCCGAAGAAGGAAAAGGACTAGGATTCCCATAAAAAGGAATTCCTTGATCGGTGGATTCCGGATTTGTCACCATATGTTTCAACCTAATATTAACTAAGGAATAGGGATGTTATTCACAGTCAATTAATTTTAACGACACTTGGACACAACTTCGCTTTTTCAGTTTTAAAGAGTCGAGAAAATGCTAAAGATGACTCTAGTCGCCTTCGATTTTTAATGAGCCTGAAAGGACAAGTGCTCAGATGGAAATTTTCTTTTAAGGAGTCGAAAAGGAATGAAAGTGACTATTCTGGAGAATCTAGACAAAAAAGGTTACCAAACCAATCGCAAAACTGCAATATACACCTTGGTGATAAATTAAAGAGAAATTACCAAGGACTTATGTACGACAGTCAATCTTCCCTGAATGTTGTGTTTAGTGCGTTGCGATCGATAAGGTGGCAGACTCGGTTTCCTATGGATAAAGGATTTAAGCCTATTGTGGTCTCCCAATATATATGCGACGGTACGGGGAGCACAAGTCCATGCTAGCACTTGTCATATCAAAGAGGAGGAATCACCCAACCTTCAATGAAAATGATAGCCACTAGGTTTAACAACGTCAGAACACGTCTCTAGCCTAGAATCTAAATGTGTTGCGTTAGATTCCGTACAAGGTGTTACAAAAGATAGGTACTATGGCATACAAATTGGAGCTTCATGCAACTTCTTGAGTTTTTCTGGAAAAATTAGTGTCTTGTCAAACAACTAACCCTCTAGGTTTGGTAGCTAACCTAGGAACAATAGTTTAAAGCAATTCAATATCTTTCCTATGAGTGACAGATAAGCAAGAGATTATAAAAGACCAACCTATAACTTTCGCTTGAATCCTCGCTTGATCTCCTTCTCCTTTGGCCGATCTCGTAACTCCTCCCCGTACATAACACGCTTGGAGAGTACCTGCATAGCTACAGAAACAAAGACCTATCAAAGCATAATGATCCATCATAGCATAAACATCATAGAATAAAAAATATGATAAACAAATGAATGCATTTACAATTAACACAATCAATTGGGAAAAATCTTGAAGAACTTTATTGATATCAAGAAGAATTACAACCCATAAGAAGTCTGACCCAGTGCCATCCCCCCAGCTTCAAGCCTTCTTCACCTCACGAATTAGCAAGAACACACCAACAATATCACAATGCTCTCACCTCAATACTAAAACTAGAAGCACTTCCTTACAACGCAGAATAAATTAGCCTTTTGACCTCTTGGATGGGAGATCCTTTTATAGATGATTGCAAGAGGGTGAGTCATCAATGGGGATGATGAATGCCATTCCATTTGTTGAAATTAGTTCCACAAGAGAGGGGAATTGGATATGGTTTCCTAGTTCTCTTAGTCATCCTTGAGTGAATTCAGAGAGGCAAGTGGTACAGGAGAAGTTTCTAGAAGATTCCATGAGCAACCATCTAACAAACTGTCCTGGAATTATGTCCAACCTCGCCCATCATACTTACTAAAGGGCCAAACTACGATGCATCTCACTTAGACAGTGTAGCAGGTGAGATGCATCTCACCCTAACACAGGGCTTTCAGATATGGTTCAGTTTAGGCACTTTCTGGATGATTTCTGAGATGGAACTTTTGGGGAATGAGGCATTCAGATGACTAAGTTTATTTAGAGTATAAAACAACTCTTTTAGGCGTTGATGAGCCCTAATATTATTGACTTAAGAGTTTGGGGTTGATGTGCCCAAATATGTCTATAACACTGAGTGCACCCATTTTTCCATGTTTCATGCTTAAAGAAGGTTATAGGTGACAAGCTTCTAGTTCAAACAATATTGCCAGAACTTTATGAGAAAGGAAAAATCATATTGGAACTTGAAGCAGTCAAAGAAACAAAAACTCGACAGCTACAAAATTGATCAATTTTAGAGTATCTCATCAAGTGGAAGAACTTACCCGTTGAAGATTCCACATGGGAGGATGAAAATTTTATACAAAACCATCCAGAACTACTCAAGCATTGAGGACAACAATTTTTTGAAGGAGAGGGGCATGTTAGGTCCCTATAATACTAGTGATTCCCCCATTACTATTATCGTTGTATCCCTTATTGTTATTGTTGTGCCCCTATTGTCCCCATATTGTTATTATTGTGCCCCATAGAATCCCTCTATTGTTATTTTTGTGCCTTTATATTATTATTGTTAAGTCGGCTTGGTTATATTGTGACCCCTTAGACTCCTATATATAGAAAGGAGGTTTTGTCATTTGAATCATCCAAGAATTGTTCAGTTGTGTAATGTAAAGGAGGTTACCCCCTCGAGGAGGCTAAATTCTAAGGCGTTGATCTATATTTTCTATATTTTTGTGAGCTGGTTTCATAACAAAGATTGATTTAGGGGAGCACGTCTTGAGGGCACAAGATGTAGATGAATGGTGCAAGGAAGTTAAAGTTTCTCTTTGTAGGGAGGGGGATAAGAAAAGCAAGGTAGAAGGGTATTCTTGTGATGATGATGGTATGGTTAGATTTATGAAAAATATTGTAGTTCCATATCAAGATGGGCTTCATGAGAAAATTTTGAAAGAAGCTCATCGTGCAACATATATGGCTCACCCGGGAGTCCAGAAGATGTATGCTAATTTAAATAAAAATTTCTTTTATGCAACAATGAAGAAGGATGTAGCAAATTTTGTGGCAAAATGTTTGGAATGTCATCTAGTTAAAGTAGAACATGGTCATCCAATAGGATTGTTACAGCTGCATAACATTCTTGAGTCCAAATGGGAAGAAATATCTATGGAATTTATCGTTGAATTCCCTGAAACAACCAAAAGGCATAGCTCCATTTTGGTGGTGGTAGATAAGCTTACTAAGACTGCCCATTTTATACATGTTAGAGATACTTACAAAACATCTGAAATGGCACAAGTAATTATCAAGGAGATCGTTAGACTTCATGGTTTTCCTAAGAAAATCATATCAAATAGGGCTTGTTGTCACCCACTTCTTTTTCAGTCACTAGATGCTTCAAGAACCAAATAGAAGTGATGTTTGATGCCAAATTCCGAGCCACAAAATTTATTAGAGTTTGAGGGTACCCTCTCCATTGCATGGTTCTTAGAAAGAGTTTTCCGATGGTATATAAAAGTCCAAAAAAGGGTTCCTGGTTTAGGAGTTAGAACCTGCTGAAGAATCCCTTTAGAAAGCTCAGAAAACCCAAAAATGGCTAAGTATTGAAGAAAAATCGCAATCGAAACTTGGGATAGTTCATCGCAAATCAGTATTAGTGGGGTCCATGAGGTAAAGAGCATTTACGGAAGGAGGAATAGCGATCTGCCAATCGCCGATATTGCATATCAACGTCGGCGGGTCTGGACGCATCGCATATTGACATCAGTGGGTCCAGGTAGGTAAAGAGCATCGACAAAAGTATATTAGTGATCCATCGATCACCAATATCACATATTGGAGATCGGCGATCGGAGGGTTTTTATGCCTTAAGGCAGCACAGACAGGGCCAATTGTGATATAGTGTTGTACCGCCAGGAGGGGGCGATTCCAATTTACAAAGGAAATGGCTACACAAACCAAGGGTTGGGCCTCCCCTTCTCTCTTTTCCACATGGCATCGGCGATCAACGGATTGGTAGGGTCATAAGTCTGAAACTATAAAAAAATCGCCGATATTTTGATATGGACCAAAATCGCCGGGGAGGGCTGATTTTTAAATACAAAGGAAAGCATGGAAAAACAGGGCTCAATGGGCCTCTTTCTCTCTCCTCCAAGGGGCCACATGGCGGCCCCTAAATGGTCCTTAGAACAAAAATGGCAGTTGACATCATCAGTGACGTGGCAATACAGAGGGTGACGAGGCCATATGGGGGACACATGTCACCCAGTTTCAGCATTTCCATGGGTGAGATGGGGCCATTTCCCGGTGCCACGTGTCATCACTCACAGGGTGAAACGTGGCAGTGATGACATCACCCCACAAATTGGCGATCGTAGCATTTATGGCAAAAGCTAAAGATGATGGAGCCTATGATTGCGATATGCAAGACTCCTCCTTGGCTGCGATTGCGATAAGGAAAGGGGCCGCTGGATGTGATAAGGTATTTTGATCCATTTGATAAGGTTTTTGTGTCTAGACCGATTGGCCTATGCTATGCAAAAAGGGTAAATATCTACCCTCCCCATGTTGTGATTGCGATGTCTTGGGTGGGACCAATCCCACATATTGACAATTGTAGTTTTCCAGGGGGAAAGCCTAATGAAAAGTGCATTTAGCACTGGGATGCGAGATTTCTATTAACAAAGGAAATAAGTCCCCCCCGTGTAGCTGTTGAAGGCCTTAGCGCCCAAAGGGCTCGTCCCTTGGTTCCAACCTCGATCATATGCAAGAAGTTACAAAAGGGGCTATGATAAGGGAGCTAAATGGGAATTAAAAGTGCTCACCTATTCTTTTGTTTTAAAAATTAAAGAACCACGATTGTGGTGCTCTGATAGTGTACTGCAGAGATTTTAAAGGACGTATGGGTCGGCAGCTCCAGTATTGAATGAAGCAGGGGAGAAGTGCATAAATAATAGTATGGGAGGCTTCTACGGAGACTTAATGCCTCATCATGGAGTCTCTCTCCTTTACATAGCACAGCACTACCCAAAAATATTCCATGCCTTCTCCATCGATTAACTCACCCACGTAGTAAAGGTAGAATTGACATAAGTCGGCCTAGCAGCAGTGAACCGCCTCAAGCAGCCGAAACGAGCAGAATGACATCAGGGACATGGCTCTATCCAAGGCCTCCACTGATGCAACAAGGGGACATCTCTTCCTTCCTCTCTCAACCTTCTTTCTCTGAGCATTTATTTTTATATTTTTCAAAGAAAGGGATTCCATCCCTGTTGCAATCTTAGATAGGTGATAGCAGAGCATGATAGAGCTGAGACAACTAGTCTAGCATGACAATTGGGGCTCAGGTTTAGATATTTTGATTGTAATTCAAAGCTCTACCCCTCTTCTTATAAATAGGGGGATGAAACATAATAGAAAGGTTGCATAATTTCTCACCCAAGAGGGTTGAACTCTGTGTTGTCATTTTCGTTCAATATGTTTTTATGGGACTTCACTAATATCATGGCTAAGTGTATGGACTAGATATTGGTCCCTTTAGGATAAATGGTGTTTCCCTATTGATTCCAAGAATGATTAATGTGCAACAAGTTCCCCTTGGTAATCTCATTTCACCTATGTTTTTCTTTCTCTAAAATAGTGTAATAAATGTAGTTGGTTCCTCTTCATTCTATGGATTTATCTTAGCTACTTTGGCAAAGAATGATACCCATGTTATGTTTGATCTAAAACCTTATTTTGCTCCTCTATTTCTATCATCGCATTAGAAAACCATGGTTTATGATTCTGTCTTGCTACTGCCCTATCTACTGAATTCCCCTTTCAACTAGAACATTAATGCCGAGGATTTTTTTTTTTTTTTATAGCTCTATGCATCTATTTCTATCCCTCCTCTCCTCCTCTACACCATCAGTTTAATCTATCTCATTTTCGTGTGTCGGCCACCAGAAGGAGAAGTCATTTCTATTTGAGATTTCCCAAATACCCCCAGCATTTAGATCCATGAGTTGGCATGAATCTTCCTCTTTGAAAGCTTATTGAAACAAGCCCCTCCTATTTCCTTTTTATTTATGTGACAATTGGAGTGCTATAAACCCCTTACAATATAACCTTTGATGCAGCCATATGGCTGCAAAACCCGAATTAATGCTTCACTATTCTATTCATCACTGTATGACCTTGCCTTGCCTTGCCTTTAATTTCCCGAATACATTTTTTGAGTGAAATCGATGCAATATCTCATCCCGAACATATTGTTATGAAGATTTTGTAGGGTAATAAATATCATCGTAGATCCCACACTGTTCATGCATGTCATTTTTCCCTGTCAAGAAATATGTATCCCAGTTCTTTCCAAGAATGAAATTGCTGCCATAACCAAATATTAAAAGGGCATGATTCGTTTCATACCCATAATCTCTAGACATAATGTCACCTTTGTAAAACTTGAAATTTTCATGGAGGAATCGATTCCCGCACTAACAGGCTGAGTAGCCACCGCTTGTAAAAGGCCATTAAGGCCGGTAACCGAAGCCTCGTACCCATCACTCCCTACAACGTTGTGACTTGATTTTTCCTCATCCCATGTTTGGTCTCAACCCTGGTAAGGGTAATATGATTCTGCATCAATTCCCCCATTACCAATAATTAATTGGAATCCTTCGCTCACAGTTCCCGATTGACAATCATTGTTTTGAGGTTTGTTACAATTGATAAGTTGTTGCTCGGAAACATCTAACTTCAACAAAATTTGAACTCTCTAACAATGATTTCAGGCATATATGGCATCATTAATAGTGACTGAAATTAACTTCAGGCTATCCCATCCACCATTACAATAAGTATCTCGACTTATATCTATGCCTTACACACAGATTCCTAAACAAACATCTCAACACTGATTCCTGCAAACAAAACTTCAACTTGCTTATGAAGAATTCCAATCCTGGCTACAACTGCTTCAACAATGAAATTAAACTAGATACGCACAATGGAATCTTAGTGCTCTAAGAGCTTAATACTAGTTCATTGATTCGCAAATGTTCAATTAACCCCAATGCAGAGAATTTTCTGACTCGTTCTAGGCACAATGCCTCAAAGGCAAGCCATCAACAATGATCCAGCTGGCGATTTCATTTCACCATTTAAATGTTGGGCATGTTCTCATTCCTTAGTCTACACACTCCAACGATTGCACAAACAAACCCATATTCGTCGACCTTTGACATCAGATCCCAACACTCCGACAATGAATCTAAATCCTAAGAACTAGTTCAATTTCCACCTCTCTGTACAAACGAATTTCCCACAAAATATCCAAATTAGGGTTTCAACACCAGAGATCGTTTCATTATAAGTTCAACACTCTCATTATCCTTCATACACAGTTGACTGAATGCACTAACTACCCATTCGTTGCTCAAAGATTCAATTCCCAATTCACTTCCGCGTCAAGGTTCATCATACCACGCACACTGTGTTTTTTTTGTATTTTCATTAATATAACATAATATAATTACATAGGTAGGCCAATAGCCATACTCATAAGGCCCAATTTACAGCCCCAGGCCAACCCTCTTGAATGCTTCAAATGTTTACAATATATAGAAAGAGAAATCTGAACTAATTTAAGTTCAGATCCAACAATCTCTCAATCATATCCTAAAAATCCTCTAAATCCATTTTTAACTTGACTGAATCCTATTCTAGGATCTCCTAATCCCTAAGATATTTATAAGAACTTTACAAGTCTAATATCTCTGGTATTCTCAATTATTTCAGAATATTTACATTAAAAACCTCACACATATATTTCTCACTCAAATTATTAAAATATACAAATTTCCTATTAATAAATTAAATTCTTCATGAAACATTAGACCCCCTAATTCAACCATAATATAAGGATTTTTCTAGCATGATGCTCCTCCATCAGACTCCCAAAGTTGAAAGAAATCATGATCTCCAAATCATGTGTCTCCAATCGTTGTCCTCCTGAATCCTAGACTTTGTTTTGCAGTGATCTATTTGCTTCATCTAGCTGTTGTTCATGTACTCCACTGTCTTTTCTTGCTACTCTTGGCTTCCATATTTTAGTTTGTAAAGCTCCAGTAAGTTTTCCTTCAACATTTGTTACAGTCCAACCTTTCATATAGATAATTATTTGTCTTCTCTTTATGTGGCCTCTTTCCTTATGTTTCTTCCTCATAAGCTTCATAAAATTTTCTATTTCCCTATCCAAATTACTTTGTTGTTGTTGTCTTTTCCTTTGTGTAAGAGTTTCAAAACTCTTGTTGTCTTCCTTTTCTTCTCCAAATCCTTCAAAGATGCATAAGACATTTGAATGTCTTATTCTGGGCTTTTCCATGACAGAATTAGCACTGTCGCATATCCTAGCAATCTTGCATTGCATGAGATCTTCTTTGCTTTTGTCAACATTTTCTTCGAGATATTGATTACAATTCCACTCTCCTTCATATTTATTGTCTTTGAAAGCAAAAACTTGTTCATCCTCATACTGCATTTCGATTTCACTCTTACTTTCAAAATATAAGATGTCCTCCATCTCCTTTATTTCAGCCTAATTTATATCTTCTTCATGACCTACAAACATACTATTATCTTGGATATTAAAGCTCATCTCAGTCTTCTTAGATGTTAGAAGCATCTCTTCTCCCTTGACTTTAATTTCTTCTTCAATTTTTGGCTCTCTCAACAATTCTTCTAGCATTCTAATCTCTTCCTTACACTTAAAAAGTATAAAGTCATCTCTAGCCTTTCTCGTAACAGTACCCAACAACTTTTCTTCTTTTTGTCTGCCCTTGACAATCAATTTCTCTTTGTCTACTACATTAACAACCTCCACTAGTTGTCTTTGTGCACTCCTATCTTCCATGGAGATGAAATCTTCAGCTAGATTTCCTATGCAACGCTTCTTTGTCTCACTCTTCGTTATAACAAAATGTTTTTTCCATTTTCTTTCTTGAGATATTAGAATCACAGTTTCTCCTTCAGAGAACTTACTCTGTTCTTCATTTGTACTTTCAGAAAGCATGTCCTGAAGCCCTTTCTCCTCCATGACAGTTCCAAATGGCTGTCTTTTTCCTTTATTAAAACACCTTGCATTCACACAATATTCACTAGTATTAAAAACATAGGACTCCATGCTTCTATTTGGTGTCTTGACCACCAAATCTTCAGGCTGGTCTGAACTTGTCAAACAGATCACAAGATCTTCATCTTGTCCTTCCTTCAAATCTTCACTTTCTTCATCAAAGAAAATACCTTGCTCAGGTTTACAAAAGTAAACTTCTTCTGCTTTCTTTTGGATACTAATATAAGCCAAACTCCCTCTACTTACAACTCTAGTAGTATGCTGAAAATTAATATTTTCCTCCAACTTTGTATGAGCTTCCTCATGAGACCTAACTGTCTCATCCTTCTTCTTTAAAATAGAATTCAGATTCTGTCTCCCCTCTTCCTCTTCTTTGACAATACCCAAAGATTGTCCAACATCATGTATTACTCCTGTAAACATACACAAATTGTTAATTTCAAAATCATAAGGCTCAGTAGCCTCAACTGATGGTTCAAACATCATTGCTCCATATTCAAGTTCACAAGGAACTTCTTCTTCTCCAACAACTTTCTTTTGTGGTAGTTCAACTCCTTTGAGCTTCTCCAACCTCAATTGAACATCCATTATCTTCTCAAGCTTCCTAAGCTCCTCTATTAACTGAGTATTCACCTGATGCTCTCTCTTTTCTTGTAGCCTATGCCATTTTACCTTCTTTATCATTATATAGCCATACCTCTGGTCTTCTTTACTCCTCTGGAACAGCTCCATCAACGAACTAAGATGGATTCTTATCTTAGTCATTTCCATGTCATGTTTTTCATCATTCATTTTCCTTCCCATGCCATTTGCTTTGGAATCTTCTTTCTACCTTCTTCTATTGTGGCTTCTCTCTAAACCTCTACTATGGCTGTCAATAGTCATGTTCTTTATCTCCATGTGTTTCCTCACATTTACTATGAGCTGTATTAAGCCTCCACAATAGAAGTTCTCTTCCCCCTGCTACAACTACCTCGCCAAGCTTCCCCCCGGTGCTTGGTCTTTTGGCAATACTGGTTCTCAATCTGGAACCTTCTAAGCTTTCTTCTCTTGAGAACACTCAACCATTCTCTTATATTCCAATCCTCAGTTGGAACAATCAGAATCTTCCACAGTGTTATTTCTCAAGAAATCTTTGTCACTTCTTTCATCATTGCTTCAAAGTTGTGATCTACTTGCTGAGATACTCCTCAACTACTGCTATCTACACTTCAAACAATGTTAGAAATAAAGTCCATTAGCATATCAGATTTTAACAGACCTATTCCTAGCTATCAAGATTTCAAAAGCTTGCTGCTGCCAAACTTTCATGGCCACTTTAAAATGATTTTGCTCAACTTCCATCTCTGGTTGATCTAACCTCTTTCTCTTGCATGTAACTACTTCTCCCAAAGTAGCTTTCCTTCTTATCAAGAAATTCATTTTCCTCCTTAAGCTCTAAGCTTCTTCTGCACATAAACTCTTTTAATTCACAAAACCTCCTCTACATATCTCATGTTTATCTTCTCTCTCCAAAAGAGCATTCCCTACTCTGATACCAAATGATGTAGTCATATGGCCACAAAACCCAAATCAATGCTTCACTATTCTATTCATCACTGTATGACCTTTCCTTGCCTTGCCTTTACTTGACCCAATACCTTTTTTGAGTGAAATCGATGCAATATCTCATCTCGGACATATTATTATGAAGATTTCGTAGGGTAATAAATATCATCGTAGATCCCACACTGTCCTTGGATGTCAGTTTTTCTTGTCAAGCAAGATGTATCCCAATTCTTTCTGAGAATGAAATCGATCCCATAACCAAATATTAAAAGGGTGTGGTTCATTTCATACCCATAGTCTCCGGACAGAATGTCGCCTTTGTAAAACTTGAAATTTTCACTGGAGGAATCGATTCCAGCACTAGCAGGCTGAGTAGCCACCACTTGTAAAAGGCCATCAAGGTCAGTAACCGAAGCCTCGTACCCATCAATCGCACTGTTGTGACTCAATTTTTCCTCATCCTATATTTGGTCTCGGCCCTAGAAATGGTAATGTGATTTTGTATCAATTCTCCCATTAGTAATAATGAATTTGAATCCTTCGCTCATAGTTCCCGATTGGCAACCGTTGTTTTCAAGTTTGTTACAATCAATAAGTTGTTGCTCGTAAACATCTGACTTCAACAAAATTCGAACTCTCTAACAATGATTTCAGGCAGATATGGAATCATTAATAGTGACTACAATTAACTCTGGGCTGATCCATCGGCCATTAGAATAAGGATCTTGCCTTATATCTATGCCTTACACATATATTCCTAAACAAACATCTCAAGACTTATTCCTGCAAATGAAACTTCAACTTTCTTATGAAGAATTCTAATCTTGGCTACAACTGCTTCAACAATGGAATTAAACTAGATATGCACAATGGAATCTTAGTGCTCTAAGAGCTCAATACTAGTTCATTGATCCACAAATGTTCAATTAACCCCAATGCGGAGAATTTTTTGACTCGTTCAAGGCACAATGCATCGAAGGCAAGCCAACAACAATGATCGAGCTGGCGATTTCAATTCACCATTTAAACGTTGGGTGTGTTCTCATTCCTTAGTCTACACACTCCAATGATTGCACAAATAAACCCATATTCATTGACCTTTGACATCAGATCCCAACACTCCGACAATGAATCTAAATCCCAAGAACCAGTTCAGTTTCCACCTCTCTATGCAAAGGAAATTCCCACAAAATATCCAAATTAGGGTTTTAACACCAGAGATCGTTTCATTATAAGTTCAGCGCTCTCATTATCCTTCATACACAGTTGAATGAATGCACTAACTACCCATTTTTTTCTCAAAGATTAAATTCCCAATTCCCTTTCGTGTCAAGGTTCATCATACCACACACATTGTGTTTTTTTTTGTATTTTCATTAATATAGCATAATATAATTACATAGGTAGGCCAGTAGCCATACTCATAAGGCCCAATTTACAGCCCCGGGCCAACCCTCCTGAATGTTTCAAATGTTTACAATATATACAAAGGGAAATCTGAACTAATTCTAGTTCAGATCCAACAATCTCTCAATCATATCCTAAAAATCCTCTAAATCCATTTTTAACTCGAGTGAATCCTATTCTAGGATCTCCTATTACCTAAGATCTTTATGAGATCTTTACAAGTCTAATATCTATGGTATTCTCAATTATTTGAGAATATTTACATTAAAACCTCACACATATATTTCTCACTCAAATTATTAAAATATACAAATTTCCTATTAATAATTAAATTCTTCATTAAACATTAGACCCCCTAAGTCAACCATAATACAATGATTTTTCTAGCATGATGCTCCTACATCAACCTCACAAACACTCCTCTATTTAAGATGTCATAAGCACTGGTCTACAATCAACCCAAAGGCTGTCCCTAGGGAGTTTTATTTGCCTCCTACTGCACTTGTGTTCCATGGTGCAAGATTTAGCCACAACATCTTTTTGGCACCGTTGCTGGGGAACGAATTAGAATATTTTTCCCTAGGTTCGACAAAACATTTCATTTCCTTTGTTAGGTGAGCATAGGAAGTGTGGGTTGAAGATCTCTCACCTTGGCGACTCCACTATCAATTTTATGG
The DNA here is from genome assembly GCA_031772625.1 of Pinus tabuliformis. Taxonomy (NCBI): domain Eukaryota; kingdom Viridiplantae; phylum Streptophyta; class Pinopsida; order Pinales; family Pinaceae; genus Pinus; species Pinus tabuliformis. Next base: position 292,073,166 of record CM062817.1, read on the forward strand.
TAAACATCCTAGCAATTCCACTGTCCATATCTCTATTTTGATCATCCTGGATTTTAAGTAGCCCCATACTCACTCTGATGCTACAACAGTTGAAAACTCTCCTTGCTTTCGAAGCTGAAATCAATCACATAGGGAGGTTTTCAAGATGGCCCTTCCTGCATTCCTGGCCAACCAATTTGCCCCACTAGATTTCTCTTCCATTGTTGGTTATCCTAACCATGTTCCTTCATTTCATGAGTGGGATAGCTATTTTCCTAAATTCAGTGGGAACTCAGAGAGAAGACCTGACCAACACCTCAAAGACTTTCATGAATGCATGGAGCAACAAGGTATTCTTCTTGAAGATGTACTAATGAAGTTGTTCAAATTATCTTTAGAGGGGGATGCTAGGGTTTGGTTTAAAACACTACCTCAGGGCATCATATCTTCCTTGAAATGTTTCCATACGTCATTCCATCAATATTACAAGACATTTTATTTACCGAATGTTATGTTTGAAGATTACTGCAAATTTTGTAATGATGAAAATAGTCCTGAGGTTGATGAATCTGCTGAAGATGTTTGTGGAGCTCCTCTCCGATAAAACATCTACTCTCATCAGGAATCATCACCAAAGGTGCAAGAAGAAGAGGATGATCAGGAGGTTAGCAAAGAGGATCTAGTTCACAATGCACACCCTTGAGATGGAGAACAAGACCAAGACCCTCCTCCAATTTTTGATTCTGAGGAGGAGGAAATGGTCATGAAAATGCAGAAGGAATTGTTTACCAGTTAGTGGGGAGAAAGCTCCCAACAATAAGTTTTTCAAGAAGAGCCCAAAGATGAATTGCTGCAAAAATATTTCTACCAAGACTTCTACATAGACCCTCCAATTTATGACTCTTATAGTTCTAAAAGTGAAGAGTATGTTGCATATTGCCAAGATAACAGTCCCATTGAAAAATGTGTAGTTAAAGAGGAGCAGTCAGTTTTTCTTGGAAAGACTGAAGTTGAGGGGCTGAAGGGTGTTTGTAAATTCCATAACCAAAAAGACATTAGCCAGCAGTTTGGATGTGAAGAAGAGGTTGCTACAAACATTCCTTTTCTATTCCATGACCCAGTGGCTGAGTACATGAGCATATTCATAAGCCAGCAATAGAGGTCATTTCAAGAGCATGTATCAGGTTCAGAATTTGCATATTTTTCATGTTGCATGCCTCTTTTAATTTTTATTTTTCAATAGTATGAAGGCATGTGGTCCAACACCCTTATGTTGACTTGGTTCTATAGGAGAGTTGAACATACTTAGCTGAATTAAGTACTGTGCATAAGTAGGATTGTACATAAATTTTCTCACCAACTAAGAATTTACTTTCCAGTTGTTAGAATTTTTATTTTTACATTTTAGATTCCAGAGGAAAGCCCCATGGAGATTTTGTTGATTAAAAAGTTCATATATTACTGACTCCATGCCCAATGGTGAAGGATATTGGACTGCGGGTTCTCAGAACCTTTCCAACAAAGCACTGTGCCCAGTAGGAGCCAATGTTGTCACCCACTACCTTTTCAGTAACTTGATGCTTCAAGAACCAAATAGCAGTGATGTTTGATGCTAAATTCTGAGCCACAGAAGCTATCAGAGCTTTAGGGTACCCTATATAGTGCATTCGGAAAGAGATTTTTGGTGGTATATAGAAGTCCCAAAAAGAATTCTTGGACCAGAAGTTAGAACCTGCTGAAGAATCCCTTTAGAAAGCTCAGAAACCCCAAAAAATGGCTAAGTATTGAAGAAAAATTGCAATTGGGACTTGGGAAAGTTCATCGAAATAGGTATCAGTAGGGTTAAGGAGGTAAAGAGAAGGACGTAAAGAGCATTAGCAGAAGGAGGAATAGTGATCTATCGATCGACGATATTGCATATTGGCGTCAGCAGGTCTGGGCGCATCGCATATCTTCATCGGCGGGTCTAGGCGGGTAAAGAGCATTGACGGAAGTAGATTAGTGATCAGCCAATCGCCGATATCACATATCGGCGATTGATGGGGTTTTAAGGCTTAAGACAATGCATACGGGGCCGATTGCGATACAATGTCATACCGCCGGGAGGGACCAATTCCGATTTACAGAGGAAATGGCTACACAAACCAAGGGTTGGGCCTCACCTTCTCTCTCCTCCATGTGGCACCAGCAATTGGCGGATTGGTGGGGTCACAGGTTTGAAACTATAAAAAAATTGTGTCACCTAGTTTCAGAGGGTTATATAGAGAGGATATGTGTCACCCAGTTTCAACATTTTTAGGGGTTAGACAGGGCCATTTCTAGGTGCCATGTGTCATCACTCACAAGGTGACATGTGGCAGTGATGATGTCACCCCACAGATCGACGATCATAGCAGTTAAGGGAAAAAGCTAAAGATGATGGAGCCTACGATTGTGATATGCGAGACTCCTCCCCAACTGCAATTTCGATAAGGAAAGGGGCCCCCGGATACAATAAGGTATTGTGATCCATTTGATAAGGTTTTCAGGTTTGGACCAATCAGCGTGTGATATGGAAAAAGGGTAAAGATCCACCCTCCCCATGTTCTAATTAGGATGTCCTGGGTGGGCCCAATCCCACGTATCTGTGAGCACAGTTGTCTAGGGGGAAAGCCTAACGAAAAGTTCATTTAGCACCAGGATGCGATATTTTGATTAACAAAGGAAATAAGGCCCCTGCGCAGCTATCGAAGGCCTTAATGCCCAAAGTTCTCGGCCCTTGGTTCCAAGCCTGGTGATATGCTAGAAGTTACAAAAGGGGTTGTGATAAGGGGGCTAAAGGGGAAATTAAAAGTGCTCGCCTATTCATTTGTTTTAAATATTAAAGACCCACGACTGTGGTGCTCTGATAGTGTACTACAACGATTTTAAAGGACATATGGGTCAGCAGCTCCAGTATTGAATGAAGTAGGGGGAAGTGCATAAATGACAGTATGGGAGGCTTCTACGGAGACTTAATTCCTCATCATGGAGTCTCGCTCCTCTGCATAGCACAACACTGCCCAGAAACACTCCATCCCTTCTCCACCGAACATCTCACCCACACAGTAAAGGTAGAATTGACATAAGCTAGCCGAGCAGTAGTGAACCCCCTCAAGCAAACGAAAAGAGAAGAACAAAAGCAGGGATGTGGCTCTTTTCAAGGCCTCTACCGAAGCAGAAAGGGGACACCTCCTCCTTCCTCTCTCAACTTTCTTTCTCTGAGCATTTATTTCTGCATTTTTACAAGAAAGGGATTCGATCCCTATCGTCACCTTAGGTAAGTGATAACAGAGCCTAATGGAGCCAACAACTAGTCTATCATGACAATTGGGGCTCAGGTTTAGATATTTTGATTTTAATTCAAAGCTCTCCCCTTCTTCTTATAAATAGGGGGGATGAAACATAATAGAAAGGTTCCATAATTTCTGACCCGATAGGGCTGAATTCTATGTTGCCATTTTGGTTCAATATGTTTTTATGGGACTTCACTGATATCATGGCTAAGTGTATGGATTGGTTATTGTGCCCTTTGGGATAAATGGTGTTTCTCTATTGACTCCAGGCACGATTATTGTGTAGCAAGTTCCCCTTGATAATCTCATTTCACCTATGTTTTTCTTTCTTTGAAATAGTGTAATGAATGCAGTTGGTTCCTCTTCTATCTATGGATTTATCTTAGTTTCTTTGTCAGAGAACAATACCCATGTTATGTTTTATCTAAAACCTTCTTTTTCTCCTCTATTTCTATCATCTCATTGGAAAACCATGGTTTAGGATTCTGTCTTGCTATAGCCCTATCTATTGAATTCCCCTTTCTTCTGGAACATTCCTGCCTAGGATTATGTTTGTTATATCCCTATGCATCTATTTATATCTCTCCTTTCCTCCTCTCCACCATCATTACAACTCTAGTTTAAGCTATCTCATTTTTGTGTGTCAACCACCAAAAGGAGAAGTCATTTCTCTTTGAGATTGCCCAAATACCCCCTAGAATTTAGATCCATGAGTTGGCCTGAATCTTCCTCTTTGAAAGCTTATTGAACCAAGCCCCTCCTATTTCCTTTTTGTTTATGTGACAATTAGAGTTTCGTAACCCCCTTACAATATAACCTCACAAGCACTCCTCTATTTAAGATGTCCTAGGCACTGGTCTACAATCAACCCAGAGGGTGTCTCTAGGGAGCTTTCTTTGCCTCCTATTGCACTTGTGCTACATGGTGTAAGATTTAGCAACAACAGGGCCTCTATATTAATAGGAATATTTTGGACTAGTTTCCAGGGAGCCCTTCAGACAACTAAATTTCAATACAGCTTATCATCCAGAAACTGATGATCAAACTGAAAGAGTAAGTGTTGGAGGACATGCCTAGAATGTATGTAATGGATCAACAATCTAAGTGGGAATATTATCTTCCTCTAGTCGATTTTGCGTACAATAATAGTTATCACCGCTCCCTTGGTATGGCACCTTATGAGCTATTGTATGGAAGACCATGCAGAACACTTTTAAGTTGGGATAGATTAGAGGACATAATCTTGGTAGGTCCTAAAATGCTTCAAGAAATGGAAGAACAAGTGTGTCATATAAGACAAATATTAAAGGAGGCATAAGATAGACAGAAGAGCTATGTTGATATGCATAGAGTGGATCGTAGTTATAAAGAAGGGGAATTTGTTTTTCTTCAAGTGAAACCTCATAAAATCTCTATTAGGTTTGGGAAAGGATCTAATCACTCTCCCCGCTTTGTTGGGCCTTTTGAGATCATCGAAAAGATTGGACCTGTGGCATATCGTCCTACTTTACCACCAATTTTTCATCGTATGCATGATGTATTTCATATTTTGGTACTATGTAAGTATGTTCATGATCCTTCTCACATTTTAGAATGGCATCAATTATAAGTAACAGACAAAGGGACTCTGAAGGCAAAGCCAATTTTCATTCTGGACCATCGCACTCGACAGCTTATGCATCGCATGGTGGACCAAGTAATGGTCTAATGGGACTTGTACAGTCCTAGTTCTACCACTTGCGAAGATGCATCTTGTATGATTCTTGAGTTTCCTTTTCTGTTTAGCCAAAATTCAAGCCAAGTTTACTCTAATTTTTTTTCCTAATATAGTTTTTTCACACCTATCAAGGGTGATTTTTGACGAGTTATATATATGGAAAATTTATCACTTGATTGAGGAATAATGTTTTATATACATAGTTATATTTCCTTTTATGTTCATGTATGGCATATTGATCATTGGATTGGGGAACAATGTTTTATATAGTTATATTTCCTATTATGCGTGGTATCTACGATTATGTTCATTATATGGTTTTGGTTAAGTAAATGTTATACATATGTTTCTCTTTTTGCAACTGATTTATGAAGCAGGTGTATGACATGGATGGTGATCCAGGATTGAAACACGTAGACCCATGGATGTCATGGTTATGTGGAAGAGATGGTTAATTATGATTTATGAATGATACATGATTTATGTCTAATATTATACTAAGCATGATGTGATAGGGGACCTGGTCATTTTCCAACAAGGATGTTCAATTATGAACGATTGTGGAAGTTATTTCTTCAAAACCAAAATGACTGTGGAAGTCATGCGCCATTATTGGTAAAATATGATTAAATTAATTTCATTATGAAATTCATTTGATTCCTTTGATCTATGAGATTGTAATGTGTGCAAGTCTTTGATCAAGTCCTTACCAGTGAACCATCATATGGGAAAAATCTCACAATAAGTACCATAAGGAGAAACATGGAGTTTCAAAGCATAGTAGATGAGAAGGCATGGAAATTAGGGCGTGGAATCATAAATAAAAGAAAGATAAAGACATAGAGTCTTGTATATTTAGGGCGTGGAGTCCTGAATATTTAAAAGATCAAGTTGTGGAATCATGGATCTTTGAAGTAGATCACGGTGTGGAGTCCTCAATCTACTAAGGCATGGAAATGCATGAAATAGGGGTGTGGAATCCCTATTCTCTAGAAGAAAAACACCACTTATGGATTTTGAAAATCGGAAGCTATGGATGAATTTCCTTAAATATAATTTCATTTTCTTAATTCTGGAATGACTTTCTAAAAATAGAAAGTCATGTCTAGCATCTCAAGCATGACTTTCCAAAAATAGTAAATCATCTTGCATAAATTGGTAATCAAGCATAGTTGAAGGAAAACTGCTTAAATTATCATTAATCAATCGTAATAGTTCAATCTTGACTGAATCCTCAATATTATTATTAACTTTTATGAGACTATGATATTATTATTAAAAGGGAATTACAACTCAACTTCGTCTCCTCAATCACTTCACACCTCTCTCCTTCATGAATCTCATGGCTCTATGTAACTGTCTCTCTTTCAAATAATACATTACACTCTACTTTATGCACTTATCAAAGAATGGCATATTCCTCTTCACTCATTAAAGATATGTCATCAAATATTCCTCTTATGCTCTCTTTAATGCATATGTTACACTCACCTTAACTAAGGCATGCATACCTCTCCTTAATGGAATAAGTTACACTCCTATAAATGGAATACAAGGCATGCACATTACTCCTCCTTTATGACAAGAATTGGTTTCTCCTCCTATATATGAGTCTCATGTATTCTCACTTGGGTGTGTGGATTATGATGCCAAGAGTGGAAGAGACTTGAGGAAGATGGTGAGAGGGAGAGATATGGAGAGTAGCCAATTGCTTCCAAAATAAATATGAAATTCTTACTAAAATCCTAAGAGCTCTAGCTATTCAGGTTGAACATGAGTGGTATTGGGAGGAACTAAAAATTATATTCCTTAGTTTTCCTTGCAAATCTCTCTATTGTTGTCTTCTGGTATTTCTTGTGAGCTTTTGTAGCTCAGGGGTTCCAAGGGGAGAAGTTCTTCCTAGATATGGTTGGAGAAAAATTGGGTGGTTCACAATGAGTTGGTAAGGATATTGGAGATGGAGCATACTCTCATTGGAGCTGGAGCATACTCCCATCTTTTTGGAGTTGTATAAATTCACTGGCAGGTATGTTGAGAACTTTATATTGTGTTTTTGCTTGTAGTACATTACATGGTTTTTTCTTATTTTGTTGTTGGTTGAAACTTAGATTTATATCAAATGTTGAAGAAATTTTGCAATAATTGTAGTTCATTTTATGTAAATAAAATTGTACAGTCTTGTTGCAAGTTGATTGACAGTAGGTCTTAATGGCTAAAGCATTCAGACTGCCATGAGTTTTATGAAAACATATTAATAGTATAAATTTGGTTTTTCCATCTCCTTTTATAGTTGTAGATAATTTTTCACATTATATGGTTGACAGAAGTGATAAATGAGATAGTACGAATTTGTTTTTGGTTGTGGTTTTAAAGAATTGCGTTTTTGGGAATTTCTGTTTTTATTCATCTTAACTTCAGGGGGTATCTGTACCATATGGCCATGTCACTCCAACTTTGATTTCAAAAAACAGAGTTTCAGAATCTGATTCTCTAATCTGGTTTATTTTACATATTTGTTGTTGTTACTTAGTGGTTTGTTTTGTTGTTTTTTTTAGCTGTGATTTATCTGGCAATCTCTATTTATGAAACTAGCCTATTCTATGAACTTGGAATTCTTGTTTTAAAGTCTCAATGGTTAATAAATTTATAGTTTAGGTAACTTGTGATTGCTTGTTTGATAGTTTAATAGTTAGCAGCTTGTTTTGTGACTGCTAGTTATTGTTCAAAATTCTCCATTGGCTATAGTTACATCGCTGCGGGCTACTTGTAAAATTTCCTAAATATTTATATTCATTTATGTGCCTAAATTGTTGTAGATGTAGCAACGAAGATGGTTGATAGTTCTATTTATATATTAGGTTCAATTATTGGCATTACTGACAATGAAAAGAAGTTATGTAATCTTATATTCATGTTAGCTAATTGTTGTGAAATTGCCTTAAGGGTTATGGTTGTAAGTGTTTGACAAAATGCCTCAATGGATGTACATTTCATGCTTGCAAATTGTTTGTCATAATGCTTCTATGCTTGTAGCTAATTACATCTATGAATTGTCCGTAAATATGACTAAGTGAATTTAGGATTTGCAACCAAGGTGTTTCTAGAAATATCTCAATGAATAAGCGTGATGATTCCATTGAATTAAAAATTCATGCTGACAAAGTCAAATTTGGGTAAGTGAATTGTTGTAATGTTAGCTCACATATGAATTCATAATCATTAGATACCACTCCTTTAGAAGTTGAATTATCTTGTTTCCCTTTTTTTACCAAAGAATTCATAGGCATGTTATTTAGAACAAAATCAAATTAGTCACTTTTAAACACATTTAATTCCAATATAATGAACAATTAGCTTATTCAAAATTGTGATTTGCGAATATTGATATTATTTATCCCACTAAAGACTCTATCATTTAAATGTGATTTTAAGCTTGAGAAGCAAGTATTATGGTTGTAAGTTTTGGATCTTGATGAACCATGACCCTGTAGCTTTGATGAGAAGATTAAAATTACCATGGGTTAGTTAGTTAGTGGAAATTAGTGTGTAGCATAAAGGATACCAATGAAATATATATATATATATATATATATATATATATGACCTTGCATTAACTTTTATGCCTTAAAAGTTTAAAATAAAATAAAATAATATCGCATTTTGAGTCGGCCTTATTATAACACTGATGGTTGGTAATGTGGGACCTTACAATTTATAACTAATGGAGTTTTGTAAGGTGTTTACAGTATAATATACCTTACCAATTTCTATATTGGTGGAATTAGGAATGAGAGATGTATTTGACAAGGAAGAGAACTATAAATATTTACCGTCTTCAAAATGTATGAAGGATTTATGTATGCAAATGTTTAATTGGCTTTGTGATATATATATATATATATATATATATATATATAGATTATGTGTTATAGAGGGGGTTATTACAATATTACATACTTGAGGGGTACGTGAGACTAAATAACCCATGAATCTTGTGACTTGGTAAACTATTGTAATTTTTATGGTGCAAATTTTGTGGCAAATTATCCTTATTCATCTTGGGTTGTTGTGGTTTATCATGGGTGTGCTACAAGTTTATATTATAAACTTGAGGGTAAGTGAGATTGAATGAAATTGAACCCTATGACCCAATAAACTATTGTAATTTCCATGATGGAAATTCTTGGGCAATTCTCCTTATTCTTCTTGGGTAAGGCTAGAGCTTGGAGGGAAAATTGGTTGGGCAAGTTTTCCAAGTGTGAGGCCTGAGAGATGCTTGAAAGTCTCTTGAAGGTAGTTGGATCTAGGTGAGCCGTATCTTATGTCTGATTATGGCCCCATCTCGAGGATTACCCATTGCTGATATATTTAGAGCAATGCAATGTATGGCTAGGTGGAACGTCTAAGGCTTGTAGCCAATTGGTGGATAATTACAAAGGATGCAATGCTTCAACTATGTGTTGAATGCTTAATATTGTTTATATTCTTATGTATACAAGCTATGCACATCCTCTATGAGTTATCTATGATGTATTTTGAGTATATGTTTGTGTATGTATGATGTTATGTACTCAACATGTTTACACATATTTGTAAGGATGCTCTATGCATGTTAATTGATGTATAACAATGTAATTTCCATGAAGTTGGGTCTATGCTAGATAAGCAAAGGATTCATAGAATTTGTTGTTTATTATTAGAGTGTTCCATTGAGGAAGTGAACCACATTGGAATAAAAACCTTAATTTTAGAGTGAAGAAATAAAGGTGGGAGTTCTCACAGAACATTTGATGTAAGGTGTTAGGAAGTTCATTGATAAACTAATGAAGCTTATGTGCATGAAATTAGAGTGAATAAGAGGTTTTTTAGATGTAGGAACATGAATAAATGTTATGACCTAATCCATATTGAGGCCAATTCAAACCTCTTACACTAATATTTCTCCCATGTGTGGCCTGCAAAATTCATTTAGTAATGAATTTCACTATTCTCCACCTTTATTAGCCTTTTTCTAGCAATCGACAGACTATGTATGGTTGGACCATCAACTAACTACTCGAAATTTCCAACTTTTTCCCTTTCCATCATATGTCAGGTTCTTTCCCATCATTTGATAGAATTAGGATACCTAGAAAGATCTAAAATCCAGAAATTATTTTATCATGGAAGTTCCTTATTTGTTCATGTTAAAATATTGAGATTGAGATATATGAATAAACATATGACAATATTAAACACCCAAACTTTACTAGACTTTCCCCCTACCATATAACAACAACATTTAATCAAATTAATAAAGAGACAACAAAAAAAGAGTATATCGGATATACATGGTAAAACCCCAATGCAAGGAAACATCCATGAGAAGGTAATAGTCTTTGTTATTCTTAAAAAATATTCAGTCTTACATCTAAGAGAACCTCCACAAATGTTTTACCCTTTATAATGATGATATTTTTTCCTTTATTCATTGTGTTCCTTGGGTCTCTCTTATCTCTATTATATACCAAGAGTTATGGAGAAATTACATCCCAATAATACATGTGGGATAAATGTATTTTCACTTTTTTATATAATAAATGATAACATGGGCATTTTACTCCATGGTGAATGTGGGATAGCTCTTTACATAATATTACAACTACTTTGGACATGACATTAGACATTATTACTTTCCAAAGTGACACATTCCAAAACTCCCCCTTAATGATGACTAGGGAGAAAAAACACTTATAGAGGAAGATGGCATTACAACAAGATCTCCCCTTGATGACAACTTCATGCATTCCTAATGAATTTTTAAGTTGCAAAACTTCGCGTTTTTCATGGATTTGGTGAATATATGCGTTTCTTATTTCTCCGTGTAACAACACTCCAAATAACTTTGTAGTTGATCTCCAAACTAGTCTAAGCTCTATAAGAATATGTTGTAACCAAACTACTTCTTTAGCTTCTCCCTTAGTTGTCTTGTACTCTTCTTCACAAGAATTTAGAGAAACGATTTCACAACTTCTTACTAGATAATGAAATCATACCTAAACCAAGTCAAATGATGTACCCTATAGTGGACTATCTATCTGAGTTGCCACATGTAAATAAGAATCGACGTAATCAAAAAGAGAATTTTTAACTTTGCTCAAATAGAAAATACCATAATTCATTGTCCATTGTAAATATTTGAGAATTATTTTTGCTACCCACCAATGACTTTCATGAGGTTTGTGCATAAACTTCAAGACCATATTGACAACAAAGGAAATATTAGGCACATTGTGGGTTAAATATATCAAACCACCCACAAGTTGAAGATACTCCGGTAGAATGATATGTAGTCCCCTATTAGAAAAATCTCATAGTTTCATATCTACATGTACTTTTTTTTATTCAATATTGAATAACAAAAAAATTCTTTTTTCTTTGGAAAAAAATAATAAATAAATAAAGTAGCATCAACAAGAGGAGTAGTACAATCAACAATTAATTTTAGGTTGAACTAAAATGGTGTTGGTGAAGGCTTACAAGCACTCATATGGAATTGAGCAGGTAAATATGTCACACACTTATGCTACAAAATAAATATTCCATTGGACATGCCAAGTTTTAAGTCCCAGAAAATAGTGCAAGATCCTTAAATATGTCATTTCAAATTGATATTTAAGATTATTCTTCAATTCTTGTATAAATGAAAGCTGACTGTCAGTAATCATAAGATCATCCATATATACTACAGTGAAGGATTCATCACCAAAATACTTTACATATAGATTCAGATGAAGATAAATATTGTCAAATCATCAATACTTTTCTAGGGACTCCCAAAATTTGAAAATTATCATATCTCACATGCTTTCCCTTAAAATGTAGTGGATTTAGATGTTGGACTAAAATACCTTGGTTTTCATATAAAATATGATCTCCACAAAAAAGGTGATTGGTAGTGATTTTTAGCCAAAGTTGAAAAAGAGCTCAATACTTAGCATAATCAATGGCTCTCTAGAAGTGGCAGACTTGTATTGGTTAATGCAGCTCTTGAAGCCATCCCCTTATATTGGATGTCCCTTGCATGGATTCCGAAAGACATATTGGACAAAATTCAATAATTATGCTTTAGATTTATATGGTCCGAAAATGTTGGAAAGAAAGGGATGGCTTTAGCCTATTGGAACAAGCTTGCTATCCCAAAATCTCTAGGTGAATGGGACCTTAAGGATATCTGTATGTTCTCAAAGGATCTCATAGCTAAGAATTTTGGGAGGCTTGTTCAAGGCTTTGGGCTTTTGGCTCAAATTACCAAGGACAAATACATATCTCATGACTCATAAAAGACTAGATCGGGAAACCATTGAAAAACACTTGAAATGCTTCAACCATTCAAAAGCAATAATCCTAAATTTTTCTCCGATTGGTAACTAGTTAGTTTGGAGAATAAGGAAGGGAGATACGGTACAATTAGGCCCAAACCCTTGGATTGGATGTAGGGAAGCACACAAGATCCTAACCCATCTAACTCTTGAGTTGAAAAATAGAGGTTGCCAATCTTTGAGGCAAATTGCACAAGGAAACAAAAACACAATGCAACAACACAAGTTAACTTGGATAAACAATACCCTTCTGGAAGAAGATGCAAACACTTGGGAGAACTACACTCGAAATTGAGAAGCTATTTTGCGAAGACTAAAGATGAGGAGAATTGGCTTGTCTAGTCCTTGAACACCATTGACGATTATGAACCAAGAATAGGGTGAAAAGCTTTAGCACTGAGTGGCATTGATACACAACAAATTGGTGATGGAAACAACTTTGGAAATTTAAATGTCTAGCCAAAGCCAAATTATTTATGTCGCTACTATTGAACAATAAAGCTATAACATGGACATTATACAAAAAATGAGCTACGAGGGTACAAGAAGATGTTATCTTTGCATGGTAGAATCTAAATTCAATACTCTTATTATTTTTTCATGTAGCTTTGTAAAAGAGGTTTGGCTAGAAATAGAAAGAGTAGTCTAAAAAATGCCCGGAGAGGAGGTACCATTAAGGAAGGTCTCAAAAACTAGTGTTTAAACAAAGAAACCTTGAGATACGAAGATATTCCTCTTTATATAGCGTAGAGAATTGGGTTAGCAAGAAAGTCTAAATTGTTTGAGGGAATTGATACTCCTTTACAATGTGCTGTGCAAAGTATAAATATCCTCTTTGCTTTCCCTAAATAAAAAGAATCTCATATTCCAAAGAACATCTACTAAAAAAAAATCATAAACATGAAAATGCCATGAACAATTTTCGATGGGGTCTCCCAAAAAACTCCTCATAGACAAAAAGTTGGTGGAATTCTTCACCTCCCTGCTACTTACAATATCTTTTTATATCTCATTCTCTATTGAAAATGGCAAAGAAACAAATAATTACTCTGAATTAATACACTCAAATTTGAGTTAATGTTGACTTTAGAAAATAAATTCATACTACTTCAAATGTATAGCTATTCTCTTCTAGTTATTCAATGGATAAAAAGATAGTTATCTTTACAGAATTTCACCCTGCAACCTTTATATCTTAATCTTTATATTTCAATCTTACGAAATAAAGCCCCCTCCCATCACCTTTGCACATCTTCATCAGGTTAAGAACAAGGAAGTTGATCAATTGACCAAAAGCTGAAATTGAATAGGAAAGACGAATCTGGAAGGTTACTGAGAGCTCCCAGTCTCACACAGATTAAACACAAGATAAAACGAAAGGGGGTTTGACTTTCTCCGGAAAATCTGCACTGTTGTCTTTCTTTTAAGAGAACTGTATAAAACTTTTGATGCACACAACAGCTACCAAATCTGAAAAATTACTATTTGTTTAGGTTGTATTAAGCTGGAAACAATCTTTTTTAAATGATTGTATAGTTATACTCAGAAATGCATAATCAGGAGACTCTTTTCAAGTTTAAATATGTAGGTTTATAATTCGGAAAAAAATTATTTTATATGATAATATTAATAATCCAACAACATTAATTGAAACTCAGGGAAAAATTGTGATTCTTACATATCGCCAAACTACTAAAATAGTCAAAAACAAAATCAAATTTTGTTTTTGGGATGAAGTTCAAAAATAACACTAAAATCATTAATAAAAAAAATCGGTGCAAGAAAGTTTATGGCCTCTAATAGGCTTCTGCTCAACTTTTAGGTGAGAGAATGAATATCTGATTACCATTAGCATCTCAATTCAATAAGCATTTTCCAGTAGGCAGTTCTCCCCTTTTGAAGTAGAGCTATTGGGAAGAGGATTTTTCTTCTTCACATTAAAAGCGAAAAACAGCCATGCTAATGCTATCAGCACAACTCCCAATGAGCAACCTGCCAGGAAATAGAAAGATCAATATCAATGCACAGTTTCCCTCCAGTAACCCCAATGGGAATAGAGAAAACAAGATACAAATTTACAGTGATGTTTTTGCAGAGATTGTAAATATAAAAAATCATAGTTACCTATTATAATGGTGTACTTGCTTTTTCGACCTGCAAAGCGACCATAACAAGTATTATAAGTATCGACATTACTTTATAGTTACTGTTAATAGAATGAATATTTAATATTAGGAAAAACATTTATATGTTATTGTATTAGGTATTAAGAGGTATAAATTAATTGGTTTCTAGGGTTTTAGAAATTTTAGGTTCAATTTTCATTGGAGGGGTAGATGGGAGAAGTTTTTTTTTTTTGGAATAATTAAATTATTTTGAATAATTAAATTATATATAAAGACATCTAAACTTGATGGAGTTTAGCATAATTGTGGTGATAACATTTCACTGGCAATAGTAACTTTGCACAATTTTGGTGAAAGTAGTAGTAACTTTGCATAATTTTTGTGAAAGCATTCTACCGGAAAAACCAAACCAAACTTGATGGAGCTTCATTCTAGGGGTAGATACATTAATTTCACTACTAATTTAAACCCAAACATGATGGAGCTTCTAGGTGGCAGCATCCTATTAGCAATCCTGGTGATAGCAGCTTCCCACAATCTTTGTGATAGCATCCTACTAGCAAACCCAAACTTGATGGAGCTTCGTCTTAATGGTGGGCGCATTAATTTCACTATTAATTTAAAACCAAACTTGATAGAGCTTCTAACTTGATAGAGCTTCTGAGTGATACC
Organism: Pinus tabuliformis; assembly: GCA_031772625.1. Taxonomy (NCBI): domain Eukaryota; kingdom Viridiplantae; phylum Streptophyta; class Pinopsida; order Pinales; family Pinaceae; genus Pinus; species Pinus tabuliformis. The sequence goes on from CM062817.1 coordinate 292,088,335, forward strand.
ATCTTTTTGATAGTCCTAATGATAATAGCTTCTCACAACCTTGGTGATAGCATCCTATTGGCAGTCTTAGTGATAGTAGCTTCCCACAATCTTGGTGATAACATCCTACTGACAAATCCAAACTTGATAGAGCTTCATTTTACTAATAGACACATTAAATTCACTACTAATTTAAACCAAAACTTAATAGAGCTTCTAAGTGATAGCATCCTACTAACAAACCCAAACTTGATAGAGATTCATTCTACCAGTGGGTACATTACTTTCACTATTATTTTAAACCCAAACTATGATGGAGCTTCATTCTACTGGTGAACACACTAATTCTATTATTAATTTAAACCCAATCTTGGTGGAGTTTAGCAAAATCTTAGTGATAGCATCTTTCCAGCAATCCTGATGATAGCAGTTTCACACAATCCATTTTACTGAGCAATAACATCCTATTGCCAATTAACAGCATTCTACTGGTGGGTACATTAACTTTACAATTAATCTAAGCCTGGAATTTGTAATGAAATTTACAAACAAAAAGGAAGAAACTTACCATCAGGATTAGCAGGGCATCTGTCTGGACTGGAGGTGCTATCAGAACAATAGCAGAAAAATTTTGTGGGTTTCAAAATGTCATAACCACAACTCCCCTTGCTATCCAAACAAGCGCCACAGCTTCGATCTCTGTTCGTCTCGATGGACCATGTTATTTCGAAACCCAGTGACAGAGCCGTGATCAGATCATCATTCTGTTTGATTGTGAGGTTGTTACTAATTGGCAGTTGAAGACTGGTTTGGCACCAGTGTCTCCCAGAGTCCGAATTAGAAATGGAGTACCAGTCATCACCACATAAGCTCCACTTTTGAAAACCCTGCCCACTAATACTTTCATTACAGTGCCTCCAAAGCGTGAGACTGGTATATCCCTGGGCGAGATGAAAATGAGAGGCGTGCCACCAAAACTCAGAGTACTTACATGAACGATTGGACCCCTTCTCCTGCAGGGCTTTCCACAGATTGTAGTTAATAATTGTGATTCTAGGATTCCCAGTGCCATTGCCAAATGATGAGGGTTGCAGGACGAGATAGTCTTCTCCACTGATAGTAAGCAGAGGATATCTGTTCTGATCACAATGTAGCTGAAACTCAGGAGCACCACAGCCGCTCTTAAATTTCCCAAAAGGATAGCGAAATTGAAAATCCCCGCATGTTTCCCATACGCAACCTTGGTACTGACTGCCAAGACTTGATGTTAGGAAACAGAGGAAAAGGGCAGATGCAACAGCCATACAATCCAATTGATAAACAGTGCGAGGCATTGAAGTGGTAGGAAGAAAAATACGGAATCCAATATTCTGCTCTGCTCTTCGAGATGAGAAATTTAGTAACAGGGTATTCTGCAAATGGAAGTGGAGACAGTGGACTGGCTTCAAGTAAACAGGGGGAGGGGGCATGGACTTACAGTGCAGAAGATGGCCGAGTCAACACGGCAATTAGACTTTGCATGACTTAATATGCCAAAAGGCATTTTTTAATTTCACCTTCTGTCCATTGCTATTTGATTTACAAGACAATGAATTCCACTAGATTTCTCCCTCTCATTTGAAAAAACTGTCATTGATTTAGACTTTCTGTTTTTCAATCCTGTCATGTAATTTTCTAGTATTTAGTATGTTTTGTTTTCGTTGCAAGTGTTTTGAAATGTTTGAATTGGATTGTTGAACATGATGATAATATTATTCTAAATATTTAATTTTTATTTTAAATAATATCAAAGTAAAATAATTGTAAATAAATTAATATAAAATGTTAATTTTATTAAAAAATTTATAATAAGTATATGCTTTATATCTATTTATTTTGTTTAAGTTTACTAAATATGAAAATATCATAAAGTTATATGTTGAAAGTTAGATGTCTATTACTTTATTTAATTCATATTAACCTAAATTAATTAAAAAATATATTATATGTAAATTAAAATGTAATAATATTTATATTTATTTATATATTTTAAAATAATTATATATATATATATTTATTTATTGTGTTTTTTAATAATTTAAATTTAAATTAATATTAGGTATTTAATTCAAGTATTTTATACTAAAACAATAATAAAATAAATTTAAATAAAAAATTATTTAACTTTTTAAATTATGAATTAAAAAAATGGACATTATCTAAGATAGAGTTTAAAAAGATAGATTCTTTCACAAACAAGTGCATTTATATATATATATATATATATATTAAGTTCTAGTTTATTGCCTTGCATTAGATATAAGATGAAATATGATTTTACTAAAGATTCACTAAACACAATAAATATGATTAAAAATAAAAACTTCCATTTAATTGTCTCAATGAAGAAAATCTTAATGTGAGAGAATTTGATTAAAAAGGAATTTCAATGCTCTAAGGATAATATTTGTGCTTAAAATGAAGAAATATGGATTGCATCTTAAAGTTGTTGAAAATAAAAAGCTTTATTTTGGATGATTCAATAGAGAAGGATATTGACAAAAGAAAATATGATTCAAAAGGCATTTAAGGCTCATAAAAAACCATTTGTCGAATCAAAATAAAGAAGATATAGACAAGATGACTATACAACGTTGGTTGACATAGAGAAGTTGGCATTGGGCTACTAGAAAAATGAGAAGAAATAAAAGTCAAGGCATTATAGTGAATGAAATCATCAAGGGATGGTAGATCAAACTTTAAAAGCAAATAACAAGTGAAATATGGACAATTTACCAGGCTTGATTCTTTGAAACTATTGGAATGAAAGAAACCAACTCACTTGTTTGAACATAATCTTGTTTAAGGGGCCTAAATGTGGAAGAAGGACCATTAAAAATGGTAGATAATGAGATGAATGTTAAATAGTTTAGGTATAAATACTAATGAGAGGTGGTTGTAACACCTCATATTAATAATAATAAAAAAAAAAAAAAACCATAATTTTATATATTTTTTGAAATTTTACAACAAATAGAAATAAACACTACCACATTTAAAAGATACAATTTTATTAACACGTTCATAGTTCAAGTTGGCTTGGTTATATAAAATTCGCATAAAGCATCCACTTCAATATTCTATATAAAATTGGCATAAAGCATCCACTTCAATGTTCTAGAACTTATTAATACTTCACTAACCAATGATAAGAATGAACTTACTAATCATCCTAAATTTGATCAAACTAATTGTGTTGATAAAGGCTTATTGAAAAACTTAACTTACTAATTATACAAGATTGGAATTGATCCAATATTGGGTTCTTTTTAACACTAATAAATGATGTGTTGTAGAAAAAATTACACTACCATTAAACTAAACACCATCAACATCTAATGTGATGTTCTTGTTTCTTGTGGTCCTTCCTAACTACACATAAGTTCCTCCTCCTCCATGTTAAAAAATATCTTGGGTTCTTATTAATTGTAAGAGAGGATGTGTTGTTGTATTCCTAACACTCTCCTTATGAAAAAAAACATTAACATTAACATAAACACCATTATTATCTAATGTTTTGTTCTTGTTTCTTGTGAAAAAAAACATTAACATTAACATAAACACCATTATTATCTAATGTTTTGTTCTTGTTTCTTGTGAACCTTCATAATTACACATAAGTTCATCCTTCTCCATGTTTAAAAAAAAATGACAGGTCTTTTTCTACATTTCTTCTTGTATTGAAAGAAACATCATAACTTAACCCACACCTAGCGATAGATATTGATTCACCTACAAAAATTTCTTCCCTCAAACTAAACTATTGAGTCGAGGTGTCCCAATCTTAAACTACTAAGTGGATAAATATGTTGACTATAGCAGGGCCTCATTCTAGTGAATTAACTCTCAGAGAAGAATCTTTAACTTTCTCTTGCAAATTTGATTTTCTTAGTGAGTGTATCAACAAATCAAAAAATATTTTCATGGGGCCCAAAACGTGAAAACCATAAGTTCCACCTCGTGTGCTCATTTCTTTTTATTAGATATAGGAACCATTAATCTTATCTCTGAATTCTTAGCCAAGAAGAATATCAAAACACTCCTTAAATCCCAATAAAATTTTAAACAACCATTACATTCTATTAGGTATAAGTTGGGCCCTATGATGGGATTAAGGCTTTACCAAATTGCTTGCTATATGGAAAAACATACATTGGCTAAAATAGTTGATTATTTAGAACCCGTCTCAAAGAACATATCATTAACACTACCCACAATCACATCTCCAAATATCCTATTGTTGAACATTCCTTTAAATATAAATATCTGATTTTCTTTAACCAAACTAAAATCTTGGACTAGGCCTCCCTTTACAGTGCATGTAGTTAAAAAGTACCATGATAACTTTAATGAAGAAGATGGCTATAAGCTTAGATAGCCATGGGAGCCCATTATTCATTACCTAGACCACTAAGTTTTTCTTGCTCAATGTTTCCCACCCCATTTTCTCCATAATCCTTTATTGTTTGATCATTATCACTTGCTCATTCTTTGGTCACTGTCGCACTTTTGCAGTTTGTTTCCTTTACACTTCCTTTCGTTTCTCTCACTTTCTTGATTTGTCTCAACAATTTTTATTTTTTAAGTATGGGGGATTTACGCAGTGCATTATATTAGATATCATTTTTGGGATTCAACTGCGTTAAGTAAGTCATTCAAACGTATGACCATTTCCATGAGAGGTAGTCGTAACTGACTAATTTCTCATGATTTTTGAATAGTTCACTTAGCACTCATTGCATCGGGTGATGCTCACAGGGGTGAAGAAGTGGGATTGAAACTAGTGAAATGTGGAGAACGAATCACATAGCATCAATCATCACTTCCGGGGCTTGCACCCGGTAACCAGGACTTCCCAGGAGGTCACCCATCCCAGAACTCCTCTGGCTCAAGCGCGCTTAACTGTGGAGTTTTTCCCCACAATCAAGCCCACTTAGCTTGCTACCCCATTTGCAAAACCAGAGGAGTTCTGGGATGGGTGACCTCCTGGGAAGTCCTGGTTACTGGGTGCAAGCCCCGGAAGTGATGATTGATGCTATGTGATTCGTTCTCCACATTTCACTAGTTTCAATCCCACTTCTTCACCCCTGTGAGCATCACCCGATGCAATGAGTGCTAAGTGAACTATTCAAAAATCATGAGAAATTAGTCAGTTACGACTACCTCTCATGGAAATGGTCATACGTTTGAATGACTTACTTAACGCAGTTGAATCCCAAAAATGATATCTAATATAATGCACTGCGTAAATCCCCCATACTTAAATTCAAAAAGAGTCAAGGGATCTCTACTTGAATGGTTCATGAGGCACAATACTTGCTAAGGTTTTGCAAATGGGGTAGCAAGCTAAGTGGGCTTGATTGTGGGGAAAAACTCCACAGTTAAGCGCGCTTGAGCCAGAGGAGTTCTGGGATGGGTGACCTCCTGGGAAGTCCTGGTTACCGGGTGCAAGCCCCGGAAGTGATGATTGATGCTATGTGATTCGTTCTCCACATTTCACTAGTTTCAATCCCACTTCTTCACCCCTGTGAGCATCACCCGATGCAATGAGTGCTAAGTGAACTATTCAAAAATCATGAGAAATTAGTCAGTTACGACTACCTCTCATGGAAATGGTCATACGTTTGAATGACTTACTTAACGCAGTTGAATCCCAAAAATGATATCTAATATAATGCACTGCGTAAATCCCCCATACTTAAATTCAAAAAGAGTCAAGGGATCTCTACTTGAATGGTTCATGAGGCACAATACTTGCTAAGGTTTTGCAAATGGGGTAGCAAGCTAAGTGGGCTTGATTGTGGGGAAAAACTCCACAGTTAAGCGCGCTTGAGCCAGAGGAGTTCTGGGATGGGTGACCTCCTGGGAAGTCCTGGTTACCGGGTGCAAGCCCCGGAAGTGATGATTGATGCTATGTGATTCGTTCTCCACATTTCACTAGTTTCAATCCCACTTCTTCACCCCTGTGAGCATCACCCGATGCAATGAGTGCTAAGTGAACTATTCAAAAATCATGAGAAATTAGTCAGTTACGACTACCTCTCATGGAAATGGTCATACGTTTGAATGACTTACTTAACGCAGTTGAATCCCAAAAATGATATCTAATTTTTATTTTTTATTTTTTTTAGTTCCTATTTTAGTTTTTATCTTTAATTCCTATTTTAATTTCTTTATAATTTTTATATTTTAATCAATTTTTATATTTTTGACCAAAAAAAATTATATTTTGAGAAAATATTTATATTCCCATTTTTAATATCCATTCACCTAAAAGTAACTTTTTTCAAAAGTATACTCTATCATGTTTGATCAATTTTCATCTTATTTTTCATCTTTCCATCATTTTTCATCTTTCTTTGGTAATATGTTAGTCTTCTTAAACAATTAGTTTTTCAATATTTCCTTTATATTCTCTTCACCACATTTAATTCATACATGATACCTTTTTTGTCTCTAATTATGGGCTGAGTGTCAACTCAAATTGTTGGACATTTAAAATCTTGGAACACACAATTATCCAAAAAACAAAACATTGATAGGAATATGAAAAATTGTGAAAATCTTCATTTTTTAATATTTTATGCCACAAGATTCCTTACTACACATATAATACTCCTTTGTAGAATTTTGGTAATGAAAAAATTCTTACAAGACTCTTTATCACACTCTAATCATCCTCTCAATCTTATGACACCTTATTACTTTAAGTTAACATTTAAGCCTAATAAATAGGCATTAACCCCTCAACATTCCTAGGCAACCACTTTTCAATAATTGAGTGGAGGTTAACTAGTCTACTACTTGGTCTACTTTCTTGTAGACATATTGAACCCCTTATCTCCTGCTTATAATTGGATAAATGAAAATAAATCCTCAAAAGAAAATACAATCAAAATAAACTAGTCTAATGAAATATCCAACTTAAAATGAAGAATTCTTAATATAGTCCAACTTTATTATAACATTTTGGAAAAATCCCTCAACTTCCCTTAGACTCGAACCTTAGTTGGGTTAAAACTAAAGACCTCATAACAAAATCCACCTTGAAAGAGTTTGTTTGAATCAATGAATCAACCCACTAAACTAACTCCATTGTCACTAAATTAACTAATAACATGTATGATTTAGGTGAAATATCCCCATTCTAAATTTTAATTCAAGTCACATACTTCATAAATTAATACTTCTTAAAATTCCCAACCTTATTTTTTTTTCCATAATAATATTCATTAATTCAAAATGTTTTTCTATGTCGATTGTTGGGTCTAGGAATTGACATCTTTTTCACCATTATTTCCTTACCTTTTCGACCACTTTCACCTTTAAGACCACATCATTTCGTTCCATTGATTATCATTTTGACTAAAGTATGTTATTCTTTCATGTCACCCTAACTTATGAAGTTTTTCTTGCATTTGATGAGGGATAATTGTTTTTGGGTGGCTTTACAAGAAGGATGTTTACATGATGACTTATCTTGTTAGGATGTTGCTACCTCATTTTTCGTAGATGATGTGATGCTACTCTTCTAGGATTTGGCAATGTTGCCACACCAAGCCAAGCTCTATTGTTACTTTTATGCTACTACTCTATTTCGTGTTGATGTACACTCTTTTTTCTCGATGCCTTTTTCAAAATCTAATATCAACATTGATTCGTAAACTATTGTGGATATTCCACTGGTTAGTTCGTCACAACAAATCTAATAATATTATGCTAAAAATATGAGATTCTACATTATTACAGTTTTATTAAACTTTAAGATATGTATACTTAATTGTAATTAGTGCATGTATGAGAATTAAATTATGCATAAAAGTAGAGAACGACAAAATAATTTCACACACACATATAAGACACAAGATATGCTCTCTAGGAAACCCTTTTGGGAGAAAACCCAGTTGGAAGGTGAGGTCGCTTCGCTCTCTTTCTCTGTCTGGAAATATGGTTACAGGTACAAAGAAGTAATGTATGTGGCCCATGGGCTGCTACAGTGCACACATCTTCTCTATGTGCTCTACCTCCTATCTATCCTGCCTATATTTGCTTAGCTATGGAACAAAATGCTCTCGAAAGAATGGAATACCTCTTCCTCCTAGTGGCCTGGTTATAACGCAACCCGATAACCTACTAGTGGTTAATTTTGACTACATAAACTCTTAAATAGAGTTACAATATAGACTCTTGTAGAGTATTTTACATCAAAACATGTGGCTAGACCCTTTTCCATGAATAATTGGGGCTGACGCGACATCCTCCCAAACTATATGCATGAAAATAGGAAGGTCAACTTCTGAATGGAATAAACTTTGCATACAGACTTCGTTTAATGTGCTTATTGTGTTGTTGGAAAGATCTTTTTGTGTAGAATAACACAAAATGGTGTGATGCTAAAGCGGCAAAGTTTTACCCCCAAAAAACATCATTTGATGCCTCAAAACGCTCCCGAAAGGTTTCAGACCCCATTTTGCCAAACTAGATCTCGCCAGTAAAAACAGTCCTGTGAGTTGATTCCTCCATTTTTTCCACTCCAAATGTATTTATATGGATGAAAAATAATATAATGATCCAATCCGGATCACACCTCCCCATTTTCAGGTCAATTTACTTAGTAAACTAACGTAGGTGTTTTACATGTCAATATGAGTTTGTAGACTTGGAAGCACGTCCAAAGTATATGGATTTCAGATAAAGTCAAATTCGGAAGGCAAGCTTCAAAGATTAAAGAAAATGAATATTACAAATAAGTTTTAAGTTCAAAGAAACTAAAAAGTCTTTGATTCAAGTTACTATTGTTCGAGTCTTAGTGATGTCTCGCATGGCTTACTTAAGCCTATTTTTGTCGCACATGGGTAATGTAACATCTTGTTAAAGTGAAAGACCAAGTGTTAATAGTCGAATGTAACAACCATGTAGTAGTTGAAGAGTCATGAGGGTAGGTGAATAGTCAGAAGGGGAATGCCAAGGGTCACCCTGGCACTTTGCTATTTATAGAACCTCATAACTCACTGTATAGGATTTTTGGGGGCCAAGCTTCCTATAGGTGTATCTTAGAGAAATCTTGGATTGTATTTTAACAAGCCTTAGATTCTCCACAGTTCAGAGCTAGTATATCTCTTTGGAGGAGCAGGCGGAAGTGACTGTAATGTTCCGTTATTGAGACTAGTGGTTGGTCATAGTTGTATGTATGATTAGAGCTTTCACTTTCTTAATATAATAGAGCCAACACATTTCATGGATATGTTGTTATTGTATTTAAGCTATCTTGGTTAATCTAATGATACATGTATTCGTTGTTTATGCATGTATGTATGGATTTCTCTATATGTGTTTTTATGAATCTTACCGAGATTTTTTGTTGGTTTAACCATCACTTTGGATCATTAGCTAACTTTCTTTCCAACTGGTGATGTATCTCTCTCGTGTGTTCTCTTTCAAGCTGCGTATTGTCATAGGTTTCTAAGGGGTGCATTCATACCCCCGTTACATGTGTTAGACCCATTCATGCACCTTCCTTGACTTGTTGCGCATGTCACACCCTTGCTACCAAAAGGGACATCTTACTCACCTCTTCGCACAACCATGATCAAGGCGATACCGTACTACCCACTGTTGGGACTCCTACACCAAACGGTCGGAAGTTTAGTTGGGACTTCTTACCAGGGAGATCCCTTGACATGTTGGCGGGTCCAACACGATCAACATTTCTGGTGCTAGAAGGAGGGCTAGATGACAAGTTGTTTCCTCTCACCCTATTTTGAATCTCTGCATATCTGTCATGGATACTGTTAGACTCATCCCTCTGCGATGTTTCTCTAATCCTGAACATCTCGACATCATGAGGGAGTTTTTTGATCTCTTGTCGAAATTCACATATGATGGTGAAGGCGAAGTGGCCTAGCCTGAATAATTGCAAGACTTCATTGCATTTCTTGAGGATGCAGATGAGTTCTATACAGAAGAGGTCAACTTGCTGCTTTCACACACACTTCGTGAATCCCCACAACGATGGTGCAGAAACCTGCCACCGGGCATCGTGCACTCACTTGAGCAGTTCTATGATCTCATTGAATCTACTTTCCATCATTTTGATCCAGGAACCTCTTGACAAAAAAATGTTGAAACAATGGAAGACTCCGCAAGAATCACCTATGGATTTTTGGCAGTGCTTCCGTGTATCCCAGTTTGAAGCTCTGAAAATCCATATGAAATTCCAATATCTTTGGGATAGATTTGAATATTGCCTTAACAAATCAGTCAATCCCAAGATGAAGTTGAAATTCAAACCTCGCTTAGCATACTTCGGTGATGGAGTTGTGCAATCACATATGGACACAGTCACTGTCACAAGTGACTTTCTGCTGTCCCCTCATAAAACAACTTCACCACCACAGAGTGATGTGGGATAACATGCACACATGTCTATTCAACTGTTATATCCTCCCAACATCACTTCTCTCAATTTTCGTGCAGATTTGGTTGTGAAGCCCATGGGTTGTCACATGCATTTCTTACCTCAACCTCCATCTTCATGTTTTGTTGATCCTCCAAATTGTGTTGTCTTTTATTCTTCCGTTCCAGACTCTACACTTGTTGTGAACAAGGGTCAAGCCATCGACGGAGTTGGTGTTGCACAACCAACCTGCGCTATCATTCATGATGAGTATGATTGGGAACCTGAACATCAACCTGCAGTGAAGGATGATCTCCTTCTATCCACGCATCCTCCGCTTTTTCTTGACATCTTTGGTGATTCTGCTATCCCTTATTTTCCTTGTGTAAATCCACCAACGGATGCACCCATTTTTATCATTCATAGAGCACACCAGATGTCAACCCATCATTCGTCTGCAAAGAGGATAATTTATTCATTGAAAATACACTTGATTTTTCATCTTCTTTCTCCGAAAACACAGAGGGCGAACATTCTTGCTTCTCATCTACCCCTCTGTTTGATTTATCTAATCATGAGGATTCCAATGAAATCATTGATTTTTCTGATCGTAGTTTTCGTGATCCATTTACTCCTATATTCGATCATGATGTTGATTCTATCGCTATTCATCTATCTAAGCCACCTATTTATGATGATCTATCTGTCAACGAAGTCGAAACCCCGCAGACTGTTGAGGCACTTCAACTTGAGTTGATGGTTATGTCAGGCCCTCGCTCTCTTGAGGTTGGTTTCACTTCCGATCAGGAAATTGTTGAAACACCCAAGGCTCCTCATCACTCATCTGTATGCATTGAAGATCAATCACACACACAAATTTCTCTCCCTCCACTCGAACTACATGATCCTATCACTCATGCATTGAAGGAATATTACATAGAAAGTGTTTGCTTGATGGGGCCTGACCTAGGTTCGGAAGTGTTTTAGCCAAACAAATCCCACGCTACCAACCCTTTTGGCAACAGTCCACGGAGCGCGGACTAAAGTATCACCCGAGGTAGTATGGGAGAGTGCTGGAACCAGGTTTCCGCACCCTAGGGATGTCCTTATGAGGATTGGAAGGGTCACGAATTGGTCTGTGCACTTGCGCTACTCTGCACAGCAATCTGGCCTTCACAAAGCTCATCGATTAGGCGCTTCTTATATTCTTATTATTAATGTATTCATTATAGATCTAATCTAATTCTTAAGGTATTAATCAAGCATTCAATAGTATTAAATAGTGCGCGCAACCATAAATATGCACAAACTCACAACATAAGAAAAAACAGATAGATCTGCGACCGAATGCACAATATTTCAAAAGCACTTATTTTATATTAATCTTCAGTTCAGTACACTTCACTTCCACCCTATGCACTCAGCTGCAGGGGTCCGCGCACACAGCTGTGAACTCTACCAAGCCTCTACGCACATAGCTGCAGAGCCTTCTCTAACTACTACTACCCATGACCCGGACTTACAGACTCAGAGCGAATATTGCCTTCACAAACCCATAATACATCAGATCTTAGCCAAAAGCTACCTTCTATCCTTAAACTCTTACTCTATTTATACCTTCCCATGGTCTGCAAACCATGGGCAGGCTGACTTGCTTTCTATTATTTTACATTATTTTTGGGCAGACAACCCTTTGACTTGACCCATTACAATTCGCGCTCTGCACGCTTCGCGGAGCTTTTACCATACTATTACCCAAAATTGTGGGCTTTAAGCCCCAAAACCTTTATGTGGGGGATCTGCTACCCAACAGGCCCCCAACACAATCATCGTGACTCATCCCGAGTCACTTGTCGATGCAGCGAGACACAGTGCCAAGGCGTTGTGATTCACCATTCTTGCGAGTGACATACTACATTCTACTGCTCCATCCATGCCTCCTGCAAAACTCCTTCAAGCTCCTGTTCCATTACCTCTACTAATTTGCTCAACCGATGATGCTCATGTTGCTTTGCTCGGTTAACACAAAGCGGCCCCTCATAGGATTTTAGCTCTAACTGAGGTGCCAAAGGCGGAAATTCTTTGTGCCAAAGCAGCAAGTTTTCAATCTCTGGTCCAGTATACGCACTGTCCGCTAAAGCTTTTGTTTCATTTTTGCAAGAGAGATGTTGTTGTCTGCGAGATCCCAATCTTCAAGGTGGATCAGAGATGAACTGTTAACTGAAATTCCATCCTTTGTCTCAAGATTCACCATCTTTTCCTTATCTTTCATGAGTCATTGGCCAGCCCGTGGTTTAGTCGGTGGCATCTGAACCAGTTCTACTTTGCATCTAAGAATTTCTGGTACATCCCCTACCGTCGGTGCTGAACTCGGCATGACGTCCACAACCGTCGACATCACACTCTCTAGAAGGTCCTGCATCTCCATTGGCCATATTACAACCCCTGGGCTTACTTCTTGAGCATCAATGATCATTAGTTCCATACCAGTAGGAAGGCACAATAGCTTACTTCTCTCAATACCACAGATTGTTTGGTGGACGCCCCCCTCTGATTTATAGACATGTTGAAGTTCAAATTCAGCCATTCCCTCCTTTTATAACGCATTAACGTTAAATCTATAGTAGATCGTTCCAGATTTGGTTCGTACTTCGTATTTTAATTGCCCACCGCCTGCTCCTTTTCGCCAAATCTCAGACATCTTGTCATGAACAGTGACAACAACTGTCACCTCCGTGTTTATCCATGCAGCAGTACAACCCCTTCTGTGCAACCACAACCCTTGTGACATACACAGCTCTTTAACAGATTGTTTTACCATCCCACGCTCTCTTTCAACTGTCCAGAGCAGTGAGACTGTGCTTCGGTCGATTAGTCAGGTAGCTGGCCCACCCATGTAGAGCTTCAGGCGACTACCATTTACTCTGCCTGGGAAGAGCTCTCCATTAAGCTTGCCGAGCTGGACCACGCCTCCATCTGTGACTTCTTTGACTACATAGGGTCCCAACCAATGCATTCGGAGCTTTCCAGGGAATTTCTCGAACTTGCTGTCGTATAGTAATACTAGATCATTTTCTTTGAACGTGCGCAACTTGATATGGCGATCATGCCAAGCTTTTTCCCGCTGCTTCTGTACCTGCTGATGGAATCCTACCAAAAACCGTTCCTCCTCGAGTTCTTCTAGTTGCACGAGCCTCTCCTCCAAGGCCCTGCGGTCTGCCATGCCTGTCATTGCTGCTATTCGCAAACTGGGTACAATGTATTCCATCGGCATGATGGCTTCTGTGCCATAAACTAACCGGAAAGGTGTCTGACTTGTCAACTTCTTGCATGTGGTTCAGTATGCCCATAGCACAACAGGTATGTGCAAATCCCAATTGTTTCACTGTGCATTACATACCTTGGTCAATGTAGTCTCCAAAATCTTGTTGAAGGTTTCGACGGTCCCATTCGCTTGCAGATAGTATGACATACTCTGCTGATGATATATCTGGAATTCCTCAGTGAGCGCGTTGATAGTTTCATTCAAGAAGTGCATTCCATAGTCACTCATTAGAATTTTTGGGCATCTAAACCACGTTAACACATTCTCAAACAAAAATTTCGCAGTTGTAGCAGTTGTGCAGTCCTTAACTGACTGTGCTTCCACCCATCGAGTCAAGTATTCTGTCGTGGTGATGATATATCATGCACCCGTCTTTCCTTGAGGTGTGATAGGCCCCACAAAGTTGATCGCCCAGTTTTCGAACGGTTGCAGCGTCATCTGTGATTGAGCAGCATTTCATCCCTCTGTGATGGTTTCCCAGTCTGTTGACATATGTCACAGGTCCGACAGTACGCTTTTGAGTCTTGAGTAGAGTTGGCAACAATAGTCCGGTGCGAAAAATATTTTGTGTTGTTGTGCATCCCGCATAATGTCCTCCTGTATCCCCCCCATGTGCTTCTGTAAGGATCTGTCCTTGGTCAAATTCAGGTACATATCTTCATAAGACTTCATCGTTTCCCATTTTGTAGAGATGCCCCGTGATAACAGTAAAATCCGCTGCACGTATCACCAATTCTTTCCTCTGCTGGACTGAATATCCCTGCAGCGCGATCCTTGTGGTTAAGAAGTGGATTATTTCCTCGAAGTGGCCATCCACGACACGCACTACATAGAGCTGTGCATCAGGTAATCCTTCCTCCAAATTTGTTGGCTCCTCACCATTCTCAATTCGCGAGAGGTGATCTGGACCTACATTTAGGCGTCCCAACTTCACAATGACTTCAAAGTCATATTCTTGGAATAGTAACAACCATCTACAAATACGCCCCCCAACACAGGCTTATTCACTAAGTATTTCAACGTGGAATGATCAGTATACATCTTAAAGTGCCCACCCAGCAGATAGTGGCGGTATTTCTGGAGTGCGTATACCATCGCCAGTCCCTCGCACTTAGTAGTAGAATAGTTCTTTTCAGCTTTGGACAACCGCCAGCTTGCGAACGCGATCGGGTGATCGACGCCTTCCGCACCTTCCTACGTAAGTACAATGCCCAGCACAATACAGGATGCATCAACATGTACATGAAATTCAATGTCTTATTTTCGAAAGACTAGAATGGGAGTGGATGCCATTTTTTCCTTGAGAACCTCCAGACTCTTCTTACATTCATGATTCCAACAATATGTAGCATCCTTTTTCAACAACTATTCCATTGGTGCCATGATTTGTGCATAGCTCTTAATGAACTTTCGGTAGTACCCTATATGTCCCAATGTGGCGCGCATTTGTTTGACACTTCGCGGCACCTCCATATTGAGTATGACAGCAACCTTCGTTGGATCCACCATCAGGCCTTGTCAACAGACCACATGCCCGAGCAAGTTTCCGAAGGGGACGAGGAAAGTGTATTTCTTAAGGTTCAGCGCAATCTAGTGTCATCAGCACATATCAAACATCAACCATAAACTCGCAATGTGTTTCTTGACTAGCCCAAATACAGTCCAATCGTCAAAATAAACTTCCAAAAACTTATGGATGAATTCCTTGAATGCAGCCACTACTACGCGCGAAAATATTGCTGGCGCATTCTTCAATCCAAAGGGCATAACAGTGTACTGGAAACATCCCCATTCGGTCGTGAAGGTTGTCTTGCTTCTATCTTCTGGTGCGATCTTGATCTGATGGTACCCTGAGAACCCATTCGTGAATGAGTACGCTTCCTGTCTGCCAACATTCTCTAGGACTTCATCTGTGAATGGTGTTGGGAACGGATCATGGACACAGGCATCATTCAGCTTTCGGAGGTCCACGCAGATTCAAATTTCGCCCTTCTATTTTTTCTCCTGCACTATCATAGGACTCACCCAGTCAGATTCTTCCACGGGTTCAATAATTCCTGCTGCCAGCATTTTGTCCAATTCATTGTGGACCTTTTCCTTATACTTCTGATTCAAGAGGTATGGATGCTACTTAACTAGTTTCGCGTCCGGTTTCAGAGTTGTCTTCATCACACCTAGGTCACCAAGGATCCCTTTTAACTCCGTGATTTTGGTCAGGAATAAGTCTTGATATTCTCAAAGTAACTCGACAACCTTATCCACCGTGGCATCATCCCAATAGTCTCCCAGCGTCGCGTACTTTGGCTCCTCATCTGTACCAATATTTACTTGCTTCATTTTCAAGGGCACTGTGATGTCGGGGTCCTCGATCGATGGTCTGCGAACCTCGCGGCTCCCCTCTGATTCCGGAATATTGATGTTTCTAGGGTCATCATCGTCATCCTCTACTTGCACATTGTAACATTCTAGGACCTGGCTTAACTGATGTGACCATACTGGTTGCACTATTTCTTCTGTTTCCTGAGGTATTTTGAAAATGGTGGCTTTCACAACTTGTAGTGCATCATCAACAGTATCCATCCATTGGTCCTCAAATAAGAACGTTAATAAAAATCCTTCACGCAATATATCCCATTTTCCTGTACCATGTCGGAGTTCTGTCTCAGTATACCAATTCCTTGGGATGACATCCAAGGTATGGTAAAATAAGTGTACCCACTCTGGCTGGGGTTCTTCTCCATAGGCCTTGGTCCATTTGGTGAGGTGGATACGCGGGTCATCACATCCATCGTATGTCTCAGTTATTCGTAGTTCCGGCTTCCCAAACCTTATCTACATCATCCGCCTGCAGCTACGCCAGTCTTCAAAGGTTCCTTCATGTCTTCCCCACCAACGTGTAGGCGTTGCGTGCAACACCCATTTTAATTTATCAAACCTCTAGTGCTCTGGTATCGCGCACTCAAATTTGTTCAAGGATTTGTCCACCACTATCAACCCATCATACATCGATAGATCTCGATCCTAAAATGATACGCAACGTAGTGATTTAGTCATCATATTAGATTTTAGCGTTGTTACCTGGCTCAACTGATAATGCCAGTGTTCGTCTTCTTCTTCTTCTTCTGAGGAATCTACACGCACCCATGGTATCTGCCCTTCTGCAATCGGATTTACCCAATCCTTATCTCGTGCAGTTATTTTGTAGATATAATCCAAGTCATCATCACTTCCATCGTCACGTACAGGTTCAATGTAGCGCGCTCCTTCAGCTGGATCTAGCGGGATAACTACGCGTAGGGACTTTTTCTCAAATATCATCTTCCGCTTCTTTAAGTTAATGACTCCATTCATATCTGTGGCCTAGTCTATTCCTAACAATGCAGGGTAAGGGTTATTGTCATCCACAATTTCTATTACCTCAAAATCTGTTTGTGTGCTCGCGCCTTCAATGTCCACTGTGACTCCTTGCAATCTCCCCATGGGCAAGATCTTTTGTTGGTTCGCCATCCGTAATTGAATAGGAGACCATTGTAATGCAGGCCTGCCCATGCATTCCCATGTTTGTTTAGGTAGCACATTCGCATTTGAACCTAAGTCTAAGATGACCTGATCCATCTCAAAGTCGCCAATCTGTGCTGTCAATCGCATTTCCTGCCCAGTGCACAAAGCATGCTTTCCTAGTTTTTGGACCACACATGGTTCGCCCGACCCTGCGCACCTAGTTATTAGCTCCTATAATCCCTTAACTTCTTTATTGTCCCATTGCAGCTTTATGCATGTCTCCAAAAACGTAGTTAGCATAGAGGGATATGTTTCCGGCTCGGGTTGATCCTTACAACCTAAAGTAGAGACCTCCACAAAGCTCTTCTTAGATTCCATAAATGTCTCCTTTGCACATTCCAAGTCGAACTTAGGTGGCTTTGTAGGGGCATTACAAACCCATGTATTTTCTTTAGGTTGTTTCCCTTTATCTTCCCCTGTGGCAATGCCACTTTTGAGCATCATGTTCACATTGGGGTCTTCTTCACGTTGTTTGGACCTCATCATTTGGATGTTTTGCATTGGCATAGGCTATGTTTCCCTTTTCTCACATATCTGTGCTATCAGTGTGGGACAATCTATCATTTCATGATCGAACTGCTCATAGTATGGACACGATATTCTAATTGGGTTGGTACAATCACGCACGTAGTGCCCAGGTCCTCCTCAATTATAGCATATTAACTGTCCACGGCCTCATCCAGGTCCCATCCCTCCCCATCCTCGTCCTCACCCCTGGAACCCACCGCGCACTATTGTTGCGATTGGATCTTGACCTCACACCTCAGTCTACATCTTGTAGGTAGGTGTTTATTCCATCAACAATTCATAACTCCGACAGTCTCGTTCATCGTGGCCCACCGATCTACAAAAATTGCAAAATAGCTGCTGGGGGGTCTGTGTAAACTTCTGCAATAGATGACAATTGTCCGTCGTGTGCTTCCCTCCCACCCGACAGATCGCACACCAGAGCACGGGCACTGCACTGAGTCCTACCTATGCCTCCAGTCTCAACAGCATTGGCCTCCCACTACCAAATAGTTCGCGAATATCGGACAGTGATCCTTATCGTGGCCCTGGCTTCTACATTTTATGCACCTTACTTCATCTCATGCTTCTGGTCGGGGCGCCCTATCCTACTTCAAATTCTGCATCTCTAAGCATAGGTTTTGGAGTTGCGCGTGGATTTGTTGAAATCCCAACCTAAGATCCTGTATTGGAGTTTCATGTAATCTCATCGCTATCTCTAATGCTTCAGCCTGGTTCGAGATCTTTTGCTATGATAGTGTCATCCTCAGATGTGGTGACAAAGATGCCACAAACCACGTGCGATGCTGTGTATCCATCAGCGTCATGTTAGCCTCATGGATTGTACTCTTCAGTCTCTGATCTAGATCGCAAGGGGTTTCACTTGGCAGCATCACGATCTCTTTGAAACCAATGATCAACTACGTCTCTGATTTCGGCCGGCTAAATTATTTGTTCAATGCATCCTAGATCTCCGCTATTCCCGCATTTGGATGATCGCTAGAGTGCTTTATATACCACATCAACGCGCAATCCTATAGCGCACTCACCAAAGTAGCCTTTTTAATGTTATAATCTGTAACGCCTTGGGCTTCCCATACTACCTTAACCACGAACCAAAACTAGTTTGGTTCCTCATTTCCTACGCCTCTAAATACGGGCAACTTGATCACACTCGCCATTCCAACCTCGGTGGTGGCGGAGGTGGGTTAGGTGAAGATGGGGTTGATATAGGTGAAGTGGGTGATGGGGTGGATGGCGATGGTAGTAGTGGAATGCGCTGCTTTATCAACTGGACCACGCTTCTAGGATAGAACCCTACGAGTTCCTCCTCACTTTCTCGTGAAAGTGAAACATGGACCGTTCTCTAACCCTTTGATCCCTTGGTAGCCTCTTCCACTCTATGTTACCCCAGACATCAATGGATTCTCATAACTCGTTTTTCACATAACAACATTTTAATCCAGGTATTCAATGATTTGATATACTTACCCCACGGTCCCTTGAGAAAATGCCACTCTGCCTCGCTGTAGCTCACAGTTGTCTCTATCATGAACTCAGTGATAAACCCTCCTATTATCCGATCCAACTAGTGATCTACCACTCGTGTGATTTTATCTTCAGACACCTCTAGCCTGCGCACCAACTCTGGAGTCCACACGATGGGCTGATTAAGTCTGCACCTTCCCTGACTGTCAGCTAGCCTCACGATCCACTCATATAGTTCTATCGATAAGGACGCAAAGAAGATCTCATGGATTTCCATGTATATGTAGCGATCCTACCACCTCTCCTCAGATAATTGTGGGTTTTTGTTCTCCTGTACCATGAACTCGTGCAACTTCTAATCCAACCAATCTTCAATCTCTTTCTTCATAAGGTTCCAGCGTTCCGACATTAGACATCCCTTAGGCAGATCCCGGTCTCGGCAACGGAACCATTTGTTGGCTTGATGGGGCCTGACCCAAGTTCGGAAGTGTTTTAGCCAAACAAATCCCGCACTACTGGCCCTTTCGGCAACAGTCTGCGGAGCGCGGACTAAAGTCTCACCCGAGGTAGTATGGGAGAGTGCTAGAACCAGGTTTCTGCACCCTAGGGATGTCTTGATGAGGACTGGAAGGGTCACAAACTGGTCTGCACACTCACGCTACTCTGCACAACAATCTGGCCTTCACGAAGCTCAGTGATTAGGCACTTCTTAGATTCTTATTATTAATGCGTTCATTATATATCTAATCTAATTCTTAAGGTATTAATTAATCATTCAACAGTATTAAACAGTGTGTGCAACCATAGATATGCATAAACTCAGAACATAAGCAAAAATAGATAGATATGCGATCGAATGCACGATATTTCAAAAGCACTTATTTTATATTAATCTTTAGTTCAGTACACTTCACTTCCACCCTGCGCACTCAGCTGCAGGGGTCCATGCACACAGCTGTAGAGCCTTCTCTAACTACTACTACCCATGACCCGGACTTACAGACTTAGAGTGAATATTGCCTTCACAAACCCATAATACATCAGATCTTAGCCAAAAGCTACCTTCTATCCTTAAACTCTTACTCTATTTATACCTTCCCATGGTTCGCGGACCATGGGCAGGCCGACTTGCTTTCTATTATTTTACATTATTGTTGGGTGGACAACCCTTTGAATTGACCCATTAAAATTTGCACTCCATGCGCTTCGTGGAGCTTTTACCATACTATTACCCAAAATTGTCGGCTTTAACCCCCAAAACCTTTACACAGGGTATCCGCTACCCAACAAAAAGCACACTTGCATGACGCAAGTTTTATATCTTTCTCATTTTTCCTTGCATGACACATTCAAGAGGATGCACATGTTTAACATCTACATGTAGTGCTGCACAACATCATGACAAGTCCACAAAGTGTATGTCATGCGCTTTCACTCACTTCTTTTATGTGGATGCGTTTAAACTCAAAGTGTGTTTGTCTTCATTGTTATATCTTTCATGTTTGCTGGTTCGCTTGACTATGATGTTCACAAACCATACCTTCACCAACATGGGTCGACCAATGCATCGGTGGCTACATTGGAAGTATCACTTCACGTGAGTAAACCCATGCACTGTTAACTTAGGAGTAGGAGTAGTGTTTCCTTCTCGTGGTTTTCTTGCATGCATGTTTGCTTTCTTGTTTGTTTATTTGTTTGCTTTCATGTTTTTTTGCTTACTCACTTTTCTTTAACATTTTTTCTTCTTCTCTTCGCTCTTTAGTTTTTTTCTTTCTTCTTTAGATTCGTAGGTTAGTTTCACATGAACCGTGTGTGACTCTTGAAACAAGAAGGGTAAAGTACAAGAGGACTTGTGCAATTATCAATACTTGGTTATCTATCGTCATGTCTCTGTATGAAGAACTTGTTGTCTTCAGTCCATGATACACCAATGGAAAATATGTTTTGTTTGAAGTGAACCTTGATGAAAACACAATTCTTGCACGTTAACCAGTATCACCTACTATAGTCGGTTGTTTTGAGTTAACCCTTGTCAACTCATTCAAGTAGAGTAAGGTGAGGGAGAAAACCTTAACAAGTATGTCAGAGGTATATACAGAATAATTCTCTAAAGGAACAACCTCTTATGCTATCAATAAGTCGGGATCCATCTTTTGCCTCTAAAATGAATAAGTGCTATGCACATTTTTTGAAAAAATGAAAAAATGAAAATTTGAAAGTTTTTAAAAAAATGAAAAATGAATAAGGAAAAAGAAGAGAAAGTCTTCTTGTGCAGAGAGGTGATGCAAGTAACTCCACCAGGGTACTGACTAGAATCATTGGTAGTAAAGTGATGCTTGCGTTCCTGCGTGACTCCATCGGGGTGTTGTCGAGGTCTCTTGGTAGTGGAGCAACACCATAGATGAAACTTAAGCTCTAACTATCATATTGCTTGTGTACCAATATACCCCTCATCCCCAATCAAAACAACTGTGTTGACTTGGCTTGGAATGTGTGTTGACTGACCAAGAGCATGGCAAGTGCTACATCTTTCAATCAAGCTAGTGTGGAAATCAAGATGATCAGAGCACTGAACAATACCTCTGAAGGAGTTAGAATTGCTTTTCACGAAACAAGGTCCATTCAGAGAAATGGAGTTCTACCGGTGTGTCGCCAAGTGTTGTAGCAGCTACAACCACCCTCCAAAATTTTTCCTTAGCTTCGTTTTGGAGCCTCCCTACCAGACATCCTTAACATCATTTCTTGCACTATCCAAAGTACATACACTTCAGCTGAGTTTTAGTGGCCTATGAGCCTGTGCATGTCAACTTGTTTGCCTCTCACCACAGGCTGTCATTCCAGACTCAAGCAATTTTCTGGCTGAGATTCTCCCCTAAAAATTTCACAATTATGGAGGGCAACCAACCTTCCCTCTAGAAATTGCGCAATCCTATTGGGTTGCTTGGTGGGCTCCAGAAATAGCAATTCATCCAGGCAGCCTTCCCCTTCAAAATTATGCAGTACAGCCCGACATTGGGCTTGAGCTTAGGAATTGCACAGTTCTGACTGACAACTAGGGCTTCAACCATAAATTGCACAATGCATGAGGGACAATCAGTGTTGCTAAGCCCAAAAACAGCACAAATCTCATCCACAGGCTTGTAGACTGCTGCATCTGCTTTTAGGTTGACCGGTTCGCTCCAGGGCTGAGCAATCCTAATTTTCATGCATGGGCTTCTTTTCCCGAAAAGGAAAAAAGAAAAAAGCAAAAGAATCCATATATTTTAGGGATCCATTTTTAGCAACTGGAGGTTACATGCAAAATCCATTTTCCAAACCTCCCGCCAAGTATCATTGTTTCCTAGATTTGTGGCATGCGCGTCATAATCTCAATCTTATCAAAACTCATTCATTCGATGATATAGAGCTCATCCGTCACATTGATCTTGGAGCTCTGACATCCCACATCACATCTAGGAGTCTTTGGCACATTCGACTCAACTTTTTCGGATAAGTCTGTTTTTCATGTTCTTTGCTACTTTTTTGGCACTTTTGTATTTCGTCTTGTGTGAGTGTTGTCTACTTGGTTTCAATGAATTTGTTGTCATTTTGATGTATGTTAGCTTGTAGAAGCATTGTTTCAGTTTTCCTTCGCATCTCACTGTTGTCACATGCATGAAAATTTTTGTTCACTGATGGTGGTTGTTGCGATGACTCACTTCACACACATGCTTGCTTTCCCATTTTCTGAATCTTGCACTCATTGTTTGCATGCATGATCATTCACTCTTTCTTACACTTAGTCTCACCATGCATTCAAACCTTCTCATGTTTTCAGTCACCCGTCGGCGGATCTAGGATGCCTTGGCCCAGACCTTGCCTTGCCCAGCCAGCAATGCACATCCTTGAGAATTAAGGCTCTTCCTTCCTCCTAGAAAATGCACAAAACTGGCTAGCACTAACCCCCTGTTATAGCTCCAAATCTCACTCTTATGGTTTGTGATGCTGCACTTATGGCCTAGGGCAACCCCTCCTTCCAGACCTGGTCCAAAAATTTAAAAAACAATGTTTTATTCCCTATACGCGACTTTGCCCTGTGTTAAACGCGTGTACACGCGGGTCTGTCATACCCAACCCGCGTGTATCTATTAAAACACTTAAAAAAAATATAATTTCCTCTTTTTTGGGCGGTGATCGCGGGTTTACCTGCTGGATCACCTGTTAGTGCCCGTGGCCCAACTGTTCCCAACCAACTCCTAACTAAAAAACTAATTTGGAGAGGGTATAAAAAGACATCAAAGGGAAGGCCAAGGGGAGAGAGAAAGGAGAGCAAGATTATTATGCTGAGATTTTTCCCTTAGACCAGGTCTGAAGTCCTTGGTGCATTCTGCACTTCCCCCATTTTGCATAGGAAACCCTTGTTTCCATGTGTATTGGTGATCATTCATCCTTGACATCATCATTGAGTAAGACTTGGAAGGAGCTCTTGTTGGAGGCTGGAGGCTGGAACGAATCCGGGAGGAAGCTTGCTTGGAGCCTGCTGAAGGTGTTCAGGTGATATCTTTCCGATATATGTACTTTATTTGCCTTTATATATAAAGAAACACGTCTTTGTTCCCGAATAATCTTTCTTTATGCTTATGAGATTCTTGTGTTGAATTCTTATGAAAGTGGTTACTTAAAGATTTTTTATAACTAACTTTATAGCATAAAGATGATTTATATATAAACTTCTATACATGTACTGTTGTGTTCTTTGATTTGTTTGTCTTGCAGGTCAAAGAAAGAAGAAGGGAACTCCAAGAAGGGTTTGCACCCTAACGGTCTTCTCGAACGTAGGACCTTAGGTATGTACCCTAAACATTAGAATTTGCTTAAAAGTAAAAAAGATGGCTGTGTGTGTGTGTTTCTTTGAATAAGCAATTTTCAGTCTGGTAGAGTCTTAGCCCAAAGGACCCTAGGGGTACTTTCCCTTCAACCACCCCCAGGCTTGCTCTATGCAATTCTAGGAGGTAGTGCCCAGCTGGCCCCAGAAACTGCATAATGCAGTTTGTTGGGTTTACATGCCCTTGCTAACTGAAACTACGCATTCCATGGTTTCAGTCCTCATTAAGCCAAGATAGACTATCCATTGAATAGTTCCAGCTGTTATTGAGCCTCCTGACAACCTGGACTGTACCTTGCGTAGTTTTGGCAGTGAGTCTCCCAGCCTCTTGATGGAAATTACACAATCTTCACAAGAAGTCACAAAGGTATGTCGCAAGTTAGTCCTCAAGTTTGTTTTTGTTTTAAACTGAAATATTACTTTCCATGAGTGTTTTTGTGTCTCCAGGTATCACAGGTGTTCATTTGCCTCTCAGTAGCACCGATACAATGGCCTTTAGGAGAGAAGAGGCAAAGGACATTGTTGAGAGTGCAACTGGGGATGCAATTGAGCAAGTGTCTATGAGCTTGCATATCTATGAAGACACCAAGTTGTTCAAAGACAAGGATATAGAGATGAAATGGTAGCGGCATCAAAATGAGCAGCAACTGAGGGTAGTAGACCTACGCGAAAAAAAGGCAAGTGGAAGGTTGTTGACAATGTAGAGGCAGAGAAAAGCTACAAGCTCAAAGTAGATCCACTCGTGATGAAAGAAGCTTTTGAGATTGAGGCTATGAGGCAATAGGAGGATCACGCAAAGTCAAAGAGAGAAACATAACATGGAGGAAACAAAAAAGGAGTTGCAAGAGTTGAAATGGAAACTCAAGGAAGAATAGGAGCTGCCCAGAAGAGAGAAGGAAGTGCAGCAGGAATCGATACAACAATAGGCACAACATGCATAGATTGATGAAACTATGCCCATACAGGTTATAGATCCATCCCAGTAGTTGGCACGGAGCACAGAGGGTGAGTAGTGTTGTTGATCACATGCGTGGGTGTTCAAGAGCATGGATGTCACTGTGCGCACGCATGCAATCCCATCTATTGACACACTCACCGAGGTGAAGACAAAGAACCAAGTTTGACTAGAGCTAGACACGTACTTTGAGGATTTGATGCACATAGCCACCAACACACACTTGGATATCAGCATAGACAGTATGCATCAATATGATTGATGGTCATGTTGCACTCAAGACTATGATGCGCATGTTATCAGATGAGTTGGACAGAGGTTCCAAACCAGTGTACACAGATGCAACAGAGGCAAGAGTTTGCTTCCAGAAGGATGTCACCATAGAGTACATAGACACCATCACGGACTACTATTAAGCTTGGAATCAGTTCGCCACCGTCGATCATTGCGAGGATGTCGAAGAGTTGGTCTTCCCACAACTGTCCGAGTCTTAGTGATGTCTTGCATGGCTTACTCAAGCCTATTTTTGTCTCACATGGGTACATGTGCAGATTGTAATGTAACATCTTGTAAAATTGAAAGACCAAGTGTCGATAGTTGAACGTAACAATCATGTAGTAGTTGAAGAGTCATGAGGGTAGGTGAAGAGTCACAAGGGGAATGCCAAGAGTCACCCCACCCTTTGTTATTTATAGAACCTCTTAACTTATTGTATAGGATTTTTGGGAGACAATATTCCTATAGGTGTATCTTAGAGAAAGCTTGGAGTGTATTGTAACGAGCCCTGGCTTCTCCTTAGTGCAGAGCTAGTATATCTCTTTGGAGGAGCAGGCTGCATGTTCCGTTATCAAGACTAGTGGTTGATCATTGTTGTATGTATGATTGGAGCTTTCACTTTCTTAATATAATAGAGCCAACACATTTAATGCATATGTTGTTAATGTATTTCATCTATCTTGGTTACTCTAATGACATATGTATTCAATGTTTACGCATGTATGTATGGATTCTCTATATGTTTTTGTATTAATCTTACTAAGATGTGCTATTTATTTAACCATCACTTTGGATCATTGGCTAACTTTCTTTCTAGCTTGTTATGTATCTCTCTCATGTGTTCTCTTTCAAGCCGTGTGCTGTCACAGGTTTCTAAGGGGCGCACTCATACCCATGTTAGGTGTGTTAGACCCATTCATGCACCTTCATTGACTTGCTACACATTTCACACCCTTTATAGAAACAAGGACATCTTACTCACCTTTGCACGCAACCACAGTCAAGGTGATACCATACTACCTGTTGTTGGGACTCCTACACGAAACGGTCTAAGGTCTAGTTGGGACTTCTTACTAAGTAGATCCCCTGACATGTTGGCAGGTCCAACACCGTCAACAGAAGGTTCATATAGTTTCAAATTATCTACATTCACAATTGAGTAAATGCACATATATGGTGGTAAACTGAGTCGATAGGCATTATCACCCACCTCTTCCAGTATCTCAAAGGGACCATACCTTAGAGGCTTGATTTTCTTACCAGACCCCTACAACCTCTCCGTGTTCAACTATAGCCATATTCTATCTCCCACCTTGAACATTTTCTATGTTTTGTGTTAATCATGCCTAGTCTTATACTTCTCCTGTGACGTCTACAGTGTTTCTTATACCTATAGATGGATCTACCTAATCGTCTCTATATATTTTTCATCCCTCAAAGCATCTACTGTAAGATCTTCCCTCACTCCTCTTTGTTGCCCATATATCCAAAGGCGAAGGTGGCAAATATCCAAAACAAGTTTCAAATGGGAAATTCCCTGTAGAAGTTTGGACTGCCCTATTATAAGAATGTTGTATATATACTAGATTTTCATCCTAGATCTTTGGATGCTTCTTATTGTAGCCCCTCAGAATTTTCACCAAAGTCTTGTTTTCCCATCTTTTTGTGGATGGAATGTTTTAGATATATTCAACTTTTTGTCCATCTTCTCCCAAAATGTAGTCCATAATTCACTGAGAAATATTGTATCCTTGTCTGAATGATGCTCCTTGGTATCCATAGTGCACCTAGACCTATCCAAAGAAAAAGTTTGTTGCTTCTTCCCCTTGATGGTCTTTTTACAGGGCATCAGAACACACATCTTGCTGAACCTTTCAACTACCATGAATAGGTAGTCATCTCCATTCCTGGTTGTTGCTAAACCTCCCAAAAAGTCCATGGAAATGATTTCCCGATGATGATTAGGTACATGTAAGGGATGATATAAACACTATTTCTTGTTTCTAGGCTTGTTGTTACAACAAAGAATGCATCCTCTTATGAACCCAGCTACCTGCTCTTGCATCTTGGGCCAATAGACATACCTCTACAAGTTAGCCACGGTCTTCTCTACACCAAAGTTCCCTGCAACCTTGGAGGTGTTAGCCTCTCTGATCAGCTACAATTTCTCACCTTTAGGAACACATAGCTTATCCAAGCTATAAAGTAACTCATCTATAGTAGTCAATCATGTTATCGCCATCGTGCACATGACTCTGACTCTGCAACTACTGATACACCTCCTTGAAGTCATCATCTTCTGAATACCCATCTTTGTATGCATCATGGGTGAATGGCTCCATGTGCATAGGAGTCCCCAAAGTTGTGATCTTTGATTTGGGTGGCCTTGAAAGCATGTCAACCAACTTGTTTGTGCTTCCTTTCTTATACTTGATCACCAAATGAAACTACTGTAAAAACTCCATCCACTTGTAATGCCTGGTTTGTTGTAGCTTACTCTAGGCCTACAAGTACTGTAATGACTGGTGATTTGTTTGGATTATTGTCTCCTTTCCCATAAAATAGTGCTTCCACTTCTTCACAACTTGCACCATGGCATAGAGCTGCTTTTCATAGGTAGGGTAGTTAAGGAATTCCCCATAAAATACTTAAGAATGGTAGCATACAGAGCTTCCTCCCCACATCAAGACAACTCTGATAGCATACCTACTCACATATGTCTCCACTTCAAAGAGTTGCTACAAGTTTGGTAATGACATAACTGGTGCTTGAATGATCTTCTTCTTGATTTCTTCAAAATCTCTTTACTAACTTTTTCCCCACTGGAAACTCTTGCCACTTGCTGTTATGGAAAGGAGTGGTGCTGCTACCACTGAAAATGAGGCTATGAACCTCCTCATGTACTGTTTTTCCCTAATGAAACTCCTAACCTCAAAAACATTAGTATGTACCAACCATTTCATGATGGCCTCCATCTTGGAAGGATCTATCTTCAGTTCTCCTCCACCAATCACATACCCCATATACATCAAACACTATCACGCAAACTCGCACTTCTTGAGATTTTCTAGTAGTTGGTGCTTCTTCAATGTTTCCAGCACCTGCATCAAATGTGACATATTCTCCTCCCAAGTAGTACTATACACCAGTACATCATCCAAATCGAAAATAACAAATGAATCTATAAAAGGGTGTAGTACATCATTCATAAATGTAGCTAGTACATTACATAGGCAAAATGGCATGACTAACCACTCATACAAACCTTGTCTTGTTTTGAAGGCGGTCTTCCTTGTATCTTCTTCTTTGACTCAAACCTAGTGATATCCAAACTTCAAGTCCAACTTGGTGAAGTATTTTTGTTGTAACTAATCTAATATATCATCTATCCGGGGCGGGGGTATCTATTCTTGAGCATGATTTTGTTCAACGCCTTATAATCTATACACATCCGCCAAGTCCCATACTTCTTTGGCACAATGATGATGGGTAGCCCACATGGTGATGTACTCGGTAGAATGACACCCTGTTCCAGCAACTGCTGCAATTATTTCTTCACATCACTTGCTTCTATAGAAAATTTCCTGTACAACCCAATATTTAGCAATGGGTAGTGTGACAATAGCTTGATCTCATGCTCCACTTCTCTCTTAGGTGGTAACCCTTTAGGATCTAGAAACACATCCTTATATGCCTGTAACAACTCCTCCAATTGTTGTTTTTGTTTCTTAGTACACCCCTCCATGGATGCCTTTTCTCTTATTGACTCCTCTTCAGACTAACTTTCTCTTAAAAACAATAAAGCATATTTCTTATTGGAATTGATCAATTTCTTGGCTTGGTTGGAACTTACCAATTAAATTTTTTACTTTCCTTTGTGTGCACTGATGATGAATGATTTTCCATCCTTGATGAGCCCGTATTGGTCGAATCTCCTTATGAATATTTCATCTCGCATGTACATGTATGGACTCCCAAACACGACTCCACATACATACTGGGGAACCACATCTAGATCTACTTCACCAATAAAATCAACATTGATAGAAAATCTAATTTTGCTCTGTTTAGTTACCTTCAACTCTATATCCTTATTTACCCATCCCAATGGATATGGGTTTCGATGATCACGAACTTCCAGCCCCAACTTCTTGACTATCTCTGTTGCAATGAGATTCATCTGCGATCCTGAGTCAAACAGAGCATCAATATTTGTCTTCTTGACTTATATCCTTATATGGAAGAGTTTGGTCATTTATTTCTCTTCCTGTTGCTTAAGGCTACTTAGATTCACCCCCTTTTGCACTGACATGAAGATGATCTTCTCATCCATATCCGAGCTTCTTTCAACTTGGTTTCTTGAATCTGTGGCCATGAGATTCTTCTTCTTGTTCTTCAGGTTTAGCACTGGATGCAACTTCCAACATTTTTCCTCTATATGGACATCGATGTTGTAGTGGTTTCTAGGACATTTTCAATGGTGTGTTGTTATTATCGTCTTCTTATCTTCCCCCTTTTTTCTTCTTCTTCCCCTCCTTAGAAGCTTCTTGTTGCTCCTTTTGCTTCGATCCACTTGATTGTGCTATCTTCAAGCCTATGTTCTCTAGGTAATGTGTCTGTACACAAGCCTCATCCACTGATTTTGGACTGAACAACATTACCTTCTCATGTAAATGGCAGTGTAGACCCCCTAAATACTTCAGGAGCACATCTAGGTTCTTTAGAGAGATACAAAACATTATAGCCATCTTTTTGAATTTCATGGTGTACTCCTGCACGCTTTGGCCCAAATTTTGACTGAAGTAATGCCATCAAATCCCTTGGTCCTCCACGTACCCAATGGGATAAAACTATGACTTAATGATGGTTTTCAAATCCTCCCACTTAGTCACAAGAGGTTCTCCCTGCAACCCATGGGGGCTTCACTCAATGAATCTTTGGCATAGCGTGTGCGTTCATGGCATACTAAAGAATACCCTTAATTTGATTAGATATTGGAAAATACCTCTAAAAATCACATTATTTAACCCCCTACCAATATGAACCCAATATTGTTATAGGGAAAAGTGTCTACACAGAACTGCTTATCCCACTAAGGTGTGATAGCTACCTTAGAAACAAACAAAGTAAAGCTACTTTCGTTTTTCCTTTATGAAGTATAGATGAGAGAAGAA
Organism: Pinus tabuliformis; assembly: GCA_031772625.1. NCBI lineage: Eukaryota > Viridiplantae > Streptophyta > Pinopsida > Pinales > Pinaceae > Pinus > Pinus tabuliformis. The sequence continues at coordinate 292,118,899 of CM062817.1, forward strand.
CAAAGAAGACCGACCTATGTCTTGCGCTAATCTCCTAGTTCGATTCCTCTCTCTCTTGATAGTCTTTCGCTACTTGTTCCCTTGCACGCCCAGCTTCACAGAGTACCTGTAAGATCACAGTAGCATAGCACTATACAAGAGCATGGATCTATAATCATAAACAATCTATGATCAGATGTAAATTGACCATACAAATGCATAAAACATAAATTACACAAGAGTATGGAGGAGAACTTGAATAGCTTTTATTGATAAACAAGAAAGAGCCAAGGGAGTTACAACCAGTTGTTCTGACCCAACATCATCCTCTCAGCAAGGAAGCCCCTCTTCACCTCATACAAAGCTTAGATCACCCAACAATCTGATGTTGTCTCAAGAAACCAAAAGCAATTCCTTACAATATGCAAAATTCCAGCCTCTGGATCTCTAGGATGAGGGATCCATATATAGATATCTGTAAGGGAGATGAGTCAACTTGTGATTTGATTAGTGTCTTCCCTCTGATATTTCTTGCTTCCACTTGGAGATTGATGATATCTTACTCATCCTTGGTCGAATTTAGAGAGGCAAGTGTCACAGGAGAAGTTTATGGAAGTTTCCAAGCCTCTCCACCTCGCGGAATGACACTGCCATTTGTCACTTCTTGCTCATCGCACCCCATAGAAGGGATTTTTGAAATGAAATGCACCCACACAATGTATTTAGGTGAGATGCAACGCACTTTGCCTATGGAGCAGCTGAAATGATCCTGTTTTGACCAGTTCTGAGCAGTTTTTCATGGAGAATTTATGGGAGAAGCTGTAATCAGTTGACCTTGTTCCTTTAGGGGTTAGAACAACACTTTTAGGGACTTAGGAGCCCTTGGTTTATGGACATTTCATGCTTGGGGTTGTAGTGCCCAAAAATGTCTATAACAGTTGCCCCCTAAATCATGAGGTCGTTAATCTTTTGATGTCGGGTGAAATGCTTTATTATGAGGATCCGAAGTTCTTTCAAGCTGGGAGGAGACCTGTAATAAGATACAATACAATACATTATCTTCATAATATTTTCATGATCTAGCTGAGGCGGGCATTCCCATGCTCAGCTTTATAAATTCATTTTCATGTACATAGGACAGACAATCGTCTGAGTGTAGACTGATGATTCTGGTAGAGTCATCATCCCTTTGATTGGATGATTATCTGTGCAACAATGATGTACATTTGATGTCTTTATTTCCCTGAATATATATCGCAGGCCGGATGGATGAAACTAGATCCGAGGTCTTCAATCTCGTTCGATCTTCACTCGAAGTACAAGTCTATCCATGTGAGAGATGTTCTGGAGTCGAACATGGAAAGACATCACCTGATTACCAGCCAATGATGTAAGCTGTTAACAGGCGCGAGAGGAATCACCGATAATGATAATGACCCTCAAGGTACTACAGTACAATTCACGTGGTGTGAATAAAGTACTTGGTGTCGAACACCACGCAAAATCTTTCGGTCGAAGGCCATTGATGTGAACTTGTCGCCGAAAGTGAGAAACTTGCCATTGAGGCATGCAAGCTTCAAAGTACTGAACGGGGTGTTCCTAGATCGACTTGGATAATGAGCTGATGTCCACAAGAAGCAATCCGTCACAGGAGGGCCTTAATGAATCCCACATCAATGACACGGAACGAAGCAAATGATTTTAATGGAGGTGAAAACAATCTGATGACATACGGTTCAGGGTGGCGGTCATGAAAGAATGGAGTGTAAATGTATTGTAGCGGGTGAGACACAGGTGAATTCTCTGAATGACTTCTCTTGAACATATCGGTGACACTGACATGATGGATTGGTAGCATTACCCCAAATGTGGATGGTGTGATGGGAACATGGTGATGTGACCGGTGAATGAAACAACCCAACCCGACTTGGACGCAGAGTGAAAGTGTCATGTTCAAGAGCGACTTGCTACCAACAAAGTTTCTTCAAGTTTTCTTCCCAATTTTCCCCAGTCATTGCTGACCAGTACCTCTTTATTTTTGTCAAGCTTGAGGAGGATAACATATGCTTGTTATATAATTTTTCCTTTGGGCAAACCCATCGCTATGTTTTAACGAACCTAGCGATAGTGAAACTCATTCTTGTCTACTATGGACAAGTTTGTCGCTATTAAGTTTTAACGAGTTCAACGACAAAGATAACTCGGTCCTTTTCAATTTTAGAGAGTTTGAAAAGGAACATAAAGGAAACTCCAAAATTCCTTTTTCGTCATCTAATCCCTTAAGTCCGAAAAAGTATAAAACAATACAGAAGGGATGAATTTTCGATACTTTTAACGAGCCGAACAAAACAAGCGCTCGATCTTTTTGTGTAATAATCCCTCAGGTCCAAAAAGATTAAAATTTAGATGAGGGATAGCACTTCCGGTCCCTTTAACGAGCTGGAGAGGCCAATGGCTCCGCAATCTTTTCATATTTTACGAGTCAGTTGAAAAGAGCTTAAAGGAGAATCGTCTTTTGAGGAACGAGTGATAAAATTGGGTAGCAGCTGATTCCAGGTAAGGTTTGGAATGTTCCAATCATGGCAGTGTTACAAGGATGGCTAGTGAGATCACTCTTCGCAGCTGTTCCTCAAAAGGGGTAAACAATCAAATGGAGGTGAATGATCGGCCAATACAGAGTGGAGGTGATGATGAGAAAACGACCAAGGCTTTTAAAGGCTGAAGTAATATATTCACGATGGTTATTTACCGGGAAATAGTTCATTTTTTAATGAGCTTAAACGCGGGGGGAAACATTTGCTCATGGATTATGTTTATTTTTTAACGAGCTTGAACTATGCGCTAAAACTGCTCGATTAATCTAGTCGTATAATAAGAATGTCCCATTTAAAACGGCAATTTTTAGAGTTTTGCCCCACATCCTTTCTTTATGCAAGTTAGGAAACGACCAATCCTACGAGTTTAAAGGGTTAGAGGACCTACAAATTTAAAAAAATAAATAGTCGCTCTTCGCTTGCATGCCAAAAGGTTTTCATGCCCCCAGGTATAAAATAAAGTTTCAAGGCCACCTTTTGTTCTACCGACAAAACATTTGTTTTATTAGGAAAGGTAATCCTCTTTCAGGTTACCAAAGATTGTTCTATTCACAACGCAAATAAAACATTTCTTTGGCGATGTCTACCGAAATAGACAAAGGTGAGACAATCCACTCACATAACTTTGACGAGAGAATCTTGTTCCAGTCTAACCCCCTCTTCCAATCACAGACGAGATTACAGTCTAGTCATATATCTCTCGCAAAAACCTACCCTATACCCAAAGTTTTCCTGCCGAAGCAGACCAGGGTGCATGCCCCCTGGGTTTCAGTCATGTCTCCCGAATCACTCGCACTCATCAGGTGGACGGACTGGAGATTGATGAGACATTCCTTGTGTGAAGAGACCATTCAGGGATGGTATATGACTATTTTCTATGTGTGATCTGGGAAATGAAAGCTGGTCTACGAGCTTGACCACTCTTCCTTCGTGCAGAAAACACATTACTCTAAAGAGTGATGAGACAATTGCTCCCATGCAATAAATATAGTCTCGTCCAAGGAGTAGATTATAATCCAAGGGTCCTTGGACGACCATTACGTTCATGTGAACGGTTTTCCCTCTCAATGTTATGGGCACATTGGGAAGGATCCCTAACGGTCGACTGGTTCCTTTGTCAAAGCCTGTTAGATTTCTCATCTCAGGCAAAAGCGACGGCGAACCAAGCGCTTTCCAAGCAGTTGAGGAAAGGATACTCACAGAAGCCCCTTCATCTATGATGGTATCGGCCATAACCATTCTATATACTTGAGCAATAATTCGGAATGGTACACTAGCTGGTAAACGGGGTCTGCCTAGTTGATTCCAGTTGAAGGAGACAACTAGGTTGCTTGGAGGTGGGACCGAATAGACGGCCGGGTACGACTCTGAAAAACTTCCTTCCTACGGTAAAGGAATGGGTAAATTGCCCCCATGTTCATTGGAGTCTGTGCTTACGAAAAGAATTTGGACATTGTCATCCTTATTCTCTTCTTTGACTGTATCATCTGAAGATGGAACCTCTGAAGGCAAGACCGGGTCAACTGCCGCCTCGACCTTTTGACTTTTGTCTGGCATGGGTTCAGATGGTTTGTCTTCAATGATAGATACTTCGGCTGACCACCTGAGCGGGTCAGCAAAATTTTCAACTAGTGACGGACTCGGCAAGAGTTTTTTTATATCCAGGTGGAAGTCGTAACGGGTAGACCGGACGATCGTCCAAAACTCTTTTAGCCTCATCTAAGAAGGGACAACGGTGGACAGCGTGGTAGCCTTCACACAGTTTACAAGGAAATCTATATTTTCCTTTTTGTCCTGGGGCTTCACTTTCACTAGTCGACGGTGTGCTTTCAACATGATCATCAGAGGTTGACGACACTGAGTTGTGCAATCGAGGAGACCAGTCCCTTAAGATCTAAGGGATGCAAGGAAAATCTCTATGATAGTGGTCTCCTTTGCAAATGACACATGGCGATTTAGGGCTGGTCGGTGCAGTGTGTGGATTTTCGCTAGACGACGCTTGGTTGCCCCCTTTCACTTTTGGATCCTTCTTCTTCTTCTCTTTCTTCTTCTTTTCCTTCTTCTTCTCAGGTACTTGATTTTTGGCTTTACCAACCCCATCAAGCGAAGAAGAAGGAGGAGAGGAAGAATTGGAGGAAGTAGAAGGTTGGTGGGTAACTCTGGATTCGTCTAGTTGCTGACTCGACTGTTCAGGAATTGCGATGTTCTGAACGAAAGAGGTTGAGAAGAGCCATATGGGCAAGCCGATTGTCAATCTTGGAAGCGACAATGTGGCCATATGGGGTCCACCAACATCTCCCCAAGATGAGAAGGGACTAGGATTTCCTCCAAGGGGAATTCCTTGGTTGGTGGGTTCCATTTTCTCAACCTAAGATCAACGTAGGGAAAGGTGATGATTATTCCGTTTAAAATAAATTTTAGATGCTTTGACACAACTCATTTTTTCAAATTTTAAGAGTCGAGAAAAAACAAAATATGACTCTAGTCTCCTTCGATTTTTAATGAGCCTGAAGTGACAAGTGCTCAGATGGACCTTTTCCGTTAAGGAGTCTAAAAAGGAACGAAAGGGACTGCTCTGGAAATCTAGGTAGAGGGATTACCAAACCAATCGCAAAACTGTAGAATACTTTTTACAGTACGGCAGTCAATCTTCCCGAATGCTGTGTTCAGTGCATTACGATCGATAGGGTGGCAGACACAGCTTCCTATGGATAAAGGATTAAGCCTATTGTGGTCTCCCAAAATATACTCGACAGTACGTGGGAGCACAAGTCTGTACTGGCACTTATCGTCTCAAAGTGGAGGAATCACCCAACCATCAGTGAGAACAACAGTTACCAGGCTTTACGACGCCGGAATACGTCTCTAGCCTAGACTTCTAAATGTTGTGCGTTAGGTTCCAAAGTGTTGTTAGATTCATTGAATTTATTTTATAGTTGATCTTGTTTATGAAGTTTTCCTTTCAGGTTCACCACGAGATGTAGATGCATAATTCCTAAAATGCAATCTAAGATGATAAACAGTCTTTTATCTTCTTTGTGCAATGAAAATCCTAGCTACTAAGGAAAAAGAGACAATATTCTTTCACAAAGAGCAAAGAGCACACTCTAGATGCAATTTCCTAAATCAAACCAATCAAACAGTCTAAATGCAAATGCACATGCATGTATTTGTTTTCGGCTTTCTTAGTATGTGAATGGAGAAAAGAAAGCTAATGCACAAATCTGAATTACTTTTCAAACGACAATTACCAACAAGTTCCTTTTCGAAATAAAAAATGGAGACAATCACAACACTTTACGATTTGAAAATGAATACTTGCTTTCGACACTAGAAAAATTACAAATTCAGACCAAATACAATAGTAACAGGATATTCGACTATCTACAACAACCAAACCCTTTCCTATGACTGAAAACGACACTTGCGACGCTTTCAAACCAAAGGACGACAGTACGATTACGTTACTTTTGCAAAGGAGAACTGAAAATGACTCAACAAATACACAAAAACATTTACAGTTCTTTTGTACAAAGGAGGCGGAATAACAGCAAGGAAAAGGGTTTCAAATAGAGATATACTGATCACAGGCAGCAAAATTCATGAATAGAACTAGAAAGAATGAATCACATAAACCAAAACTGAACAATGCCTAGTCTGATCAGCGCACCTGTAACACAGGGAATTTGAAATGCAGCGCACCTACTACACTCGGGAAGTGCGCTGAATTTCAGATTCACAGAACAGTACCTGCGCTGGGCCAGAGACGAGACTTTTCTTGGGTTCTGGGTCACAGTTTGCAATTCAGTTCATGGGTTTTGGCCGAGCAAATGGTAATCAGTAATGCAACAATCAGGGGTAGATCTAAGGAGGATCTAAGAGCTATCACAAAGGGCAATCAGAGAGTTTGTAAATCAGTTGTTTAATTTATAAACAAATCCTGGAGATTGACTGAAGCGACATTTATCTACTTTGCATTTTCATAGAAAATGCAGTTCGAAAGCTACCTGGCTCGAATTCAGGCTCCGTCTGTAAGTTTATAAAATAGAAAACAAGGAAGATAAACAAACAAACTAATTCGTCCCCAGCGGAGTCACCATTTTGCTACAGGGAAAAGTGTCTACACAGAACTGCTTATCCCACTAAGGTGTGATAGCTACCTTAGAAACAAACAAAGTAAAGCTACTTTCAGTTTTCCTTTATGAAGTATAGATGAGAGAAGAACAAAGAAGACCAACCTCTGTCTTGCGCTAATCTCCTAGTTCGATTCCTCTCTCTCTTGATAGTCTTTCGCTACTTGTTCCCTTGCACACTGTTATCACAAAATCAAGCACTGGAAGGCTGCTGACCAGATAGACTCTGTGTAACTATTTCAAACCAGACTTTTGACTAAGGCTTAGCCTCCTTAGCCTGAGAGGGCTCTCTCAAAAGGTTATAGATTTTGAATATTGATAAGATGGCTAACTCTTGTAAGGTGAATTTAACAAACATGCTGGCTGGACAGACATTACAAAGACTTCCATTGGGCTCATGGAGTTAATCATCTTTTCAGCAAACTATAAAACTACTCATTCATAGAAGTCAGGGCATGTAATGTTTAAACACTCAAAATACCTCTCATAGAAACCTCAACTTACAAATACACACAGGAAATCAGAGCAGCAAAGTGAATTCTGAGTGATTGTGTATCTATACAGTTGTAAAACATAAAGGATAAAACAAAACCACATATATCTTGAGCATTTGAAACACTGTGTGAATCCTGAGAAGAAAAGCAGTCATTTGTATTACTGAAAATAAGTTTTTACACAAGCCAAAATAAACTCTGTTTTCTCAAATATCCAACCCCCATTACATCAAAGTTTCATCTATATATAGAAACATATCTTTAACTACTTTGAGCTTCCTCCTCCAGCATGAGGGGAGCTCGATGACTGCTACTAATTACCCCTATCTGCTATTTAACTGACTCATTAAATACAATAAGTGCTAAACTGGAATTTTAAAGAGTCCTAATTAAACTAAAACTCTAATTCTATCCTCCTCGTAGAATGATTCTTTCTTGCTCCTTGACACCTGTCTCCTTTCAGTTTGGCCGAGATAGCTGAGAAGAAGATTCAATGTTCCAGGCTAGCTTTGGATGCTGGATGCGTTGATGGTTCAATAATATTAGGATAAAACCCCTGTTTTTCCGGTTCCAGTCTTCCACTACCTCTTCGAAAATGTAGCAGCATGTCTCCAGCTCTTTAATATCCCAAAAATGATGAGCATCACCATATTTCCAAATGTGCTGGAAGCTTCGTTGATGAACAGGTGTGCAAGCCAAAACTCCCCGTATGCAGCTCCTTCCAAACCCTAATGACCGATAATAAAGTGCCTTTACAAGCAAAACTTGAACTTGAACCAAAACATTACACTTTTACAAAGGTACACCTGTCATCATTTGAATGGCTATGCTATCTTCATTCGGTCTCCTAAATGTCCCTCAGATGTTTCCTTTGAAAATTTCTGATTATTCCATCGAACTGTTTGCCTGTATTAAAAACAGCACCTACAGTAGTTTCGCAGTTTCGTAGCGCGCTACGAAACTGCGAAACTGTTTAAACAGTTTATCTTTTCCTTGAGATTTTCACTGCTCGGACCTTTAAATTTTTAAACCTTCTTTACATGTGGCAGAGATCTATATGTCCTCAAAATAATGAAACTAAGCAAAATTTTACAAAACTTAGAACAAGACCTTTCTCACCATCAATGAGCAGCTAATTGACCTAGCTGTGCTTTTAAGTCTGCAACCTCCCTCCTCAGGGCTTTGTTTTCAGCTCTTAGATTCATGTTTATTTTTCTGATGAATTTAGCTTGTTTGAGAGCTGGAACTGTCCATGTATAAACATCAGCTACTGAATCCACCTGACCTACTAGGTTTTTACTTCCTTTTAACACAACTCTTCGATAATTTGCATACCTGACTGCAAACTCCCTAGTGGCATTTGTCACCTTAGCAATTTCATTTTTTGCTGCCTCCAACTGGTTCTTTATGGCTATAATATTACCTCCTTGGGAAATAATGACTGTTCTACTCTTGCCTTTTTGCTTAATTCTCTCTGCCTCCTCTGTTCTAGGCAGTTTCTCAGCTTCCCTTACTTGTTTTCTTGTAACAGGTCTTCTTGGTTTGAAGATAAATTCCTCACCTGGTTCATCAAACCTCAGTCTTTTTGAAGCTTTAGATTTTTTAGTGCTTTCTAGTGATGATTGAGTCAAATCAATGTGCATTGGTTCAACATGCACCGGTTCAACCTGCTCAAACTCAATGGCCTCAAGTAAATCACTCAAGCTGGCCTCAGATATCGGGCTTTCCTCAACAGCTAATGCTTTGCCTTTTTCTTTGCTTATTTGACTCCTTGTCTTAACTCTTGACACTGTTTCAGATCCACTTGGTCCAGGTGCATCTTTCTTATGCTTAGCTTCTTCTTTTGATGATGGCTGAGGTTGCTCTTTAATAACCAAGGACTTCACTGATTTTCTCAACTGTGACTTGGCCTTCTTTTTATCCTTTGCCTCCTTTCGAAGCTCAGCTATCGTGGGTTCCTCAACTGATTCTTCTTTTTCTCTAACCGGCTGTGGAGTAAGACCTGTTTTACTCTGGAAACCAGCCATGAAGATGAAAGAGTTCCAGTCTCTACCAATTTTCTAAAGACCATCCAGCACTAACAGTTTAACCAAACCATGGTGAAATAATGATGTTTCACAATCATCCTTCCTTAATTGCACTTTGTCACACATTTTGCTGAGACTGCGAAACAAGTAAAATGGAATATCTATAGATGCTTTACCTGTAAAATGCAACAACAACTTAAAGTGATAGGAGTAGACCTTATTATATCTTCCTTCACAGGTTAAGTACTTTTGAATACAGGTGAGCAGAAGGGCATAGTGCTCCTTAACGTAGTTCCTAGGCACAACTTTTGTTAGATCTTCATTCACATATGCCTCTTTTAAAAACTCTTTGCAGGGGTTCATATCAAATTTAAAGTTCTTAAACCACTCTTGTCCCCCTCTTGGAATCTCAGTTACAGTAGCAATTGCCTCTGGAGACACTTGAACTTCTAACATAGCTATTTTAGAATTCAAACCCGTGAAGTTTAAGGCAAAATCCTTTGTTACCTGAGCATGGCCACCCTGCAGCTTCTTACAGAAATTCCAACAGCCGGCATCCTTGAAGGCTTTCTTCACGCCCTCATCTCTTAATGCAAGGTCCAAACCTTCAGGCTCTGTTCTCTGACATTTTCCAGACCTATGCTCTTTCTTCTCCATTTCGCTTTTGAAATTTTCACACAGAGAATGGCCAACAGCTTCAACTCAAATGGTAATTCAAATTTTTTTTAACGCGGGCTCGCTTGAAAACAGGCTCACTTGAAAAACTCGGGCTCGCTTGCAAAATCAAATATCTCATCACACAGGTTGGTCATTTATGCATCATCTACGATCATCATAAAAAATCTTTGCACGGTAAAACCATTTGAATAATATTTATGTGCATGCCTAAAAATCTATTGGTGGAGTGATGGTTAATGAGTGTTTGGGAAGTACGTCCACTGACATGAACGGACAGAAGTGATGACTCATCAACAGACTTGACCCTTTGAGGAATATATGCTACAAAACGCACGAATCTGCGATTTCGTAGCGCAGTTAGTTATGAATTGGCAAAATGCGCTGCGAAACGGCTTGATGCTGACGCGCTACGAAATGGCTAAACAATGATTACGCTGCAGAACTGACCAATGAGACTGCGCTGCGAAATTACGGAAAGGATCGGTGACATAGGTAAGACAAGACATGGCTTTAACAATCATGATGGAGGATGACCGATAGGATTAGAGAATGATTTACATCAAACACCTTTAAAACTTCAACCCTAAGTAAGACACATAGGACAAAAACCATTTGACACCAACTTTTTGACATTTAACTTGGACAAAGGATTATATACATATGTTTATAGTTCTAAGTGATAACACACACCTAGCTTCATAGAGTACCTGTAAGATCACAGTAGCATAGCATTATACAAGAACATGGATCTATAATCATAAACAATCTAGGATCAGATGTAAATTGACCATACAAATGCATAAAACATAAATTACACAAGAGTATGGAGGAAAACTTGAATAGCTTTTATTGATAAACAAGAAAGAGCCAAGGGAGTTACAACCAGTTGTTCTGACCCAACATCATCCTCTCAGTAAGGAAGCCCCTCTTCACCTCATACAAAGCTTAGATCACCCAACAATCTGATGTTGTCTCAAGAAACCAACAACAATTCCTTACAATATGCAAAATTCCAGCCTCTAGATCTTTCGGATGAGGGATCCATATATAGATATCTGTAAGGGAGATGAGTTAGCTTGTGATTTGATTAGTGTCTTCCCTCTGATATTTCTTGCTTCCACTTGGAGATTGATGATCTCTTACTCATCCTTGGTCGAATTCAGAGAGGCAAGTGTCACAGGAGAAGTTTCTAGAAGTTTCCAAGCCTCTCCACCTCGCGGAATGACACTGCCATTTGTCACTTCTCACTCATCGCACCCCATAGAAGGGATTTTTGAAATGCAACGCACCCACACAGTGTATTTAGGTGAGATGCAATGCACTTTGCCTATGGAGCAGCTGAAATGATCCTGTTTTGACCAGTTCTGAGCAGTTTTTCGTGGAGAACTTCTGGGAGAAGCTGTAATCAGTTGACCTTGTTCCTTTAGGGGTTAGAACAACACTTTTAGGGACTTAGGAGCCCTTGGTTTATGGACATTTCATGCTTTGGGTTGTAGTTCCCAAAAATGTCTATAACAAATACACTTACCAATTTAAAAAAACACTACTTTCACTAGATATTGTAGGTATCCATTTTTTCATTAACAATTTTTATACCCCATTATATTTTCTCATTAACTTTGAGCTTGATTTTTTTGTACCTGCCAATATAAAAACCCTTTACCCCCTAATATATGCTCAATATATTATGTCATTTTTTCCTCAATATATATCCCCCAATATGAATGCACGTGGTATGGTATTTCTCCCCTAGTGAGTCCCATGTGCTCCAACTTTAGGGTTTCTATGTGGATCTCCCACCAAGTCAGTGCATGGCCCTCTAATTTCAGCCATGCGAATGAGATATTTTTTCCTTCCTTGATCTCATGGACATTGAAATAAACTTCCAGTTGCTGCAATGATTGGTTCAGATTTTGAGCGTCGATCTCGATATGGTATAGCTTGATATCAACTTTTTCTTCCCTTTTAAACAGGGACTATGATTGGTTCACGACACTCGAACTGGGTTGATCTTTTTCAGGTCCTTTCTTCGACTAGTTCTTTATTTCTCCCCGTTCTTTTGATCCTCATTCTGATTTTTCCTTTGCATTTGAACCCGCATCTTCTCCAAATATCCTCATCTTGCTATTCAAAGCTGCTAAAAGGAGGCTTACATTGAGATTGATATCTACAACTTTTTAGTCCAACTTCATAAACCTCACCTTTGCAAGATCATGAGGTTCGTTTACAAATTCGTTGGGCATGATTAGGGTTTACAAATTTCAGCCCTGTCAATATAGATCCCTACAATATTCAAAAATACCCAAATAAAACTTCTCTGATACCAAATTATCTGTAAACTTCCATGTATGTTCCACTAGTCAGTTCGTCACAACAAATATGATAATATTGTGTTAAAAATTTGGGATTCTACACTATTACAGTTTTATTAAACTTTAAGATCTGTAGATTTAACTGTAATTAGTGCATGTATGTGAATGAAATTATGTTGAAAAGTAGAGAATGACAAAATAATCTCACACACACATATAAGACACAAGATGTGCTCTCTGGGAAACCCTTTCAGGAGAAAACTCAGCTAGAAGATGAGGTCACTTTTCTCTCTATTGTAGCGGTTACAACCATCCTCCAAAATTTTACCTTAGCTTCATTTTGGAGCCTCCCTACCAACCATCCTTAACAACATGTCTTGTGCTCCCCAGGTACTTATGCTTTCAGGTGAGTTTCTTTGGCATAGTAACTTGTATTCTCTAAATTGTTTGTCTTTCACCAATAAGCTAACCTCCCGTGACTTGGTCTCAAACCAGTTCTTGTGTTGACTTGGAAAACTGCGTAGAATAGGAACGCAACCAACCTTGCTCTCTAGAATTGCGCATTGCATGTTGGAAGCCATCATTGCTCTCCAAAATTATGTAGAGCAAGCAGGCTGCCTTCCTCATGAAAATTGGGAAGATGGGCTTGCTCTCATAATTTGCATAGTTCTGACTGGCATCCTTGGCTTCAGTCTAGAAATTGCGCAGAGCTTGAGGGGCAGAGAGAACCACTCAATCCAGAAACTGGGCAGAATTCATCCTAAGGCTTATTGACCATTGCATGTGCTCATAGGTTAACCGGTTCCCTCCAGGACTGTGAAATCTTGCGTTGCATGCATGGCAAATTTTTTCCCAAAAAAGAAAAAAAGCGAAAAGAAAAAAGCCTCCCTAAATTTTAGGGTTTTATTTCTAGTAGTTGGGGGTTACATGCAAAGTTGTTTTAGAAACCTCCTGCTAAGTGTCAATTTTTCCTAGAATTGTGGCATGTAATTTATAAGCCTCGATCTTGTCAAAACTATTTATTTGATGCCTTAGAGATCATTCTTCACTTTCGATCTTCGAGCTCTAGTATTCCCAACACATCTAGGAAACTTCGGCACACTCACCACAACTTTTTCTAGGTAAGTCCGGTTTTCATGTCTTTTGCTGCTTTTCTGTCGCTTTTTAAATTCTGGTTTGTGTGAATGTTGTTTGCATGTTTTTTTTAAAGCTTCCTCTCATTTCAATGCATGTTAGCTTGTATAAGAATTGTTTCAAGTTTTGCATTTCATTTCTTTGATGTCGCATGCATGACATTGTTTATGCACTAATAGTCGTCGTTGTGGTGACTTGCTTCACAAACTTCATTGTTTTCCCTTTTTACTGAATCCTGCACTTACTGATTGCATGCATGTTCATTCACTCATGTTTGCACCCATTTTCACACATGCATTCAGTCCTTACCATTTTTTAGTCGCGCATCGGTAGGTCTGAGCTGTCTTGGCTCGGACCTTGCCTTGCTTGGCTTGCAATGCACATTTCTGGGATGGAAGGCATTTCCCTACCTCTAGGAATTTCATAGATCTTCCCTCACACTAGCCTCCTAGATATTCCTCTATGCAATTTTGATAGGCAGTGCCTTATTTGGCCCCTGTGATTACGAAATGCAATTTATCGGGTTGTAGTCATGCTGACTGAAACTATGCATTGCGTAGTTCCAGTCCTTAGCAGGCCAAGATGGACTATGCACTGCATAGTTTCAGTAGTCATTCAACTCAATAGAAACCTAGACTGTGCTCTAAGTAGTTCTGTCAGTCAGCCCCCCAATGTCTCCCAGAGAAAATTGCGCAAATTTCCTAGTCATTCACCCAAGTGTGTTGCATGTCAGTCCTCAAGTTGATTTTGATTTTCAATTGACGGTTTGCTTGCCATGAGTGTTGCTCTATCTCCAGGTATCACAGGTGTTCCTCAGCCTCTCAATAATACATGTATAATGGCTTCCAAGAGATTAGGGTAAAAGGAAAACATTGAGAGCACAACTAGGGATGTGGTCGAGAAAATGCCTATGAGCTTGCCCATCTATGAAGACACTAAGTTGTTCATATACAAGGAGATCAATATTACATGGCATGAAATCAATTACATATTTTTAGGTACCTTTGAGGAGAATCTGAAGGACCGCAGAGTTTATGTCAACATACACAAGTCTGGCTTGTACCAAGTTGCATGCAGGTATCCCTCATTTCCATTTGCGAACATGATCCACTAGATTGTCTCGCATATTGATCCAAAGATAATGGTACTAAGAAGTTTCAGTGGAACAAAACTTTCTACCTTCAAGGCAGAGAACTTTTATGATATGTATCACTTTCCGCAACCGATGAACAAAACGGATGCACTCTTCACCCAACCCAGCAGCAGTGCGAACTCAAGAGATATCTTGAAGAGTTGGGTCAGAGAGCCATCTAAGTTCAGGATGACACCCAACCAGGTATAACAGACAAAGACACTACATAAGGCTTATCAGTTCTTTTTCATCTTCGAATCCCACTTATATGGCTAAGAGAGTACAAAAACCTTCTCGCAACGTTGGGTGATTGTATTGGATCAATTGGTGAACGAAGGAAGACCTTTTAATTCATGTGATATGTTGGCTCTCCAGGTGAAGGGAAAAGTAAAAAATGCACGACATCCTCCCAAGGGTCAAAAAGCAAAGCTCTTCATGTCCGCCTACATACTTTATGCAATCTGTGCCCACCAATAGTTCTTTGGCTTGGGTTGGGCATGGACACCTTCAAAAACCTCTAGGCACATCTATTGTAGGTTGTTCTATGAGTGCATTTTCCATGGAGTAATACTACAACTATCAGACCACTTCATCATCCTAGTGTACATGATGATCTTTGAGCAATATTTACCTTGCATCTCACAGGCATTGATGGAGGAAATTTTTAACATAGCAGATTGGTACACCTCACCCCTTGGCACCTTCATCCAAATGTACAATGTGGAGAAGACTCCGCATGTGTTACTGAAGTTTTCCATGGACAAGCTGGTCATGCAAGTGGTTGCATACCACATCTCAATGGGGTTGTTAGTGAGAATGCACAGGAAGAAGAAGGCATGTTGGCCCACTCTTCCTTTGTGGATCAGGTTGTATGAGATCAAGAATCTCAAGCATGATAAGGCCGAGACAGAGGAATTCAAGAGGTTCACCTTCAACACCAGAAGTCTCAATCCATATGACTTGCATTTCTTATTGAAAGACCACTTTGCGAGAGTGTATCATCCTTCGATCCACGGGGCATGTCATTGGCCTGAGGAAGACCCATTGAGATATTTCTACAACTTGTCAAGGCTCAATGAACCAGTCAAAGTGGTTGTAGAATGGCTAGCACTACACAAGGCAGCAGAATCTCAGAGAGAAGAAACATCAGCAAAAACACAGGGTAGTAGACCTGTGCATGACAAAAGCAAGAGAAATGTTGTTGACAGTGCAGAGGTAGAGAAAAACTGCAAGTTTAAGGCAGATCCACTTGTACTGAGAGTAGCTTGGGAGATTGAGGAAAAGAAGTGACAACGCAACAGAAGGATTGCGCAAAGACAGATGGAGGAGCAGAAACTAGAGGAGGCAGAGAAGAAGTTGCAGGAGGTGAAGCGACAACTGAGAGAAGAACAAGAGTTGCGCAGAAGGGAGAAGGAAGCACAATAGGAACAAGAACAATATGAAGTGAAGTGTGCACACATTGAGGAAACTGTGAAAATACAGGTTATTGACTCATCAGAGCTGGAAGCTACAAAATAGGGTGAGCAGTTGCAAGAGCAGGACTTTGCTCAGGAGATTGAACATATGTTGGAGCAGATGGACATGTATGTGGTTCAGCCATAGCAGGATTAGGATACAGAACTCATGCCCAAGGACCCAGAGGTCACTCCACCAAGTTCACTAGATCCGGGAACAGAGAAAGTCCCAAGTGATCAAGGAGACAATGAAATCCTTAAGGACAATCCAGAAGTAGATGTGCACAACACATCTTTTGACGAGTCACAACAAAGAGTTGTGAAATCGCGTAGAGTGCCCACTTTGGATGTCCATGTATCTCCTATGAATTTTCAAGAAAGAGTGATTGTGTCCGATGTGTGAAAATATCCAGCTGCATTTGCTGATGCTACAAAGTCATATGCTGAAGCCACCAACTCAAGTGTGATATTCTTGATAGTTGAGAATGAGCACATGGCTAAGGAGTTGCAATTGGCCAAGCAAGGAGAAGAGAAAGCTACAACATCTGCCAGAGCAAAGTGGAAGAAAGAAATACTTGATGAAGTATCATCTCTCAAGACAGTGATGTGGACATTGTAATTCAGGTTCATCACCGTGCATAAGTGAGTTTTCCATCTTCAAGGTTGGCAACAACACTGTGCTAGAAGAGCACACATCTTAACAAACATACACGCTATTATCAATCACATGTAAATTTGGAAAATGAGGTATAAGGGAGCCCCATTGTACTTTCCAAATATGATGAAGCTAAAGGCAGTGGATTTGAAAGCTTGCATCCAGAGTCAGATCCAGAACTATCAGGAACTCCCATAGTTCATCGTCAGCTTACAGGCTTCACATGCACGAGAGTTCATGAGCATGGAGGTCATTGTGCACATGCATGCGATCCCATCCATTAGCACACTCACCGAGGCAAAAGCAAAGAACCAAATTTGAATGGAGCTGGACATGTACTTCAAGTAGTTGATGCGCATAGCCAACATCACATATTTACAGATGATCATAGACACTATGCACTAGTATGTCGTTGGTCCAGATACACTCAAGACCATGATGCGCATGCTATATGAAAATTTGGACAGAGGTGCCAGATCATTGTATGTAGATGCAACGAAGGCAATATTTCACTTTCAGAAGGATGTCACCATGGAGTACGCAGACACCATAGTAGACTACCAAGCTTGGCATTAGTTCGCCACCATCGATCACCAAGAGGATGTCAATGAGTTAGTCTTCCCACAGTTGTCTAAGTCTCAATGATGTCTTGTATGGCTTACTCAAGCCCATTTTTGTCTCACATGGGTTCATGTGCAGATTGTATTGTAAACATGTTGTAAAGTGAAAGACCAAGTGTCAATAGTAGAATGTAAACAACCATGTGTAAGTTGAAGAGTTATGAGGGTAGGTTAAGATCACAAAGGGGAATGTCAAGGGTCACCCCACTCTTTGGTATATATAGAACCTCATAACTCATTGAAGAGGTTTTTGGGAGCCAAGCTTCTGATAGGTATAACTTAGAGAAAGCTTGGAGTGTATTGTAACAAGCCTTGGCTTGTCCACAGTACATAGTGAGTACATCTCTTTGGAGGAGCAGGTAGAAGTGACTATAATGTTACACTATTGGGGCTAGTGGTTTTCATGGTTGTATGTATAATTGGATCTTTCACTCTTTTAATATAACAGAGTCAACACATTTTATGCATGTATTGTTATTGTAGTTCGACTATTCTGGTTACTCTAATAATGTATGTAGCTATAACTTACGCATGTATGTATGGAATATTCTGTATATGCTTGTATGAATCTTATCTAAATGTGTTGTTGGTTTAACTCATCACTTTGGATTTTCGACTATTCCGATTTCCATCTTGTGATTTCTTTCAGCTCATGTGTTCCCTTTCAAGTTGCATGCTATCACAGGCTTCTAAGGGGCACACTCTTCTCTCCTTTCGTGTGTTAGAGCCTTTCATGCATCTTCCCTGAATTAATGCAAGGCTGTACCCTTGCTTCCAACAAAGACATCATACTTACCTTTGCGTGCAACCACAGTCAAGGTGATATTGTACTACCCACTGCTGAGACTCCTACTCCAAATGGTTTGAGGTCTAGTTGGGACTTCTTACCAGGGAGATCCCTTAACATGTTGGTGGGTCCATCACCATCAAAATTTCTGGTGCTAGAAGGAGGGCTAGTTGACAAGTTGAGCCCTCACAATTTGTTTTGAATCTTCACACATCCATCATGGAGTTCATTACAGTTCACCCTATGAAATGTTTGTTCAACGGATGTATCTTTGAAGTCGAGAGGGAGTTCTGGGATGACTTGTCAGAAATCACGTATGATGGTGAAGGCGAAGTGGCCTGGCCTAAGCACTTAGATGGCTTCCATGCACTCATGGAGAAAATGGAAGGTTTTAATGAAACAAAGGTCTATGCGTTGCTCACACACACACTTCGAAAATACTCATTGCTATGGTGCAGCATGCTACCTCATAATTGCATGCACTCATTTAATCAACTTAGTGATATAATAGAATATCTTTTTCACCATTTTGATCCTGAAGCCCTTGATAAGAAAATGTTACAAAAATGGAAGGCCTCGCATCAATCTCTACCGGAATTTTGGGAGAACTTTCGTCATCTCCCTTTTGAAGCTCCAAAAAGTAAGATGAAGTTCCAATATCTTTGGGAATTATATGAGTATGTCTGTATCAAATCACTCTATCTAAAAGTGAAGAAAAAATTCAAACCCTGCTCAGCATACTTCGGTGATGGAGTTGCGCAATCACAAGTGGACACAATTGTTGTCATGAGTGATTGTCCGCCTTACCCTCATCAAACAACTCCACCCCCATAGAGTGATGTGGGAGAGCATGCACACAAGTCCGTTCAACTGTCACATCTGCCCACCCTCACTACTCTTAATTTCTACGCAGAATTTGGTTGGGAAGCACATGGGTTGTCAATTGCACTAGTTACCTCAACCTCCATCTCCGTGTTCTGTTTGATCCTCCGGATTGTACTGTCTTGTATTCTTCTGTTCTAGACTCCACACTTGTTGTGAACGAGGATCAATCTATCAATAGAGTTGATGTTGCACCACCAACCTGTGTTGTCATTTACGATGAGTATGACTGGGAATTTGAACATGAACCCGGTGAAGAATGACCTCCTTCTATTCGCACCTCCTCTTTTTGCTAACATCTTTGGTGATGCTGTTATCTCTGATTTTCCTTGTGAAAATTCATCCCTGGATGCATCTACTTCTGATCATTTGTAGAACACACCTGATGTCAATCCATCATTTGATAGAGGAGAGGACAAATATTTCATTGAGAATCCACTTTATTTTTCATCCACTTTTTTTGTAAATGCAAAGGGTGAACATCCTTGCTTCTCATCTACCCCTCTATATGATTCATAAGATCATGACGATGCCGATGAACTCATTGATTTTTATGATTATAGTTGTTGTGATCTGTTTACTCCTATATTTGATCACGATGTTCATTCAACTGTTGTTGATCTTTCAAAGCCACCTGTTTATGACGATCTATCTATTGATGAAGTTGAAACCTCGTAGGCTGTCGAGGCACTTTAGACCGAGTTGATGGTTATGTCAAGACCTTTCTATTCTGAGGTTAGTTTCACTTCCGATCAGGAAATTGTTGAACCACCTAAGGCTACTCATCACTCATTTGTATGCATTGAAGATGAATCAATACATAGATTTCACTTCCTCCACCCGAATCACATGATCCCATATAGGGAAAATTTTAAGAACCACTCTAAATTTATATGTATAATAAATGGGCTAATCCCCATGATACATAGGAAAAATGGGAGGCGATTTTATCAATAATATAATATGTATATATAATTTTTTTGGTGAATCTCTCACCAGATTATATTATCTTGTATAGTGATGGAAAATCTTTCACTGAATTATAAAATCTTGTAAGATCTTGGCAAATCTTTTACTAAATAATAAAACATTGTGAAGTCTTGGCAAATGTTTTGTTAAAGTATGAAACCATATATGATGATAAGAAAACATATTCATTAAACTGTAATATACTAGCATACATGTTTGGAAAAAGAAACATAATTTTCTCTTCCTACAAACAATGTTCCAAGATTCAGTGGCCGTGTTTGTCAAGGTTCTTACAGTACACTCTTTCATATCCTTCTATTAGTTTTGATAATATTCCACAACAAAGTTCTTGTAGGTGTTGATATTGACAACGAGTTCTGTCAAGGTAGGAGAGATTAATCTTTTCTCTACAACTTTTTCCAAGCTACCACTTTTTTCAAGTTATCAAATTTCTTTCTTATTCCATAGACTCTAATTGCGAGATAAAAAAAAAAAGACATCAAGTTTGTTTACCCCAACACGCCAACAAGTAGCAAGCCCCAACTATATTATATAAGAAAGTATTAGGTATCCCAAGGGCTTGAAGGGGATCTAATTGAAATAAGTGACCATTGTGAGAATCCTTCCAATCAATATATGAATATATAAATGTAGATTTATTATTATTTTAATTAGAAATCTTCAATTAAATAATAAAATTTAATTACGTCTCTCGCATTCTAAATTGCTTATTAGCATAATTCACTACCCTCATAGGTCTCGCATTTTTTAAGAGTGTTGTAACATGTAGATTAATTTCCTTTTTGGTGAACAATCTCCACCTTTTAGGAAAATATGGTGCAGTGGCTCCAACCCCTACAGATCATTAGGACAAACTAAGAATAGTATAGAAGAGGTTGTACAAACCAACTTATTTTTCAAACAACTAATCCAACATCAGTACCTAAACTTTTCATGAAGATATCATATTGAGAATGTTTGAAAAATGGTGAGAAATCTTCAGCGAGGGTGATGCGGAAAGAGTGATAAGGTTTCATTGTTTTGAATTTTTTTTGTTAAATCAGAAAAAGTTAAAAACCAATATTAATGGAGATATTGGTATTTTTTACTAAATTTTGTGAAGTGACTAAATGTAGTTTTAACCATTCACGTTAAGATGTTTTTACAATATAATTTCCTAAGTATATTTAATATCTTCATTATCATAAAAACCAACCTATATCCATCTTAACTCCACATCTACCACTCTTAGGGGCATGAAATCTATTTATCCCTCTGAGCACTTGGTAGACCCAGAATTAAGATGGATCTAAGATGATAGAATTTCCCCTTTAAATAGTATATGCTCACATGAATACCATGGTATTACCATGGGTCAATACCATGAGTTATGATAAACCTAGAGCTTAAGAATTACTATTAGTAATTTATAGAAATTAATAAAATTAATAATTACTTTTTATTTTACTTTTTATTTTAACCAAGTTAAAATGTTTAGCATACATTGAATTACAACATCCATTTTTACTCTTAATCCACCAAGCCCCGAGAGGGATCAAATAATTTTTCACTCTATGCTAGTTTGCATATCACGATATTTGATACCTCTCGGGGCTTAGTAGATCCAGAGTAAGGATGGATATATGCTGGTTTAATTCCCCCATTTAAATAGGCTACATTCCACGTGAATACCATGGGTGAATACCATGTGCCATTTTTATTTTTATTAATACTAATATTAGGGTTAATAATGTTTTTTTGCATGGTATTAATAATAATCTAGTCCATGGTATTTGGCCCATAGTATTTTGCCCATAGGTTTCACCTAAATATAATGCATTTTTTGAGTGTTCGTAAATATAAGGTGACTTGTGGAGTAAATCTAAACAAAATGTTTTATTTGTTTACCATACCTCCCGTTTATTTATATTTTTATTAATTTACCATACCTCTTTTACAAATATGGTATTTTTCCCATAGGATTCACTTAAATAAAACCTCTTTTTTGAGCCTTCATAAATAGAATGAGGGTTATGGACTAAATATAAAAAGAGGTTTTATTTATTTACCATACATCTAGTTTATTTATATTTTTATTTATTTACCATACCTTTTGAGTAAGTATAAAAAGAGGTTTTATTTATTTACCATACCTCCACTTTATTTATATTTTTATTTGTTTACACCCTTGCATGTATATAAGGTGACTTATGGAGTAAATATAAAAAATGTTTTATTTATTTACCATACCTCTCATTTATTTATATTTTTATTAATTTACCATCCTCTTTTATAAATATCATATTTGGCCCATAGGATTCTCTTAAATAAAACCTATTCTTGAAAATTAGGGCGAATGGAAGGTTGTAACTCCTAACTTCAAGGGCTAAATTTACCTTTTTTACCCTCTTCCTTAAAATAAGGTGGGCTATTTGAGGCGATTTGTAAAAATGTACTATGATACAAAATATTCCCCCACTAAAAATTTAAAACCCCTTAATTTCGCCAAAGGGCGAACATTCGCCCCTAAAATTTTCCATGATCCCATCGCTCATGCATTGGAGGAATCATACACAATAAGAACACTTGCAAGGCGTAAGTTGTCTCTCTTTCTCATGTTTGCTTTCCTGTCACAGTCAAAAGAGTGTGCATGCTTATCATCTGGATGCAGTGTGTCACAATACCATGTTAAGTCTACAAAATTCTTGTCTTGTGCTTTCACTCTTTTCTTTTCTGTGGATGCGTTAAAACTCGGAATGTGTTGGTCTTCATTGTTATATCTTTCATGTTTGTTGGTTTTCATGACTCTCCTTTTCGTGAACCATGCATTCACCAACCTGGGTCAACCAATGCGCCGGTGGCTGCATTGGAAATATCACTTCACATGATCAGGCCCATGCACTGTTAGCTTAGGAGTAGGGGTAGTGTTTACTTTGTGTCTTGTTTTCTTGCATGCATGTTTGCTTTGTTTTTTTGTTTTTTTGTTTGTTTTCTTGCCTGCTTCCTTTGCTTACTTGATTTTCTTTAACATTTTTTTCTACTCTTTGCTTTATTGTTTTGTTTTCTTGTTTATGTTCATAGGTTAGTTTCACATGAAACTGTGTGTGACTCTTAACACAAAAAGGGTAAATTACAAGAGGACTTGTACAACTATCAACACTTGGTTATATATTACCCTCTCTCTTTATGCAAAACTTGTTGTCTCCAGTCAATGATACACCAATGGAAAATACATTATGTTCGAAGTGAATCTTGGTGAAAACACAACACCTACGCTCTAACTAGTACCACCTACTCTAGTCGGTTGTTTTGGGTTAACCCTTGTCAGCTCAGTCAAGTAGATTAATGTGAGGGGGGAAACCTTAACAAGTATGTCAGAGGTATATATAACATACTTCTTTGAAGGAACAACCTTTTCTGCTCTCAATAATTCGAGATCCCTCTTCCACCTCTGAAATAAATAAATGCCTATGCATAGTGCTTTGAAAATGAAAAAATGAAAAAATAAAAAAACAAATTGAAAAAATGAATAAGGCGAAAAAAGAGAAAGGCTTCTTGCGCAGAGAGGTGATGCAAGTAACTCCTTTGGGGTATTGACTAGGCTCGCTAATAGCAGAGCGATGCTTGTCTTCCTACGTGACTCTGTTGTGGTACTGTCCAGGCCTACTCGAGTGGAGCAACACTAGAGATGAAACTTAAAATATGACAGTCATATTGCTTGTGCATCAATATACCCCTCATCCCAATTTGCAACAACTAATTTCACTTGGCTTGGAATGTGTGCTGACTGATAAAGAGAATGGTAGGTGTAACATCTTTCACTCAAGCTAGTGTGGAAACGACGATGATCAAAGAATCAAATAATACTTCCGGAGGAGTTAGACTTGCTTTTCACGAAACAAGGTCCATTTAGAGAACTTTAGTTCTACCAGTGTGTCAGAAATATTGTAGCGACTACAATCATCCTCTAAAATTTTACCTTAGCTTTGTTTTGGAGCCTCCCTACCAACCATCCTTAGTAGCATGTCTTGCACTGCCCAGGTACTTATGCTTTCAGCTGAGTTTCTTTGGCATAAAAGCTTGTGTTCACTAACTTGTTTGTCTTTCACCAGCAAGATGATGTCACATGACTTGGTCTCGAACCGGTTCTTGTGCTGACTTGGAAAATTACGAAGAACTGGAGGGAAACCAGCCTTGCTCTCCAGAATTGTGCAGTGCATCCTAACAGCCAACACTGCTCTCCAGAATTGCGTAGAGAAGGCAGGCTTCCTTCCCCATGAAAATTTTATAGAGCAACCCATCATTAGGCTTTCTCTTAGAATTTGTGTAGTTTTGACTGGTAGCCTTGGCTTCATTCCATAAATTGCACAGAGCTTGATAGGTAGCCAGATCCACTCAGACAAGAAACTGTGGAGAAGTCATCCCAAGGTTTGCTAACCATTGCATGTGCTCAAAGGTTGACTGGTTCCCTCCAATACTGTGCAATATTTCCTTGCATGCATGGGCATATTTTTCCCAAAAAAGCAAAAAAAGAAAAGAAAAAACCATCCCTAGATTTTAGGGATCTATTTTTAGCAGTTGGGGATTATATGCAAAAGTTGTTTAGAAACCTCTCACCAAGTGTTGCTTTTTCCTAGAATTGTGGCATGTGCATCATAAGCCTTGATCTTGTCAACTATTTATTTTACACCTCAGAGCTCATTCCTCACTTTCAATCTTGGAGCTCTCGCATTCCTAGCGCGTATAGGAACCTTCGACACACTCATCACAACTTTTTCCAGGTAAGTCTGTTTTTCATGTCTTTTGCTGCTTTTCTGTTGTTTTTTACATTTCAGTTTGTGTGAACGTCATTTGCTTGGTTTTTTTGAATGCTTTTTGTCATTTCAATGCATGTTATCTTGTAGAAGCATTGTTTCAATCTTTGCATTGCATTTCCTTGTTGTCGCATGTATACCATTGTTTCTACACTAAGAGTCATTGTTACAACGACTCACTTCACACACTTCATTTTTTTCCATTTTTACTAAATCCTGCACTCATTTATTGCATGCATGTTCATTCACTCAGGTATGCACCTAGCTTCGCACATGCATTCAATCCTTATTGTTTTTCAGTCGCCCGTCAGCAGGTCTGAGTTGTCTTGGCCTAGACCTTGCCTTGCCTAGTTTGCATTGTGCATTTCTAGGATGGAAGGCCTTTCCCTGCTCCCAGGAATTGCACAGAGCTTGCCTCACACTAGCCTCCCATAATGTGATCTATGCAATTTTGAGAGGTAGTGCCTCAGTTGGCTCCGGGGATTGCGCAGTGCAATTTCCCGGGTTGCAATCATGTTGACTGAAACTACACATTGCGCAGTTCCAGTCCTCAACGGGCCAAGTTGGATGGTACTCTGTGTAGTTTCAAAAATCATTCAGCTCATTGGCATCCTAGACTGTGCTCTGCATAGTTCTGGCAGTCAGTCTCCCAGCCTCTCCCAGAGAAAATTGCACAAATTTCCTAGTGAGTCACCCAGGTGTGTTGCATGTCAATCCTCAAGTTGATTTTGGTTTTCAACTGACAATTTGCTTGCCATGAGTGTTTCTCTATCTCCAAGTATCACAGGTGTGTGTTACAGGGAAAAGTGTCTACTCAGAACTGCTTATCCCACTAAGGTGTGATAGCTGCCTTAGAAACAAACAAAGTAAAGCTACTTTCGTTTTTCCTTTATGAAGTATAGATAGAGAAGAACAAAGAAGACCAACCTATGTCTTGCGCTAATCTCCTAGTTCGATTCCTCTCTTTCTTGATAGTCTTTCGCTACTTGTTCCCTTGCACGCCTAGCTTCATAGAGTACCTGTAAGATCACAGTAGCATAGCACTATACAAGAACATGGATCTATAATCATAAACAATCTAGGATCAGATGTAAATTGACCATACAAATGCAGCAAACATAAATGACACAAGAGTATGGAGGAAAACTTGAATAGCTTTTATTGATAAACAAGAAAGAGCCAAGGGGAGTTACAACTAGTTGTTCTGACCCAGCATCATCCTCTCAGCAAGGAAGCCCCTCTTCACCTCATACAAAGCTTAGATCACCCAAAAATCTGATGTTGTCTCAAGAAACCAACAACAATTCCTTACAATATGCAAAATTCCAGCCTCTAGATCTCTGGGATGAGGGATCCATATATAGATATCTGTAAGGGGGATGAGTCAGCTTGTGATTTGATTAGTGTATTCCCTCTGATAGTTCTTGCTTCCACTTGGAGATTGATGATCTCTTACTCATCCTTGGTCGAATTCAGAGAGGCAAGTGTCACAGGAGAAGTTTCTGGAAGTTTCCATGCCTCTCCACCTCGCGGAATGACACTGCCATTTGTCACTTCTCGCCCATCGCACCCCATAGAAGGGCTTTTTGAAATGCAACGCACCCACACAGTGTGTTTAGGTGAGATGCAACGCACCTTGCCTATGGAGCAGCTGAACTGATCCTGTTTTGACCAATTCTGAGCAGTTTTTCATGGAGAACTTCTGGGAGAAGCTGTAATCAGTTGACCTTGTTCCTTTAGGGGTTAGAACAACACTTTTAGGGACTTAGGAGCCCTTCGTTTATGGACATTTAATGCTTGGGGTTGTAGTGCCCAAAAATGTCTATAACAATTGCCCCCTAAAGCATGAGGTCGTTAATCTTTTGATGTCGGGTGAAATGCTTTAATATGAGGATCCGAAGTTCTTTCAAGCTGGGGGGAGACCTGTAATAAGATACAATAAAATAAATTATCTTCATAATATTTTCATGATATAGCTGAGGCGGGCATTCCCATGCTCAGCTTTATAAATTCATTTTCATGTACATAGGACAGATAATCGTCTGAGTGTAGACTGATGATTCTGGTAGAGCCATCATCCCTTTGATTGGATGATTATCTGTGCAGCAATGATGTACATTTGATGTCTTTATTTCCCTAAATATATATCGCAGGCCAGATGGATGAAACTAGATCTGGGGTCTTCAAACTCGTTCGATCTTCACTTGAAGTACAAGTTGATCCATGCGAGAGATGTTCTGGAGTCGAACATGGAAAGACATCGCCTGATTACCAGCCAATGATGTAAGTTGTTAACAGGCGCGAGAGGAATCACCGATAATGATAATGACCCTCAAGGTACTGCAGTACAATTCACGTGGCATGAATAAAGGACTTGGCATCGAACACCACGCAAAATCTTTCGATCGAAGGCCATTGATGTAAACCTGTCGCCGGAAGTGAGAAACTTGCCATTGAGGCATGCAAGCTTCAAAGTAATGAATGGGGTGTTCCTAGATCGACTTCTTGGATAATGAGCTGATGTCGACAAGAAGCGATCCGTCACAGGAGGGCCTTAATGAATCCCACATCAATGACACGGAATGGAGCAAACGATTTTAATGGAGGTGAAAACGGTCTGGTGATATAAGGTTCAGGGTGGTAGTCATGAAAGAATGGAGTGTAAATGTATTGTAGCGGGTGAGACACAGGTGAATTCTCTGAATGACTTCTCTTGAACATATCGGCGACATTGACGTGATGGATTGGTAGCATTAACCCCAAATGT
This sequence comes from Pinus tabuliformis, assembly GCA_031772625.1. Classification (NCBI taxonomy): domain Eukaryota; kingdom Viridiplantae; phylum Streptophyta; class Pinopsida; order Pinales; family Pinaceae; genus Pinus; species Pinus tabuliformis. The sequence continues at coordinate 292,146,330 of CM062817.1, forward strand.
GGATGGTGTGATGGGACCATGGTGATGTGCCCAGTGAATGAAACAACCCAATCCGACTTGGATGCGGAGTGAAAGTGTCATGTTCAAGAGCGACTTGCTACCAACAAAGTTTCTTCAAGTTTTCTTCCCAATTTTTCCCCAGTCATTGCTGACCAGTACCTCTTTATTTTTGTCAAGCTTGAGGAGGATAACATATGCTTGTTCTATAATTTTCCCTTCGGGCAAAGCCATCGCTATGTTTTAACGAGCCTAGCGATAGTGAAACTCGTTCTCGTCTATAGACAAGTTTGTCGCTATTAAGTTTTAACGAGTTTAACGACAAAGATAACTCGGTCCTTTTCAATTTTAGAGAGTTTGAAAAGGAACGTAAAGGAAACTCCAAAATTCCTTTTTCGTCATCTAATCCCTTAAGTCCAAAAAAGTATAAAACAATACAAAGGGGATGAATTTTCGATCCTTTTAATGAGCTGAACAAAACAAGCGATCGATCTTTTTGTGTAATAATCCCTCGGGTCCAAAAAGATTAAAATTTAGAGGAGGGATAGCTCTTCCGGTCCCTTTAACGAGCTGGAGAGGCCAATGGCTCGGCAATCTTTTCATATTTTACGAGTCAGTTGAAAAGAGCTTAAAGGAGACTCATCTTTTGAGGAACGAGTGATAAAATTGGGTAGCAGCTGATTCCAAGTAAGGTTTGGAATTTTCCAATCACGGCAGTGTTACAAGGATGGCTAGTGAGATCACTCTTCACAGCTGTTCCTCAAAAAGGGGTAAACAATCAAATGGAGGTGAATGATCGGCCAATACAGAGTGGAGGTGATGATGAGAACACGACCAAGGCTTTTAAAGGCTGAAATACTACATTCACGATGGTTATTTACCGAGAAATCGGTTCATTTTTTTTATTGAGCTTAAACACTGGGGGGGAAACATTTTCTCATGACTTATGTTTATTTTTTAACGAGCTTGAACTATGTCCTAAAACTGCTCGATTAATCCAGTCGTATAATAAGAATGTCTCATATATAAAAACGACAACTTTTAGAGTTTTGCCCCACATCCTTTCTTTATGCAAGTTAGGAAACGACCAATCCTACGAGTTTAAAGGGTTAGAGGACCTACAAATTTAAAAAATAAATAGTCACTCTTCACTTGCATGCCAAAAGGTTTGCATGCCCCCAGGTATAAAACAGAATTTCAAGGTTACCCCTTCTTCCTTCCGTTAAAACATTTGTTTTACCGAGAGAGGTCTACCTCTTACAGGTTTCCAAAGATTGTTCTATTCACGGCGTAAACAAAACATTTCTTCGACGATGTTTATCAAAATAAACAAAGGTGAGTGGCAATGACTGCCAACCCACATAACTTTGACAAGAGAATCTTATTCCAGTCCAACTCCCTCTTCCAATCATGGACGGGAGTACGGAGGTTATATACTTCTCACGGAAACCTATCCTATACCCGAAGTTTCCTGCCGAAGCAGACCAGGGTGAATGCCCCCTGGGATTCAGTCATGTCCCCCGAATCACTCGCGCTCATCAGGCGGACGGACTGGAGATTGATGAGACATTCCTTGTGTGAAAAGACCATTCAGGGATGGCATATGACTATTTTCTCTATGTGATCCGGGAAATGAAAGTTGGTCTACGAGCTTGACCACTCTTCCTTCGTGCGGAAAACACATTACTCTAAAGAGTGAGGAGACAATCGCTCCCATGCAATAAATATAGTCTCGTCCAAGGAGTAGATTATAATCCAGGGGTCCTTGAACTACCATTACGTTCATTTGAACGGTTTTCCCTCTCAATGTTATGGTCACATTGGGAAGGATCCCTAACGGTCGATTGGTTCCTTTATCAAAGGCTGTTAGATTTCTCATCTCAGGCAAAAGCGATGGTGAACCAAGCGCTTTCCAAGTAGTCGAGGAAAGGATACTCACAGAATCCCCTTCATCTATGATGGTACCAGCCATAACCATTCTATATAGTTGAACAATAATTCGGAATGGTACACTAGCTAGTAAATGGGGTCTGCCTAGTTGATTCCAGTCGAAGGAGACAACTAGGTTGCTTGGAGGTGGGACCGAATAGACGGCCGGGTATGGCTCTGACGAACTTCCTTCCTGTGGTAAAGGAACGGATAAATTGCCCCCATGTTCATCGGAGTTTGTGCTTACGAAAAGAATTTGGACGGTGTCATCCTTGTTCTCTTCAGTGACTGTATCATCTGAAGATGGAACCTCTGAAGGCAAGATCGGGTCAACTGCCACCTCGACCTTTTGACTTTCGTCTGGTATGTGTTCAGATGGTTTGTATTCAATGATAGATGCTTCAGCCGACCATCTGGGCAAGTCAGCCAGTTTTTCAAGTAGTGACGGACTTGGCAAGAGTTTTTTATATCCAGGAGGAAGTCGTAATAGTGAAACCGGACGATCGTCCAAAACTCTTTTAGCCTCGTCTAAGAAGGGAAAACGGTGGACGGCATGGTCGTCTTCGAACAGTTTACAGGGAAATCTATATTTTCCTTTTTGTCCTGGGGCTTCACTTTCACTAGTCGACGGTGTGTTTTCAACATGATCATGAGAGGTTGACGACACCGGGTTGTGCAAACGAGGAGACCAGTCCCTTAAGATTCGAGGGATGCAAGGACAATCTCTATGATAGTGGTCTCCTTTGCAAATGACACATGGCGATTTAGGCCTGGTCGGTGCAGTGTGTGGATTTTCGCTAGACGACGCTTGGTTGCCCCCTTTCACATTTGACTCCTTCTTCTTCTCAGGTACTTAATTTTTTGCTTTACCAACCCCATCAAGTGAAGAAGAAGGAGGAGAGGAATAATTGGAGGAAGTAAAAGGTCGGTGGGTAACTCTAGACTTGTCTAGTTGTTGGCTCAATTGTTCAAGAATTACAGTGTTATGAACGACAGAGGTTGAGAAGAGCCATACGGGCAAGTTGATTGTCAATCTTGGAAGCCACAATGTGGCCATATGGGGTACACCAACATCTCCCCAAGAGGAGAAGGGACTAGGATTTCCTCCAAGGGGAATTCCTTGGTTGGTGGGTTCCATTTTCTCAACCTAAGATCAACGTAGGAAAGGGTGATGATTATTCCGTTTAAAATAAATTTTAGACGCTTTGACACAACTTGTTTTTTCAATTTTTAAGAGTCGAGAAAAAACAAAAGATGACTCTAGTCGCCTTCGATTTTTAATGAGCCTGAAGTGACAAGTGCTCAGATGGACCTTTTCCGTTAAGGAGTCTAAAAAGGAATGAAAGGGACTGCTCTGAAATCTAGGTAGAGGGATTACCAAACCAATTGCAAAACTGCAGAATACTTTTTACGGTACGACAGTCAATCTTCCTTAATGCTATGTTCAGTGCATTGCGATCGATAGGGTGGCAGACATGGCTTCCTATGGATAAAGGATTAAGCCAATTGTGGTCTCCCAAAATATACTCGACGGTACGTGGGAGCACAATTCCGTACTGGCACTTATCATCTCAAAGTGGAGGAAACACCCAACCATCAGTGAGAACAACAGTTACCAGGCTTTACGACGTCAGAATACGTCTCTAGCCTAGACTTCTAAATGTTGTGCGTTAGGTTCCAAAGCATTGTTAGATTCATTGAATTTATTTTATAGTTGATCTTGTTTATGAAGTTTTCCTTTCAGGTTCACCGTGAGATGTAGTATAATTCCTAAAATGCAATCTAAGATGATAAACAATCTTTTTATCTTCTTTGTGCAATGAAAATCCTAGCTACTAAGGAAAGAAAGACAAAATTCTTTCACAAAGAGCAAAGAGCACACTCTAAATGCACTTTTCTAAATCAAACCAATCAGACTGTATAAATGCAAATGCACATTCATGTATTTGTTTTCAACTTTCTTAGTATGTAAATGGTAAAAAGAAAGTTGATGCACAAATCTGAATTACTTTTCAAGCGACAATTATCAACAAGTTTCTTTTCGAAATCAAAAATGGAGACAATCACAACACCTTACGATTTGGAAATGAATACTTGTTTTCGACACTAGAAAAATTACAAATTCAGACCAAAAACAATAGTAACAGGATAATTGACTATCTACAGCAATCAAACTCTTTCCTATGCCTGAAAACGACACTCGCGACACTTTCAAATCAAGGACGACAGTGCGATTATGTTACTTTTTGCAAAGGAGAACTGAAAATGACTCAACAAACACACAAAAACATTTACAGTTCTTTTTTACAAAGGAGGCAGAATAACAGCAAGGAAAAGGGGTTTGAAACAGAGATATACTGATCATAGGCAGCAAAATTCATGAATAGAACTAGAAAGAATGAATCACAGAAACCAAAACTGAACAATTCCTAGTCTGATCAGCGCACCTGTAACACAGGGAATTTGAAATGCAGTGCATCTACTACACTCGGGAAGTGCGCTAGATTTCAGATTCACAGAACAGTACCTATGCTGGGCCAGAGATGAGATTTTGCTTGGGTTCCGGGTCACAGTTTGCAGTTCAGTTCATGGGTTCTGGCCGAGCAAATGGTAATCAGTAATGCAACAATCAGGGGTAGATCTAAGGAGGATCTAAGAGCTACCACAAGGGGAAATCAGAGAGTTTGTGAATCAGTTGTTTAAATCATAAACAGATCCCAGAGATTGACTGAAGTGGCATTTATCTACTTTTCATTTGCATAGCAAATGCAGTTCGAAAGCTACCTGGCTCGACTTCAGGTTCCGTCTGTAAGTTTATGAAATAGACAACAAGGAAGATAAACAAACAAGCTAATTCGTCCCCAGCGGAGTCGCCATTTTGTTACAGGGAAAAGTGTCTACTCAGAACTGCTTATCCCACTAAGGTGTGATAGCTACCTTAGAAACAAACAAAGTAAAGCTACTTTCGTTTTTCCTTTATGAAGTATAGATAGAGAAGAACAAAGAAGACCAAGCTCTGTCTTGCGCTAATCTCCTGGTTCGATTCCTCTCTTTCTTGATAGTCTTTCGCTACTTGTTCCCTTGCATGCCCAGCTTCACAGAGTACCTGTAAGATCACAGTAGCATAGCACTATACAAGAACATGGATCTATAATCATAAACAATCTAGGATTAGATGTAAATTGACCATACAAATGCAGCAAACATAAATGACACAAGAGTATGGAGGAAAACTTGAATAGCTTTTATTGATAAACAAGAAAGAGCCAAGGGGAGTTACAACTAGTTGTTTTGACCCAACATCATCCTCTCAGCAAGGAATCCCCTCTTCACCTCATACAAATCTTAGATCACCCAACAATCTGATGTTGTCTCAAGAAACCAACAACAATTCCTTACAATATGCAAAATTCCAGCCTCTGTATCTCTGGGATGAGGGATTCATATATAGATATCTGTAAGGGGGATGAGTCAGCTTGTGATTTTATTAGTGTCTTCCCTCTGATAGTTCTTGCTTCCACTTGGAGATTGATGATCTCTTACTCATCCTTGGTCGAATTTAGAGAGGCAAGTGTCACAGGAGAAGTTTCTGGAAGTTTCCATGCCTCTCCACCTCACGGAATGACACTTCCATTTGTCACTTCTCACCCATTGCACCCCATAGAAGGGATTTTTGAAATGCAACGCACCCACACAGTGTGTTTAGGTGAGATGCAACGCACCTTGCCTATGGAGCAGCTGAAATGATCCTGTTTTGACCAATTCTGAGCAGTTTTTCATGGAGAACTTCTGGGAGAAGTTGTAATCAGTTGACCTTGTTCCTTTAGGGGTTAGAACAAAACTTTTAGGGACTTAGGAGCCCTTGGTTTATGGACATTTCATGCTTGGGGTTGTAGTGCCCAAAAATGTCTATAACAAGGTGTTCATCAGTCTCTCAATAGTATAGGTACAATAGCTTCCAAGAGAGCAAGGTCAAAGGACACGATTTGGATCACGACTGGAGATGTGGTTGAGCAAGTGTCTATGAGCTTGCCCATCTATGAAGAATCTAAGTTGTTCATAGACAAGGATGTAAATATTACATGGCAGGACATCAATGAAATATTTTCAGGCACCTTTGGGGAGAATCTGGAGGACTGCAGAGTCTATGTCAACATACACCGAGTTGCATGCAGGTATCCCACATTTCCATGCACAGACATGATCCACATGATTGCCTTGCATACTAATCCAGAGATAATGGTACTTATCAGTGTTAGTGGAACATAACTTGCTACCTTCAAGGCAGATAACTTTTAGGAGATGTATCACTCGCCATAGTCGATGAACAAAATGGATGCACTCTTCACCTAACCTAGCAGTAGTGTGAACTCAAGAGACATCTTGGAGAGCTGGGTGAGAGAGCCATCTAAGTTGAGGATGAAATCCAACCAGGTATACAAGACAAAGAGATTTCAAAAGGATTATCAGTTCTTGGTCATCTTCGCATTCTGCTTATATGGCCAAGAGAGTACAGAAACCTTCCCGCAAAGTTGGGTGATTGTGTTGGATCAGCTGGCGAACGAAGGAAGACATTTCAATTGGTCCAACATGTTGGCTCTACAGCTAAAGGGACAAGTAACAAATGCTCGGCATCTGCCCAAGGGTTAGTAAGAAAATATCTTCATGTCCACCTACATACTTGATGCAATCTATGCTCGCCAATAGTTCCCTAGATTGGGTTGGAAATGGACACCTTCAGAAACCTCTATACACATATATTGCAGGTTTTTCTCCGGGTGCGTTTTCCTTGGAGTAATACTACAACTATCATACCACTTCATCACCCCCGGTGTACAAGATGATCTTTGATCAAGATATGCCTTACATGTCACAGGTAGTGTTAAAGCCATTGGTGAACATAGAAGATTGGTAAGCCTCACCTCTTGGCACCTTCATCAAGATGTACAACATCAATAAGGCTCCGCATGTGTTACCAAAATTTTCCATGGACAAGATGGTCATGCAAGAGGTTTCATACCACATCTTGCCAGGGTAGTTCGTGAGACTGCATAGGAATAAGAAGGCACCTTGGCCTTCTCTTCCTTTGTGGATCAGGTTGTCTGAGATCGAGAGTCTCAAGCATTCTGAGGTCGAGATAGAGGAATTTAAGAGGTTCATCTTCGACAGCCGAAGTTTCAATCAATATGACCTGCATTTCTTAGTGAAGGACCACTGTGTGAGAGTGTATCATCCTTGGATCCATGGGGCATGTCATTGGCCTGAGGAAGACCCATAGATATATTGCTACAACCCCTCAAGGCGCAATGAACTAGTCAGAGTGGTTGTAGAATGGCTAGTAGTGCACAAGGCAGCAACATCTCAGAGAGAAGCAACATTAGTAGCAACAGATGGCAGTAGACTTGCGCATGACAAAGGCAAGAGAAAGGTTTCCGAAAGCACAGAAGCAGAGAAAAGCTACAAGTTCAAGGGAGATCCACTTGTATTGAGATAAGCTTTGGAGATTGAGGCAAAGAAGTGACAACGCAACAGAAGGATTATGAAAACACAGAGGGAGAAACAGAAACTGGAGGAGGAAGAGAAGAAGTTGCAGGAGGTGAAGCAACAACTAAGGGAATAACAAGAGCTACAAAAAAGGGAGAAGGAAGCGCAACAGGAACAAGAAAAACAAGAAGCACAATGTGCACACATTGAGGAAACTACGCAAATACAAGTTATTGACTCATCAGAGCTGGAAGATAGCAAAAAGGGTCAGCAGTTGCAAGAGCAAGACTTTTCTCAGGAGATTGAATAGATGTTGGAGCAGATGGACATGGATGTGGTTCAGCTAGAGTAGGATCAGGATACAAACCTCATGCCCAAGGACCCAAAGGTCACTCCACCGGCTTCACAAGATCCGAGAATAGAGCAAGCCTCAAGTGATCAAGGAGACACTGAAATCCTTGAGGACAATCTAGAAGCAGATGTGCACAACATGTCTTTTGATGAGTCACAACATGGAGTTGTGGAGTCGCGCATACTGCCCACTCTGGATGTCCATGTATCTCTTGTGCATTTTCAAGAATGAGTAATCGTGTCCAATGTGTGCAAACATCCATCTGCATTGGCTGATGATACAAAGGCATATGTCGAAGCCACCAGCTCAAGTGTGAGATTCTTGATAGTTGAGAACGAACGAATGGCTAAGGAGTTGCAAGCGACCAAGAAGGGAGAAGAGAAATATACAACATCTGCAAAACCATAGTTGAAGAAAGCAATACTTGATGAAGTATTGTCTCTTGAGACAATCATGTGGAATTTGTACTTCAAGTTCATCACTATGCATAAGTTAGTTGTCCATCTTAATGGTTGATATCAACATTGTGCTAGGAGAGCACACATCTTGATAGACATACACACTATTGTCAATCACATGTAAATATGGAAAATGAGGTATAAGGGAGCCCCATCGTACTTGCTAAATATGATGAGCCAAAGGCATTGGAGTTGAAAGCACGCATCCAGAGTTAGATCTAGAACTATGAGGAACTCCCACAGCTCATCACTAGCTTATAGGCTTCACATGCATGAGCGTTTAGGATCATGTAGGTCATTATGTGCATGCATGTGATCCCAACCATTGGCACACTCACTGAGGCGAAAGAAAAGAACTAATTCCAACTTGATATGGACATTTACTTCTAGCAGTTGATGTGCATAGCCACCAATGCAGATTTGCAGATGAGCGCATACACTATGCACCAATATGTCGCTGGTCTGGTTGCACTCAAGACCATGATGTGCATGCTATATGATGCTTTGAACAGAGCTGCCAAATTAGTGTACCCAGATGCAATAGAGGCAAGAGTTCACTTTCAGAAGGATGTCACCATGGAGAACATGGACACCATAGTAGACTACCAAGCTTGGAATCAGTTCGCCACCATCGATCACCAAGCGAATGTTGACGAGTTAGTCTTTCCACAGTTGTCTGAGTCTCAATGATGTCTTGTATGGCTTACTCAAGCCCATTTTTGTTTCACATGGGTACATGTGCCAATTGTATTGTAAAAATGTTGTAAAGTGAAAGACCAAGTGTCAATAGTAGAATGTAAACAATCATGTGTAAGTTGAAGAGTCATGAGGGTAGGCTAAGAGTCACAAAGGGGAATTTCAAGGGTCACCCCAACCTTTGCTAATATAGAACCTCATAACTCATTCAAGAGGCTTTTTGGAGCCAAGCTTATGATAGGTATAACTTAGAGAAAGCCTGGAGTGTATTGTAACTAGCCTTGGCTTCTCCACCGTGTAGAGCGAGTACATCTCTTTGGAGGATTAGGCAACATCGGCTGTAATGTTCCACTATTGGGGCTAGCGGTTGTCATGGTTGTATGTATGATTGGATCTTTCACTCTTTTAATATAATAGAGCCAACACATTTAATTCATGTATTGTCATTGTAGTTCAACTATTTTGGTTACTCTAACAATGTATGTAGTTGTAACTTACACATGTATGTATGGACTATTCCATATATGTTTGTATGAATATTATTGAATAATTGTTGGTTTATCTCATAAATTTGTATTGTCGAATATTTTGATTTCCATATTGTGATGTCTTTCAGCTCTTGTGTTCCCTTCCCAGCTACATGCTATCACAGGCTTCTAAGGGGCACACTCTTCTCCTCTTTCATGTGTTAGAGCCTTTCATGCATCTTCCCTAACTTGTTGCAAGGTCGCACCCTTGCTTCCAGCAAGGACATCTTATTTACCTTTGTGCGAAACCGAAGTCAAGGCTATACCGTACTGCCCACTACTGGGACTCCTACTTCAAACGGTCTGAATTCTAGTCGGGACTTCTTATCGGGGAGATCCCCTAACATGTTGGCGAATCCAGCACCATCAACACTCTCTTTCTCTATCTGGAAATATGGCTACATGTACAAAGAAGTAATTCTTATGGCCCATGGGCTAATACAATGCATAGATCCTCTTTGTGTTCTCTACCTCCTATCTCGCCTGACTATCTTTGCTCATCCATGGCGTAGAACTCTCTCGAAAGGATGGAATACCTCTTCCTCCTAGTGGCCCAGTTATAACACAACCTGATAACCACTAGTGGATAATTTTGACTACATCAACTCTTAAATAGAGTTACGATATAAACTCTTCTAGAGTATTTGACACCAAAAACATGTGGCTAGCCCCTTTTCCATGAATAATGAGAGCTGACGCGACATCCTCTAGAATTATAGGTGTGAAAATACGAAGGTCAACTTCTGAGTGGCATAAATTTTTCATACAGACTTTAATTGATGTGCTTCTTATACCCTTGTAAAGATCTCTATGTGTAGAATAACATGAAATGGTGCTATGCCAAAGAAGAAAAATTTTACCCCAAAAAAACACCATTTTATGTCTCAAAATGCTCCTAGAAGATTTCAAACCCCGTTTTGCCAAACTGGGTCCCGCTAGTAAAAATGGTCTCATGAGTTGATTCCTCCATTTTTCCACTCCAAATGCATTGAGATGGATGAAAAAGAATATAATGATCCAATATGGATTACACAAAAATGATCTATAAACTATCATGGATATTCCACTGGTCAATTCGTCACAACATATCTAATAATATTATGTTATAAATATGAGATTCTACACTATTACAATTTTGTTAAACTTTAAGATCTATATATTTAACTGTAATTAGTGCATGTATGCGAATGAAATCATGCAAAAAAGTAGAGAATGACAAAATAAGTTGACACACACATATAAGACGCAAGACATGCTCTCTGGGAAACCCTTTTGGGAGAAAACCTAGCTGGAAGGTGAGGTCTCTTTACTCTCTTTCTCTGTTTGGAAATATGGATGGAGGTACAAAGAAGTAATTTTTGTGGCCCATGAGCTGCTACAATGCACATATCTTCTCTGTGTGCTCTACCTCCTATCTCTTTTGGCTATCTTTTCTAAGCTATGGAACAAAATGCTCTTGAAAGAATGGAATACTTCTTCCTCCTAGTGGCCTGGTTATAACATAGACCAATAACCTACTAGTGGTTAATTTTGACTACATTAACACTTAACTAGAGTTACAATATAGACTCTTCTAAAGTATTTTACATCAAAAACGTGTGGATATCCCCTTTTCCATGAATAATGGGGGCTGATGCTGCATGCTCCCGAACTATAGGTGTGAAAATAGGAAGGTCAACTTATAAATGGCATATATTTTTCATACATATTCCGATTGACACACTTCTGGTGATGTTTGGAAATATCTTTGTGTGTTGAGAAACATTAAATGTTGCTACACTAAACCAGAAAAATTTTACCAGCAAAAAACATCGTTTGATGCCTCAAAACGCTACCAAAAGGTTTCAGTCCTCGTTTTTCCAGACTGGGTCCCGCTAGTAAAAATGGTCCATGCACTGATTCCTCCACTTTTTCAACTCCAAATGCATAGAGATGGATGAAAAAAAATATAATGATCCAATTTGGATCATACACTCTTACTTAGTCAGGTCAACCAAGGCCATCATGTCAGCGAGAATTTGACCTCTCTTAAGAAATAAGCCAACTCAACTGTAATAGCTATAATCGTCTACTTAAGTTACTCTTTAAAATGACGCATTGTTATGGCATTAATTTTATTTCAAGTAATTTGTTATAATTTGTTAAGAAAATACTTTTAATTTGAATGTCTTAAGAGTTGAAAGATTCTCATCGCTGATTTGGTACCAAGATTAGATAGGAGGAAAATTTACAAGATAGGACCCCTCTACCTCATGCAAGGGGCAATACCATCATTTTTTTTAACTACGCATATTGTATTTCAATTCTCAAATCTAATGCAATATTTTATGGGTCTGTGGTTTATTCTTTGTTTTGATAGCCTGTAAGTTGTGATTTACCATCTCCCTACTAAGAAAGAAGGGCCCTCCTCCTTAGTAGTGATTGATGCAATGTAGATGTAGCTTAGTTGTTTTATTTTAATTCACGTATAGATTATGGCATTTTAATTCTTATTACAATTCCAAATTATCATTGTTACAAATTCTTGCGATATACTACCATTACTGTTGGTTAAGTTTTTTTGCAGAATATTTAATATAGATTTCTCATGTGTTGTCCTAGTTATTCTTGGATCGATCCTTAATAATTGCATGTTGCTACTGTTCAATTGTTGTTACAGATTTATAATTCATTGTTGATACAAAATATTAGTTAATTGTTGTTACATCAGATACAATGTATTATGCACTTAATGAGTGGGTTGATTTTGATTGGATTGATGGTTGTGTGTTGTTGTGATTGAATGGTTTTGTTCAAGTGAGGAATTGACTTCAAGGAGTTTCATTTCATTTCCCTAGAAGAGTGATTTTAGAATAAATGAGTGCCATTTTATTTTGCAAGTGCGATTTCACTCCCAACATTGTGTGCAAAGAGTTACTTTTATGCAAGAGGGTTTGACTATGAGACTTTTGTGTATTGATTTCCATTCTTGCAAGTATGAAGAGTTACAATAAATTTTGGTTTGATTGAGTGCTAAGTTCTCGTAGAAGAAATCTTAGCAATAATTAGGGATTAGTTAAAGTTAATTTTCAGTTGTTGCATGCATATACCATGCGAGATAACCTTGAAATAAACATACTTACCCTGGTTGATAATTTCTGTGTGAGTAATTGATTTCTTAATTAAGAAAATTAATTCACCCAACATTTTGGTTTCGTTGTTGAGGAGGTTATTAAAGGTGCATAAACATAACTAGTATTGTTTCTTTTTCTATATGCATAGTTGAAATAAAATGTATTGGAAGTGTTCATGAATCTAAGGTGACATGGACGTAAAATGAGAGGTATGAACTTGTTGGACGTGTTTCTCGTAGGTAGTTCTTGGCTGCAAAAGCTATGCCAAGAAACCAACTCAACCAATCTTTAGGTTCAATCCAGACCTTGAACTAGAGGGGATTCCCTCAATTATTACAAGGCTTTGTTTAACGTTGTTCAGTGTCATTGGAAAACAACCTATGAAGCACAATGGACAGATTTATGATTTATTTTGGGTGGTTGCTAATGATTGTCCAATCTCTTTTTATGAACAAATCCCTCTCTTGCAGCATCCTTGGCCAAAGTGCCAGCAAGCAATTTGACAAAAAAAAATGATTTTTAAAGAATTGGACAGAAGAATATAATGGAATTCATGGTAATTAAGCAGTCATATTGAATACTTAATCAATCAGATAGAATGGATACATATAGAATATTTCTACAACCAAACAAAACACATTCAAGAGATGACAAAAGGAAACAATTAACAAATGTAGAGGAATTAAACAAGACAGACAATTCCGTTAATGAATCTCTTTAAATGATTATAACTTTGCATGGGATTTCAGAGAGATTGACACTCAATCTATTCTTACCCAGATCTCCTATAGTAATTTGAACATGTGTAGAAATAAGATATGAAAGTACTGGAAAAACAACAAGAAAAACAATTTATGTCAAGAACTGAAGCTAGAATACTTCAATTAGGAATTTTGTAATAAAAGTTTTACAAAGTGGCAGGATTTTGGCATCAAAAGCCAACCCATTGAACATTACAAATGAAACAATATATAGATCTCTCCTAAATTGTTACAATATTTCATGAATAAAATGCTAAACAATACAATACAAATAAAACAATCTCTGGATAGTTTGCAGGAAATTGGGAACTGATGGAAAATATTCAACCTCCATTTTGGGAAATGGGTTCTTTGATTGCTCCTTTTATGCTTGACATTTGGAATTATGTTGATGCTTTTCTCTCAAATATGAAACAAGAAACTATTTCTTGAAAATTCTGCGAGATATTGATTCTCGTGCCTGTAAATCTAGGGTTTTTTCATAGTTATCTCTTCAAAAACTACCAACTGTCCTCTATCCTTTAACTACAAATGATTCTGTACCTTAATATCAATGATCTAAAATGGATTTTCAAATCATTTTTAAGATGTTTTCTTGATAAAATTTTACCGAAGAATCGTTTATCACTGGGACTTACCCTCACACCAAATAGGAAATCCTATGTAGAATCATGAAAATGCAGAAGAAATTTTGTGAACAACAAGGCCCCTTTGATTAATTTTGAAACAATCCATCATAATTTTGAGAAGTCAAAACCACATGTAGATTTTGGTGGGACCCCTTGGCGGTATGTGGTTTCAAGTCGAGGGGTTGTAAAACTCATCACAGATTGCCACATATAGGAAGATGGTTTCGTCAAAACTACTTTTTGGACCCCCCCCTCTTTGCTAAACTTTGTAAAACATGGGGGGTTTGAAATGAATGAATTTTTTTTACCTATGAGCCTTAACACCCGGGGCTTACATAGACACTATATAATCAGGGCAGGGGACCTAGGACCAAAACCTTTTTGGGGCTTAAACCCTTTGGCTAGAAAAGGGGGTCGATTCTTCGAAGTATAGCATTATAATAGTCCTTTGAAATAATACTTCAGGACTTAGTGTAAAAGGGTGCCGATTCTTTAGAAATATTAAGCTACATAGGACCACATAATATGCACTTAGGCCTCTATAATATCAGGACTTCGCAATCGGTGATTTTATAATGTAGCACTTGGTTACACCATCTACGACTTGCGGTCGTCGATCACCTTCCATGTTTAGCCCTGGTTCGTTGGCTCTTCACATGACCACAGTTAAGCCCTCATATCGGAGCTCCTTTTCCCGGTAATTTGCAATCGCAACTTTTAAAGTGTCATAAGTTACAAAACACCGATATGCTTCAACCTCTGACTTGTGAACTTTGATAAATAACGTCATCACTACCACATGTCACCTTGTGAGTGATGACACGTGTCACCCTTTTTTGACCCATTGTGACCCTTGAAAATGCCATATCATCCTGCCACGTGTCCACCGTATGGCCACGTCATGATGACATCAGCCACCATGTGGCCTTTATCGAAACCAATTGCGGACAGCCACGAATCCCTTATTAGTTCCAATCACTATTTTCTGTGTGTCTTTTATCAAATCCAATATTTTTCTACCATGCATCCCTTTGGGAGGAGAGAGAAAAGGCCCAACCTTGCTCTGTTTTGTAATGAATTTCCTTTATAATTTGCTTTCGGCATTTCCCAAGACTTTAACACTAGAGGCATATTTCCCGATGATTTAACACTTCAACACAACATATCTCCGATAATGGGATATGAGATGCCCATTTCGACCTCTGATCGTCGATTTCCAATACTGTGGGATGTCTGATCACTGGGATCCAAGAGTCAACACTTAGCCTTTTTCCTTTATTTTCTAGATTTTGAAGAGTGAACTTCAACTTGTTATATCTTTTCATCCAGGAGTTCATTTGGGGAGTTCTATATACCGCTGGAAAGATAATTTAGAGTAATTTCCAATGGAGAAGGTCCGATGAAGTCTTGAGTCCTTCTGATGGTTGAAAAATAACCTCAAAATTTTCTGTCTTATTTATTCAGATTTCCAAAGAAAATTTATATAAGCTTGAGGATTTAACTAGGAGTTAGACTAGCTAAAATTCAATTTTTTGTAACTTTCAAGGGTGTCAAAATAAGTTACAACATCGGCTCCAACTAAGGACTTCTTCCCCTTGTAGGACAAAGAGAACCTAGTAGACCAGATGCCTCAGATTTGTTGGGCATGGAGTCATACCATAAAACTGTAATATGCAAGTCTGAAACTATACTGCCTACACTAATCAAAGAATCTTTCACACTGAAATCTAAAAACTGAGAACTGTTGAAGTGAAACAACTGACACTGCAAGTGGAAATAAGCATGACAACGCCTAATTCATTGGGCTGTGGAGTCAATCAGTGAATCAACAATTAATTTACTCCCTTCAATCCCCTACAAGTCATTGCACTAAACCAAGCCAAACTTCACACTGTAAAGTTGAAACACAAGCTGAAACAACTATTGATCTACTACATTAATCAATAAATAACAAACTTACTGATCTACTGCACACTAATATGAAAATAACTAATCCAATCCCACACACCTCTTATCTAACTGAGCTGAAAATCTACACTATTAGGTGTAATCAAATTTCCAGTGTAACCAAGTGAGGAGTGGATTTACTGACAAGCCACTTTGCCAACAGCTGAAAAATTGAAACATATTTACAATATAAAACCCAAAATCCACAGGAAACAAATACTTACATGTGAACTTGGAAATTTGCATCCTCTGTAAGCTTCTGAATTTTCTGATCACAATAGAGAAGAAGAGAAATACGCTACTAAATGCTACCATTTCTATGAAAAAGAAAAACATGTAGTTGCATGCTATTATCATAACCAGAGATGCACTTATCATTTTGAACCAGTTGAATCCGAAAACTAGTGGAATCGCCATATGACCAAGTGGAGTCACCAGGTGAAAGAAATGCAACCAATATCAATTTTCTAGTGTTTTTTCACCAGCAGAGAGTAGATCTAATTTTGATCATGACCCATGGAAAAACTTTCTTCGTCACTTCGTTCCCTGGAAATGACGCCAAATGTTGTACTTGTTTCTTGTAGGTAGTTCTTGGCTACATAAATTATGTCGAGAAACCAACTCGACCAATATTTAGGTTCAATCTATCCCTTGAACTAGAGGGGGATCCCTCAATTGTTACGAGGATTCGTTTAACGTTGTTCACTAACATTGGAAAACAACCTATGAAGCATAATGGCCAGATTTATGATTTATTTTGGGTGGTTGCTAATGATTATCCAATCTCTGTTTATGAATAAATCCCTCTCTTGTAGATTCCTTTGTCAAAGTATCAACATCCAATTTAACAGAAAAAACATGATTTTTAAAGGATTTGAGAGAAGAATATAAGGGAATTCATGGTAATTAGGTAGTCATACTGAATACTTAATCAACCAGATAAATGTATACGTATAGAATATTTATACAACCAAACAGAACACATTCAAGAGATGATAGAAAGCAACAATTAACAGATGTAGAGTAATTAGCCAAGACAGATATTTTAATTAATTAATCTCTTTAAATCATTATAAATTTGCAGGGGATTTTAGAGAGATTAACAATCAATCTATTTTTATCTAGATCTCCTATAGTAATTTGAACATGTGCAAAAATAAGATATGAAAGTACTAGAAAAACAACAAGAAAAACAATTTCTGTCAAGAACTGGAGCTAGATACTTCAATTAGGAATTATGTAATAAACGTTTTACAAAGTGACAGGGTTTCAGGATCAAAAGGCAACCCCTTGAACATTACAAATGAAACAACATATAGAATAAATCTCTCCAAAAATGTTACAATATTTCTAGAATAAAATCCTAAACAATACACTAAAAATAAAACAATCTTTGGATAGTCTGCAGGAAATTTGGAACTATTGGAAAATATTCAACCTCCATTTTTGGAAATGGATTCTTTGATTGCTCCTTTTTCTGCTTGAGATTTGGAATTATGCTGATGCTTTTCTCTCAAATTTGAAACAAGAAACTATTTCTCGAAAATTCTGCTAGATATTGATTCTCCTGCCTGGAAATCTGGGGTTGTTTCATAGTTGTCTCTTCAAAAACTGCCAACTGTCATCTATCCTTTAACTACCAATGATTATGTACCTTAAAAACAACAATCTGGAATGTATTTTCCAAGAATTTTTAATATGTTTTCTTGATAAAAAAATTACCGAAAAATAATTTATCACTGGGACTTACCCTCACACCAAATAGGAAATCTTATGTAGAATCATGAAAATGTAGAATAAATTTTGTGAACAGGGCCCCTTTAATTAATTTTGAAAAAATCCATCGTAATTATGAGAACTCAAAACCACAAGTGGATTTTGGGGAGACCCCTTGGAGGTACATAGTTTCAAGTCGGCAGGGGGGCTGCGAAATTCATCACAAATTGCCACATATACGAAGATGGTTTCATCAAAACTTCTTTTCGGACCGCCCCCTTCTTTGTTAAACTTTGGAAAACATGGGGGGTCCGAGATGAATGATGGTTGTTGATCTATGAGCCTTAGCCCCTGGGGCTTAGGTATAAACTCTATAATCGGGATCAGGGGACCCAAGACCAAAACCTTTTTGGGGCTTAAGCCCTTTGGCTAGAAAAGGGGGCCGATTCTTCGAAGTATAGAATTATAATAGTCATTTGAAATAATACTTCGGGAATTAGTGGAAAAGGGGTCATTTATTTAGAAATATTAAGCTACATGGGGCCACATAATATGCACTTAGGCCTTTATAATACCGAGACTTCACAATTGGTGATTTTATAATGTAGCAGTTGGTTGCACCCTCTAGGACTTGCGATTGTTGATCACCTTTTGAGTTTAGCCTCGGTCCTTTGGCTCTTCGTGTGACCGTAGTTAAGCCCTCATATTGGAGCTCCTTTTCCAGGCAATTCGCAATCAAAACTTTTAAACTATCATAAGTTACAAAATGCCGATATGCTTCAACCTCCGACTTATGAACTTTGATAAATGACATCATCACTTCCACATCACTACCAACGTGTCACTTTGTGAGTGATGACACATGTCACCCTTTTTTGACCCATTGTGACCCCTAAAAATGCCGAATTTTCCTGCCACGTTTCCACCATATGGCCACGTCATGATGACGTCAACCACCATCTGACCTTCATCGAAACCAATCGCTGACTGCCACATGCCACTTATCAACTCCAATCACTATTTTCCACGTGTCCCTTATATGATCCAATATTTTGCTGCCATATGTCCCTTTAGGAGGAGAGAGAAAGGCCAATCTTGCTCCGTTTTTCGATGAAGTTCCTTTATAATTTGCGTTCAGTGTTTCTCAGGACTTTAACACTTGAGGCCTATTTCCCGACGATTTAACACTTTAACACAAAAATTCTTCAATAATACGATATGCGATGCCCCTTTGGACCTCCAATCACCAATTGTTGATACTACGGGAGCTCCAATCACCGGGATCCGGGACTCAACACTTAGCCTTTTTCCTTTGTTTTCTGGGTTTTTAAGAGTGAACTTCAACTTGTTCTATCTTTTGATCCAGGAGTGCATTTGGGGAGTTCTATATACTATTGGAAAGATAATTCAGATTACTTTCCAATGGATAAGGGACAATGAATATATGAGTCCTTACGATGCTTGAAAAAATACCTCAAACTTTCCTGTCTTATTTATTTAGATTTGCAAAGAAAAATTATATAAGCCTGAGGATTTAGCCAAGAGGTACACTAGCTAAAATTCAAAAATTTTGTAACTTTAAAGGGTTTCAAAATACGTTACAATAGAACCTATGCATAATTTCAACAAATTGAAGTAAGCTTGGCCTCATAAAGAGTTAAGACAAATAGGTTGCATGAATAAAGAAGAAGAAAAATGTGGTGCCCCAAAAAATAATAACCATGTAGGAAGAACGAGACGTGGAGGAAGGAAAAGCCAAGACTTAGGATGAGTAACATTTATTTAGGAACACCTGGATTCGGGTGAAATTAAAGTAACATAATGCGCTTATTGACTGATGGACAGGTTGGGTACTGCCAGCTGCAGCTCTGCGTGGCTTCTCAGGAATTCACCCGACGCAAACTGGATCGCCTTAAGAGAGGAAGATTTGGAGGAATGTCTACATTAATGGCTCGCTTCGTCCAAGGTGATGCTTCAGCTGTTATATTCATGGTGCTCTGTTTTATCCTTTCCATAACTTCTACTCAGCCTCCATGCTCCAGGTTCTGGCCTGCAGCGGGTTTGTGGTCTTGTTATGCTGAGGGTTGTGATGGTAGGCTAGTCTATGCAATTGGTGGCAAGCTTTTAAGTGCCCCTGAGTTTCGAATTGGGCTGCACTCTCAGGCCCATCTTGGGCGAACGAAGAGGTCTGCTGTTCTATAGCCCTCCTGCCATTGTCCCTGGTCTCACTATGCTCTCCCCTCACTGCCTCAACATGGTGCACCAGAGTATGAGGAGTCGCGCTGGGGGACGCCGAGGAAGCCGAAGGCGTTCGAAGGCTAGCGGTTCTGTGGATCCTGCCCTGCCTCCTGTTACTATCCCCTCCTCTCTGGTGGTTTCGCCTCCTCATAGCCCTTCTCGCAGGCCGACCCCAAATAGTGCGTTTCAAACCACTCACTTCAAATTTCAGAGCAATCTCAGTAGGCCAATGATCACAGTTCATATCACTATTATCCTTTTTGAAGAAGAAAGCCAGCTTCATCCTTTGGTGCGTGTGGTGTCTGAGCATTCTCAAAGTAGTGAGCAGTTTACGGCAGAAGGAAGTCTGAAGAATCGAAAAGGAAAGATGATCGACAGAGGAGACGCTCCTTGCGGTATTATGCCTTCTGATACCATCATCCCGGTGGACGGGGAAGGCAATTCCATGGCCACTCATCACCCCACGGCGAACCCAGAAGGCGAGAAGGTAGGAACTGAAGATATGTGGACTGGTATTGCGTGTCAGGAGGTGGAGATGCCTCCGAATGAGGACGTGGAGGTATAAAGCCACCTGGGCATGCCCAAACTTCTTTTGGTTTTGCTGATGTTTTATATGGTCAACCTCAGGCAGTTTTGTCTGCAGTTTTGGTTTAACATCTACAACCAGATGGTTTTGTTATTCCCCTCGAGCAGCGGCAGTATAAAGATCTTCTGGGCAGCTAGGGAAAGTCTCTGTCTTGCTTTCGTGTGCTTTCTTATGTTATGCTGGTCTATCTCTGGTTTCTATATCTGTTCTCTTGTCTTCTATAACTGCTTCTCCCAGGCTCTCCCTATACTGGGGCAGTTTTGCTGTGTTGAGTGCTCTCGGGTGATGTTATCCGAAGCCTCAACTCCTTGTAATATTATTTTACTTTTCAGTTAATAGAATTAGTCATTTACCGAGAAAAAAAAAACATTTATTTAGGAACTAATATTAAAATCATAAGCAAAATCACCTACCTCGATAACACATTTTTGGAAAATAGGATCCCATAAGTTCTCTACTTTTGGAACTATTATTGATAAGGCAGAATCTCAAGGTCCATCTATGTTGGAGCAAATATTTGGGAGACATAATCTCATGAACCCTTGACCTAAAAAGCAAGTCCAAGAATATTTGAATCACTTGCATTAGCAAAACATGAATATCAAGATTTTTTAGAAGGATAGGGAGGTACAAATAGACAAAATTTGGAATACCAAGAATTAAGTCCAAAAAATAAGTAGCCTCCTAATAATTCTATCTCGGACTTATGAATTGTTGTAAGGAAGCCTCAATAGCCATCAGAAAACCTTCCACGGCCAGGAGAACAATGAATACCTTAAATAGCTTTGTAAAAATCTCAAATTTTGTGAAAGAATTAGATGAAAGATTACATAGTTACCACCTTTGAATTCCCTACTGGGAACATTCAAGGACAAACTCCAGTGAAGTACATTCATTTATCATTCGTCCCAAATTTTTAGAGCACAACCAATGAGGATCCAAATACTTTTTTTTTTGGTAAGGGAACCTGAGAAACCATAAAAAAACCATTCACAGCCAGGAAAACAATGAGTACCTAAAACAATTTTGTAGAACCCTCAATTTTTTTGGAAGAATAAGATGGAGGATGACACAATTACCACCTTTGAATTCCCTATTGGGAAAATTCAGGGACAAGATCCAATGAAGAACATTACTTTGTCTGTCCTCCCAAACATTCAGGGAACATTTAGTGAGGATCCAAATACTTTTATTTCTTAATTCAATGTTTAATGTTGTAGTTTTGATTACACTTCATGTTCCCATAAACTAAAATCGTTCCCCACTACTTTAAAGGGATTTGCATTAAGATGGTTCACAGAACTTGGTGGTGCATCCATTTCTTCATGGGATGACACGAAGAAAATAGTTTTGGAGAAGTATTAGGATTATTACAAGACAAAAGTTCAAAAGGAAGAAATTCTTAGAAAGTCCCAGAGGGAGGATGAAAGCATGGAAGATTATATTGAGCACCTCTAATACAACTTACAGAGGTCCAAGCACAATGATTTGGATAAGGATATTTTGAAGACAATAATGATCCAGGGAATGAAGGATGATTGTCTAGACATGTTGAACCTCATGGGAAAAGGGGACATATCAAAGGAATCATATGATGACATAGTTGCACTTTGTTTGAAGATCTCAATAGTATCAACAAGGAACAAAAATTTTGCAAACCATGCTTTTGCTAGAATACATAAATCAATGAATGATGAGGTAATAAGGTCAAAAATTGGTAATCTATTTGGAAATTTCAAAAACAGTATTATCAGTTCTCTAACTTCTTAATTATATATGTTACAGGTGAAGAAAAAATAGGTTAAAGCTGAGAAATATTTGTCAATATTTTTCCCAAACTATAGTAAGAAGCACCCCCTTAGACAATGCCAACTTAATAATGTGGAAATTTGTAACATCTGTGAGAAATAACATTCTACATGACATTCTCATTGTTCCCATGGTTAAAAGTGGTATTCAAGGAATCAGGTGAAGATATTGAGTCAACATATTTAATTGACTCTAAGAAACCATGGTAGATTTTACTACCAGGTATGGGTCAAGATCCATCATTGTCTTTCAATGTCTGGGCTAATATGTATAATCCTCAACAGGTTCCTCAATAATTATAGCATCCTATAATCTCTTGGTAGTTTCCTAACTCTTCTCTGATTTTGTACCCTATGCATTGGTCCCATTGAACCTCTCCTCCAAATCAAAAAATTCCACGGCCTCAAGGATAATGTGGAACTTCTTTTCTAGGACAACTTCCTGCAAAGTTACCTGTGGAACAACAACAACTACAACTTCTTTCCAACGCACTAGTGAGTAACCCTCCTCTATGACCCTAGCTACCTCTACAAGCTCACCCAAAGATAAATAATAAGGTGATGCAACAAGTTGGAGCGCCCACTTTTCCCACTCATTGTATCTCCCCTGTTGGATGTAATGATGTATACTTTTGGTCAAGGAGGATAGTAAATCCAAGAGTTTCTCCCTGTTGTTATAAGCCATTTTGTCACATATGATTAGTGAGCCTGCTAATGGGATCAATCAACATCTTATTCCCCCTTGTCACCATCTTGCACAAAGCCCTAAGCATTATCTTTCATTTTGCATATTTTAAGCCATAAATTATTTCATCTAATCCATTTTGAGGACCAACGCTCCCTGTAGGACTACTAGGGTGCATTCACTAGAAAGTTGCTCCATTATGGCCTATGTTGGTTACTAACAATTTTCTCCCCTTTGCACTTGAGTTGGTTCTTAAAATCTGGGAGAATTATTGGGATTTCAGAAGCTTCCCCTTCTAGGAGTTTCCAGAATTAGTTTCAACTACTTATCTTCGATAAAACATTCAAATCCTATCCTTCCCTACATTGGAGTTTTCACCAGTTATCCTTTGATCCTACCCCTCCATCAAAGGTGGATCCCTTACCCTAGATTGGTAGTTGGATAAGAACTCCAAACTTATCTTACTTCTCTATATATTCTAAGCCTTCTATGTGGTTGGGGGTTGGCTTTTGGAGAGTAATTCTACCCTTATGCTATTGTAGTGAGTGGTCATCATCTCTTGAATTTAGGGTGATTGAAGGTGGATATTGTGACAAGGAAAGTACAAGTCAACAACTTGGAGGAGCTCTTCTAAAATATCAACTGCTACTTATGTTTGTAATGTCCTTCCATTTATATTAATGCAAATAATTCATTTTTTTCCCATATGTGATGTTATTATTTCATATATTTCAATACCAGGTTGATCTATTGAATGAAGTACTTAGATGATACTGCATAGGTCTCATAGTTTTTTGGCGTGTGTTATCTGACTATGCAGGTTCTAATTTTGGCATTTGGAGCTTCCAAGCTAAAGAAGGAGTGAAGTGCGAAGGATTCCAAGTAGGCCTCACTACGTCATCTATTTACTTTAAGGAAAAGCATTGTGTTCCTTGTCTCTCTGTTGTTCCAGGTTAGCCACCGACCTAGGGGACATACTTTTATCCACAATCGTAAATCCTGTATAACACCTCCTATTACGAATTATGAAGATAAAATATCACCTAGGGAAGAAATTCAAATCCAATGATTATTAGACAGACAAAGACTCCTAATAACTAATGACATTGTTACAGTTGAGAGCATTGTAACAATTGATGTTTCTATTATTGTAGATACTCTTGTAATAGTTGAAAATATTTTTATTTTTGGACATGTAACAACTAATGTTGATGCCATTGCTGAGACTCCTTCAAATCCACCTTATCCAAAGAGACTAACTGTAACTAAAAATACTCCACAAACCAAGTCTGGTTTTTTGAAGGAGTTGGAAACTCTTGTGAATTCCATTACTCCAAGAAATAAGATATGTTCCAATCCACACAAAAACAATAAGGGAACTTTATGTTAAGAAACCTAGTAGGAAGCCCCAAGATCCTCCCATTATCCATTTGGTGGGAAAATAGTTAGAATTGATGTTGGGTGAAACTTCGTCTACCAAATATGACGATCCAAGGAATCTAACAATAAATTTATATATTGAAGAAATAGTTATTCCAAACACATTTGTTGATATGGGGGATACAATAAATGTGATGACTAGGGAAATCTTTGACTTGCTCAGATTCACCAATTTGAGACCAACCGTTATTGTATTAGAAATGGCTAACAAATACAAAATTTGGCCTAAGGGAATTCTAGATGATATTGTGATTCCAGTGGACTCTTGGGAATATCCAGTTGATTTCCTAGTGTTATAGATCAAGAAACACCTAGGAGGACACCTCATGATCTTGGGTAGACCATGGTTAGCCATTGTAGATGCATTCATTAGTTGTAGATCAGGTTTTATGATGATATCTAATGGAAATACTATAAATAACCTCATCCTCTACCCTCCACCCAAACCAAGTGTTGATTATAAAAGCCCTTTATGGGTTAAATTTTAACCAAAAGGGGATGATGCATGCTCATTCCTCACTATTGATAAGGTTATGTATTATAAAAAATGAAATAGAGGATGAAACTATTAGTACTTTATTAGTAACCCCTTTGTTGTTACTCAACCAATATCCCAACTTTTAAATTCCATAATGAATGAACCTAGTTCAGATGTTACCATTGACGATCTTATTGTAGAAAGAACACCAAATATATGAAACCATAAGAGTGTCCCAATTGATATTGAGCCAGGATAGACTTTAAATATTAACCCAAATTTATCTCCTGAGTAAACAAAGAAGTTGATTTAGTTGTTGCGAAAGAACAAAGAAGAATTTGCATGGGATTATACATACATGAAGGGATTTCACCTTGGTTTATGTACCCATCATGTTTTACCTGAATGATAGATGTCATCGTGTTTGGAAGCCACAATGATGAATGAATCTAGCTTTGAAGGATATTATTAAGGAAGAACTTCAAAAACGATTAAATTCTAATTTTATCTATCCAACCTCTAAAAGCTAGTGGGTTTCCCCACTTATTGCTGCGCCTATGAAGAATGGCAAATGGAGAATTTGTGTTGATCAGGTCCTTGATACCCTGTCTGGTAAGAAATTAATTTCATTTCTTGACGGGTTTAGTAGTTATAATCAAATACAAATTTCCCTCGAGGAATAATATAAAACCACCTTCACTTACCCCTAAGGTACATTTGCATAACAAGTCCTTCCTTTTGGACTTTTTAATGCACCACTACCTTTCAATGAGTTGTGTGAGGAATATTTTTCAAACCTAGTTAATTATTGTCTAGAGATTTGTACAGATGATTTACATTGTATGGTGATGAATTTGATGTAACATTAGATAATATTGAGAAAGTGTTTGAACAATGTAAATTAAATCACCTTTCTTCGAGCACTGAAAATGGCATATGATGATGAATGAATGAACTGTGCTAGGATACCATCTTTTTGTTGTAGGGATACAAGTTGATCTAGTGAAAATTGAGGTTATATGAGAATTTCACTCCTAAAACACAAAAAGAGGTATGTATTTTTCTAGGGAATATAGGAAATCATAAGCAATTTATAGAATTGTTTTCTAAGATTTCATCCCCATCATTTGAATTACTTTCAAAGGATGCAAAATTCATATGGACTCATGAATTGTAAAAAAGATTTTGTAGGTTTAAAAAGGTGTATATTAGAAGCTCCTATTTTATGTGGACCCAATTGGACCTTATTGTTCCATATTTCTACAGATGCCTCCAACACTACTATTGGGGATATACTGGGATAGGAAGAAGAATGAAAGCCTTATGTTATCTATTACATCAATAATAATTTAACCCCTACTGAGTTGAACTACATGGTAACCAAAAAAGAGTTTCCTTTTGTTGTACTTGCTATCAATAAGTTTTGAAATTACATTATAAGTTATCAGGTTTTTTTACATATTGTTCACTCTATCATTCAATCCTTAATGAATAAACCAATTACTGGTGGTAGGGTTACTAGGTGGCTACTATTATTGCAAGAATTTTATATCACTATCATGGACAAACCTGGAAAGGATAATATCATTGCTGACTTCCTTTCTAGACTTCCAATAATACTAATATTTTACTTATTGATGATTCTTTGCTGGTTGAATATATTTTTGTAATCTCCATTCACTCACCATGCTATGCATACATTGCTAACTATATTGGCGCAGGAATACTTCCAAACCACCTTTATCCTAGAGAGAAACATAAAATTATTCAACAAAGTGCCCGATATTCTTGTGTGGATGTCTATCTCTTTCACACAGGGCTAGATCATCAAATTAGACAATGTTTAAGGGAAGATGAAATCCATGACATCATGAAAGATTTCGATGATAAGCCTTATGGAAAAAAATTTGATGAGAATAGGATAGGTCATAATTTAATTCGTATGGAATCATTTTGGCCTAATATATTTCAAGATGTAAAGAAGTATGTGCAAGGTTGTGACAACTACTAAAGGATGGGCCAACCCATTTGATCAAACGAGATGTTGTTACAAACTCAATCGGTTATAGAATATTTTGAGAGATGGGATTTGGAATTTTTTAAGCCTATCAATCCCCCATTTCATCAGAAGTCATATATTCAAATGTGTATAGATTATGTTACCAAGTTGGTTGAAGCCAAGGCACTCACTAAAGCTACTGAGCAAGTTGTTTCAAACTTCTTATTTGAATACATATTTTTTCATTATGGAGTGTCAAAAGATATCATTATAGATGGAGGGCCACCATTTACTTCCAATATGATTGAAAATATCATCAAGAAGTATAAGATTCATCATATGATCACCTCACCTTACCACCTGCAAGTTAATGGACATGTGGAAATTACCAAAAACGTGATCAAGGTTATTCTTACAAAGACCATGACTAGTCACCATGAATATTGGGTTGAGATACTTCCAGAGGCACTTTGCACCTATAGAACTACATGGTGGAACACCATAGGCTTCTCCCCATATGAGCTTTTGTATGGTAAGATTCCTAATTTTCCTCTTTAGTTCGTGATCAACACACTCAATACTGCTTTAGAAGGGAATTTGGATTTGAATACAACATGGAAAAACCATTTGGAATAGGTAAATAATTAGGAGAAATGTGCTTGGATTCCATACAACGTATTAACATTATCCAACAACAACACATCAAGTGGCATGACATGTTTATTAAGAAGAATATGTTTCAGAAAGGTGACTAGGTCTTACTATATGACTCTAGGTTCAAGGATTTCAAGGGAAAGCTCTATGCTAGGTGGCTAGGTCCTTATGAAGTGGACATAGTCTTCGATAATAGGACTATTAAGTTGAAAAATATCAACAAATCACAAACCTCTTTACTCAACAATGTATAGGTCTCTAATTGTATCATAAACCACTTTCCAAGTATTCATTTTTTCACATTGTCTCATATTTGAATCTTGATATTGTTGGTGCAAGGGGGTATTTTCTTGCACTGCCAACCACTTAATTCATTTTTCATTTATTTAAATAAATAATAATAATAATAATAATTAAAAATCTAATGGTGAAAATCCCTTTGGGGTGTGGTTAGATAGGTGTCGACTCAAATCCATCTTGATGGCAGTTGATACATT
Organism: Pinus tabuliformis; assembly: GCA_031772625.1. Lineage (NCBI taxonomy): Eukaryota > Viridiplantae > Streptophyta > Pinopsida > Pinales > Pinaceae > Pinus > Pinus tabuliformis. The sequence goes on from CM062817.1 coordinate 292,174,324, forward strand.
ACATTTTTCTTTGTGCAGTATACTTCAATAGTAAAAAAATTACATTTTCAGGTGGTATTACATTTTTTATTGTTATTTTTTCTTCTAATACATTTGTTTATAATACTAATATTGAAGCCTAGGTACTACTACTATTGATACTACCATTGAAAACCAAGTACCACTATTGTTCATACTCACATCGAAGACCAAGTACTACTACTGTTCATACTAACATCAAAGACTAGGTGTTGCTACTCAAGACACTAGTGCTAATATTGAAGAAGTACTACTGCTACTGCTACTTCATCCACATGATTAAATATTTCTAAGGGGACCCACTAATTATATTTGCCACAAAGTCTGCTAGTATGTATCTCCTGCTGAGCTAGTATTATCCTAAATTAGCTGCTATGTCACCACATTTAGTAGGTACTCGACAGGTATACCTATCTCACTTTCTTTTGTTACAATGTTTTGTGTGAAATGACCCAATCCACCCTCCCACGATGACCAAAGACAACCTGCATCTTATTTGGGGGGGGGGGGGGTGGGGTAGTTCTCACCATACTATCTTATAATATACCATGTGCCATGCCATCAATTCTATGACTTGGCAAGCTATGCAATCAATATCGACATGTATCATCACTCCCAACATCATTTACTACCTTTTTGTCATCATCACTTTGATTTAATATTTCAAAATATGTTTGTATATCCTAGCTCACTTTCCAATTATGACACTATATGTACTAGTTAAACACCACATTACAACTAATCTTTCCAAATTATGCAACTTGACATTCTTCTCCCAATAAGTGATTGCATCCCATAATTTTTGACACTATAAAAACACTTGTATCAAAAATCTAATCCATGGGAGGATTTGTTGTGCATCATGAGCTGGACCCAACTGATTCACTGAATGATTATCTTAGAGTCTATAGGATTTTAAAAAATGCAAGATGGATGTTGTACTCTATTAAGCTAAGGGTATTTAATGAATACATTTACCTTGAATTTGTACAAAAATTGACAAAACAGGGCTCAACCATGAGAGGGGTTCAAGTGATAGTTATGAAGGATGTAATTGCAAAAGTAACAACCTTTCCTCAAACATGGATGCACTGTTTCAATGGGAAGATCTCAGTTCCAACAACGAAATTTTTCCGAAACAAGGGGAACACAATAAGAACAAAGGAAGAGGTGTACATAAAACTTCACTCCCACATTCATGGGAGGATGTAACATACTTCATCCAGAAGCATATCACTTGTGAAGGTCGGTTTGGAGTAATATTCAATTATAATTTTTAGCTGTTGGCCCATCACTAGCATGGGAAATTCATTAATATGTTGTATTTTCTTCTAGATTCACTAAAGAATATAGCCAATGACATTTGAAAGTTGAAGCATCCAGCAACTTGTGTAACAAACCATGGGCTAATTAATCTCATTATCATTGGTACATTAGAATGACATGGTAGAACATGGGCAGGATTATTGGTCTATTCTATAGGACTGAATCAAGAGGAATTAGGGAATGAATAAGAATAATAGGGTGAGGATGTCGACATGGAAGAAGCAGGACCAAATAGAAGTAATGACACTGAAAATTCTCACAGTGACACACCTATTAGGGACTCTTGTGTTGATACCCCTGAGGAATTTTTTCCAATTAATATAACTTCTAGATATTCTCATGTTCATAAAGGTGTTCATGCAGACACACTAGTTGACATAACTAGTGGATAGTCATAAATTTTGAAATTCATAGCTACTCTATAAAGGAATATCCCTTGTAGATAAGAACCAAGAAAAGGTAACTAAAAAGGCTTGTGGGTGGTATGTTTCCAAAAACAAGGGTTATGACTACTGTGACAACATCACTTGCTTAAGAATTTAAAATGCCAATGGATACAGAGGAGCTGAAGGAAAAACCCTACAAGGAGAAAGAAGAGGAATTCAAGAAAAAGAGGTTGACATCTCTCCATTTGGTTGGTCTGAATTTGATCCCCTATCTCAACAAATAGATGACTTAAGGAAAGAAAATCATTAATTAAGAAAAAAAATTGCAATGTTAAGAGAGAAAACTTAGACTAAGAAACCCTCAAGGTTAAAAACCATAACCAAGATTACTGAAATGATGAATGTATCTTCCTTCCCCTTTGAAACTGAAAGGATTGAAAAATAGATGTATAACTTTTGTGTGGATATTCTTAATGAGGCTAGTTATACACAATATGAGGCATAGAAGCAAAATTTTATCCTAGTGGGAGTGTAAACAGATCTTGAGGATGAGGATGTGGACTTACAAGTTGGTACAAAAGAACCTGCCAATGATGATCTTGTCACACATGAACTAATAAATGACGTAGAGTGCTTGTGGAGAAACAACGATATGGTACAAAAGAACCTGTCAAAGATGATGTTGTCACACACGAATTAATAGTTGAGGTAGAGCAACTTGAAGATGAAAACAAGGTAGAGACCTAGTGTAATGACCCCAGTTAAAAAATCCATGCAAATATGAAATATAAGACCACGGTCACGAGACACGTATTCCAAGATGAATGGTGGGAAAAACATCCTAGTGGGTGTTCATTCAATTTATTATGTCTAAATAAATTGGCAAAGACAATGGAAAAGGCTTTGGAAAGGAAAAATGGAATGTTGGCACATTTATTTATGAAAATAATGGAAATTAGGAGAAATGGAAGGTGAAAGGTCACAGGTTGCATGTGAGGAGGAAATTAAAGGAAAATAATGGAAATTGAATAAAATAGAAGACTCATTAATAAAAATGCTTATGAGGATCAATGTTGAAGCTTTTCGCTCAACATTGGATTAAGAAAGGCAAAGAACAAAAGAGGATGTAGAGATCAAGTGAAAAAGAGCAGGATCAAGCAACTAGAACAAGATTCTTTGCATGTAGCGATTTGAATGTGTGTTTTACTTGCTAGATTTGGCATGCATGGTATTGCATGTGGTTCTTATCTGTTATGGCATGGGTGTTTCCAGGTGTGAGATTGTTTTTCAGCCTAGCCTTGGAATTTATGGATAGCCATGGTGTGATGGGGTTCTCATGTTTTGGTTGACCTGGATTATCGGATGGATCCGAAGCTAAGTGAGGTGGATCTTGGAAAGAAAGAACACATGGCCTAGTGATCCCTAAATCAGGCTATGGATTGCGGTAAAGCCACTGGCCTAGTGACCCTTAAACCAGACTATGGGTTGTCGTAAAACCAGGTATTGTGTGCCTCGGTGGGCCTAGGAATCCTTGACTGGTGAATGGTGGGATATATGGTAAAGCCTATAAGTGGGTGATCTCCATCATACCTAGTTATCCCGGGATGGGATATGCAGTAAATCCTGGAGAGTGGGTCTTGATTTAGGACCTAGTGATCCATGGATCAGATTGTGGATTGCCGTTAAAGCCTGAGAGACTAGGAGATAGGAAATTTACTCACGGTGTAGGTGGAGAAATCCTATGGAATGCATGCTTGTTTTGGCCTAGTGATCTGGTGGAGATCATGGTAAATCCTGTTGTTACATGTTTATTGTGGTGGACTAGTGATCCAGTGTGGATTGCGGTAAAGCTTGGTTTCTATTGATGAGGGTGAGGTGGTTTAGCCTCAAGATGCCCCAGTTGGTTCTTTTGGTTTGAGTCCCACATTCATGCTTGGAATATGGCACAAGGGTCATTGGTTGAAGAGATATCTGGCTCAACCAATCTATGGTCAAGTGGAACATGGTAGTCCCATACTGGCTTGGATTTTGCATTCATTAATAAGAGGTTCTTTCCTTAGTATCTTATGTGTAAATGTGTATTGGTTTATATGTGGATTCTATGGCTGATGTATCCTTGATATTTCTATTGTTATTATGTTGTTTATAAGCATGCATTATGACAATGATGATGTATGGCTCTCATCATGTTTTTATTTGTAAATGAATGAACAATGTATCTATGACCTAATAGATGATAATGCAACTAATGATAGAAGGGAACCATTCTTCTTAGAGATTCTCAGATAAATATGAGACCCCTATGCTCACATATGTTGTTTACACCTATAGATTACATATTTGAGATATGTTTGTGATGAGCCCCGGAAATGGGTAACTATATGGGCTCATTTTTCCTAATATTCTCATTTAATCTACCATTCTCCATAGTTTTATGCATGCTTTTGAATATATTTATGTTAATTGTGTGAATGGGAATAGTCACTTTGCCACAAGATCTAACACGTGCTTATTGCAGATTTTTGGACATTTTTGGGACCAAGACCAGGCATTTATGAGTAGATTGGCAGCCAAATATGAGGAAACAAGGCTAAGGATTTGTAGGATAGATTTCTACTACACTAAAAGACCCCTTCCTCGAGTTCTCCACCATCAGCTCGGAGTTCTACAGCCCACCAAAGATGATTTTAAGGGCAACCGAGCAGGTCTAGTGAAGTGGCTGATTAACTGCAGTTTTGGGCAGCCAAGCTCCTCAAGTTAAGGAGGACTATTGGGGGTCCTCTTATGCATAAATAGGAATGCTTCAAGCCTTGGTAGTTTAGTCATTTTGTTATTCTATTTTTGCACATTAGTGCAGCTCTGTATCAGCACATTTTCGAGCCTCTTCTTGTAAACAGTTTTTAGATGTAGCTACTATTTTTTGATCAATGAAGATGAATCTTACTTTGCACCAACTCTGATCTTTATTAGGAGGCTGTAGCTCTTAGGGTTGGGCCCAACTCAAGTGCCAGTACCTCCTTTGTGTACTTTTATGTGTTTTTCTTGCATTCCTAGAATAATTTTTGTTATTTAGGGTAGAATCTTATTTCATTACTTAGGTTGCTTTTGATGATTTAGGTAGTTGTTCATGCTTCAAGTTGAATTGAAAGTTTGGTAACAGAAAATATCCACAAAAAGGCTACCAAGCAGTCCTTGATCTCATTTCTCCCTCCTTGGGATCATGAATTGAGACCAAAGTACACTTGTTGCCACAAAAACATTGTCTTTGCCTTCTAATGCAACTGCTAGTGTTAGATTTTGAATTGGAAAAGTTGATATCAGTTATGTTTTCATGTTCATATTTGTTCTTGCTTAGTTTCCATAGCTCTCTTGCATGATTTCCTGTTTATACACTGTTGTTCATCATATTCCTAGTTTTTAAGAGTAGATTAGGTCAAAGTAGATAGATCTCTGTTTCTTTGTCTTTGTTTGGATCAGTTTTTGGAAAGTAATGTGCAGAACACCTATAATACTTCCCTGCCTACCCTTACTCCATCATACAACCTGTTCCAACCCCTCACTCAATATTTATTCCCTTCATTTGTCACCCTTCTCCAACTAACCTAATTTTTGTAATTTTGTGCAACATTGCTTTCTACATCCTTGAACAAATCCAACCATATTTATCACTCCTAAGCTTCATTTACCAGGTCCCACACCTCTTAAAATCCTTATACATCCTTCATTTCCACTTCCCCACCGTTTTTCCTCCATCAATCCTCTAAAAATCACTTTTGGCCTGTTCCTGTAGAATTTCTTGTAGATCCCCTGCAGCCTCCTGCAGAAGATAACACGAGCAATTTTTCAAGATCTGAGCGCTGTGGAAATCTCTAGAAGGGTTCTAGGGACACCTTAGGTCCTCTCCATACCTTCCTAACTCCCTAAAAACACCCACTCCATTTTCTTTTGCTAATAAACCTCTGCACAGTCAAAAATAATTAAAGCACATGCATAATAATTTTGCATAAAATCACTCAAAAATAAAAAAAAGATGAATTTTTCATATTTTCTTTCAGAAGTAGCTTAAACACATGTATTTTACCTCTGCAATAGTCCATGGCATCCATTTTAGTAGTGGTACATCTCTTTTCTTACACAAGTAGGCTTAGTCTGTAAAACTAGGGTTTGCTAGGGTTTGCATTTCCTTTCAGCTTTCATCTTCTTTCTGCAAGTAGACTAGCCTCTTTTGAGTTAGCTTTCATCCATCATAGTTAAAATATTCTTCTAAGAACTCATAGAAGTTGGCTTAAGCTCCTAGCGAACTTGTGTCAGTTGATCAAGTGACAGCCTGCAGTAAGAGCTAGTACTTGTGCATATAGCACCGTCGCTTCCAAGTTTGTTACGAACTACCGGGTTGATAAAAGTAAAGTAGGGAGTCTCAAGAGTTGCGGCATCATTGCTGCAATACTGGAACTCACCATCTTTTTGGTGCCGTTGCCGGGGAAGCATCAGAGTATTTTGTGATTACTACTTTTCTTCTATTTTCTACTGCAAACTTTCTGCTAAGTAGTTTATTTCAGCAAGAGTAGAGTAGTTGCTTCCTTTCCATTCCACAATTTCAATTCACCAAGCGTAGATTAGACATTTCCTGATTTCAATTCAATTTCGCAATTTCATTTCAGCAAGTGTAGATTAGCATTTCCTGCTTTCATTTCAATTCCACAATTTCATTTCAGTAAGCGTAGATTAGCATTTCCTGCTTTCATTTCAATTCCGCAATTTCATTTCAGCAAAATAGATTAATCCTTTCTTGCTTTCATTTCAATTCTACTTTTTTCATCTCAGCATGATAGAGTTTAGTTAGTTGCAGTTCAATCTATTTCAGTTTTTGCAGGTACAAGCAAAGAAACAACAAAAAACACCCAAAAAAAGAGATTTCATTTCATGCCTCGTAGGAACAGAGACAATTCCGGAAAATTTCTACCCAACACCCCCACCACATCACTATGTCACCCTTCTCTCTTCTTTGGTGGCAATGATCCTGAAGAACCTAGAGGTGAACCTTCAGAGATATACAAAGATCCTGTAACAGAAGAAGAACAAGAAACAATTCCTCCTGAGACCATGGCTAAAAACAAAAATGGTAATGGGGAGAGAGTAGAAAGTACCTTTCCCATCCGAGAGACCAATGGGGACACAAAGATGAAAAACATCAGTCCCTCAGCCTTACCTCACTTCCATGGTTTGACTACTGAAGACCCTGATACCTTATTATTTGAGTTTGTTGTCCTTTGTCAAACTTATGACTATGCAAAAGACGAGCAAAAGTTGAAACTCTTTCCTTCTACCCTCAAGGATGCAGCACTCCGCTGGTTCATGGGGCTACCTAGAAACAATATCACAACTTGGGCTGAAATGCAGCAAGCCTTTAACAACAAATACCGGGACTACTATAGGTCAAAGGATACAAAGGAATAAATCTTTCAAATGACCATGGGTAGTGATGAATCTTTAGAAGACTATGAAGAGAGGTTTCAACTCAGTTATAAAATGGCCAGGTGTACACTTGACCCCGAATCTCTGAAGTTGGTTCTACTCAAAGGAGTCCTTGAAGACCTTCTAGATACCCTCCATCTGCTAGTTGGGGGAGACATCTACTAGCTACCTTATGATGACATAAATACTATATTTAGAAACCATTCTAAGGTAGCCAGAAAGAGAGGTAGGGGAAGTCAACTTTCAGCCAATACCCTTTTATCTAGTTCATTCCTTAAAAACGAGTTTGCAAATCAAATGGAAGATTTCAAAAGCAAGATGAGATAGACCATTGCCATGCAAATGGATACCTTGTGAATCCAAAAGAAGCAAGAGGAAGTCGAGAGGGCTTTGGCCATATTTTGTCCCAGGTGCACCAGAAAGCATCCTAGGAATGAATTTCCATTGCACTCTATAGAAGTGTGTTTTTTCTGTGAAGAAGACCATCCTACAAATCAATGCCCTTCTTTGCCTGGATTTAAAGCTATGTACCAAGGGGCTGAAGGAGCCACTGAACCACTCTACTTCATGAACCAAAGGAGACCACAGGGACCCAGACCTTACCAGCAGGGGATGCAAGGGACATCCCAGACTTATTAGAACCCCAATCAAGCCACTTCCATGCCTTCTTGGGGTCCCCCTGCTCATCCTTCCTGGTCCACATCCCCTCCTTGGTCATATCCTCCTCAATACCAGACTCAACTAGCTGCTCACTCATTTCATTCTCACACTTAGCGACAACCTCAATGGAATGCACCTCATCAGGGGTGGAGGCCCCAATACAACTCTCCTCCCACTCTTTTGCCTCCACCACCTGCTCAACCACAACCATTACCTCCTGCTCCTCCATGACAACCCCAGATACTTGCTCAACTGAACCCGAATCCGAATAACAGACAGGCCTAACAGGTATATACTGGAGAAACCACATGCCCTACCTATGTTGTGGAGATTCAGGAGATCAACCTACGATCTGGGAAGGTCCTCCCAGATAGCCAACCTCCTCCTAAGGAGGACGAGGAAGAGAAACAAGAAAGTGAACCCAAAGCCATTCCACCCTTTCTTAAGAGACTAACTGGAACCACGCAACCAAACCCAGAAGAAACTGAACTTCTGGGAGAACTTAAACAGTTATGTGTGAAAATACCACTTCTCCAGGCCATAAAAGATGTACCAATCTACAATAAGTTGATCAAAGAGAAGTGTTTCAGGCACCCAGACAGGTGCAAGAGAGATGCCCCAACTATCAATGTCATAGGACAACTGTCCGACCTGATGTTGGGACAGATAATCTGTCCAAAATATCTGGACCCTGGAAGCCCTGTAGTCAATGTCCACATAAATGGCACCATAATACCCCACACTTTGATTGATCTAGGGGCTACCATTAATGTAATGACCAAGGACACTATGCTCAAACTCAACCTTCAGAGTTCCCTAAGAAAGACCTCAACAATACTGCAGTTAGCAGACCACTCCACTGTGACTCCTGAAGGGATTATGGAAGATGTCATGGTCTCCATTGATTCCTGCGAGTACCCTGCTGACTTCTTGGTCCTTCAACCAAAGGAAAAACTCACTGGATATCCCCTCATCTTGGGAAGGCCTTGGTTAGCCACTGCAGATGCTTACATCAGTTGTTGAGCCAGGAGCATGACCATCAAGAATGGGCATATGTCCAAACAGCTAGTCCTATATCCTCCTACCCAACCTTTGCTAGAACATGACTTACCTCTCTGGTTGGAGGAGGAAGATGAAGGTGAAGTCTACTCTGCCCCCTTATGCACAGTGGAAGCCACCAGGGGAGGTCCTCAAATCGAGGATGATCTTATTGAGAATTTGATTCAAAATCCACCCCCCAGTGTGTTGCCATTAGAAGAGTTGGTGGAAGAAACCCAAGCCAGTGCTTTAGTTGATCTCTGTGTGGCTAATCCGACCTCTCTCTAAGTTAAGAATGTGGAATTTGGCCCTGAAAGAACCTTGAAGATCAACTCATCCCTATCCACCTCTCAGGAGAAAGAGCTGTGTAGCTTATTGAACAACCATTTGGATGCTTTTGCTTGGAGCTATAAGGAGATGAAAGGAGTTCATCCTTCAATCTATACCCATCACATCTACATTAAAGGGGATTGTAAACCAGTCAGGTAGCCTCAAAGGAGGATGAATCCAGCCCTTAAGGACATTGTCAAAGAAGAATTGCAAAAGTTGCTGGATGCAAGATTCATCTACCCCATCTCTAACAGTGAGTGGGTTTCTCCTTTGGTGCTTGTGCCCAAGAAAAATGGGAAGTGGAGAATCTTTGTAGACTATCGAGAACTTAACAAAGCAACCAAGAAGGACCATTTCCCTTTGCCTTTCATAGATCAAGTGTTAGATGGCCTGGCAGGGAAGAAGTTCTTTTCCTTCCTAGATGGGTTTAGCGGGTACAATCAGATCCAAATCAGCCTGGAAGACCAAGATAAGACCACTTTCACTTGTCCATGGGGTACCTTTGCCTACCGGGTCCTTCCCTTTGGGTTATGCAATTCTCCTGCCACTTTCCGAAGAGCAGTACTGAGTATATTCGCTGAGCTGGTTCATGATTCAGTGGAAATCTATATGGATGACTTTACCCCTTATGGTTCTAACTTCCGAGAAGCTCTGACTAACCTGAGGAAAGTTTTAGCCAAGTGCATTGAGATGAACCTGTCCCTCAGTCCTGATAAATGTGAATTCCTAATGACTGAAGGGACCGTGCTAGGTCATACAATTTCTCAGCAAGGTTTACAGGTGGATCCCAACAAGATTGCTATCATCCAAAGGGTCCCACCTCCTCAAAAGGTAAGAGATGTTCGGAGTTTTCTAGGCTTAGCAGGATATTATAGAAGATTCATTAAAGATTTCAATAAGCTAGCCTCTCCATTGTTTGGTCTTTTGGGAAAAGATGCTGAGTTCATATGGACTGACAACTGTCAAGAGGCTCTGGATGCTTTGAAAGGTAAGCTAATAACTGCCCCAATCTTGAGAGGTCCAAACTAGGCCCTACCTTTCCACATTCACACAGATGCCTAGAACAAAGCCATAGGAGCAACCCTAGGACAAGTTGAGTAGAAACTACCATATGCCATATATTTTATTAGTAAAAACCTGTCCAAGGCGGAGTTAAACTATACTGTCACCGAGAAGGAGCTCCTAGCTGTAGTCCATTCTCTAAACAAGTTCAGACATTACATCACTAGTTATCAAACCTTTGTGCATACTGATCATGCCACAATTAGGTATTTGATGAACAAACCTAATGTAAACACTCGTATCATTAGATGGTTACTTTTATTGCAGCAATTTGATTTGACCATTGTTGATAAGCCAGGTAAGGAAAATGTTGTTGCTGATTTTCTGTCTAGACTAGATTTGCCTGCAGGTGAAGAAGGGATGGTGGATGATCAGATGCTAGATGAACACCTGTTTGCTATTTCAGTACTCTCTCCATGGTTTGCTGATATAGCAAATTATTTGGTTTTAGCACAGTTTCCGCCATACCTATCCTCAAAAGAGAAGAGCAAGATCGTGAGGAAAAGTGCCCCATTCACTTGGATTGGGGGAAATATTTTTAAGCTTGGCCCAGATTAGATCTTGAGGCGATGTTTTAGGGAGGAGGAAGTTTTTGACATCCTCCTAACCTATCATGATGGGCCCTGTGGAGGCCACTTTGCAGCAAAGAGAACCGCCTTCAAAATTCTACAGGCAGGTTACTATTGGCCCACTCTTCACCAAGATGTCAGGAGATACATCAGCCAATGTGACAGATGTCAAAGGATGGGGAACCTACTCCAAAGGATGAGATGCCCTTGCAGCCTCAGGTGACTTTCGAGCCATTTGAGAAGTGGGGCATGGACTTTGTGGGTCCTATCAACCCTCGTTCAAAACATAGGTCCTACATCATTGTGTGCACAAATTACTTGACAAAGTGGGCAGAAACAAAGGAAATCAAAGCAGCAACAGAAGAAAAGGTAGTTGAGTTTTTGAGGGAAAATATCTTCTACAAGTTTGGCTACCCAAGAGAATTAGTCATAGATCAAGGAAGTCAGTTTACCTCTAACCTGATTGAAGACCTGCTCACTCATCACAAGATTAAGCACAGAACTTCCACCCCTTATCATCTGCAAGCAAATGGACAGGTGGATGTTACTAACAGAGCTTTATAAGGGATTTTGACTAAGGTAGTGAGCAGCAGCAGAAAAGATTGGGCAGATTGCTTGGTTGAGGTCACCTGGGCCTACAACACTACTTGGAAAACACAACAGGTTTCACACCCTATGAGCTGGTCTACGGGAAGAAGGATTTGTTGTCCATAGAATTTGAATATAACACATTGAGGTTGGCAGCTCAGCTGGACCTAGATCTCAGCCATGCACAACAGGAAAGATTGCTTCAGCTGAATGGATTAGATGAACAGAGAATGCAGGCCCTTCTCCACTCAGAGGTAATCCAGCTTCAAAGAAAGATATTGCATGACCAGTACCTCAAAGAAAAGCAATTTTAGCCAGGAGATTGGGCACTGTTATATGATTCAATTTACAAAGATTTCAAGGGCAAGCTAAGGACAAGATGGTTGGGACCATATATAGTGGAAAAATGCAATGACAATGGTTTAGTCATTATTCGAACCATCGATGAAGAAGCCATCCCCATGCCCATCAATGGGCATAGATTGAAAATCTACAAGAAACCCCTTTCTAAGTAGGAGTTCAATGAGTCTCTTGGCAAATCAGTATTGGTAATGGAGCAGGTCCCTGTCTCCACTCTACCTACATCATGGAAAAAAAAAATAAAAATAAAAAATAAAACACAAAAAAAGAATAGAAGATCCTTGGGTGAAAACCTCTTGGAGGTGCCCAGGGTAGACAGTGAGGGTGAAAACATCCTGGAGGCACCCTAGTTGTCTCAAAAAAAAAAAGAAGAAAAAAAGGAAGAGAAAAAAGAAAAGTAAATCTAATTTCTGTTGAATAAATTGCAGGTTGCAGGAAGGTCATTACAAGTTTTGGGAGAATCGCGCAAGTCAAAGATAGAGGACATGACCAGGATGCATGCATCCCTCACAATCGATTCCTCCATCATTGTTACCTTTCCCCAAAATCTGGTCTCATTGGCCTGAAATTCCACATCCTACAGGAAGCTCTGTATCTTCTACAGGAGGATCATGTAGAAAATATAGACAAGCCAAAATTGGTCTCAGAAGAGGACCCAAGGGTTTGAGAGCTGTCTATGAGGCCTATAAACCTCCCTACCTCCATCCCTCACCATAGGCCATCCTTTTCTGTCTCTGTACACCTCCATTCCACTCGTTTTCATGTCCCTGCACAGTCACACAAAAATCCTGTTTTTTATGCTGCAAACAAATTTTAGTGACAAATCAAAACAACAGTTTTTCTTTTCACTCACCATACCTGCTACCCTCCATCCGAGATTCCTTGCCAGTAGAGACCCTCATCAGTAATTATAGCCCTACTCATTTTAGCTTGAATCTCAGAAGGAGAAGCAGCTACAGGAAATCCTACAGGATTCCTGTAGCAGCTGATCCCTCTGAAACACATACTACAGAGCCAGGGACAACAAAGTATAGCCTATGACACATGCATGAGCTCTGTTTGAACATGTAAACATCAGAAACAGTCTGAGGTCGAGCATGCAGAATGCAAGCAGCCACAACAATGAAGAAATGGGTTCCAACATCCGAAATGTGCATAACACGGCCGCGACTGCACAGGTAAGTGACTAAACCTATTATGCAATTACATGAATTATATTTCAAGGCTGCGTAACTATGGGAATGGTTCAGTTTGAATGGAATCAGTGGCCAGTTAACTGGCCACCCTCGGTCAGTTACACGTCCTCGCAGAATCCAACTGAGCCCCGTTAAATTCAAAACTGCTGATAAGATACGTAGCCAGCACGTGTGGAATGTCCATTCACGAAGAATTAATCAGGACTGGTAGTGGTGGCGGAAAATAACGGGAGTAAGGGAGGTGATGGCGGTCAGACGGCATGTAGAAACATTATGGCCATGACGTAGGATCAACGATCTGGTTTGGCCACCTCATCACCTCACCACAAATCACGCTCGTAGATAAAACACAGCTCAGTTAAGCCATTCATCACCTTTTGTTCATTCTGCACTTACAACGTTTTCAACTGGAGTACGCATCTACCACTTCCAGAGTAGCTAACCAGTCGTCCTCTGTGAGATTTCTACCTATTTTTCGAAAATATCCTGCCTATCGGACTCTACAGGAAGCACAGTCTCATTCTACAGGAGTCGGGTGACTTCTACAGGAAAAACAGAGGATAGCTCTGCAGAAAGAAAACCCGAGACTTTCATCGAATTTCAAGCTCAAAATGAGGTAGGCTCGGGAAAACCTCTCTGTGCATGATTTATTGGCGCAAAATGGTGAATTGAACACGACATTAGATTGAAAAATGAGAGTGAAAAGTCTGCCTGCATAATTCACTGAGTTTACCCAGATTTTTCCTTCTGCATTCGAAATCTCCTCATCAGTTTTTAAAAAAATTCTCCTGTAAGGAAGGCATGCAGCAGTAAAGGCCAACTTGTGTGTGTGAAAAAACCCGAATTTACATATCTATCAATGTGCTGAGAAAAAAACCGGTGTCATTATGCTCTGTTCTGTAAAAAAAAAATCTTTTATAAACAGACAAACCAAATTCTGGGTGACAGTAGTTTTCAAATAGGGGAGTTATTGCCATTTGATATTGTAAGGAGCACATGAGAAATTCCTCCTTTGATCTAAGAAAAAAACCGAATTCAGCTATCCTCTGTTTCAGTGATTGACTGTGTTTTTTTTCCCACCTGAGCATTTTCTTTTCTAGTTAAAGACCAAACTCAACACCATGCCAGGAGGATTCATGAGGAAAGAGCCCTTAAACTCTAGAAAATTGTACGAAAACCCTGAGGTGGTGGACCTTTTCACCAGGGCACATTGGATATCCTTCTTTGACAGAATTTAGGGTTATGATGAGGAGGTGACTGAAGAGTTTTTGATGTCCCTGAGACCACATTCGAAGACACATGCCACAGTTAGTTTTAGGGGTTTGACCCTAACTTACCGCTGATTTCATCAGTAGAATTACCGGTTTACCATTGGGGCTACCTTGGAGCAAAGAGGAGAAGTCATTGGGACAAGTGGCTAAGAAAACATTTTTTCTGCTTGAGGAGCATCCTGTAGAAGACAAAAACGGGGTCAGAAGGACAAGATTTCCTCCTCTCTGGAGTGAAGTCAGTTATCAAATCATGAGGTATATCACATGTGAAGGTAGGTTTAGCATCATTTATGATTATCATTTCAGGTTGCTATATGAATTGAGGTATGGGATGGACTTACCTCAAGCTAAGAAAGTGAACATCCCATATTTCCTCCTTCAGTCTTTGATTGAATGTGGTACAAAGCTAAAAGCAAGAGTCCCAAATCAATTATCCCACCATGGACTCATCAAACTGTTGGTGGAATATGCTTTACACACCTATACTATCCCCATAACTTGGGAAATATTCAGGAATATGTCCAGGGATGATAACATCAAAACTTTGGCTGAGAACATCAACCCACCTAGCAGTGATGAGGGGGAGCAAATTGAAGAAACAGAGAAGAGCATTGATGAGGGAACACAGGACATTCAAGCAGAGGGTAAAACAGAGGAAGAACAGAAGGGAAAAGATGAATTTGACAAGACTGCTAAACCTAAGACATCAAAGGAGAAAGCAGCAAAAACAAAGAAAGGAAAAAAGACGAAGTTTGGGAAGAAAAAGGCCAAGAAGGCCCAAAAGAAGGTTACCACAGCCAAGGTAGGTACCCAGCAAGAGAAAGAAGAGACACACCCTGAGATATCAGAGACACAAGTAGAAACAGGGGGCATAGAGATTTCTATAGTAAGTGAAGAAAAAGAACAACAAGAAGAGAAATCCGCTGAAACGTTGGCAAGAGAGGCAGCAGTTGTGCTTGCTGCACTAAGCACACCCACAAAACAAAGAGGGAAAAGAAAAAGTATCTCCATGTACTTCAAAGCCAGAAAAAGCACAAGGATCAAAGTAGGCAAACCTCAGCCACCATCCAAGGAACCGATTGTCATTGAGGATTCACCCACTAAATAGAAGGAAGAGTCTCCTTCCAAGATATCCATCAACTATGTAAGAGGAAGCCCAAAAACCTCTACATGGAAAGAGAAAATTAAGTTGATGGATTCAAAGGCAGTGCTACAGGAAGCTGCAACATCTCTACAGGAAACTCTAGGCAAGTTAAAAGAGACTGAGAAATTGGAGGAGAAGGCAACTAAACAATCACAAGGGGAGAGCAAAACTGAAGAAATACCTGAACCTACCTCCCAACCTGATTTGGGCTCATATTACAATCTGTTAGAGGGTGGGAAAATCATCTCACAGAAATTTGTTGTACCATTATTTTTTGAATTATAGAAAGAGAGGATCGGAACACTCACATGGATGAAGATCACCAAATCTAAGGGAGTTGAGGACATAGGCCACATGGAGGATAAGTTAAAAGAATTAAGGGGAGAATTGGCCATGGTAAGGCATGTAGAAAGCTGCAAAAGAGCCCAGCTACAGGAGGAGAATGAGATGCTGAAAAAACAGTTGCAGCTACAGGAAGTCCATAAGGAAGATAGGTTGTCTATTTTGGGAGGGCAACAGCAGCAAGAAGGACCTCCAACAGACAAGGACACAACTAAGAAACAACAGAAAGAGGAAGAGCTACAAATGTAGAAATGCTAACAAAATTGCTACAAGAACAAGAATCTCAGGTAGCAAAAGAAATATAGGTTTTGAAACAATAGTTGCAAGAGAAAGAGGCCCAATTGGCCTGCATGGCCATTTGGGCAATAGAAGCCTTACAATGTAGGCAACCTACTAAATCTTATGCATTATACCTTAAATACCAATGGTTGCAATTTCAAATTAACACACTGGCCCAAAGGGGCACTACTCCATTTGAGAATTACAATCAGTTTTTGCAATTGTGTGACAGTAGCTCAACAGAAGATAAGGTCAAGATGGCACAATTCTATTTGCATAACTTGGCGCTACCTAACATTAATCTACGGGACCCAAAAATTGTATTAGGAGATCTGCAACTAATGGCCATGGCTTCTTGGTTAAGCCATGAGGAAAAAAGGGGAGTAGAGATTCAGAAGATTATGGCCAGGGAACTAAATGAGCCACTTATGATCAGGGCAGAACCAGAAGATCCTTCAACCCTTATATATTCCCATCGGAACCTTGTAGACAACCCTCACATCGTGCCTGACTATGTTGAAAGACAAGCTCAGGCCATTGCCCACTTTGATGGCATGGAAAGACTGTTTGGTGATAATTGCATTCATGCTTACACAAGGAGATGGAACACCTTGTCCCATAATCTGAAAATAAGAGAGTACCACTCCCCAACTAGGATGAGGGAGGCTATGAGAAGAGTACCCTTATATAAACAATCAATGCAGAACATGAAAGCTAATTGGATTGGCCTTAAGTTCTGCCCCCCACTACTGCTAGGGTTGTTAGAAGGGGTCAAGGAAGAATAGGAGCAAAGGCAATGGGAGGAAGGTAGACAAAAAGGCAGGATTTCATGATAGGGAAGAGGACATCACTTCAGAGGCTTGGGATGTCAGAGAGGTAGTCAAAGCAATCAAGGATGATGTACTAGATTAGTTGCCCACAGGATGAACAACACATTCAGCAGGGGGGTGATGATGAGCCCCGGAAATGGGTAACTATATGGGCTCATTTAGCCTAATATTCTCATTTAATCCACCATTATCCATAGTTTTATGCATGCTTTTGAATATATTTATGTTAATTGTGTGAATGGGAATAGTCACTTTGCCACAAGGTCTAACACATGCTTATTGCAGATTTTTAGACATTTTTGGGACCAAGATCAGGCATTTATGAGTAGATTGGCAGCCAAATATGAGGAAACAAGGCTAAGGATTTGTAGGAGAGATGTCCACTACACTAAAATACCCTTTCCTTGAGTTCTCCACCATCAGCTCGGAGTTCTACAACCCACTAAAGACGATTTTAAGGGTAGCCAAGCATGTCTAGTGAAGTGGCTGATTAATTGCAGTTTTGGGCAGCCAAGCTCCTCAAGTTAAGGAGGACTATTGGGGGTCCCCGTATGCATAAATAAGAAGGTTTCAAGCCTTGGTAGTTTATTCATTTTGTTAGTCTATTTTCGCACATTAGTGCAGTTCTGTATCAGCACATTTTCAAGCCTCTTCTTGTAAATAGTTTTTGGATGTAGCTATTATTTTTTGATCAATGAAGATGAATCTTACTTTGCACCAGCTCTGATCTTTCTTAGGAGGCTGTAGCTCTTGGGGTTGGGCCCAACCCAAGTTCCAGTACCTCCTTTGTGTACTTTTATGTGTTTTTCTTGCATTCCTATAATAATTTCTGTTATTTAGGGTAGAATCTTGTTTCATTACTTAGGGTTGATGTTCATGCTTCAGGTAGCTATTCATGCTTCAGGTTGAATTGACAGTTTGGTAAAAGAAAAGATCCACAAAAATGCCACCAAGCAATCCTTCAACTCAGTTCTCCCTCCTTGGGATCATGAATTGAGACCAAAGTACACTCGCTGCCACAAAAACACTATTTTTGCCTTCTAATGCAACTGCTAGTGTTAGATTTTGAATTGGAAAAGCTGATATCAGTTATGTATTCATGTTCAGATTTGTTCTTGCTTAGTTTCCACAGCTCTCTTGCATGATTTCCTATTTATACACTGTTGTTCATCATATTCCTGGTTTTTAAGAGTAGATTAGGCCAAAGTAGATAGATCTCTGTTTCTTTGTCTTTGTTTGGATCAGTTTTTGGAAAGTAATGTGAAGAACACCTGTAATACATACCTACCTACCCTTCCTCCATCATACAACCTACTCCAACCCCTCACTCAAGATTTCTTCCCTTCATTTGTCACCCTTCTCCAACTAAACCTAATTTCTATAATTTTGTGCAACATTGCTTTCTACATCCTTGAACAGATCCAACCATCTTCATCACTCCTGAGCTTCATTTACTAGGTCCCACACCTCTTAACATCCTTATACATCCTTCATTTCCACTTCCCCACCATTTTTCCTCCATCAATCCTCTAAATATCACTTTCGACCTGTTCCTGTAGAATTTCCTATAGATCCCCTGCAACCTCCTGTAAAAGATAACGAGAACAGTTTTTCGAGATCTGAGTGCAATGGAAATCTCCAGAAGGGTGCTAGGGACCCCTTAGGTCCTCTCCATACCTTCCTAACCCCCTGCAAACACCCACTCCAGTTTCTTTCACTAGTAAACCTCTGCACAGTCAAAAATAGTTAAAGCACATGCATAATATTTTTGCATAAAATTGCTCAAAAATACAAAAAGATGAATTTTTCATATTTTCTTTCAGAAGTAGCTTAAACACATTTATTTAACCTCTGCAATAGTCCATGGCATCCATTTCAGTAGTGGTACATCTCTTTTCTTACACAAGTAGGGTTAGTCTGTAAAACTAGGGTTTGCATTTCCTTTCAGCTTTCATCTTATTTTTGCAAGTGGACTAGCCTCTTTTGAGTTAGCGTTTGTCCATCACAGTTAAGAGCTTCTTCTAAGAACTCATAGAAGTTGGCTTAAGCTCCTAGCGAACTTGTGCCAGCTGATCAAGTGACAGCCTACAGTAAGAGCTAGTACTTGTGCATATAGCACCGTCGCTTCCAAGTTTGTTACAAATTACCGGGTTGATAAAAGTAAATTAGAGAGTCCCAGGAGTTGCAGCATCATTTTTCAATACTGGAGCTCTTCAGTTTGACGAAATGTCTGCCATGGCTAGTAGGGGTTTAGTCAAGCCCTTGTTCAAGTAATTACATTTGTATCATCATTCCCTTGTTATATTTAATATATGAAGGTGTCATTTATTTCTGGGCAGTGAGTTAGGCTCTGGGCCTGAAAAAGTGGCTCAAGTATTGGGGACGCTGACACAACACTAAGCAAAATAGTCCCTGGTAGTTGGCATACCATGCTATGGGAGCGTCCAGAGCCTTTTGGATGCATGCATGCCCATATCATGGGAGCATCTGAGGGTTAATTGGTCTAAGAACTTAGTGGGACCCAGGGGTTAGTTACCTGAGTGGTTGGGATAGTTCTTATGAGTCATGTAGCTGATGTGGAAGGTTTTTATGTTGTGTTTCCATTGGTTCCACTTCCTTAAGGTTACATATGAGGTTGAATCCCATCATAGTAGCATCTCGTCACATGTTTACCCCAATTGGCCGGTTACTTGGGTAGATGTGGGAGGAGGGTATTACAGAGTAGTATCAGAGCATGGTTCACCATTCAAACTAGATGGGCGATGTGTTGGTCATGCATTCATGCCGGTTGCATATGTGTTCCTTATGCTTATAGTCCATATGAGTGTTGCATAAGCATGGTGTTGATCATGGTTGTTGTGATGTCTCCATGTGAAGGTTGATGGTGTTGTTGTGGAATGTGTCATCGTGAGTGTATGGTTGTATATTCATTTGTTATGCATGTCAGTGTCTTTATGTTATTATGCATGCATTGCCAGGGTTATAGTTATGCATGTATAGTAGGTCAAACATGCATTGTGACGTCATTGTATGCCTATTAGGTCATCATGATTATATTGGTATGTTATGATGCTAATGTGTTGGCTAAGATAGAATGGGAGATGCAGACCATCAAAGTGAAGTTGCAACACTAGACCTTGAAGCAAGAGCATGTTGTCATACAGGTTTGTATGTTGGGAATGTAGGTATGTTTAGGATTGTTATATGCATGGTTGGGTGTATGCCTTTCATTCTAGTGTTCTTATGGCTACATGTATGGTAGATGCTAGTTAAGTGCAGTCATATGCACATGTTTTAGATAGCCATGAATGATAGTAACCATTAGTTGTATGCATTGTTGTTGATATATATATATATATATATATATATATATATATATTATTTGGTAGGTAAGCACCCACGAGGGATTTGAACCAGTGACCTATCTCAAGGAGTGCCTTAACAATGCACCTATTCATCGTCAATCCAAAGCCCCGTGGGTGATTGTTATATGATATTTAACTTGATGATTATGTTATATTTTGTTGATGAGTATGTTATATGTTAACTTATTGTTGTTATATGTTAGTTAACTTGATGATTAGGGTTATTGAAACTAAGACCTTGATGTTATATGTATCATGCTAAATTGGATTGGTCTAGGCAAATGGTTAGGGTTATGACATTCAGGTATGAGTTGATATATATATATATTATTTGGTAGGTAAGCACCCACGAGGGATTTGAACCAGTGACCTATCTCAAGGAGTGCCTTAACAATGCACCTATTCATCGTCAATCCAAAGCCCCGTGGGTGATTGTTATATGATATTTAACTTGATGATTATGTTATATTTTGTTGATGAGTATGTTATATGTTAACTTATTGTTGTTATATGTTAGTTAACTTGATGATTAGGGTTATTGAAACTAAGACCTTGATGTTATATGTATCATGCTAAATTGGATTGGTCTAGGCAAATGATTAGGGTTATGACATTCAGGTATGAGTTGATATGTTGTGACATTATCTCATACTAATCTAGAAGGTCTGTGCATATGTGATTATTATGTATGAATGATAATTGTTTATGAGTTTATGATGTGAACATGTAGCTAGTGGCTACTATAGATATCATGACCTTATTTATTATTGAGTTGATATATTGTGAAGTTATATTGTGCTAATCTAGATTGATTGTGCAGACAAGATAGCCTCCCCTGAGATACATTAAGGTATGAGTTTTCTTATGTCATCTATTTGGTGTTTGAATGTTTGACTATGTCATTTATTTGGTGTTTGAGTGTTTGGTGTCTATTATGTCGTCTATCTGTTGTCTAAATGTTTGATTACTTGAATGATATGAGTATGTGTCTATAATATTTCTTGCCGAAATGATATTGTTTTAAGATGGTTGTACTAATACATATGTGTTGAGACAGTTGATATGTAATTGAGTGTAAGCAGGTGATAGTTGTATAATTATGTATTATAACTGATGAATGTGAGTTGATTGTTGAGTATCACATGGTTGTTAGACTTCGTAAAGGTTGGTTTCAAATTAATATACATGATGTCTTGATCTTTGGAACGTGAGACTGACATGTGTGAGCAATTGCAAGGAAACATGCTTGGTATTAGCTTGACAAGGTAATAGTTGATGTGTTTATATAACTAACAGTTGTGTGATGTGGCAGTGCATAGTAATACTCAATTGCAGCAAGGAAAAGGTAAAATAAAGGAATTGGGTGAAAATTCCTTTGCCTATGTTTGGAAGCCATGATTCCAAACAAATGAGTGCTTTGCATACAGGAAGTCCTCTTAACCCTAATTTGTCTGAAATTATGTGTATATGTGCTATATTCATGGACATGTATTTGACAGGTATAAAAAATTGGTGTCTAGTTATAGCTAGATATATCAAGGGAATTGGAGTCCCTTGAGACATGGCACAAATGTGTTTGATTACAAGGCAGCATGCTTGGAACAACAAGATAAGGTAGCCAGTGTATTGTTATGTTTATTTATGCACTGACAATTATGTGTTTGTGGCAATATGATGTAGGGGATTGCATGGCAAAAAGACTGTCACGAAATTTTGAAGAAGGCTCAGGTTGATCTTTCCTTTGAAAGCACTGGAAACCATGGGGATTGAGTCATGGTGTCTACTAAGAGTCTTGTGATTTTGATTCTTTGTGCTTGATTTGCAGCTTTGTTTATGTCTAGTGCAAGCCCTTGCCACTTTGTTTGTGTTGTCATATTGTTATTGGTTTTCATGGTTTGCTTCTTGTTTGTTTCTTGTTCTTTCCTTTTAAGTTTTGGGTCTTGGGAATTGGTTGGGAAAGAGGAAAGTTAATGGAGCTCAGAAAAAGCTGAATGAAACCTAGCAGGCAATGTGAGACCCGAATGAAGCTCGGTGCATGAGTAAGGGAAGTTGAAGGTAAGAATATAACAATCGGTTGGATTGGTTCGGTCCATTGGTGTAAATGGGCAACGGAAATACAGTCATGAGAAAGGTAATAATAAAGGTGAAGTAAATGGATTTGAGGCATCAAATGCCTTGGCTATGAATGATTGTTCTCAATGTTGTGCATGGTGTACACAGATAAAGGGAGTTCTCTTAACCTTGACCTTATGCTATATGGTAATTATGTTATGATCATGGTTAAGATGATGTTTGTATATGCATACATGTATGTATATATGTATGTCGTGTTTGACATGGTCATCATGGATCATGGTTGTTAATGCTAATGTTTATATGTATATGTGTGTGTATATACATCGTTGTTTGACAGGATCATGATTTTGTTATGCTAATGTTTATGTATATGTATCTTTGTATCTATGTATATATGTCACTATCCAATAGGGTTGTCAAGGATCATTCTTATGGAGGAATGATTGCTTATGCAAGTGAGTGGCATGACGAGGTTCCTCATATTATGGGGAATCAAGTGGGAATATTAGCCTAGCAGATATCTGAGGTCAATATCATGTGGATATGAATTGATATTGTATGCTTGTATTATGCCTATGTTTATGTTATGGATAGGTTAATGCTAAGAGATACATCAACAGGATGAAAACAACGTGATCTGTGACATGCTAGGATAAGCATGGATGGAAGAGAGACCTACCTTGTTTGTTTGAGGCTCCAACCTTCAGGGCACCAACTCTCTGGACTCCAACTCACTACTATATTTTTTCTAGATATGTTTGACAATGATTCTCTACTTCGAAAATATTATTCACTGAATTTTGTCAATCTACAGTTTCACTATAGTCTCCATGCTATGTAATCAATGACAACCTTTTCTGATAGAAGGTGTCACCGTTGCTCTTCATTACACCCAAGTAAAATCTTCAAGTCACATCATGATGACTAACGCACCATGGTCTTTAATAGTCTTTATATAACTTCAATGTATCTTCAATGAACTGTACTAAGCTCTGCACACACACAACTTTATGTTTCAACCCTCTGTTCTAACTGTCACGGTAACTGATTCAGGAGTATGCTTTTCATTGCTCTTGCTGTCCCGATCTCTTACATACCAGAAACAAACTCACAAATTCTTTAATGTTGGTGCTGTCTAATGCTCCCTTCAAACGATGATAGATGAAACTTTATTTTCCCTTCACAGAACTATTTTATACTTGATTAATTCATCACAACTCCGAGCCTTTCAAAGATTAACCCAGTCAATAGAATTGCTCGTCCTTCAGCTTCTTTCCTACTGGACCTTCGGCTTTCTTTCTTTTAGCTTCCCGACTTTTAGCTTCTCTACCTGTGGCTTCCTCTATCTTTTCTATTTCACGATTTGTGAACTTTTTAATTCTTCTATTAGCCCGATGCCTGATCAATACCTTTAATGAAACATTTTAAATTGTACTTATACGAGTTTCACCAATGACTTGAGAGACACGTCTATTGGAGGGAAGCTGACTTGTTTATTTATGGAGAGACCAAAGAGGCTATAACCATATTATAATAAAAGTCTGGCGATCCCCACATGCCACGGCACCGCTAATCACAATCACAACTTTTAGAGGTCTCTTGCTACACAATATATCGGAGAGGCCCTTTTAAATATTTATCCAAGTCCCACATGGAGGTCCCACATGCTATGTTATTAATCGTAATCAAAATATTCTAAAATACCACAATCACAATTCATGAAAGTCCCACAATCACAAATTTTGGAAGTCTCTTACATGCTCATAACATATCTGATTGCCCTATTGCCGATAGAGCAGATGTGATATAATATTTAAACAATATTTATAAAGTTTGTCAAGTCCACAACCTTTATCGCAATCGACAGTCTATCAAGTTTATTCCAATCGGTGGTTCGAGGTCCACGCCCTTATCACAATCATCGACCCTCAATACTATCACAATCGATGGTTTGGCCTTGTCAACTCTTAAGATTTTTGATATGACTCCTGATGAGGTGGACATAATATAACATAACAGTGTATTGTAATGGTATGGAAAGTCTGTAATACACATATCGCAATCATTGTATTTGGGGTGGTGATACATAATAAACTTTTATGGTTTGCGATTTGCAACGGATGCGATATTGTATAGGGTTGTTACCTATTCCGAGTCATCAGTAATATCATAATTGGGGTTTTAGGTGGTGACAACCCTTTAAGACTTGTGATATGAAACTTCCAATGTGACGAATGCGATATTTCCTTAAAGCTTTTTCTATTTGGTCTATAGCTCAAATCGCAATCGCAGATTTTCAATGCGACACATAATAAAGTGATAAAGCCGCCAATAAACTGTCGATATGTTAACTCTAATGCGTTGTGGACTTTTCTTAAAGGGATTCCATGATTTTTTCTTAGATAGTGTTCTTAGCTCCTCCGATAACACCATTTATGCTCCTCCTCCGATGTTTTCCTCTTTGCTTCTCGATGGATTCTCCTCTTTGGCTTCTTTCTCCTGTTGCTTCATGGATCTGCTCTGCTTGCCTTCACATCATTATTTAGTATCCATAATATTTCCATATTGACATCAATGAAAATATAGATCAATAATCTCCCCCTTTTTCATTGGTGGCAATATTCTTCTTCTCTCCCCTTTTGACATCAATGGGAAAGGAGTGCACAAGGACTCCCCCTCTCAAATTTCTCCCCCTATCAAACTGCTTATGTTCTTTATGAAAAATAGATCTTTATGGGTATGCTACTCCCCTATCATGGTGCTCTTATTTTTACTCAAGATAGAAGGATCGTTGCCTCATCATCAACTAGCACATTATCCCCTCTTCATGTTTCAAAACTTCTTCATCATGGCTTCAACAATGTTTAAAGATGCTCCACTTCAATGCTTCAAACAGACTACAAATAGTCATACACCAAATGTCCAAGTCCAAGTTTTTACACTTCTACACCGTATTATGTTGTCTCCATAGTCAGAACTAAGAGGCCTTCACAGTACGAATCAAGAGAAAATGCCACTGAAATTTTCATTCTCGCTAACTTCTTCAAATCAATATTCCTTTATATCTTTGTGCTTCTCCTTAAGTTTCTAAGCTATATTCAAAAACACAACATTCTTCTTTCTATAGTACTTTTGATGAGCCTATTATGTTCCTATACCAATGGGTGTCATAATTTTTGAATGGCTGAGGTCAAATCTGTAATATGTACATTCCTTTGCTTTGGGAAAATGTTTTCCATATTTGTAAAAAATAAAAAATAAAAGTAAAAAAATGTAAAGAGGGTATGTCCCAAAAGAAAAATCAAGGGACAAAAAGATTAAAAAAGTTCAAAAAAGATGAAAAAGTGAACCCCAATCAAGAAAGAAAAGGACCATGAAAGTGTGCAAGTCCAAATGCCACTGCTATTTATTTTTCTGCATAATAATGATTGTGTGCAACTTGTTATTTATGCCACAATCCATGGTAACCAAACAGTTTAATCTTGGTTATTCCATGTTTTGAATTTCGTGCTTAGAGATAGAGAATAAAACCTGACCAAACTGTTTAATCTTGGCAGGTAAGTAGATAGGTAGAGTAAATAAAAGGAGCTCAACTATTCAATCTGAGCCCTTGGATGTAATAATGATAGACTTAGATAGATTTCTATTGTAAAAGAAAAAAAAAATGTTTTGATAAGGGTTTGCCAGCTTAAGTGCACCCTAATAAAGAGTAGAAAAAATGGTAGGATGAGTAGATGGGTAAGTAGTTGGATGGTTGCAAAATTATGGTGATTGTTTGGATAAAATCAAATCATTTAATTTCATCATCAAGTTGTGAAAAGTATGGATGACAATGGAACGTTTACAAAGTCAAGTGATTAATTCCCCCATTCACTCTACCTTCAATTTTACTAATTTTCCATAAGCAATGACAAAAGTACCCAAAACCTTAAGTTAAAGGGGCTCAGAGCATTTCTCTGACTTCTGGAGGGACTGGACCCTCGGCCCAATGACTTATAGGGTCAAAGTACTATATCCCCCTTACCAACATTCACTCCCTCCATAATACATTCATTTCATCTAAAAATCCCTTTTCCTAAGGAGAAATTACCATTTACCTAGGGAAAGTAATTAATCCTACATAAAACCCCTTTTTCCCCCAAAAAACCCGCAAAAAAGCATTAGCCTAAGTTATAATGTGTAAATATGGATATATGAATAAATGTCAATACATTATACTTAGCACATTTTCCTTCCGCCTTCATTTTCATATTAACTTTAATTTTTATTATATTTATTTAACTCCCGAAAAGAAAACCCCCTTTCCCGTATGTTTTATTAAAATCCCATATGGTAAATATCCCGCCCTGATGGTTTGAAATATAAACCTAGTAGTAAATGAATTAAATGGATTAATTAGTCGATCCGTGAAAAATTAAGAGCCATAACCCTCCGCCAAACAAAAAGGGGTTAATTAATCAAACAGTGATTAATTAATTACATGTTTCTCCAATCATCTTTCCCTCGACGTCATTAAGCCACCCTAACCCATGGTTAATATCCCGTCAGGCCCCGCCATTAACTCCCCGATCGAATCATACCCCTGATCACCGTGTGACCTGACCTCTTCAGATCCAACGGCTAATGCTCATATGAGGCGGCCTCCGAAGGTCGACCTTTACCCACCTAATGTGAGCGGTTTCACTATTCACCCTGCCGCTACGTGGCGCCCGATGAATGGAATTGGACAACCTCTCCCCAAAAGCATTTATCCCAAAAAGAGGTGCAATAGATTCTGCTTACCACCTCCGCTTACTGCCTCTGCTACACGACAAAATGTCACATCCCCCAATTGGCGCCAACTGTCGTTTTCCGATGTACCCACCAATATTATTGACTTTACACATAAAACCCAAAAAACTCATTGTTTTTTGTTTTTGATCATGAAAATGACATTCTGACTTCCATGCAAAGCACAGAGCACATTCAACTACCAAACTGCTGCCAACCGTCAACCTCCCGCAGCCGCTGAACTCCAGACCACCTTGTAGACCTGTGCGCTTCCTGCAAACAAGTGCACCAGCACCATTACTCTGTCCAAAAAACTGAAACTAGGTATTTACCCCTGTTGAGAATGCAACAAGATGATGGAGCTTAGTGGAAAGGAGTTGTCTTCACTGAGTGGGCCCATAGGCAAATTATGGTGCAAAGTCTATTTTTAGACTATGTCTATTTTTAGACATATGGATCATGGTCTATGAGCTGCAGAATGTTGTTTATGGATGATTGGTCATTTTGGGAAAAGTATATGGACTTCTATTTTTGGGATCACAGTAGGAGTGATTGGTGGGCTCCAGTATTGTAGCAATAATGCTACAACTCCTGGAGCTTCCTTCTCTAATTTTATCAACCCGGTAGTTCGTAACAAACTTGGAAGCGATGATGCTGTATGCACAAGTACTAGCTCTTGTTGCAGCTGTCACTTGGTCAGCTGGCACAAGACCGCTAGGGGTTCAAGCCAACTTCTATGAGCTCTCAGAAGAAGATTTTTAACTGATGGATGAAAGCTAACTCAAAGGAAGCTAATCTCTTTGCAAAAAAAGAACTGAAATCCAACAAGAAACGCAAACCCTAGCAAACCCTAATTCTACTAGCTAGTCCTACTGATGCAAAGGTGGGAATGCAAATTACTGAAAGAGATGCCATTACTTCTAGGGAGGTGAGGTGCATGTGTCTAGACTACTTTGATCTGAAGAGAACACTTTTTTTGTATTTTTGTTTCAATTTGTTGGAATTATTATGCATGTGCTTCTAACTGGATCTTTACTGTGCAGGGGTAGATCAAGGGGGAAATGCTTGGAAGAGGTCAGGAAGGCTCAGAGAGGGTCTAAGGAGTCCCTAACATCCTTTTAGAGAGTTTCACAAAGTTTGGATGCCAAGCAACCGTGTTTATGAGCTTCTATAGGAAGTCTGCAGGGGTTCTACAGGATGTTCAGAATTTCTACAGGAAGTTCAGTAATTCCTACAGGATGTTCTACAATCGGATTTTTGGGTGATGGGTGAGTGGAAGAGGCTGCATGGATGGATAGGGAGGTAGGAGGGGAGTTTGTAATGACTCAGTGACAGAGAGATGAGATGGAGAGGGGGTGTGCTAAGCTAGGTTGTCTTAAAGAGGGCAGAGGGAATGGAAGGCCGAAAAAGGTAGAATAACGAGGGTAATAGAATAGCTGAGAGACAATGGGTCTAATTGGGGGACGAGTAGTTGGCCTGGGCATGACTTAGAAAGGCAAGAGAGTGAGGGAGTAGTGCTGCACAGTGTAAATGAAACAAACCATCCACGTCCTGCACATAACCGAAATATTATTAACCTATTCTAACTGTTTAATAAAATTAAAGAACAACAACGTTATTTCTAAGGAGTAGCATGCATGGTACTGAAACAAAGAAACATTCCAAGAGATATGAATGCATGGACACTTCTACAAACGAAAATATTACACCACAGATTGCATGAACGTGTAAACCAATGGTTTTGGTGGGCAGCACTGTCTGCAATTCCAGCCCCTAGAAAGAGGTGAAAATGAGTGTGCAAGCAACCCTTTTCTGGAACCTTTATCAACTCTAATCTCCTCAATTTATTCTAATCAGCTAAAGCAACTCTATCTTCTACCAATGGCCTACTTAACCACACCAAGAAATCTGATTCAACAACTGTGTTTCAAATGCATGTAGATAAAAACCATAATGCCGAAAGAAAGATAACAATACAAAGGAAGGAGGCCTTAGGCTCTCAGGTTGGGCCCAACCCCGAGAGCTATGGCTCCTTTAAGAACTCAGAATTGAACTCAAATCTGCCTACTTTCCATTAAAAGATAATAATCATAAGTCTAATAACATGCCAATGATGGCTACAAAAGAGCAAAATAGAGCTAGCAACTCGTAATCCAGAATGTGCAACAAGGTTTCAAAAGTCCTTTTCGAAGGCTAAAGCCCTATCATTTATACATCTCGAGGCCCCAAGCTGGCCTCCTAAATCAGTGGGGCTTGGCTGACCAAACTAAGAGTGAACTGCTACTTCCTCAAAATCCGTTTGGCTGCCTACTAGATCCGGCTGTGGTGGCTGTCAGAGCTCGGAGTTGGGGATGAAAATCCCGAGGAAGGCCATTTAATGCTGTGGACAATCCTCCTACGAGCCCTCAACCCCATCTTGGCTGTCTCCTAGCCCTCATCTGCGTGGTTTTGCTCCATTAAATGTCAAAAAACGTTAAATAAGCATGTGTTAGCCACCTAGGAATAATGACCGCCCTTATTCGTACAAATGACATAAATATACTAAAAAATGATGCATAAGTTATGAAAAATGAAGGGTTGAGCAAGGGTAGTCAGGCCAAATGAGCCCAAAATGTTACCAAATTTGGGGCTCATCATCACCCCCCAACTAAAATGATTGCTCATCCTTGAGCAACTAATCCAGCTCCCCGTCCTTCATTGCTTTCACTGCCACCCTCACATCCCAGGCCTCTGAAGTGGTCTCCTCCTAACTGGCATGGAACCCAGCCTTCCTTTCCACCTCTTCCCACTGCTTTTTCTCTTCTTTTTCTGTGCTGCCTTCCATCAATCCTAACAGCAGAGGTGGGCTTATCTTGAGGCCAATCTAGCTAGCTTGAAGGTTATGTATGGACTTTTTGTAGAGGGGCACCCGTGCTAGAGCTTCCCTCATTCGAGTTGGAGTATGATATTCTCTTATTTTAAGGCTGTGGGACAATGTGTTCCATCGGCGGGTGCAAGCATGAACACAGTTGTCCCCTAACAATCGCTCCATATCCTCGAAATGTGCTATGGCCTGTGCCTGCTGATCCATGTATTTCAATAAAGTTTGAGGGTTGGTGGCTAAGTGTTGGTGGGCCGATATCAACGCAGTGGGATCCCCTGGCTCTGCTCTGATCAACAGTGGCTCATGTAATTCTCAGTCCATGACCTCCTTGACTTCTGCTGCCCTCTTTTCTTCATGGTTCAACCATGAGGCAAATGCCATCAATTGCATATCCCCTACAACTGTGTTGGGATCCCATGTAGTCACGTTAGGAAGTGCCAAATTATGGAGATAGAACTCCGAGAGTTTGGCCTTATCCTCTGATGAACTGCTAGTACATAATGCTGTGAACTACTGGGGGTCTTGGCACTGGGAGATACCCCTTTGTGCCAATGCATTTATCTGAAATTGCAGCCACTAGTCTCGTAGGTATAGGCCATAGGATTTGGTCGGCTGTCTGCATTGTAGAGCATCCATGGCCCAACTGGCCGTGCAAGCCAGTTGTGCCTCTTTTTGCTGCAACTGTTGTTTGAGAGCTTGTATCTCGATCTGTGCTTGCAGCTCCCCTTCCTGTAGATGCGAGGTTGGCTCCCCAAGACCAACTTGCAGTCCTTCTCTGCCTTGATCTTCTGCTGTAGTGTCCCCTGAGGATGTGCCCTTTTCCTTCTTCAGCTCCTGTAGCTGCAGTCTAAGTTTTTCGTTCTCTTCCTGTAGAAACACCCGCTGGCAGTTTGCCACGTGCTTAGCCATAGCTAATTCCTTTCTTGCCTCCTTGAGTTGTTCCTCCAAGGGGCCTATGTCTGCCACACCTTTTGATTTAGCTATTTTCATCCACGTGTGGGTTCGTACCCTTTCTTCCTCCAACGCAAAGAAAAGTGGCACAGTGAATTTCTGTGGTATAATTTTTCCAGCTTCTAAGAAGTTATAATATGAGCTTAAACTTGGCTGGGGGCTAGGCTCCGGAATATGCTCTTTTTCTTCTTCCCTTGGTGGCTCTACTTTCTCTTCCCTCGGTGGTGATGAGGGTGCCTCTCCCTCCATCCTCTCTGTCTCCTTAAGCTGGGCCAAGGTTTCCTGTAGAGCGGCCTCAGCATCCTGTAGCCGGGCTTTTGAAGCCAACCGGTCCATCCTCTCCTTCCAAGTAGTCATCTTCAGGCTCCCCCTCTCATAAGTGACTAATATCTTTGAGGGGGACCTCTCCCTTGGCGAGGTGGGAGTATCTTCTATAGTAATTGGGCTGCTGGATGGAGATTGGGGCTTGCCCGTTTTGATTCTCACACTTCTCCTAGCTTTGAAATATAGAGGGGCCTCCCTCTTTCTCTTTTCTTTTGGCTTAGGAGGTGTACTGAGGGTGGCCAGCACGGCTGCTGCCTCCCTTGCAAGAATTTCCATTGTCTTCTCTTTTGGTTTTCCTTTCTCAGGGCTTCCTGTAGAAGGCCCTTTATCAGCTGATTTCTGGCTTCCTGTAGAAGCTGGTTTTGGTTTTCCTGTAGAAACAGGTGGCACCGTTTTAGCTTGTTTGACTGCAGGGGCTTTGCTTTTTGACTTGGTTGGGGCTGCTGTCGAGGTGCCTTTACTGACGTGGACCTGCTCAGTCTTGTCCACCCTACTTTGTAACCTTTTCTCCCTGGGTGTCAATGTGGATTTATCATCCTTCTCTTCGGAAACCTTTTTCTCTTGTTTCCATTTTTGCTCTTTCTTCGGTGCTTTGGTCGTGGGCTCTTGGCCTTTCCCTTTCTTCTCTGTGGGTACTGACTCCTTCTCCTCGCTGCTGGAGGAACCAAGCTCTTCGGTCAACATTTTTATATCGCCATACTTAGTCAGATTTCGGAAGGCTTCCCACGAGAGAGGGACTTTGTATGTGTGAAGTGCATCCTCCACCAGGAGCTTAATGAGCCCATGATGAGCTACCTGGTCTGGTGTGCCCTCTCGTAATTTGGTGGCACATTCGGTCATAGACTGCAGGAGGAAGTAGGGATTACTTAGTTTGCTTTCTAAAGGTAGGTCCATCTGATGCCTTAATTCTGTTAGTAGTTGGAAATGGTACCCATACACAATGCTGAACCGTCCTTCGCATGTGATGTATTTCATAATTTGGAGGCTGACCTCGCTCCAAAGTGGCTGTAAGCTAGCTCTGCGAACCCCGTTCTTATCCTCTGAGAATTGCTCCTCCGGAGGGAAGAACTCCTTTTTAGCCTTCTGGCCTAATTTCCTCTCCTCTTTGTCCCACGGTACCCCCATTGGGAGCTCCGTGACTCGGCTGATGAACTGTGGGGTGAGTTTGAGACTCAAACCCCTAAAATTGACGGTGGCCAGCATTTTTGATTTTGGCTTCAGAGCTCGCAAGAACTCCTCTGCCACCTCATCATCATATCCTTGAAGTTTGTCGCAGAACGACATCCGTCGCGCACGAGTGAACAGTTCTACCACCTCAGGGTTCTCCCTTAGTTTCTTTGAGTCGGTCAGTTCCTTTCTGATGAATCCACCCGGCATGGTGAAAACCTGCTATGTTAGCTGAAGGTGGCGGGTGCGTATCAAAAACTAGCCTTTTGGGATAGAGCGTAGAACTACGCCTCTGAAATGCACACAATTTGTGAAGACTATCTACAGATGAGCCTTAACAGGGCTTAATTACAAATCACATCCTGTAGAAAACCCCACATATACTTCGACGACAATTCATGCAAAAGGAAGACAACGCTTGCAATTTTTATGATCAGACTGTAGTTTTACGTTTTTGAGAACGTCAACTCCACCACCCTCGAAACCAATTGCATGGGAGGAACAGGTTCAGGCTTACCTTTTTTAATTCGCCACCTTTGATGTGAAGAGACCAATTTTCCTCGTGGCAGTGAGCTTCCTGTAGAAGCAGCGCACGGGTTCTGGAGAGCACGATAGTGGTTCTGCACCTTCTGTGCCGCTACCAGACGTTCGAACAAGCCGAAGACTTGGAGTAACGAGCTTCAGAGAAATTCGGACGCTCACTCGACTTCAAAACGGCTGATGATAAATGCGTGTGGTGGCGATCTAGCCGATAGATTTGAATCCCGGCGGAATTCGTGGCGCGGGGGTGAGTTGTCCCTACCGGACCGTTGGACGACGTCACCTACTCATTCCACTGCGAGTTTCCCTGACTGCCGCATCATTCTCCACAGATCTGCCGCCGTCATTTCTGTTAAAACGCTGCTTCTCCTCGACTGGACACTTCTCACGTGTCTATTCCCCGTTTTGCTTGCCACAACCGCCACTTTCCAAATCCGGCTAGACCATCTGACTGATCGTCATGGCCAATTGAATGGCCATTCGACTACTCAACCCATTCATTCCCACACTTGCAAACATTTCATAGTATGATTCATGTAATTTGACGAAAGAAAGGGCGAGGCACTTACCTGTGTGGCCGCGACATGATTTTCAGGTTTCAGGACGATGGTGATTAGGTTTGCTCGTTGCTGCTTCATGCACAGGCACGGTGGTTCCTCTTCGCAGTCTGCTGACGACGAAGCTTGTGACTCGGCTGCGGGTGGTGCATGTGCCCGCTCTATGTGTTGCAGGCGCTTTGATGGTGTACACCCTAGCTAGATGAACTGCTACGGGATTCCTGTAGGATGTCCTGTAGCAGTTTTTCTTCCTTGGGTGCATGCTGAGACAGCGGAGACGGTGGCATCACAGTCACGATCGCAGGGCCCTCGGATGGCTTTGATAAGTATTGCATGGTATCTCTGCATCTTTTTCATTTATTTGAGAAGCGCTCCCTCTGATAATTCAATGTTCTGTTTTGACTGTGCAGGTTTTTTCATTGCATGGCAACTGGGGTGGTAGAAGGAGGCGACAGCAGTGTGTGATGGAGAAAATAGTAGCTTGCATGCCTCCATGCTGGACCTCAGTCGTTAGATCTCCTCACACAATTAGTTCTGGGCCGTCCAAAACTTCCACAGGAAGTTTCCTGTAGAAATACAGAACTTCCTGTAGAAAGTCTGTAGCTTCCTGTAGAAGACTAAACTGTGATCAAATCGTGCCCAGACCTTGGAGAAGATGAGTGTTTTTGGAGGGGGTGCTGGTGAGGTCACCTGGTAACATAATAAGGACCCTTATCTTTGAGTTGAGGGCCTCTTTTCCTTCATAGAATACCTGCAACTTGCATGCATTGCCACATTGTGAACTTGCTTTCCCTATTTTTTTTCTGTTTTTTTTTTTTTTTGGAAGACAGCAGGGGCGCCTCCATGAGGTTTTCACCCTTACCATCTGCCTTGAGCGCCTCAAAGAGGTTTTCACTCAAGGGTCTTTTTCAACCATTTTCAGAAAGATAGTAGGGACGCCTCAATGAGGTTTTCACCCCTACCATCTGCCTTGGGAGCCTCAGAAAGGTTTTCACCCAAGGATCTTTATTTTTATTTATTTTATTTATTTATTTTTCTTTTTTTTTTTTAAGATCTTCAGGGTGTGCCCAAAACAGAGGCAGAACCCTGATCTATGACCAGCACTGATTTTTCCACAGTTTTGATGAATTCTTGTCTTGAGAGAGGTTTCCTGTAGATCTTCAGTCGATGCCCATTGACAAGCATAGGGATGGCCTCCTCATCAATGGTCCGAATAAGAACAGATCCATTGTCATGACATTTTTCCACTGCATATGGTCCCAGCCATCTGGTTCTCAGCTTCCCCTTGAAATCCTTATGCCTGGAATCATACAACAGCGCCCAATCACCCAGCTGAAATTGTTTGTCATTGAGGTGTTGGTCATGCCACACCTTCCTCTGAAGTTGAACCACTTCTGAGTGGAGAAGGGCCTGCATTCGGTGCTCGTCCAATCCATTCAGCTGCAATAACCTTTCTTGTTGGGCATGGCTGAGATCTAGGTCCAGCTGAGCTGCCATCCTCAAAGTGTTGTATTCGAATTCAATTGACAGCAGAGCTCTCTTCCCATAGACCAGCTCATAAGGTGTGAAGCCGGTTGTGGTCTTCCAAGTGGTGTTGTAAGCCCATGTGGCCTCAACCAGGCGATCTGCCCAATCTTTCCTGCTGCTGCTCACCACCTTAGTCAAGATCCCTTCTAGTGCTCTATTGGTGACTTCCACTTGCCCATTTGCCTGAGGATGATAGGGGGTGGAAGTCCTATGCTTGATTTTGTGATGAGCTAGCAGGTCTTCAATTAAGTTGGAGGTGAACTGGCTTCCTTGATCGGTGACTAGCTCTCTTGGGTAGCCAAATTTGTAGAAGATGTTTTCTCTTAAGAACTCGGCCACCTTTTCTTCTGTCGCTGCTTTGATGGCCTTGGTTTCTACCCACTTTGTCAGGTAGTCTGTGCACACAATGATGTAAGACCTCTGCCTCGAAGGAGGATTGATTGGACCCACAAAATCCATACCCCACTTCTCAAATGGCTCAAGAGTCACTTGAGGTTGGAGAGGCATTTCATCCCTTGGAGTTGGTTTCCCCATCCTTTGGCATCGGTCACACTGGATGATATACCTTCTGACATCTTGATGAAGCGTGGGACAATAGTAGCCTGCCTGCAGGATTTTGAAGGCAGTCCTCTTTGCTGCAAAATGTCCTCCACAAGGCCTGTCATGATAGGTTAGGAGGATATTAAAGACTTCCTCCTCCCTTACACAATGCCTTAAGATCTGATCAGGGCCAAGCTTGAACAGGTTGCCCCTGATCCAAGTGAATGAGGCACTCTTCCGTATGATCCTGCTCTTCTCTCTTGAGGATAGGTGCGGGGGAAACTGTGATGAGACAAGGTAGTTTGCTATATCAACAAACCATGGAGAGAGTATTGAGATAGCAAACAGATGTTCATCGGGCATCTGGTCATCCACTGTTCCATCCTCCCCTGCAGGTAAATCCAATCTAGACAAGAAGTCAGCAACGACATTTTCTTTACCTGGCTTGTCAACAATAGTCAAATCAAACTGCTGCAACAAAAGTAACCATCTAATAATACGAGCATTCACATCCGGTTTATTCATTAAATATCTAATTGCAGCATGATTAGTGTGTACAAATGTTTGATATCCAGTGATATAATGTCAGAATTTGTTCAGTGCATGGACCACGGCCAAGAATTCTTTCTCAGTTACAGTGTAATTCAGTTCTGCCTTGGATAAGTTTTTGCTGACAAAGTAAATGGCATATGGAAGTTTTTGTTCAACTTGTCCTAAGGCTGCCCCTATGGCTTTGTTCGAGGCATCAGTGTGGATGTGGAAAGGTAGGGCCCAGTTTGGACCTCTCAAGATTGGGGCAGACACCAACTTGTCCTTTAATTCATTCAGAGCCCTCTGACAATCGTCAGTCCATTTAAACTCAACATCTTTTGCCAAGAGGCCAAACAATGGCGAGGCTAGCTTGCTGAAGTCTTTAATGAATCTCCTATAATACCCTGCTAATCCTAAGAAACTCCGAACATCTCTTACCTTCTGAGGAGGTGGAACCTTCTTGATGAGAGCAATTTTGTTGGGATCCACCTGTAATCCTTGACAAGAAATGGTATGGCCTAGCATGGTCCCTTCAGTCATCAAGAATTCACACTTTTCAGGACTAAGGGACAGGTTCATCTCAATGCACTTGGTTAGGACTTTTCCCAGATTGGACAATGCTTCCTGGAAGTTGGACCCATAAGGAGTGAAGTCATCCATATAGATTTCCACCGAATCATGGACCAGCTCAGAAAAGATGCTCAAGACGGCTCTCTGGAAGGTGGCAGGAGCATTGCATAGTCCAAAGGGAAGAACTCGGTAAGCAAAGGTACCCCAAGGACAAGTGAAGGTGGTCTTATCTTGGTCTTCCGGGCTGATTTGGATCTGGTTATACCCGCTAAACCCATCCAGGAAAGAGAAAAACTTCTTTCCTTCCAGTCCATCCAACACTTGATCTATGAAAGGTAGAGGAAAATGGTCTTTCTTGGTAGCTTTGTTCAGTTCTTGGTAGTCCACACAGATTCTCCACTTCCCATTTTTCTTGGGAACCAACACCAAAGGGGACACCCATTCGCTATCCGAGATGGGGTAAATGAATCCGGCATCCAACAGTTTCTGTAATTCCTCCTTGACGATATCCTTAAGGGCTGGATTCATTCTCCTTTGGGGTTGCCTAACCAGTTTACAGCCTTCTTTGATGTAGATGTGATGGGAACAGACCGAAGGATGAACTCCTTTCATCTCCTTATAACTCCAAGCAAAAGCATCTAGATGACTGGCCAACAGACTACACAGCTCCTTTTCCTGGGAAGGAGATAGGGAGGAGCTGATCTTTAACGTTCTCTCAGGACCGAACTCCACATTTTTGACTCTGGGAGTGACAGGGTCGGTCACACAAAGGTCCACTAAGGTGCTGGCTTGGGCATCCTCCACCAATTCTTCTAAGGACAATGCACTGGGAGGTGGAGTCTGGATCAAGGTCTCAATCAAATCATCTTCGGTTGGGAGGCCTCCCCTAGTGGTGTCTAGGGTGCACAAAGGTGCTGAGTACACCTCATCCTCTTCTCCTTCCTCCAACCAAAGTGGTAAGTCATGCTCTAATAAGGGTTGGGCAGGAGGGTACAGGACTAGCTGCTTGGACATAGGACCATTTTTGATGGTCATGTTTCCTACACGGCAGCTTATGTAAGCATCTGCAGTGGCTAACCAAGGCCTTCCCAAAATGAGAGGGTATCCAGTAAGCTTTGCCTTTGGTTGCAGAACCAAGAAGTCAGCAGGGTACTCCCAAGAGTCAACCGAGACCAAGACATCCTCTACGATTCCTTCGGGAGTCACGGTGGAGCGATCTGCTAGTTGCAGGACTGTCGAGGTCTTTCTCAAGGAACCCTGAAGGTTGAGTTTGAGCATGGTATCCCTGGTCATCACATTAATGGCAACCCCCAGATCAATCAATGTGTGAGGTATGATGGTGCCATTGATGTGGACATCCACTACAGGACTTCCAGGATCCAAATACTTTGGGCAGATGACTTGTCCCAACATAAGATCAGACAGTTGTCGTATGACATTGATGGTTGAAGCATCTCTTTTTCGCCTGCCTGGATGTCTGAAAAACTTTTCCTTAACCAGTTTGTTGTATATCGGTACATCTTTGATGGCTTGGAGAAGTGGTATTTTCACACACAACTGTTTGAGCTCTCCCAGAAGCTCATCCTCCTCTGGGTTGGGTTGTGTGGTGGCTGTTAGTCTCTCAGGAAAGCGTGGAATGGCCTTTGGTTTACTTTCCTGTTTATCTTCCTCGTCCTCTAGGGGAGGAGGTTGGCAATCTGGAAGAGTCTTTCTAGATCGTAGATTGATCTCCTGGATCTCCACAGCATAGGTAGGGCATGATGTTTCCCCAGTATATACCTGCTGGGCCTGTCGGTTGTTGGGGTTCGGGTTCGGTTGAGCAGGAATTTGGGGCTGCCTTGGAGGAGCAGGAGGTAATGGTTGTGGTTGAGCCGGTGGTGGAGGCAAAATGGTGGGAGGAGTATTGTACTGGGGCCTCCACCCCGGTTGAGGTGCATTCCACTGAGGCTGTGGCTGGGCATGTGAGTGAAACGGAGGAGTAGTGGGCTGAGTATGGTACTGAGGTGGGTAAGACCATGGAGGAGGTATAGACCAGGAAGGATGAACAGGAGGTCCCCAAGAAGGCATAGGAGCAGATTGGTTGGGGCTGTAATAGGTTTGGGGTGTCCCTTGCATCCCCTGTGGGTAAGGTCTAGGTCCATGTGGCCTCCTTTGGTTGAGGAAATAGAGGGGTTCAGTGGGCACTTCTGTCCCTTGATACATGGCTTTAAGCCCAGGTAAGGTTGGACATTGGTTTGTGGGGTGGTCCTCCTCACAAACAAAACATACCTCAACCGAATGTAATGGGCACAGCCAAAACCCTCTCAGCTTCCTCTTTCTTCTGCTGGGTTCGGAATGTATCCAGTTGCATGGCAATGGTCTGTCTCACCTCACTCTTGAGATCCTCTAATTGATTTGCAAACTCATGTTTGGAGAAAGGAATACCAGCTGAGAGGGGGTTTCCTCTACCTCTTTTCCGGGCTGCCCTAGAGTGGTTTCTAAACACAGTCTTTATGTCCTCATAAGGCAGTTGGTAAATATCTCCTCCAGCTAGCATGTGAAGGGTATCTAAGAGGTCTTCAGGGACTCCTTGGAGCAGGACCAACTTGAGGGATTCAGGGTCAAGTGTGCACCTGGCCCGTTTATAGCTGAGTTGGAACCTTTCCTCGTAATCTTCTAAAGACTCATCATTCCCCATGGTCATTTGAAAGATTTCTCCCTTGGTTTCCTTGGACCTATAGTAGTCCCGGTATTTGGTATTGAAAGCTTGCTGCATCTGAGCCCAAGTGTTGATATTGTTCCCAAGTAAGCCCATGAACCAGCGTAATGCTGCATCCTTAAGGGTTGAGGGGAAGAGTTTCAGTTTTTGCTCATCTTCAGTATAGTCATAGGTTCGGCACAGGACAACAAACTCAAATAGGAAGGTATCAGGGTCTTCAGTAGTCAGTCCATGGAAGTGAGGTAAAGCGGAGGGACTGATGTTCTTCATTTTCATGTCTCTATTGGTCTCTCAGATGGGGAAGGCACCTTCGATTCTCTCATCTTCTCCCCTATTGTCAGCCATAGCTTCATATGGAGTGGTCTCTAACTCTTCTTCTGCTATAGGATCTTCGTATATCTCAGGAGGTTCACCTATAGGTTCTTCTGGATCACTGTCACCAAAGAAGAGAGAAGGGTGACTTAGTGATGTGGTGGGGGTGTTGGGTAAGAATTTGCCTGTTTTATCTCGGTTTCTACGAGGCATGAAAGGAAAAGACTTCTGATTGCTTTTGTTTTTTCTGGTACCTGCAAAACTAAAACAGATTGAACTGCAACTAACTATCTTGCTGAAATGGAAATGCGGAATTGAAATGAAAGCATGAAAGAACTAATCTATTTTTCTCAAATGAAATTGCAGAAATGAAATGCTAATCTATGCTTGCAGAATTGAAATGCTAATCTACGCTTGCAAAAATGAAATTGCGGAATTGAAATGTTAATCTATGAAAGCAAGAAATGTCTATACTACTTTTGCAGAAAGGAAATTGCAGAATGGAAATGAAATACTACTTAGCAGAAGGCGAGAGTAGGAAAGTAGAAGAAAAGCAACAATTACTAATACTCTGACGCTTCCCCGGCAACAGCGCCAAAAATATGGTGGGCTCCAGTATTGTAGCAATAATGCTACAACTCCTGGAGCTTCCTTCTCTAATTTTATCAACCCGGTAGTTCGTAACAAACTTGGAAGCGACGGTGCTGTATGCACAAGTACTAGCTCTTGTCGCAGCTGTCACTTGGTCAGCTAGCACAAGTCCGCTAGGGGCTCAAGCCAACTTCTATGAGCTCTCAGAAGAAGCTTTTTAACTGATGGACGAAAGCTAACTCAAAGGAAGCTAATCTATTTGCAAAAAAAGAACTGAAAGCCAACAAGAAACGCAAACCCTAGAAAACCCTAATTCTACTAGCTAGTCCTACTGATGCAAAGGTGGGAATGCAAATTACTGAAAGAGATGCCATTACTTCTAGGGAGGTGAGGTGCATGTGTCTAGACTACTTTGATCTGAAGAGAACACTTTTTTTGTATTTTTGTTTCAATTTGTTGGAATTATTATGCATGTGCTTCTAACTGGATCTTTACTGTGCAGGGGTAGATCAAGGGGGAAATGCTTGGAAGAGGTCAAGAAGGCTCAGAGAGGATCTAAGGAGTCCCTAACATCCTTTCAGAGAGTTTCACAATGTTTGGATGCCAAACAACCATGTTTATGAGCTTCTACAGGAAGTCTGCAGGGGTTCTACAGGATGTTCAGAATTTCTACGGGAAGTTCAGTAATTCCTACAGGATGTTCTACAATCGGATTTTTGGGTGATGGGTGAGTGGAAGAGGCTGCATGGATGGATAGGGAGGTAGGAGGGGAGTTTGTAATGACTCAGCGACAGAGAGATGAGATGGAGAGGGGGTGTGCTAAGCTAGGTTGTCTTAAAGAGGGCAGAGGGAATGGAAGGCCGAAAAAGGTAGAATAACGAGGGTAATAGAATAGCTGAGAGACAATGGGTCTAATTGGGGGACGAGTAGTTGGCCTGGGCACGACCTAGAAAGGCAAGAGAGTGAGGAGTAGCGCTGCATAGTGTAAATGAAACAAACCATCCACGCCCTGCACACCGAAATATTATTAACCTATTCTAACTGTTTAATAAAATTAAGGTACAACAACGTTATTTCTAAGGAGAAGCATGCATGGTACTGAAACAAAGAAACATTCCAAGAGATCTGAATGCATGGACACTTCTACAAACGAAAATATTACACCACAGATTGCATGAACGTGTAAACCAATGGTTTTGGTGGGCAGCACTGTCTGCAATTCCAGCCCCTAGAAAGAGGTGAAAATGAGTGTGCAAGCAACCCTTTTCTGGAACCTTTATCAACTCTAATCTCCTCAATTTATTCTAATCAGCTAAAGCAACTCTATCTTCTACCAATGGCCTACTTAACCGCACCAAGAAATCTGATTCAACAACTGTGTTTCTAATGCATGTAGATAAAAACCATAATGCTCAAAGAAAGATAATAATACAAAGGAAGGAGGCCTTAGGCTCTCAGGTTGGGCCCAACCCCGAGAGCTATGGCTCCTTTAAGAACTCAGAACTGAACTCAAATCTTCCTGCTTTCCATTAAAAGATAATAATCATAAGTCTAATAACATGCCAATGATGGCTACAAAAGAACAAAATAGAGATAGCAGCTCGTAATCCAGAATGTGCAACAAGGTTTCAAAAGTACTTTTCGAAGGCTAAAGCCCTATCATTTATACATCTCGAGGCCCCAAGCTGGCCTCCTAAATCAGTGGGGCTTGGCTGACCAAACTAAGAGTGAAATGCTGCTTCCTCAAAATCCGTTTGGCTGCCTGCTAGATCCGGCTGTGGTGGCTGTCAGAGCTCGGAGTTGGGGATGAAAATCCCGAGGAAGGCCATTTAATGCTGTGGACAATCCTCCTACGAATCCTCAACCCCATCTTGGCTGTCTCCTAGCCCTCATCTGCGTGGTTTTGCTCCATTAAATGTCAAAAAACCTGAAATAAGCACGTGTTAGCCACCTAGGAATAGTGACTGCCCTTATTCGTACAAATGACATAAATATACTAAAAAATGATGCATAAGTTATGAAAAATGAAGGGTTGAGCAAGGGTAGTTAGGCCAAATGAGCCCAAAATGTTACCAAATTTGGGGCTCATCAGTGATCAAAGTCTATTTTTAGATTGGCAGTCAAAAATAGAAAAGTCAAATATTATTGTCTCATAATAATATTTAGACTATAAACTTTATCTTATTCTCTTGGAGCACTTCAGTTTGAGCTACAGATGTGGCACATGTAGCCGTCAGAAGGAAATACACTTTCTTTGTGGGTCAGTTGAGTTGTTGCATGCAGGACTTCAGTTAGAACTCAAGCAGTTGAGTTTGGTGGAGTTGATTGTGTAGTTGACGGAGTTATGTTCAGTTTGACTTG
The DNA here is from genome assembly GCA_031772625.1 of Pinus tabuliformis. Taxonomy (NCBI): domain Eukaryota; kingdom Viridiplantae; phylum Streptophyta; class Pinopsida; order Pinales; family Pinaceae; genus Pinus; species Pinus tabuliformis. Next base: position 292,216,941 of record CM062817.1, read on the forward strand.
GTTAAACTAGTTGTAATTAGTCTAACTGCAAATAGACTAATGATGAGTTGTTAAACTAATTATTAACTCATAAAGCAACTAAATAATACATTAGTTAACTCAGTTTCATGTCAGTGCATGTACAGTTCAACGGGGACAGGTGTTAGAGGATGAGATTGCTATCAATTGTGACTATAGTTGTGCATGAGGATTTGCACAAGCAATGTATTGAGTATGCCAATGAGTATTGCGTAGATTTTCCCAGTAGAATAGCCTGTGCTCATGTGATTTCCAATGTGAGTGATTCTCAGCAGGTTCGTGCAATAGAGGAAAGCAAAGAAGTGGAGAAGATTTGAACTTGTGACTTGTTTGAGTCTGAGCTGGTTTGTGTGTAACAGGTGGAGATAGTGCTGGATACTTGTGAGAATTATTGAATATGTAATGTTACATGTTCTCAATCATTAATATACAGATAGTGTGGGGTTTTCAGCTGTAAGATTTCCCCGAGATACATACTGTGTTAATGTGTGCATGCTATTGATGTTTCATTGTTTTTGATGCTGCTAAATTGATGATCAACGTAGAGGAGCTTATGTATTGTGTATGTATTCCGCAATAGTACATGATCATGATAATATCTGTTGAATATGTCTTTATTATTCAAAATTTCTACATGGTATCAGAGCTGTTGATCATCAGATCTACTATTCAGGAAGTGTTTACATTCTATTTCTTCAGGCAGAGTCTGTAATCGAGCCAGGTAGCCTCTGGATTCATCCTTCCTTGGGAAGGTGAGATATCCGGTAAAAGCCCATACAATCAATCTCTGTACGAGAAATATTTTGTTCTCACGAATCTTAGATCTGAGGCGGTTGAGTTTGGAGCTGGTGGAATTCGAATTTGCAGCAGTGTTTTCTTGGTGTCAAAGAAGCAATGTCTTTCAACGGATTGTGATTGGAGTATGCTCTTGAGGGCAGCTCAAACTATATTGCATGGAAGGACATGATGGAGGCAGTATTGGATGATAATGGGCTGAAGGAGTTCATAGAGGCTGATGTCCCAAAGCCTACTGATGCTACTCAAGCTGATGCTTGGCAAAAGAAGACAACAAAGTGTCGAAGGATTCTGTTGGAGGGCGTGAAGGATCACATTGTGTCCAGCTTGCATGGAAAGACTTCTCCATACTTGATGTGGAAGGCTTTCACAGATCTATTCCAAAGCAAGAGTGATCAGAGGAAGCTGGTGCTCAATGATAAACTCAGAAACATCAAATGCGAGAAGGGTGACAGTATGCCCAAGTATCTCACGAAGTTCACTCAGTGTCGAGATGAGCTAGGAAGTGTGGGGGTTACTGTCGATGATGAGGACTTGGTGAGCTTGGCTCTCCTTGGTCTTCCGAAGAGTTGGCATTCCTATCAGGACTCTGTCAATGGTCAGGAGAAATTGCCAGGATGGGAAAGACTGTGGTCAGATCTTGTGCAGGAGGAGATCAGGCGGAGTACCAGGGACGGATCTTCATCAAAGGGAGCTGATGAAGAAAATTGCGCTTTGGCTGCCAAAGAAAAGAAGGGGAAGAGCAAGAAAGCTTCTCAGTCTGGTGCGAAAGGCAAGAAGCAGGACATGTCCAAGGTGAAGTGTTTTCACTGTCACCAGCACAGACACTATGCCACTAATTGTCCACAAAAGAAGAAGAACAAGCAAGCTGTTGGATCTGTAGCAAGAGAGGCTCTAGCCTCGCAGTTTGAGCTTGATTTTTCATTAATCGCATGCTTGGTTTCAAGTGTGATGGGAGCGGTGTGGTTCTTGGACAATGGTGCGTCTTTTCACATGACAAGAGATCGAGATTTGTTCTCTGATCTGGAGGACAAAGATCTTGGAGTGCACATCGAGATGGGCGATGATGGTAGATACAATGCAACCAGTATTGGTACCATTTCCTTTGAGAGGGAGTCTGGTAAACCCTTCGTATTGAAGGAAGTCATGCATGTTCTAGGATTGAAGAAGAATCTTATCTCTGTGGCGATGTTAGAAGACAAGGGGTATGATGTTGTTTTCAGCGAGGGAAATTCTTTCCTGCGCAGCAAGACAACTGGTGAAACCCGAAAGATAGGGGTTCGAGTGAGGAACCTTTATCAGTTTCATGTAGATGGATGCGCAACAATGGCATGCAAGGCAGAAGGATTGGTGAGCCGGGATGATGGCGAGTTGTGGCATAGGAGATTGGGTCACCTTCACCATGGAGCCTTGAAGATACTGCAGCAGATCACTACAGGGCTTCCTAAAGGCACTCTTGCGCAGTCAGATCAGTGCAAGGGGTGTACTTTGGGGAAGTTTGTGAAAGCCACCTTTCATGAGAAGGATAGTCGCGCCATGACGATCCTTGAGAGAATTCACACAGACCTGTGTGGACCTTTCTCAGTTGCTTCAACAGCAAAACACAGGTATTATGTGATTTTTGTGGATGATTTCTCTCGTAAGTGCTGGATCTTATTCATGTAAAAGAAGAGCGAGACATATTCAAAGTTCTGTGAATTAAAAGCATTGATCGAGAAGGAGTCGGGGAAGAAGGTGAAGGCTCTTAGGAGTGATAATGGTGGTGAATACATCTCTGACGAGTTCAAGGATTTCTGCAAGGCAGAAGGGATTAGAAGAGAGCTCATAGCTCCCCATAACCCACAGTAGAACGGGGTTGCTGAGCAGAAGAACAAAACGATCGTGGGTGCTGCACGGGCGATGTTGCATGATCAGGGCCTACCCCTTCACTTGTGGGCGGAAGCATGCAATACAGCAGTTTATGTGCAGAACCGTTGTCCTCACAGGATACTTGGCATGAGTACACCTGAGGAGGGTTATTATGGTAAGAAGCATGATCTTTCTCATTTGAGGATTTTTGGTGCTAAAGTTTACATGCATGTGATGAAGGATGCCAGGAAGAAGTTGGAGCCAACCGCAGAGGTTGGGATATTTGTGGGGTACACTAATACGCACCACAACTATCGTGTTTATTTTCCATACAGTGGTACAACTGTTGTGCGACGGGATATAAAATTTCAGGAGGAGAAAGCCATGAAGTGTTCACTAGAGAGGAAGCTACACTTGCATGTAGATGAGGAGCTATTAGTTCCTAAGGATGAGCTTCAGGACATGGATTAGCCACAGGACGAGGTTCATGGAGTGGAAGAGACCACTCATGCAGCACCAACCATCAGAGGGCGAAATCGCTTGACAGAAGCTGAGCGACTGGCTCAAGATGCAGAGAAAGTTGTAGGACCACCTACAGCCCAACACAGGCAAAGATAGTCACCTGATCGGTACATTGGATACATGGCTCTTATGAGCAAGTGTGTTGTGACTGAGCCATCCTCTTTCGAGGAGGCTGTGGAGGATCCCGCATGGGTAGACGCCATGGTGGAAGAGTATGATTCTATTGTCAGAAACAGTGCATGGGAGATTGTTCCTAGACCGGAAGGGAAATCAGTGGCGGGTTCGAGATGGATCTACAAAGTTAAGCAGGCAACTGACGGGAGTGTGGAGAAGTACAAGGCAAGATTTGTTGCCCGAGGCTTTTCACAGATAGAGGAGATCGATTATGAGGAGACCTTTGCACCTATCGCAAGGTATTCTTCCATACGAACGATTCTTGCTCTCTCAGCACAGATGGGATGGCACATTCATCAGATGGATGTGAAGACTGCGTTCCTCAATGGATTCATTGAGGAGGAGGTGTACATTGAGCAGCTCGAAGGTTTTGAGATCTTCAACAGCGAGTCGCATGTGTGCAGGCTCAAGGGAGCGTTGTATGGGTTGAAACAAGCACCACGTGCTTGGTACACATGGATAGACAGCTATTTCACTAGACTTGGATTTTCCAAGAGCGAGGCAGATCCTAACCTATACCAGATAGTGGTGGAGGGTAAGTTGCTTATCATTGTACTGTATGTAGATGATTTGATTCTAACGAGTGATGAGCTGTTGATACTTTCATGCAAGGATGATCTTGCTAAGGAGTTTGAGATGAAGGACTTGGGCCTCCTTCATTATTTCCTGGGATTGGAAAATTGGCAGTACAGTGGTGGACTGTTTGTTTCTCAAGGTAAGTATGCTTAGGAGATACTGGAGAAGTTCAACATGCATGGCTACAAGCCTGTTGATACTCCTCTTCCTGGAGGTTGGAGGAAGGAGGATGCCACTTCGGCAGAAGAAGTGGATGCCACTGTTTATCGACAGTTGGTGGGGTCGCTTATGTATCTGGCCAATACACAACCCGATATATGCTATGCAGTTAACCAGCTTTCACAAGCTATGGTTAAGCCTACCAAGCTCTTCTGGAAGGCGGGAAAGCATGTATTGCGTTATTTGAGAGGCACATTGGGATATGGATTGTGGTACAGATAGGAGGATGAGGTGAAGTTATGTGGCTTCACAGATGCAGATTGGGCAGGGAGCCCAACGGACAGAAAGAGCACATCAGGAGGGGTCTTTAGTATCGGGTCGACAACAGTTTCTTGGTACAACAGGAAGCAGAGATCCGTGGCACTCAGTTCAGTAGAGGTCGAGTATATGGCAGCAAGTTTGGCTACATGCGAGGCTATATGGATGAGGAAGATTCTGGTCGGTTTGTTTGGTTCTCACTTGGAGCCTACTGTGATTTACTGTGATAAACAGAGTTGCATTAAACTCTCGGATAATCCTGTATTTCATGATAGATCTAAGCATATTGACATCAGGTACCATCATATCAGAGATTGTGTGCAGCGGAGAATCATGTTACTTTCATACATTCCAATGGAGGATCAGGATGCTGATATTCTGATGAAGGCACTCACCAGGAGCAAATTCGAATACCACCGAGGCAGGATAGGGGTTGCTGATAATCCATATCTTGTTGAGAGGGAGTTTTGAGAATGCAACAAGGTGATGGAGCTTAGTGGAAAGGAGTCGCCTTCACTAAGTGGGCCCGCAGGCAAATTATGGCGCAAAGTCTATTTTTAGACTATGTCTATTTTTAGACACATGGATCATGGTCTATGAGCTGCAGAATGTTGTTTATGGATGATTGGTCATGTTGGAAAAAGTATATGGACTTTTATTTTTGGGATCATAGCAGGAGTGATCAAAGTCTATTTTTAGACTGGCAGTCAAAAAGAGAAAAGTCAAATATTATTGTCTCATAATAATATTTAGACTATAAAATTTATCTTATTCTCTTGGAGCACTTCAGTTTGAGCTATAGATGTGGCACATGCAGCTGTCAGAAGGAAATACTCTTTCTTTGTGGGTCAGTTGAGTTGTTGCATGCAGGACTTTAGTTAGAACTCAAGCAGTTGAGTTTGGTGGACTTGATTGTGGAGTTGTGTTCAGTTTGACTTGGTTAAACTAGTTATAATTAGTCTAACTGCAAATAGACTAATGATGAGTTGTTAAACTAATTATTAACTCATAAAGCAACTAAAGAATACATCAGTTAACTCAGTTGCATGTCAGTGCATGTATAGTTCAACAGGGACAGGTGTTAGAGGATGAGATTGCTATCAGTTGTGACTATAGTTGTGCCTGAGGATTTGCACAAGAAATGTATTGAGTATGCCAATGAGTATTGCGTAGATTTTCCTAGTAGAATAGCCTGTGCTCACGTGATTTCCAGTATGAGTGATTCTCTACAGTTTTGTGCAATAGAGGCAGGAAAAGAAGTGGAGAAGATTTGAACTTGTGACTTGTTTGAGTCTGAGCTGGTTTGTGTGTAACAGGTGGAAATAGTGTTGGATACTTGTGAGAAGTATTGACTATGTAATGTTACATGTTCTCAATCATTAATATATAGATAGTGTGGGGTTTTCAGCTGTAAGCTTCCCCGGGATACATACTGTGTTAATGTGTGCATGCTATTGATGTTTCATTGTTTTTGATGCTGCTAAATTGATGATCAACGTAGAGGAGCTTATGTATTGTGTATGTATTCCGCAATAGTACAGGATTAGGATAATCTCTGTTGAATATGTGTTTATTATTCAAAATTTCTACAACCGCATTTCGATTGAGAAACCCTATTTTCTTGCCGAACCTAAGTTAAATTGCTTTAAAAATTAAGTAATTTAGTAAATTAAGCTGCCTGGTAGTCCTGAAATACTCTGTAAAAGACCAAATTTTTCCATATTTCCCTGAAATCCTTTGCCCCCGTCCTTTAATCCATAAGAACCAAGGATGGAAGCCCTAATTACCTTGAATTTCATGCCCATTATGACTCCCAACTAGGATTGAGACCACCTTCCCATTGCAGACAAGGACTTCCAGATTAAAGATACCCCTGTCTCAAAATCCCCTTTAAAACGCTTTGCAAGTATAGAGACCAGTACGTGAACCAAGCTGACTCCATTGGACTTTGGGAATCAGGTTTTCCTAAGTACCAGTTCCCCAGAGTGCATGTATTCCCAGAAATTGTACATTACTGCCACATGAACTATGATCCTATCCAAATGGTAGTAAGAACTCCTTACCAGTCTGTTCTATTTACTACCACTATTGAATCCATTAACTAGATGCTTCAATTGCAACCAAGCCAAAGCATAACCCCTCTTTCAATTGGGGATATGCTAAACAGATACCCTACTCTCACTTCAATTCGGTTGGCTCAGTTATTCCAGACTTTTATCAAAGAAGAACAGTATATCCGAAAGGACCCTCCTCCTTATCTATGGACTATATTCTCTAGCCTTGGTTGAGATATTATAGATATGATATCCAATATACTAGGCTACACCACTAGTGAATTTGTTGATGAGATCATAATATCCATCATTTCAATCTACTCTCCTGGCCAATCACCAGCCATCATATTTGACTATGAAAAGTTTATTGCTGACAGAATGCATGATCAATTCATGAGGTTGGAAAATGAAAGAGTTTTTAAGTATTCCTCAATTTTGTATCATTTATTCTTGTACTACCAAGCTGATAGGTTTCCAATTTCCCTCCAAAAGCTAGATACTAGAGGAAACCTCAGATCAGTGATCTTCTAGACTTCTTTGATTCATCAGTTTGATTCTCAATACTCCTATACAGACTTCATAGACCTCTTTGTTTATCCTATGACAACCATGCTGCTAGGAAGCCCTCCACCCAGAATCAGTGCAGACATCAGGAGGGTCCTGCAGTTGTCAAAGCAATACAAAGTAGGGGATTGGTACTTGTACCAAAACCATACTGAAATCAGAATTTATGGATGTGAATTGCCACCTTACAAATTGCCAAAGTACCTCCCCATGAGATTATTTGCTCTGGAGTACTACAAACAAATGATCAATTCAGATGAGGTGCACTTTGTAAAAGCCAAGAAGAAAGCCCAACTTAGAATAAAATATCAATTGGGCCCATTCATTTGTAACAGTAGAGAAGCAGGAAAGGAAGCAGATGAAATCCTCCAAATATTGAAACTCAAACAGAGTTTCATGTGGACCTATGACCCCTAGAGTTTCATTTGTAATAGGAGACAAAAGAATAAACTATCTCCTTACATCCACCACAAAATCCCTGAAATTGAACAATATGCTAATCAAATGAATGGATGGAAGGTACTTTGATAGATCGAGATAGTACAAAGGTTGTTGTTGATAATGTATTAATGGACTTAGATAGAATACTTGATGAGGATTCCTTTTTATAGGTTCCAAGAGAGTCTTAGTCTCAGAGACAAGCACAGGGCCACAGTGGGCAGACAAAAGAAGCAGGTCCATCAGCAGAGGCAAGACCATCAGGACAACCAGAGTCTTAAGAACAAGCGTGGCCATCAAAACAACCAGAGTATTCAGAACAAGCAGGGCCATCAAAATAAACAGAGTTTTCAGAACAGCCAGAAGAATCTGAATAGCCTTAAAGTTCAGAGGAGCTTGCTCAACCTGAACAAATCATGAGAAATCCTCCTATTTTGCAGACTCCTCTTAATGACGAAAGGAACCTTAAAAGAGACAGAGAGGAGGCCACTCCCTCCAATAGAACTATTGACCAAACCTATGCTAAGAGGAAAAGGTTAAATCCATATGCAGAGCAAGAATACACCGAGGAAATAGCAGGGATTTCAGGGGCAGAGAAGACAGAAGCAGGCACAACACTCTTTCAGGAGGGACACAAGAACCTTCCACCTCTCAAACTCAAATGTTAGAAAGGCAACAGAGTGTGGAAGTATCCTCCTTTAGGGCTCCTACAGGACAGAGCCAAGACATCAAAGAAAAATACAAGGAAATCAAGGCAAGGAATGAGAGGTTAAAGGTGCAAAGCTATGCACATTATCTAAGGATGGCTCCAACAAACCAAACAAGGCTAATGTCAGCCTTTGATATAAAAGAAGGGAAAATGCAAATGAGATTTTTGAAGCCAACCACTCAACAACCAAAGTCAATGGCAGATTATCTTAAGACAGATTTTGAGGTCATGGCAAAGGATATCCATCCTATTGACCAAATTGAGTTGCATAAACAAACTGGAGAAATGGTCTATTCCACATTGACCAACAAAGCCATAGCAGCTCACCAACTTCAGAATTCACTGAACAACATCTCAGCCCAATTCTAGTTGGAAAAGGCCTCTTCTCAGGCCAAAGACACTAGAATAAAGTCCTTAGAGGACTTGGTCATAGAGCTGGGACATGATCCCAAGGATGTTAAAGTAGCTGATAATGAAGAAAAACGATGACATAACTGCACTGAAGAAGTAGCTCAAGGTTCCTCCTCTTCATCATCCTCAAACAACTGAAGTTTTGGAAACACAGAAGGAGGAAGAACTTATGGACCTAGTCCTTAAGTTAAATGACCAATTGAAGGAAACTGAGAAAGAATTGGATAATTTGATACAGTCCAAGCAGAGTGAGTTGGCCACCGCTCCTTAGACTGTAATACCTACAGTTTCCACAGCAGTGCCCTCCACCTTGGCAGCTGCCTTAGCACCAACAATTCCACCAGCAACAACATTTCCAGTGACAAGTACTACATCAGGCACAGGTACATCAACCAGTACAGAGACACCAACAGAGAAGACTGCAGAATTGATCAAGGCCATGAAAGAAATGAGTATCCAGGCCACTGAGCTTAAGAATCTCAGAGAACAAGTGTCAAGTTTAGAAACCAATTGTAAACTTGTACAAATACAACATAAAGAAGAAACTCAAAGGAACTTAAGGATGGCAGAAAGGATAAAAGCCCTTGAGAAGGATTTAACACTGCAAGAACCATGGGGAGACATGAGAGAATTCCTTTTGGCCAACATCATTGATTCCATCCATGATGTTTTGCCTTCTATTCAAATTATTTTTGAGCAAACAGAACTGGTCAAGATGGCTACAGAGGCAATCCACAAGGCAGTGGAAGAATTTGGAAATAAACCAGAAGAAGCCAATCAGTTGATCACCTTTTTGAACAACAAAAACTGATATTAGCTAGATGAATTGGATATAGATAACAGAACAACAACAATCATATAAATCAAAAAATTTCTCACCAAAAGGAACTTAATTCTCAATCTCGAGAAAAGATGTCAAGGCATCCAAATAGACATTGATAGCTTTATGCTAAAGTATGGCATCTTAAGAGAAAAAGGACTCGCCAGTCCAATGATAATTCATGATAAGTTGATGACCCAAAAAGATTATGTTGACATGTTAAACAAGCTAGCCAAAAGCCAAGCTAGTACTTCAGGGGTGAAATCTTTACCCACTGGAAAAGTGCTTTATGATGGCCTGGAGAATCTGTTCTACATAGAACATGAAGTCAAGCACTTATTCACAAGCAAAACAAATTTTTCTAAGTACATAGAAGCCAGTGAAATCTACAGGAAAATGACAAGGATGAAGTTACCTGATAGTGAATGGTGGACCAGTTTGACTGATTTACTATAAGTGACAATAGTAAATCTATAAGGTAAAAGATAATTACCAGGTAAAACAGGTAAGACAGGATCAAACAACACAGGTAAAGAGTATCAATAGGTCAAAGATGAAAGTGATTCCAGCACATAATTACAAAGCAACTGCAAGAGCCAAATCTGAGTCATAACAGCCAGCACAGTCACAATAAAAGGGACAGCTAGAAGACAGTTCTCCATCTGTCTCTATCTTCGTGTTGAAGATATTTTTTGTTTCCTAGAATAATTCTCATATAGTTATGAGATATTTTGTATCAATTTTTGTATAAATACTTCACAAATCGAAGTAATTAGGGTGGATTAAAATACATTTCTATAGACATATTATTTTTGAGCCAAGGAGCTATTGTACTCAAGACTGGACTGGTTTTGCTGGAAATGAAATAAAGCTAAGGACATTTCACTGGATTCTTGTGCACAGTTGGAACAAATAAGTATCATTTTCTCATGTTTAAATATCGTTTTCTCTTTATGTTATGAAATATTCACATGTGTTTCTTATAAAATCTTAAAAGCAAATAAGGAATGATATCATCAGAATTAGCTTAAGTGCTCTCTGTTTTAACTATTTGCTTTTCTTTATGTTTTCTACTAAACTGCCTTGGTCTGGGGATTCTTAATTGCCCCCTTACTTCTGTAGTTTATCCCCCTTTGGCCCATAGTACAAGATTATTCATTGCCCTTTGCTACTGGCCATCCTTCCTTTCTGCATCTTAATCTCGATTAAGGATTCTTCATTGCCCTTGGACTTGGTTAAGACTTTCATCCTTTCAAACTTGCATATTTGCTTTTGCTGTGCTAGCCTGCTTAGTGGATTCTTACCTCAGTGATAGATCAAATCCAGTTAATCTTTTCTTGACTGACTCCATAGCCCAATGGCCTAAATATTTGCTTTGCCCATCTGTTTTCTTAATTCCACTGCCCAATCAAAACAAACAATCCTAAACACTAAGAACTAGCCTGAAATCTTATTCAAACAAAGTTAAATTATAAAGAGAGAGCCCTCTCTAGACTTAGGTTGGTTAGAACCTGAGTCTAAAAGATTAGGTTTGTGGTTACCTCGGACTATTCCTTCTTTGATAACTTCTAAGGAAAAAATATGAGTGATAACAGAGCCATTTTTCCTTTTGTTCTAGTAAAATTTTCTGCAAGTTATTTCTACTAGAATATTTGACATTCAGTATGTGACTGTCTTTTAAAGTCTTTTTACAGATTGGCAGCTTTTTGAAATGCTTCAGTTTTTTTAGATTCTGCCAACTACTCTTGCTTCAAGCTTCAATCCCAAATGTATCTGTTTGTTTGCAGGTTGCCTCTATTTGTGTCCATAATTTACTTGTTCTCACATCAAATCCCTGAGTCTAAATATTCAACTTCTGTAATAGCAGCAACATAATTATTCGCTTAGTAGCATTAGATGGCCTTTTGTTGCTCCAATTTCTTCTTAGAAATCAAGTGGAAAATATTTTTAACAAGAGTCCCTTGGATAGATAAGAGATCATGTTCTTTCAAAGGATTTTTCCTGAAAAAATATCTATCAAAGGAGTTTTCCTGAGAAATGATCTAACGAAGAATGATTGTTAATATAGCTCATCAAGGATTTCATAAGGACCCTTTCACGGATAACTTATGCAATAATGATCATGAATCACAAGATCCCCCTAACTGTATGCATGGTCTCTTTTTTGTAGAATCCCATCATCAAACACTCCAAATAGCAAGGATATCTCCATCAAGTCAACAACATGTGTTGTTGGTTGGAGAGTTCAGGAGATTTTCGGATTGTATTTTCTTTCTTCTCCATACTTGTGTAACTTTAATTTCTGGCATGTTTCTAGCTTGTGTAGGAGCTCAAGTTAAGTTACAATCACATGCCATATGACCAATGTTATGACACTTGAAACATTCTATGTTGTTCATGAATAAGAATTCATGATTTCTTCCTACAGAATTGCTTCTCAGAGATTGTCGGGGACCATAACGTCTATATTTGTGATAAGCCCTACAATATTTTTCCATGTTTCTAAAGTTTGTATAAGAATAACAATAACCAAGGAATATACTTTGGTACTTGGGAGAAGAAGGTTTCCTTGATGTACTTCTAAAGTCTTTCTGCCTTGAGATCCTATAATTATAACCTTTACTTCTTGCATCCTTGGCATCATCTACATTTCTTCTTGGAACGAGACTTCCTTCATTGTTTCCTTGACTCTTATCCTTGCCTTTCCTAGAACTGGGAGCATTAATATTTCTTTCTGGCTTCTCACATCCTTTTTGTTTGAAGAATTATCATTCTTGCTTGAGGGTTCTCCTTCATAGACAAGATCTGATTTATCAAATGGGGATATTTGATGGTTGAGCATGTCATCCAAGGCTTGGGAGCTCTTCAAAAATTTTTCCATCCCTTCAACCTTTTTTTCTAAGGAAGACAATCTCATCTTCCAATCTTTTGCAATCATTATTCTTCTTAGCAAGTTGTTTCTCAATCTCTTCCTTGATATAAGTTGCTTCATTTGCTTCTATTTTATGGGAGGTGATATTTGATTTCATTTTGAAGATTTCTTCATTTTCCTTAGCTAGACTTCTCTCCATTTCTTCCATGATCCTTTTAGCTTTACATGCTTTGGCGTTGAGAAGGCTGAGGTCGGATTTTAGTTTGAATATTTCTTCATCCTTTGCTTTTAGTTGGCATATCATGGTGTTTTTCTCCTTTTCTGCTTCATCAACCTGTCCTTCTATGATTACCAATGCTTCTGTTGTCTTCTCAGTTCCTTGTGCTTGTTTCCTTACTTCTTCTAGTTGTGATCTAAGGGAGGAGACCCCTTCCTTGTATTGACCAATCTCTGCTTCAAGTTTGTTCAAGCTCTTGTGCCTTTGTTCAAGGTGGCTTGACAAGTTATCTTCTCGTTTATTTGTTTTATCCAATTGATTTGTCATGGATATGACTTCTTCATGATGCTTTATTTTTCTTTGATGAAATTCCTTCTTAATCTTGGCAAGCTCTTCATCCCTTTCTTGTACTTGAAGCTTGACAAGGTCAACTTTATTCCTTGTTTGGTCTTGGTCACCAGCTAGTGCTTTCTTCTTAAGTTCCTCGTTTTCCTTTTTCAAACTGATAATCTATTCCATGGAAGCCATAAGTTTAGTGAGGAGATCTTCTTCAAAATATTTTTGATTCTCTTCATCTTCTATGTCTTATTTAGCCTTGATGTCATCATTCTCATTTTCAGCTTTTATGATGGGTTCTGGATTTCCTTCTAGGTCTTATTTAGCCTTAATGTCATCATTCTCATTTTCAGCTTCTATGATGGGTTCTGGATTTCCTTCTTGGTTTCCATAATCTTCTTGACTAGTGGTAATGGTAAATGCTCCTTTTGAGTGAAGGTCATGAAGTTTGTCCCATATACCCTTTGCTGATGAACATTTTCCTAAATGGTTCTTTATAGAATCTAGTAGCCCATTCAAGATTTCCTTCATTTCTTTTGCATTATACTCCTTGGATTCTCTATTCATCATGCTATCAACAATCACTGATTTCCAGATTTCCAATGCCTTGAGTCTTTAAGAAATTCCTCATCCTTGCTTCCCATATATCAAAGTTTCCGTTGAACCATGGAGCCTTTACAAATTGATTGATTTCAACTTCGATGGTTGAGGGAGACACATCTTTAGGAGGATTGGAGACTTTATTCCCTGGCTTTTCCATTTTTGTTCTAATTGATCAACCTTCAAGTTTTAGGCTTTGAGTGAAGGTACTGGCTTTGATAGCAATTGTTGGAAATACTTGGGGGGGGTGAATCAGTGTTTCTTTTCAATTGTTACTTTTACTAGTTAAATCAATTATATTTAGAACACAAAAATGAACAATAGGGATAAATAATTTTATTAATATAATCTTTACAATAAATCAGGTACAATATATATGTAGGGATCCAACCCATTGCCAAGAACCAACTTGGTCTTTTGTGAGGCTCCAACCTCTAGGGCACCAACCTTGTCTTGTCAAGGCGCCAACCTTGGATTTAGGAGCACCAACTCCAAGGACACCAATCCTGCCAAATTTGAGACACCAATCCCAAGGGCTATGACTGTATCTTTCAAGGAGCCTACCTTATTTGTTTGAGGCTCCAACCTTCAGGGTGCCAACCCTCTGGGCTCCAACCCATTGCTATATTTTTATAGATATGTTTGCTAGTAATTCTCTACTTGCAAAATCTTCTTCACTAAATTTTTTCAATTTACAATTTCACTATAGTCTCTATGCTATATAATCAATGAAAACCTTGTCTCATAGAAGGTGTCACCATTTCTCTTCATTACACCCAAGAAAAATCTTCAAGTCACATCATGATGACTAACACACAATGATCTCAATAGTCTTTACACAACTTCAATGTATCTTCAATGAACTATACTAAGCTCTACATACACACAACTTTCTATTTCAACCCTCTGTTCTAGCTGTCGTGGTAACTGCTTCAAGAGTACACTTTTCATTGTTCTTGTTTTTTTGATCTCTTACTTGCCAGAAACAAAATAACAAACGCTTCAATGTTGGTGCTATCTAATGCTCCCTTCAAACGATTACAGATGAAACTTTATTTTCCCTTCACATACATATTAGGTACTTGATTAATTCATCGCAAGTCCGAGCCTTTCAAAGATTAACCCAATCAACAAAATTGCTCATCCTTCGGCTTCTTTCCTACTGTACCTTCGAATTTCTTCCTTTTGGCTTCTTGACTTTCGGCTTCTCAATCTTCGACTTCCTCTATCTTTTCAAGTTCATGAGTTGTGAACTTTTTAATTCTTCTATGTGCTTGATGCCTGATCAATACCTTTAGTGAAACATTTTAACTTGTACTTATACGAGTTTCACCAATAAATTGAGAGATATATCTATTGGAGGGAGGCCGACTTGTTTATTTCCAAAGAGACCATAGAGGCTATAACCATATTATAATAGAAGTGTGCGATCCCCACATGCCACATCACCGCTAATCGCAATTGCAACTTTTGGAGGTCTCTTGCTACACAATATATCAGAGAGGCTCTTTTTAATATTTATCCAAGGCCCACATGGAGGTCCCACATGCTATGTTATTAATCACAATCACAAGATTCCAAAATCCCGCAATCACAATTCGTGAAAGTCCCGCAATCGCAAATTTTGAAGGTCTCTTACATGCTCATACATAGTCGGTTACCCTATTACTGATGGAGCAAATGTGATATAATATCTAAACAATATTTAACAAATTCATCGAGTCCACAACCTTTATCGCAATCGGTGGTCCATTGGGTCTATCACAATCGGTGGTTTGGGGTCCACACCCTTATCACAATCGGCGACCCGCAATACTATCGCAATCAGTGGTTTGGCCGTGTCAACTCTTAAGATTTGTGATATGACTTTCGACAAGGCTAACACGATATAACATAATGGTGTATTGTAATGGTGCAGTGGGTCTGCAATACACATATCACAATCAACGGATTTGGGGTGGTGATACAGAATAAACTTTTATGGTTTGCGATTTGTGACGGATGAGATATTGTATAGGGTTGTTACTTGTTTCAAGTCCGCAGTAATATCAGAATTGAGGTTTTACGCAGTGACAATCCTTTAAGACTTGCGATATGAAACTTTCAATGCGACGGATGCGATATTCCTTTAAGCTTGTTTTATTTAGGTCTGTAGCTCAAATCGAAATTGAAGATTTTCAATGTGACACATAATAAAGTGATAAAGCCACTGATAAACCGACGATATGTTAACTTTGAAGCATTGTGGACTTTTGCTAAAGGGATTCCATGATTTATTTCTTAGATTGGGTTCTTAGCTCCTTTGATAACATTGTTTATGCTCCTCCGCTGATGTGTTCCTCTTTTCTTCTCGATGGCTTCTCCTCTTTGGCTTCTTGCTCTTTTTGCTTCACAGATCTACCCTGCTTGGCTTCACATCATTATTTAGTATCGAGAATATTTCCATATTGACATCAATGACAATCTATATCAAAAAATATTACCTCAATAAACGTGCTTACATAATTCACACATTTCTTGATAACTTAATTGGGACACACCTCTCTTTCCCATAATATTGAGTAAATCTATCCATTCATATATGATTCTTCGAAGTTGAAAATTTTTAGGAGTATCCAAACTTTTATTGTTTAGCCCTCTTAACACTATAATGGAATCTTTATAAGTGATATTCAACGGCCACGTCCTCCTTTTATGATTTTTTAAGTAATTCCTCTCACAAATATAGTCGTCTTTGTATTTATCAAGAAATATTTGACACATATTATCCAATTTTTTTATACTGTTTGATCTTAATTGCATAAACCATTGGAAAATTGCATCATTACACATATATGGTGTTGTTACCCTTCATCAACAATTTCAAGAAGTTGAGAGATTAGAGCCAAGGCTCATATCTAAAAATTCCCTTTAAATCAGCTAAGGAAGGAAATTATTAGACCCTAAAGCCATGGATAAATGCCTGAGGTTAAAGGCACCACTCACAAGGCCCCCATCGGGAAAATGCAGTTAGGCAAAAAGGAATTTTTACATTGGTGCGAGTGATCAGTTAAAAGTCAAGCAGTTTCAGGGGGGATCGTCATTCATCCCTACCTGGCCAATCCCCAGAAGCAGTTCAGGGGGGGTGACTTGTGCGGATAATAAGTGATTGCCCCCCCCCCGAGGAGTTGAAAATTCAGACTAGTGGGCCCACCGATCTGACAACATGGACTCGATCTCGGGGGTAAACGATGGATTAAACCTCCTTCTATCCTACCTGCAAGAGGATGGTGGTGACTATGCACCATGTGAGCCAGCCCATCAATGCCAATTCAATCAAGCATGGAGTTTACAAGGTAAACCATAACTTGACTTCCCCCATTCCCATCCACCTGTCTCTTGTCATCGCCCAATCTCACCCAGCCACATTTCCCTCCCATGACATCATCTCACATGAGCTGATCGATGCCCCCCTTCCACTTATAAAAATCCTTCCCGCCTCGCATTTTCAAACATTTCTATAAGCTCTTGGTGAAAGCTCTCCTGCCATTCGCCTATCTAGAACATCATTCAAGCTCCCAACCTACTAGGAATATCCTTGTGACATCGTTTTTGACCCACTCCACGATAGCCAGGTAACCAGTCAATCCCTTCCACCTCTAGGTCATTCAAATATTTTTAGAACATGAAGAAGGTGGCTCTCGAGACCCCCAAGGCATAGGAGGCCAAACCCTCCTCCAGTGTCAACCCTCTCATGGATATGGAGGCACAAATTGTTGACCCCTCCTGTTCTTACCATCTTATAGAACTTAGTTTCAAACTTTATCGTAGCCATGTCAAGGGAGAAGACCCATTTCACGTAGTTGACTCAAGTTTATATTACCAAATCACACCCTCTGTGCACCACTTTCCTAAATTCATCTCTTGGTTGACTATAGCCTACATAGAGGATAAAAACTATTTTATCTCTTCTAATGGGGAAAAATCCTTGAAGTAAACCAAGAGTTGATTCAAAAATCCCTAATTTACACTAACTCTCCTGAACCCCAACATTTCACAGAAACCATACTGGTTTACCATTACTCCATCCTTGTAGCTGATGAATAGCAATCCTTCTTACAAATGGTCCTTGCCCCTGGCCTGTAGTCTTTACCCATTGCTCACAATTTCCCCATAACCATCTTTGCAGATATCATTCAACCTATTTTATCCCTAATTTCTCATCTGTTGGGGGATGATGATGATGCCAATATTGCTACTAAGGCCACTTTGGGTTTCCTCAAGAAAATGATGTAGCCTAATAATTCATTTGACATTCCTGCCCACCTATCTAGGGCCATAAGATTACAGCTGCACCATTTTCCTACCACATCCATTTTCAGATATTATTCATTATTGTTCTATTTGTTTGTGTACACTCATGTGGATGAGTTTGAGTGCATGGGCGTCAACTTGGTGGTCGGTAACAAGCATAGGAAATAATTTTTCGACTAGGATGTTCTTGTTAGGAAAAGGCCATATTTTGATGGTTATTCCCAGTTTATATCTTCTTATATGTCCATTTCCTATAAGATTATCCATGGCTGTTGGGTCCCTATAATACTAGTGATTACCCCATTACTATTGTAGTTATACCCCTTATTTATATTGTTGTGCCCCTATTACCCCCATATTGTTATTTCTGTGCCCCATAGAATCCCTCTATTGTTATTTTTGTGGCTTTATATTATTATTTTTAGGTCGGCTGGATTATATTGTGACTCCTTAGACTCCTATATATAGAAAGGAGGTTTTGTCATTTGTATCATCCAAGAATTTGATGCAGACCTAGAGTCTAGCCTGCAAATAACCAGGATCTTTAACATCTGTGCATATCAACGTGCATCTCGGCTTTTTCTCCATATCAAAATTTCAATACTTGGCAAAATCATACTTTGCCATTATCTTGTGGAAACTATTTTATTTTCATGTTTTAACATCAGGACCCAACAATCATTACACAAAGAAAACTTATCATTATTCAAATCACATCAAACATTCAATGCTTCCATAAGCAATCTTAATACTTCTCATTCACATATGGCTTGATTCAAGAATGCGCCCTTACTATTCTACAAACCCAGAATTCAAATGCCAAATAACACAATATGGTCACTCATATGGCAAATCGATCTATGCTCATGTAATTTACTTACTTTCCCTATGGGCAATCTGGCCCATACAACCTGCATTCATTTAAACAACGTTCAAATGCCTCTTTAAACCATATCAATGCCATCATTAAGGTGGAATTACATATATCATCCCAAAATTCAAAACCTGCATTTCCAATTCAGATTTACACACTTCCACACCACATATGCGCCTTCAAACTCAAACTCAAATCTTGTATATGCGCCTTCAATATCAGATTCAAAGACCAATCAAACAAGTGCGCCCATATTTACATTCAACTCAGAACAAATTCGGATTCCAATATAAAGCTCTGACTAAATAATGCTATAGCGAATATTTATTAGATCTGCACTTTCTAACATATCACAACAGCGCAAGGAATCAATAATAAATCTGGATATGCTAACAAAAGTGATTACCTCAACAACGCCTCTGTAATTCACCCATTGACTCTACCTGCTCACAAGTCGAGGTTTAACCATTTCTTCATTATCTACGCCTTTGATTTCTTTAAATGTTTGGACAGTGATATGCACGAGGCTTCTGCCAGCAATCTTATTCCTCTGCAAAATTCTGTCTTCAATCCCTTCTCACTGCTCAGAATTCTGGAATGAATTCTCAATTGTGTTTCTAATTTCTTGGACGCTCCATGCAATCATACATTCATCTTCAGAATAGTAAATCAAAACCTGTGTTTTATCATGACTCAACAGAAATGGTTATTCAATCTTGAACGCTATTCAACCATTTAGACCCACGTTTTTATTTCCCCTTACCAATTCGAATTCTATTCGATTATACCATGCTTCTTTTTGTAGAATCATCTCTGTTATGAATCGATTCTACAGGCATCGATTCCCTTAAAATTCTCATTCGATTCAATTCATATGACAAATCTACTCCAACAACAATTCTTTAACAGAGATTTATATTAATAATAAATGGGAAAAAAAACCAAATTCTGTATAATGGTCTCACACCAACAGCTGTTTCAATGTGCTATGATATGCCTCCATTTCTTTTCACTGATTACAAAGAAGATGCGCTCAATTCCATTATCCCACTAGAATTGGAATCGATCCTTAACATATCGACTTGCCATTTCATTAACACTTCATATGTTCCACTCAAATTAATGAACACCATTGCTTTTAGTGACAGCGCATTTCAATTTCAGAGACGGTAAAAAAAACATTCCAAACAAAATTCTCGGCAATCACATACAGTAACGCCCTCTTTCAAACAGTGAAATCGACTTTTCCAAACTCAAATGCTGGAGTCACACATTCGCCACACTGTTCAAGCTATGTTAATGATAATTGAAACATATCAATTTTCAATTGAATTCTAACAGAATTTCAACATGACTCTGCACACTTCTATATTCAGTTCTTCATATTAACCAATCGATCTCTAACAAAAATCTTTTCTTAGAATGGCGCCCTTTGCAACCAGAGATTTTAACACCGTTTACCCTTGATGATTTGCATAACAGTTTTCACATAAAAAAGTACGATTTCAAGCCCATCGATCATTAATTTAACAATGTTATGAACAAATATACAATTTCTCAATCACCCAATATATATACTGAAACAAAACAATGACTTACAACTTTTTATTGGCCAGATGTTTCAATCCCATGACCCTTTACAACTTCTGAAGGCTTACAGCCTTGCTGCTTAAACCATACTCTCAATCTCCTCTCCTATTCTCAATGTATTTTTCTCTAAAAGCCCCTCCTATTTATACAATTTTAAAAATCATTTAATTAAATGCTCAATCCCTTAAAATCCTCAACAAACCCCTAAATCTCTCAACATCCTAAAGGATAGGTTTTTATCCCTAAAATCCTTCAATTTATTAAATCTCCTCATATCCTTTTATTAATAAAAAGATATTTACATAAATCCTCACCTTCTCCTATTTAATTCAAATTAATTAATAAAATATTAAAAATCATCACACCCCATATTTACAAATTAATATTATCACACCCCATATTAACAAATGGAGAAAAAGGTCTTGATGCTCCTGCATCAGACTCCCCATGTAAGAAAATTCATGACCACCTGGTCATAAGTCTGGATATCTCCTCCTGGATCCCAAATTTTATTTTGTAATCCTTCCGTGCTTGTCGATTGCTTCACTGTTGTTGTCATCTACTGTTGTCTTCCAGGTTTCCATATTTTGTGCTGTAGTGCTCCACTTGCTCTGCTCTTGCAATCTTTCACTGTCATTCTCTTGTTGTCGCTCCTTTTCTTTCTTTCGGCTGTCTTTCTCTGGGATGTTTTTATCATTAACCTCCTTATCAACTCAATTTCTCTGTCCAGTATGTCCTCTGTTTGCTGATTGTTTCCATCCCTTGATTGCTGAATTCTCATTCTTGCTTGCTCTTCACTTGTTTTGATCACCTTTTCTGCTGCTGCTACTGTAAATGTTGCATCACATGTTGCTCTAGCTGTCACTATGAATGTTGCGGCCTCCCAAACTTCCTTTCCCTCTGCAACATTCCTTTGCTCGTCACCTGCAATTTCATCTTGATTATCATTTATGACAACTGCTTTGTCATCCTTCATCAGCAATCTATCCTGGACATTCATCCTCTGTTCTTCCAATTTCCTCCTTTGAAAGTCCATTTCTCTATATAACTCAATGATTTTACTTGGAGTGGATTTCGGAAACTTTACACGATCTTCCATTTCCTCACATGGTCTTTCTTCTGCTAAATCTTCCTTAACATCCTTCAGTAGATGTTCTTCTTCTTCTTCCAAACCTGCAATCACACACAAATCATTAGTTTTAAAATCACAAGACCTTACGGTCTTGTTTAAGGCTTCAGTCATCAAATCTTTCGACTGATTCGAATCATTCATATGATTTAACTCCTCTAGCTCTTCATCACATTCAAAAAGTAATGGTCCACTCTCTGGGTAACATATCGAAACTTCAACCTCTTCCTCAGCATCTTCCTTTTGCGGTAGCTCAACTGTTTCAAGCTTCTCTATCCTCTGTCTGGCATCAATAACCTGCTCAAGTTCCCTTAGTTCCTTTATCAACTGCATATTTACCTGATGATTCCACTTCTCTTGTAGCCTCTGCCACCTCAACTTCTTTCTCATGACATAACCACCCTTTTGGTCTTCCTCATTTCTTTGCAACATCTCCATTAATACCTCAAGCTGAACTGCTATCTCAGCCTTCTCCCTCTCATATTCCTCTTTGCTTAACTTTCTCTATATGCCAATTGCCTTGGCATCCTTCTCCTTTTGTCCTCTGCTGTGGTTTATTTCAGAACCTTTGTGACGACTGTCACTAGTCATCATCCTTTCCATCTCTATGAGTTCCTCACTCACTTTACTATGAGTTGTACTAAAGCCTCTTCAACAGCAAGTCCTATCTTGTCGCCACTTACCTCACCAAGCCCTCCTCACTCGGTCTTTTGGTAAGCAATTGGTTCTCTATCTCCAGAACCTCCTTTGAGCACTTTTCTTTGCTCTTCCTCGCTTCAACTCATCTGCCTATTCACAACTGTCTTCCTTATCCAATCTCTATTGGATTTCCTCAAGGTTCTGCCACACCTATGCTTTCACCAGTTTTCTGTTAGCAATTTTAAACATGTCTTCTATGGAGTTTCCTTTTGGGAGTTGCAAAAATACTTCTGCTTTTAATGCAAAGACTACAATCTTCAAATTCAAATAAACCCAGATCACCTTACCTTCAAGATCTCAGTCTGATCTTGTCTTTTCGTTTGCCTGTACTTTTAAATGGACCGTTCTTCCCACTAGCGGTCAGCTGTGTCTTCAAACTCTTCAACTACCTTCAGAATCTCACACTCCTGTAATTTTTGTTTCAGCAAATCTTCATTGCTTCCTCTGCACAATTTCTCGATATCAACTACTGTTAATCAGATTTTAAAATCTGATTCTCTCTTCCAATCTTCCGGCTTTATCTGCAAACTTTAGCTGTCAGCAACAATTCCTTCCTTGCTGAGTTTCTTCTTTGATGTAATCATCAATTCTCATTTCATTTCTTGTCAGTAAAACTCAAATCAAAATTCAACAACACAATACCTGCACGATCCAAGTGAATTTCCATTCCCCAACATCACTGTGGATTCTTTCTGTCTCTACAATCTCTGTTTAATTCTGCTTTATCTGCCTCTAAGAACTTAATTGTTATTCTCCATTCTCCCAGCTGTACTCTGGTTGCTTGACTTTCAGATTAGAATCTGATCTCCCTTACCTGCATACACATCTCTCCACACATGATTTGATATAAAGTCAAATTCAGTCTTCAATTCTTTTCAAAAACCTTCATACAGAGCCAAGCTCTGATACCAAAAATTGATGCAGACCTAGAGTCTAGCCTGCAAATAACCAGGATCTTTAACATCTGTGCATATCAACGTGCATCTCGGCTTTTTCTCCATATCAAAACTTCAATACTTGGCAAAATCATACTTTGCCATTATCTTGTGGAAACTATTTTCTTTTCATGTTTTAACATCAGGACCCAACAATCATTACACAAAGAAAACTTATCATCATTCAAATCACATCAAACATTCAATGCTTCCATAAGCAATCTTAATACTTCTCATTCACATATGGCTTGATTCAAGAATGCGCGCTTACTGTTCTACAAACCCAGAATTCAAATGCCAAATAACACAATATGGTCACACATATGGCAAATCGATCTATGCTCATGTAATTTACTTACTTTCCCTATGGGCAATCTGGCCCATACAACCTGCATTCATTTAAACAACATTCAAATGCCTCTTTAAACCATATCAATGCCATCATTCAGGTGGAATTACATATATCATCCCAAAATTCAAAACCTGCATTTCCAATTCAGATTTACACACTTCCACACCACATATGCGCCTTCAAACTCAAACTCAAATCTTGTATATGCACCTTCAATATCAGATTCAAAGACCAATCAAACAAGTGCGCCCATATTTACATTCAACTCAGAACAAATTCGGATTCCAATATAAAGCTCTGACTAAATAATGCTATAGCGAATATTTATTAGATCTGCACTTTCTAACATATCACAACAGCGCAAGGAATCAATAATAAATCTGGATATGCTAACAAAAGTGATTACCTCAACAATGCCTCTGCAATTCACCCATTGACTCTACCTGCTCACAAGTCGAGGTTTAACCATTTCTTCATGATCTGTGCCTTTGATTTCTTTAAATGTTTGGACAGTGATATGCACGAGGCTTCTGCCAGCAATTTTATTCCTCTGCAAAATTCTGTCTTCAATCCCTTCTCACTGCTCAGAATTCTGGAATGAATTCTCAATTGTGTTTCTAATTTCTTGGACGCTCCATGCAATCATACATTCATCTTCAGAATAGTAAATCAAAACCTGCGTTTTATCATGACTCAACAGAAATGGTTATTCAATCTTGAACGCTATTCAACCATTTAGACCCATGTTTTTATTTCCCCTTACCAATTCGAATTCTATTCGATTATACCATGCTTCTTTTTGCAGAATCATCTCTGTTATGAATCGATTCTATAGGCATCGATTCCCTTAAAATTCTCATTCGATTCAATTCATATGACAAATCTACTCCAACAACAATTCTTTAACAGAGATTTATATTAATAATAAATGGGAAAAAAAACCAAATTCTGTATAATGGTCTCACACCAACAGCTGTTTCAATGTGATATGATACGCCTCCATTTCTTTTCACTGATTACAAAGAAGATGCGCTCAAATCCATTATCCCACTGGAATTGGAATCGATCCTTAACATATCGAATTGCCATTTCATTAAAACTTCATATGTTCCACTCAAATTAATGAACATCATTGCTTTTAGTGACAGCGCATTTCAATTTCAGAGACGGTAAAAAAAAACATTCCAAACAAAATTCTCGGCAATCACATACAGTAACGCCCTCTTTCAAACAGTGAAATCGACTTTTCCAAACTCAAATGCTGGAGTCACACATTCGCCACACTGTTCAAGCTATGTTAATGATAATTGAAACATATCAATTTTCAATTGAATTCTAACAGAATTTCAACATAACTCTGCACACTTCTATATTCAGTTCTTCATATTAACCAATCGATCTCTAACAGAAATCTTTTCTTAGAATGGCGCCCTTTGCAAACAGAGATTTTAACACCGTTTACCCTTGATGATTTGCATAACAGTTTTCACATAAACAAGTGCGATTTCAAGCCCATCGATCATTAATTTAACAATGTTATGAACAAATATACAATTTCTCAATCACCCAATATATATACTGAAACAAAACAATGACTTACGACTTTTTACTGGCCAGATGTTTCAATGCCATGGCCCTTTACAATTTCTGAAGGCTTACAGCCTTGCTGCTTAAACCATACTCTCAATCTCCTCTCCTATTCTCAATGTATTTTTCTCTAAAAACCCCTCCTATTTATACAATTTTAAAAATCATTTAATTAAATGCTCAATCCCTTAAAATCCTCAACAAACCCCTAAATCTCTCAACATCCCTAAAGGATAGGTTTTTATCCCTAAAATCCTTCAATTTATTAAATTTCCTCATATCCTTTTATTAATAAAAATATATTTACATAAATCCTCACCTTCTCCTATTTAATTCAAATTAATTAATAAAATATTAAAAATCATCACACCCCATATTTACAAATTAATATTATCACACCCCATATTAACAAATGGAGAAAAAGGTCTTGATGCTCCTGCATCAGAATTGTTCATTTATGTAATGTAAAGGAGGTTTCCCCCTCGAAGAGGCTGAATTCTAAGGCGTTGATCTTTCTTTTCTATCTTTTCTTGAGCTGGTTCCATAACATTTGGTATCAGAGCTTTGGATTCTAGGGTTTCGCTGCTCCAAATAGGCCATTATGGAATTTTCGCTATAACTTTTTTTCTGTGACGTTTCAGAAGGCGCAAAAAAAACCCATTTGAGAAGAAATTGCGCTGAACCTTGGGTCCAAATTTTAGAGCTTTTTGCGAGATATTTGCGGAGATATGATCTGAGGAAGTTGGTCTTTTTGCAGACTCCTGAATTACATTCAAAATAGGTGACCTGGGGAAAATCGTCATAACTTTCTCTCTGGGGATCGGATTGAAGTTTCGTAAAAAGGTACAGAAAGAGGACGGACTTTAGTTTCTTTTGGGTGTTTTTGAGATCCAAAGGTCGAAACAGTGACTCGCGGCATGTCGTACAAGTTATCTCTACTAAACTAGTCTATAATCAAGTCACTGTGGGAGATTTCGCATAACTCTTCCTTGGAGAATCCAATTTGGGTCAGACATGTGGCATTGGAAAGAGGACACAGAGAGCTACTATAGGTCACAAGTTCAAAACTAGATGATTGGAAAGTACAAAGATACATCAGAGGCAATATCGAGCTCCTACAAAGTGAAAAAAGGTGTGTAGATTTTTTAAAATTTTTGCTTAAGCTTGGTTTGAAAATTTATTTTGAAGGAATTCAAAGGGCATAGTAGAGCATTATTATTGGTAACTGATGCCCCGAGGAAAGAAAATGCAAACACCTAGTAAGGAACCTGAAAGCTCTAGCATGACTCATGAAGAAGAGGAAGAAATGCTACATGATATATCAAAATTACAAGAACAAGTGCAACAAATGTCACGCTCACAAAAGTTAACAGATGCTAAGATAAATGGCGTGGAAGCTAAGATAAATGGCGTGGAAGCTAAGATGAATGGCATGGAAGCTAAGATGGACAATTTGAAGATAGATTTGAACACAAATTTGAAGACAGGCATGGCAGATTTGAAGACAGATTTGACTAATTTTCTACAAGAAATACTTACTAATGGTGAAAAGGTAGTAAAGAAAACTCATGATGAGAACAAAAGAAATGTTAATCATGATTCCATAGACGCTAATGTTGGATCGAAGAATCACCACATTCCAAAAATCGATATGAGGAAGTTTGATGGCAAGGATCCCGCCACATGGATATTACAGATGGAGCAATTCTTCGATCTCAATAATGTGCAAAACACACAAAAGGTACGTATGGCAACTTTATATTTGGAACCAAATCAGTTTGTATGGTATCAATGGCTTTGTTCTCGTAAACAATTTATCACTTGGGCAATTTTTACGGAAGAATTGATAGCACATTATGAGGATACAAAAAGCAACACTTTTTTTAGCCAATTGATAAGTCTCAAACAAAAGGGTTCAATAATGGAGCACATTGAGGAGTTCCAAAAATTGAACATAAGGGTAAAAGATATTCCAGAGGAGCATAGGATTGATGTGTTCATAGGGTCTTTAAAGGATAATATCCAACATGATGTGCGCCTTTGGGAACCTGATTCATTAGAGAAGGCATTCAGGTTAGCAAGAAAAATGGAAAGCAAAATTATGGCAACTAGGAAGCATACCATTCACAACTATAAAGACGGAAGTGTTGTTGCCCATAGTCTTCCACAACCTACAAGGTTGACACCACAACAATTGGAAGAAAAAAGAGCAAAAGGGCTTTGTTACAATTGTGATAGCAAATACACAAAAGGTCATAAGTGTGCTGAGAAGAAATTATTCTACATAGATTGTGAAGAGGAAGAAGAAAAGGAGCAAGAAAGGTCAAAAGAAGAGGATATATTCCAGGAACAAAGCCTAGATGAAGAACAAATAAATTCGACCATATCTTGTAATGCATTGGCAGGAATTACCACTCCTCAAACCATCAAGATAGAAGGACAAATCAAGAAGAAAAAGGTAATAGTGTTGATTGATTCAGGAAGCACCCACAATTTTATTCATTGTAGGGTAGCAAAAGAATTGAATTGCTTCCTATATCCAGCACCAGAGTGTCAAGTGATGATTGCAAATGGAGAAACAATAAATTGTTCTGGAAAGTGCCATAATATCAAGCTATCCATGGGAGAATATGTATTGACTAGCCCAATGCTTTCCATTCCAATGGGAGGTGTTGATGTTGTACTAGGAGTCCAATGGCTACAATCCTTGGGTACAATAGCTTTTAATTTTCAAGAACTTTTCATGAAATTTTCTGTGGAAGGAAAGGAAGTTGAATTAAGGGGTATTGCAGGGAAACCAGGAAAGATAATCAGCTCTAATGGCATGACAAAGCTTCTAAAAAAGGAGCAAAGAGGTGTAATTGCACAATTATGTTCGCTAGATGTTTCCACATTGGAATCATCTATTTCTCCAGATCTCCAAAAAGTCCTGGACAATCATTCCAAGGTATTTGAGACTCCCAAAGGTCTCCCACCTATGCGTGATCATGATCATGCTATTCATCTGATTCCAGGAAGTGTTCCTCCAAACATCAGGCCGTACAGATATCCATATGTCCAAAAAAGTGAAATTGAACGTATGGTTGCAGAAATGCTAGAGGCTGGTATAATTCAACCGAGTCAAAGTTCTTTCTCAGCTCCAGTAGTATTGGTGCACAAGAAGGATGGATCATGGCGCATGTGTCCAGATTATAGGGAGCTCAACAAGCTCACTATTAAAGATAAGTTCCCCATTCCTGTCATTGATGAATTACTGATGAATTGCATGGATCAATTTACTTCACCAAGTTGGATCTTCGTTCGGGATATCATCAAATCAGAATGAAGATTGAAGACATTCCGAAAACGGCATTTAGAACTCATGAGGGTCATTATGAATTTTTGGTCATGCCTTTTGGCCTTACCAATGCACCTTCAACATTTCAAGGTTTGATGAATTCAATTTTCAAACCATTCCTTAGAAAATTTGTGTTAGTATTTTTTGATGATATACTAATCTACAACAAGTCTTGGAAGGATCATGTTGAACATGTTGACAAGGTGCTACAACTATTGGAGGAGAAACAATTATATGCAAAAAGATCCAAATGTTTCTTTGGAGTCCAGGAGGTGGAATATTTGGGTCATATTGTATCTCATGAAGGAGTTAAGGTAGACCCTAGCAAAATTAAAGCCATTAAGGAATGGAAAATCCCCACATCCATAAAGCATCTGCGAGGATTTCTTGGGTTGACAGGGTATTATCGCAAGTTTGTTAAGAATTATGGGAGAATAGCAGCACCTCTAACAACATTATTGAAGAAAGATTCATTTTCATGGACTCCGGAAGCAACAAAGGCCTTTAAACATCTTAAAGAGGCAATGTGCCAAGCACCGGTCTTAGCTACACCGGACTTCACAAAAACCTTTATTGTGGAATGTGATGCTTCAGGAAATGGAATTGGTGCTGTTCTAATGCAAGATGAAAGACCCATTGCTTTTGAAAGTCGTCCA
Source organism: Pinus tabuliformis (assembly GCA_031772625.1). Taxonomy (NCBI): domain Eukaryota; kingdom Viridiplantae; phylum Streptophyta; class Pinopsida; order Pinales; family Pinaceae; genus Pinus; species Pinus tabuliformis. Next base: position 292,245,824 of record CM062817.1, read on the forward strand.
ATCAAGGGAAAGTTTTTAAGCAAAGCTATTTATGAGAAGGAAATGTTGGCAATACTCCATGCACTTAAGAAATGGCGACCCTACCTAATGGGAAGACACTTCAAGGTAAAAACGGATCATGATAGCCTTAAATACTTTTTAGAACAAAGATTATCCTCTGAAGAGCAACAAAAGTGGGTCACAAAGATGTTGGGTTATGACTTTGAAATCATCTACAAAAAAGGGAAGCAAAATGTGGTGGCAGATGCACTCTCAAGAAAGGATGAGGATGTGGAAGCATTGTTGTGTGCCATTTCTATTATCCAACCAGATTGGATAAACGAAGCAAAGGAGGAATGGAAGAATGACGAAGAAGTGTGGGCACTTATTCGAAAGCTACAACAAGATTCCAGTACTTCTGATACATTTAGCTGGCAAAATGATTCGTTATGGTACAAAGATCGCTTATACCTCTGTAAGAATTCCCAGCTAAAACAAAAGATTCTTATGGAATTGCACACTTCTCCCTTAGGAGGGCACTCAGGATTTTTAAAAACTTACCACAGGGTTAAGAAGGAATTTTTTTGGGATGGCCTTAAATCAGATATTCAAAAGTTTGTGGCGGAATGTTTGGTTTGCCAAAAAATAAAGTTGAAACAATTAAGACACCGGGTCTATTACAACCTTTATCCATTCCAAGCCAACGTTGGGAGGAGGTTTCAATGGATTTTATCACAGGTTTACCAAGTCTGAGGGAAAGAGTGTCATCATGGTGGTAGTTGACAGACTTACCAAGTATGCACACTTTTGTGCATTATCACATCCATTTAAAGCCAGTACAGTTTCTACTGCATTTATGGAAACAGTTCAAAAGCTACATGGAAACCCAAAGATTATTGTAAGTGACAGAGATCCCATTTTCACTGGAAATTTTTGGACAAAATTATTTTCTTGTCTTGGTACTCAGTTAGCTCATAGCTCATCTTATCATCCTCAATCTGATGGGAAACTGAGATAGTAAACAAATGTTTGGAAGGATATCTTCGTTGCTTTGTATCTGATAAACAGACACAATGGGTCAAATGGTTGCCTCTGGCTGAATGGTGGTATAACACTTCCTTCCATACAGCAACAAAAATGACCCCATTTATGGCACTTTATGGGTACCAACCACCATCAATCACATCATATTTAAGAGAAAATTCTAAGGTTCAGGCAGTGGAACATCACATCGAACATCAACAACAAGTCCTCCAACTCTTAAAGGATAACCTCGTGTTGGCACAAAATAGAATGAAACAACAGGCAGATCAACATCGCAGTGAAAGAAGTTTTGATGTAGGTGATTGGGTATTCCTACGGCTACAACCATATAAGCAAATGTCCCTAAAGCAAGCTAAGAAGGATAATAAATTATCACCAAAGTATTATGGTCCGTACAAGGTGTTGGAAAAGATTGGTACTATGGCATACAAATTGGAGCTTCCTGCAGCTTCTCGATTGCACCCAGTTTTCCATGTTTCATGTTTAAAGAAGGTTATAGGTGACAAGCTCCCAGTTCAACCAATATTGCCAGAACTTGATGAGGAAGGAAAAATTATATTGGAACCGGAAGCAGTCACAGAAACAAGAACTCGACAGCTACGAAATCGATCAATTTCAGAGTATCTTATCAAGTGGAAGAACTTATTCGCTGAAGATTCCACATGGGAGGATGAGAATTTTATGCAGAAGTATCCAGAACTGCTCAAGCGTTGAGGACAACACTTTTTTGAAGGAGAGGGGCATGTTGGGTCCCTATAATACTAGTGATTACCCCATTACTATTGTAGTTATACCCCTTATTTATATTGTTATGCCCCTATTACCCCCATATTGTTATTTCTGTGCCCATAGAATCCCTCTATTGTTATTTTTGTGGCTTTATATTATTATTGTTAGGTCGGCTGGATTATATTGTGACTCCTTAGACTCCTATATATAGAAAGGAGGTTTTGTCATTTGTAGCATCCAAGAATTGTTCATTTATGTAATGTAAAGGAGGTTGCCCCCTCGAAGAGGCTGAATTCTAAGGCGTTGATCTTTCTTTTCTATCTTTTCTTGAGCTGGTTCCATAACAGATATACATAGTTAATTGATTGAGAAAATTAATACTTACCATTACTATGTTGTAGTTGTTGAGATTATAAGCATCAGTAAAAATATTACATATTCAATATCTTCTAGAGTAGGAATATTCCAAATTCAACTTAGTTTGACCTAATGGGAATATATCAACTTAAAGTTAGTGTCTTTCATTAAAATATTTTTTTTTAAATAATTAATAATAAATAATAAATAAATGAACAAAAATTTACTTGTAATATGCACACAAGAAATTAAAATTGTTAAAAAAATAAAACAATTCCATTAACTTTTAAAGTAAAATTCTATTATATTATGTAAAAAGAATTTTCTTTTTGCAATTTACTAAGAAAGCCAATACCTATAGTTACAACTTTGCACTTATTGATATGGTAAGTCTTAAGAAAAGGATTAATATGAAGTAACTATTACATATGCAATCTCTTCTAGAATGGGAATATGCCAATATAAATGTATTGTGACTCTTTTTAATGATGATTTAATTGGTTTAAATTTTTTAAAATGTCTTATTATGAGTATGAATGTAATTTGAGTTTTATAAATTGAGAAATTTTCTCCGAAATATTATTTAAAAAAAATTATATATAGATAAATTTAACTTATTAAAAAATAAAATAATTCTATTAAATTTTTAAGTATTTTTTTATATTATATAAAAAGGATTTGTCTTATTGCAATTGACTAAGAAACACAATAACTATAGTTACAATGTTATAGCTCTTGAGATTGCAAGAGTATTGGGATAAGGAACTATGACATATGCAATAACTTTTTGAATGAGAATATGGCAATCTAAATTTAGTTTGACCATTTATTTAATGATAATTTAATTGGTTTAATTTTTTTAAAATATTGTAATAGGAATATGAATGTAATTTGAGTCTTACAAATTAAATTAAGAAATTTTCATTGGAATATTATTTATTTATAAGAAATTCAATTTTATTTTTATATTTGAAAATCAATTTTAAATAATATAATATTTCAATTACATTGAAATAATAAAATAAATAAATTAGTCTAGATTCATCAATTTCCAAGAGGGATCAAATTTCTTGAAGTGTAAATCTGTTTTTAAATTTTGCATTAGAATTGCAACTTGAGAAATTTGATCCCTTTAAGATTTCATAAATATAAAATTAAAATGAATCTAAACTAGTTTAATAGTAATTTACATGTAATATAAATTTAATTAGTTCAATTTATTAATTATTTAGAAAATATTAAAAGCATAGATACTTACACATCTTCCATAGATCATCTTATTGATAATAGTTAAAATATAGTATATACTTGTTTAGATTATTTTTCATTTTTTTCAATTACTAAAAAGAATATCCATACAATCTGAACCTTATAATAAAGTTGAATCAAAATAAGGTCCATATAATGCTGAATTGACCATTAGGGAAGTAAGATTTTAAATTCCAATCATAGATGATAATAGTTAAAATATAGTATATATATGTTTAGACTATTTTTCAATTTTTTGTTTATTTACTAGAAAGAATATCCATACAATATGAACTTTACTATAAAATTGTATCAAGATAAGGTCAAGATAAGGTCCATATAATGCTGAATTGACCATTAGGGAGGTAAGATTTTTTAATTCCAATGGTAGGTTCTTATATTTTAGGCATTTGCAATTTTAGGTTAACAAGAATATTCTTTTAGTATTTATATTTTCAATAATTGGTTAAAAGTAAATTATTAGTCAAAATTCTAACAAATAATACAAATATAGATATAAACTATCATAACAATACAAATTAAATGTTTGATAAATTAAGTATTAATATATTTAACTCATAATACATCTCACATTGCCAATATTAAAATAAATCATAAAAATTAACTAAATTATATTTTTATTTATAACTATTATTATCAATTATAAAAAAAAACTAACTAATACACACACATATTTAAAAAAAACACATGTAACAATATTCTTAACCATTAAGATTCAATCCAGCTTTACCATGGAGATTCTTAACCCAAATAAGCTTTGTTACAATACTATAGACCAATACCATAGATTAATAACATGCTAAAAAAGCATAAATCATGACATTTTTTATTAATTAATTTAATTAAAATGCCATAAATACTTTTGAGATAAATCTCAACTTTTGAGCTATAACTGCTAAAAATATTCTACAATATTTCATAAATTTTAATAATTATTAATAATTAAATGAAAATTATGGAAACCTTATTCCAAAATAAACATGCCTATCAATGTAATGATTAAAAAAGCATGACATCCTACTTCAAATATTGATCATATAGTCATACAAAAATAAAATACAAAACAAGTTTTAGAAAAAGAAACGCACCATAGTCCTTTCTATTCCATTTCATTAAATTAATACATACAATTTTCTTATAACTCATCCACATAGAGCTTCAAGCTCTTATTTCTCCTTCCTTTATACATTCATGAATCCAAAAATTTTAGTCATTACAATCACTTCCAAGCCAATTACAACTATCTACAACCATAATCAATGAAAAAACAAGTGGGTGCACATATTTATATTGGCATAAAGTCATTACAATCATGATGAAAACAAATTCTGGGGTCTCTTAGTTTTCAGTGTTTTTTACAAGTCCGATCTTGGGACCTGCAGGTTATGGGCCCACGAAACCCATCTGAGACTTCTCACAATCTCCTTAACATGATTGCACAACACTTTCCATTGATCCAACCACAGTGAAAGACATATCTCGCCAGGTAGCTGCTTCCGGATTACAACAAGACCTTTAACCTGTTCATCATCATCGACCAACCGAACCAACTTCAAAATTCCACAAAGGACCTCCTATGACAACCTCACACTGTTTGCTTTAGCACAGTCAGCAGCGCTGGTGGTTTTCCATAATCCCGTCCATCCCTCCAATCAAGCTCGCTGGTATTCGTTGCCAGAGAAAATGTTAATACTCTTGTTTGTGCGGCCTTCCGGAGATTGAAGCCAAGTAACGTCCCCTCTACTGTTGCAAAAAAGCTTCTATTTCGGATTCAAATTCCTTCGTCACCAACAGTGGGCCATCTATAGCTTCGAGGGCGAGGAGTGCCTTTGAGTTTGAAGGCCTCAACACATCAACGTATTCAGGTTCGGCTCTGGAACCGGTTCTCGCTCTCGCTCCGGTTCCGGTGCTTTTTCATATTCCACATGCTCCACGCATTTTCTCTTCTTCAATCCCTCAAAGTCCTTAACACCTGCCGATGATAGGAGCTGTCCAACCCTAGCTTGTCTCTGGCGCCTCCGCCCGGCATTGTTAGCCATCCGATCATACTAAGCTCTCTGAGCAGCGGCCATGGCCCTCGCAAATCCATGTCAGCCATCTCAGACACTTCTTCATGGGGTTTCAGAGAAACCTCGTCATTACACTAATAACACCAATATGCCATGGATTCTTCACTGTTTTCGACTTCGAGGCATTAAAAGGAAAACAAACAATTAAGGCGGAAAATTAGTCAATGTAAATAATAAAATTGCCTGAGGGGCCAGACAAATAAAATAAAAAAACACAAATAGACTTAAATTCACTTCAGAGTATTTCTATTATTTACAAAGTCGATTACAAATTTAAGGCATCTCAGCCTTAATCAAAATTCTCCAGCAACTACATTTTGCCCTCTCTCATACACACAACTTTTCTTTTTCCTCCCCTTCCTTCTTGATTCACTCATGAATCCTTCAGTTCTTATTACACATACATTCAGTTTTAACTTATTTTAAACTAAAATTAGTTCATTAACCGAATCTTGTTCAAGGTTGGCCTGGCTGTCCATGTGGTTGTCCACTTGTCCTCTTTCTCTAATTTTTTTTCAAAGAGGGTTTCGATGCTCCTGCATCAGACTCCCGAGGTACAAAAATTATGACCTCCTGGTCATATGCTCCCGAGGTACAAAACTATGACCTCCTGGTCATATGGGTTTCCTTCGCAATTCTACCCACTGTTTCACTTCTTCAGTGGAACTGCCTTTTGTGAGCTGCAACCAAACCTCTGCAATAGAAAGTCCTCCCTGCTACCAGATGCCCTACCAAGCTCTTCTTTCTTCGCATGCAAAAAAAAAATTTCTTCGCATGAAAAAAAACTCTTTCTTTGCATGCAAAAAAACTCCTCTCCACAGGAAATCATTTCCCGCTCTAATACCACTTTGATGAAAAAGAATTCTAGGGTCTCTTCATTTTCAGTATTTTTTACAAGTCCGATCTTGGGACCTGTGGGTTATGGGCCCACGAAACCCATATGAGACTTCTCACAATCTCCTTAACATGATTGCGCAGCACTTTCCATTGATCCAACCACAGTGAAAGGCATCTCTCGCCAGGTAGCTGCTTCCGGATTACAACAAGACCTTTAACCTATTCATCATCATCAACCAACCGAACCAACTTCAAAATTCCACAAAGGACCTTCTATGACAAACTCACACTGTTTGCTTTAGCACAGTCAGCAGCGTTGGTGGTTTTCCATAATCCCGTTCATGCCTCCAATCGAGCTCGCTGGTATTCGTTGCCAGAGAAAATGCTAATACTCTTGTTTGTGCGGCCTTCTGGAGATTGAAGCCAAGTAATGTCCCCTCTGCTGTTGCAAAAAAGCTTCCAGTTCTGATTCAAATTCCTTCATCACCAATAGTGGGCCATCTATAGCTTCGAGGGCGAGGAGTCCCTTTGAGTTTGAAGGCCTCGACACATCAACATGTTCAGGTTTAGCTCTGGAGCCGGTTCTCGCTCTCGCTCCGGTTCCGATACTTTTTCATATTCCAAATGTTGCACGCATTTTCTCTTCTTCAATCCCTCAAAGTCCTTAACACCTACCGATGATAGGAGCTGTCCATAGTCCTTTCAACCCTAGCTTGTCTCTGGCACCTCCGCCCGACATTGTTATCCATCTGATCATACTGAGCTCTCTGAGCAGCGGTGATGGCCTCCGCAAATCCATGTCGGCCATCTCAGACACTTCTTCATGGGGTTTCAGAGAAACCTCGTCGTTACACTGATAACACCAATATGCCATGGATTCTTCACTATTTTCGACTTCGTGGCATTAAAAGGAAAACAATCAATTAAGGTGGAAAATCAGTCAATGTAAATCACAAAATTGTCGGAGGGGCCTGACAATTAAAATAAAAAAACACAGATAGACTTAAATTCACTTCAGAGTATTTCTATTATTTACAAAGTCGATTATAAATTTAAGGCATCTTAGCCTTAATCAAAATTCTCCAGCAACTACATTTTGCCCTCTCTCATACACACAATTTTTCTTTTTCCTCCCCTTCCTTCTTGATTCACTCATGAATCCTTCAGTTCTTATTACACATACATTCAGTTTTAACTGATTTTTTAACTAAAATTAGTTCATTAACCAAATCTTGTTCAAGGTTGGCCTGGCTGTCCATGTGGTTGTCCACTTGTCCTCTTTCTCTAATTTTTTTTCAATGAGGGTTCTGATACTCCTGCATCAAATCACTTCCAACTCAATTACAACTATGCACAACCTCTATCGATAAAAAACACGTGGGGGAACCGATTTGATGGTGCACTAATTAAATTGGGCAAACTCACACAAATTGTGCCTACATACCTAAAATATAAAAAATGGGGTACCAAAAAACTCCAACACTATGGTTGTCTTTCCCTTCACATGATAGAACTTGTTTCTACAAAATAAGAGGCAATGAAGGAATCCCTTCATTTGTTCAATAAACTCTTCAAAACTTTGGCTAGCACCATTGTAAATAGATAGAAAAATATGCATCTCCTCTTGATATATAGTAACTTCCCCCAACAAAGATTTTCTTTTAATGGGTTTAAATTGTTTATATGCGTGAATTGATTTTGTGGATTTTCATCGTACTTCTTTTAAATTGTTATGCATTTTCTTTTCTCAATGTTGAAATTGTCCCAACTAAGTAATAAGTTGTTGTTACCTAATGCAATAAACTAGCTGTTGAGTGTGATCATATTGCCTTTACACACAATGCACACTTACTAGAAAACTTTTGAGAACTTATTGTTTTCCTATTTCCCATGGTTTCATAAGATTGTCTTGCATTTGTACATCAAGAACATGTTGTAAATGGTTCTAGTGTTGAAAACTCAATTCGACTAAGCTAGAAAGGCCAACCACGCTAGCCTTCACTTTCTCCAACATCTCCTTGGAAACATGTAACTACTAATTAAGTTGATTCTCTTCTAGTATTGGTACCTACTAAAGTTGTGTCTCCAATTGCATAATTTTTCCTTTCAAACTTTAACATAATTTTCTTAATTGTGATAATTTTTTCAATGGTAAATGTAGGTGAGGATTCTTCTTAATTGTGATATTTTTTTCAATGGTAAGATTCATCGTCTAAGGTAGCTAAAGCTTCATAATAGAGTTCCTTGACTTCATTAGCTAGAGTTTCCTTTTTTGCCACCATATGTGCGTGTATTCTAATATCCTAATAGGTTATGGAAAATGTTATATTTTGATCTTTTTAATTTTTTCATAATCTCTCCAATGTAGCACATTAGATCCATGTCACATAATTTATTTATTTTTAAATCCCATTCATTTAATTATGATTTTGGAATCATACTCTTATCAAATGTATACACTATATATGTATGATTTAGTTATATGTAAATAGAATTCATTGAATTATAACCTTCTAAATTAAATAAATAATATGTTACAAGAACTAACTAGATCTAAGATTTGTAAATTATGTATTGTAATATTTGATTACAGTGTTGTGTTGGGTGTGTGTTATGTTCTTTGCATGACTTATATACACCACAAACATAAGGGGGTTTGAGGAGGGCTTGGGGTGTGTGTTATGTTCTTTGCATGACTTATATACACCACAAACATAAGGGGGTTCGAGGAGGGCTTGGGTGTTTTTTCCCATGGTTTTGCATATAGTTTTACGCATGGTTTTATGGATGGTGGTTTTTTCCATGGTTTTGTGCATGGCTTTATGCATGACAGTTTTTCCTGTGATTTTGCGCATGGTTTTGTGCATTGTTTTACCCATGGTGATTTTGTCCATATTTTTTGTAGATTATATCAAAGGAAATATAGTTATATTCTAATCCAAGGTTACTAGAATGGGGGTTTATAAATGCTTTGGCATGTATATTATGTCTTGTAACATTGAAAGGAATATAATGAAAAATGGTTTTCGGTTTTGGGTTCCAATCAAAAAGTATTTGTGTATATTTTCCATTCTGGTCATTGCATATTTTATGCTCTCTAAGAATTCATTTTTAGGTATTATGTGTACAAGGAAAAAAATTTCACATTTTAAATGATGGCTTTTACAATAATAGAGAGGTAATTTTTAAAATTATAAATAAGATGTTATTTTTCTTGTAGCTCTATTAAAAGAATGAAACCATATTGAAATTAGCACTTAATAAATATACATAGAAACAAAAAATGCAATAGTGAATTGAATAAACATAAAATAGAAATTAAAATGAAAACTATAACATGAACTAAGAACTAAAATAAGAGATTCTAACTAGTAATGAATACCCTTACATATCTGGTCCTCCTCATTTAGGTTTTCGCTTCAAGAATGTTATAATACTAATTTAACTTAGTTGATACACCATTATTAGTGATGAGTCCTTGTATTACAACAAGGATGTTGCAACTTACAATGATTCCAACTTTAATTTGTCAATCCAGGGTTCTTACAAACTCAATATGTGACAGTGTTATATTCACAATAAGCATGATTTCTACCTAGGCTTCTCTTAAGAAATAGATTAAATTGAAACGTACAGAGATCATTTTGTAGAATTATAAGGAAGTTAAATACTAAAATTAGCTTTACAATAAATAAGAAATTCAAACTTTGCTTGTCCTAGTGCATCAAGGAAACTCTAATATATTTGCAAAAAATGAAATGCTAGAAAAGAAAACTCTAATCTTGTTTTGCAGAAATTAAATGATAGGAATGTAACCCTAGACTAGTTGCATGGAATAAAATGAAATAAATAAAATCTATACTATTTCCTTCATATTAAACTCTAATCTATTTGCAAAAACCATCAAGTGCTCAAAAGGAATCAAAGAAAACTATTCTCATGATATTTAAAATAGTAAACCCTAATTGTAGGTTTAAACCTACAATGATGAAAAGATGATGTTCAAAAGGTATTTGGTATATTCCAGTTGGATTCCAAGGCTTAGGAATGTTTCTAAGTGATGAAAAGAAAAAAAATAGGCTTAAGAGGCAATTCTTGCATAATTCTAATCAATTATGTGAAGTGTTATAGGATGCTACAAGATTACTACATAATGTTATAGGATGCCCTATATTGCTATAGGATTGCATCCAAAAGAATTATAAGGGATTACAGAAGTGATATAAAGTTAGGGGAATATGGTGGAAGGTTGTAGAAGAGTGGAATGGAAATTTTGAAGCTTATATCTACTCAGTATCCCATCTTGCACAACTAGGAAAAACAAACTAATGGTCTCTTATAGCCCTGTAATGTAATTTTTGTGCACAAATAGTTTGGAGGAATGAGTGGAAGTGGGAAGAAGGGTGTTGAGGGGGATGATTTTGATAGTGGAGAAATGATTATATTCTACCTTTTGAACCAATAGGTCTCACCTTTACAAAAGTGGTCATTCAACTAGGAAAAACATCACGACTAGAGGACTGCTAAAAACTAATTGCAAAAGACAAAAACTACATAGGAAAGGATGAGTTGAATTTAAAATAGATCTTAACTATTGCATAAAATAAAAATAAACTATATTTGGTGTATGTTCACACAAGATTAATGATTAAACCTCCCAAGGAAACTCATTCACTAACCTATATAAACAATACTTTCTCTTGTAAACCAAATGTTGTAGTTGCTACAACATCCTCCAAATTTTGGCCTACATCCAAATTTTGATACTTCCATTTATCATGTGAACTATCATTTCAAGTGGTTAGAGTGATATAATAATTTATCTCTAAGTTTTCAAGTCCCTTTCTAAATAAATCCAAAGTGTCCTATTTTGTTAGGGGAAGTGTCGTTCTTTGTGAAAGACAGTTTTGGCACACCTTTAAGAGGTAGATATGTTATAGACATTTTTGTGCCCTGCAACCCCAAGCATGAAATGTCCATAAGCCAAGGGCTCCTAAGTCCTTAAAAGTGTTGTTCTAACCCCTAAAGGAACAAGGTCAACAGATTACAGCTTCTCCCAGAAGTTCTCCATGAAAAACGACTCAGAATTGGTCAAAACAGGATCATTGCAGCTGCTCCACTGGCTAGGTGCGTTGCATCTCACCCAAATGCACTGTGAGGGTGCGTTGCATTTCAAAATTCCCTTCTGTGGGGTGCGATGGGTGAGAAATGACAAATGGCAGTGTCATTCCGCGAGGTGGAGAGGCAATGGAAGCTTCCATAATCTTCTCCTGTGACACTTGCCTCACTGAATTCGACCAAGGATGAGTAAGAGGCCCTCAGTCTCCAAGTGGAAGCAAGAACTATCAGAGAGAAGACACTAATCAAATCACAAGCTGACTCATTCCCCTTACAGATATCTATATATGGATCCCTCATCCCAGAGATCCAGAGGCTGGAATTTTGCATATTGTAAGGAATTGTTGTTGGTTTCTAGAGACAAACATCAGATTGTTGGGTGATCTAAGCTTTGTTTGAGGTGAAGAGGGGCTTCTTTGCTGGTAGGTTGATGCTGGGTCGGAACAACTGGTTGTAACCCCTCCTGGATCTTTTCTTGTTTATCAATAAAAGCTATTTGAGTTTTCCTCCATGCTTTTGTATCATTGATGCTTGTTACATTTGTATGGTCAATTTACATCTGATCCTAGATTGTTTATGAATATAGATCCATGTCTTTGTATAGTGCTATGATTCTGTGATCTTACAGGTACTTTATGAAGCTGGGCGTGCAAGGGAACAAGTAGCTGGGGACTATCAAAGAAGAGAGGGATTGAATCAAGGGATTAGCGCAAGACAGAGGTTGGTCTTTCTATTCCTCTCTATCTATAATTCATAAAGGAAAAACATAAGTAGCTTTTCTCTGTTTGTTTCTAAGGTAGCTGTCACACCTTAGTGGGATAGAGCAGTTCTATATAGACACTTTTCCCTGTAACAAAATGGCGACCCCGCTGGGGAGATAATTAGTTTGTTTGTTTATCATTCTTTGTTGTCTATTTCATAAACTTACAAGTAGCATTCGAACTGCATTTGCCATAACAAATGCAAAGTAGACAACTGCTGCTTCAATCCATCTACTAGATCTGTTTATGATTTAAACAACTGATTTACAAACTATCTGATTGCCCTTGTGATAGCTCTTAGATCCTCCTTAGATCTACCCCTGATTGTTGCATTACTGATTTCTTTTTACTCGGCCAAAAACCAAGAACTGAACTGCAAACTGTGACCCGGAGACCGAACAGAGTCTCGTTTCTATCCTAATGCAGGTACTGTTCAGAGATTCTGAATTTCAGCGCACTTCCCGAGTGGGCAACTTGCGTTGCATTTCAGATTATCTGTGTTACAGGTGTTAGTGTCAGTCTTTCCAACCTTCCTCCAGTGATCAAATATGCTCTTACAAAGTGGTCTCAGAGTGTTAAGGTCAAATTTTGTCATTTCAAAGAGTTTTCAAGCAAAATTTGGTCACTAGGCATTAGGTCTAGGGTTTTCTTTCACTCCTTCTAAAGTTGTCCAAATGTTGGTCCATGTCACCATTCAGCTGAGTTTATCATCATTCATAGGGTTTTCATTATCATGTCAGTGTCCAATGAGTCATTTTACACCTTGTTCATGCTTCAGTTGTGCCTAGGTAAGGTCATTTCCCTCTCCTAGGGTTTTGAAGGCAATTTCTCTTAGACGGTCAAATCATCGGCAAAACTTATTTCCAGATGTTCATACACCTTCCCCTATCCTTCATGTACCTTATCAAATGCTTCCCATCACTGAGATCCCCCAAATTCCTCATTTTTGCACAAACCCTAGTTTCTAGCTACAACCTGGCAATTTTCTAGGTTTGGCCTGTGTTTTTCCCTTTTGGACCCCTTCCCCTCGCTCAATCTCTGAGATTCCACTTTCCCCTACTTCCTAACATCCCTCCCCACTCCCAAAAATTTCCCCAAGAATTTAGAAGCCCCCTATCCCCTTCATTTTGCTCCATTTCGACAAAATTCCTTGTTTCACACATCGGGACAAGTCGCACTCAAATGGTGTTCCAGAGCAATAAAAGATGAATTTTGGAAAAATGAGAGAGGTTTTTGTCCATAACATGCCAAAGAAGAAAAACCTCCTTCACTTTTGCATAGGTGTCATGGTTTTAGAGAAATGCCAAAATTGCAATCGCCAGATCCAAGGAGGTTGGCCAAGGCACTAAAACGACGGAAAAGGCCCGATCCACTCCAAATTTTGGCCAAAGCCTCTTTGACTGAGCATGGTACTTTATTGGGGACTCCCAGCCCAAATTTCAAGAAATTTGGAGAAAATTTTGTCAATTGTGAATTTTTTGTGCCAAACACAAGTTTTCTCCACCAACGGGTTGCGCGCCGCGCGCGACCCTTTCGTTGGGAAACTCCATTTTGGGAAAACTCAGCATTTCTGGATTTTTCATGGAAAGTTACACTTTCTCAGCCATTTCCAAGAAATTTCATCAAGTTTTGAGCCTCCAGAAGGTCAAAAAACAAGCAAAAAATGACTTTCTGCCACCTTTTTGACACACAGGAAGCAGTCTTGGGAGATTGCAATTTTGGAGGGGCAAATGGCCACCAAATTCAGAAATTCCACTTGGGTTGGAAAGTAGACATCTAGACCTTTCCAACAAGCCCACTTTTGTCTCATTTTGACACCTGGAAGTACCTCAAAATTAGCTCCAAAGTAGCACGACCCGTTCAGGAAAAGTGCGCGACCCGTTGGGCAGTTTTCACAGGAATTCATCTACAGCTCAGGAATTCGCCCAGCTTTGACCAGTTTTGACTTGTGATGGGTTTTTTCACCCTCTTTGATGTAATTTATGTATTTTCATGTTGACATGACACTTATTTACCTATTCTAGAAGATTCATTCATAAAATAGCAAAAATTTAATGAATGAATTGGTTTCCTAGCTTATAGAGGCAAGTTGTTTTGACTGCCTAGATTTTAGTACTCAGTTTAGAATTGGTTGAAACAGCTCCTAGAAGGATGAGCTCGACCCCTAGAGGCAAGGAAAGATGCTAGATTGCCTATATTATGTACTTTCTTGCTCATTTTCATGGTTGGACTCTTGAGGGAGAAAGCTCTATTGTATTACTCATTGTATCTCTGCAATTTTGGCAAAGGAAGAAAGACCAAGGTTTCGCAGTCCTTTTTGGGATTCCTGTGGTTACATGTATTGATGGTTTGTTTCTATTTGTACTTGCAAGTTTGTTATTTGATTCATCTTCTCACTTTTCCTTCTGTAAATTAGGCAAATGAAGTGTTAAAGTAGAATTCATGATTGCCATGCTCTGCTTTTAAGTTTGCTTAATATTTATGTTTTCATCTGTCTAAAGAGAACTCTTGAAGGTTTCTTGCTCTCTTTAGCCCCTCACCGGTCATTCCTATCCATTCACTTAATTCAAAGGCACCAATACAGTCTCCTACATTGCCCCAAAGAACCCCCTGCAAAAACTGTGTCCAATCCCCGCACCCAAAATTGCCTTTCCCCGATTTTCCACCAAAATCTTAAAACTTCCCAATTCAAACCTTTTATCAATTTACTAGCCTAAAATCAGTGTTTCCTTATTGGTTATCTCGCACTTTGAAGATCTTTATCGAGATAGACTGGAGAGAGCCCTCTCCTACCCCGTAGGGCTAGCTACGAGGCTAAGTGGTTTGATGTTGCCTTGGAGTTTACCTTTTTCAGCCTGAGGTGAAATTTCAAGCGCTAACATATTGGCGACCATACTGGGGAGAACAAACTTGTTTGTGGATTGATGTGTTTGTTTCATAAGTCTTAGACGGAGCCTGAAGTTATGCCAGGTAGCCTTCGAAACGCTTTTGCTTTGCATAAGCGGAAGTAGATAAACGCTGCTTCAGTCAATCTCCGTGAGCTTGTGAATACAACACTTCATTTGCATTTTACCCCAGTACATATATCAAGTTCAGATCTGATTGTTGATGGTGAACAACGATCAGACACTGACAAGGCTGAAATCATTCACTGGCGACTCCTTCACTGAAAACTTCAGAGATCAATGCTTCATGGTGACTTCACTGCAGAGAGATCAGTAGCTTTGAGATTTTCAAGATGGATCGGATTGCAAGAAGATACGCTCCCCTGAGCCGAGATCACATCCCTGGTTTTCCAAATAAAATTCCGAAGGTAGATTGGTTAAGGAATCTGCCTACATTTAATGATGATGGTAAGAAGGATGCTGCTCTACATCTAGTTAGATTTCATATGCATATTCGCAAGTTGAAGGTGGATTTTCCTGAAGATTGCTTGATGAAGATATTCTTGGCCACTCTGGAAGGTAAAGCCCAATCATGGTATGAAAGTTTGCCGCCTGCTTGTATTTACTGTTTAAAGGATTTTCATGCTATGTTCATTGAACGATATAAGGACTCTTATCCATCATTAAATTTAGTTCAAGACTGTTGCAAGCATGCTTATAGTTTTATTGAAAGCCTTGAGAAATATTATGAAGATGATAATTTTATGGATGTTGAGATCATGGAGGCTCTATATGAAAATCCGTTTCAGCAGCACACAGAAATCTTAGAGGATACTTGTCAAGATCAGCAGGCTGAAGATTTCCATATGGCTGAAAATGAGGAAAGAGCAAATGTTGTTTCAGATCTGCCCACAGAAGAAGACAGCGTGCAGGGTAGTCAAGATTCATGTGTTGCAGTCAAGTCAACTATTTCAGATCAACATTCAGATCATGATGACCAAGAATACCTTGTGCCGAATCCTATAAAGAAAAACTTGGCTGTTGAGATCATTTGGCATGAAGAAAACAAAGTTACAAATCTAAGTGCTCCCATTTCATCAGAACAGAGTCTTCATGAGGAGGCCATTCAGTCTGCTCATGAACAGCAAGGTGAGATCTTTGCTTAAGCAAGTGAAAAAGTTTCTTTGAGTGAATTTGTGGTAGACGATGTAAATGATAATATTTTGCTTGATAATATTGAAGAATGTAATAAGGAACTTGATAATTTGGTTGTGATATCATATGAAGATGACCTACCATATTGTCAGACTACAGAAGATCATAGCATACAGGGTTACCTTTCAGATTCTTCATATGTCTCATGTGTTGAAATGTTTTTACAAGAGGAGATCTGCTCATCTACTTGTTCAAAATTTTTTGAGGACCAGGAACATACTCTTTCTGAAGCACATGATGAAGGCAGATCAGAATTTGAAACAAAGGATACCTTGTTCTTTCAGCAGGAAGTGGCAAAACTTCATGTTTTTCAAGATCCAATGGCAGTCCTATTGCAGTCAACAGTGAAGATGATTATTGCAGTGTTCAGTGATGAAGGAGATCATGGTCAGCTATGTTTTTGGATGCTTAGTTATCAGTTTGTATTGTTGACCAGAAGATCTAATCAGGAGAATCAATCAAGAAGGCATCTGCTTGATTGGTTGCATTGGCATTTTGATATAGTTTGATGTATATTGTCTTGTAAGAAACACAGGTGGTTGTCATCATGATTTCAAATCTTGATGGACTACTGCCCTTCAAAAAGCTTTGAAAAGTCTTGTTTTAAGTCAGTCATGAGTCATTTGTGTTTGGTCTGTTGAGTGAGTTTTTCAAGTTATTTCAGTTTGCCATCGAGTCGGTTTCAGTCAAGTTTCAGTCAGTTTTCAGTCAAGTTTCAGTCAATAAATGAGTCAAAGTCTTGTGTCATTTGCCGAAATAATGACTCCATAGCCCAATGGATAAGGCGCTGGTCTGCTCTCCCAAAGATCTGCGGTTCTTGGCACCTCCAAGGAGCTACCATCCCCATTGGAGCCAATGTTAGTGTCAGTCTTTCCAGCCTTCCTCCAATGATCAAATATGCTCTTACAAAGTGGTCTCAGAGTGTCAAGGTCAAATTTTGTCATTTCAAAGAGTTTTCAAGCAAAATTTGGTCACTAGGCATTAGGTCTAGGGTTTGCTTTCACTCCTTCTAAAGTTGTCCAAATGTTGGTCCATGTCACCATTCAGCTGAGTTTATCATCATTCATAGGGTTGTCATTATCATGTCAGTGTCCAATGAGTCATTTTACACCTTGTTCATGCTTCAGTTGTGCCTAGGTAAGGTCATTTCCCTCTCCTAGGGTTTTGAAGGCAATTTCTCTTGGACGATCAAATCATCGGCAAAACTTGTTTCCAGATATTCATACACCTTCCCCTATCCTTCATGTACCTTATCAAATGCTTCCCATCACTGAGATCCCCCAAATTCCTCATTTTTGCACAAACCCTAGTTTCTAGCTACAACCTGGCAATTTTCTAGGTTTGGCCTGTGTTTTGCCCTTTTGGACCCCTTCCCCTCGCTCAATCTCTGAGATTTCACTTTCCCCTGCTTCCTAACATCCCTCCCCACTCCCAAAAATTTCCCTAAGAATTTAGAAGCCCCCTATCCCCTTCATTTCACTCCATTTCGACAAAATTCCTTGTTTCACACATCGGGACAAGTCGCACTCAAATGATGTTCCAGAGAAATAAAAGATGAATTTTGAAAAACTGAGAGAGGTTTTTGTCCATAACATGCCAAAGAAGAAAAACCTCCTTCACTTTTTGCACAGGTGTCATGGTTTTAGAGAAATGTCAAAATTGCAATCGCAAGATCCAAGGAGGTTGGCCAAGGCACTAAAACGACGGAAAAGGCCCGATCCACTCCAAATTTTGGCCAAAGCCTCTTTCACTGAGCATGGTACTTTATTGGGGACTCCCATCCCAAATTTCAAGAAATTTGGAGAAAATTTTGTCAATTGTGAATTTTTTGTGCCAAACACAGGTTTTCTCCCTTTTGTTGGGCAACTCCATTTTGGGAAAACTCAGTATTTCTGGATTTTTCATGGAAAGTTACACTGGCTCAGCCATTTCCAAGAAATTTCATCAAGTTTTGAGCCTCCAGAAGGTCAAAAAACAAGCAAAAAATGACTTTCTGCCACCTTTTTGACACACAGGAAGTAGTCTTGGGAGATTGCAATTTTGGAGGGGCAAATGGCCACCAACTTCAGAAATTCCACTTGGGTTGGAAAGTAGACATCCAGACCTTTCCAGCAAGCCCACGTTTGCCTCATTTGGACACCTGGAAGTACCTCAAAATCAACTCCAAAGTAGCGCGACCCGTTCAGGAAAAGTGCGCGACCCGTTGGGCAGTTTTCACAGGAATTCATCTACAGCTCAGGAATTCGCCCAGCTTTGACCAGTTTTGACTTGTGATGGGATTTTTCACCCTCTTTGATGTAATTTATGTATTTTCATGTCGACATGACACTTATTTACCTATTCTAGAAGATTCATTCATAAAATAGCAAAAATTTAATGAATGAATTGGTTTCCTAGCTTATAGAGGCAAGTTGTTTTGACTGCCTAGATTTTAGTACTCAGTTTAGAATTGGTTGAAACAGCTCCTAGAAGGATGAGCTCGACCCCTAGAGGCAAGTAAAGATGTTATATTGCCTATATTATGTACTTTCTTGATCATTTTCATGGTTGGACTCTTGATGGAGAAAGCTCTATTGTATTACTCATTGTATCTCTGCAATTTTGGCAAAGGAAGAAAGACCAGGGTTTTGCAGTCCTTTTTGGGATTCCTGTGGTTACATGTATTGATGGTGTGTTTCTCTTTGTACTTGTAAGTTTTTTATGTGATTCATCTTCTCACTTTTCCTTCTGCAAATTAGGCAAATGAAGTGTTAAAGTAGAATTCATGATTGCCATGCTCTGCTTTTAAGTTTGCTTAATATTTATGTTTTCATCTATCTAAAGAGAACTCTTGAAGGTTTCTTGCTCTCTTTAGCCCCTCACCGGTCATTCCTATCCATTCACTTAATTCAAAGGCATCAATAGAGTCTCCTACCTTGCCCCAGAGAACCCCCTGCAAAAACTGTGTCCAATCCCCGCACCCAAAATTGCCTTTCCCCGATTTTCCACCAAAATATTAAAACTTCCCAATTCAAACCTTTTATTAGTTTACTAGCCTAAAATCAGTGTTTCCTTATTAGTTATCTCACCCTTTGAAGATCTTTATCGAGATAGACCGGAGAGAGCCCTCTCCTGCCCCGTAGGGCTAGCTACGAGGCTAAGTGGTTTGATGTTGCCTTGGAGTTTACCTTTTTCAGCCTGAGGTGAAATTTCAAGCGCTAACAACAAGTGCGCTGATCAGACTAGCTCTATGCAGTTGTGGTTTCTGTGGATCATTCTTTCCAGTTCTATTCCTGAATTTTGCTACCTGTGATCAGTATATGTCTGTTTGAAACCCCTTTTTCTTGTTGTTATTCCGCCTCCTTTGTACAAAAGAACTGTAGATGTTTTTGTGTGTTTGTTGAGTCGTTTACAGTTCTCCTTTGCAAAAGTAACATAATCGTACTGTCGCCCTTTGATTTGAAACTGTCGCAAGTGTCGATTTCAGTCCTAGGAAAGAATTTGATTGCTATTGATGGTCGATTATCCTGTTACTGTTGCTTTTGGTCTGAATTTGTAATTTTCTAGTGTCAAGAACGAGTATTCTTTTCAAATTCGTAAGGTGTTGTGATCATCTCCATTTTTGATTTCGAAAAGAAGCTTGTTTATATTTGTCACTTGAAAAGAAATTCAGATTTGTGCATCAACTTTATTTTTAGCATCCATATACTAAGAAAGTCGAAAAACAAATACATGCATGTGCATTTGCATATAAACAGTCTGATTGGGTTGATCTAGGAAAAGTGCATTTAGAGTGTGCTCTTTACTCTTTGTGAAAAGATTCTGTCTTTCTTTTCCCTAATAGCTAGGATTTTCATTGCATAAAGAAGATAAAAAGTTTGTTTATCATCTTAGATTGCATTTTAGGAATTACATCTACATCTCGTGGTGAACCCGAAAGGCAAACTTCATAAACAAGATCAACTTAAAATAAATTCAATGAATCTAACAATGCTTTGGAACTTAAAGCACAACATTTAGAGGTCTAGGCTAGAGACGTATTCCGGCGTCGTAAAGCTTGGTAACTGTTGTTCTCACTGATGGTTGGGTGATTCCTCCACTTTGAGACGATAAGTGCCAGTACGGACTTGTGCTCCCACGTACTGTCAAGTATATTTTGGGAGACCCCTATAGGCTTAAATCCTTTACCCATAGGAAGCCGTGTCTGCCGCCCTATCGATCGCAATGCACTGAACACAACATTAGAGAAGATTGACTGTTGTACCGTAAAAAGTATTCTGCAGTTTTGCGATTGGTTTTGTACTCCCTCTACCTAGATTTCCAGAGCAGTCCCTTTCATTCCTTTTCAGACTCCTTAATAGAAAAGGTCCATCTGAGCACTTGTCACTTCAGGCTCATTAAAAATCGAAGGCGACTAGAGTCATCTTTTGTTTTTCCTCGACTCTTAAAAACTGAAAAACAAGTTGTGTCAAAGCGTCTAAAATTCATTTAATTCGGAAACATACTTCCCCTTTATTTTAGTTGATCGAGTAATCCGCAATCGTGGAAGAAAGTCAATTCAAACCCCGTCATTCGCGGAGGCTTACGAGTCAACCATATTTGTCTCCAGAATCGAAGCCAGTACGGACAAAGCAAACTCATTTAACCGGTTCCAAATCTCCTATTAAAGTTAGAACAAGTGTTCCAACGACATCAGAAACTCTGGTTACTCCAAACATTTCTGGAATCCCTGCCTCTACAGAAGAAGTTCAGCAGCCACAGAAGGATAGTGATATTGATCCTAGTCTGAGAGTAAACACTTGTGTTACTGAACCAGTTCCACTTTCGACCGGTTCGGAGAGTCTTGATCTTCAAACATCTGTCGCTGTCGATTCCATACCTTCTTCGGAACCAGAAATATTCTATGGACTTGACGGTCTTCCCCTTCCTCCTGGTTTGATTGCCATAGAAGAAATTGTAGAAGATCCTCAAACAAGTACTCCAACGCAATTTGGAGTTGGGATCACTCTATATCCTTCTTCGTCAGAAGTTAGTCTACCACCAGCGGAAGCTCCTGTAGAATCGCTAGGTAATCTTTTGGATAGACTACAAATGTCTGAACAACCATCAACATCTAGGACTGTATCGTCTGACACAGCGACAGCAGAACTCCCTGCTATCACTCCAACAATGTTCGCCAGTATACCATCTGTCCCGACTAGCTCTCAACCGCTAGAAGGAGTCCACTCAGGGGCTAGCTATTTCGATAGTATGGTCTGTTCCTGTTTGTTCATCCGGAATAATATCCAGAAACTCTTATGTTGAGTCTTAACAAATTGATCCATTTGGAGGTCAATTTGGGCAGTCCGGTCCCCAAGGACAAACAATTCCCTTGAGTTCTGGATTACCACCGTATGGGGGGCAGTATACCCTTTCATTATCCCCTCCGGGAGGATATCCATACGCGAGTTCGCAACAACATTCAGGTTATACTAGAATTACATCAAGCGTTTAGGTACCTATACTACCTCAACAACCAAGAGTTGTATACTCGATGCAAAAATGCTTACCTATGTCAAATATCCCAACTACACCAGCTATTGTGACGGCATCGCAAGTTCAAGCGCTGCTTGTTGTATGCCAACCTCAGGTTTCTCAAGTTGTAATGCAACAGCCCCTTGACCCTGCGACTCAACCACAATCGCCGACCGGTGGAACGAAACAGGTTCAAACGGGTACAATTACCCCTCATCTTGGTCAAACTGTTAGTATCGGGCAACAACACATGGCTTCACAACCATGGCTGGTGCAATACCAACAACCGCAATTCCAACAAGTATACCAAGGTTCTGAGCAACAAATCTTTGCTAATAGTGGACAACCGTACATTCAAAACGGTCAAAATCAACCATTTTACAATGGTCATGCCCACCAACCTTACCAAACATACCAGCATCAAATGCATTATGCCGGTATGCAAAGACCAACTGCTCAGGCAATCCCATCTTATCCTGGGTATGCTTCACCTAACCTGAATCAACAGTTACCCTTTGTGGCAAATTTGGAGTTACCTGATTTAAACTGGTTAACAAACGATCCAATCGCTTACGCCCCTTGGTGGCCAGCGATTCCACATAAACTTCCATAAGATATTCCTAAATTTAATGGAAATCCAGGCGAAGATCCATCGAATCACGTGATGACCTTTCATCTATGGTGTTCATCAAACACCCTAAATGATGATTCGATAAGGCTTTGCCTCTTTCAGAGGACGTTAACAGGTCCAGCAGCAAAATGGTACATCGAATTGCCTAGAGCTTCATTCGACAACTTCAGTACCTTAGCCACAACCTTTTTAACCCATTTTCAGTTACCAATAAGGTACGAAACGGGAACAGAACTTCTTACCAACTTCAAACAGACAACGGCCTCTCACATATCTGATCATATACATGAGTGGTGACGTCGTCGTAGAATGGTAAAAACGTATGTCCCTGATCATCTCTTAGTTGAATGGTTTATCAAGTCATTACTACCTTCCATCACGGAAGATGTGGAAAAGGGGGGAGTCGTAACAGAAGAGCAAGTTATCGCTCGTGCGCAATATCTGGACTTGATTTACACTCAGTCCGGCACGATCTATGATAAAATACCTGACGTCCCTAGACCGGAATTCTCAATTCCTCCTCCTCCTAAATCGAACAATGACTCTCATGCCGGCGATGGCGTGATTGGCACAACAGACACGAAATCGACAAAGGCTACATCCAAAAAGGCCCGTAAGATTTCAAGTCAAAATGCAAAAGATGAACTTCTTGCTTCGGAAGTAAATGCCGTATCGACAGATAATGGCAAACAAACCAAACAACCAGGAAGCAAGAAGAAAGGCAAAGGGAAGAAGAAGAAACAAGAGGAATCATCACCTGAAAAATCTTCTTCAAACCCTCCTGGAGATAGGAAACCAAAGAATCCATGCTTTATATGCGATGAGGATCATTGGACCGCGAATTGTCCACACAGAGCTGAGCTTAAAAAATTCTTCAAGAATTCAATAACCTCCGGAGTGTTAACTGATCCATTTCCAAATCCGGGAACAAATCTGGTTGAAAGTGAAAATGCTTCCCCGTCTCAAGTGCTAATGTTGTCGGTTTCAAAACAGAAAAATGATGCTTTGATATCGACAAGGAATAAAGATTATGGGAATCCACAGCTGTCGAACAACAAGGATAAAGATCAACCCAGTAGTTCGAAAACAACTTCGACAGAAGTTGCGCCGCCCATCATCCCTGAATTGACAATAAAACCACCAAAGGGAGTAGTACACAAGTTGACGTTTAATCCCCGCGCTAGAGCAGCACAACATTATAATATAGTGGAAGATTTGGCCCAATCGCCATCCGCTATGTCGACTCTTGAAGTACTACAGAATTGCCCATCCCAAAGGCAGGATTTATTATCAGCCATTGGTGGGATTGACCCAAAGGATTCCAATCTTGTATCCTTCGACCATAAAGGATACGATCCTCAATTACCAGCTCAACGAGCTTTCCTTGTTCAAGTGAAAGCCCTCAACAAAACTGTTCATCGAACAATTATTGATGAGGGAGCATCTACATGTATTATGTCGATGAGTTGCTGGAAAACTTTAGGATCTCCAACCTTGTCGAGATCTTCGACGACATTAAAAGCATTCGACGGAAGGACATATACCCCATATGGTATCCTCAGTAACTTTAAAGTTGAACTAGGAGGGAAAACGGTAGAAATAGATGTTGAAGTCATCGATGGGAATCTTGATTACAACATCCTACTAGGAAGACCATGGATATATGCCATGGCAGCTGTTGTGTCGACCTATTTTAGGAAGATTTCATTTCCCTTTCAAGGAGGGATTACAATCGTCGATCAACAAAACTTCCTCCCCAATGGTTCTCAAGTTACAGGAAGCATTCCCATGATCCATGGAAGCCCCCATTCACTTCAGAATATTAGAGTAGGCCTACTAAAAGATCCTATACTAATGGGAACTTTCGTCTTTCCACCTCCAATCAACTTGGCGGAAGTGGCATCGATAGGAACCTGCAATATGATATCTTCTAAGAAGATCTCAGAAAACAATATCGACATGGATCATGCAATGGTTTTGCCCCCAAGCCCAACGGAAGTATTGTAGCAATCAATGTTTCTAGCATGGGAGGCAAACCCAAATCAACGCTCATCAAGCGTTTGGATAGATAGGTCTAAAGAATATGGTACCCCTTCAGATCCTTGGTCGCAAGTGCATGTCACCGACGAAGGAATTATCCAATCAATGGTAATTGAAGGAGCACCATGGAAAGATTCCCACCATCGTTCCCTTCTTCTAGATTGTGGAGAAGATACTAAAGATGACCTTTATCATCCTTCAGCCTTTGATTTCCTATCAAATACTGTAAACATGGTGGATTTCGAGGATGGTTCTTATCTCGTGTCGACCTCGTTAAAAAATGAAACAAGGAGTCATCAGGATAGTTCTTTTACTTTGTCAACCTCATTAAAAAATGAAACAAATCCCCTTTCCAACCACCGAGTTGAATGCAATGAAGCTTGGGGGGCATGCACCTCGATTTGCATTATTATGCTGGGGGCATGCAAACTTATCATGAGCAGAGTTACTGCAGGGTTCAAGCTCCTTAAAAAATAAACCCGCATCGAGCAGTTTTAACACATAGTTCAAGCTTGTTAAAAAATAAACATAAGACATGAGCAAATGTTTCCACCCACGTTTAAGCTCATTAAAAATGAACTATTCCCCGGTAAATAACCATCGTGAATGTAGTGCTTCATCCATTAAAGCCTTGGTCGTGTTTGCACCATCACCACCACTTTTTCATTGGCCGATCATTCACCTCCATTTGATTGTTTACCCATTTTGAGGAACAGCTGCGAAGAGTGATTTCACTAGCCATCCTTGTGACACTGCCGTGATTGGAAAATTCCAAACCTTACCTGGAATCAGCTGCTACCCGTTTTATCACTCGTTCCTCAAAAGACGAGTCTCCTTTAAGATCTTTTCAACTGACTCGTTAAATATGAAAAGATTGTCGAGCCATCGGCCTCTCTAGCTCGTTAAAGGGACAGGAAGTGCTATCCCTCCTCTAGATTTTAATCTTTTTGGACCTGAGGGATTATTACACAAAAAGATCGAGCGCTTGTTTTGTTCGGCTCGTTAAAGTATCGAAAATCCATCCCTTCTGTATTGTTTTATACTTTTTCGGACTTAAGGGATTAGATGACGAAAAATGAATTTTGGAGTTACCTTTACGTTCCTTTTCAGACTCTCTAAAATTGAAAAGGACCGAGTTATCTTTGTCGTTAAACTTGTTAAAAAGATTAATAGCGACAAACTTGTCTATAGACGAGAACGAGTTTCACTATCGCTAGGCTCGTTAAAACATAGCGATGGGTTTACCCGAAGGGAAAGTTATAGAACAAGCATATGTTATCCTCCTCAAGCTTGACAAAAATAAAGAGGTACTGGTCAGCAATGGCTGGGGAAAAATTGGGAATAAAACTCAAAGAAAATTTGTTGGTAGCAAGTCGCTCTTGAACATGACACTTCCGCTCCGTGTCCGAGTCGAGTTGGGTTGTTTCATTCACCGGTCACATCACCATGGTCACGCCATACCATCCACATTTGGGGTTAATGCTACCAATCCATCACATCTGTGTCGCCGATATGTTCAAGAGAAGTCATTCAGAGAATTCACCTGTGTCTCACCCACTACCATACATTATACTCCATTCTTTCATGACCGCCACCCTGAACCTTATATCACCAGATCGTTTTCACCTCCATAAAAATCATTTGCTCCATTCCGTGTCATTGATGTGGGATTCATTAAGGCCCTCCTGTGACGGATCACTTCTTGTCGACGTCAGCTCATTATCCAAGAAGTTGATCTAGGAACACCCCATTCAGTACTTTGAAGCTTGCATGCCTTAATGGCAAGTTTCTCACTTCCAGCAACAGGTTTACATCAATGGCCTTCGACCGAAAGATTTTGCGTGGTGTTCGACACCAAGTCCTTTATTCACACCACGTGAATTGTACTACAGTACCTTGAGGGTCATTATCATTATCGGTGATTCCTCTTGCGCTTGTTAATAGTTTACATCATTGACTGGTAATCAAGCGATGCCTTTCCATGTTCGACTTCAGAACATTTCTCACATGGATCGACTTGTACTTTGAGTGAAGATCGGACAAGATTGAAGACCCCGGATCTAGTTTCATCCATCTGGGCTGCGATATATATTCAGGGGAAATAAATACATTAAATGTACATCATTGCAGCACAGATAATCATCCTACCAAAAGGATGATGGCTCTACCAGAATCATCAGTCTACATTTAGACGATTGTCTGTCCTATGTACATGAAAATGAATTTATAAAGCTGAGCATGGGAATGCCCGCCTCAGCTAGATCATGAAAATATTATGAAGATAATGTATTGTATTGTATCTTATTACAGGTCTCCTCCCAGCATTGAAAGAACTTCGGATCCTCATAATAAAGCATTTCACCCGACACCAAAAGGTTAATGGCCTCATACTTTAGGGGGCAACTGTTATAGACATTTTTGTGCCCTACAACCCCAAGCATGAAATGTCCATAAACCAAGGGCTCCTAAGTCCTTAAAAGTGTTGTTATAACCCCTAAAGGAACAAGGGCAACAGATTACAGCTTCTCCCAGAAGTTCTCCATGAAAAACTACTTAGAATTGGTCAAAACAGGATCATTGCAGCTGCTCCACTGGCTAGGTGCATTGCATCTCACCCAAATGCATTGTGAGGGTGCGTTGCATTTCAAAAGTCCCTTCTGTGGGGTGCGATGGGCGAGAAATGACAAATGGCAGTGTCATTCCGCGAGGTGGAGAGGCAATGGAAGCTTCCAGAATCTTCTCCTGTGACACTTGCCTCACTGAATTCGACCAAGGATGAGTAAGAGGCCCTCAGTCTCCAAGTGGAAGCAAGAACTATCAGAGAGAAGAAACTAATCAAATCACAAGCTGACTCATTCCCCTTACAGATATCTATATATGGATCCCTCATCCCAAAGATCCAGAGGCTGGAATTTTGCATATTGTAAGGAATTGTTGTTGGTTTCTAGAGACAAACATCAGATTGTTGGGTGATCTAAGCTTTGTTTGAGGTGAAGAGGGGCTTCTTTGCTGGGAGGTTGATGCTGGGTCAGAACAACTGGTTGTAACTCCTCCTGGATCTTTTCTTGTTTATCAATAAAAGCTATTTGAGTTTTCCTCCATGCTTTTGTATCATTGATGCTTGTTACATTTGTATGGTCAATTTACATATGATCCTAGATTGTTTATGAATATAGATCCATGTCTTTGTATAGTGCTATGCTTCTGTGATCTTACAGGTACTTTGTGAAGCTAGGCGTGCAAGGGAGCAAGTAACTGGGGACTATCAAAGAAGAGAGGGATCGAATCAAGGGATTAGCGCAAGACAGAGGTTGGTCTTTCTATTTCTCTCTATCTATAATTCATAAAGGAAAAACATAAGTAGCTTTTCTCTGTTTGTTTCTAAGGTAGCTTTCACACCTTAGTGGGATAGAGCAGTTCTATATAGACACTTTTCCCTGTAACAAGATATAATGAATTATTTTGCATTAGTGGATCCTATCTATCATAGGAACCTTCATTGGACTCATTCCTAGGATATTGCACACTTTCTCTTTGCATATGACACTTGTGTCATGTTACTTCTTAAGTGTCACACTTGGAGGTAAGTGTCATTTTGTTGTCATTTGGATGAATACATGTTGATTTTGGGTACTATGTATCTCTTGGTCATGTGGTTGATTGTTTATGTGTGTGTTGTTATGTTCAATACTTGTTATATGCTTTTACTCTTACCATATTAACTCGTCGATCTCACACTTAGTCATTTTTGGAGTTTTCGCTGTCCTCAAAGTATGCTCAATCAATGACCAACCTTGTAATTGTTAACAATGGTGAAATACGCATTCCTAATCCACATTAATGACACCTCTACCTCCTAAAACTGTGCATTGTGCAATCCTAGAGGACAACCTTGCTCAACTGTGCATTGAGTCATGCTTGATACACTTTCCCAATGCATAATTTTGATCAACCCTTCCTTTCCCTATGCACTATGCAATCACAATTAATAGTGGAGCCTCTTCTAGGCCCTTGTAGTGCTCAACTGCACAGTAACTTGAGCCTCTCTCTCAGCCACTGCATATTACGTAGTCACAGTGCCAAGTCATGCCCCCCTGCCTCCTAAACTTTCCCAATGCACAATCTATGACTTTCCTTCTCCCTTGCCACTTGAATTACATAGTTACAGTGCTCAACCCCTCACTCCTTGCCGCTGGACAGTGCACATTGTGCCCAAGAAGGCCTCTCTCCTCAACCCTTGTGACTATCCCATCACATTCAACATATTGCATGAGAAACAAGGTAGTCTAGGTGATTTGAGACTCATATTGTCTTTTCATGAGTGAAATTAATTTACATGTGTTATTATCTTAACATGGTAGGATGATACTCAAGGAGGACATCAAGGAGATGCTATGAGAAGACACTTGTGGAGGTGAGACACAAAGCAAACATCTAACAAAGAGATAAAGGGACACTTAACTACGAGATATGGACGTAGATTGAGATGACATGGAGGACTCTAATACTATAACAAACCTCTTTGGAGGATGAATGTCAAGTACAATAAATACCTATCATGAAGAGTTGAAGATAGCGGCAAAGATAAGAACTTGGCATTAATACACTATAATGAAGTCTTGTCACGGTTTCCAAATCATGGCATTAATACACTACAATGAAGATGAAAGGAAACATGTCTCTGCTGCAATAAAGAACAACTATGAGTACATAACCTTGATGGATGAATAGAGAATTGTAACAAAATATTATGAAGGCTTCATCTTATGAGCCAAAGATGATGGAGAAAAGAACTCCTAGATTTCCAAGAGGTTCATTCAGTTTGTGAATGAGAGGCCACTCAATGAGTTGAGGCCCATAGATGTGGTAGACAAAGTGACTACTATTATGGAGATCTATAAAGTTGTTTAGAAGGAGGAAGATAGAGTCAAAGTTGAGGGCTACCTAGAGTTGGTAACAAAGGATGTGGCCACTTTTAATGTTGAGTCTGTTAGGATTGTCGGAGCAGGGTTTCCCAGCTACTAGGACTTTGGGGGAGTACTGATCTAGTGGGAACAATACACTCAAAGACTAGTGGAGGCCAAAATCAAGGTAGATTCTTCCCATGAGAAGACTGCCACTATGAAGGGTAAGACTGTGGTTAATTACTTGAAGAGGGATTTTCAATTGTTGGGGATGGTAAAGACCTTGCTTCATCCTAGCTTGAATTACACATGTATGACGAATCTTAAAATTGCATATCAACCATTCTTCGAGGCTCCTCAGCCAACTCCAACATTGTGGCAAAGATGCAAGCAATTTTTCAACCCTCCTGTGCTCCAAATCATTGAACCATCAAGGGTGCCTCCGCAACCTATTTATCATGACCAGAGATACTTTAGATCATGTCGACCATGACACTTTAATTTAATGTTTTATGTAAATATATTTATTTTCATTCAGTCAGTTAGAGTTCAGTTAGTATAGTTGTGCCATGGAGCACGATGATATTTTTCTATGATGATCCATTGTGCGAAATCAAGAAGGAATATTTTATAATGGGATTTCCCTATGTGGCCCTGTAAAAACAATTTTATGATATAGAACCAAGGGTTCAAAGTTTTTCTTTCCAAAGAGAGAATTTATGTATACTTTCAATGAAATGTATGCTCTGTGGAAGATTAATACAATTGTTTGGCGATTCAGGCTCATCTAATCTGTAGTATATGTTATTACATATGTCTCACTATTCTTCTTAGATTACATGTAATAATAGCTGTTGGATATGTTTTCATGAATGTATGGATTCATCTAATTTAAATGTTGGTTACAAATGCCTATACTGATATGAAATCAAATCTTTAAAATGTGCCCCATGTATCTTAACATTCCACTTAAATCTCCGTCTCATCCATTTAACACTAAACTTTGATGCACCAAATTCTTAGATTTAAGCCATGTGTATTGAATTTCTCTCTTGCTCAAGTCTTCTACCAAATCTACTACAATGACTGATAAGTTACACATTTATGTGATGTTGGCTACCTAGAATCTAATATTAATGCTTCTATGAGTAATAGTTTACATCTGGCTTTGAGTTTCCCCTCTTAAGGAAGGTTCTAAATCAATTTTCTCTCATACATATTAAATATTGAGTGTGATATGTATTTCTCACAAATCTTTAAAACACTCGTCAAGATGTCCTAGGCATTGGTCTCTCCTCAACCTGAGGGTTGTTTCTAGGATCTACTACATATGGAAACAACTTATGTGTTGGGGCTTTAAGAGTGATCATAACTATGACATAATATATCAAATTCAAAAATAAAATTTTTAGGACCTTTTGTTCTAATACCATGAGAATTAGAAAGTATTGATGCTGAAAATTTTTCATGTTAACATTTGATGTTGGATCTAGAATAGAGAATCCAAAATCTTCTTCAACATTTTCTATTGTTCATGATGTTTCTCCTAATATTTCTTGTTCTTCATGTTTAGCCATATTGTTTTGTATAGATTTTGTTGGCCAAATAGTGTATTTTGGTTCTTTTATAGGATTATCAATGAATGGTAATTATAACTCTTGATTCATTAATTTTTATTTTATTGTGATGGGAGTAGAGTATGATTACTTGTTGTGGACTTTATATCTACCATTTCCTCTCCTTATTTTAGATTTCCCTCTGTCTCATGGAGCCAAAATTTGACTTAACTCTCCTCCTCTAGTAATTCTACCTGCATATCATGTGGCTCTTATTGCACCATGAGTTGGGTTGAATGGGGCAATGAGTGATTGGGTGGTTGAAACAACTCTACCCTTAACAAATCTATCTTTAGAATCTCTTTTCATATTCATGCATTCTAATTACCATGATTTAATCTATAATATCTTCCAAATACATTTATAGCTATATCTATGTGTTTTTATCTAATTTTTATCTATTTTTTTTTAACCTAAAAAATATTAAGTAATTCAATTATTTTTAAATTCCTTTCATTTAAATATCAATCCATAATCATAATACTTTGAAACATATATACTATGTGTGCAAGAATTAGTTATTTATAAACTAAAGCTACTCAATGATAACCATCTAAATTAACTAAATATTATGTAATGTGAACTAATCAAATCTATGATTTATAAATTACTTATTGTGACATCCCATTACAATCCTTAACCATACATTGTAAATGATGATTTCTGTAATAATAGTGTAGTAATTTCTCAAATTATAAAAGAGATATTAATTTTTACATAAAGAAAGCATGAAACCTATTAAAATTAGCAATTTGTAAATATTCATAAAACAAAATTTTAATATTAAATTGAATAAACAGTGAACTAGAAATTAAAACAAAAGCTACAACATGAATTGAAAACTAATTCAAGATCAATAGCAATGAATACCCTTACATAATGGGTCCTCCTAGTGTGTAGAAATGCTATAATACTAACTTAACTTTGGGTACACCATCCTCAATATTGAAACATATGTAAGAGACAAATCACTACTTTTATATTAACTCAAAGAAACATAGTAAAGAGTATATCAAAATGATTTCTTTGATAATATAATCTTGTGGATCTCCCCTCCAATGTTTTACAAGCCTCCTTATATACTGACCTCACTTATCCTCTTGCTTATATGGATTGGTTGTTGAACACATGTTAATCTCCAACTTATTTGTGATCTCATCCAACTCTTGGCTCTTTCTCTAAGGGTGATTTTGCAATGGTCTCAACTACAAAATGATTTTCCAATGGTATTAACTACAAAATGTATATAAAAAGTGTGATTATTTTAATCTTTCTTTGACTTTTTATTAACAAGTCTTTCAATTGTAGACCACTTCCTTACAAAACTACAATTTTTCCCCAAATAGTTTATTTGAATTTTCATAGTCTACATGTTAGTGTTCCTCTCAAATTAATTTTGTGTAATTAATGATTGAGTAATGTCCATGTTTTTACAATAATCATTTTATGCACTTTTTTATTTTTCATTTTGAAAAATAATTTAAAAAAAAACAATAAAATTAACCATAAAATTCTATCATACTACTAGTAAATGCTTGATTTTCACATTTCATTTTAAATTAATGATTGAGTAATGTCCCTGATTTTACAATAATCATTTTATGCACCTTTTTATTTTTCATTTTGAAAAGAAAATTTAAAAAACAATAAAATTAACCATAAAATTCTATGCATACTACTAGTAAATGCTTGACTTTCACATTTCAATTTAAATTAATGATTGAGTAATGTCTATGTTTTTACAATAATCATTTTATGTACTTTTTTATTTTTCATTTTGAAAAGTAAAAAAAATAAAAAAATAAATAAAAATTAACCATAAAATTCTATGCATATTACCAGTAAATGCTTGACTTCTACATTTCATTTTAAATTAATAATTGAGTAATGTCCATATTTTTACCCTAATCATTTTATACACTTTTTTATTTTTTATTTTTAAAAATAATTAAAAATAATAATAAAATTAACTATAAAATTTTATGCACACTACTAGTAAATACTTGACTTTCACATTTGATTTTAAAACAATTATGATAATTTTGTCTTTGAAGTTTCTGCAAGTTTCATCATTATGTAGATAATCTTCCTTATCTACATACTTATGATGATGTCTCTGAGGTTTCATTTCTCAACTAAATCAACCATTTAAATGCATCATTTACAAATATATATCTAAAGCTAATGGACATGGTATTACAAGTGACGTTGAACATGGTATAATAAGTTGAGAAAAAATTAGGGGCTAGATTTTGTCTATTAAGAGAAAATTTTAGTAGCTAGATTTTGTCTATTAAGAGAAAATTTTAGTAGCTAGATTTTGTCTATTGTTAATTTCTCATGATTATATAAAAAAAACACATCAATATTTATTTTTTACATTAAACATGATATCAAAAGTTCAGAAAAATTTTAGAAGCTAAATTTTGTTCATGAATTATTTTTTCATACTTACGTTCATCTCGTCTCAGGTGTGTGCTGGAATTTGAGATACACCAACACAGTTATCAAATATGACTCATCTCTCTCTGCCCAATCAACCCAATCACCGTTATACAAATTTCATACCACTGTTCCACTATTTCTCTATTGCATTAGCTGCCACTGTGCGCAGAGTTTTATCGCTGAACAAAATATGAATACGTTCTTCCGAAGTGAACTCTTTACATAGAATATTAGCCATCACAAATTAGCTATCGGATCACAACAATCCAAACATTTCTTCACAGCGTATCAGAGCCACGAAATTAAATCTATCTTCTGAAAAATATGATAATCCAGTGTTATATCTGATATATATATATAGTATTCTCAACAACCAACCTGTAATATTTAGTAAACGAAGATATCTCATATTTAATAGCAGCACTATGTTTAACCTTTTCAGTAACAAACATATTCAATAGTCTTCCTTAATAATTTGATACCATGTCCAACTTGGTACGAGAACTCCGAAATTAAATCTATATGGTGACAAATATGATGTTATATCTGATATATGGTATTCTTAACAACCAACCTGCGTAATATTTAGTAACTAAGACATCTTATATACTATATTTAACATTTTTATTAATTTTATATTATTGTATTTAATATTTTGAAAAATTAATATATAATTATTTAACTTTTTTTTAATTTTTTTTTTAATTTTATTTAGTAAGTTTATGAAAATGTAAACTAAAAGTGAGTACAAGATTTTATGTTCAAATTTATCTGATGTAAACAAGTGGCTTCTTTCTACGGTTGTGAAGATCCATTTAGGAGTTATCGTGGTAATGATCAGCATCAATACATTTTATACCATGCCACTAGGATAAACTCTATTACCAAATCCCCTAAAATGAAGAAAAAAAATATTAATTGAAATATTTCTGATTATTAAGTAATAGAGGATCATTTTAAAATAGAGAATAATTAGGCAATTGAATAAAGTAAGATATAAAATTAGTGATAATTAAAGTTATTAAGTAAGTGAATAAAGTAAGATATGAAATTAAGGATAATTAAAGTTACATTATTAATATTTTCATTAAAATGTTTTCATTCCAGCAAATCAACAATCAGAAATTGTAATATTTTTTCAATCTAAGAAATGTATCTGATTTATTGTTATAACAAATACAAATGAATGAAAGTAGGATTAAAAGGAAGAATTAAAAAAATCCGAACAAAAAGTTGGATTAAAGAAAATTCACTTGATTGTAGGATGCTACAATTTAACTTTAGTGATCTTAGGCTATCGACATTAATCAAACATTTTAACTTGTATAATTGCACTAGTTGATAATATCTTACATTCTTAAGTTGGGATAGACCACATATCTTCATCATCATATTAATACTTATCCTGTTTTTATTATTATTACTTTCTAATTCTTATAATTCAACGTTACTCAAGGTAACACATTTCCCATGTTAGATTATAAAACATGCCTCATTTTTCTTGGTGTAATAAATTGAATAATAATGCAAAAATTATTTTAATTAACTAAATTTTAAGTCTAAATTTATGAAGAAGTGAGTAGCTTATAACCTATCTAATTGCTATAAGTCTATTTTTTCTTTTATGAAGATCTTATTTTATGCTTAGAAATTCACACTTTCTCATTTACCATCTTTGGGCCAAAAGTTGTTTTACAACCCAACCTAGTGTGCAAGCAATATTGTAAAATGTAATGTAATGCAATGTTATGTTCACTCAATCAAATGATTTAAAATAAAATTAAAATTAAAATAATAGTTAATACTTAGATATAGTTAGGTTTGGGTGAACTTGAATTTCAAGTTACCCGCATTTTTAGAGCTCCAGGTTTATGAGAATCTATGATTTTGTCCGTAGTTATCATCTCTAATGTAACCTATTTAAAGGCAAAAAATATGTATGCTATTTTTCGTGGTGATTGTGATCTTAACAACATTGTATGATCATTTTCAAGTATTTTTCCATGAGTTTTTGTGTGTGTTTAGTTTTCCATTCTTGATCAATTGAAAACTAAGTGAATTCCAAATCATAAATCAACAACTCTATTGTGTAATATTTTTCTAAATTATTTAGTATATTTAACTAATGTAACAATGTAGTTTGCTTAGATTTCCATGTACTCATCATATTAAATGGACTTTTGTTTGCTCAAATGATATACATAATCAATTGATTGATAAAATTAATACTTACCATTATTATGTTGTAGTTGTTGATATTATAAGTGATAGTAAAAAGATTGCATATGCAATATCTTCTAGAATAAGAATATTCTAAATTAAATTTAATTGACCTAATGGGAATATATCAACTTCAAGTTAGTATCTTTCATTAAAATATTATTTTTAAAAAATAAAAAATACAAAAATAAATGAACAAAAATTTACTTGTAATATACACACAGAAATTAAAATTGTTAAAAAAATAAAACAATTCCATTAACTTTAAAGTAAAATTTTGTTTTATTATTTAAAAAAAAATATATTTTTAGCAATTTACTAAGAAAGGCAATATCTAAAGTTACTAAATGTGATAGTGACCCTTTTTAATGATGATTTATTTGATTTTAAAATTTTAAAATATAATATTATGAGTATAAATGTAATTTGAGTTTTACAAATTGAAAATATTTCTCTTGGATATTATTTTTTTAAAATAAAAAATAAATTAAAAAAATGAAAAAAAATTATGATGATGATGATGATGATGGTTAACGTCCACTGAGACCAAATTTTGGTCTATGGGACCTAAGGAAGCAAATTATTTAGTTTGATTTAAAATTTTATTCCTATGCTCAAAAAGTTTGGAGAGAAGCCTCCCGAGTTCACTATAATTTTGACATCGTAAAAGGCTAGGAAGGTCAGTGTTGTGACAAAGATTATGAAACTAAGATCTAATGTGGTTGTACGCGGGGCACTCTAAGAGGAAGTGGTTTTCATCCTCGATGTTCCTATTCTCACAGAGATGGCAGATCCTTTCCATCCATGGTGTTTTAGGAATTGCCCAGCGACTTGTTTCACTATGGAGCTCATGAGAGTTCGTTCTAATCTTTGCTATATTAATTTTCTTCTTTGAGCTATTTAAAATAGAGAGATACTTTTGATCTTCTAGGGTGGGGTTGACGACCTTCTTATAATAACTTAATTTTCTTTTAGCAGCTAAATCTTGCTCACACCACAATTTTTCTTTGAACTTAGAAGTAACAATATTTTTAATGTTATTAATGTTTTGCAAAGCATCATTCTCGTTGATCTCCCAATGGTTTAACCAGGCCCTCGTGTCTTTATACCACCCCCGTTTGAGCCTTAGGTGGTTTTGGCTGGAATTTAAAGCTATCTTAGGAAGTCTATGATCTATTATGTTATTGAGTTTGTGCTTGTAAAACAGAAGCCTAGTCATAGCTAGGCTCTTGATAGGGGAAAGACCTACTTCTATAAGGAGAATAGGATAGGGTGTATTGCTTTTAATTGTCAGGTTATACATTATAAAAGGCTTTTGGATTTGCTCAATCTTTCTCCAGGATTCTCTAGAGATGTTGCAACCCCAAAACCTCACATCCATGTAAGATAACAGGAGTGACTAAAGTTTCAAAGAGGAACTTCTTTTTGTCCCACATTATGAGGTTTGCTGTTTTACAATTTTTTTCAAGACCAAAATAAGCTTTCCACCTCCCATTAATCCTTTTCTCAATGTTATAGTTCCAGTTGAGCTTGTGATGAATATCAATTCCTAGGTACTTGTAAGAATACACTTCCTCCAAGTTATTATTGTCATACATAAAATTAGCGTAAGTGTCCTTCTTGGATTTGATAATCATAACTTTTGTTTTATAATTGTATTAACTTTTTAAGTGATTTTTTTTTATTATGTAAAAAGAATTTGTCAAGTTGTAGTGATTAAGAAAGACAATACTTATAGTTACAATGTTATAGTTCTTGAGATTGTGAGAGTATTGAGATAAGAAACTACGACATATGCAATATCTTTTTGAATGAGAATATGACAATCTAAACTTAGTTTGACCATTTTTT
The DNA here is from genome assembly GCA_031772625.1 of Pinus tabuliformis. Lineage (NCBI taxonomy): Eukaryota > Viridiplantae > Streptophyta > Pinopsida > Pinales > Pinaceae > Pinus > Pinus tabuliformis. The sequence continues at coordinate 292,283,287 of CM062817.1, forward strand.
TAATGATGATTTAATTGGTTTCGATTTTTTAAAATATTATAATATGAATATAAATGTAATTTGAGTTTCACAAATTAAGAAATTTTCATTGGGATATTATTTACTTGTAAGAAATTTAATTTTATTTTTATATTTGAAAATCAAATTTAAATAATATAACATTGCAATTATATTGAAATAATAAAATAAATAAACTAGCTTAGATTCATCAATTTCCAAGAGGATTAAATTTCTTGAGGTGTAAATCTTTGTTTAAGTTTTGCATTAAAAAAAAATTGCAACTTGAGAGATTTGATCCCTTTAAAATTTGATAAATATAGAATTAAAATAAATCTAAACTAGTTTAGTAATAATTTACATGTAATATAAATTTGATTAGTTCAACTTATTAACTTAGTAATTGTTTGGAAAATATTAAATGCATAGATACTTACACATCTTCCCTACACCATCTTATTGATAATAATTAAAATATAGTATATGTTTGTTTGGATTATTTTTCATTTTTTTTTTAATTACTAAAAAAATATCCATATCCATACAATCTGTAAGTTGATCAATATAAGGTCCATATAATGCTGAATTGACCATTAGGGAGGTAAGATTTTTAATTCCAATCGTAGATGATAATAGTTAAAACATAGTATATAGTATATATTTGTTTAGATTATTTTTCAATCCTTTTTTTTTATTTACTAAAAAGAAAATCTATACAATATGAACTTTACGATAAAGTTGCATCAAGATAAGGTCCATATAATACTAAATTGACCATTAGGGAGGTAAGAATTTCTAATTCCAATCATAGGTTTTTATATATTTTTTAGGCATTTGCAAGTTCAACATGTAGGTTAACAAGAATATTTTTATTAGTATTGGCATTTTCAATAATCTATTAAAAGTAAAGTATTAGTCAAAATTCTAACCAACAATATAAATATAGATGTAAACTAACATAATAATATAAATTAAATGTTTAATAAATTAAGTATCAAAATATTTAATCTATAATACATTTCACATTGCCAAAATTAAAATAAATCATAAAAATTAACTAAATTATATTTTTATTTATAACTATTATTATTAATTATAAAAAAAACTAATTAATATATAAGTTAAACATATGCAAATACACACATATATTTAAAAAACACATGATACAAGATTCATAACTATTAAGATTCAATCTCGCTTTAGCATGGAGATTCTTAACCTGTAAATAAGCCTTGTTACAATACCATAGACCAATACCATAGATTAATAACATGACAGACCTAAAAAACCATAAATCATATTCATATGACATTTTTTATTAATTAATTTAATTACAAAGCCATATCTACTTTTGAGGTAAATCTTAACCTTTGAGCTATAACTACTAAAAATATTCTACAATATTTCATAGATTTTAATAATTAAATGAAAATTATGGAAACCTTATTCCAAAATAGACATGCATATAAAATTAATGATTAACAAAACATGACATCCTACTTCGAATATTGATCATAGAGTCATACAACAATAAAATACAAAACAAGTTTTAGAAGAGGAACCACACCATAGTCTGTTCTATTCCATTTCATTAGATTAATGCATACAATTTTCTTATAACTCACCCACATAGATCTTCAAACTCTTATTTCTCCTTCCTTCATACATTCATGAATACCAAATATTTAGTCATTAGAGTCACTTCTAAGTCAATTAAAACTATCTACAACCACAACTAGTGAAAAAACTAGTGGGTGCACATATTTATATTGGCATAAAGTCATTAAAATCACTTCTAACTCAATTACAACTATGCACAACCTCTATCAATGAAAAAACAAGTGGGGCACTCATTTGATGGTGCACTAATTAAATTAGGCAAAATCACACAAATTGTGCCTACGTACCTAAAATATACAAAATAAGGTACCAACAAACCCCAACACTATGGTTGTCTATTACGAAACCAGCTCAAGAAAAAATAGAAAAGATAGATCAACGCCTTAGAATTCAGCCTCTTCGAGGGGGCAACCTCCTTTACATTACATAAATGAACAATTCTTGGATGATTCAAATGACAAAACCTCCTTTCTATATATAGGAGTCTGAGGAGTCACAATATAACCCAGCCGACCTAACAATAATAATATAAAGCCACAAAAATAACAATAGAGGGATGCAACAGGGCACAATAATAACAATATGGGGATAATAGGGGCACAACAATATTAATAAGGGATGAAACTATGATAGTAATGGGGTAATCACTAGTATTATAGGGACCCAACATGCCCTTCTCCTTCAAAAAAGTGTTGTCCTCAATGCTTGAGTAGTTATGGATGCTTCTGTATAAAATTCTCATCCTCCCATGTGGAATCTTCAGCAGATAAGTTCTTCCACTTGATAAGATACTCTGAAATTGATCAATATCGTAGTTGTCGAGTTCTTGTTTTTTTGACTGCTTCTGGTTCCAATATAATTTTTCCTTCCTCGTCAAGTTTTGGCAATATTGTTTGAACTGGGAGCTTGTCGCCTATAACCTTATTTAAACATGAAACATGGAAAACTGGGTGCAATCGAGAAGCTGCAGGAAGCTCCAATTTGTATGCCATAGTACCAATCTTTTGCAACACCTTGTATGGACCATAATACTTTGGTGATAATTTATTATCCTTCTTAGCTTGCTTGAGGGACATTTGCTTATATGGTTGTAGCCGTAGGAATACCCAATCACCTACATCAAAACTTCTTTCACTGTGATGTTGATCTGCCTGTTGTTTCATTCTATTATGTGCCAACATGAGGTTATCCTTTAAGAGTTGGAGGACTTGTTGTTGATGTTCGATGTGATGTTCCACTGCTTGAACCTTAGAATTTTCTCTTAAATATGATGTGATGGATGGTGGTTGATATCCATAAAGTGTCATAAATGCGGTCATTTTTGTTGCTGTATGGAAGGAAGTGTTATACCACCATTCAGCCAGAGGCAACCATTTGACCCATTGTGTCTTCTTATCAGATACAAAGCAACGAAGATATCCTTCCAAACATTTGTTTACTATCTCAGTTTGCCCATCAGATTGAGGATGATAAGATGAGCTATGAGCTAACTGAGTACCAAGACAAGAAAATAATTCTGTCCAAAAATTTCCAGTGAAAATGGGATCTCTGTCACTTACAATAATCTTTGGGTTTCCATGTAGCTTTTGAATTGTTTCCATAAATGCAGTAGAAATTGTACTGGCTTTAAATGGATGTGATAATGCACAAAAGTGTGCATACTTGGTAAGTCTGTCAACTACCACCATGATGACACTTGTTCCCTCAGACTTGGGTAAACTTGTGATAAAATCCATTGAAACCTCCTCCCAACGTTGGCTTGGAATGGATAAAGGTTGTAATAGACCCGGTGTCTTAATTGTTTCAACTTTATTTTGTTGGCAAACCAAACATTCCGCCACAAATTTTTGAATATCCAATTTAAGGCCATCCCAAAAAAAATTCCTTCTTAACCCTGTGGTAAGTTTTTAAAAATCCTGAGTGCCCTCCTAAGGGAGAAGTGTGCAATTCCATAAGAATTTTTTGTTTTAGTTGAGAATTCTTACAGAGGTATAAGCGATCTTTGTACCATAAAGAATCATTTTTCCAGCTAAATGTATCAGACGTACTGAAATCTTGTTGTAACTTTTGAATAAGTGCCCACACTTCTTCGTCATTCTTCCATTCCTCCCTTGCTTCGTTTATCCAATTTGGTTGGATAATAGAAATGGTGCACAACAATGCTTCCACATCCTCATCCTTTCTTGAGAGTGCATCTGCCACCACATTTTGCTTCCCTTTTTTGTAGATGATTTCAAAGTCATAACCCAACATCTTTGTGACCCACTTTTGTTGCTCTTCAGAGGATAATCTTTGTTCTAAAAAGTATTTAAAGCTATCATGATCCGTTTTTACCTTGAAGTGTCTTCCCATTAGGTAGGGTCGCCATTTCTTAAGTGCATGGAGTATTGCCAACATTTCCTTCTCATAAATAGCTTTGTGTAAAAGCTTTCCCTTGATTGGACGACTTTCAAAAGCAATGGGTCTTTCATCTTGCATTAAAACAACACCAATTCCATTTCCTGAAGCATCACATTCCACAATAAAGGTTTTTGTGAAGTCCGGTGTAGCTAAGACTGGTGCTTGGCACATTGCCTCTTTAAGATGTTCGAAGGCCTTTTTTGCTTCTGGAGTCCATGAAAATGCATCTTTCTTCAATAATGTTGTTAGAGGTGCTGCTATTCTCCCATAATTCTTAACAAACTTGCGATAATACCCTGTCAACCTGAGAAATCCTCGCAGATGCTTTATGGATGTGGGGATTTTAATTTTAATTTCTAGGGTCTACCTTAACTCCTTCATGATATACAATATGACCCAGATATTCCACCTCTTGTACTCCAAAGAAACATTTGGATCTTTTTGCATATAATTGTTTCTCCTCCAATAGTTGTAGCACCCTATCAACATGTTCAACATGATCCTTCCAAGACTTGATGTAGATTAGTATATCATCAAAAAATACTAACACAAATTTTCTAAGGAATGGTTTGAAAATAGAATTCATCAAACCTTGAAATGTTGAAGGTGCATTGGTAAGGCCAAAAGGCATGACCAAAAATTCATAATGACCCTCATGAGTTCTAAATGCTATTTTTGGAATGTCTTCAGTCTTCATTCTGATTTGATGATATCCTGAACGAAGATCCAACTTGGTGAAGTAAATTGATCCATGCAATTCATCCAGTAATTCATCAATGATGGGAATGGGAAACTTATCTTTAATAGTGAGCTTGTTGAGCTCCCTATAATCCAGACACATGCGCCATGATCCATCCTTTTTGTGCACTAATACTATTGGAACAGAGAAAGAACTTTGACTCGGTTGAATTATACCAGCCTCTAGCATTTCTACAACCATATGTTCAATTTCACTCTTTTGGGCATAGGGATATCTGTACGGCCTGATGTTTGGAGGAACACTTCCTAGAATCAGATGAATAGCATGATCATGATCACGAATAGGTGGGAGACCTTTGGGAGTCTCAAATACCTTGGAATGATTCTCCAAGACTTTTTGGAGATCTGGAGAAATAGATGATTCCAATGTGGAAACATCTAGTGAACATAATTGTGCAATTACACCCCTTTGTTCCTTTTTTAGAAGCTTTGTCATACTGTTAGAGCTGATTATCTTTCCCAGTTTCCCTACAATACCCCTTAATTCAACTTCCTTTCCTTCCACAGAAAATTTCATGAAAAGTTCTTGAAAATTGAAAGCTATTGTACCCAAGGATTGTAGCCATTGGACTCCTAGTACAACATCAGCACCTTCCATTGGAATGGAAAGCATTGGGCTAGTCAATACATATTCTCCCATCGATAGCTTGATATTATGGCACTTTCCAGAGCAATTTATTGTTCCTCCATTTGCAACCATCACTTGACACTCTGGTGCTGGATATAAGAAGAAATTCAATTCTTTTGCTACCTTACAATGAATAAAATTGTGGGTACTTCCTGAATCAATCAACACTATTACCTTTTTCTTCTTGATTTGTCCTTCTATGCTGATGGTTTAAGGAGTGGTAATTCTCGCCAATGCATTACAAGATATGGTCGGATTCATTTCTTCTTTATCTAGGCTTTGTTCCTGGAGTATATCCTCTTCTTTTGACCTTTCTTGCTCCCTTTCTTCTTCCTCTTCACAATCTATGTAGAATAATTTCTTCTCAGCACACTTATGACCTTTAGTGTATTTGCTATCACAACTGTAACACAGCCCTTTTGCTCTTTTTTCTTCCAATTGTTGTGGTGTCAACCTTATAGGTTGTGGAAGACTACAGGAAACAACACTTCCATCTTTATAGTTGTGAGTGGTATGCTTCCTGGTTGCCATAATTTTTCTTTCCATTTTTCTTGCTAACCTGAATGCCTTCTCTAATGAATCAGGTTCCCAAAGGCGAACATCATGTTGGATATTATCCTTTAAAGTCCCTATGAACACATCAATCCTATGCTCCTCTGGAATATTTTTTACCCTTATGTTCAATTTTTGGAACTCCTCAATGTGCTCCATTATTGAACCCTTTTGTTTGAGACTTATCAATTGGCTAAAAAAAGTGTTGCTTTTTATATCCTCATAATGTGTTGTCAATTCTTTCGTAAAAATTGCCCAAGTGATAATTTGTTTACGAGAGCAAAGCCATTGATACCATACAAACTGATTTGGTTCCAAATATAAAGTTGCAATACATACCTTTTGTGTATTTTGCACATTATTGAGATTGAAAAATTGCTCCATCTGTAATATCCATGTTGCGGGATCCTTGCCATCAAACTTCCTCATATCGATTTTTGGAATATGGTGGGTCTTCAATCCCACATTAGAGTCTAAGAAATCATGATTAACATTTCTTTTGTTCGCATCATGAGTTTCCTTTACTACCTTTTCACCATTAGTAAGTATTTCTTGTAGAAAATTTGTCAAATCTGTCTTCAAATTTGCCATGCCTGTCTTCAAATCTGTCTTCAAATTTTCCATGTCTCTCTTCAAATCTGTCTTCAAATTTATCTTCAAATCGTCCATCTTAGCTTCCACGCCCTTTATCTTAGATTCCACGCCATTTATCTTAGCTTCTGTTAGCTTTTGTGAGATTGACATTTGTTGCACTTGTTCTTGTAATTTTGATATATCATGTAGCATTTCTTCCTCTTCTTCATGAGTCATGCTAGAGCTTTCAGGTTGCTTACTAGGTGTTTGCATTTTCTTTCCTCGAGGCATCAGTTACCGATATTAATTATCTACTATGCCCTTTTCTTTCCTTCAAAATAAATTTTCAAACCAATCTTAAGCAAAAATTTAAAAGAATCTACACACCTTTTTTCACTTTGTAGGAGCTCGATATTGCCTCTGATGTATCTCTGTACTTTCGGATCATCCAGTTCTGAAATTGTGACTTGCAATAGCCCTCTATGTCCTCTTTCCAATGCCACTAGTCTGATCCAAATTGGATTCTCCAAGGAAGAGTTATGCGAAATCTCCCATAGTGACCTGATTATAGACTAGTTCAGTAGAGCGAACTTGTATGACGTGCCATGAGTCACTCTTTTGACCTTTGGCTCTAAAAAATATATAAAAGAAACTAAAGTCCATCCTCTTTCTATACCTTCTTATGAAATTTCAATCCGATGCTCAAAAAGAAAGTTATGACGATTTTCCCCAGGTCACCTGTTTGGAATGTAATTCAGGAGTCTGCAAAAAGACCAACTTCCACAAATAATATCTCCACAAATATAGAGCAAAAATCTCTGAAATTCGAATCCAAGGTTCAGCGCAATTTCTTCTCAAATGGGTTTTTTTTAATCTTCTGAAATGTCGCAGAAAAAAGTTATAGAGAAAATGCCACGATGACCTATTTGGAGCAGTGAAACCCTAGAATCCAAAGCTCTGATACCAAATGTTATGAAACCAGCTCAAGAAAAGATAGAAAAGATAGATCAACGCCTTGGAATTCGGCCTCTTCAAGGTGGAAACCTCCTTTACATTAAATAAATGAACAATTCTTGGATGATTCAAATGACAAAACCTCCTTTCTATATATAGGAGTCTAAGGAGTCACAATATAACCCAGCCGACCTAACAATAATAATATAAAGCCACAAAAATAACAATAAAGGGATTCTATGGGAAACAATAATAACAATATGGGGATAATAAGGGCACAACAATATTAATAAGGGATGCAACTACAATAGTAATGGGGTAATCACTAGTATTATAGGTACCCAACATTGTCTTTCCCTTCAGATGATAGAACTTGTTTCTACAAAATAAGAGCCAATGAAGGAATCCCTTCATTTGCTCAATAAACTCTTCAAAACTTTGGCTAGCACAATTGTAAATAGATAGAAAAATATTCATATCCTCTTGATATATAGTAACTTCCTCCAACAGAGATTTTCTTTTAATGGGTTTAAATTGTTTATATGCTTGAATTGATTTTGTGGATTTTCATCGTACTTCTTTTAAATTGTTATACCTTTTCTTTTCTCAATGTTGAAATTGTCCCAACTAAGTAATAAGTTGTTGTTATCCAATACAATAAATTAGTTGTTGAGTTTGATCATATTGTCTTTGCACACAATGCACACTTACTAGAAAACCTTTAAGAACTTATTGTTTTCCTATTTCCCATTGTTTCATAATATTTCCTTCCATTTGTACCTCAAGAACATGTTGTAAATGGTTATAGAGTTGAAAACTCGATTCCACTAAGCTAGAAATACCAACCATGCTAGCCTTCACTTGCTCCAACATATCCTTTGCAACATGAAACTAACGATTAAGTTGATTCTCTTCTAGTATTGGTACCTACTAAAGTTGTGTCTCCAATTGCATAATTTTTCCTTTCAAATTTTAACATAATTTTCTTAACTGTGATATTTTTTTCAATGGTAAATGTAGGTGAGGATTCATCTTCTAAGGTAGCTAAAGCTTCATAATAGAGTTCCTTGACTTCATTAGCTAGAGTTTCCTTTTTGGCCACCATATGTGCATGTATTATAATTAAATCCTAATAGGTTATGGAAAATGTTATATTTTGATCTTTAAATTTTGTCATCATCTCTCCAATGTAGCACATTAGATCTATGTCAGATAATTTACTTATTTTTAAATTACACTCATTTAATTATGAGTTTGGAATCATACTCTTATCAAATGTGTACACTATATATGTATGATTTAGTTATTTGTAAACAAAAACTATTGAATTATAACTTTCTAAATTAAATAAATAATATTTTACAAGAACTAATCAAATCTAAGATTTGTGAATTACATATTGTAACATTTGATTGCAATGCTTAACCATGCACTGCGTTGGGTATGTTTTATGTTCTTGCATGACTTTTATGCACCACGAACATAGGGGGATTCAAGGGGGGCTTGGAAGCACCACGTGGTTGGGGTGTATGCAGGGGATTTTAGTCCCCCTGCACAAGGTTGGGGTAGCATCTCGAAAGAAATTTGTTGGATGTTTTTTCCCATGGTTTTAAATATGGTTTTATCCATGGTTCTATGGATGGTAGTTTTATCCATGGTTTTGTGCATGGTTTTATGCGTGATAGTTTTGCCTATGATTTTGCGCATGGTTTTGTGCATAGTTTTGTGCATGGTTTTGTGCATTGTTTTATGCATGGTGGTTTTCCCCATGTTTTTTGTAGATTCGATTAAAGGAAATATGGCTATATTATAATCCAAGGTTAATGGATTAGGGGTTTATGAATGCTTTGGCATGTATATTATGTCTTGTAACATTGCAATGAATATAATGAAAAATCAATCTGGTTTTCCGGTTTTGGTTTCTAGTCAAATAGTGTTTGTGAATATTTTCCATTCTCGCCATTGTATATTTTATGTTTTTTATGAATTCATTTTTAGGTATTATCTATACAAGGTAAAAACCTTCACATTTTAAATGATGGCTTCTACAATAATAGTGCGGTAATTTCTAGAATTATAAATAAGATGTTATTTTTCATGTAGCTCTATTAAAAGAATGAAACCATATTGCAATTAGCACTTAATAAATATACATAGAACAAAAATGTAATAGTGAATTGAATAAACATAAAATAGAATTAAAATGAAAACTACAACATGAACTAAGAACTAAAATAAGACCTAACTAGCAATGAATACTCTTACATAGTGGGTCCTCATGGTTTAGGTTTTCGCTGCAAGAATGTTACAGTACTAACTTAGCTTAGATGATACACCATTCTTAGTGACGAGTCATTGTATTAAAACAAGGATGTTGCAACTTCCAAGGATTCCAACTTTAATTTGTCAATTCGGAGTTCATACAAACTCATGATGTGATAATGTTATATGCACAATAAGCACGATTTATACCTAGGCTTCTCTGAAGCAATGGATTAAATTGAAATGTGAAGAGATCATTTTGTAGAATTATAGGGAAGGTAAATACTGAGATTAGATTTACAAGAAATAAGAAATTGAAACTTTACGTGTCCTACTACATCAAGGAAGCTCTAATATATTTGCAAAAAATGAAATGCTGGAAAAGAAAACGCTAATCTTGTTTTGCAGAAATTAAATGATAGGAATGTAACCCTAGACTAGTTGCATGGAATCAAATGAAATAAAGAAAACCAGTATTGTTGCATTCAAAGTAAACTCTAACCTATTTTCAAAAACCATCAAGTGCTCAAAAGGAATCAAAGCAAACTATTCTTATGCTATTTAAAACAGTAAACAGTGAATGTAGGTTTAAACCTACAATGATGAAAAGATTTTGTTCAAAAGGTCTTTGGTCTCTTCCAGTTGGATTCCAAGGCTTAGGGATGTTTCTAAGTTATGAAAAGAAAAAAAATAGGCTTAAGAGGCAATTCTAGCATAGTTCTAATCAATTATGTGAAGTGTTATAGGATGCTACAAGATTACTACATAATGTTATAGGATGCCCTGTATTGCTATAAGATTGCATCCAAAAGAATTATAATGGATTATAGAAGTGATATAAAGTTTGTGGAATATGGTGTAAGGTTGTACAAGAGTGGAATGGAAATTTTGAAGCTTATATCTACTCAATATCCCATCTTGCACAATGGAGGAAAAGCAAATTAATGGTCTCTTGTAGCCATGTAATGTAATTTTGTGCACAAATAGTTTGGAGGAATGAGTGGAAGTGGGAAGAAGGGTGTTGAGGGGGAAGGTGTTGGTCATGGAGAAATTATTATATTCTACCTTATGAACCAATAGGTCTCAACTACACAAAAGTGGTTATTCAACTAGCAAAAACATCATAGCTAGAGGACTGCTAAAAACTAATTGCAGAAAACCAAAAGTGCATAGGAAAGGATGAGTTGAATTTAAAATAGATCTTAACTATTGCATAAAAGAAAAAGAAAATATATTTTATGTTCACACAAGTTTTATGATTAAGCCTCCCACGGAAACTCACTCACTAACCTATATAAACAATACTTTTTCTTGTAAACCAAATGTTGTCACTGCTACAACATCCTCCAAATTTTGGCCTAAATCCAAATTTTAGATCCTTCCATTTATCATGTGAACTATCATTTCAAGTGGTTAGAGTGATATAATAATTTATCGCTAAGTTTTCAAGTCCCTTTCTAAATAAATCCAAAGTGTTGTATGTTGTTAGGGGAAGTGTCGTTCTTTGTGAAAGACAGTTTTGGCACACCTTTAAGATGTAGATACAGTGCATTCTTTTGCATTAGTGGATTCTATCTATCATAATGTTAGGTATTTATAATACTAGTATATTCCCTTATTAGTATTGTCATTGTCGCCCTTATTGTTATTTTTGTGCCCACATTGTCCCCTTATTGTTATTATTGTGCCCCATAGAAGCCCACTATTGTTATTGTTGTGCCCTTACATTATTATTATTATGTCGGCTCTGATTATATTGTGACCCCTTAGACTGCTATATATAGAAAGGAGGTATTGTCATTTGTATCATCCAAGAATTGTTCATTTCTGTAATGTAAAGGAGGTTTCCCCCTCTAAGAGGCTAATTTTGAAGTCATTGATCTATCTTTTCTTCTATTTTGTGAGCTGGTTACATAACATTTGGTATTAGAGCTTTGGATTCTAGGGTTTCGCTACTCTAATTAGGTCATCGTGGGATATTTGGTATAACTATTTATTGAAGACTCCAATATTGATAAGACTGGTGGGGTTAGAAAGAGGACTTAGAGGGCTATGACAGGTCAAAATTTCAAACCTTGGAGATCTGAAATTACAGAGATACAACAGATTCAATATTGAGCTCCTACAAAGCGAAAAGAAAGTGTGTAGTTTTTTTTTATATAATTTGAAAAAGTTTGCTTTGAAAATTAGTTTGAAACAATTCAAAGGGCATAGTGAGGAATAATTATCATTAATTGATGCCCCAAAGAAAGAAAATAGAAACACCTACTAAGAAACCTAAAAGCTCTACCATGACTCATGAAGTAGAGGAGGAAATGCAACATGATATATCAAAATTACGAGACCAAGTGCAACAATATTTAGTCTCACAAAAAGTAACAGAAGCTAAGATGGATGGTTTAAATAAAGGCATGGAAGTTAATATGAATGGCATGGAAGCTAATATGGATGGCGTGGAAGCTAAAATGGATGGCATGGAAGCTAAGATGGATGGTATAAAAGAAAAACTTAAAAGCAACATGGAAGATTTGAAGATAGATTTGACAAAGTTGCTACAAGAAAGGCTTACTAATGGTGAAAGGGTAGTAAAGGAAACTCGTGATGAGAACAAAAGAAATTTTAATCATGATTTCATAGACTCTAACGTTGGATTGAAGACCTACCATGTTCGAAAGATCGATATGAGGAATTTTGATGGCAAGGATCCCATAACATGGATACTCCAGATGGAGCAATATTTCGATCTCCATAATGCACAAAACACACAAAAGGTATGCATTACAACTTTATATTTGGAACCCAATAAGTTTGTATGGTATCGATGGCTTTTCTCTCATAAATAAATTGTCACTTGGGCAATTTTTACGAAATAAATGATATCACATTATGAGGATACAAAAAGTAACACCCTTTTTAGCCAATTGATAAATCTCAAACAAAAGGGTTCAATGGTGGAGCACATTGATGACTTCCAAAAAGTGAATATAAGGGTAAAAGATATTCCATAGGAGCATAGGATTGATGTGTTCATATGGAATTTAAAGGAAAACATCCAACATGAGGTTCGCCTTTGGGAACTTGATTCATTGGAGAAGGATTTAAAATTGGAAAGAAAACTATGGCGACAAGGAAGCCTACCACTCACAACTATAAATATGTAAGTGTTGTTTCCCCTAGCTTTCCATAACCTACAAGGTTGACACCACAACAATTGGATGAAAAAAGAGAAAAAGAGCTTTGTTACAGTTGTGATAGAAAATACACTAAAGGCCATAAGTGTGCTAACAAGAAATTATTTTACATAGATTGTGAAGAGGAGGAAGAAAAGGAACCAGAAATTTCAAAAGAAGAGAATATACACCAGGAACAAACCCTAGAGAAAGAAGAAATAAATCTGACCATATCTTGTAATGCATTGTCCAGAATTACCACTCCTCAAACTCTTAAGATAGAAGGACATATCAAGAAGAAAAAGGTAATAGTGTTGATTGATTCGTGCAATGCCCATAATTTTATTCAATGTAAGATAGCTAAGGAATTGAATTGCTTCCTATATCCAGCCCCAGAGTGTCAACTAATGGTTGCAAATGGAGGAACCATAAATTTCTCTGGAAAGTGCCATAATATCAAGCTATCCATGGGAGAATATGTATTGAATAGTCCAATGCTTTCCATTTCAATGGGTGGTGTTGATGTTGTACTAGGAGTCCAATGGCTACAATCTTTAGGTATGATAGCTTTTAATTTTCAAGAACTTTAATTGAAATTTTTTTCAGAAGGAAAGGAAGTTAAATTAAGGGGTATCGTAGGGAAACCGAGAAAGATAATCATCTCTAACGACATGAAAAATATTCTAAAGAAAGAACAATGAGGTGTAATTACAAAATTATGTTTGCTAGAGGTTCCCACATTGAAAACATCTATTTCTCCAGATCTCCAAAAAGTCGTGGACAATCATTCCAAGGTATTTGAGACTGCCAAAGGCCTCCCACCTATTTGTGATCATGATCATGCTATTCATTTGATTCCATGAAGTTTTCCTCCAAACATCAGGCCTTACAGATATCCCTATGCCCAAAAGAGTGAAATTGAACATATGGTTGCAGAAATGCTAGAGGCAGGTATAATTCAACCTAGTCAAAGTTCTTTCTCTGTTATAGTAGTATTGGTGCACAAGAAGGATGGATCATGGCGCATGTGTCCAGATTATAGGGAGATCAAAAGGCTCACTATTAAAGATAAATTTCCCATTCCTATCATTGATGAATTATTGGATGAATCGCATGGATAAATTTACTTCACCAAGTTGGATCTCCATTCAAGATATCATCAAATCAGAATGAAGATTGAAATTTTTTGAAAACAACATTTATAACTCATGAGGTTCATTATGAATTTTTGGTCATTCCTTTTGGCCTTATTAATGCACCTTCTTCATTTCAAGGTTTGATGAATTCCATTTTCAAACCCTTAGAAAAATTGTGTTAGTATTTTTTGATGATATACTAATCTACATCAAGTCTTGGAAGGATCATGTTCAATATGTTGACAGGGTGCTCAAACTATTGGAGGAGAAACAATTATATGAAAAAACCTCCAAATGTTTCTTTGGATTACAAGAGATGGAATATCTGGGTCATATTGTATCTCATTAAGGTGTTAAGGTAGACCCTAGAAAAATTAAAGCCATTAAGGAATGGAAAATCCCCACATCCATAAAGAATCTGCGAGGATTTATTCGGTTGACAAGGTATTATCACAAGTTTGTTAATTATTATGGGAGAATAGAAGCACCTCTAACAACATTATTGAAGAAAGATGCATTTTCATGGACTCAAGAAGTAACGAATGCCTTTGAACATCCTAAAGAGGCAATGTGCCAAACATCGGTATTAGCTACGCCAAACTTCACAAATACCTTTATTGTGGAATGTGATGCCTCGGGAAATGGAATTTGTTCTATTTTAATGCAAGAATAAAGACCCATTGTTTTTGAAAGTCATCCAATCAAAGGAAAGTATTTACAAAAATCTATTTATGAGAAAGAAATGTTGGCAATACTACATGCACTTAAGAAATGGTGACCTTACCTAATGGGAAGACAATTCAAGGTAAAAATGGATCATGATAGTCTTAAATACTTTTTAGAACAAATATTATCTTCAGAAGAGAAGCAAAAATGGGACACAAAGATGTTGGGATATGACTTTGAAATCATATACAAAAAAGGGAAGAAAAATGTTGTTGCAGATGCACTCTCAAGAAAGGAGGAGGATGTGGAAGCATTTCTTTGCGCCATTTCTATTATCCAACTAGATTGGATAAACGAAGCAAGGGATGAATGGAAGATTGTCGAAGAAGTGTGGGAACTCATTCAAAAGTTACAACAAGATCCCAGTACATCTAATACATTTAGCTGGAAAAATGATTCGTTATGGTACAAAGATCGCTTATACCTCTGTAAGAATTCCCAATTCAAGCAAAATATTCTTATGGAATTTCACACCTCTCCCTTAGGAGGGCACTCAAGATTTTTAAAAACTTACCACAGGATGAAGAAGGAATTTTTTTGGGATGGCCTTAAATCTGATATTCAAAATTTTGTGGCGGAATGTTTGGCTTTCCAAAAAAATAAAGTTGAAACAATTAAGACCCCAAGTCTATTACAACCTTTATCCATTCCAAGTCAATATTGGGAGGAGGTTTCAATGGATTTTATCACAAGTTTATGCAAATCCAAAGGAAAGAGTGTCATCATGGTGGTAGTTGATAGACTTACCAAGTATGCACACTTTTGTGCATTATATCATCCATTTAAATCGAGTACAGTTGCTACTGCATTTATGGAAACAATTCAAAAGCTACATGGAAACCCAAAGATTATTGTAAGCGACAGAGATCCCATTTTCACTAGAAATTTTTGGACATAATTATTTTCTTATCTGGGTACTCAGTTAGCTCATCACTCATCTTATCATCCTCAATCTGATGGGAAAACTAAGATAGTAAACAAATGTTTAGAAGGATATCTTCGTTGCTTTGTATCTGATAAATAGACACAATGGGTCAAATGGTTTCCTCTAGATGAATTGTGGTATAACACTTCCTTACTATAGCAAAAATGACCCCATTTATGGCACTTTATGGATATTATCCACCGTCAATCACATCATATTTAAGAGAGAATTCTAAGGTTCAAGCAGTGGAAGATCACATCAAGCATCAACAACAAGTTCTCCAACTCTTAAAGGATAACCTCACTTTGGCGCATAATAGAATGAAACAACATGCAGACCAACATTGCAGTGAAAGAAGTTTTGATGTAGGTGACTAGGTATTTCTACAGCTACAACCATACAAAAATATTTCCCTCAAGCAAGCTAATAAGGATAATAAATTATCACCAAAGTATTATGGTCCATACAAAGTGTTGCAAAACATTGGTAGTATGACCTACAAATTGGAGCTTCCTGCAGCTTCCCGAGTGCACCTAGTTTTCCATGTTTCATTCTTAAAGAAGGTCATACGTGACAAGATCCCAGTTCAAACAATATTTCCATAACTTGACGAGGAAGGAAAAATCATATTGGAACATGAAGCAATCACAGAAATAAGAACTCAACAACTACGAAATTGATCAATTTCAGAGTATCTTATCAAGTGGAAGAACTTAACCGCTTAAGATTCCACATGGGAGGATGAGAATTTTATTTAAAAGCATCACGAACTACTCAAGCATTGAGGAAAACACTTTTCTGAAGGATAGGGGCATGTTAGGTCCCTATAATACTAATATATTCCCTTATTAGTATTGTCATTGTAGCCCTTATTGTTATTATTGTGCCCATGTTGTCCCCATATTGTTATTATTGTGCCCCATAGAAGCCCACTATTGTTATTGTTGTTCCCTTACATTATTATTTTTATGTCAACTCTGATTATATTGTGACCCCTTAGACTCCTATATATTGAAAGGAGGTCTTGTTATTTGTATCATCCAAGAATTATTCATTTGGGTAATTTTGAAGTCATTGATCTATTTTTTCTTGTATTTTGTGAGATGGTTTCATAACATAGGTATATGCATTGGATTCATTCCTGGGATATTACACACTTTCTCTTTGTAGTCAACACTTGTGTCATGTTACTTCTTAAGTGCCACTCTTGGAGGCAAGTGTCATTTTGTTTTCAATTCGATGAATACATGTTGATTTTGTGTACTTTGTATCTCCTGGTCATGTGGTTGATTGTTTATGTGTGTGTGATCATGTTCAATACTTGTTATATGATTTTACTCTTACTATCTTAATTCACCGATCTCACACTTAGTCATTTTTGGAGTTTTCTCTGTCCTCACAATATGCTCAATCAATGACCAACCTTTTAACTGTTAGAAATTGTGCACTATGCATTCCTAATCCACATTAATGATGCATCTACCTCCCAAAATTGTGCACTGCCCAATCCTAGAGGAAAACCTCCCTCAACTGTGCATTGAGCAACTACATCGCTTAGTCACTTAGTCCTGCTGGATACAATTTACCAATACATAATTTTGATCAACCCTTCCTGTCTCTATGCACTATGCAATCTCAGTGAATAGTGGAGCCTCTTCTAGACCCTTGCAATGCTCAATTGCACAGTATATTGAGCCTCTCTCTCAGCCACTACGCACTGTGTAGTCACAGTGCCTAGTCATGCCCCCCTACCTCTTAGACTTGCCAAATGCACAATCTATGACTTTCCTTCTCTCTTTCCACTAGGAAATACACAATCATAGTGCTCAACCCCTCACTCCTTGCCTCCAGACACTACACATTGTTCCCAAGAATGCCTCTCTCCTCAACCCTTGTGCACTATCCCATCACAATCAACATGATGCATGAGAAAAAAGGTAGACTAGGTGATTTCGAGACTGATATTGTCTTTTCATGAGTGAAATTCATTTGCAAGTTTTATTATCTTAACATGGCAGGATGATGCTGAAGGAGGACATCAAGGAGATGTTGCGAGAAGACACTTGTGGAGGTGAGACACAAAGAGACCATCAAACAAAGAGACAAAGGGACACTGGACTACGAGATATGGACATAGATTGAGATGACATGGAGGACTCTAATACTATAACAAACCCCTTTGGAGGATGAATATCAAGTACAATAAATAACTATCATGAAGAGTTGAAGATAGTAGCAAAGAGAAGAAATTGGCTTTAATACACTACAGTGAAGGCTTATCACATCTTCCAAGTCATGGCTTCTCAAAGTATCACCACAAAAGTCTTATGTTATCCTTGTATTTTTCCACAATTTGTGGAATATAATATTATATTTTCAAAAATGATAAAATGTAAAATGTGGAAGCCCAAGGATCAAACATGGAATGTGAAAAATCACTAGAAAGTCCTAGAGTCATGTAGAAGCTCAAATGTCATATAGAAGTTCAAAAAGTCATATGGAAACTCAAAAGTCATGAGGGAGGTCAAGAGTCACAAGGGAGGTGGAGATTCACCTCATTTGTTATAAATACACACTCATAGCTTAAACAAAGGAATTTTCACCTTGGCTTCTCAAGCTAAGGATAGGAGATAAGATCATCCTTTTGAGGAGAAAGTGGTGGCTTAACGTTCCACTATTGGAGCTAGTGATGTATCATTGTAATGATGTATCTTGGAACTTTCACTTAATGATTTTTAAGCTCTTGGAGTCAAAGCTCTTTCATGAATATATCATGAATGTTGTAAGACTATTCTTTCATTGTTTGTGGTGTATGTTTATGTTTATACATACTAATGAAATGAACTATTTTTTTTGTCTTTAGTATGCATCTTTGAATCATGCGCCTCTTTCTTTAATGATCATTATTTCTTTGTGAACTATTTCTCAAGATAATTAACCATTCATTTAGACATATGCATGTGTATTTATTAGGATAATACTATTACTTTTCTTCTAAAGACTCCCTTTCTCTTCCCTTTCCATGAAAGAAATTTATACACTTTGCAATTGAATGCTTCACAAGGTTAACTTTCTCATCTCAAAAATATATGCTTACTCTCTCTTGTTGTATATTGCAGCTAAGGAAAATCATTAATAATATGGTAGTTGGACCCATTTATTGGATGGGGTGTTGGGTGTGTGTTATATTCTTTCCGCAACTAGTTTCATGCATTGTACATTATGTTGAGCACAGAAGGGGGGACACAGGGGGGTCGAAAGGCCCCCTTGTCGAGGGGTTTGCAAGGGGTGGTAACCCCCTCGCATGGGGTCCAAGGTAGCGTCCCGAGATTTTTTTTTCATGCGGACCCAATAATAGTTGAGTGAACCCAAGGATGGGGGACAAACCCAAAGGCGATGGTTAGACCTACCCATGGTTTTGTGCATGGGTTTTGCACATGTTTGGGCATGATGGTTTTCTTCCCATGCTATTTTGTAGATCTAGTCAAGGGAACCACAATTATGTTCTAATTAAGGTTTAGTGGATTGTGGTCTATGAATGCTTCAGTGTTTATATATATATGTATTGTAACATGAAAGGAATATAATGAAAAATCAATCCGGTAGTCCCGATTTTGCGATCCAGGGGAAAATCTCTGTGTATATTGTTTTATGTTCTTGCCATTGTTTATTTTTCTATTTGAGAAGTTTGTTTGCAAGTAATTTTCGTATAGGGATAAAATCTACATGGGACTCCTATTCCAAATGGTTTGAGGTCTAGTTGGGACTTCGTTTCAAGGAGACCCCTTGTATGTTGGTAGTTTCTAGCACTGTCAACACCAAACTTGCAGAGAAATAATACAACTAGATCAAAAACAAATAAATATAAAACATATGATCTTGAGTGCTTGGGTTCGGCCCTAACCCAAGGAAACTCAACTCCTTAAAACAAACTCAGGTTATAATCAAAATAATACTTCTCATTAATCTTAGAAATTATTCAAATTCATGAAATGATAATGGAAATAACAAGTAACAGGATCTATCTTGAATATTCACTATATTTCTCCAAAAATTTGAATCCTACTGATCTCCTAGGCTCCTTTATTTATACAAAAATAAGTGAGGGGAAACCTCCTTAAAGGGAGGGTTTCTTCCCCCCAAAACTCCTATAAAAATGGATCTAGTTTCATGAGATTATCACAATCATTGAGGTGGAGTAATGTCCCTATGCTAGCTGAGTTTTTGATGAGCCGATTCAAGGAACAACCCTCCTAAACCTTCTCTTGCTGGCCCCCAATGTGATTTTGTGCAATACATGTTGGTCTCCAAATTGCTCCTATACATCAAATGCTCCTTCTCCTGCACATTAAATGTGTTAAGCTACAAGATATGACAAAAATTTCTTAACCTTCATAGTGAACACATTATAACTCAAAAATATGTCATCAAATGCAAAGAGAGAGATTAAAATGTGTGGAAGGATGGTTATATGGGCCTTGATTAGTACCTACTTAGGGAGTCCATCATACCCCCTACTGAAAGTTTTTCTCACCCTCTAAGAAAAGTAGTCACCTACTTGCATCTCATTCATGGCCCTGGTGGCATCCTTGACATCCCAAGGTAATTCAGAGGGAATTACTTTTTTAGAGTGGAAACCTACATTATTTTCTATTTTTTTTATCATTCTCTTTGTTCCTCTGCATACTCTCTTATAAGCCCAATAGCAAAGGAGGATTGAAGTTAAGCCCAATCTAATTGATTTTCAACCTATGAACTATTCTTTGTACAAAGGTGTCCTATCTAAGACATTCCTTATCCTTTTTGGGGAGTGGTATTCATTCATTCTCAAGCTATATGGTAAAGTGTGAAATCTCCTCTGACAAGATTGTAGGCTCTCAGTCCCTAGTAACGTGAAGGTATCTTCAAAGTGCAAGATGGTTTGCTCTTATTTCTCTATGTATGATGGTGCCACCCTGGGATCTTCCTCAATTAGTCTTTGGTTTTTTGTTATAAGACGAGGGGCTCTCAACTCTGTTGTGACCCATAGGGGTTCACTCACATCCATGTCCATTACTCTTTTGATTTTCTCATCCCTGGCCTCTTCATGGTTAATCTAGGAATCCATTTCCATTAACTGCACATCCCCTATTCTTGAGTTTGTGTCCCACAAGTTCATGTCAGCCAATATGAAATTATGCATATAAAACTTAGACATTTTGGCCCTATGTTCAACACTAGCCTTATGCCAATTCAATAAATTTTTTGTAACATTGGAAGGGTAGAGAGCCATGTTGTGCCAAGGTCTTCATCTGAAATTAGAGCCATTGTTCTTTTAGGAACATTGAATAAGTTTTTGATGGGTTCTTGCACTAAATGGCTTCCATGATCAAGATTTCCATGGTGGAAAGCTGCTCCTCTTTCTCCTGTTTGTAGTTTATTCCCTCATATTAGTTTCCTTGATTCTAAGATCAACCATCTCCTCCCATATATTTTTCATATTTTCCTCCATTATCCCCACATATTCCACTTCCTTGGACCTTAAAATTTGCATCCACCTATGGTTCATACCTTTTAGTTTTTCTAGCTTAAAGAGAAGTGGGACTGCAAACTTGGTAGGTATTGTCTATCGTGCTACAAAAAAATTATTGTAGGACTCAAGGTCTAGTTGGGGATCTTGTATTTTTCTCTTGTGACCCCTCAGTTCCTTCCTGTAGATGTGCACCACCTTCCTATAGCACTATTTTTTCTTATTGTAGCACTGTTGTTTCTTCCTATAACATTGTTATGCCTTCCTGTAGAGGTACATATTTCCCTTGTGGCTTGGTGGTCTGACTAGGATTCTTGGTCCTCCTAGTTCTTGGTCTTATTTATGAGGATTGTGATACTTTTCCCGTATTTTTGGTGGAGTTTATTTCCTTTTTTTCCCTCTTCCCTCTTTTCAAATCTCCTCCTTGCTAGCTAGTTGCATCTTTAATGGTGATAGGGGTTTTAGATGGTGGTTGAGGCTTCCCTTGCCTTATTTTGTTTCTTTTCCTTTTCTTTAGGCTTCTTCACCTTTAGCTTAGTAGGGGTACTTAGGGATGCTAGGGTTTCCACAACTTCTTCTTTGTATTCCCCTCTGAAGTACTTTTCTTTTGCTCCTTTCTTCTCTTTTTTGTAGCCTAGATGATTTCTCAATGGCATTTGGAGTCTTGTGTTCTACCATTTGTGTCATAGTAGGATTTGTTGGGTCTTTCTTATGAACTTTTCTTTTGAATTTTAGTTTAATTTTTGCATTTGATTCTCTTTGTTCATCCTTGACTTCCTATTCTATTTTTTCTGTTAGATGGCCTTCTTCTCTTCCAACCTCTTCTTTTGGTTATCCATTCTTTTTTATTGCTTCTCCAAGTTATAATTGGTCTTGAACTCGTGTTTCAAGGAAATCCTCCCTATCCATATCCATAAAGTAAACCCAAGTCACAAGATTTTGAAGACCCTCTAAAGCACTAATGGCAATTAATATGATGAGCCCATGGTGTGCCATGTATTGGTGTTTCCCTCCTCTTACTCTTTGGCCCATCTCTATGATGGATTAGAAAATAAAGTGAGGAATTCTCAATATATCTTGGATGGGAAAATTCATTTGGAACCTAAGTTAGTAGAGCATCCTGAACTAATAGGCATATATAACGTTAAGCCTCCCTTCATAATTTATATACTTCAAAAAATAATATGCTACCTCACCCCCGGGATAGGGTATACTTTCTTTTCTAACCCCACTTTTGTCCTCAATGAGTTTCTCTTATGGGAGGAAAAAGTTCTTCTTAGTTGTGATAGTCTATGTTCTTTGTTCCTTCCTCCATCTTACTCCTGAGAGAAATGTGGCCACTTTGCTAATAGCTTCTTCATTAAAATGGATGGTGAGTTCCCTCACAATAGTAGTGGCATCATATTATCCTTGAGAATGCAGGCCTACAAAAAACTCCTAAGTAATCTCATCATCTAATCCCCTAAACTTTTCAAAGAACCATATCCATTGGTGATTGGAAAACAGATCCCTCACAACAAGATGTCGGTGAATTGTTGATGATTTTGAGGGAACTCTATAATTAAATCCAGCCCCCATGGTTTTTAATACAATTTCCAAAGTTGTAAAGGCAATTCTCCCCTTCTGCTACAAGTTTTGCATATTTATGTGCAATTTAGGGTTTTTAAGACAAAGGTAAAAGGGACAGTTTTGTCTAAACAATTTGGAAGAGGGAAGATCTTATTCTCAGCTAAAAATAATTTCATTTCCCTTCTTATCATACTTAATTCAAAATAGATATCCATACTTCATCTTATTTTCATTCCCAACTTCTACCAGAAATTGGTACAAGATGTATAGTTGAAAAATTGAGAGGCTTTGTAGGTTTTTTGTCACAAGGTGGAAAGGATAAATATGTAATTACCCACCCTTTTGATGTTCCTCCTTGAATACTAGGGTTTGGGTGATGGATTTGCTCAAAATTAGGCTTTTTGTAGCTCTTTGGACTTTCCTGTAGCACTCAAACGTGATCATATAGTAGCCCATAGCAATCATGTAGTAGTAAACTATAGCTCTTCTATAATGGTATATGAAAGTGATAGCTTGGGTAGCTTTTCCTTCAAAAGTGGTGGAAAACCTCCTTATCTTTTAAATATTTCTTTTTATATGCCAAATGAGGCTTGGGGCCTTATTTAAACGATTGGTAGTCGAGTGGTTGGGTTCAACACATTGTATGAGTTGGCCTCCACCTGCCACCTTCCCATACCAACCCCAATGATGAATAGACATGAAGGTTCACCCTTCAGAGTCATCATCCTCATCCTGTGTAATGAGTAAAGGATATAACTTCAGTTAAAGTTTAAAGTTTGTCGAGACCACTAGCACATCCTTAGCTTATAAAACATTTCTCTCAAGAACTAATAACATATCTTTTAACTAAGATGTGCTTGAAAGGAAGGTTAAGGAATGTGCATCCCTGAGCCTACCTGATGATGCTCATGCTGATGCACTATAGCTGATGATTTTGATCATTTATGAGGTGAAATTTTTTGTCTTCATTGATCCACTGACATGCTTGAAATAATTTTCATGCTCAATATTGATGGAATTTCTATGAATCCGATAATCAGAAAAAAGGTGCCTCCATTGAACAACTGTTGCTATGTTTGAAGGTTGGTGATCCTATAGTAACCTACAAGGGGTCCCATAGCTTCTCAGGACTTAATGTTGAATCTTCCCTTAACTTTATAATGCTCAAAAATCTGAGCCGGATGTTTTAGATGTGATGTTGTAGGGTTTACGTAGACTACTACATGATTGTGTGTATTCCTATAGTAGTCACATAGACCCCTTAGGATCACATTTTTCATTGATTACCACTTTTCAAAAAATTTGATAAATCATGGGAAGGTTGTTGATGGGGTTTAAGGATTTTTTTGTGATGGAAATGGGTAGAAAGGAGAGGAATGATTAGGTTTTTGAGGGATGGTGAGTGGAGTAATGGTGGAAAAGGTGATGGCTAATGGAATGCATGGGTGATTGGACTCTCATGGGTCCCCTCCCTTGTTTTGAGATGAAAATAATTCAACTTTCTCCCTTATTTCATGTTGATTAGTATCCTGTAGCAATACATGACTATCTTGTAGCATTTCAGGGAATTGACAAAATCAATTTAGAGGGGTTAGAAAATGATGTAAAAGGCTTAGAAATGGTCATGGAATGGATGGAGTGGACAAAAAGAGCTTGGTGAAAGTTTGTGAAGGACCATTTTTTACGTTTCTTCTCTATCTATTGAGCTTCATTGACTATCACTAGAAACTTATAGAAATGTTAGTAAAAAGAATGTAAGGGCTCCTTTACACTTTCCTTTGTGTTTTTTTTTTCTTTTCTTTTTTTTCCGAAGACTTGTAGGCTTCATTTAAGGATATTTTCAACCTATAGGACTTCCCTAGGTGCCTCAAAGGAGGTTTTCACATGTGGATATTTTTATTCTTCTTTTTTTGTTTTTTTCCCAAACCCTTTAGCTACGTCATGGTGTTTTTTATCCCAAGAGCTTGCCTCAAGTGCCTCATGGAGGTTTTCACCTAGGGAATTTTATTCCCTTTTATCTCTTTTTGTTTCTTTTATTTTTCCTTTCTCTACTTATCAAGGGATGAATGGATTGGGAACTTTGAGGCTCCCAATCACATTCAATTATTTTCTTATTGAACTGGTAAATTCCTCCTCTGACAAAGGTTTCTTATAGAGTTTCAATCAGTAAACATTGACCAAGGGTAGGATTTTCTCCTCATCAATTGTTTGGATCTGAATAAAACCATGTTCATGGCATGTTTCCACCATGTAGGGACCCAACCATCTTGTCATCAACTCCCCCTTGAAGTCCTTGAATATGGAGTCATATAGGATGGCCAAATAACCTTCCTGGAAGGTCTTGTTTCTTATATGATTTTCATGCCAAAACATTCTCTACAATTGAACCACTTCATTATGCATAAGAGTCTGCAACCTAAATTCATCAAAGGCATTTAACTGCTGTGACCTCTCCTCCTGAGCTCTAGTGATGTCAAGGTCAAGTTGTCTTGCCATTCTTATGGTGTTATATTCAAATTAAATGGAAAATATTTCTTTCTTACCATACTCTAGCTCAAAAGGGGTGAATCCAATTTTGTTTTTCTATGTAATATTATAGGCCCTAGTGGCCTCCATAGGTATGGCTACCCAATCCTTCATTTTTTTGCAAATAATCTTGATCAAGACGCATTTTAATGCTCTATTGGTCACCTCCACTTGCCCATTTTCCTAAGGGTGATATGGATTTTACTTCCTATGCTTGATGTGATGATACTTCATTATCCCCTCTATCTAACTAGAATTGAATTGAGTCCTTCAGTTAGTGACTAGTTCCATGGAAAACTAAATTTGTAGAACATGTTCTCCCTTAGGAAATTTGCCTTCACTTCAACCCACTTCGTTAGATAATTTGTGCATACAATAATATACCTCTTATGTCCAAATTGGGGATCAATGGGCCTAATGAAATCCATGCTCCACTTATCAAATGGCTCAAGAGTCACTTGAGGTTATAGTGGAATTTTGTCCTTTTGTGTGGGCTTACCCATTCTCTGGAACTCATCACATCAAGAAGTGTACCTCCTCGCATCTTGATGTATGGTCAGCCAATAGTATCATGCTTGGAGAATCTCGAAGCTATCATCTTGGTAGAAAAATAGCCCCCACAAGGTCCATCATGGAATGTTGAGAGGATATCAAAGATATTCCCTTATACATCTCCTCAAAATGTGATTTAATCCTAATCTAAAAAGGTTTCCCCCAATCCAAATGTAAGGTGTACCTTTTTTGATAATTTTTCTCTTTTCCTTAAAGGACAGATTGGGGGGGGGGGGAGGAATTATCTCACAACCAAGAAGTTTTCTATGTTAGAAAACTAATGTGACAAAAATGATATGGAAAATATGCTCTCATTTGGGAGCATCTCTTCATTCTCTACAGGAAGGGTTAGTCTAGACAAGAAATCTGCAACCACATTCTATTTTCCTCGCTTTTCAACAATGGTTAGATCAAACTATTATAAAAATGACAACCATCTAATGATCCTATCATTGAAATTAGGATTGTTCTTCAAATACTTAATGGTTTCATGATCAGTGTACACAAAAACTTGGTACCTTGTAATGTAATGTCTAAACTTATTCAAGGAATGTGCAATAGACAAGAGCTCTTTTTGGCGATATTATAGTTGAGTTCAACATTAGACAAATTATTACTAATGAAATAGATAGCATAAGGAAACTTACCTTACAATTGTCCCAAGGATACCCCTACAACTTTTTTTGGATGCTTTCAGTGTGAATATGAAAAGGAAAGGCCCAATTTGGGCCCCTGAGAATTGGTGCAGTTGTTAAATTCTCCTTTATCTCTTCAAATCCTTCTTGAAACTAGTGTATCCAACGAAAATATGAATCTTATGTAAAAAAACCAAACAAATATGAAGCCATGTTACTAAAATCCTTAATAAATATCCTATATAATATCTAGCTAGTCCTAGGAAGCTCCTATCATCCCTTTGTATATGAGGAACAAGAACTCTTCTAATAATGGAAATCTTGTTAGGATAAACTTGAATCCCTTCCTTAGAGAGGAAGTGGACTAGAACAATCCTTGCATTTATAAAAAAATTCAATTTTTTTTTGGGCTTAAAGAGGTATTCATTTCAATGCATCTTTTCATAAGTTCATACAAGTTAGGTAGGGCTTCCTATAATGCATCTCCATAAGGAGTAAAGTCATCCATATAAATTTCAACTGAGTCATAAACAAGATCTACAATAATACTCAACACTACACTCTAGAAGGTAGCAAGAGCATTATACAAGCCAAAAGGAAGGACCCTATAGGAAAAATTCCCCCATGGACATGTGAAGGTGGTCATATCCTTGTCTTCAGGACTTATTTAGATTTGATTGCACCTTATGAAACCATCCAGAAATGAAAAAACCTTTTCCCTGCAAAGATCATCCAAAACTTGACCAATAAAAGGCAGTGGAAAGTGGTCTTTCTTGGTATATTTGTTAAGTTCCATGTAGTGAACACAAACTCTTCATTTCCCATTCTTTGTGGGAAAAATAACAAGAGGTGATACCCATTCACTATCTGAAATAGGATAAATGAATCTTGCATGTAACAATTTCTACAATTCTTCTTTTACTATGTCTTTAAGGGAAAGGTTCATCCTTCTCTAGGGCTAGCGCATAGGTTTGTGGCCTTCTATAATGTATATGTGATGTGTTCATAATAAAGGATTCACCCCTTTCATCTCTTTGTAATCCCAAGAAAAGGCATCAAGGTGTTGTCTTAAGACATCGAGCAATTGTTCCTCTTGTTCCATTGAAAGGGAAGGATTGATTTTTAGGGTTATAGATTAGATGATTTCCAAATTTTTGACACAATCTTGGTTAGAACCAACAATGAGTAACTTTCCCATTGACTATTTTCATACTATCCTAAATGATTCTCTTCTGGCTCATTAATTTGCATGGAAGCAAGATGTTTGTTTTGCATAAAATTGTCAATAACATCATCTTCATCTAGCTTCCTACTGCCAACAATGGCTTCTAATGTATAGATTGGGTATGGGGATGATTGATAGAATTCTTCCTCTTCTTCCTCTTCTACCCACATAGGAAAATATTTCTCAATAAGGGGTTGGGGAGGGGGGTATAATTCAAGATGCTTTGTGAGCTACCCATTCTTGATTTTCATGTTCCAAACTCTACAACCAATATAAGCATAAATAGTAGTTAACTAAGGTCTCCCTAGGATGAGATGATACCCATTGAACTTGGTCTTGGGTTGGAGTAAAAGAAAATCAATGGGATACTCCCAGGAATCATTGGAAACCATCACATCCTCAGTGACATACCTAAGTGCTACTACAGATCTATCTGTGAGTTGCAACATTTTTGTCGTTTCCTTAGGGTCACTATAGGTTTAGCTTAAGCATGGTTTCCCTGATCATGTCATTGATTTTAGCCCCCACGTCAATGAATCTGTTGGGGACCACAATATTTTTAATATGCACATCCACTATTAGGCTACCAGGATCCAAATACTTTGTGGGGATGATATTCCCAAGCATTAGATAACCCAATTTCCAAACATTAACATTGATAGTGGGATAATCCCTCTTATTCCTTGTTGGCCTATTGAAAAAATCTTCATGGATGAATTTTTTATATATGGGAACATCTTTGATGGCTTGGAGGAGGAGTATTTTAATACACAAGTTTTTCAATTCTCCCAAAAGTTCAACTTCTTCTTGGATATGTGATTTAGGATGGTCCAACCTTTTAAGATAGGGAGGTGGTTTAGCTTAAGGAGTACTTTCTTCCTTCTCTTCTTCAAAATATTATCCTAAAGAAGGTGGATGAGCATCTGGAAGTACCTTCCTAAACCCAATGTTGATTTATTGGAATTCCATAGCATAGGTAGGATATGAAGTTTCCCCATTATAAACATGTTTGGTCTGCTTGTTGTTTGGGTTCAAATTAGGTTGAGCATGGATTTGGAGTTTATTTAGTGTATTTTTTTGAGGTAGTTGTGGTTGAGGAGGAGGCACTAAGGTAGTTATTTGGGCTGCTGATGAACCTCGGTATTGCAACAAGAATGCTGCAACTCCCAAGGCTACATACTTTAATTATCAACCCGAGGTTCGTACAAATATAAGAGTTATCGGCACTATATGTGTAGTATCCAATGTGTCCTTCCTTTGCTATAATGATGTAATGGAGTGCATGCACTAAAACCAAATCCTAAACTAATTGCAGAAAACGAAATGCTCAAAATGGAAACCTTAACCTATTGCAAGAAATAAAGTATAAGGAAAGAAACATATTGTAATTGCATAAAGATCATGAACTAAATGTAAAAGAAACCTAACTTAACCCTATTTATCACATGTGATTATTTAAACTAATTGAGCATGGAGTTTGATCTAGGGAGTATTAATTGTTATGTGCATGTGTGAATATAAAAGAACTCCTTTTTTAATATTTTTGTTTTATAAATGTAAATGCTAATCCTTACTTGTTCTTTGGCAGGGGAGACAAGTAAGGAGGAAGAGGGTTAAAATGGTCTCGATGGCATGGAGTTCAAGTAGAGGCCTAATCCCAGCTTCAATCATGATTTTTCTCAATTCAGGCTCAAAACAGGCCGCTACAGGATTTCCTACAGGATGTACTAGTTCTCCTACATGATCCCCTGTTTTACTATAGGATGTTACAAATTTACTATACAAAATTATAATTCATTAAATGACCAAGAAAATCAAATCAAAATTGGATGGGACAAAAAAAAATTATTAACTAGGATGTCTTAGGTCTCCATTCCAAGTGGAATCGCTCAAAAAGACCTCTGTTAACCCATGCTAAAAAAATAGCAGAAAATTACTAGTCTAAAAATTAGAAATTTGAGAACTAGCGAGCTAGTAAATACATCAAATGCCTAAGAAAATCAAGTGAAAATGAAATGGGGTAAATTTTGTTATGAGGTAGAATGTTGTTTTGATCTAATACAAGTGTAATCAACTTGATTGAAGCTCGTTAGCATGCTAAAAAAAAGCATAAATTTACTGTTCTTTTCCACAAAGGAGTTCCAGAAATCTAGATTTGGGAATAAGAAAGCTAATCCAAGTAGCTCAATGATTACTATGAACTTCAAAAGATTTTCCAAGGATGAAATGATGCTTGTGATCTTGCAAAAGAACTTACATCAACCATTTAACCCAATACTACAACAAGAAATCATTAATACAAAATGCAGAAATGGAAAGAAATAAAAACAAGAGATGCATGTGAATAAGAAGTGAAAAGAATGAAAGAAATGATACAAAAGGGCTCTGAGGCTCCTGAGATGGCCAAGCCCAAGGAAACTCAGAGACCTATGTAGGGGAACAAGATTTAAAAGCTGAACATGACACCAATCTTCATTATTTTCATCAATACAATTACATCCCTGCAATAAAACACAATGGAGCTGCAAAAATACGAGTTCTCTCCACAAGAACACTAATGAAAATCTATCCCTAGAGGATAATTCAACTTGGTACTTATAAAAAATGATTACGAATCATTCCCTATGAATGGAGGAAGCTTTCCCCACAAAAATCCCTTGATTAGTGGATCTGGTTCCCACATTCCTAGATTTTCTCAATCATTGGAGTTCCACAATCTGTGCCATAATTACATAATATCTTGTTGATTTATTATTTAATAGTGATCCTCCTGTAGTAGGGAGAAATTCCCTAAATTATCTCCTCCTCCAAATATTCATAATCTGCCCAATATTCTCATAATATTCCACAAAAATAAATAATATTAGGCACAAATATGCGAGTATTCATAAACCTTCCTAATGAATATATTAAATTTAAAAATACATTATCTAATGCAAAAAGAGAGGTTTAATGTGTTGAAGGATGGTCATATGCCTTAATTTAAGTTTAATTTAGAGGCATGGGCCTTAGTTTATGTCTAATTTAGAGGCCCATCAGCTACCTGATGTCTCCATACTTGTGAGGGATTACTCCATCGAGCAATTAGGGGATGATATGACTCGAAAGGTGGAATGACAAGTTGAGGAGGAGGAAAGGGCACCCTAAAAATGAGTGTCCATTGAATATAATCGAAATATGCTATGTATGTGAGGAAATACTTGCAACTAACAAATTTCCATCTCTTCCAGGTTTGAAAGTAGTGTATCAAGGAGCATAGGGATGCATGGAGAAACTTTGCTTTGTCAACCAAAGGAGGCCATAAGGCCCTAATCCATACACGGGGCCTCCACTAGGGGAGAAATACCATACCACGTGGGTTCATATTGGGGGATATATATTCAAGAAAAAATGGCATAATATATTGGGGGATATATAGGTGGTAAAGGGTTTTTATATTGGAAGGTATAAAAAAGGAGTTCAAAGTTAATGAAAAAATATAAAGGGGTATAAAAAATGTTAATGAAAAAATGGATACCTACAATATCTAGTGGAAGTAGGGGTTTTTTAAATTGGGAAGGTGTATTGGGTTCGTATTCGTAGGGGGTTAAATAATGCGATTTTTAGGGGTATTTTCCAATATGTAGTCAAATTAAGGGTATTGTTTAATATGTCGTGAACGCACGTGATAGGACAAAGGTTCATTGAGTGAAGCACCTGTGAATCCATATTAGCAAGGAATATACCTTGCATACCTTGTTAATATGGATTAGGGTCTTATGGCCTCCTTTGGTTGACAAAGCAAAGTTTCTCCATGCATCCTTATGCTCCTTGATACACTACTTTCAAACCTGGAAGAGATGGAAATTTCTTAGTTGCAATATTTTCCTCACATACATAGCAGATTTCGATTATATTCAATGGACACTCATTTTTAGGGTGTCTACTGGTGCATCCAGGGATAAATATGGATAATACCCTTTCTGCCTCTTCTTGTTTCATATTGATCTGCATGATGTCCATCTACAAGGAAAAAGTATGCAACATTTCTCTTTTAAAATCCTCTAACATGCTACCTATTTCATTCTTAATGGTTGGGGTAGAGGGTGAAGAGATTACCAAACCTTGGTTGGATCTACCTCTTTTCCTTACAACCCTAGAGTGGTTTTTGAACATTGTGTTGTTGTAATCATAGTTTAGCTGATAAATATCTCCATAAGCCAACATATTAATGGTCTCCATCAACTAATCTCTAACCCCTCAGAAGAATACAAGCTTTATTGATTTCAGATCAAGAGTACAATTAGCCCTTCTATAGCTCAACTGAATTCTTTCTTCAAAGTATTCTCTGGATTCATCTGGCCCTTGAGTCATCCTAAATATTTCTTCTTTTGTGTCCCTTTTTCTACAATAATATTTATATTTCTAGTTGAATTCTCGTTGCATTTGAGACAAAGTAGTGATACTTCATCCTTCCAAACTCATGAACGAGTACAAGGCTACATCCTTGAGGGTGTAAGGAAACAACTTAAGTTTCTACTCATCAAAGGTGTAGTCATATTTCCTGCATACAACAACAAATTCAAACATCAAGGTATCTGGATCTTCATAAGCCAAGCCATGAACTTTATGGAAGGGAACTATGGCTAATATTCTTCATTTTTCCTTCCCCATTGGTCTCCCTGATAGGAAAGAATTCAGGCTACCTGTTTCCATCCATTCCTTTAGTGTGTGTTGGACCCCTATGAGATCCTCAAAAATATTTGGTTGCTCACTAAAAATTTCTCCAAATTCTCTCTAGTTGGACGAGGAGGTCGACGGTCACCAAAAAGTGAAGGTTGACTACTTGTAGAGGTGGGTGTTTTAGGCAGAAATTTCCCTGAGTTGTCCCTAGCTCTACAAGGCATGAAATATATATATATATATATATAGTATCTTTTTTTATCAATATAAATGCTGATGAAATAACAACATGTTCTACCGGGTTGCTAAAGGATAACCTAAAACAATTAACAAAGTAAGAATTTCAAAATTAGACCACTTTTCAAATTTGACGTTTTCAACAAATTAGATAATAGTTCCAACCGTTTCAATGAATAAAGTTAGGCACATTAAGGAAATTTCGATTTTATTTGGATTGTTAGTAGGCCTGTAGCAATAATATAAAATGGCAAATTCAATTTCACTCACTAACCAATAATTTTTCAAAGTCTTTTTTTATATAGATAAACATTTAATATTTTTAACATGTAGTTTAGAAGAAATGATTTTTTTAAGTATTTTTTTTCAATATTTTTTTTAAATTTATAAAAATATTTAAAAATTATAAATTTAAGTTGTTTAATACAAAAATTTTATTTTTTTGTTTTAATTGGTTGTACTCATTTATATATTAAAAAATTTATTTTGAAAAACAAAAAATCATAATCTTATTTAAAATTATATTAATGAATTTAAAAAAAATTATTATAAAATTAGTTAAAAATCACTCTTTTATAAACAAATAGCAAATGGTTACTGGCACCTAAAATCGTTCACGTTGCACCATGCCCTTCCAAGGAACTAAATTCCAATTGTTTATTTGAAGTCAATGCATCAAGGAGGGATGGCCTTGGATTCTCCCAGCAGTGCAGTGAAGTGCCATTGTTCAACTATATCTGCTCCGACTTTCTGACGAATTCTACAAAATAAAATACTATATATATATATATATATATATTTTATGTTAATATATATATATATATATATATATATATATATATATAATAAAATAAAATACTATATATATAGTATTTTTTTTATCAATATAAATGCTATAACGACTATGTTTCTCTTTGATTATATGATCCTATGGTTATATTTATCGCTTGCAATGTGGTATAATTTATAAACATTTGGGTTCAAATTCATAATGGACTATAGCCATATTTTATTTAATGTTGCTATGAAATCTTCTATGCATGTACGTGTCAAAACATAATGCTTCCAGGAAGCTATTGTCCTTCCTACCAAATCAACGAAAGTTGTATGTCTTATTAAATTTTCGATGTCTATTCCCTAGAGGGTTTTTCTCCTGAATCCCCATGAATGTTCTAAAAACTTTATGCATGTTTTCATCTTAGAGTTTTCGGTGGCATACACGTTTCATTTTGGTGCCTCCACAAAGGTCCTTCAGATCTACCATATCAATGACACATGAATCCGTAATAGATATATGGTGGTGATGGGTTAGGGTTAGCGGGGGCTTTACAAGTACTTTCCTCTCTTCTCTTTACGTTATTTCATTGTTAACCTTACCTGGCCAGCACTTAAGCTCCAAAACTTTGTAGTTGAGGCCATTTTTACCATAATATGCATATGAGAATGTCCTTAAAATTTGGTTCCTGTGCACCTCCTATTATTTCAACTTCTTCCTATCCATGGCATACAATACATAAACATTTAGAGTTTTAGTTGGTAGTAATATTTTTCTTTATCATTAACACCATATATTTTTAGTTGGGAAAAATGATATTATTTTATGTATTGTTTTCATTAAATAGAATATCTGTCTTCTGTAAAAATTTAGGAAAAATGGATTTCTGGTTTTTCATGGTTCTTCTGTAGGTATTTTTTTGTAATCCCAAGAAAAGGCATCAAGGTGCTATCCTAAGATAGTGAGCAATTGTTCCTCTTTTTCCATTGAAAGGGGAGGATTGACTTTTAGGGTTATAGATTGGTTGATTTCCGCAATTTTGACACAATCTGGTCAGAACAAAAAATGAGTAACTTTTCCCATTGACTGTTTTGAGACTATCCTAAAGGATCCTCTTCTATTTCATCAATTTGCATGGAAGCAAGATGTTTGTTTTGCAGAAAATTGTCACTAACATCATCTTCATCTAGCTACCTACTTCCAACAATGGATTCTAATGTATAGATTGTGTAGGGGTATGATTGATATAATTATTCCTCTTCTTCCTCTTCTACCCACATAGGCAAATATTGCTCAATAAGGGGTTGAGCAAGGGGTATAATTCAAGCTACTTTGTGAGCTACCCATTCTTGATTTTCATGTTCCCAACTCTACAACTGATATAAGCATCAATAGTAGCTAACTAAGGTCTCCCTAGGATGAGAGGATACCCATTGAACTTGGTTTTGGGTTGGCATACAAGAAAATCAATGGGCTACTCCGAGGAATCATTGGAAACCATCACATCCTCAATGACATACTCAAGTGCTACTATGGATCTATCTGTGAGTTGCAACATTTTTGTGGTTTTCCTTAAGGTCCCTAGAGGTTTAGCTTAAGCATGGTTTCCCTGGTCATGACATTGATTGCAGCCCCCAAGTCAATTAATCTGTTGGGGACCACAATATTTTTAATAAGCACATCCACTATCGGGCTACCAGGATCCAAATACTTTGGGGAGATGATCTTTCCAAGCATTATATAACCCAATTTCCAAACATTAACATTGATAGTGGGAGCATCTCTATTATTCCTTCTTGGCCTATTGAAAAAATATTCCTGGATGAATTTTTTATATATGGGAACATCTTTGATGGCTTGGAGGAGTAGTATTTTAACACACACTTTTTTCAGTTCTCCCAGAATTTCAACTTCTTCTCGACTATGTGATTTGGGATGGTCCAACCTTTCAAGACAGGTAGGTGGTTTAGCTTGAGGAGTACTTTCGTCCTTCTCTTCTTCAAAATATTATGCTAGAGAAGGTGGGTGAGCCTCTGGAAGTGCCTTCTTGAACCTAAGGTTGATTTATTGGAATTCCATAGCATAGGTAGGATATGAAGTTTCCCCATTATAAACTTGTTGGGCCTGCTTGTTGTTTGGGTTTAAATTAGGTTGAGCATGGATTTGGGGTTTCTTTAATGGATTTTTTTGAGGTAGCTTTGGCTGAGGAGGAGGAATTAAGGTAGTTGTTTGGGCTACCTGATGTCTCTATACTTGTGAGGGATTAATCCATCGAGAAGGTAGGGGATGATACAATTGGAAATGTGGAATGACAAGTTGAGGAGGAGGAAAGGACCAAGGTGAAGGCATGGACCAGGGTGAGTTGTTTGGAGGATACCAAAATTGAAAAGGTGCATTATGACTCGTATTGAAAGAAGGAGGATAGTGTATACCTTACATACCTTGCTAATATGTCTTAGGGCCTTATGGCCTCCTTTGGTTTACAAATAAAAGTTGCTCCATGCGTCCCTATGCTCCTTAATACATTATTTTCAAACCTAGAAGAGATGGACATTTGTTAGTTGCAATATTTTCCTCACATACATAGTAGATTTTGATTATATTCAATGGACACTCATTTTTAGGGTGTCTTTTAGTGCATCTAGGGAAAAATATGGATAATGCACTTTCTACCTCTTCTTGTTTCATCTTGATCTGCATGGTGTCCATCCACAAGGAAAAAGTATGCAACATTTCTCTTTTAAAACCCTCTAACATGCTCCATATTTCATTCTTGATGGCTGAGGTAGAGGGTGAAGAGATTACCAAACCATGGTTGGATCTACCTCTTTTCCTTACAACCCTAGAGTGGTTTCTGAATGATGTATTGATGTAATCATAGTTTAGCTGGTAACTATCTCCATCAGAAAACATGTTAAGGGTCTCCATCATCTCATATCTAACCCCTCAGAAGAATACAAGCTTTATTGATTTCAAATCAAGAGTACAGTTAGCCCTTCTATAACTCAGCTAAAATATTTCTTCAAAGTCCTCTAGGGACTCATCTAGCCCTTGAGTCATCCTAAAGATTTATTCTTTTGTGTCCCTTTTTCTGCAATAATATTTATATTTCTAGTTGAATTCTTGTTGCATTTGAGCCCAAGTAGTGGTACTTCATCCTTCCAAACTCATGAACCAGTGAAAGGCTACATCCTTGAGGGTGTAAGGAAACAACTTAAGTTTTTGCTCATCAAAGGTGTAATCATATATCTTGCATACAACAAAAAATTCAAACATCAAGGTATCTGGATCTTTAGAAGTCAATCCATGAACTTTATGGAAGGGAAGTATGGCTAATCTTTAGAAGTCAAGCCATGAACTTTATGGAAGGGAAGTATGGATGATATTCTTCATTCTTGCTTCCCCATTGGTCTCCCTGATAAGAAAGAATTTAGGCTACCTATTTCTAGCCATTCCTTTAGTGGGTGGTGGACTCCTATGAGCTCCTCAAAAATATTTGGTTTCTCACTAAAAAGTTCTCCAAATCCTCTCTAGTCATAGGAGGAGGTCCACAGTCAACAAAAAGTGAAGGTTGGCTACTTGTAGAGGTGGGGGTTTTAGGCAAAAAGTTCCCTGAGTTGTCCCTAGCTCTATGAGGCATGAAATATATATATATATATATATATATATATATATATATATATATATATATATATATATATATATATATATATATTCATATTCTTTTTTGTATCTTTTTTTAATCACATAAATACTAATGCAAAATATTTTTGTTGATTTTCAAGAAATGGAATTTAAAAGAAAGCAACTCTAAAGCGGAAAGTAGTGCCTACTTCGGAACCTCCCTAGAAATGATGCCAAAAAGTGATGACCCTCGATATTATTACAACAAGGATATTGCAAATCCCGGGTCTACCAACCTTAATATATCAATTGAAAGTTCATATAAACTTAAGAGGTGACATTGATATATGCATAATAAGTAATATTTCTACCTAGATTGCTCTAAAGCAATGGATGAAACTGAAATGTGTAGAAACCATTTTGCAAAATTCTAAGGAAGGAAACTACTAAACTTAACTTTACAAAAAATAAGTAATTGAAATTTTGCTTGGCCTACTGCATAAAGGAAACTCTAATCTATTTGCATAAAATGAAATTCTTGGAAAAAAAACCCTAATTCTATTTTGCAGAAATTAAATGATAGTAATGTAACCCTAGACTATGTAATATACCTCTCCTACAGTGATATTCTTTTAATTGTGTATACATATGCATGATATGATATACATCTTCGTCAATGTATAAACATATTATAAACTCAAACTCTTCATCTTAGAAATTGTTCTCATTAAATACAATTATTCTTAATTTAATTTTTATGGGTTATAAAAGACTTTAGAGTCAAAGCTACTCTATGATCCAAAAGTATTTATCTTTCATCTACACAAACTCTATTCCTATTATTATTAATAATTTTATTTTATCGTTTCGGTATGTTGACAATAACAACATATTTCTCAATGGAACTTATCATCCCATCATAACCTTTGCTAATTTTCCTATACTCCTAAATAGTAACTATCCTTCACAAAATCATAACTAATATTTATCTTTCATCTACACAAACTCCTATGATTATTAATAATATTATTTTATCGTTTCGGTATGTTGACAATAACAACATATTTCTCAATGGAACTTATCATCCCATCATAACCTTTGCTAATTTTCCTATACTCCTAAATAGTAACTATCCTTCCCAAAATCATAACTAATATATGACCAAATATGTGGAAATATATTAAATTCAATCTTATCTTCGAGTAAAGTATTATAATGTTTTTAGATATACAACAATATCTCATGATCATGTTATTCACGGTCTAGCTTGGCTAACTGATACATGTTCCATATGTTTTATGGCCTCAACGTAACTCTTATATATGTTTCCTTTGCTATAAGGCCTATGTTTCTCTTTGATTATATGATCCTATTGTTGTATTTCTCGCTTGAAATGTAGTATAATGTATAAAAAATTGGGCTCAAATTCATAATGGACTATAGTCATATTTTATTTAATGTTCCTCTGAAATATTCTATGCATGTACGTGTCAAAACATAATGCTTCCATGAAGCTATTGTCCTTCCTACCAAATCAACGAAAGTTGTATGTCTTATTAAATTGTCGATGTCTATTCCCTAGAAGGTTTTTCTCTTGAATCCCCATGAATGTTCTAAAAATTTTATGCATGTTTCATCTAGAGTTTTCGGTGGCATACATGTGTCATTTTGGTGCCTCCACAAAGGTCCTGCAGATCTACCACATCAATGACACATGAATCCGTAATAGATATATGGTGGTGATGGTTTAGGCTTAGCAGGGGATTTACAATTACTTTCCTCTCTTCTCTTTACGTTATTTCATTGCTAACCTTACTTGGCCAGCACTTAAGCTCTAAAACTCTGTAGTTGAGACCATTTTAACGGTTTTTTCTATTGTTTTTACCATAATATGCATATGAGAATGTCCTTCAAATTTGGTTCCTGTGCACCTCCTATTATGTCAACTTCTTCCTATCCATGGCATACAATACATAAACATTTAGAGTTATCGTTAGTAGTAATATTTTTTTTTAATCGTTAACACCATATATTCTTAGTTGGGAAAAATGATATTGTTTTATGCATTGTTTTCATTAAATAGAATATTTGTCTTATGTAAAAATGTAGGAACAATAGTTTTATGATTTTTCGTTTTTCTTCTATAGGTATTCCCTGGTTGTGGCTTTGAGAAACTCTCTAGTTTTTGTTTTAACTAGCCATTATTATCTTTTCAATGGTAAAGGAGGATAATCACTAGAATTATACCATTGCTCACTGGTAATTTTTCTCAAAAACTCTTGTATTATAGAATTTCATTTTTCTGGCGATTTTCCCATTTTGAATTCTTTAATGCCTTTTATCAATTTTGATTTTAGTCATTTCGATGTTTGCATTTGACATGCATACATTTGGGGCTTATGTTTATTTATTAGTTTGGCTTACCCAACTTTTCATTTATCCTATATTACTTTGTATATATTCCTGTTGGTAAGAATTTCATCATTATAATCTCTTTTGTCAAAGGTTTATTACTATAGTAAAATCAAAGATGGTTCTTCCCTCATGTATTTGTTACGTAGCTTTTATTTAGAACTACTTACAGGTCTTAACTTGGAGTTTAATGGCATTTAAATCTCTATTGTCACATAATTTTCCTCCAAAGTTCGAAATGTATTATTATACCCTACTTGGGGTTCATAAATAAGTTGTTCTGTTTAATTATGAAACTGTATCTAATTACTACTGAACAATACATTTTTTATGTTTCTTTGTATGCTTATAAAGGCCCTTGAACTTGGTCTTTTATTCGTCCTTTATTTAACTTTTTGGTATTTTCTTTTATGCCATCTAGGTTTTCTAAACTCAGTGTCTTCCTATGTTGGACATATTCCCAGTTTCGTCAACACAGATATTAATTCTTTGATTGGTTTCTTGTACAATATGATGGAAATATTTACCAATCTTATCTTTTTCTTAAAGGTAGATTCCATTTATCCTTCCTTCATTATATTTCTCTTTATTTTCATGAGGATTTTTCCATAATGATGTTTTAATCTTATACTTTTCTAGTGGCAGGTAATTATTTTAATATTTAAAGGATGTAATCTATTTTTCTTTGAGTTTTTTCGTTTAGATTCACCAATATAGTTCACTAATTATTTGACTGCGTTCTTCACTAGGTCATAGAATTCCAACCCTTGGTCCTCACATTTGGGCACCTCAAGTGTTTGCAGTGTCTGCAATGAGTTCTTTCTTTATGATCGATCTTATTCATCATGAATTTAAAATATCTTCTTATGGCTACAAGCCATATTTGTAATTATAAATTTCCACCAAATAATGGCACCATTTGTGTCTAGACGTTTTTAATATAATTGTTATTATTTTTGAAATTAATATTTAACCTTAACTGATAATTAATAGTTCTCTTATACATTATTCAATATTTTTTTCATAATATTTAAGTCCATTATCTATATTTCACTTTGGTATATCCAATTGTGTACTCTTGTAAAGAGTCTCTTTGAGTCTAAATTTTATTTTTCCACTTCATGTTATTTCTCTATGGATTTGTTGTTCCTTTATATTTAAAGGAAATATGATACCATAATGTAATAGTTTTCTATGTAATATTCATTACAAAGAAGCATTGAATGATACATAATCTTCGAATTTGCACAGTATTTTTCTAATAAACAACCAAGCACAAGAATTTTGTTTATCTATATTTAATCGTAGATACACTTAGGATTACTTGAGCCAGAAGCCTCTCTCTCTCTCTCTCTCTCTCTCTCTCTCTCTCTCTATATATATATATATATATATATAGAGAGAGAGAGAGAGAGAGAGAGAGATAATCTTTGCATAATGTTGTTACTAATTATGTAATAAATAACTATATATTATATACATATAAGACTTATCACTGCTCTTTAAGTATTTAAGTATTTAGATACTCTTTGCATACCTATGCTTTTGGTTTTTAACAAAACCTATACCTTAGAGGTATTTTATTCTAATTCAATATTTTATTTCCTCTTCATGTGAAACAATATTTGTATACTTCTACAAACCCAATTATAAATAAACTCAAGCATCCTGAACTATTATATATCATAGATAATCCTTTTTCATCCCATGGTTAGGATATGTAATTGAAAACATAATTAATATCCCATGCTTTTTCCTTTTTCTATACAAAATTCAAAGTTTAAAAATACCACTAGTTCACTTTCTTTTCATACTTCAAAAACCATAGTTAAACACATAGTTGATTTTTTTTTCCTTCTCCACTATATAATGTCTGGAAAAAAAACATAATAAAATCTTTTCTTTTATCAAAAATAAATGTTGTAAGTAGAGATATTGACTTGAAATGATTTTTTGGAAATTAATCTCTGAGTACTTTGATCCTCCCAACCTTGACGCTGCAAAACAACCAGTATCCCCCCGAGCATAATAGGTCTACAAATTTCTTTAAGTCTCTATTTTCTTGCTTCTCTTAAGTATGTTCTTGTTCTCAGAATGAGACAAAAGCAAGTAGACAAAAGATATTTATCCATTTCCAATCTACCAATACTTTAGTGGTTAATAACGTCCATCTCACCAACATGTGGCATTTAGTTATCAAATCATTAATGAGATTTTATTTCCCACTCCTGAAGACAACTCCCTATCTTCTAAGAAACAAGTAATTGATCAATATCATATTTCCTCAATTAAATCTAATCATCCATATTATATGCCTAGGACTTATTTTTGGGTAATAATTATTCCAAAATAATTTGCAGCTTCATCTCATTCAACCATTTCTACTCAAAAACTAATTTTCTAGATTTTCTTTATTTACAAAATTAAAGCATCATAATTATAAATTTACAACTAATTTTTATCAGTAATAAATTACTGATAATTAAATTTGCAGTTTTATTTTAGACTAACATACTTAACCAGAAGCACACATATGCACATTTAATTACATAAATTATCAAGCCAAGGGATATCACATCCTCCCCAGCTTGAATTTGACACAGTCCCGATGTCTAATCAATGCCTTTTTGGAATACACTCTAGTTTATCAATATAAAGATGGATATGCTTCTTTAAAAACATCCTCCAACTCCCATGTTACCTCTTCTAGACTAAAATGTTTCCATTGAACTTTTAGCTATGGTATATCTCTATTCTAGAGTGTAACTACCCTCCTTTCTAGAATATGTAGTGGTTATTTTAGGAAGTCTCCCTCTAGTTCCACTAATACAACATTCCAATCAATGATGTGATTTGGATCATGTACATACTTCTTTAATAAATACACATGAAAAACATTGTGAGATTTTATGTTTGTTGGAAGGGAAAGTTCATAAGAAACATGCCCAATTCTAGCTAAGACTTCAAAAGGTCCACAATATCTAGGTGATAACTTAGTACAACTTCCAAGTCTAAGTCTGCTCTTCTTGAGTTTTATTTTCAAATATACATGATCTCCCACATTAAATTCTCTTGGTAGTCTTTTCAAATATGCACATCTCTTTTGATAATCTTGAGTTGTTTTCAAATTTGGTTTGGCCTATTTAACCACTTTTTCCATCTCCTTCAACATATCAGACCCCAACACTAAGTAATCTTCAGGATGATCCCAAATCAAAGGTACTTTGAGTTTTCTTCAATAAAGTACTTTAAAGGGACTCATCTTTAAATAATTTCGGTATCCGTTGTTATAAGAAAGCTTAGTTAGGTGGAGGTAATCTTCCCACTTGGTTGGTTTGTCCATAACATACATTCTCAACATGTCCTCCAAGACATGGCTAGTCCATTTTTTCTTCCCAAAATTTTGAGGGTGAGAATTTGTACTTAAATTCAACCTTTTTCCCATCCCTTCACACAATCCCTTCCACAATTTTGAATTAAATTTGGCATCACAATATGAAATTACAGTTTTGGGCATACCATGAAGCCTAAATATTTTCTTCATAAATATTTCTACTATGTTAATATCTTTGAAAGTAGATATAACAGGAATAAAGTTTGTAGCCTTACTAAGCTTATATACCACTACTATTATTGAATCATGTAGCTTCCTAGTTCTTGGAAAACCAGTGATGAAATCTATGGATATGGTTTCCCATTTCCAT
Source organism: Pinus tabuliformis (assembly GCA_031772625.1). Lineage (NCBI taxonomy): Eukaryota > Viridiplantae > Streptophyta > Pinopsida > Pinales > Pinaceae > Pinus > Pinus tabuliformis. The sequence goes on from CM062817.1 coordinate 292,326,419, forward strand.
TCTAGAATTGACAATGGTTGTAGTAAACATACTAGATGTTGATAGGATGCATTTACTTGTTGGCATTCCAAACATCTAGCCATGTATTCTACTACTTTTGACTTCATCTTTGGCCAATAATAGTCTTTCCTTAACACAATTATCAACCTTTGATACCCAAGGTGTCTAGCTATGGGGCTCTTATATAATTCATTTAACACATAAAAATTCAGTTCTCGGTCATTTCCTTTGTAAATTCCACCTTTAAACATCAACAGATCTGCATTATTTTTGAAAAATAAATCTCATTTTCACCTAATTCTTCGGTGTTCTACAACTTCCTCATGATATGTAGATACTCTTCATCAAATTCTATTGTTGTTTTTATCATTTTAATAAGTTATGTTTGCTAATTAGTTGCTAAAAGTGTACAACTCTGATGTATTTTTCTTCTTAAGGCATCAACAATTTTATTTTCTTTGTCTTTAATATGTAAGGTCTCAAAAGCATACTCACTAATAAATTCTAACCATATATATTGTCTAACATTTACATTAGGCTGAACATCTAGAAAAAATGAAAATCAAGACTTTAGTCAAGTAAAGGATCAACTGGAGAAACTATTTCCATGATGCAGAGTAATTAGTTCATAGTAGATTAGAGAGAGAAAGAACGATCACGGGCTCTGCTAGGGTTCTGTGAACACCTGCACACGGCGCCGACAACAGGATAGAAAACTCTGGCCCAGACACTGAGCATACTGCAGCACCCCGTCCTGAAGCGCATACGAGCCAAGGATGGAGCAGCCCCAGGGGGGGGCATCGGGGCCCTCCCCACCGCAGTCAAATTCTGAGCACCAAGTAATCTTCGGATCAGTGAACGAAGAAATTCTGAACAGGGGAAAAAATCCTCAATCAGACCTCAACAATGACAATAACCGCAAAGAAAACAATGGCACATCGCAAGAAGAAAACGACATACCTGGAGAACAGCCGCAAATCAGCTCTAGCACCTGCCGACCGGCGGCTAAGGTCAGACCAAGGATCGAGTTGCCTGGAGACAAGATCGATGATAGAATACAGTTCATGAAGGACCATGCCCTCATTGGCAAGTTCATCGGTTTCTGGCCAACTGAACGGGCCCTATATGGATGGATAGCTGCTAAATGGAAACCAAAAGGGGATGTAACGCTACAATTAGGGCCGAAAGGCTTCTTTACTGCGATATTCTACTGTCCGGAGGATAAACACAGGATCCTAGTAGGAGGACCCTATTTTTTCAACTCGGCTGGATTATACTTACGCGACTGGATCCCCAAATTTAACCCGGACAAAGAAGACCTATCATGGGCTCCTGTTTGGATCAGGTTGTATTCGCTCCCGGACGAATACTGGGGGGAGGAGCTCCTCAAAAGGATCGGCAATGGGATCAGCAATTTCATCAAAGTCGCTGAAGAAACCCTATCTCGTAAGTATACCTCCTATGCCCGGATTTGTGTTTTTATTCGCCTTAATGAGCCTCTCCCTGAGTCAGTTGAGCTTGCTCATCGGGATGAAGAGTGGATCCAGCCTCTCGACTACGAGCATGTCCCGTTCCGATGCAGAAAATGTCATGCCCTAGGTCATCTTTTCAGGGATTGCCCTCTGAATATTCATTCTAATCCTTCTGATCCCTCAGGCTCCTCAGCTCAGGATGGCTTCACTAAAGTCTCCAGCAGGAAACGTGCGCACAAAAAGCCCTCTAATGGTCCCAAACCCCAGCCCCGCAAGCCGCATGGCCCAGTAACCAAGAACAGCTTCGACATTCTTGGTCAATCCTCTGTCGATCCCCCCTCAAATAAGGAGGCCGCACAAGATCTTCCCTCCTCCTCCTCCCCTCCCCTTTCCTCCTTCTCCCCTCCCAAATCCTCCGCCCCCCTCTCTAACCCCATCATTCTGCAAAAGGACCAGAACAGCTCGGATGACATACCCAATAATATGGAGGTGGATGGTAAAAATGACATTTCCCAGAATCTTGACCCAGACAATGAAGATAGCAATCAAGTGCAGTTAATGGACGAGGAACCGGAGAGCATCGACCTGCATGGTCTTGATCTCTTAGAAATGGAGGCCGCATGCAGAAGGAAAGCATATGATGCTATCCCCGAGTTTCAACTGGACAAACTCGAACTGGTCATCTCTCGCGCCTTTTACCAAAACCAACTAGGAATTCAGCCAGGCAGCCAATGGGACAGTACTCAGCGACACAAAGACTCAAAAAAAAGAGGACGAAAGACAGATTTGCAAAGGACGATGGAAATTGGGAAAATCTTAGTCGATTCCGGCCGCTACGCCAAATTGACTAAGTATTTCAAGCCCTCTACCAGTAGTTAATCATGAAACTTATATCCTGGAATATAAGAGGGCTTAACAGCCCTGGAAAACTCAGGATGTTGAAAAATATGGTAAAGATGGAAAAGCCCCAAATTTGCTTCCTCCAGGAGACTAAATGCAACAGCTCCATGTTAGACAGCTTCTTTTCAAAAGCCTGGCCAGGATGCAGAACCGTAGCGGTCGATGCTTGTGGAGCCTCAGGAGGTTTGGCTATAGCCTGGAACACTCAAGCAGTCGCCCTTACTGACTTTCAAGCGACGCATCATCTGATTCAGGCCACCTTTCACATTTTGGGGACAAACATTCACGGCAATCTGTCAAATGTCTACTTCCCGCAAGACACTAGCAGCAAGATAGAGCTTTTGGACACTATCGAGGTCCTCAGCAACAGTAGGAAATTCCCGCTTTGGATTGCTGCAGGGGATTTCAACATGATCACAAAATCAGAAGAAAAGCTGGGAGGAAGAAGCAGATTGGAGCCTGAGGTTGATCGATTCAAAGAATTCATAAACTCGGCTTCCCTTATTGACATGCCGTTCTGCAATGGTACCTTCACTTGGAGCAATCGCAGGGCAGGCAAGCATCAAATCGCCTCCAAGCTGGATCGCTTTCTCCTCTCGGACAATGCGGTTCACATCGGAGGGGATTTCACTGCATCCATTCTGGCACATTCCGGATCAGACCATTGGCCAATAGCTCTTCAATGGCGAAGACCCGGCAACATAACCAAAAAACCTTTCAGGTTTGAAGGATTTTGGCTCACTCATCCCAACTTCAAAGAGTTTGTCAAGAACATCTGGACCTCATTCATCCCCCCAGAAGGAGCAAGAATGTACCAATTTCAAAAGAAATTAACATTTCTCAAGAGCCATCTGAAACGATGGAATAAAGAAACCTTTGGCAACATCTTCGAGGAGAAGAAAAAGCTCATACGGGACCTGGATAACCTTCATCAGCAGATCATCTCGGAGGGACACACGGAAGAAACGCTGGAGAAGGAACGCCACATTCACAACTTATTAGACGAAAGAGGGAAGCAGGAAGAAATCTATTGGAGGCAAAAGTCAAGGGTTCGATGGTTGAAGGAAGGGGAGCGTAACACCAACTTCTTTCATAGAACAACAGTACAACGGAGAATGACCAATAGCATCCCCTTCATTCAAAATCAAGCAGGAGACAAGGTAGAAACGCATGAAGGGATTGAAGCCGAGCTCCTCAATCACTTCCAAGAAGTTCATCAAGAGCAGGGTGAAGACAGGCAACAAGCCATAAACAAAATTACCAGCAATATTCCAAAAATTATCACTGAGGAACATAATGAACACTTAATGCGCCCCATCAGCATAGAGGAAGTGGATGATGCCATGAAACAACTCAAAGAGGGAAAAGCTCCCGGTCCCGATGGGTTCACAACGACCTTCTTTCATGCCTTCTGGGATATGCTAAAAGAGGAAGTCTGGCAGATAGTAGAAGAATCCAGAGCAACACGATGGCTTCTCCCCTCTCTCAATGCTACCTTCATAGCCCTCATTCCCAAGGAGGCAGAATCCATCACTCCAGACAAATTCCGTCCCATTGCATTATGCAATGTCATTTACAAAGTAATTTCAAAGGTCATAGCTAATCGGCTCAAACCGCTTTTGCCAGCACTAATATCTAAGGAGCAATCAGGCTACGTAGAGGGGCGACACATAATGGACGGTATCCTGCTCTCTCACGAAATCATCCATTCTCTCAAGAACTCTAAGCAAGCAGGTATGCTTCTCAAGCTAGATCTTTCAAAAGCTTTTGACAAACTGAACTGGCACTATATTCATCATATGCTAAAAGCCTTTGGTTTTTGTCCTTCGTGGATTCGATGGATCCTGAACATGATTAACTCCACTCATTTCTCCATTTTGATCAACGGCTTTCCTTCCCGCTCGTTCAATCCCTCCAGGGATATCCGGCAAGGAGATCCCCTTTCTCCCTTTCTTTTCGTTTTGATGGCCGAAGGGCTTGGAAGGCACATCAAGCAAGCTCTTAACCTGAGGAAAATTAAAGGCATCTCTGTGCACAACTCCCCTGCCCTCTCCCATCAGCAATTCGTTGATGACACAATGCTGTTTGGTTACCCCTCGGCTCAAGAAGCCCGTAGACTCAAAGGTCTCCTCCAAGACTTCTCTCTGGCGTCTGGCATGTCTATCAATTGCTCCAAATCACAAATTTTCTTTTTTCACACCCCCCCGTCTGTCAAGTCTGCTGTCTCCCGCATTTTAGGCTTCTCCTCTGCCTCTCTTCCCTCCAAGTACTTAGGCGCCCCCCTCACTGCTTCGGCTATCAAGCACTCTGCTTGGCGCACCCTTCTGGACAAAATTGAAAGTCGCCTCAATCTCTGGACTCACAGGTCGCTTAATCTAGCCAGTCGAATGGTGCTCATCAAATCGATTCTGCAAGCTATGCCTCTTTACTTGTTCTCTTCCTTGGCTGCACCAAAATGGGTTTTGAAAAGTCTCAGGAACATGCAGAGAAACTTCTTATGGAGCAGCTCGGCCACCAATCGAAAATGGGCCTTGGTCAGATGGACAAAAGTCTGCATGCCCAGGGACAAAGGAGGAATTGGGCTAAGAGACCCTGAACACAGTAATGCCATCATGAATGCCAAGATCTGGTGGCAGTGGCTCACCAACCCAGAAAAACCTTGGGGAACGATCTGGACAGCGAAGTATGCAGACAACAGACCCCAAGAGGAGCTCATAAGATTCACTCCCACTGAAAAAGGCTCTTTGATATGGAATGCAGCAAAGCAACACCATCACATTATACAACAGCATAGCTTCTGGGAAATCAGAAATGGTTGCAGTGCAAGATTTTGGACGGACGCCTGGAATCAAATGCCAAAACTCACGAACATTCTCCACCCCACATTGATACCGACGAGGCAGGAACAACAACAGGAAAAGGTCCAATCTTACTGGCAACCAGAGCTCGAAGAAGGTTTCAGAATATGGAAAACCAGCAGCCAAATCCTTAACAGCGATGAGGATAGGATGTATCAGGAGCTGGACAAGGAATTAAGGAAAAGAAGAATAAGACAGAACAATGGCGAGGACATTCTCCGATGGGGATACCTGCCTAAAGGAACTTATACCACTGCTGAAGCCTATAAAACTCTTTGCAACTTCGCAGCTAATCCCGACCCTCTATGGAAAAGAATTTGGGAACTTGGTCCATGGCCAAAAATCTCCTACTTCCTCTGGCTGATAGGGCACAAAAAGATTCTCACCTGGGAAAATCTCAGAAAGCGGAACTTCCATGGCCCCTCGATCTGCCACAATTGTCTAAAGGAGGAGGAAACCCTCCAGCATCTACTGAATACCTGCCCTTTTGCCAAGCTTCTCTGGAACAGGGTCAGCTTCAGATGTCAACGACAAAGCATAATGGAGGACGATATTATTATTTCCTTAAGGAAATGGCCCAAGCAACCTTACAAAAGCTCACTTCTCAATCATCTATGGAGTATCATCCCAGGGATAGTTCTCTGGAATATTTGGAAGGAACGAAATCAACGTATCTTCAAGAACAAAAAATCGACGCCAGAGGTAATATGGGGCAAAATCCAAGGAAACATTCAAGAAACAATGGCGCTCCAAAGCTGGACCAAAGAAGACAGACCTACTGAGGACAATGAGCAGAACATTCTAAGGAATTGGCAGCTGCAGATACCTCAAGATCCTCAAAAAAGCAACCTCCACAACAGCAGCAGCAATAGGAAAGATTGTCACTGGATTGCTCCCCCTGAAAACTCATACAAGCTGAACTTTGATGGAGCCTCCAAAGGCAACCCAGGGGCTGCAGGGTTTGGAGGCATTATCAGAAACCATGAGGGCTCTCCTCTTCAAATCTACCTAGGAAGCATTGGATGGGATACCAACAATTCAGCAGAGTTGGAGGGGCTCTGGCAGGGCCTTCAAATTGCCTGGAACCTTAATCTCCAACCCTTAATTGTTGAAGGGGACTCTCAAATACTCATAAACATGGTAACCCGTATACATAATGGTTCACAAGCTAGGAAAATTGCACCCAGCTGGAGACTTGAGGCAAGATTAAATGAAATCGCGCACAGGATTGATAATGCAAGGGCTATTTCCTTCAATCACACCCGACGAGAAGGAAACAAAGTTGCAGATCTCCTGGCCAATATAGGGGTTGAGACCAGCACCCCTCTAATCTCAGGCAACACAAACATCATTTCCAACAGGCAGCAGCTCCAGGAGTGTGAAAGCTTAATTCAAGAGGAGGCTGCTGTCCCGGATGCGGGTGCCACCTCGCATGACCTGGTAAGGCCACTTGCCACGGTCGACAGGACACGCGACGGACGGAGGGCATTAAGGCTCCTCGCCGCCACCTCCCATCGACCAGCAATGCAGCACTCGAGCCTTAATGAAGGCGCAGGAACCACAGCGGAGGAGGATGGCCGCATTCAATGCGGGGACATTCCGAAGGATTGAAGGGGTTGTTAAGTATGTCGATTCGGAAGCAGATGAAGCCCACAGCGTTGGTGTTCTTGCTCTGCGTCCTGAGATTTCTGGAGTCATTGTGGAATTGGGGGAGGCTGGTCGACTGCTGGTCCTCCCTGGTTCATGCCTACAGTCATCTGTCTGTCATAGTAAGCCGAATTGGGAGGAAGCTTCGTCTGAGGAAGCGGAATTTGGAAGAATGGAGCGTGAACGAATGCCATGCCGTCGGGGCCGAGGCTCAGGGAGAGCCAGATCCGCTCGCGGGCCTGCAGCTGACCTACACCACCATTGCTGCTGTGTTTACTGTTACCGACGAGGAGGAGCACCTCAGGTGCAGGCGAGTCAATTTGTGGAAGCTGGAGGGTCCAGCAATGGCAAGCAAACTCTACCTGCATTCGGCTCTGTCATCTTCTCACTGCGCAATCCCAGGGAAAATTTGGGCATCAATGCTCATATTTCTGTGTTGTTTACCAGAATACCGGACGAAAATGAAGACGGCCTGCCTCGGCCACCTGCAATGGAGCATCCCTCGAACAATGAAGAGAGAATTCACCCGGTGCGAGAGGGAAATCTGCCTCAAGCTATGGAGGAAGAATGTAGGCTCATGGACAAAGGTAAAAGGCCTTTGGGGGAGGCCTCAAGCTCAAGGGAGGCGGAATTGCGGGAGAGCGAACCTGCACTACCGGCTTTCATGGACGGCCTACCAGAAGGACATGGTTGGGCTTGGATTCGGGAAGCTAAGCCAGAGGACGAGCCAGGGGATGACGAGAAGGAGGACTAAGCCCAGGTGGCTCTCATGCATGAAGTCTGGACGCGTGTGGGATCGTGGTCGGTTCTCTCTCCTGTTGTCTTTAGTCGTTCTAGTTTGTTTCTTTCTGTTAAATGTTGGTTCTCGGTCATATGTATCTTCTGCTGTTTCTTGGTTACTCTTCCGTAACGGAATGGAGTTTTGTTTGGCTTGGGCTACCTCCACAAGCCCTGGTTCTATGTGACAAGCTCTGCCCCTGCGTGGGCTTTTCAGAGATGCCTTTTGTCTTTTTGTTGGTGGTTTTAGGGAGCTATCTAGGTACCTTCAGGTGGGATTCTCAGAAATGTAATGGGTTGGGGGACTATGTTACAGCTGCCATGGAGCCACATGAGCAGCAAGACATATCATATGTAATTTTCCGCTGTAAATATTAATACAAAGTAGGTAATGTTGCTTAGAAAAAAAAAAAACATTTACATTAGGCTGATTAAAAATGCATTTAAGATTAACATTGTCAACCCTTAGTTGAAACTTTCTTTCAATTAAGTAATACCTCCACATATTTAAAGCATATATTATGTCTTCCAATTCTAAGTCATGTGTAGCATATCTCTTTTCATTATCCTTGAGCTTTCTGGACTCATAACTAATCACATGACCATCTTGCACCAGACCACCTCTCGTACCCTCTTTGCAAGCATATGCACACACAACAAACTCTTTATTTGAATAAACTAGTTTCAGGATAAGAGCTATAGTTAATAGCTTCTTCCGCTTCTCAAAAATGTCCTGACACTTTTGATTCCATTTAAATTTATGCCCTTCTTCTATAAAGAAGTAATAGAATACGCCAGCTTAGAAAAACCTTCTATAAACCTTTTCTAATAACTTGTAATCCCCATAAACTACTCAAATCTTTAGGAACTGACCACTCCACAATAACTCTAATATTTTCTGGATCCATAATGGTCCCTTCTTTTGACACTAAATGCCCTGAATACTGAAATTGTTCTTGATAGAATGAGAATTTTCTAAACTTAGCATACAACTCATTCTCTCTAAGTGTTTGAAGAAAAATCTATAATGCTGATCATGTTCTTATTTACTCTTAGAGTAAACTAGAATATCATCTATAAATACTATGACAAATTTGTCAAGAAAATGACTCAACACAGTATTCATCAAGAACATGAAAGTTGTTGTTGCATTGGTGAGTCCAAATGGTAACACTACAAATTCATAGAATCCATATCATGTTCTAAATGTTTTCTTATGTATATCTTCATCCTTGATCCTTATTTTATGATATCCTAACCTTGAATCGATTTTTGAAAAGATTAACGCACCTTCAAATTGATCAAACAAATCATCAATATGGGGTATGGGATATTTTTTTTTAATTTTCATTTTAATCAACTATCTATAATCAATATAAAGCCTCATTATCCCATCCTTCCTTTTGACAAACAACATTAGTGCTCCCTACAAAGACACAGTAGGTCTTATGTAGTTTTTATCTAGAAACTCTTGTATTTGAATATTCAATTGCATTATCTTAGGAATACTCATACCGTAGGGGGGCTTTGGACATGAGAACAACTCCAACAATGAAATCAATAGTGAAATCTACATCTCTTCTAGGAGGCAATCTTATTATCTCCTTTGGAAAAACATCTTTGAATTGTTGTAAAACTAGATAATATTCTAACAATGGTTTTTGTTTGTTTTCAGCTTATTCTTCAATATATACAACAAACATTTGGCAGCCTTTGTGAGCACATTTCTTCAGCTATAAAGAAAAAATATACCTCATTGAAACAACTCTTGACACTCCTCTAACTATGCATTATTTTCCCTCATCATTAACACAGGTAAAGGATTTCTCTAGGAAATTTAGAATTACATTATAGGACTCTAACCATTCCATCCTAATTCTCATGCCATAAGACCCTACAGCTAAAACATTTCAGTTTAGTTGTGTGTTTATTCCTTTCAAATTTACTAAACAATTTTTGTTGATCTTTGTTACTTTTCTTTTTGTCCATGTAGCTAGTTGTACTAACCAAGGTTTTCTTTGTTTTTCCTTCTCAAGTTCACACCTTTCAATTGTAGCAGGGGAAATGTAACTTAAAGTAGACCCAATATCTATGAATACTAAAAAAATTGTTCATAAGTTGTACCTTGGACTTCCACCATTTTTTACTAGTGACCTGCTTGCCTTCTATATATTGTTGCATTGATCCTTCGTATGTTGCAGGCAATGTCATTAACAATTGAAGCTTATTTCATATTATTCACTGGCCCCTTTTTTTACTGTACTTTATTGAAAATATCTCCATGAGTGATTTTCAATGCATCCCAAGCATTTAATTGGCAGTTTGTTCACTTCCATATTCCCCATTCCAGTTCCTTGTCCAAAATTCCTTGGCTAATTCACACTTTTGCTATAGTTTTCTCCTTCATTACTTTTGGAAATATTAAAAAAAGTTGTTTCTTAAACCCTTTCTTCTTGGTACTAAGTTTCATGCTTTTTAGTCATCCAACTTTTGGAATTATCACTTTACTTCTAATTTTGAACAAAACACATTTTTTCATTTCTTATGTTTCATCCATAGTCTTTGGGTTATCAAAATCAATCCTTTCTCTGTATGAGAAAGGTAGGCAGTTGAAAAATCCTTGTATTTTAGCTTCTTCTTCTTTTTTAAATATGACACATACCTCACCAAACTCATAAATTTATTGACAAACTCATCCATAGTAAATTGCCTTAATCTCAATTCATGAAATTCTCTCGCTTTTTCATCAAAATACCTCTTAGTTAAATATTTCTTTTTGAATTCTTTTATAAACAATTTCCAAGTTAATTTTTTACTTCCAACTATTTTGACAACTTTATTTTCTTCCCACCATAAGGTTTCCTTACGAGTGAGTTTGTAATTTGCAAATATTGCCTTCAAATTACTTGGATAACCTCAAAATATTTGGACATATTGAGGAGAAATTACTCAGCTCGTTCAGATTCACCATCAAAACTAGGAGGCCTAATTTTCTTAAAATCTCCTTGCAGCTGGGATGTGTTCTTCTTCTTTTTAGATGTAGAATTGCTACTTTAATTTAAAGAATTAGTAGTATATGTTGATTCACTCCTAGCTCTCTTCTTCTGCTCCTTTTTCACTTTTTTATTAACTATGTCTTCTTTGAGTTTCCTCAATAAGTATCCATTAATTTCTTCCCATTCTTATATGGATTTAGACAATCTTTCTTAATTTTCCTTAATATCATCTAAGTCTATCTTCAAGCTTCATATTACTTGTAGTAACTCAAATTCTTGTTTTTCTGCATGGTTGGTTCAGCCACCCATAATTCTTAATTTATTATTAGGATCCTCATCACCCCTTGATGATCCTATAGAATTTTGTCCATTAAATTCTTCAGCCATACTTCATATTCCTAACCATTCGTTGAACAATATATTCATGACATATATAACTATTTTAGTTTCAAGACCCGAAAAAGGCCCAAAATTGCAACCTACAACTCTCATACCATTTGAAATATACCTCTTATAAAGTCAATTTTGTTTAATTGTGTGTACATATGCACAAGATGATGTACATCTCTACCAATGTCTAAACATATTATAAACTCGAACTCTTGGCTTAGAAATTTCACTTATTAAATAATATTCTTCTTAATTTAATTTGTTCTCAATAAAATGTCGTTTAAAAGAGATTTTAGAGTCAACGTTACTCGATGATTTAAAATTATTTAGATTTCATCTACATAAACTCTATTCCTATGATTATTACTAATTTTATTTTATCCTCTAGAGATGTTGACAATAGTAACATATTTCTCACTTGAACGTTTTTTTATATCATCCAATTACAAATTTTATTAATTTCATTATATTTCTAAAGGAGTCGTCTAAGGAGGTAGAGGAATTGCCCAGTGGCACAGAGGCGGAGGAACCGTGGCCAGAATCCGGGAAAAAAAAAATTCGAAAATTCGTATAGATTCAGTGTTTGAATCATGTTTTTGATGTTGGAAATGGATTCAGCACCATCAAAAACGTCTAGGGCACCTAAAATTATAAATTTTGACAACTTTTACTTAGATTTACAAAAATCCCTGCCCGATTTTTTCAACATATGGCGGGAATTTCCATAACTTTTAGGGGAAAAAAAATAATTTTTAGACTATGGCTATTCCTAAATGGAAAATCATAACTAATATATGACCAAATATATAGAAATATATTAAAGTAAACCTTATCTTTGATTAAATTTTTATGATGTCTTGAGATACACAACAATATCTCATGATCGGGTTATTCACGAACTAGCTTGCCTACTAGGTACATGTTCCATATGTTTCATGGCCTCCAATTAACTCTTATATGTGTTTCCTTTGCTATAATGCCTATGTTTCTCTTTGATTATATGATCCTATTATTGTATTTCTTGCTTGCAATGTGGTATAATGTGTAAACGTTTGGGCTCGGGTGTATAATGGACTATAGTCATATTTTATTTATATGTTCCTCCAGAATCTTCCATGCATCTACGTGCTAGAACATAATGCTTCCATGAAACTATTGCCCTACCTACCAAAGCAATTGTAGTTGTAGGTATTATTAAATCAATAATATATGTTTCCAGAGAGCTTTTCCCCCAAATCCCCATTTATGTCTCGACAAATTTATGCATGTTTTCATCTAGAGTTTTCAGTGGCATACATGTTTCATTTTGGTGCCTCCACAAAGTTCCTTCATACCTACCATATCAATGACACAAATGAATCTGTAACAGATCTATGGTGGTGATGGTTTAGGGTTAGCAGGGTGTTTGCAACTACTATCCTCTTTTCTCTATATGTTGTTTCATTGTTCACCTTGCTTGGTCGATGCTTAAGCTTTGAAACTCTATAGTTGAGGCTATTTCTAGGAATTTTTATTGTTTTTAGCATAGTATGGGTATGAGCATGTTCTTCAACTGTGGTTCCTTTTCACCTCTTGTTGTGTCAACTTCTTCCTTGCAATGGCATATAGTACACAAACATTCGAAGTTATCTTTGGTAATAATATTTTATTTTATCACTTATCCCATATACTCTTAGCTGGGAAAATGATATTCTTTTACTCACTATTTTCATTAAACAAAACATTTTGCTTCCGCAACAATTTAGGAAGAATGGATTTATGATTTTCATGGTTCTTTTGAAGGTATTCCCTGGCCATGGCCTTGAACATCTGTCTGATTTTTCTTTTAACTTAGCCATTATTATCCTTTCGTTGGTTAAGAAGGAGAATCACTGGAACTATACCATTACATACTTGTAATTTTTTCTTCAAAACTCCTTTGTTATAAAATTTCAGTTTTCCGGTGATTTTCCCATTTTGAATTCCTTAATGTGTTTTATCGGTTTGATTTTTGTATTCGACATGCATACATATGGGGATTCTACTTTTCTTTATTTATTTATTTATTAGTTGGACATACTTATCTTTTCATTTAGCCTATAGCTTATATTACTTTGTATATATTCCTATTGGTAAGCCTTTAATCATTATAAGCTCTTTTGCTAAAGGTTTTTTACTGTAGTGAAATTGATGAGGTTTCCACCCTCATGTATTTGTTATATAGTTTTTGTTTAGAACTACTTACAAGCCTTAGCTTGGAGTTTAATGAAATTTAAATATCTATTTCTGCATATTTTTCCTCCCAAGTTCGAACTGTATTATTATACCCTACTTAGGGTCCATAATCGGATTGTTTGGTTTAATTGTGAAATTGTATCTAATTCCTTATTAACATACCATTTTGTTTATTATATTTCTATGTATACTTATAAAAGCCCTTGAACCTAGTCTTGTGTCCATCCTTTATTTAACATTTTTGTCCTTTCTTTTATATAGTCGAGGTTTTCTAAACTCAAATTTTTCCTCATTTGGATGTATTCTTGTTTTTTCAACATAGGTATTAATTCACTCGTTGGTTTCTTGTATAGTGTGATGGAAATATTTACCTATATTTTTTCTTACGAAAGGTAAATTCCATTTATCCTTCCTTCATTATATTTCTCTTTATTTTCATGAGGGTTTTTCCATAATGATGTTTTAATCTTATACTTTTCTAGTGACTAGTAATTATTTGCATATTTAAAGGATGTAATCTATTTGTTTTCGAGGTTTCCAGTTAGGATTCACTGGTACATTTCACTAATTATTCGATTGCGTTCTTCACCAGTTTAGAGAATTCCAACCTATTAGAAATACTAAGAGTGAGGGGTGAATCAATATTTAATTCCTAATTCCAATTTACTTAATTTATGCTTTCATTTCCAAAGTTATCTTGATCCATTATTTCATTAGCAGGATAATATGTTATAAAGCATAAATTATTTAGTAAATCATGAGAAACATTACATATAGGAGAATCTAAACCATAAGAATGCAAAACACATCAATAAATCAAAACATAGGGACACCAGATTTTTAGTTGGAAACCCAAAGTGGGAGAAAACCACTCTTTATCTTTTTTATTATTATGGAGAAAATATTTTACATCTTGTACTGGCACAAACCCTTATGAGTATAGAGGATCCTTCCTATAGGAGGCTACAACGTCCACAAGTTATCTAGCTCCTACCGGAAGGAAGCTCCTACTCCCTCACTGAAGGCTACAACCCTCAACCCCTTTGTAGACCACATTTCAAAAACTTTCATATTGGATCCACCTGCCTCATTCTGAACCTCTATGAAATCAGTCACTGATCAACTAAGCCAAATATCAACATCATTGTCAAGGCATAACACTATCAAATACCAAGGGATATCATGTCAAGTACCAAATCAAACCCTTATCTCATCAACATTGTCAATACCAAGACAAACACTGTCAAATACCAAGCCAAATCCTTCTCTCAACAACCAATTCAATATTCATTAAAACAAGTAGCAACAAATGCATCATCATTAATTATCCATCACTTCACTATATCAAGGAGACCTTTCATAAACCTTCAATCAATGCCAAGCCAAACACATCTATGCAAAAAAATTAAGTCAACATGAGTTATGTTCAATGATCATGTATCTATGCATCAAGGCATGCCACTGTAGTATATGAAGATCTCTACCCCAAAACCTTTATTCATTACATCAACAAATAGAAATAAGTTAAGTTAATCCCTGACAATGAAACCAAGATCTACAGAGAATAAGTAGAAAAAACCATTATATAATCTTCTTGAGCCTGCAATCATCATTGTTAGCACACCAAGAAGAAACATCACTATCACCAAACCCAATTCACATAGATATTTGCATATTGGTCTTTTCATACTTCTAACATATTCCTTTACTGTGCTCAAAAAACATACCTACAGTCATTAGGCAAATAAACCCAAATACATCAATTCCAAGCTCATATTCCTCCCATTGTCTCAATCACACAACTCTATCACAAGAATAATATTGGTGTATAAGGAATAATACTATGGTCATAGAAATACAACTGGTTTAATAGGATCTCTTCCTTAATCATTTCTCATGCCATTCACAACCACACCACTATTGGAATAATGTACAATTTCAACCATGATTTGAACAAGATGCAACTCATATTCTATTCAAGTATGGACCAAGCAATGAGGCTCTACTTTGCATACTCAACCTTTTCTAATGATGATATCAATTAGTCAACGATACAATGATAATCAGAATCAGTCAAACTCTGTCCAAATCCTACAACAACTCTGCCACAAGTGTTGAATAATGCCAAGAATTCTTTAGCAGACCACCAAAGTATTCTCCAATATATTGAGGATTAGTTCTCTACAAAAGCCCTATTAGTAACAATAAGAACAATCACCATACTCTATCATATAAATAATATTCTTCCAATATTCTTGCAACTCTAAATAAGATGCTACAACCACAATATTTTAAGATAAAATTTAGTGCATCCAATAATGTTAACATCTCAAAGAATCATATAAAATTGATTTTAAATATATGGGACCAATGAATATATGTTGACCATGTGCACTATCCTTTAATAAATAAGCAAAATTGTGATAGAGTGAAAGACCAACACAAAATCATTGGTTGATTCCCCTAACACGTACGCTCTAACATGATCACATAGAATAATGTTAAATAGATGCACACAACACCTTCAAAAACATGAGACCAAAAAAAGATGCGTACTCCTCTCTTTTCCAACCATTTTCTGCACTCTAGACAAACAAAGACAACATTTCAAGTTTATTCAAAATTCTACCTTGCACACTCTACTTCTGCGACTTCAATGAAAACTCGCGAGCATAGAAATTTTGTGTATCCTAATACAAGTGAAAAAATTCATCATGAATAAACTCAAGCATTCAAACAACTAATCCTTCATAAAACAAATGTGCACAAGCAGTGGGTTCTTCCACTATAGATCATAATTGTAACTCATAAGATCAACTCTTGTAGAAATAAAGGTTTATCATTATCAAATCAATACATAACCCAAAAACTTAGACTATCGATTTCTCCATGTCTGTATGGATCTACAAAAGGAATTTGGATTTATGTTTTGTGTATATCCTTCAATTGATGTGTAGATATGTATAAGAAATAAACACAAGTTTGCATAGGTTTCTATGAAAACAATTTTTTATAGTGAGATGATCTCTGTTAGGGAAAAACATTGCTTATCTCTACAATAAAGCTAATGAAAAATACATATCCCACAATAATGTGATACAAGTTCTATTTTAGAAAAAAATTGAGTGCACACAATGTTATTCATTCATACTTTCAATTTAGTTGTTCTAAATATAACTAAAGCGCTAAATAAAAAATACAACAACCCCTTAGGAGATGCGTATACCTAGAATATGAACACTCAAAACAAAAGCAACACACCTTCCATCGATTTAAAAAATTATGCATTAGCATTGAAACTTGTTGGTGCGAAGTCAAACAACATCTCAAAAATTAACCATTCCAGTGTAGTCCACTTCAGTGAACCACCAAAATCATATCACACTCCATTCTGCTTAAATTTACAAAGATTTATGGTGCTAGGTACAAGTCAAAAACACACCCATGTGATTATCATCTTTCAAATCTTCTTTCCTGTCTCGAAATAAAGCTTTACTTTTGAACAATTGCATATCACCTGGATGATGAAGATCGACTTCTTTTTATAGCCTTTCTCCTTGATCATTATCATGGGAAAATATATGGAATTGGTTTCTTGGAAGGTTGACTATTTCAATGGCCCAACCTTGGGTACAAATTCCATGGGCAGATCTGTTGTTAAGATTGATTGATTTTCCATATCAATAATATTTAATATTAACACTTTCTTTAAGGGCCATAACCATATATGGTCTATAACTAATTCATTTAATGCATTCTAACAATAATCAAAGGTTCTTGAACCAATTTATTTACTTCCTCCATAATTACCAACTGTTAATGACCAACTATTTTTCAATGATTATGTAAATTAATTTCCAGTTCAAGCGTTGATTACCAAGAGTTAACCGATTCCACAACCATATTTTAAAATATTCTTCTATGAAGCAGAATTGGTCCAATAGTGAATAATTTTAACCTCCATGATGAAAACCACCATAAATAAAATATTCTTTATGCGAGTGAATTGAACCACTTCACATTAACTTGTAATCTTCATAATCAATGACCAATCGACATTAATTAAATGAGTGATAGTGACTAATTGTAATGCCACGCGCCATAGAGATCTACACATGTACAATTCCTGTGAATTATGTAGTGTTCCTGTGAAATCAACACAACTATCTAAGTTGACATCAAGGAAAACATATATCCATAATGCCAAACCCCCTTCCCTTTGGACTTGATGTCAACCTCCTACAAAACACCAAGTCCTTCTCTCCCCCTTTGACATCAAAGGAAAGGGGAAAAACCAAGCTAAGAGAAGGACTCCCCTTAACATGCGCAACACTACAAATATGACATGATGATGTGAAGCAAAGAGCTTTGCTACAAGATATCACCATAACCTCACCATGCTCCCCCTAAGCATATACTCAACCTTCCAGTATATATAATGTAAGTATTGGGCTTGATCAAGTAAATATGCGGTTTCTTATAAGAATATATTTCCCATAAGAATGACTAGCACAAACGTTGACTCTATGATCCCATGTTTACATTAATCACCCAAAGCAACAAATCTATATACATGACATGACCAATGGCCCATACATTACTGAATTCTACAAAATTTGCAACATGGGTTGATTCTTCACAAAAGATTAGACAATGATGATATATATGCATGATCAATACATGGCATCCATCAAAAAGTATAATACATGATAACGCATTACCATTCTCAATAATTCATTTAAACATCAACATAGATGGGGATTTCCTTGTTGCATGATCATCATTCAAGACACCCATCAACAATAACATATGATATCATAATGATTAATTATCATGTGTGAAGTCAAAGAATACCTCCAACATCACAACCCATTAAGTGGAATCAGGTTGATCAACAACATATATATTAACCAACAACATAGTTACAACAACATATATCTTCCAATAATAAGCAATGTATCGAAGAACCAATGTAAGTATATTGATCATAGAAATAATAATCATAGATCATATCAGATAAGTAGTGTGTATGCCAATAATGAACCATTGGAAGCATAGGATATGCTCCCCCTAAACTTGTGCCAATCCTGATCATAATAGATTCATAGCTCATAAACACATCATAGATCAACACGTCGAAACATCAGATCAACAATTAGAACCATATTGCCAACAATCAATTTTTGAAGCATATGAGAATCTCCCCTTGAATATGTCATATCTTATCTTGAACATAACAACTTAACTAGATGTTGCATTAGTAGCATAAATCATCACCAAAAGAATAATCTACCAACATATGAAATCATTATCAAGGTTGAGGTAGTGAAATATCACATATGCATAGCTCCCCCTCAGATCATGAACTATTGATCAGGTGGACTTGATTGTAATCAAGCTATTATCTGCTCCACATGCACTTCTGCAGTCCTTTTTAGCAATACGCATTGGGTACAATAGACTACAGTGAGGACTATCTTCCCTTACTCTGAATTTGAAGAGAAGGAACTTTACTTCTTATTTTTGCTCGGATTTTTCTTTAGAACATATAACCTATCTACATGTATGAATCCTTTTGCTATAACTTTTCCAATGTCTTTATCTATAATTTTTCCTCTACTTGATGTAAATACAATTACATTCCCTTTATAAACCATTTTACCTACACTTATAATGTTCTTCTTTAGACCTTCAGCTAGTAATGCATTAATTTATGTTTTATTCTTAATAGCAAGATCAACGCTGCCCTTTCCTAGCACCTTTACAGGTGAACTATTCCTGAGAATAAACTTACCACTGTCATTTTTTAGAGAGATAAATTTTCTCTTATTTCCAGACATGTGATGAGAGTATCTGCTATCTATGTACCATTGATATTCATCTTAAAATGTGCATAGAGAAAGGCTACACCTCATTTGTTCCTCTTCCTTCTACTTAATATGAGGAGTGATGGTGGATCCATCCTTTTCAGGTCTTTTGATAAGAATATTCTTGTTTGGTTTCTTGATTTGGAGGGAATCTACTTGTTGTCTATATGAATTCATTGTCTTTTTCATGCATTCTTTTGCTACATGTCCAAACTTATTACATGTATGACACCTTACATGACTAGAGAAGGGGGCACGAGAATCATAATATGCTTGCTTCATATTCTCTTATTTCAATCAATACCTTTGTGACCAAATACATTTCATGTACAACAATACCCCTTAAAGAAACTCAAGCACTTAGGAACCGATAATCTTCCTATGGAGAGACTATATGCTTAAGTTTGAACAATCTACTTTTGCAATTTGTTGCAATATGTCCAAAATTATGATAGATAAAACATTCAATATCATTTACCAAAGGAGAGAATCAATTTTATTTATAGTATCGAGAGAAAATGATTTCCTTTGAAAATTCACTTTCCTTGATTGTTGACCAGAATTTTCAGAGTTTTCTTTGTTAACCTCAAAATTTCTTGCACAAGCTTTGAACTATATTCTCCCTTAATAGTTTCATGAAATTCATTGCCTAATTTGATGGAGGGGGGTCTTTGAATCTTAAGAAGATTGTCAAATATCTTGGTACTATCGTGAAATTTCAAATGTTTTTCTTTTTCTTCTAATTTACCTTTTAGAATTCTTACCTCAGCCTCTAGTATTTGACACTGATCTTCCCTTTCATTATACTTCTTCCTCATTCCTTCGTCAATTTTTCTTCCTTCTTCTAGTTGTGTTCTTAACTTGATGATTTCTTATTTAAGCCCATTCTCTTGTTCTTCAAATACTTGAAGTAGCTCCCCATTTCATTTGTTTGACTTTTCCAGATCTAATATTGGAGAGATTATCTCAACTTCCACTCCTTCACAAAAGTGTTTCCTTTCTTTAAGTTGTTTTGTTACTACTGTTGTATTTACTGATTCATCATGGTCTCTGTTTTCATATTCCTACAACTTATTCTCAATATTGTTAATCCTTTTCAATGCAAAAACACATTTTCTTCTAATTTTAAATACTTCCTCTATCCTGTCTTCCTCTAAATCAGTAACTCCACCTGATATAATAAAGGTTGTTTCATGGTCACTCTCATTTTCTGATGGACTACAATTTCCTTTAGATCCATTTAATGTTCTAGAAACAACATTACCCGCCATTTTTCCTAACGAACAAACTCCCTTTGTTAATAGATTTCCTTCTCCTTCATGGATCTCCTACAGATTATCCCATACCTCCTTTATGGTTTCATATTGCATAATTTTATCTAATACTAAATCAGGTACATTACAAAAAATTCATTTAATGCCTGACTATTCTTTTGTAATTCTTGTCCTGATGGAGGAGTTTTAGCATGACCATTACAAACTAAATGCCAAACATCAGATCCAAGGGATATTATCCTAGACTTCATCTTTTCCTTCCAATCCTAATATTTAGCATCATTAAGTATGAGAATACCTTTATTATCCATAGTTTCTAACTTGGCTTGTTTTGCTACTCATTTTCCTCGACCTATGATGGTTTACATTTCTATGACATCAGATACATTACTTTCATCACTTTCATGAATTAAGCTCTTCCTTTGTGTTTCCTTATTTTTGTGCTTCCTTCCCATGCCCCTTGATCTACTCTCAAGCAATTAAGCTTTACTGGAGAGACTTTCTATGATTCCACTTGTTATAAATACTAACGGGGGGAGGTGACTCAATATTTCATTCCCAATTCAAATTTACTTAATTTATGATTTAATTTCCAAATTTATCTTGAAACATTATTTCATTAGCAATACATCGTGTTATAAATCATAACTTATTCAGTAAACCATGAGCAACATTAAGTATAAAAGAATGTAAACCATAAGAATGCAAAAAACATAAACACATCATAACATAGGAACACCAAATTTTCAGGTGGAGCCCCAATGTGGGAGAAAACCATTGTTGTTTTCATATCTGTATTTTTTCTTATTATGGAGAAAAGCGTGTACATATTGTTATGATGCAAAATCTTACCAGTACGCAAGCTTCTACTTGCAAGAGGCTACAACCTCCATAAGTTCTCTAGCTCTTAATGGAAGGAAGCTACTACTCCCTGATCAAATTTACCGGCTCCTACTGGAAGGAAGCTCCTACTCCCTTACTAGATTTTACAACCCTCAGCCCCATTGTGGACCATGCTTCGAAATATTTTACATTGGATCCACTTTCCTCAATATGAACCAATTTGAAATCAATCACTAATCAACAAAGCCAAATATCAACATCAATTTCAATCCCTAACATTGTCAAATACCAATCCAAATCCTATTCTCAACAACCAAGTCAATAATCATTAAAACAAGAAACAACAAATACATCATCATTAATTATCCATTACTTCACTTTATCAAGGAGACCTATCATGAAACTTCAATCAATACCAAGCCAAACACATATATGCAACAAAGTTAAGGCAGCATGAGTTATGTTCACTAATCATGGATATCTACATCAATGCATGTCATTGTAGTATATAAAGATATCTACCCCAAAACCTCTATTCATTACATCAACAAATAATAGTAATCTAAGTTAATCTCTAACAATGAAACCAATATCTATAGAGAATAAGTAGCATCAACCATTCTATAATCTTCTTGACCTTGCAACCATCATTGTTAGCAAACCAAGAAGAAATATCACTATCATCAAACCCAATTCATATAGATCTCTGCATATTGGTCATTTCATACTGCTAACATATTCATTTATTGTGCTAAAAAACTAACCAACAATCATCAAGCAAAAAAACCCAAATACATCAATGCCAAGCTCATATTACTCTCATTGTCTCAATCACACAACCTTGTCACAAGGATAATACTAGTGTAATAGGAATAATACTATGGTCACATGAATAACACTAGTGTAACATGAAATTTATCTTAATCATTTCTCAAGCCATTCATAACTAGATCACTATGGAAAAAATGTACAATTTCAACCATGACTTCTACATGCTACAACCCATATTTTATTCAAGTATGGACCAAGAAATGAGGCTCTACCCTACATACTCAAGCTTTTCTAGTGAAAAACCCATATCAATTAGTCAACCATACATTGGTAATCAAAATCATTCAAACTATGCCCAAATACTACAACAACACTACCACAAGTGTTGACTAATGCCTATAATTCTTTAATGGGACACCAAAAAATTCTCCAATATAGTGAGGATTAGTTCTCTGAAAAAGACCATTCATCTAGTAACAATAAGAACAATCACCATACTTTGTCATATAAACAGGATTTTTCCAATATTATTGTATCTCCAAACAAGATTCTACAACCACAATTTTCTGCAATAAAACTTATTACATCCAATAATGTCAACAACTCAAGAAATCACATAAAAATGATTTTAAATATATGGGACCAATAAATATATGTTGACCACACACATCTTTAATGAATAGACTATATTGTGATAAAGTGAAATACCAAGATAAAATCACTGGTCGATTTCCCTATCACATGTGCTCTAACGGGATTGCATAAAATAATGTTAAATAGATGCACATAACACCTTCAAAAACATGAGATAAAAAATGATGCATAGTCCTCTCTTGTAAAATCATCTCCTGCACTCTAGACAAAAAATTACATCATTTCAAGTTTATTCAAAAACATTTCTTGCACACCCTACTTCTGTGACTTCAATGCAAAGTGGCAAGCATACAAATTTTGTGTATCCCAATATAAGTGTAGAAATTCATCAAGAATAAACTCAAGCATTCAAAAAAACTAATCCTTCATAAAAATGCACACAAGTAGTGGGTTCTTCCACCATAGATAAGAATTGTAACTTGCAAGATCAAGTCCTGTCAAAATAGAGGCTTCTCTTTCTCAAATCAATACATAACCTAGAAACTTAGACTATTCATTTCTCCAAGTGTTTATGGATATGTGTTGATGCTACGATCAACACCCTCCAAAATTTTTCCTACACACAAATTGTGGAGCCTACTAAGGATTTAGTGATCTGCCATTCCATAATCACTTCATGGTCGATTAATGTTATGCTAAGTGTTAAGTCCTCTTCTCAGTTTCTAATTGTCGAAGTCACTTGCTAACACATGTTTAGTCTATAATAAGCTCATAAGCACATTCATTTATGCAATCTTAAACAAGCATATCACACTCCATCAAGATAGTGCCTCTACAATGTTAAAACTATGTCAACAATCAATGCACACTTCCAATTGGCAATCTCTCACTTTTCGTTGTGATTATACTTCTATTTCAGTGAGCTTTTCCATCTATCACTTTTGCGAAACTTTGCTTTGCAAGTGTCATTTTCATGTTTATTACTATTGCTTTCTTTTTCCTTCACTTTAATAAGTTTCTTTATCTTGTTATCTTCACCCTGGCATGTGTCGCTTTCAATGTCATTCGTATTTTACAGGTGTTGTTTTCACTTTTCCCTTACCATTGCAAATGTCATCATGTGGCATGGGAACTATCATATATAACATAATCATAGTTACAGTTCATTTCAAGGAATAATTTTGGTGCTAGTGAGTCTTATTTATCATATAGACATGTATTACACTCATTCCCAAAGTTTCATGCATTGTCACACAAGTGTCGTCACTATCATCGCAAAGTGTATCTTAAGTGTCGCACTTGGAGGAACTTGTTGTATTGTTGTCACATTGAGGAGATCTTGTTGTTTTTATTTTCTAAGTGATCAATGTTGTGTCATCAATTTTTCTGAGTGTATGATCATGTTTAGGTTTTATCCTTTTGCACTTTAACCTCATTGATCCCACACTTAGCAAAATTCGGAAAAGTTCCTACCCAAGAAACTTAGCTTCACTTAGCCCTCCTAAAATTCTCACTGTGTAGTCTTAGCCCTTAAGCTTAGCCCTTACTTCCTAGAATTGAGTAATGCGCAATTTTTGCCTTTTAGAACTACGCATTATTCAGTCTCAATACTCAACCCTTTCCCCTTGAAGCTCCAGAACTGTGCAGTTCAGCCTCCCAGTCAACTCCTTTTATGCATTGTATAGTCTCAAGCCTCAAGCCTCTATCCTAACTCTTTGAACTATGTAACTGCGCAATCCATTGGCCTCTCTCCCTCCAAAAGTACACAGTGGGCAACTTCAAGCCTCAAGCCTGCCTCCTTAAGTCTTTCAACTGCGTAATCACTCTTCCCTTGCCTTCTTGAACTGTGCACTACGCAATCTCAAGCCTCATTCCTTTCTCCTAACCTATTGAGCTACACAACTACGCAATCCTTGAGCTAGTCTCTCTGTCCAACACCTAGTTCTAGCTTAGTCAGTGATTTTTATGAACCATGTTAGGCTAGGATATTTTAGACTTATGTCATCTTGTCATGAGTGGATTTCAGTTATAGGTATTATATCTTGTTTTGACAGGTTGGTGATAAATGAGATGAAGAAGGAGACCATGCTAGAATACACCTATGCAGTTGTAAAGACAAGTTGATCTTTGAACAACAAGAAGAAGAGACACTAGATTCCAATAGAAGATCATGATCACATGAAGACTCCAAATAAATCATCCCCTTGGAGGATGAAGATGAAACACATGCAATATCCATCATGAAAATTAAAAGAAATAAGCAAAAGGAGAAGCTTAGGAATGCCACATCATCATGAAGTTCCATGTCATCACTGTCAAGAGTCATCTCAAGAGTCACATGTGTCATAGTGTCTTTCCACATCATTTGTGGGATGTAATTATGTAATTCTCTAAAATGAGTAAATGTAAAATATGTGGAGGACCAAGGGTCCCACATGGAATATGAAGAGTCTATTGAGTTCTAAATTCATATAGAAGCTCAAAGGTCACGTAAGAATTTGAAAACTCATTGTAGAAGCCCAACAGTCATGAGAGAGGTCAAGAGTCACATGGGGGTGAAGAGTCACCCCATTTGTTATAAATTCACCCTCATAACTCAATCAAAGGGACTTTTGGGACTTGAACTTTCACCTTGTCTTATCTAGCATTAGGATAGGATAGAAGATATTTCTGTGGAGAACCAAGTGGTGACTTAATGTTCCACTATTGGGGTTAGTGTGGTAGCATTGTACTTGTATATCTTGGCACTTCCACTTATTTCCGGCTAGAGGTCCTACTCCATACGGTGGAAGGTCTAATTGCGAATTCACATCAGGAGACCCCCTTAGTTGACATATTTTTAGCATCGCTAACAATATGAAAAAGGAAATTGTATTTATTTTGTGCATATATCCTTCAATTGATGCATAGATCTCTCCAAGAAAAAAGAAAAGTGTGCATAGATTTCTATGAAAACAAATTTTTATAGTGCAATGATCTCTATTAGGGCAAAACACTACTTTTCTATGCAAGAATAAAGGCAAGTATGCATATATTTTTGCGAAAAAAAAGAAGATAGTGTGCAATAATCTGCTAAGGCAAAACATTGGTTATCTCTACAACAAAGCTAGTGAAAAATCCATATCCCACAACAATGTGATACAAGTTCTATTTCATTAAATTTTTTAGTGTGCACAATGTCATTAATTCATTAAGTGCTAAATAAACAATACAATGGGCCTACACCAGATGAGTATGCCCAAAATATGAACACTCAAAACAAAATCAACACACCTTCCATCGATTTAAAAAATTATTCATTAGTGTTGAAACCTGTTGGTGGCAAGTCAAACAACAACTCATAGATTGATCATTCCAGTGTATTTAACTTTAGTGAGCAACCAATATCCTACTACACTTCATTCTTCATTAATTTACAAAGATCTTTGGTGCTAGGGACAAGTCAACAACTCACCCATGTGTTGATGATCTTTTGGATCTTCACTCCTATCTCAAAATAGAGCTTAAATTCTAAAAAAAATTACACATGGATGATGAAGATCAATTTCTTTTTATATCCTTTCTCCTTGTTCATTGACATGGGAAAATATATGGTATTGGTGTCCTGGATTTTTGACTATATCAATTGCACAACCTTGGGTACAAATTCCATGGGCAGATAGGTTGTAAAGATTGATTGACTTTCCATATCAATAATATGGTCGATAACTAATACATTTAATGTATTCTAACCATAATAAAAATTTCTCAAACCAATTTATTTACTTCCTCCACAATTACCAACTATCAATGACAAACTCCTTCTCAATGTTTATGTAAACTATTTTCCACTTCAACCATTGATGACCAAGAGATAACCAATTCCACAACCACATTATAAAATTCTTTTATGAAATAGAATTGGTCCAATAGTGAATAATTTTAACTTCCATAATGACAACCACCATAAATAAAATATTCTTTATGCTAGTGAATTGGACCACTTCACATTGACTTGTAATCTCCATAATCAATGAACAATGGACATTATACAAATAAGTAATAGTGACTGATTGTAATGCCACATGCCATAGATATTTGCATCTGTGAAGCGTTACTACAAAATCAAGGCAACTATCTAGGTTGACATCAAGGACAACATATAGCTATAATGCCAACACAACCCTTGGTCTTCACATTCCACCTAGAGTGTTTGTAATGTCTGCAGACAAGTTCTCTTTTTATAATTGATCTTATTCATCATGAATTTAAAATATCTTCTTATGGCTATGATCTATATTTGTAATTATAAATATCCACCAAATAATGGCACCATTTTTGTCTAGAGGTGTTTATTGTCATTGTTATTATTTTTGAAGTTAATATATAATATATAATCTTAATTAATAATTAACAGTTCTCCTATACATATTCTTTACTTATTTTCATAATATTGAAGTCCATTATCTATATTCCGCTCTCATATATCTAATTGTGTACTCTCTTAAAGAGACTCTTTGAGTGTAAATTTTCTTTTGCATTTATAGGAAATATGATAGTATAAATATAATAGTTTTTTATGTAATATTCATTGCAAAGAAGCCTTGAATGATAGATAGTCTTTCTTCAAATTTGCACTGTGTTTTGTTTAATATACAATTATATTTAATATACATAGGAAATATGATAATATAAATATAATAGTTTTTTATGTAATATCCAATGCAAAGAAGCTTTGAATGATACATAGTCTTTCTTCAAATTTGCACAGTGTTCTGTTTAATATACAACCAAGCACAATAATTTTGTTTATCTATATTCAATCATAGATATACTTAGGATTACTTGAGCTAGAAGATATATATATATATATATATATATATATATATATAGATTGTTATTATTTATGTAAATAAATAACTATATATCATATACATATAAAACTTCATCACTATTCTTTAAATATTTAGATACTCTTTGCATACCTAAGCTTTTGTTTTTTAACAAAACTTATACCTTAAATGTATATTCTTGTAATTCAATATTTTATTTCTTCTTTGTGTGGAACTTTATTTTTATACTTCTACAAACCTAATTATAAAGAAGCTCATGCATCCTGAATTGTTATATATCATAGGCCATCCTTTTTCCTCCCATGGTTAGGATATATAATTGAAAACATATTTAATATCCTATGTTTCTTACTTTTTCTATACAAAATTCAGAGTTTAAAATTATAGCTAGCTCATTTCCCTTTCATACTTCAAAAACTACAATTAAACACATAACTAATTTTTCATTTCTTTTCCACTATATAAAGTTTAGAAAACACAAAAAAAAAAAAATCAAAACTTTTATTTTATCAAAAATAAATGTTGTAAGTATAGATATCAATTTTAAATGATTTTTTGGAAAATTAATCTTTAATTACTTGGCTCCTCCCAACCTTGACACTACCCTGAGCATAACAGTGCTGAGGTGTGCAAATTTATTTTTGTCTTTGTTTTTTTCCTTCTCTCCAGTTTCTTTTTGTTCTCTAAATGATAAAAAAGAAAGTAGACAAAAGATATTCATCCATTTCCCATCTACCACTCTTTTGGTGGTTAATAACTGTCTCCACCTCACCAACATGTGGTAGGTAGTTATAAGCTCATTAATAAGCTTATATTTCTCACTCCTAAACATGTGGTGGCCAGTTATAAGCTCATTAATGAGCTTATATTTTTCACTCCTAAAGGCAACTCCGTATCTTCTAGGAAACAATTAATTGGCCAATATCATAATTCCTCAACTAATTCTAATAATACAGATTAAATGCCTAGGAATTATTGATGGGTAATAACTATTCCACAATAATTTGCAGTCTCATCTCTTTCAACCATCTTTACTCAAAACCTATTTTTCCCTTCTTTTTTTTTTACAAAATTAAAACATCGTAATTACAAATTTAAAATTAATTATTATTTAAAAAAATTAGTTGTCTTTCACATTAACATACTTAACCAAAAACACTCATATGCACATTTAATTACACAAAGTATCAAACCGAGGGATATCACAGACTAGTGACATGGAATTAAATGCAAGAAAACAAAGCAATGCTACGACATTCATAGTGAAATCTAGTCTATTTGCAAAAACCTCAAGTTCTCAAAGGGAATCAATGCAAACTATGATATTTAAAATAGTAAACCCTAATTGTAGGTTTAAAGCTACTATGATGGACATTTGATGTTCAAAAGGTCTCTGGTCTCTTCCAGTTGGATTCCAAGGCTTAGGGGACATTACTAAGTGATGAAAAGCTAAAAATAGGCTTAAGAGGCAATTTTGGTCGTGTTCTAATCAATTCTAAGAAGTTCTACAGGATGTTACACGATGCCTATATTGTTATAGGATTGCATCAAAAAACATTCTAAGGACTTCTAGAATAAATATGAAGGTGGGGAAAGATGGTGGAAGGTTATAGAAGAAAGGAATGGACCTTGCTGATGAGCCCCAAAAATGGATAATTATATGGGCTCATTCAACCTCCTAATTCGACTTAATCCACCATTCTCATTAGTTTATTGCATGTTTTTTATTATATTTATGCTAATAGAGTGAATTGGGTTAGTCATTATGCCAACAAGTCTAATGTGTGCTTTGTGTAGTCTTTTTGGTCAATTTGGAGACAAAATCAAAGGTTTTAATGAGCACTTGGCAGCCAAATTCGTGGGAGAACAAGGGAGAGGATTTGTAGGAAGGTGTACCCTTCATTTATGGGCCCTTACCTCGAGTTCTCCACCATCAACTCAGAGTTAAAGGGCCACCAAATCAATTATCACAAGGGCAGCCGAGCAAGTGCTAGTAAAAGTGCTGTTAACTACAAGTTTTGGCAGCTGAGTTCCTAAAGTTTAGGAGGGATGTTGGGGTCCTCAATTTGTATAAATAAGAAGGCTTAGGGCCTAATTTTTGTTAGCTAGTAGTTATTCACTTTGTAGGCAGGAGGTAGCTAGTTTGTAGTTCGATTTTAGTGAGTAGATTAGCTTTGGATTTCAGCACATTTTCAAGCTTTCCCTTGTGGACAGTTTTTGATGTAACTCTTCTTTTCTTGCTCAATAAAGATGAATTCAACTTTGCACCAGCTCTAAATCTCTCTTAGGAGGCTGTAGCTCTTGGGGTTGGGCCCATCTCAAGTTCCCAGTATCTCCTTTGTTTACTTTCATGTGTCTTTGCTACATTCTTAGAATAAAATCTGCTATTTAGATTTAAATCTTGGTTTGTTATTTAGGTTGCTTTTTATGGTTAAAGTAGCTTTTCATGTTCAGATTTAGTTGACAGATTAGTAATATGGAATATCTCCAGAAAAAGGCCATCAAGCACCTCTGATCTCACCTCTCCCTCAGTGGGATTGTGAGCTGGGACAAAGGTGACATTGCTGCCAACAAAAACATTGTTTTGCTTTGTCATGCAATTCTTAGTGTTGGAATCCTCATTTGCAGATGCTGATATTAGTAGTGTTTAAACGATTCAGTTGATGATTGCTTAGTTTCATAAGTTATTTCACACATTTCATTTCGAATAAAGTGTTGTTCATTTCCTTTTGCTGTTACTTAGGTCAGAATAGAGTAAAGTAACTAGGTCATAGGTTTTATAAGTGTTTGTTTGTTCAGTTTGAAAAACCACTTGCAGAGTACCTGTTACCCTTCTTTATCTGCCCATACTCCATCCAACCTACCTGCTTCATCCTTCACTTAGAACCCTTACCTTACATTTGCCTCATTCGCTTACTTTGCCATGATTCTCATCTTCTTGTGCAACATCGTTTCATCCCTCCTTGAACAAATCTCACCATCTGCGCCACTCCTCAACTCCATCCTCCAAGTCTTGAACTCCCCTACACCCCTATTTCACCTCCATACTCATTCCTCCACCTTTTTCCCTCCATCCATGCTCCAAAATCCCATTTCTAAACATCCTGTAGAAAATCACAGAACATCCTGTAGAAATTCCAGAACATCCTGTAGAACCCCTGCAGACTTCCTATAGAAGCTCACAAATGAGGTTTCTTGATAGCCAAACTCTGTGAAACTCTCTGGAAGGGTGTTAGGGACCCCTTAGGCCCTCTCTAAACCTTCCCGACCTCTTCCAAGCATTTCCTCTCGCCAATCCACCTCTGCACAGTCAAAAACAGTTAAATTGCATGCATGATAATTGTGACAACTTACTCAAAAATACAAAAAGATGGTTCTTTCAGATTCTGTTGTAGACATAGCTTAGATACATGCATTTCGTCTTCTTAGAAGTCAATGGCATCTCATTCAGTAGCTTGCATCCTCCTTCTTGCATCAGTAGGACTAGCTAGTAGAATTAGGGTTTGCGTTTCTTTTTGGCTTTCAGTTTCTTTCTGCAAGTAGATTAGCTTCCTTTGAGTTAGCTTTCATCCATCAGTTAAAAAGCTTCTTCTAAGAGCTCATAGAAGTTGGCTTAAGCTCCTAGCGGACTTGTACCAGCTAACCAAGTGACAGCTGTGGCAAGAGCTAGTACTTGTGCATATAGCACCGTCGCTTCCAAGTTTGTTACGAACTACCGGGTTGATGAAATTAAAGAAGGGAGTTCCAGGAGTTGCAACATTATTGCTACAATACTAGGGCCCACCACTCTTTTTGGCGCCGTTCCTGGGGAAGTGTCAGAGTATTGGTGATTGCTGCTTTTCTTCTGTTTTCTACTACAACCTTCTGCTAAATAGTTTATTTCATTTCCATTCTGCAATTTCATTTCCGCAAAAGTAGAGTAGATATTTCCTGCTTTCATAGATTAGCATTTCAATTCCGCAATTTCAATTCTGCAATCGTAGCCTAGCATTTCATTCCTACAATTTCATTTGAGCAAAATAGATTAGTCCTTTCCTGCTTTCATTTCAATTCCGCATTTTCCTTTCAGCAAGATAGTTAGTTGCAGTTCAATCTATTTTAGTTTTTGCAGGTACAAGCAGAAAAAAGAAACAAAAATCAACCAAAAAGACTTCATTTCATGCCTGGTAGGAGTAGAGATAATTCAAAAAAATGATTACACAACACCCCCATTGCTTCACACAGCCAACCTTCTCTCTTCTTCAATGGCTGTGATTAAAGAACCCTTAGGTGGACAACAAGACATATTTGAAGAACCTAAAGGGAAGAAGAAGAAGAAAACATTCCTCTGGAGCAAATGGCTACAAGCAAAAATGTTGGGAGCAGTGCCTTGTCCAAAAATAAATTTGAAAATCAGATGGAAGATTTCAAGAGTGATATGAGGCAATTTCTTGCCATGCAATTGGATACCCTGTGGATCCAAAGGAAGCAAGAGGAAGCCAAGTGGGCTTTGGCCATCTTTTGTCCCAGGTGCACTAGAAAGCATCCTAGGAACGAATGTCCAATGCAATCCCTAGAAGTTTGTTTCGTCTATGAAGGATACCATCCTACGAACCAGTGCCCTTCCTTGCCCAGAATTAAAGCTGCATATCAAAGGGCTAAAGGAGTCACTGAACCACTCTATTATCTGAACCAAAGGAGGCCACATGGACCCATACCCTACTAGCAGGGAATGCAAGGGACATCCCAGACCTATTATGACCCCTATCAAGCCACTCCCATGCCTTCTTGGGGTCCCCCTACTCATCCTTCCTGATCCACACCCACTCCTTGGTCGGATCCATCTCCATATTATGCCCAACCAGCTGCTCATTCATTTCACTCTTATGCTCAGCCACAGCCTCAGTGGAATGCACCTCATCAAGGGTGGAGGCCCCAGTACAACTCTCTTCCCGCTCATTTTCCTGCACCACCTACCCAACCACAAACCCATCCACATCCATCTCAACTATACACCCCCACTCAACTACCCATACCACCATTTCCAAACCCGTACATTGGAATAGCTCAACACAATTGCAATGTTGAGACACAACATGTCCAAATGACTCCTCTTGAGCTCAATGATCTTCACCATAGCTCAGGAAGAGTGTTGCAAAACAAAGATTATATTGACAACATTGAAGGACCAAAGGCAAAAGAAGATTCCAAAGAGGAGATCAAAGCATCATGGGCTGCACTTGATGAAGAGAACACATCAGAAGCAAAAAGCAAGAGAGTTCCCTCATGGTTACCATCAAATCTTCCATGTATTCAAGAGAAATATCAGCAAAAAGAGGAAGATGTGAAGGTCATGATAGAAGGTGACATGAAACATGATCCAGATCAGCAAAAGGACCAAGGATATCAGAGCTATATTGAGATATGGTTTCAGACGGTCACTAAATTGCAGCGGTACTCTCTTCTTCAGCTATGTTTGATCCCTTCAAAGTCAAATCATTTGGTCTCTGAAATCCGGATAGCTGTCAAAGCATGCATTTCAAGCCTCCACATCATTTTGTCTCTAATCTCAATGTGCACATGGCTCCATTGGAAGTATTCTTACACTTGAAAATGATTTTGTTTTTCAAGTAGGGTAGGGTAGGAAAAAAAAAATTTGAAAATAAGAGGAAAATAGAAATCTAAGGTGAAAACCTCCTCGGAGGTGCCTTAGATTGGCTCATTGATTGAAAACCTCCATGAGGCGGTCAATGGGTTGGGAAGAAGAGAAATAAAAAAAAGAATAAGATCCTTGGGTGAAAACCAACCTTGGAGGCGCCCAGGGCAGGCAATTAGGGTGAAAACCTCCATGAGGCGCCCTAGTTGTTTTCAAAAAAAAAGAGAGAAAAAGAAAGAAAAAAGAAAAAATAAACCTAATTTCTAATTGCAGGTAGCAAGAAGTACATTGAAGGTCAGGAGTATCGCTCAAAACAAAGACGAAGGAAGTTTTGTGCCTTCTACAGGAAGTTTTGTGTCTTCTACAAGAAGCCTACAAATGAGCCAAAATTGATCTCTGAAGAGGACCTGAAGGCCAAGAATCTGTCCATGAGGCCTGCAAGCATCCATGTTTCCATCCCTCACCCTTCTCCATCATTTTTTCCATCTCATTGTGCTTCTTTCCTCAAAACTGTGTGTTCTATAGGAAGTTCCTGTAGAAATTACAAGATTTCTACAGGAAGCTAGAAATGGATTTGAAAAAGGTAGTTTGGAGAACATGATAGCTTCCTCAAGGGTTCAGAAGTCCTCCTGCAATCTTCAAACTCCTCCTCCATCATCTCCATGCCTGCATCATAGCCCAAGCTCAATTTTTCTTTCCATGCAAAAACTTGCAGAATGCTTTGAAGAAAAAATACATAGAACAGAATTTGTTTTTTCCCTAGCTTGAAAACCGTGCATCCATTTGTAAAACTGTTATAGGGGGAGTTGTATAGGGATGATGGCAACATGCCCGAGCAATTTCATCCAATTCCGGTGCACGGTTTCCAAGAAATCTTCCTCCATCACCATCAGCCATTTTTGCATTTTCTCCATATCCATGCTTCCATTTCAAAACTTGTTTCATGGGGAGATGCATATGGGTGATAGTAGCCTACCCAAGCAGTTTCAGCTGATTCCGATGCACAGTTTCTGAGAAATTGATCTCTGTAACCTTCAGCCATTTTCCATTTTTCTCGAAATCTGTGCATCCATGAATCGCAATTTTGCTATGGGAGGTGCATCATGATGATAGGAACATGCTCATCAAGTTTCAGATCGATCCGATCTATCATTCGGGAGCAATGGCGAAAACAAGTTTCGATCCTATGAAAATTCAACAGCAGTAGCTTGAGGGTGCAAATCTGAACGTGAAGCCAGCTCCTGCCGTGCGGATCCGACCGGAGGATACCTACACAAGAAAACAACCAAGAATCAACATCCAAGCCATCATGCAACCATAGAAACTAGTGCATGCAGCATGTTAGTGTCGGTCTTGAAAGCCCTCCATCAGTGATCAAAGCTCTTTGCATTTACATTAGTAGGTGTCTCATCAGTGTCAAAATTTGCATCCCGTTAGGCATGCCATAATCCCGATGGAGGAGCTGGTCTATTCATACCCCTCTTGGCTTTGTTGGATCAGGTCATATCAGTCATTGAGTTTGTCAAGCTGCTCTTGTTTGGTCTTAATGTCAAAATTCTAGGTCTAGGGTTTTGGTCAGTTGTCTTAGCAAGGTCATGTCTCTGAAAGTCCTTGGGTGACCAGCAAGCCAGAGGGAGGATGGTAAACATGTTCCTTTGAAATTTTCATCATGTACAGTTCATTTTTAAACCTTGGATTTAAAAACCCTGTTTTTAAAGCCAAGGTCATGATAATTTTTGTAAAAAGAATAAATTTCCAAAATGTTTTCAAAAAGGCAGCAACAACCCTGGTCCCCTTGCCACAGTCCTTCATATGATCTACCTGCAAAAAGAGTCAGGTCAAAGCACTCAAAAAGTCAACTTCAGGATAAAGGAAACCAAGAAAATCAGTGTTTTAAAAAAAAGTGTCAAAATAGACTTTATAAAGTGGGTTTTTGGATGAAATTTTTTCAAATGAGATTATAAAAGGTAATGTTCCCTCCATTCACTCTCATTGTGCATTTCAAGCTTGCAAGAGAGATTGTGAGAGAGTGATAGGCGAAGGAGGCGAAATTGCAATGGTTTCGGGCAGTTTGCAGGTGCGCGACCCGTCCAGGCTTGTGCGCGACTTGTTGGGCGGTGCGCGACCCGTCCAGCACACTCTGGCAGTGTAAAATCATAACGGGCGCGACCCGTTGGGCTGTGCGCGACCCGTTGGGGAGCGTGCGCGACCCGTTCAACTGTCTGCCACCAAACTTCAAACAAATTCCTTCATTTCACTTCAAATTTGCTCAATCGGTCGAGGTAGGCTCTTAATGCATGGTTGTTGATATTGGTAGTGAAAATATGGATGTATGCTATGATTTCATCTTCTAAATTTGCAAATGAATGGATTAATATGGCTGCTTGCTAATGTTTGTAAAATGCTAGGGTTTTGTGACTGTTTCAAGTGTTTTTGTCCCATTTGGTCCCTTCCCTCTTTTCCTCTTCCATTCATAGTCATGCTTGCATCTCTGTCCCATATTATTTGTACATAAAATGTTGATTTTTTCCCCCATCCCTAAGCTATAAACCCTACCCCTCTCACAAGCACACAAAACCCTAATTCCCTCTACCATACACATGCAAAAAAATAAAACAAAAAGAAAAGATACATTTGTAAATAAAGAAAGAGTCATGTGAAAATAAATGCTGCTGTATATCTAGAGGCATGTACATAACCCCTATATACCCTTGATATCCCCTTATACATGAAAACCTTCCCTCTATGTGAAAACAATGTGCATGTACTCCTTAAGAACAAAAAGAGCAAAAATTTGCCTTATGACACACATGAACTCCTATAAGCAAATTTGGTGTATGGTGTCCCTATGTCCCTATTGATACATATATGCCCCTTCCATGTTCATTATCATACATGTTTTATCCCATATGAGATGTTCTTTGCAAATGATTTCCCAATGTTAAAATGTGTTCCTATATGCATGACAATTTGTAAAGTTTCCCTTGAAAATTCCCTGTTATTTTCATATATTCCCATTCCTCGTTAAGAAGTTCCCTCCCCTAACATTCCCCTCATGTTTTTTCCCCTTGAAACAGCATAGAGTTCAGTACTTTTGCAGGCAGAGGCAGCAGTTCAATTTGTCCTTCAGTTTGCCCACCTTGCTCCAAAACCATGTCAGATACCGAGACTTATGAGCAAGGTGATGACCATTCATCATCTACAGAGATTGAGGAACAGAGGAGGCCTCGTAGAGGGGGTAAGGGAGGTCATCATAAGAGGGAGGAGCCTACTTCTTTGGCAGAGTTACAGGCTTGTCCTTTGGCACTGAATTGTTTCCAGTATATGTCATGCTATCAGTTTTGTGAGAGGCTCTCTCAGATTCATCATCATAGAGAGTTGGCCCGCTTGTTTGTCTTACACCTCCATGATGGACATGTCACTCTTGCAGGGGTGAATTTCATATTGACGCTCGAGGTGATCTCAGAGGCTACAGGGATACCAAATGTGGGTGAGGTGTGGCCTAAGCGCCGATTACTTGATTTTGTTCACTTTGAGCCTTATGTCCAGCCATCATTTGTGAAACTGTTGACGGGTGTTTTCCCATTCAGATTTCTTCGGAGTGAGTATGACCCCCTCATGAGACTTATCATGCATTATTTTACATGTGAGGGCAGATTTTCACAGGTGTATTCATATCACATTCGCCTGTTGATGCATTTCACCCGGGTGAGGATGATGAACCTCCCGGTCTTCCTGTTTCAGAACATTCAGAGGATGGTGCCCATGTTGCAGAGGAAGACCCCGGCCCAGCAGTACAGGAGCCTTTGTCACTATGGTTTGATCCAGCTTATAGTCTCTCATCAGTTGACTCAGCAGGGTATCTCATGGGAGGAGTTCATCTCCCGTGAGTTTTTCACAGTGCCACCTCAGCCACATCAGGAGGCTATTCATGAGGAGGGAGGACCATCTCAGCAGCCTGATGCTCCCATCACCCGACATGTCAGCTCCACTCCTATGGTCACCTATCAGAAAGGCCCAAGGGCCTTATTTGCAGCAGCTAGGTGAGTATTATCTCCACAACAGGTGGAAGGGGTCTCGCCTTCATCTTCAGAGCAGCGAGTGTTATCTCCACAGCAGGTGGAAGGGGCCTCGTTTTCTTCGCCAGCACAGGTATTGCAGAGGGGCAAAGAGCCCATGATTCATGAGGATCCGGTGATTGATCTTGAGGTCAGTTCTCCTAGCCAAGAGGCAAAGGAGATCATTCAGCAGCTCAGGGCCGAGAATGATGTTTTGCAGTGGAGACTTGAGGGTGCCCAATGGACCATCACATATCTAGAGCAGCGGAACACACAGCTAGAGGAGGAGAAGGCACTTGATGAGATTTGGAGGATTCGTAGTGACCGAGTCCTAAACCGTAGGAGGCCCGGTGACCCATTGCCTGTTGACCGGGAGTCATTGCTTATTCAGGAGAATGCCCACTTGGAGAGGCTGTTGGCTAAGGCCAACCAAGACAAAAGGCTGTTAAGGAACATGAAAAACCATTATTGGGTTAGGATGCACGTTTGTAAAGCAAAGATGAAAATGTTCCAAAGAAGGTTGACTGAGGCTCTTAAGAGGAAAAAGAAGACCAACCCCCTCCGCATCTTGGCCGAGGCTTCTCTCACTCATCATGACACTCACTAGCCTCTTCACAGCACCAAGCACAAAAATTTTTGGAAGTTTTGGCTCATTTTTGACATTTTTGGGCAATTTACAGGTTTTGGCTTCTCAACGGGTCTCACCCTCGGTGAGACCCTTTGTCATCGTAGCTCCGTTTTGAAAAAACTCAGCATTTTTGGATTTTTCATGCAAAGTTACATATGCCCATGCATTACCTTGAGTTTTCATGGAGTTTTGGGCCTCCAAAAGGTCAAAATACAGCCAAATTTTGACTTTCTGCCCCTTTTTTGAGCTGCAGAAGTAGTCTTGGGAGAATTGAATTTTGACTAGGAAAATGACCTCCAAATCCAAAAATTCTAGTTGGTTTGGAAAGTATACTCAGAGACCTTTCCAACGAGCTATCCTCCACCTCATTCTGACACCGGAAAGGCCTCCAAAGTGCGCGACCCGTTGAGGAATTTGTGCCAGATTTGACCAGTTCAGCCCAGAATTTGCAGTTTAGCTCCAGTTTGACTTGCTGAGGTCGATGGTGGTCCTTTTGAATATACTTGTCGCACTTTTTGGATACTTTTACTCTTGTTTTACTCTTCTAGAAGTTTCTCTCATGTAAAAGGGTAAAATTGACTGTATGAACTGGTTTCCAAGTTTATAGAGGCAAGTTGTTTTGACTGCCTATTTTGTAGTGCTTAGTTTAAAAGTTGTTCAAACAGCTCCTAGGATAGTGAGCTCGACCCATGGAGGCAGGGAAAGAGGTTAGATCATCTATATTATGTACTTTCTTGCTCATTTTCATGGTTGGACTCTTGAGGGAGAAGTTATTACTGTATTATTCACTTGTATCTCTGCAATTTTTGGCTAAGGAAGACCAGGGTTTTGCAGTCATCTTTGGGATTCTTGTGGACTCATTGTGTTGATGGTGTGTCTCCTCATGTTATTGTAAGCTTTGTTATGTGATTCATTTCCTTTCTATACTGCTGCATATTAAACAAATGAAGTGATAAAGTTAGAATTCATGCTTGCCATGCTCTGCTTTCAAATTTGTTTAATTTCTATGTTTTCCACTGTCTAAAGAGAATTCAGATTCATTGTTTGCTCTCTTTAGCCTTCTTATCTTTCTTCCTAATCACCCATTTCAGCTAAAGACATCAATACAAGCTCCTACCTCGCCCCAAAGACCCCCCTGCAGAAACTGTGTCCAATCCCCGCACCCTAAATTGCAGCTCCTCAATTTGCCACCAAAAACCCCAAAAAACCCCCAAATCAACCTTCAAATCAGTTTACTAGCCTAATATCAGTGTTACCTTGTTTGGTCATCTCATCCTATTGAAAATCTACCGAGATCGACCGGAGAGAGCCTTCTCCTGCCCCGTAGGGCTAGCTACGAGGCTGAATGGTTTGATGTAGCTTTGAGATTTGCCTTTTCAGCCTGAGGTGAAATTTCAAGTGCTAACATACTGGCGACCATACTGGGGAGAACATTCAACTTGTTGATTGTCTTGTCCCAGTACATGCAATCAAGGTGCAGATCTGATGCTGATGGTGGACAGTAGTCAGACACTTATGCAGGCTGAACCATTCACCTGGCGACTCCAACTCGATCCAGACATTCCAATGCATGCTGATCTGTTCATGCAATGGTAGGGTATGTGGCAGACCCTGCACTTTGTGAATCTCTAAACGGAGTTAGAGAGTGGTTAGTAGATATTGAAATTAATGAAGAATTTTTCACTATTTTCCTTCAATGTTTGAAATCTCCGAAGCTTCATCTTGAAAGCAAAACTAGATTTTGTGAGTTAGTTGTTGAAAGAGTTGAAAATGAGATTCAGTATCTCGATGAGCAGATTCAGTCATATGATTTCCAAGACCCTAAAAAGTTCTTGGAAATCCTTCCTCATTCGAAAAAAGATATCATAGAATTGCCTACAGTCGTTTACATTGACAGTGTGCAGCTGGAAGTATGCATCACAGAGTTGGGGCAGCCAACAGAGTCCGGCTTCCGTGATCCTATTGCGGCATACATGGACACATTTTTCAGTTTGATTGATAGATCAGGCTGTATTTTCCATGACCAGGCTCAGTACGTGCATGAAGGGCTGCCAGCAATTGCATCTGTGACTTC
This sequence comes from Pinus tabuliformis, assembly GCA_031772625.1. Classification (NCBI taxonomy): domain Eukaryota; kingdom Viridiplantae; phylum Streptophyta; class Pinopsida; order Pinales; family Pinaceae; genus Pinus; species Pinus tabuliformis. The sequence goes on from CM062817.1 coordinate 292,366,249, forward strand.
GTGGCAGCATTCTCAAGCGGCTTCATTTTCAGGTTTACTTGAATGGTTAATTTGGCATTTTAGTATTACCTGATCTAGTGTTTGTATAGTAGATTAGGGTAGCTTTGTAAATAAATAAGCAGCCATAAGGGTAGCATCTTGTTTTAGTTTGTTTGAAGATTGTTTGAGTTCAGTTTCAGTTTGAAAAATAAGTCAAGAGTTGTGTTGATGATGACTCCATTGCCCAATGGGTGGAGGCACTGTCTGCTCTCCCAAAGTTCTGCGGTTCTTGGCACCTCCACGGAGCGGCAGCTGCCATCCCAAGTGGAGCCGATGTTAGACTCCGTCTCATGTCAGAGATTGATTCTTCTTCAAAACCCTGTTTTGAAGAAGAAATCATTAATGTGTTGTTTTAGATTATGTAATTTATCTTCAGCTCTTCAACTGGCAGCGACTTCAAGCTCCTATCCCTGCACAAGCACAATTCAAAACATCATCAGTAATCAAAGGCAAAAAGCTATTTGGAGAAGTCTCACTGGAAATCCCGAATAAACTTCATTGTCACAGCTATTGAATTAAATGATTGTGTTAGCGTTGGGAATGCCTTCGGGGTTATGGTGATTATGGTGATGCTGATTACAATTGTCTTATTGGCACTGGTTATGATCGTTGTTTGGCAAACTCCTTTATCATCTGTGCTTCTGTTCTTCACTTGCTTTTCTATCATGGAAGGCATATATGTTTCTTCTGTGCTCATTAACGTTCCACATGGAGGTTGGCTTCCTTTTGCAGTTTCTATTGTACTTGTTGTTACAATGTTTCGTTGGAATCATGGAAGACAGAAGAAAATTTAGTATGAAGTGACCCACAACATAGACTCTGGCAACCTCGCTACTCTTCTCTCTGACAATGGAATTCGACGGGTGCCAGGATTGTGTTTCTTCTATACCCATATCATCCATGGTGTTCCTCCTATTGTTGGCCATTATGTGAAAAATATCCCTCTATAAGCTGTTCATGATACTGGATAAACGCTGAAGACATTGTAGAAGAGGTTTTGGCATAGAATCTTGTTTCTTCACGATTGTAAAATGACAAGAAGACTAGCGATTTTCAGAACCTTACGTTTCACACATGGATATATGAGAGTGGAATCCTTTGGATAGATAATTGCATGACTAATACAACACGTGAGATTGAAGTGGCACTTTCGAAAGAGATCCGGGTGTTCCTGAATGGATGAGTAAGCATTGTGATGTGGAATGGTTGGTCAATACGTACATTTGTATCAGCTCTGTGCGCAAGGAAGAAAGGATACAGAGTGCTGCAATCAAGGTCCTGTGCGAGCGATATTTTGATAGTGATTAAACAGCAAAACAAGTCAGTGCATACATCTGAATGTCAGTGCCTTGGAATATGCAGAAGTCAGAGTAAGATTAAATTAAAGATTGTGGATGTGAAATCAACTTGAAATGTCTAATATGTGCAGAGCTGAGCTAAGACGCTATTGATGCTCATATGAGAATGTTACTGGTAGCTGAAGCATATTGAGACGAAGACGTTAAAGCTTGTTGAAGAAAAAGATTGATCGGATGGAAGTCCGAACCTCTAAGGCATCTTCAGCACTGTAGCATCTTGTGGACTGAGACAAGAAATGTAGCATCAACAGTTGACCTTACCAAAGGCGTTTTGAATGACATCCTTTTGAGACTACTGCGCTGTATATTTGAGGGCTACATATTGTATAGCAAACCTTGTTACTTTTAAAGTTAACGTTATTGATCAGGGGCAGATTTCTTTGAAGAGGCATCATGTACAGCAACAATAATTATGGGCAGAGATATCGGTATATAGGAGCAGATCAGCAGTAGAGGTATTTTTAGTAAATTGTATGATGTTCAAATTCAAGGCATCAGAAAATTTAAGGTACTAGAATTGACATATGTATTGCTCAATTACATTGAAAGCCTATCCACGATGGATATTAATGTACTACCTTGCGGGCACACTATTCATATGGACTGTTTGAAAGAGATGCGACAGCACCTACAGTACTTTTGTCCAGTGTGTTCGAAGTCAGTTTGTGATATGTCAAAGGTTTGGGAGAAAACAAGCACAAAGGAGGTTCGAAGCATCCTAGTTTACTATGACAATGTTTGATCCCAAATGGTTTGCAAATTCCAAGGTTAAGGGACCGGCTGGTTAAAATTGTCACAGATTATCGGACAGAGATTTCACTTAGGCATGGCTGTAATGATATTCTAAAGGCTGACTGTGTGAACTTGCTGGTAAAATATTTTTATGAGGCTCGTCATGCTATCTACATTGGAATTAGGGAAGATGAATTGAATGTAAATCAATATCGGGGAGAAAATGTAGTGATTCGTAGAGATGATAGAAGGTCGAGCACTGAAAAAAAATACAACAAAATCTTCAAACTCGAGGGCTACTCGAAGGTGTTGCATATGTTTAGATCCTCTCTCAATCCAGCATGTTTCAGTTATCGCTTTTTTCTGCACTCATACCTATCACATCACATGTCTTACGGACACAACTACATCAGTTACAAAAGACTCTAGCAAAAAGAGTGGTTCGAAATTTATTGGAGGTTTTGGAGATACACAGGAAAACTCCTTCCAAGATGAATCGGATGATGACTCTAATATCGATTCCAATGGGCCACGAATGCGCTGTATTCTTTGCACTACTGCTGCAGTATCATTAAAAAGAAAAACATGGTAATGATTGTGGTATTTGGTTTGCCATGGCGTTAATTGGGTTTTGCCTTTATTTTTGATAACAATTTGCAGCGACATCTCAGCTCCACAGAAATCGTGCGACTGGCTTCATTACCCCATACACGATTTTGTTCCATGATTTCCACCAGCAATTGATCCTTGGGAGATTTTGTGGGATTGCGGGCGATTGTTGGGATGCAACCATGTAAACCACTCTCAGTATAGTTGTCACCATAAGCTGAATCGGTGGAATGTTAGCTTAAAGGTTGTTTTATTAAAAAGGCAAATGCAACATGGCAAACTGAAAATAAGTCAAGACTATCTGTCACAGCTAGAGAATGCGATTTGGTTTAAGATTTCAATCTTGGTCCTATGGAGATCTGGGCTCCAGATTTATCTCTTAATTGGCCAATTATTAAAAGATTTAGAGAAACTCTGTACCATGTTTAGAGTAGATGAAATGCCCTTTCATAATTTTTATGTAATTTCAGGTGAAACAGCGCAGAGGTTTTAGGGAGTCGATTTGTTTTTCCTTAGCAGCATGTATTTATTGTATTAAAAAAAAAATCATTGGTAAGAGTAGTGTAGTGAGAGAGAGTTAGAAGAGAGTTTTTCTGAGTGCTGAGAGTGTTGGAGAACAGAGCTTTCAATGTACAGTTTTTGGCAGGGATTTTTAATGAAATTTCACAGCTCTGACTTCTGAGATTCCTGTGGCATGTTGATTTAGCATAAGTTTTTCTCTTGTTTCATATGTAATCTGTTATGTTTCATTTCACTACATGATCATTTCTAACTGAACAAATGAAGTGTTTAGGTAAGAATTCATGCCTACCATGCTCTGCCTATAAGTTTGTTCATGTTTAATGTTTTCTACTGTTTAAGGAGGATTCAAAGTTATTGTTTGCCCTCCTTAGCTCCTCACCAGTCTTACCATCCCATTTAAATGTAGATTTGGTGTTAAATTTCTTGCCTACCTTGCCTCAGTCGATAACCTGTGTTGTTCATTATATTTCTCTGTTTCAAGCTGTGATTTTGCCCATGCAGCCCAGAAAAACCCCGTCATTTAATTAAAAAACCCCAAAATCAATCTTTCTAATCAGTTTACTAGCCTAATAATAGTGTTACCCATTTGGTCATCTCATCAATTGAAGATCTACCGAGATTGACCGGAGAGAGCCTTCTCCTGCCCCGTAGGGCTAGCTACGGGGCTGAATGGTTTGATGTTGCCTTGAGGTTTACCTTTCTCAGCCTGAGGTGAAATCTCAAGCGCTAACACAGCAAATGAAAGGCCACAACACCTCACAGCAGCCATTCAACTTCTAGGTATGTGACTGAAACTCGTTCCTCCATTGCATAAATCTAATTTAAAAATTGCATGAACGAATTGAATGGTGGGGTAAGCCACGAATCTAGCAAGGTTAAGCCGATTGCCTTCTCTAGTGCTCAGTCGGAAGTCATGCAGTACATGTGGACAACTGACTCACGTGAAAATTAAAGCAACCGGCAGTGTTGGCCGTTTAAACCTCAGTTCAATTGACGGCAGTGATTACAGGGGGAAACACACAGTTCAAGAACACCACTTCCATCTGCATGTGGCCACGTACACCTGGCCACTTCACTCCCTCACCACAGATCACGCAGCAATTACAAAAATGCTCGGCTGACTCTCACCACCCTCTATTCAACTGCGGTCACAACTGGAGCACGCATCCACCACGTCCAGCTCAGTTAACCAGTGGTCCTCTACAATATTCCTGCCTGATTTCTTGAGATTTCTGACGTTTCTTTAAAAAAATTCCCGCCTATCGGGCTCTACAGGAAGCGCAGTTTCGTTCTACAGGAAGTCTTCTACAGGAAACGCAGAAAACAACCATGCAGAAGGAAAACCTGGGATTTTCGGTGAATTTCAAGCTCCAAATGAGGTAGGATCGGGGAAACTTCGTTGTGCATGATTTGTTGGTGTAAAATGGTGAATTGAACACGGCATTAAATTGAAAAAAATGAGAGTAACAGTCTACCTGTGTATTCAACAAAATATGAAAGATTGCCTGCATATTCCACTGTATTTGCCCAAGTTCTTTCTCTGCACTCTGAAATCTCCTCATCATCTTTAAAAGTAAAGAAGATATATGCTGCAGTAGAGGCCACCCTGTGTGCATGGAAACCTGAATTTACATATGTATCTGTGTGTTGAGAAGAGAATTTGTGCCCTTATGCTCAGTTCTGCAAAAACAACATTGTCCTTTCAATAAACCGACAGTCGAATTCTGGGTGACAGAAACAAGGGAATTATTGCTATCTGGTATTGTGAGGAACACAAGAGAAACTCCTCCCTAGGTTCAGAAAACACCAAATTCAGTTGTCCTCTATTTTAGTGATTGACCGTTGTTTTCCTGAGCATTTCCTTTTCTGATTAAAACATAAAAAGAGCACTCCCACCATGCCATGAGGATTCATAATGGGAGAACACATTGAAGAAGGTGAGAAAACCAATGGTGAAGGAACACAGAACATTCAAGCACAGAAAGAATAGAAAGAAAAAGGGGAAATGGGCAGATTGTTGAGCCTAAAACAGAGGAAGAAACAACAGCACAAACACCAAGGGAAACAATTGCAGAGTAGAGCAGAGGGGACTGAAAAAGTCCAAGCAGGTGAGGGCACACCCAAGGAAACACAGCACAAGTCAAAGAGAAGGAACCCCCAGCCAAGCAAGCCAAATCAGGGAAAATTGGTTCTACAGGAAGCCAACAGACTATTTCTACAGGAAGCCAGAAAACTGCTTCTACAGGAAGCTAGAAAACGGCCACTACAAGACTTTCTATAGGAAGTCTGGGGAAAGGGCAGCAGAAGGAGAAATTGGCCGAGATTTTAGCTAGGGAGGCAGTAGCTGTGCTGGCCACACTAAGCACATCCCCCAAGCAGAAGGAGAAGCGAAAGAGGGAGCTTCCACTATATTTTAAGGCAAGAAGGAGCATGCAGATAAGAACTGGCAGACCCCAACCACAATCAAAAGAGCCAATCACAATTATAGACACCTCAGCTACACAAAAGGAGAGGTCTCCCTCCAAGGAATCCATCAACTATGAACGGGGAAGCCCGAAGACATCCACCTGAAGAGAAAGAATGGAAATGTTGGACACAAAGGCCTCTCTATAGGATGTTGAGACAGTTCTACAAGAAGCTGAGAATTCTCTAGGAAAAGGAGCACAGGCAGTGGGAAGAAGCAAAGAGAAAGGCATGGTTTCATGACCAAGAAGAGGACATCACTTCAGAATCTTGGTATGATAGGGAGGCCACCAGGGCCATCAAAGATGAGGAGATAGATTGGTTGCTCAGAGGATGAGCAACACTTTCAGTAGGGGGGTGATGATGAGCCCAAAAAATGGATAATTATATGGGCTCATTCAACCTCCTAATTCGACTTAATCCACCATTCTCATGATTTTATTTCATTTTTTTGATTATATTTATGCTAATAGAGTGAATTGGGTTAGTCATTATGCCAACAAGTCTAATGTGTGCTTTGTGTAGTCTTTTTGGTCAATTTGGAGACAAAATCAAAGGTTTTAATGAGCACTTGGCAGCCAAATTCGTGGGAGAACAAGGGAGAGGATTTGTAGGAAGGTGTCCCCTTCATTTATGGGCCCTTACCTCGAGTTCTCCACCATCAGCTCGGAGTTCAAGGGCCACCAAATCAATTATCACAAGGGCAGCCAAGCAAGTGCTAGTAAAAGTGTTGTTAACTAAAAGTTTTGGCAGCCGAGTTCCTAAAGCTTAGGAGGGTTGTTGGGGTCCTCAATTTGTATAAATAAGAAGGATTAGGGCCTCATTTTGGTTAGCTAGTAGTTAGTCACTTTGTAGGTAGGAGGTAGCTAGTTTGTAGTTCGATTTTAGTGAGTAGATTAGCTTTGGATTTCAGCACATTTTCAAGCTTTCCCTTGTGGACAGTTTTTGATGTAACTATTCTTTTCTTGCTCAATAAAGATGAATTCAGATTTGCACCAGCTCTAAATCTCTCTTAGGAGGTTGTAGCTCTTGGGGTTGGGCCCATCTCAAGTGCCCAGTATCTCCTTTGTTTACTTTCATGTGTCTTTGCTGCATTCTTAAAATAAAATCTGCTATTTAGATTTAAATCTTGGTTTGTTATTTAGGTTGCTTTTTATGGTTAAAGTAGCTTTTCATGTTCATATTTAGTTAACAGATTAGTAATAGGGAATATCTCCAGAAAAAGGCCATCAAGCACCTCTGATCTCACCTCTCCCTCAGTGGGATCGTGAGCTGGGACAAAGGTGACATTGCTGCCAACAAAAACGTTGTTTTGCTTTGTCATGCAATTCTTAGTGTTGGAATCCTCATTTGCAAATGCTGATATTAGTAGTGTTTAAATGCTTCAGTTGATGATTGCTTAGTTGCATAAGTTATTTCACGCATTTCATTTCGAATAAACTGTTGTTCATTTCCTTTTGCTGTTACTTAGGTCAAAATAGAGTAAAGTAACTAGGTCATAGGTTTTATAAGTGTTTGTTTGTTTGGTTTGAAAAACCACTTGCAGAGTACCTGTTACCCTTCTTTATCTGCCCATATTCCATCCAACCTACCTGCTTCATCCTTCACATAGAACCCTTGTTAGGCCCCTATACTACTAGTGTAACCCCTTATTGTTATTACTAAAACCCACTTATTATATTGATGTGCCCCATAGAAGCCCACTATTGTTATTATTGTGCCCTTACATTATTATTGTTATGCCGGCTCTGATTATGTTATGACCCCTTAGACTCCCTAACAACCCTTACCTTACATTTTCCTCATTCGCTTACTTTGCCATGATTCTCATCTTCTTGTGCAACATCGTTTCATCCCTCCTTGAACAAATCTCACCATCTACGCCACTCCTCAACTCCATCCTCCAAGTCTTGAACTCCCCTACACCCCTATTTCACCTCCATACTCATTCCTCCACCTTTTTCCCTCCATCCATGCTCCAAAATCCCATTTCTGAACATCCTGTAGAAAATCACAGAACATCCTGTAGAAATTCCAGAACATCCTGTAGAACCCCTGCAGACTTCCTGTAGAAGCTCACAAATGAGGTTTCTTGATAGCCAAACTCTGTGAAACTCTCTGGAAGGGTGTTAGGGACCCCTTAGGCCCTCTCTTAACCTTCCAAACCTCTTCCAAGCATTTCCTCTTGCCAATCCACCTCTGCACAGTCAAAAACAGTTAAACTGCATGCATGATAATTGTGACAACTTACTCAAAAATACAAAAAGATGGTTCTTTCAGATTCTGCTGTAGACATAGCTTAGATATATGCATTTCATCTTCTTATAATTCAATGGCATCTCATTCAGTAGCTTGCATCTTCCTTCTTGCATCAGTAGGACTAGTTGGTAGAATTAGGATTTGCTAGGGTTTGCGTTTCTTTTTGGCTTTCAGTTTCTTTCCGCAAGTATATTAGCTTCCTTTAAGTTAGCTTTCATCCATTAGTTAAAAAGCTTCTTCTAAGAGCTCATAGAAGTTGGCTTAATCTCCTAGCGGACTTGTACCAGCTAACTAAGTGACAGCTGCGGCAAGAGCTAGTACTTGTGCATACAGCACCGTCGCTTCCAAGTTTGTTACAAACTACCGGGTTGATAAAATTAAAGAAGGGAGTTCCAGGAGTTGCAACATTATTGATGCAATACTAGGGCCCACCACTTGCCAAGCATAGATCTACTCAGTATCTCATCTTGCAAAAGGGGAAAAAGAAAACTAATGGTCTCTTGTAGCCCTGTAATGTAATTTTGGTGCACAAATAGTTTGGAGGAATGAGGGGAAGTGGGAAGAAATATGTTGAGAGGGATGATGTTAGTGCAAAGAACTGATGTTTTTCTACCTTCTAAACCAATAAGTATCACCTACACACAAATTCGTTATTCAACTAGCAAAAACATGATGACTAAAGGACTACTAAAAGCTAATTGCAGAATACCAAAAGTGCATAGGAAAGGATGAGTTGAATTTAAACTAGATCCTAACAAAAGAAAAATAATTTATCTTTGGTATATGTTCACACAGAATTTATGATTAAGCCTCCCAAGGAAACTCACTCACTAACCTACAGAAACAATACTTTTTCTTGTAAACCAAACTTGTAGAGAAAGAATACAACTAGATCAAATGCATGCAAAGAAACAAATGATAAAAATATACAATAAAGGGGCTTGAGTTCTTGGGTTGGACCCTAACCCAAGGAAACTCAACTTCATAAAACAAACTCAAACTGGAATCAAAAGGATGATTCTCATTAATCTCATAAATTATTCAAATACATGACATGATAATGGAAATAACAAGTAATAGGCTCTAGCTCAAATAGTAGCTATGTTTCTCCAAAAAGATGAATACTAATGACCTCCTAGGCTCCTTTATTTATACAAAAAATAGTGATGGGAAACCTCCTTGAATGGAGGGTTGCTTCCCCCCAAACTCCTATAAAAATTGATCTAGTTTCCTGAGATTATTGCAATCAATGAGGTGGAGTAATTTCCCTATGCCACCCTAGTTGTTGATGAGCTGATTTTAGGAACACACCTCCTAAACCTTCTCTTGTTGGCTCCCAACTTGCCCTTGTGAAATAAATGTTGGTCTCCAACACTCTCCTATACAAAAAATGCTCCTTGTACTGTACATTTAATGCATTATGCTATAGGATATGACAAATATTCCTTAACCTTTCTAGTGAACACATTATAGCTCAAAAATATGTTGAATCAAATGTAAAAAGAGAGATTAAAATGTGTTAAAGGATGGTCAATGGGCCTTCATTGGCACATATTTATGAGGGCCATCACTCAAGATTGAAACACATGTAAGATGCAAATCACTCTTTTTATATTAACTCGAGGAAATAGAGTAGAGATTATATCAAGATGATTCCTATGATAATATAATCCATTGGGTCTCCCTCCAATGTTTTACAAACCTCTTTATACATCATTCTAAGTGATTGATCAAATTGTTGAACCTACATAATACAAATCAATTTGAAACTACTGGATAAAGCTTGTGTTTCCTCTATTAAAATGTTGACAATTGATTCAATAAATCTTTGGATCTATCTTCAATGTGATCCTCTATTCGATATGGATACACTATCACGAACTCTAGTTTCATTGTCAAGAACTCCCCATTAAATTGGGCATTGACCAACTTCTACCACCTATATGCTTGCTTCTATGACTTGGATGTTGGACATATGTCCATATCCATCTTAATTGCAATCTTGTCCAACTTGTGGTTCTTTCTTTATATCACTACAACCATATAAAACGACAATCTGCAACTACAAAATGTATATAGTCACTATATAATTGAAGATTCCTGTAGTCACTTATTAGAAAATAGTTCATAATCAACATAACTTATTCAAATATGAAAATAAAAAATTTACCTTAAAAGCTCTTCCTTGATGTATTATCCTATAAACAATAGATTTTTATGGAAAAATGGGGGTGAATATGAGGTATAAAAAATGGGGAGTTGCTAAATTGTGGAAAATGAAGTCACAAAAATCTTGAAAATGTGAACCCAACATCTCCCCCACATGGATGATGTTCCATCTTGTAAGGCAACAAAATTCTTATATTTCCCCCAAAAAATATAATTCCTATGCAAAATTTCAAAAATGTATTACATCACATTCAACATGTTTCAAAGCATTTTTATATTTCCCCTAAAGAAGATTATTCATTTGTAAAATTTCAAAAATTTACTGTATCACATTCAACATGACAACCCCAAAAGCTTGGCCTCTTTCTTTTGTTTTTGTATGTTTAGCTTAATTTTATTGTATTTATTCCTTATTTTTATTTCTTGACTTTCCATATCACTTTATGACTTGTTTGGATAGAATTTTCTTTTTCTTTTAATTCTTTTTCCTTTTACAATTTTCAACAATACTCGACTTCATTTTGAATCACTTTACCAAACTATTCAAAAATATGCCATCATGCTCTGTTCCTACAATGAATCTTTGACTTCAATCACTTGTCTTCCTTGAACATCCTCATCATTCTTCTAATTTCCTTGGTTTCGTGTCATGTTTGTTGTGGTTCTTCTCCTTCAGAGGAGTCTCCCTTTGTTTTAGGTACTTCTCTCTCTGTGAGTTGCGGTTTAAAACACTTTTCTTTTCTTTACCTGCAATTTGACATATTTTCTTTCAGTATTTGTTTCTGGGAGCTTTTGGAACCATTTTCTCTTTGGAGAGTTCAAATTAACTTTTCGAACTTTAGGCTCATCTGTTCTTCTTATTTAAAATTCTAGTTGATTTTTACTTAATATTAAATTTTGTAACTAATATATATATATATACGACATTGAATTCTATAACTAATATATATCACATATTAAGAAAGAATTTTGAATTTTTAACTCATATATTTTTACACTTAAGCACAAAAAAATTCCAACACACCCAAATTTCAAAAAACACATACTGCATAAACCATATCATATCCATTTTTATAAAGGGATAACTCAGTACACAAGCAATATATAATTTGGTACAAGACCTCATATAATTTAATTTCTCTATTATATAGATATAGCATTGATTTTTAGTATTATTGAGATAATTTCAGTTTAACTTATCTCAAAAACCAAGATATTTGAACACCGAAAGATAAACTCAGTAAATAAAAGGCACAACATGTTCAAATTACATCAGGCTCATTGCACTCATCAAAAAGTGCAACCCAAGTATCAATAAACAAAAGCAACAAAGCTAGAATGCACAAAATGCTCAAATCATGACATGCCCAATGAATTCATCTCGTCCCAGGTGTGTTTGAACTAGAGATATACCAACTCAGGTATCAAATATGACAACAAACGAAGCTACATTAATGACACTCTCTCATTCTTTCCAATCAACCCAATATGTTCCAAACACCTTTATACAGCTTTCATACCATACCAGTGTTTCTCTGTTGCATAAGCTGCTAGTTAAAAATTGTGCACTAGTTTAAATGCTAAACAAAATTATAAATAAGTTCGTCTAGAGTAGTTTTTTTTGATGTGGTTTCATGGTTAAGTGGAAAGGTTTGGTTTTCACAAATGATGTAGTCTAATCCAAAACAAGACTACATACTTTGTGATTTGCTCTAGATATAATTTCTTCAATTGAAAAAAAATTAATCTCCAATAAACTTTGTACATAGAATATTGGATCACAAACATAACGATCCAAACATTGATTCACATAGTACATGTACAGTGGAACTGAAGCGAGCACTAAGAGGGTCACTGTAAGGAGAAACTTTTGAGGAGAGTTTTCAGTGAGGCCTACTAAAAGAAATCTTCCAACATATTTTTTTTAAACCAAACTTCAGAAAACATAAGCACTTTATAATGTTATCAAATCTATTATGAAACCAGCTCAAAAAAAGATAAAAAATATAGATCAATGGCTTAGAAATAAGCCTCTTCAAGGGGGGAACCTCCTTTACATTACACAAATGAATAATTCTTGGATGATACAAATGACAAGACCTCCTTTCTACATATAGGAGTCTAAGGAGTCATAATATAATCAGAGCCGACATAACAATAAGAATGTAAGGGCACAATAATAATAATAGTGGGCTTCTATGGGGCACAATAGTAACAATATGGGGACTACATGGGTAGAAAAATATAATAAGGGGGTTGTACTAATAATAATAAGGGGTTACACTAGTAGTATAGGGGCCTAACATGCTCCTCTCCTTCAAAAAGTGTTGTCCTCAACGCTTGAGTAGTTCTTGATGCTTCTGTAGAATATTATTGTCCTCCCATGTGGAATCTTCAGCGGGTAAGTTCTTCCACTTGATGAGATACTCTGAAATTGATCGATTTCATAGCTGTCGAGTTCTTGTTTCTGTGACTGCTCCAGGTTCCAATATGATTTTTCCTTCCTCTTCAAGTTCTGGCAATATTGTTTGAATTGGGATCTTCTGCAACTTTTGAATGAGTGGTCACACTTCTTTGTCCTTCTTCCATTCATCACTTGCTTTGTTTATCCAATTTGGTTGGATAATAGAAATAACACAAAATAATGCTTCCACATCCTCGTCCTTTCTTGAAAGTGCATCTGCAACAAAATTTTGCTTCCCTTTTCTATAGATGATGTCAAACTCATAACCCAATATATTTGTGACCCATTTTTTCTGTTCTTCTATAGATAATATTTGTTCTAAAAGGTATTTAAGACTATCATGATCCATTTTTACCTTGAAGTGTCTTCCCAGTCGGTAAGGTCGCCATTTCTTAAGTGCATGTAGTATTTCCAACATTTCCTTCTCATAAATAGCTTGCTTGAGATGTAGCAGTAAAAATACCCAATCACCTACATCAAAACATTTTTCACTACAATGTTGATCTACCTATTGTTTCATTCAATTTTACACCAAAGTGGCATTATCCTTTAAAAGTTGGAGAACTTGTTGTTGATGCTCGATGTGATCTTTCACTGCTTGAATATTGTTCTTCTTGATATGTCCTTCTATCTTGAGAGTTTGAGGAGTGGTAATTTCTTCCAATGCTTTACAAGATATGGTCGGATTCATTTCTTGATGCTCGATGTGATCTTTCACTTCTTGAACATTTTTCTTCTTGATATGTCCTTCTGTCTTGATAATTTGAGGAGTGGTAATTCCGGCCAATGCCTTACAAGATATGGTTGGATTCATTTCTTCTTTCTCGATGTGATATTTCACTTCTTGAACCTTTTTCTTCTTGATATGTCCTTCTATCTTGAGAGTTTGAGGAGTGGTAATTCTTGCCAATTCTTTACAAGATATGGTTAGATTCATTTCTTCTTTCTCTAGGGTTGGCTCCTGGTGTATATACTCTGCTTTTGATGTTTCTTGATCCTTTTCTTCCTCCTCTTCATAATCTATGTAAAATAATTTCTTCTTAGCAAACTTATGACCTTTAGTGGATTTTCTATCACAATTGTAACAAAGCCTTTTTTCTCTTTGCTCTTCCAATTGTTGTGGTGTAACCTTTGTAGGTTGTGGAAGGCTAGGAGAAACAACACTTCCATTATTATAGTTGTGAGGGGTAGACTTCCTTGTTGCCATAATTTTACTTTGCACTATGTAACAAACCTCTTTTACTATTTCCAATTGTTGTGGTGTTGCTCTAAAGAAGGTTTTGCTCTTTGTATCCTCATAATGTGCTATCATTTCCTCCATGAAAATTGACCACGTAACAAGTTGTTTACAAGAACATACCATAAAAATTGATCCGGTTATAAATATGAAGATGCAATACAAACATTTTGTAACAGTGGTACACCATTTAGATCAAAATATTTCTCCATCTAAAGTATCCAATTTACTGGATCCTTGCCATCAAACTTCCTCATATCGCCTTTTCTTGATTTTAGGAGCCCGATATTGAAACGACTATAACTCTGTAATTTCGGTTCTTCCAGTTTTTAAATTACGACCTGCAGTATCCCTATGTGTCCTCTTTCCAATGCCACCAGCCTGATCCAAATTAGATTCTCCAAGGAAGAGTTTTGCCCAATCTCCCAAGATGACCTAATTATAGGCCTTTCCAGAAGAGCGAACTTGTATGAAGTGCCACGTGTCACTGTTTCAACCTTTGGCTCTAAAAATATATACAAGAAACTACAGTCCATCCTCTTTTTGTACCTTCTTACAAAATTGCAATCTGATGCTCAGAGAGAAAGTTATGACGATTTTCCCCAGGTCCCCTGTTTGGAATGTAATTCAGGAGTCTGCAAAAAGACCAACTTTCTCAGATCATATCTCCGTAAATATAGCAAGAAAATCTTTGAGATTCGGACCCAAGGTTTAGTGAGATTTCGTCTCAAATGGGTTTTTTTTTTCGCTTCTGAAACGTTACAGAAAAAAAGTTATAGCGAAAATTCCACAATGACCTATTTGGAACAGCGAAACCCTAAAATCCAAAGCTCTGATACCAAATGTTATGAAACCAGCTCACAAAAAGATAGAAAAGATAGATCAACGCCTTAGAAATAAGCCTCTTCGAGGGGGCAACCTCCTTTACATTACACAAATGAATAATTCTTGGATGATACAAATGACAAGACCTCCTTTCTATATATAGGAGTCTAAGGAATCATAATATAATCAGAGCCGACATAACAATAATAATGTAAGGGCACAATAATAACAATAGTGGGCTTCTATTGTTATTCTGCCCCATAGAAGCCCACTATTGTTATTATTGTGCCCTTACATTATTATTGTTATGTCGGCTCTGATTATGTTATGACCCCTTAGACTCCTATATATAGAATGGAGGTCTTTTCATTTGTATCATCAAAGAATTGTTCATTTATGTAATGTAAAGGAGGTTTCCCCCTCGAAGAGGCTGAATTCTAAGGCGTTGATCTATCATTTCTATCTTTTCGTGAGCTGGTTTCATAACATTTGGTATCAGAGCTTTGGATTCTAGGGTTTCGCTGCTCCAAACAGGTCATCATGGAATTTTCGCTATAATTTCTTTTCTGTGATGTTTCAGAAGTCACAAAAAAAACCCATTTGAGAAGAAATCGCGCGGAACCTTGGGTCTAAATTTCAAATCTTTTCGCTTGATATTTGCGGAGATATGCTCTGAGGAAGTTGGTCTTTTTGCAGACTCCTGAATTACATTCAAAACAGGTGACTTGGGGAAAATCGTCATAACTTTCTCTCTGGGGATCAGATTGAAATTTTGTAAGAAGGTACAGAAAGAGGACGGACTACAGTTTCATTTATGCATTTTTTAGATCCAAAGGTAGAAACAGTGACACGTGGCACTTCATACAATTTCACTCTTCTGGAAAGGTCTATAATCAGGTCATCTTGGGAGATTGTGCATAACTCTTTCTTAGAGAATCCAATTTGGATTAGACTGGTGGCATTGGAAAGAGGACACAGAGGGCTACTATAGGTCACAATTTCATAACTTAAAGATCCGAAAGTACAGAGTTACAGTCGTTTCAAGGTCGAGCTCCTAAAATCAAGAAAAATCAATATGAGGAAGTTTGATGGCAAGGATCCGATAAATTGGATACTTCAGATGGAGCAATATTTTGATCTACATGGTGTACAACTGTTACAAAAGGTATGTATTGCATCTTCATATTTAGAACCAGATCAACTTTTATGGTATGAAGGGCTTTGTTCTCATAAAAAACTTGTTACGTGGTCAATTTTCACAGAGGAAATGATAGCACATTATGAGGATACAAAGAGCAACACCTTCTTTAGAGCAACACCACAACAATTGGAAAGAGTAAAAGGGATTTGTGACATAGTGGAAAGCAAAATCATGGAAACCAGGAAGCGTACCCCTCACAACTATAAATATGGAAGTGTTGTTTCTCCTAGCCTTCCACAACCTACAAGGGTTACACCACAACAATTGGAAGAAAAAAGAGAAAAAGGGCTTTGTTACAATTGTGATAGCAAATGCACTAAAGGTCATAAGTGTGCTGAGAAGAAATTATTTTACATAGAATATGAAGAGGAGGAAGAAAAGGATCAAGAAACATCAAAAGAAGAAGATATACGCCAGGACCCCACCCCAGAGAAAGAAGAAATGAATCAGACCATATCTTGTAAAGCATTGGAAAGAATTACCATCCTCAAACTCTCAAGATAGAAGGACATATCAAGAAGAAAAAGGTGCAAGAAGTGAAAGATCACATCGAGAAAGAAGAAATGAATCCAACCATATCTTGCAATTCATTGTTCGAAATTACCACTCCTCAAATTAGCAAGATAGAAGGACCTATCAAGAAGAAAAATGTTCAAGAAGTGAAAGATCACATCGAGCATCAAGAAATGAATCTGACCATATCTTGTAAAGGATTGGAAGAAATTACCACTCATCAAACTCTAGAGATAGAAGGACATATCAAGAAGAAAAAGGTTCAAGCAGTGAAAGATCACATCGAGCATCAACAACAAGTTCTCCAACTTTTAAAGGATAACACCACTTCGGTGCAAAATCAAACGAAACAACAGGTAGATCAACATCGTAGTGAAAAATGTTTTGATGTAGGTGATTGGGTATTTTTACTGCTACATCTCAAGCAAGCTATTTATGAGAAGGAAATGTTGGCAATACTACATGCACTTAAAAAATGGCGACCTTACCGAATGGGAAAACTCTTCAAGGATGAGGATGTGGAAGCATTGTTTTGTGCTATTTATATTATCCAGCCAGATTGGATAAACGAAGCAAGGGATGAATGGAAGAAGGACGAAGAAGTATGGCAACTTATTCAAAAGTTGCAAAAGATCCCAATTCAAACAATATTTCCATAAATTGAAGAGGAAGGAAAAATCATATTGGAACCTAGAGCAGTCATAGAAACAAGAACCCGATAGCTACAAAATCGATCAATTTCAGAGTATCTCATCAAGTGGAAGAACTTACCCGCTGAAGATTCCACATGGGAGGACAAGAATTTTATACAGAAGCATCAAGAACTACTCAAGCGTTGAGGACAACGCTTTTTGAAGGAGAGGGGCATGTTAGGCCCCTATACTACTAGTGTAACCCCTTATTGTTATTAGTATAACCCACTTATTATATTGATGTACCCATGTAGTGCCCATATTGTTACTATTCTGCCCCATAGAAGCCCACTATTGTTATTATTGTGCCCTTACATTATTATTGTTATGTCGGCTTTGATTATGTTATGACCCCTTAGACTCCTATATATAGAATGGAGGTCTTTTCATTTGTATCATCGAAGAATTGTTCATTTATGTAATGTAAAGGAGATTGCCCCCTCGAAGAGGCTGAATTCTAAGGCGTTGATCTATCTTTTCTATCTTTTCGTGAGCTGGTTTCATAACATAAACATATCTTAGATATCTCATATTTAATAGCAGCACTATATTTAACATTTTCAGTAACAAACATATCTTAGATATCTCATATTTAATAACAGCACTATCTTTAACATTTCATTTCCAGTAATAAACATATCAAATACCATTCACTAATAATTTGATACGATGTTTCAAATCTAAATATAACTCTGATTTCCAAATTGGTTTTAGAGCGAGCAAATTAAATAGACCTTCTGGCAAATGTGTTATATGTATTTTCAACCACCAACGTGTGATATTTATTAGCCAAGATATTTCATATTTAATAACAGCATTATATTTAATATTTTTTATTAAAATAAATTATTAGGAATTTTATTTTACAAATTTGTAAAAATATAAAATAAATGTAAATACAAAAGTTTTATGTTCAGATTCTTCTTTCATGCCATGTAACCATAGGGAAAGCCCACATAAGTTACAATGGTAGTTGTGGGAATCAATCTACTACATGAAAGGCCATGTTCTCAATTCTCTTATAATAAAAATAATTATAATAAAAAATTCTTAGTTGAGCTATATTTAATTATTAATAATTAGATATTAATAAATATTAGAGATATATGTAATTAGTACAACCATATAAATTAAATATTTAATAAATATTTTTTAGTTGTTAAAATATTTAACTTATAATATATCTCATATTATAAGTTAAAAATTAAAATCATAGAAAGTTAATTTAATTATAACTTTATTATTATTATTATTACTATTATAAAAATACCTAATATATGAGTTAAATTATGAGCACTCACACACACAAACATATTTAAAAAAAATATTTAACAAGCTTTATAACCATGGAGATTCAACCTTATTTTACTGACAAGTCTCCTCAATAGGTATACTTAGAAGATCATCATGCCATCCTCCAACCTTAAAACTATCATATTTTGAGATTAATTCACATTTTTGTTTATATTATGCTTCATCATGTCATCCTCCCGCCTTAAAACAATAATTTGTTCACATTAATTCACATTTTTGTTTATATTATGCTAAGTAAGAAGAGTAAAAGGTGTTTGTCGCAGTATGTGGCCTAATGTGGTTCAAATGCAGGAAAAAGAAGCATTTTTTAGGCAATTACTATACAGGGGCTTGATGGAGACAACCAAGAGAGAATCTAGGTGGTTTGTCCACCTCCTTAACTCCCTAACTAGTCTTAGCATCATAGCATCCTCTCTCACCAGTTCGAATTCATTGGCAGCCGAGTAACTCTGAGTGCAAGTGAAGCTCAAGAGGGACTAGATCCACCATTTCCAAGATCAAGGAGGGAACCATTCCTATTTTCAAGAGAGATGTTATCAGTTGCCCTTTTGTATAAATAAAAAGGTGAAAAGCTCATTAGGATTCAAAGTTTTGATTCATCTAGGTGTAGCTATTGAGCTCAAAACTTGACATTGTCATTTTGAACTTTCATGTGATGTATAAAACTTTTACTTTTTGATAATGAGAAGTTAGTTATTAAGTTGCATATGAGTTAGTTTCAGAGGGTTGAGACCCTTGGGCTTGGCCCTAGCCCAGAGGATTTGGTCCCTCTTTTGTACTACTATTTTTTTGGATTTCAAGCATTTCATAGCTTTCTTTCATTCCAATAGAGGTTAAGCTATGAAAATCTATGATTTCAAGCTTATAAATCACCTCTCTTATGGGAGAATGGTTAGAAGGATTCACAATCTAAGGCCAAAAATATTGTGTTTATGATTTCTTGGAAATAGATGAAGGATAGTTTTTCTTCTTCACATTCTCTTTTTGTAGCTTAGAAGTCAGTTTAGTGATTAGAGTAGTGTTATGGCATAAAATAGATGTTGTTTAAACTCAACTCATCTTTTCCATCATAGTTTATATCATTTTATTAATAATCAATGGATGTATGCATGTGGTTGGTTGCAGGGTTGTGTTGATCTGCAAGGGAGGGCACCTCTTCCACCTCCATCTTGGAATCCTCCATCTTCTCTTTCCATTCCTCAATTTTGTCCCAAAACTTTGTTTCCATGACCACTTTGCCTAGAAAGTTTAGGACATTGTGAGCATTCATCCTGGTGCAAGACAGACCTCTGAGAGGTCCTGGGCTTGGCCAGGGGGCTCAATCTAACATTCCTTCACTCTCTCTAACCTCTAACCACCTCTTCATTCCCTCAAGTCATCATTTTTACCCTAAAAAGCCTCTCAGAACCCCTCCTATAGTAGCACCTATAGCGGGCCTGTAGCACCGCTTTTCTTCACCAGTTTTGATCTCCACTTCAACCTAATCTCAGTCAAGATGAATAATGACCCAAAGTTGTGACTTGAATATTAAGGGAAGCTCATAGACAACTCCAACCATTCCTTTTCATCACTGCAAAATAGAGTAGAATTAGTTTATTTTTCAATCACAAATATGATGCAAGATAGGTTTCTAATTTTCAAGAAAGTGTGAAATAGGTAGATGATACAAGCAATTATGTTTCTAGTTTGATTAATTATGCATGATGGAGTAGCTTTCTTTTTGCAAGTAGATTTTCCCTTGTCTTTTCATGGAATGATTAATTAACATCTACAAGTTGAGCAAATGTCATTTCGATTTTCATAACTAGAATTCGTTTTCAATTGTACTTTCATCAACAAGCTTTCACTATAGTTCAGTAGGAGGAATGGTCTCTGAGCACTTTGATCTAATATCATGAATAAGGTGGCATGAGTATAATCCAACCTACTATGCATATAGCAATGTCACCTCTAATTGTGTATGAACCTCGGGTTGATAATTTGAGTGAGGAGCCCCTGGGAGTTAAAACATTCTTGGTGCAATACTAGGGCTCACCACTTTTTGGCGCCATTGTTGGGGAGGTGTCTAAGTTGATGTTGTTTCTACTTGAGAATTGTTTTATGTTTTGCATTTAGTTTTTGAAAAAGTGAAAAATAAAAGAAAAAAATGTATTTCATGCCTCGTAGGAGTAGGGATAATCAAGGAAAATTCTTACCAAAAACCCCCACACCCTCAAGAAGTCAACCTTCACTCTTCTTTGGTGACTGTGAACTTCCCTCTATGACTGCAGGGGAGTTAGGAGACACTCTAGGTGAGCAAACAAAATTTTTTGAAGAACCTATTGGGGAAGAAGAAGAACCCACTTCACCTACCCAAAATATGGCTTAGAACAGGGACAATGAGGTTTTCCCCATAAAAGAAACCAATGGAGAGGCTAGAATGAAGAATATAAGCCCTACTTTCCCTTCCATACTTCCATGGCTTAACCTATGAGGATCCTGAAACCTTCGTGTTTGGATTTTTTGTTGTTTGTAGGACCTATGAATGTGCCTCCGATGAGTAGAATATGAAGTTATTCCCCTCTACCCTTAAAGATGCATCATTGTGCTGGTTTATGTGTCTGCCTCAGGGTAGCATCACTACCTGGGCCCAAATGCAACATGCCTTCAATACATGGACTACTGTAGGTCCAAAGGAACCAAGGAAGAAATATTTAGAATGACTCTTAGACCTGATGAATCTCTGGAGGACTATGAGGAGAGATTTCAACTCAGTTATAGGAGGGCCAATTGTACCCTTGATCCTAAGTCACTCTAGCTAGTTCTTCTCTGAGGGATCAGGGAGGATAGGTTGGAAACCATCAACATGTTTTCTAGAGGAGATATTTATCAATTATCCTATGATGACATCAAAACTCTATTCAAGAATCACTCTAGGGATGCTAGGAAGAAGGGTAGGGCTAGTCAAGGCTTGGTTAGTTCCTCTTGCTCCACAAAATTGATAAAAAATGAGATAGGGAACATGTTGGGGGATTTCAAGAGTTAAATGTTGCATACTTTGTCTTGAAAATGGATACCCTGCAAATCAAAAGAAAGCAGGAGGAAGCAGAGAGGGCACTGGTTATTTTCTGCCATAAATGCACTAAAAGACATCCTAGGAATGAATGTCCATTGAACATCATATAAGTCTGCCTATTATGTGAATAAAATCATGCAACAAATAAATTCCCCTCTTTTCTAGGCCTAAAATTTGTATACCAAGAGGAAAAAGGTGGGTCAGATAAACTTTTCTTCATTAATCAAGGAAGGCCTCAAGGACCTCGGCCATATCAACATGGCATGCAAGGTGCACATTACCCTTACTACAATCAAAATAAGAATGTACATTTGCAACCTTGGTACTCTTCCACTCATTCATCATGGTCTACACGTCCTCCTTGGCCTTGTGCTCCTCCATATCCTTCTCAACCTATCAACCATTGTTTTCAGCCATATCCACCCCAATCTTCTCAATGGGGCAATGCATCACAAGGGTAGAGGCCTCAAGTCAACCAACCTCTTGCTTTACTGCCTCCACCCCAACCTCAACCAGAAATGTTATACAACAAAATGACCTCCTCATCAGCTCAGAGGAGAAATACACATTGGTTGAAGAAAAGACCTCTGTTACAATGACCAAGCCACCAATTATAGATGGAGAGAGACTCATCCTTGCCAATTCTTTCATGAGTTCCAATGAGGTAAAATCTTGGATTTTTCCTTGTTTTATTGCTCTTTCCCTTCCTGTGAGACTCCATTAGGAATAACAATGTCCTTATTTAGGCCTGATGCAGATGTTTCCTGCTTTTCAAGCTGACATTTGAGTTAAAATCAGAGTGTCAATGTTATGAAACCAGCTCAAAAAAAAGATAGAAAAAATAGATCAACGCCTTAGAATTCAGCCTCTTCGAGGGGGAAACCTCCTTTACATTACATAAATGAACAATTCTTGGATGATTCAAATGACAAAACCTCATTTCTATATATAGGAGTCTAAGGAATCACAATATAACCCAGCCGACCTAACAATAATAACATAAAGCCACAAAAATAACAATAGAGGGATTCTATGGGGCACAGTAATAACAATATGGGGACAATAGGAGCACAAAAATATTAATAAGGGATACAACTACAATAGTAATGGGGTAATCACTAGTATTATAGGGACCCAACATGCCCCTCTCCTTCAAAAAAGTGTTGTCCTCAACTCTTGAGTAGTTTTGGATGCTTCTGTATAAAATTCTCATCCTCCCATGTGGAATTTTCAGCGGATAAGTTCTTCCACTTGATAAGATACTCCGAAATTGATCGATTTCGTAGCTGTCGAGTTCTTGTTTCTGTGACTGCTTCTGGTTCCAATATAATTTTTCCTTCCTCGTCAAGTTCTGGAAATATTGTTTGAACTAGGAGCTTTTCGCCTATAACCTTCTTTAAACATGAAACATGGAAAACTGGGTGCAATCAAGAAGCTACAGGAAGCTCCAATTTGTATGCCATAGTACCAATCTTTTGCAACACCTTGTACAGACCATAATACTTTGGTGATAATTCATTATCCTTCTTAGCGTGCTTGAGGGACATTTGCTTATATGGTTGTAGCCGTAGGAATACCCAATCACCTACATCAAAACTTCTTTCGCTGCGATGTTGATATGCCTATTGTTTCATTCTATTCTGTGCCAACATGAGGTTATCCTTTAAGAGTTGGAGGACTTGTTGTTGATGTTTGATGTGATGTTCCAATGCTTCAACCTTAGAATTTTCTCTTAAATATGATGTGATGGATGGTGGCTGATATCCATAAAGTGCCATAAATGGGGTCATTTTTGTTGCTGTATGGAAGGAAGTGTTATACCACCATTCAACCAGAGGCAACCATTTGACCCATTGTGTCTGTTTATCAGAGACAAAGCAACGAAGATATCCTTCCAAACATTTGTTTACTATCTCAGTTTGCCCATCAGATTGTGGATGATAAGATGAGCTATGAGCTAATTGAGTACCAAGACAAGAAAATAATTCTGTCCAAAAATTTCTAGTGAAAATGGGATCTCTGTCACTTACAATAATCTTTGGATTTCCATGTAGTTTTTGAATTGTTTCCATAAATGCAGTAGAAACTGTACTGGCTTTAAATGGATGTGATAATGCACAAAAGTGTGCATACTTGGTAAGTCTGTCAACTACCACCATGATGACACTCTTTCCCTCAGACTTGGGTAAACCTGTGATGAAATCCATTGAAACCTCCTCCCAACATTGGCTTGGAATGGATAAAGGTTGTAATAGACCTGGTGTCTTAATTGTTTCAACTTTATTTTGTTGGCAAACCAAACATCCTGCCACAAACTTTTGAATATCCGATTTAAGGCCATCCCAAAAAAATTCCTTCTTAACCCTGTGGTAAGTTTTTAAAAATCCTGAGTTCCCTCCTAAGGGAGAAGTGTGCAATTCCATAAGAATATTAAGTTTTAGTTGGGAATTCTTACAGAGGCATAAGCGATCTTTGTACCATAATGAATCATTTTGCCAGCTAAATGTATCAGACGTACTGGAATCTTGTTGTAACTTTTGAACAAGTGCCCACACTTCTTCGTCATTCTTCCATTCCTCCCTTGCTTCGTTTATCCAATCTGGTTGGATAATAGAAATGGCGCACAACAATGCTTCCACATCCTCATCCTTTCTTGAGAGTGCATCTGCCACCACATTTTGCTTCCCTTTTTTGTACATGATTTCAAAGTCATAACCCAACATCTTTGTGACCCACTTTTGTTGCTCTTCAAAGGATAATCTTTTTTCTAAAAGGTATTTAAGGCTATCATGATCAGTTTTTACCTTGAAGTGTCTTCCCATTAGGTAGGGCCGCCATTTCTTAAGTGCATGGTGTATTGCCAACATTTCCTTCTCATAAATAGCTTTGTGTAAAAACTTTCCCTTGATTGGACAACTTTCAAAAGCAATGGGTCTTTCATCTTGCATTAAAACAACACCAATTCCATTTCCTGAAGCATCACATTCCACAATAAAGGTTTTTGTGAAGTCCGGTGTAGCTAAGACCAGTGCTTGGCACATTGCCTCTTTAAGATGTTCGAAGGCATTTGTTGCTTCTAGAGTCCATGAAAATGCATCTTTCTTTAGTAATGTTGTTAGAGCTGCTACTATTCTCCCATAATTCTTAACAAACTTGTGATAATACCCTATCAACCCGAGAAATCCTCACAGATGCTTTATGGATGTGGGGATTTTCCATTCCTTAATGGCTTTAATTTTGCTAGGGTCTACCTTAACTCCTTCATGAGATACAATATGACCCAGATATTCCACCTCTTGTACTCCAAAGAAACATTTGGATCTTTTTGCATATAATTGTTTCTCCTCCAATAGTTGTAGCACCATGTCAACATGTTCAACATGATCCTTCCAAGACTTGCTGTAGATTAGTATATCATCAAAAAATACTAACACAAATTTTCTAAGAAATGGTTTGAAAATGGAATTGATCAAACCTTGAAATGTTGAAGGTGCACTGGTAAGGCAAAAAGGCATGACCAAAAATTCATAATGGGAGTTCTAAATGTTGTTTTCAGAATGTCTTTAGTCTTCATTCTGATTTGATGATATCCTGAATGAAGATCCAACTTGGTGAAGTAAATTGATCCATGCAGTTCATCCAGTAATTCATCAATGACCGGAATGGGAAATTTATCTTTAATAGTGAGCTTGTTGAGCTCCCTATAATCCGGGCACATGCGCCATGATCCATCATTCTTGTGCACCAATACTACTAGAGTAGAGAAAGAACTTTGACTCGGTTGAATTATACCAGCCTCTAGCATTTCTGCAACCATACGTTCAATTTCACTCTTTTGGGCATAGGGATATCTGTACAGCCTGATGTTTGGAGGAACACTTCCTGGAATCAGATGAATAGCATGATCATGATCATGAATAGGTGGGAGACCTTTGGGAGTCTCAAATACCTTGGAATGATTGTCCAAGACTTTTTGGAGATCTGGAGAAATGGATGATTCCAATGTGGAAACATCTAGCGAACATAATTGTGCAATTACACCTCTTTGTTCCTTTTTTAGAAGCCTTGTCATACTGTTAGAGCTTATTATCTTTCCCGGTTTCCCTGCAATACCCCTTAAGTCAACCTCCTTTCCTTCCACAAAAAATTTCATGAAAAGTTCTTGAAAATTAAAAGCTATTGTACCTAAGGATTGTAGCCATTAGACTCCTACTACAACTTCAGCACCTCCCATTGGAATGGAAAGCATTGGGCTAGTCAATACATATTCTCCCATGGATAGCTTGATATTATGCCACTTTCCAGAGCAATTTATTGTTCCTCCATTTGCAACCATCACTTGACACTCTGGTGCTGGATATAAGAAGCAATTCAATTCTTTTGCTACCTTACAATGAATAAAATTGTGGGTACTTCCTGAATCAATCAACAGTATTACCTTTTTCTTCTTGATTTGTCCTTCTATCTTGATGGTTTGAGGAGTGGTAATTCCCGCCAATGCATTACAAGATATGGTCGAATTCATTTATTCTTTATCTAGGCTTTGTTCCTAGAGTATATCCTCTTCTTTTGACCTTTCTTGCTCCTTTTCTTCTTCCTCTTCACAATCTATGTAGAATAATTTCTTCTCAGCACACTTATGACCTTTAGTGTATTTGCTATCACAACTGTAACAAAGCCCATTTGCTCTTTTTTCTTCCAATTTTTTTGGTGTCAACCTTATAGGTTGTCGAAGACTAGGGGCAACAACACTTCCATCTTTATAGTTGTGAGTGGTATGCTTCCTGGTTGCCATAATTTTGCTTTCCATTTTTCTTGCTAACCTGAATGCCTTCTCTAATGAATCAGGTTCCCAAAGGCGAACATCATGTTGGATATTATCCTTTAAAGTCCCTATGAACACATCAATCCTATGCTCCTCTGGAATATTTTTTACCCTTATGTTCAATTTTTGGAACTCCTCAATGTGCTCCATTATTGAACCCTTTTGTTTGAGACTTATCAATTGGCTAAAAAAAGTGTTTCTTTTTGTATCCTCATAATGTGCTGTCAATTCTTCCGTAAAAATTGCCCAAGTGATAATTTTTTTACAAGAGCAAAGCCATTGATACCATACAAACTGATTTGGTTCCAAATATAAAGTTGCAATACGTACCTTTTGTGTGTTTTGCACATTATTGAGATCGAAAAATTGCTCCATCTGTAATATCCATGTTGTGGGATCCTTGCCATCAAACTTCCTCATATCAATTTTTGGAATATGGTGGGTCTTCGATCCCACATTAGAGTCTATGAAATCATGATAAACATTTCTTTTGTTCGCATCATGAGTTTCATTTACTACCTTTTCACCATTAGTAAGTATTTCTTGTAGAAAATTTTTCAAATCTGCCATGTCTGTCTTCAAATCTGTCGTGTCTCTCTTCAAATCTATCTTCAAATCATCCATCTTAGCTTCGACACCCTTTATCTTAGATTCCACGCCATTTATCTTAGCTTCTGTTAGCTTTTGTGAGAGTGACATTTGTTGCACTTGGTCTTGTAATTTGATTATATCATGTAGCATTTCTTCCTCTTCTTCATGAGTCATGCTAGAGCTTTTAGGTTGCTTACTAGGTGTTTACATTTTCTTTCCTCGAGGTATCAGTTATTGATAATAATGCTCTACTATGCCCTTTGAATTCCTTCAAAATAAATTTTCAAACCAAGCTTAAGCAAAAATTTAAAAAAATCTACACACCTTTTTTCACTTTGTAGGAGCTCGATATTGCCTCTGATGTATCTCTGTACTTTCGAATCATCTAGTTCTAAAATTGTGACCTGCAGTAGCCCTTTGTGTCCTCTTTCCAATGCCACCAGTCTGATCCAAATTGGATTCTCCAAGGAAGAGTTATGCGAAATCTCCCACAGTGACCTGATTATAGACTAGTTCAGTAGAGTGAACTTGTACGATGTGCCACGAGTCACTGTTTCAACCTTTGGCTCTGAAAAATATATACAAGAAACTAAAGTCCGTCCTCTTTCTGTACCTTCTTACGAAATTTCAATCCGATGCTCAGAGAGAAAGTTATGACTATTTTTCCCAAGTCACCTGTTTGAAATGTAATTCAGGAGTCTGCAAAAATGCCAACTTCCTTAGATCATATCTCCGCAAATATAGCGCAAAAAGTTCTGAAATTCAGACCCGAGGTTTAGCGCGATTTCTTCTCAAATGGTTTTTTTTTTAGCTTCTGAAACTTCGCAGAAAAAAGGTTATAGCGAAAATGCCACGATGACCTATTTGGAGCAGCGAAACCCTAGAATCCAAAGCTCTGATACAAAATGTTATGAAACCAGCTCAAAAAAAAAGATAGAAAAGATAGATCAACACCTTAGAATTCAGCCTCTTCAAGGGGGAAACCTCCTTTACATTACATAAATGAACAATTCTTGGATGATTCAAATGACAAAACCTCCTTTCTATATATAGGAGTCTAAGGAGTCACAATATAACGTAGCCGACCTAATAATAATAATATAAAGCCACAAAAATAACAATAGAGGGATTCTATGGGGCACAGTAATAACAATATGGGGACAATAGGAGCACAAAAATATTAATAAGGGATACAACTACAATAGTAATGGGGTAATCACTAGTATTATAGGGATGCAACAGTCAACTAATGTGTCTTTCTCCTCTGAGTTGATGAGGTCATTTTGTTGTATAACAATATTATTATATTACGGTTATTTCAACGCACCTTAACTGGGCATGCAGCGAAATGGTACGTTGACTATCCTTTTGTGTCACACAGAAACTTTAGCTCTCTAGCTACAACTTTCCTCACCTTCTTCTAGCTCCTGGTTCGCCATGATTCGGGTCTAGAACTCTTCACCCATGTTATAGACATTTTTGTGCCCTACAACTCCAAGCATGAAATTCCATAAACCAAGGCTCCTAAGTCCCTAAAAGTGTTGTTCTAACCCCTAAAGGAACAAGGTCAACAGATTACAGCTTCTCCCAGAAGTTCTCCACCAGAAACTGCTCAGAATTGGTCAAAACAGGATCATTGCAGCTGCTCCACTGGCTAGGTGCGTTGCATCTCACCCAAATGCACTGTGAGGATGTGTTTCATTTCAAAACTCCCTTCTGTAGGGTGCGATGGGAGAGAAATGACAAATGGAAGTGTCATTCCGCGAGGTGGAGAGGCAATGGAAGCTTCCAGAATCTTCTCCTGTGACACTTGCCTCACTGAATTCGACCAAGGATGAGTAAGAGGCCCTCAGTCCAAAGTGGAGTCGCCATTTTGTTACAGGGAAAAGTGTCTATTTAGAACTGCTCTATCCCACTAAGGTGTGACAGCTGCCTTAGAAACAAACAGAGAAAAACTACTTTTGTATTTCCTTTATGAATTATAGATAGAGAGGAATAGAAAGAACCAACCTATGTCTTGCGCTAATTCTTTGATCCAATCCCTCTCTCCTTTGACAGTCTCCAGCTACCTGCTCCCTTGCATGCCCAGCTTCACAAAGGACCTGCAAGATCACAGAAGAAGAGCACTATACAAATACATGGATCTATATTCATAAACAACTTAGGATCAGATTTAAGTTAACCATACAAATGTAACAAGCATCAATGATACAAAAGCATGGAGGAGAACTCAAATAGTTTTTATTGATAAACAAGAAAAGATCCAGGAGGAGTTACAACCAGTGGTTCCGACCCAGCATCAACCTCCCAGCAAAGGATCCGGGTCTTCAATCTCGTCCAATCTTCACTCGAAGTACAAGTCGATCCATGTGAGAAATGTTCTGAAGTCGAACATGGAAAGACATCGCTTGATTACCAGTCAATGATGTAAACTGTTAACAAGCACAAGAGGAATCACCAATAATGATAATGACCCTCAAGGTACTGCAGTGCAGCACAGATAATCATCCTACCAAAAGGATGATGGCTCTATCAGAATCATCAGTCTACACTCAAACGATTGTCTGTCCTATGTACATGAAAATGAATTTATAAAGCTGAGCATGGGAATGCCCACCTCAGCTAGATCATGAAAACAGTATGAAGATAATGTATTGTATTGTATCTTATTACAGGTCTCCTCCCAGCATTGAAAGAACTTCGGATCCTCATAATAAAGCATTTCACCCGACACCAAAAGGTTAACGGCCTCATACTTTATGGGGCAACTGTTATAGAAATTTTTGTACCCTACAACTCCAAGCATGAAATGTCCATAAACCAAGGGCTCCTAAGTCCCTAAAAGTGTTGTTCTAACCCCTAAAGGAACAAGGTCAACAGATTACAGCTTCTCCCAGAAGTTATCCACCAGAAACTGCTCAGAATTGGTCAAAACAGGATCATTGCAGCTGCTCCACTGGCTAGGTGCGTTGCATCTCACCCAAATGCACTGTGAGGGTGCGTTGAATTTCAAAACTCCCTTCTGTAGGGTGCGATGGGTGAGAAATGACAAATGGCAGTGTCATTCCGCGAGGTGGAGAGGCAATGGAAGCTTCCAGAATCTTCTCCTATGACACTTGCCTCACTGAATTCGACCAAGGATGAGTAAGAGGCCCTCAGTCTCCAAGTGGAAGCAAGAACTGACAGAGAGAAGACACTAATCAAATCACAAGTTGACTCATCTTCCTTACAGATATCTATATATGGATCCCTCATCCCAGAGATCCGGAGGCTGGAATTTTGCATATTGTAAGGAATTGTTGTTGGTTTCTAGAGACAAACATCAGATTGTTGGGTGATTTATGCTTTGCTTGAGGTGAAGAGGGGCTTCTTTGCAGGGAGGTTGATGCTGGGTCGGAACCACTGGTTGTAACTCCTCCTGGATCTTTTCTTATTTATCAATAAAAACTATTTGAGTTCTCCTCCATGCTTTTGTATCATTGATGCTTGTTACATTTGTATGGTTAACTTAAATCTGATCCTAAGTTGTTTATGAATATAGATCCATGTCTTTGCATAGTGCTCTTCTTCTGTGATCTTGCAGGTACTTTGTGAAGTTGGGCATGCAAGGGAGTAGGTAGCTGGAGACTATCAAAGGAGAGAGGGATTGGATCAAAGAATTAGCGCAAGACACAGGTTGGTTCTTTCTATTCCTCTCTATCTATAATTCATAAAGGAAATACAAAAGTAGTTTTTCTCTGTTTTTTTCTAAGGCAGCTGTCACACCTTAGTGGGATAGAGCAGTTCTAAATAGACACTTTTCCCTGTAACAACCCACTTCAAACCAACACCCACTACCCACATCTTGGATCACATACATGAATGGTGAAAATGACATAGCATGTGTAAAACTTAGTTTGAAGATAAAATCCTCTTGGACTTATTATTGAGATCCCTCACATATGAAATCTCCAAGGACGTGGAAAATTCATCCCCACAGACCGAGGAAGAAGCCATTAGTAAAGCTCAACAGTCGGGGCTTATTTACACCTAGTCCGGGAACATATATCATGTGCTTCCAAAAGCCTCGCACTTGCAAATTTATAAAGAGATCCCAGGCACATCCAATGTTGTTGATGGATTGATTGGTTGATCCCAATGATAATGGAATATGAATGTGATATATATTGCGAAATGTGAATATGAGGTATGAACATGAATTCCCCCTCCAACTAGAGATATGACAATGTGAAAAAGGAAATGAGGAACTTTCCAAAGTTACAATTTTAAGCATTTTAAGGAATTGCGTGAATAAAAATTAGAAAACCACATACCTTCACTTACTCTCTGTTATCACTCAGGTTGTCCTTAAAGCTCCTTAAAGGATACGGCCGAGGTAACCACAAACCAATCTTTGGACTGCAGGTCCTAGCCTACCTGCAATCGGAGAGGGCTCTCTCTTTATAATTTAGCTTTGTTTTGGGTTGATTTTAGGCTAGTTATGATTTTCTTGGGTTTTGTTTTGATTTTGGTGGGATGGAGGATACTTTCAAACAGAGTTGGGATGCATAGTGTGAGAAGTTCAAACCATTGGGCATGGAGTCGTGGATTAGGCTTGCTGATGCGTTTTCTTGGTCACAAGAGGAATACAGAGCAGGATAGCTACACATAAAACAATATCTAGCTAGAATAAAGATGGAACGAAGGTCAGAGAATGAAAGGCAACTAAGTAGCTCTCATTATGCTAATAGAGGGAAGGTGAATGAACATTTATATAGGAGCAATCAAGGATTCCTAAACAACATTTATATATGAAGGAACTAGTGTAAATATGAGCAAATCAGTATTCATATTCAAGACTAATTCAGAGGAAAACATAGATAAATCACAGAAATTGAGAACATAATACAACTAAGTGAGCTCTGAACAATTCTTTCTTTTTTCTATTTAGATAGTGAAACAATGATGGCATAAAACATATAAACTGTAAACAGAGATAAGAAACACTTATTGGGCTATGTAGAATCGTTAGGATTCCATAGTCACTCTTCAGACATTAAAACACAACAGTCAGTTCATCTCCCAAACATTCCAGCGATCTTTGATTATAGAGACTCTCAGAAAATACAATGCAAGTCTAGAGGAAGTTATCGACCAACCAGCCCTTTTTTCATAACAGAGGGTGGTTTAAATAGAAAAAATATCTACAAACAACAGATCTGAGACAGATCTCATCAAATAAATGCCTTTAACCTAATTTGAACAGAAGTAAATAGCAGAAATATCTATCTAACAGCTGCACTGGGGCAACTAGCATCTCAAAATATCTATTTACAGCATATCTTAGGCAAATCTGAGGAAAATGAGTGCCTTAATCTATTTTATCTTGAAGTAAATGCTTAAAACATTTATCTAAGTGTTGCGCTGGGGCAGCTGCCTCAAAAATGGATCAAAATATGTCCTTATGGCTCTGTGCTAGCTCTTTTAGCCATAAGTGTGCTTTAAATTCATTCATCTGCGCCTGCAAGTGGTTGTGCTGCCTTAAGTGGCCAAAACTGTGAGTTGGTGAGCCTTTATGGCTCAGAGCTGCTTTATTAACTTTGCTGGGAGGCTCTTTAATGATTTTCCAACTTCGGGTTCAAAGTTTCCATTGAACACCTTCACTGATACACTTTGCCGCATCCTGATACACTTTGGCACTAAATCTGGGCCTTTTCTCACCGCTGATACTATTTAAACTGTCCCATCGCCCCCTTCTGCCTTTTAATGCACAATAACTACTGCAAATGCTTTCGTGGCCATTGGAATGCTATCGGCACTGGCCGATCAAAAATGGTACTAAAAATGATGAACAACTGCTAACTGGCGGAAGACTAGATGCTGGAGGCACGCCGAGGCCAAAATCCTGCAATTTGGAGCTATTTCGGGCCTGGAGCGATCAAATATGGACTAAAGAATGCCATGTTTCTTTTGGAGGCGGGGCGGGCATGGGCGCCGAACTGTTTAAAAGAAAATGGCCCCTTTCCCTCTTATAAGGCAAAAAAGCTTTAAACGTGAAAATCCTTCAAAATTGGGGCGAGAGCGATTACTGTTCATAAGATTGAATGCTAGTCGTTGAATCCGGCGCGGGCCGATCCAACGGCTGGCGCTAAATCGCATCAGGGCGGACCATTGGTCCCAACACATAAAACCTCCGAAAAGCGATGAACCTGGCGGACCCGAAATGCTTATAGGTTCTTTCTTTATGGAGAACGGGTCCGGCCCATCAAAGCTTTCATATCAGTGGATTTGGTAAAAATGGGTGAGCGGACCCGATATACTATATGCTACACTTTATTACTTTTCGGCTATGCTGGTCGGAGCCATATAGGAGTGATGCGATTAAATATGGGCCGTTGATCTCTGGGCCTGAATGGGCGGCTGAGATTAACTCGACAATTCGCTATCGGCAGGGTCATGGGGTTGCCACATAGAAACGCCGAAACCCATCGGACCCGATAAGTTATACAGGCCCTCTTTATTTTATTTCGGGTCCGACCCATCAACAGGACCCAAATTGGCGGTTTTAACAGTGGAATGGGTCCGCGGACCGGAAAACTATTAACACTGCATTTGATAACTCATCGGCTCCGCCAGATCGGAGCAGTATATGGGGCGATGCAAAGTGGGGGGCCGCGTGACAAGATCTGGGCCATCAAATCTGGGGCCCGATCCAACGGTCCTGGATCCGTCGGCGGATCGGCAGTCGGAGGGACTGGGGGGCGGCACACATAGAATCGCCGAAATATGGCGGACCCGAAATCCTTTGCAAGCCCTTTATTATTTTTGAAATCGGGTCTGGCCCGGGCTTTCGGCAATGCAACATAGAGTTAACACATTATATCGCCCAACCTCCAACAGCGATATCGTGTCGGAGGGAGGGCACATGTCTTTGGAGGGTTTCCAAAAATGCTTGTTATATGCCACTTCCCCCTCCCGATAGCGATATCGCATCGGAGGGGGACCAAATAGATCCTTTTCTCATCGGAGCATGCATTTTATTAAAATGCAAAGGAAAAATGAATTCGGAGGGGTAGCCTTTGGTGTTTCGGATGGATTCTAAGGCATCAGAAGGGGTCCGATGGCCAAAAAAGGAGGATTTTTTCATTTGTAGAAGGTTTTAAATGATTTTTGCATGGTTTTTGGCAACTTCATGCCTTGGAAGGAGTCTAAAGGCATTTAGGAGGAAAGTGATGTGGTTTTGAGAGGGGTTTAGTGACCAAAGAGGGTTTCATGCCTTCTAAAGGCAAACCAAGGTAAAAGGGGTGATTTTTTAAACATGTGAAGGAGAATTATGCAAAGGAATGAGTCCTTATGCATTTGGAAGATAGTTAGGGGGGTGATGAAGGGTTCTATGCCTCGGAAAGGGTCCAAAATGCATGAGAAGATGGTTTGAGGGGAGAAGTGAGGATTCTTGCTGAGTTTCAGATAAACTTAGCAATTTCCAAGGATGTATATGGTTATTTTCAACAAGGGGGAGGGATAAATATATAGGGGAGTTATATACATAGTTTTAGTAGGGGAAGGGGAAATAGATAGGGAGTTACATAATAAAGTTAGTAGTTAATATGATAATGATGAGAAAAAGCGCTAAGAATGATGTCTTAGGCTATCAATAGGGGAAAATGACTGATAGAAGAAGTGTGAACATTCCTTTAGTGAAGCAGATCTTCACCAAGGTAGATGATATGGAGAATGATGAAATTAAGAGGTATCAAGCAGATCTTGACCTCTTTAGGGGAAGTTAGTGAGTGATTTGGGGAAAGAGGAGGAAGGGGAAGTTAGACATGCCTCGCTTGAAGTCCTCCAACTGAACAACTACCTTCAACTTGTGATATGATAGATATAACACTTGACAATATGAAATGGATCACAAGCCATGATTCTGCAACCACAAAGCTACCTACCCGACCTACTCACCTAGAATTTTCTCTTCTTTTTGGTTTGGGTGCACTTGAACTAGCATACCCAGCTTTTTGTTCTTTTCTTCTTGCTGTCCTCCTATCTAAATCTACACTTATTGCATCCAGGGGCTCAGATTAAGCTGTTGAGCACCCTTGTTTCTCTACCTATCTACAAATCTGCCAAGATTAAGCTATTTGGACACATAGTTATTCTCTATATTCTACAACAAGCAATTGAAACCTAGGGAGGCCAAGATTAAGCTGTTTGGCCTACCCTTAACTAAAAACTGATCAAAATGGATTACTTATCAAAACTGGAACAAAGCAGTAGCATTAAAACTGGCACACCTTCATGGATACTTCTCTGGTCATCTGTAGCAAATATGGAGCATTGCAGCATGCATAATACGACATATTTGGCATGTAAAAAAGTCGATCATGAAAGATGATTAACCTGCTGCAGCAGGAGGCTAACAGTGGCTCCACTTGGAGATGGCTTTTCCTTGTGACAAGCCAAGAACAGCAGGTCAGACTGCCTTGTATTCAATTGTTGCTGTGCTCTGCAAAATTCCCTTGGTTGGCTGCCTTATTGATCCTACCAACCTAACTACCCTAACCAACACTTACTTTGTTGTTAGGTGAAGTGAAATAGCCAATGCAGCCACTTAAGCAATAAAAACATGAGTGGGCTTTGCTGCTTGTGTTTGCTGGTGAGACCAACTGAGATCTTGCAATCTGATGTGGCTTTGTTAATCTTTGAGAAGATTAGGAAGCTACTGATCTCCTTCGCTGAACCTAAAGACTGTACAAAAGGGTCCTGCAACATATATACAATAGTGCTGAGCTGAAATAAACAACTGTACAAAGGTTTAGGATTGTTATCATGCCTTGGAATGTGGAAACCATCAACATTTTGATACTGAGCCTTGCAGCCTGCTAATGGAGAAGAGAACTGACTTATTTCATCACTCAGCCTGCCATCTAATGGATTGCACAAAACTTGGAGCGATACTTGCAACTCATTACAAACAGGCTCAGATGGCACTTGACAAATTTGCACTTGCTGCTCCTCCTTTTCTTTAAATAATTCAGATGATTCAAAACAAAGCGGCAGAGAATCATCTGGGACTTCTTGATCACATGCTATTGCTTCCAAGTCTTCTTCTTCAATCTGACACTCAATGGCACTCTGGGGCTACAAATCTAGAGGTAATGCATCAGGAGCAAGGATTTGACTCTCCTCTAGATGGCCAATTTCAACACTTGATGATACTTGATTACAAACTGCATGATAATTATCCTTAATAAACTAAAAATATTCAAAACAAAAAGGTAAAGTTCCTTCACTGAAATCAAAATTCTCTGCTTTTTCCACCTCCTCTTCATAGCTCAAACATGCAAGCTGACCACTGGGTTCAGGCTGCTGATCCTGAACTATGCTTTCTGCCAAAATAGGCTCTGACTCCTCTGCAAGGCTGATTTGGACATTGGGCGCATAATCTTCATCATATTGGTGATATTTGGGCAGACAACTGAAAGAAGGAGAGCAATTATCCTCATACAACAGATTGGGAGATTCATCCATATATTGCTCAGAAACTGAAGTTTCATCTTTGCAAGTAGTTTTTCTCTCAGCTCTTGCTCTGTTTCGCTTGGCAATCAGATTTGCCTCAACACTAGCAGCTATATTCTGCATGTCTGCTAAGTTTTGAGGGGCTCTTTCCCTCAGTTGATATGCCATGTCGGTATCAAAACCATCTGGGAATTTATACATAGCAAGATCAGGTGGAGATCCGAGGTTTTGTGGGATTGCATTATAAACATTATTAAATCTTGCACAATAGTCGAAGACAGCCTCTTGAGGGCCTCTTTTGATAGTATCATATTCTGATAATATGTGCAGGGGATCCTTCTTTTTCTCCCATCTATTAAGGAATGTTTGGTAAAGAGCCTCTGGATCAGCTATGGAATTTGCAGGAAGAGCTCTAAACCAGGGCCTAACATCACCTCTTAGACTTTGGACAAAAATCTTCATTCTTATAGCATCATCATCTATTGCATAAATCTCAAAATAGTCCTGCATTTTTTTGGTATGTTGCAGGGCTGTGTAAGACCCAGTTCCCTCAAAATAAGTGATTTTAGTTTGGTAATCCTGAGGCATAGCTCCAGGATTAGCAGGTAATTGTAAAGGTGTGTAACGATTCGCCATATTTGCCGGGAAAAATGGAACAACAGGAAGAAACAGAACAGCTGGAACAACGGGGATGGAAGAGGAAATAATAGAAGGAGTTGGAATATAGCTTTGCTGAACTGTTTCAGAGGAAACTTAAATATTTTCTCTTTCAGGTTCGTTCCTCCAGTGGAGTCTTGATTGAAAATGATGTGGAGTCGCCAGGTGGATGACTTAACTTTGAAGTGCCTGATCTCTGTCCACCATCAAAGATCAGAACTAAACATGAAAAAGTTCTGAAGAAAAGGAGCACTTTCTCCAGAAAACGAGATTTGTCCCCAGTGGAGTCGCCATTATGTTATCACTCAGGTTGTCCTTAAAGCTCCTTAAAGGATACAGCCGAGGTAACCACAAACCAATCTTTGGACTGCAGGTCCTAGCCTACCTGCAATCAGAGAGGGCTCTCTCTTTATAATTTAGCTTTGTTTTGGGTTGATTTTAGGCTAGTTATGATTTTCTTGGGTTTTGTTTTGATTTTGGTGGGATGGAGGATTCTTTCAAACAGAGTTGGGATGCATAGTGTGAGAAGTTCAAACCATTGGGCATGGAGTCATGGATTAGGCTTGCTGTTGCATTTTCTTGGTCACAAGAGGAATACAGAGTAGGATAGCTACACATAAAACAATATCTAGCTAGAATAAAGATGGAACGAAGGTCAGAGAATGAAAGGCAACTAAGTAGCTCTCATTATGCTAACAGAGAAAAGGTGAATGAACATTTATATAGGAGAAATCAAGGATTCCTAAACAACATTCATATATGAAGGAACTAGTGTAAATATGAGCAAATCAGTATTCATATTCAGGACTAATTCAGAGGAAAACATAGATAAATCACAGAAATTGAGAACAGAATACAACTAAGTGAGCTCTGAACTATTCTTTCTTTCTGTTATTTAGATAGTGAAACAATGATGGCATAAAACATATAAACCTTAAACAAAGATAAGAAACACTTATTGGGCTATGTAGAAGCGTTAGGATTCCATAGTCACTCTTCAGACATTAAAACACAACAGTTAGTTCATCTCCCAAACATTCCAGCGATCTTGATTATAGAGACTCTCAGAAAATACAATGCAAGTCTAGAGGAAGTTATCGACCAACCAACCCTTTTTTCATAACAGAGGATGGTTTAAATAGAAAAAATATCTACAAACAACAGATCTGAGACAGATCTCATCAAATAAATGTCTTTAACCTAATTTGTATAGAAGTAAATGGCAGAAATATCTATCTAACAGCTGCGCTGGGGTGACTGGCATCTCAAAATATCTATTTACAGCAGATCTTAGGCAAATCTGAGGAAAATGAGTGCCTTAATCTATTTTATCTTGAAGTAAATGCTTAAAACATTTATCTAAGTGCTGCACTGGGGCAGCTGCCTCAAAAATGGATCAAAATCTGTCCGTATGGCTCTGTGCTGGCTCTTTTAGCCATAAGTGTGCTTTAAATTCATTCATCTGCGCCTACAAGTGGTTGCGCTGCCTTAAGTGGCCAAAACTGTGAGTTGGTGAGCCTTTATGGCTTAGAGCTACTTTATTGACTTTGCTGGGAGGCTCTTTAATGATTTTCCTGCTTCGGGTTCAAAGTTTCCATTGAACACCTTCACTGATACACTTTGCCGCATCATGATACACTTTGGCACTAAATCTGGGCCTTTTCTCACCGCCGATACTCTTTAAACTGTCCCATCGCCCCCTTCTGCCTTTTAATGCACAATAACTGCTGCAAATGCTTCCATGGCCATTGGAATGCTATCGGCGCTGGCCGATCAAAAATGGTACTAAAAATGATAAACAACTGCTAACTGGTGGAAGACTGGATGCTGGAGGGACGCCGAGGCCAAAATCCTGCAATTTGCAGCTATTTCGGGCCTGGAGCGATCAAATATGGACTAAAGAATGCCATGTTTCTTTTGGAGGTTGGGCGGGCACGGGCGCCGAACTGTTTAAAAGAAAATGGCCCCTTTCCCTCTTATAAGGCAAAAAATCTTTAAACGTGAAAATCCTTCAA
Organism: Pinus tabuliformis; assembly: GCA_031772625.1. Classification (NCBI taxonomy): domain Eukaryota; kingdom Viridiplantae; phylum Streptophyta; class Pinopsida; order Pinales; family Pinaceae; genus Pinus; species Pinus tabuliformis. The sequence continues at coordinate 292,405,284 of CM062817.1, forward strand.
AATTGGGGCGGGAGCGATTACTGTTCATAAGATTGAATGCTGGCCGTTGGATCCAGCGCGGGCCGATCCAACGGCTGGCGCTAAATCGCATCGGGGCGGACCATTGGTCCCAACACATAAAACCTCCGAAAAGCGATGAACCTGGCGGACCCGAAATGCTTATAGGCTCTTTCTTTATGGAGATCGGGTCTGGCCCATCGGAGCTTTCATATCGGCAGATTTGGTAAAAATGGGTGAGCGGACCCGATATACTATATGCTGCACTTTATTACTTTTCAGCTCCGCTGGTCGGAGCCATATAGGAGTGATGCGATTAAATATGGGCCGTTGATCTCTGGGCCTGAATGGGCGGCTGAGATTAACTCGGCAATTCGCTATCGGCGGGGTCATGGGGTTGCCACATAGAAACGCTGAAACCCATCGGACCCGATAAGTTATACAGGCCCTCTTTATTTTATTTCGGGTCCGACCCATCGGCGAGACCGAAATTGGCGGTTTTAACAGTGGAATGGGTCCGCGGACCAGAAAACCCTTAACACTGCATTTGATAACTCATCGGCTCCGCCAGATCGGAGCAGTATATGGGGCGATGCGAAGTGGGGGGCCGCGCGACAAGACCTGGGCCGTCAGATCTGGGGCCCGATCCAACGGTCCTGGATCCGTCGGCGGATCGGCAGTCGGAGGGACCGGGGGGCGGCACACATAGAATCGCCGAAATATGGCGGACCCGAAATCCTTTGCAAGCCATTTATTATTTTTGAAATCGGGTCCGGCCCGGGCTTTCGGCAATGCAACATAGAGTTAACACATTATATCGCCCGACCTCCGACAATGATATCGCGTCGGAGGGAGGGCACATGTCTTCGGAGGGTTTCCAAATATGCTTGTTAATGCCACTTCCCCCTCCCGATAGCGATATCGCATCAGAGGGGGACCAAATAGATCCTTTTCTCATAGGAGCATGCATTTTATTAAAATGCAAAGCAAAAATGAATTCGGAGGGGTATCCTTTGGTGTTTCGGATGGATTCTAAGGCATCAGAAGGGGTCCGATGGCCAAAAAGAGAGGATTTTTTCATTTGTAGAAGGTTTTTAATGATTTTTGCATGGTTTTTGGCAACTTTCATGCCTTGGAAGGAGTCCAAAGGCATTTAGGAGGAAAGTGATGTGGTTTTGAGAGGGGTTTAGTGACCAAAGAGGGTTTCATGCCTTCTAAAGGCAAACCAAGGTAAAAGGGGTGATTTTTTAAACATGTGAAGGAGAATTATGCAAAGGAATGAGTCCTTATGCATTTGGAAGATAGTTAGGGGGGTGATGAAGGGTTCTATGCCTCGGAAAGGGCCCAAAATGCATGAGAAGATGGTTTGAGGGGAGAAGTGAGGATTCTTGCTGAGTTTCGGATAAACTTAGCAATTTCCAAGGATGTATATGGTTATTTTCAACCAGGGGGAGGGATAAATATATAGGGGAGTTATATACATAGTTTTAGTAGGGGAAGGGGAAATATATAGGGAGTTACATAATAAAGTTAGTAGTTAATATGATAATGATGAGAAAAAGCGCTAAGAATGATGTCTTAGGCTATCAATAGGGGAAAATGACTGATAGAAGAAGTGTGAACATTCCTTTAGTGAAGCAGATCTTCACCAAGGCAGATGATATGGAGAATGATGAAATTAAGAGGTATCAAGCAGATCTTGACCTCTTTAGGGGAAGTTAGTGAGTGATTTTGGGAAAGAGGAGGAAGGGGAAGTTAGACATGCCTCGCTTGAAGTCCTCCAACTGAACAACTGCCTTCAACTTGTGATATGATAGATATAACACTTGACAATATGAAATGGATCACAAGCCATGATTCTGCAACCACAAAGCTACCTACCCGACCTACTCACCTAGCATTTTCTCTTCTTTTTGGTTTGGGTGCACTTGAACTAGCATACCCAGCTTTTTGTTCTTTTCTTCTTGTTGTCCTCCTATCTAAATCTACACTTATTGCATCCAGGGGCTCAGATTAAGCTGTTGAGCACCCTTGTTTCTCTACCTATCTACAAATCTTCCAAGATTAAGCTGTTTGGACAGATAGTTATTCTCTATATTCTACAACAAGAAATTGAAACCTAGGGAGGCCAAGATTAAGCTGTTTGGCCTACCCTTAACTGAAAACTGATCAAAATGGATTACTTATCAAAACTGGAACAAAGCAGTAGCATTAAAACTGGCACACCTTCATGGATACTTCTCTGGTCATCTGTAGCAAATATGGAGCATTGCAGCATGCATAGTACAACATATTTGGCATGTAAAAAAGTCGATCATGAAAGATGATTAACCTGCTGCAGCAGGAGGCTAACAGTGGCTCCACTTGGGGATGGCTTTTCCTTGTGACAAGCCAAGAACAGCAGGTTAGACTGCCTTGTATTCAATTGTTGTTGTGCTCTGCAAAATTCCCTTAGTTGGCTGCCTTATTGATCCTACCAACCTACCTACCCTAACTAGCACTTACTTTGCTATTAGGTGAAGTGAAATAGCCAATGCAGCCACTTAAGCAATAAAAACATGAGTGGGCTTTGCTGCTTGTGTTTGTTGGTGAGACCAACTGAGATCTTGCAATCTGATGTGGCTTTGTTAATCTTTGAGAAGATTAGGAAGCTACTGATCTCCTTCGCTGAACCTAAAGACTGTACAAAAGGGTCCTGCAACATATATATAATAGTGCTGAGTTGAAATAAACAACTGTACAAAGGTTTAGGATCGTTATCATGCCTTGGAATATGGAAACCATCAACATTTTGATACTGAGCCTTGCAGCCTGTTAATGGAGAAGAGCACTGAATTATTTCATCACTCAGCCTGCCATCTAATGGATTGCACAAAACTTGGAGCGATACTTGCAACTCATTACAAACAGGCTCAGATGGCACTTGATATATTTGCACTTGCTGCTCCTCCTTTTCTTTAAATAATTCAGATGATTCAAAACAAAGCGGCAGAGAATCATCTGGGACTTCTTGATCACATGCTGCTGCTTTCGAGTCTTCTTCTTCAATCTGACACTCAATGGCACTCTAGGGCTGCAAATCTAGAGGTAATGCATCAGGAGCAAGGATTTGACTCTCCTCTAGATGGCCAATATCAACACTTGATGATACTTGGTTACAAACTGCATGATAATTATCCTTGATAAACTGAAAAGATTCAAAACAAAAAGGTAAAGTTCCTTCGCTGAAATCAAAATTATCTGCTTTTTCCACCTCCTCTTCATGGCTGAAACAGGCAAGCTGACCATTGGGTTCAGGCTGCTGATCCTGAACTGTGCTTTCTGCCAAAATAGGCTCTGACCCCTCTGCAAGGCTGATTTGGACATTAGGCGCATAATCTTCATCATATTGGTGATATTTGGGCAAACAACTGAAAGAAGGAGAGCAATTATCCTCATACAATAGATTGGGAGATTCATCCATATATTGCTCAGAAACTGAAGTTTCATCTTTGCAAGTAGTTTTTCTCTCAGCTCTTGCTCTGTTTCGCTTGGCAATCAGATTTGCCTCCACACTAGCAGCTATATTCTGCATGTCTGCTAAGTTTTGAGGGGCTCTTTCCCTCAGTTGATATGCCATGTCGGTATCAAAACCATCTGGGAATTTATACATAGCAAGATCAGGTGGAGGTCTGAGGTTCTGTGGGATTGCATTATAAACATTATTAAATCTTGCACAATAGTCGAAGACAGCCTCTTGAGGGCCTCTTTTGATAGTACCATATTCTGATAATATGTGCAAGGGATCCTTATTTTTCTCCCATCTGTTAAGGAATGTTTGGTAAAGAGCCTCTAGATCAGCTATGGAATTTGCAGGAAGAGCTCTAAACTAGGGCCTAACATCACCTCTGAGACTTTTGACAAAAATCTTCATTCTTATAGCATCATCATCTATTTCATAAATCTCAAAATAGTCCTGCATTTTTTTGGTATGTTGCAGGGCTGTGTAAGACCCAGTTCCCTCAAAATAAGTGATTTTAGTTTGGTAATCCTGAGGCATAGCTCCAGGATTAGCAGGTAATTGTAAAGGTGTGTAACGATTCGCCATATTTGCCGGGAAAAATGGAACAACAGGAAGAAACAGAACAGCTGGAACAGCGGGGATGGAAGAGGAAATAATAGAAGGAGTTGGAATATAGCTTTGCTGAACTGTTTCAGAGGAAACTTAAAGATTTTCTCTTTCAGGTTCGTTCCTCCAGTGGAGTCTTGATTGAAAATGATGTGGAGTCGCCAGGTGGATGACTTAACTTTGAAGTGCCTGATCTCTGTCCACCATCAAAGATCAGAACTAAACATGAAAAAGTTCTGAAGAAAAGGAGCACTTTCTCCAGAAAACGAGATTTGTCCCCAGTGGAGTCGCCATTATGTTATCACTCAGGTTGTCCTTAAAGCTCCTTAAAGGATACGGCCGAGGTAACCACAAACCAATCTTTGGACTGCAGGTCCTAGCCTACCTGCAATCAGAGAGGGCTCTCTCTTTATAATTTAGCTTTGTTTTGGGTTGATTTTAGGCTAGTTATGATTTTCTTGGGTTTTGTTTTGATTTTGGTGGGATGGAGGATTCTTTCAAACAGAGTTGGGATGCATAGTGTGAGAAGTTCAAACCATTGGGCATGGAGTCGTGGATTAGGCTTGCTGTTGCGTTTTCTTGGTCACAAGAGGAATACAGAGCAGGATAGCTACACATAAAACAATATCTAGCTAGAATAAAGATGGAACGAAGGTCAGAGAATGAAAGGCAACTAAGTAGCTCTCATTATGCTAACAGAGGGAAGGTGAATGAACATTTATATAGGAGCAATCAAGGATTCCTAAACAACATTCATATATGAAGGAACTAGTGTAAATATGAGCAAATCAGTATTCATATTCAGGACTAATTCAGAGGAAAACATAGATAAATCACGGAAATTGAGAACAGAATACAACTAAGTGAGCTCTGAACTATTCTTTCTTTCTGCTATTTAGATAGTGAAACAATGATGTTATAAAAAATATAAACTGTAAACAGAGATAAGAAACACTTATTGGGCTATGTAGAATCGTTAGGATTCCATAGTCACTCTTCAGACATTAAAACACAACAGTCAATTCATCTCCCAAACATTCCAGCGATCTTTGATTATAGAGACTCTCAGAAAATACAATGCAAGTCTAGAGGAAGTTATCGACCAACCAACCCTTTTTTCATAACAGAGGGTGGTTTAAATAGAAAAAATATCTACAAACAACAGATCTGAGACAGTTCTCATCAAATAAATGCATTTAACCTAATTTGTACAGAAGTAAATGGAAGAAATATCTATCTAACAGCTGCGCTGGGGCGACTGGCATCTCAAAATATCTATTTACAGCAGATCTTAGGCAAATATGAGGAAAATGAGTGCCTTAATCTATTTTATCTTGAAGTAAATACTTAAAACATTTATCCAAGTGTTGCGCTGGGGTAGCTGCCTCAAAAATGGATCAAAATCTGTCCTTATGGCTCTGTGCTGGCTCTTTTAGCCATAAGTGTGCTTTAAATTCATTCATCTGCGCCTACAAGTGGTTGTGCTGCCTTAAGTGGCCAAAACTGTGAGTTGGTGAGCCTTTATGGCTCAGAGCTGCTTTATTGACTCTGTTGGGAGGCTCTTTAATGATTTTCCTGCTTCGGGTTCAAAGTTTCCATTGAACACCTTCACTGATACACTTTGCCACATCCTGATACACTTTGGCACTAAATCTGGGCATTTTCTCACCGCTGATACTCTTTGAACTGTCCCATTGCCCCCTTCTGCCTTTTAATGCACAATAACTATTGCAAATGCTTCCATGGCCATTGGAATGCTATCAGCGCTGGCCGATCAAAAATGGTTCTAAAAATGATGAACAACTGCTAACTGGCGGAAGACTGGATGCTAGAGTCACGTCGAGGCCAAAATCCTGCAATTTGGAGCTATTTCGGGCCTGGAGCGATCAAATATGGACTAAAGAATGCCATGTTTCTTTTGGAGGTGGGGCGGGCACGGGCGCCGAACTGTTTAAAAGAAAATGGTCCCTTTCCCTGTTATAAGGCAAAAAAGCTTTAAACGTGAAAATCCTTCAAAATTGGGGCGGGAGCGATTACTGTTCATAAGATTGAATGCTGGCTATTGGATCCGGCGTGGGCCGATCCAATGGCTGGCGCTAAATCGCATCGGGGCGGACCATTGGTCCCAACACATAAAACCTCTGAAAAGCGATGAACCTGGCGGACCCGAAATGCTTATAGGCTCTTTCTTTATGGAGATCGGGTCCAGCCCATAGGAGCTTTCATATCGGCGGATTTGGTAAAAATGGGTGAGAGGACCCGATATACTATATGCTGCACTTTATTACTTTTCGGCTCCGCTGGTCGGAGCCATATAGGAGTGATGCGATTAAATATGGGTCGTTGATCTCTGGGCCTGAATGGGCGGCTGAGATTAACTCGGCAATTCTCTATCGGCGGGGTCATGGGGTTGCCACATAGAAACGCCGAAACCCATCGGACCCGATAAGTTATACAGGCCCTCTTTATTTTATTTCGGGTCCGACCCATCGGCGGGACCCAAATTGGTGGTTTTAACAGTGGAATGGGTCTGCGGACCAGAAAACCCTTAACACTGCATTTGATAACTCATCGGCTCCGCCAGATCGGAGCAGTATATGGGGCGATGCGAAGTGGGGGGCCATGCGACAAGACCTGGGCCGTCAGATCTGGGGCCCGATCCAACGGTCCTGGATCCGTCAGCGGATCGACAGTCGGAGGGACCAGGGGGCGGCACACATAGAATCGCCGAAATATGGCGGATCCGAAATCCTTTGCAAGCCATTTATTATTTTTGAAATCGGGTCTGGCCCGGGCTTTCGGCAATGCAACATAGAGTTAACACATTATATTGCCTGACCTCCGACAGCGATATCGCGTCGAAGGGAGGGCACATGTCTTCGGAGGGTTTCCAAATATGCTTGTTATATGCCACTTCCCCCTCCCGATAGCGATATCGCATCGGAGGGGGACCAAATAGATCCTTTTCTCTTCGGAGCATGCATTTTATTAAAATGCAAAGGAAAAATGAATTCGGAGGGGTATCCTTTGGTGTTTCGGATGGATTCTAAGGCATCGGAAGGGGTCCGATGGCCAAAAAGGGAGGATTTTTTCATTTGTAGAAGGTTTTTAATGATTTTTGCATGGTTTTTGGCAACTTTCATGCCTTGGAAGGAGTCCAAAGGCATTTAGGAGGAAAGTGATGTGGTTTTGAGAGGGTTTTAGTGACCAAAGAGGGTTTCATGCCTTCTAAAGGCAAACCAAGGTAAAAGGGGTGATTTTTTAAACACGTGAAGGAGAATTATGCAAAGGAATGAGTCCTTATGCATTTGGAAGATAGTTAGGGGGGTGATGAAGGGTTCTATGCCTCGGAAAGGGTCCAAAATGCATGAGAAGATGGTTTGAGGGGAGAAGTGAGGATTCTTGCTGAGTTTCGGATAAACTTAGCAATTTCCAAGGATGTATATGGTTATTTTCAACCAGGGGGAGGGATAAATATATAGGGGAGTTATATACATAGTTTTAGTAGGGGAAGGGGAAATAGATAGGGAGTTACATAATAAAGTTAGTAGTTGATATGATAATGATGAGAAAAAGTGCTAAGAATGATGTCTTAGGCTATCAATAGGGGAAAATGACTGATAGAAGAAGTGTGAACATTCTTTTAGTGAAGCAGATCTTCACCAAGGCAGATGATATGGAGAATGATGAAATTAAGAGGTATCAAGCAGATCTTGACCTCTTTAGGGGAAGTTAGTGAGTGATTTGGGGAAAGAGGAGGAAGGGGAAGTTAGACATGCCTCGCTTGAAGTCCTCCAACTGAACAACTGCCTTCAACTTGTGATATGATAGATATAACACTTGACAGTATGAAATGGATCACAAGCCATGATTCTGCAACCACAAAGCTACCTACCCGACCTACTCACCTAGCATTTTCTCTTCTTTTTGGTTTGGGTGCACTTGAACTAGCATACCCAGCTTTTTGTTCTTTTCTTCTTGCTGTCCTCCTATCTAAATCTACACTTATTGCATCCAGGGGCTCAGATTAAGCTGTTGAGCACCCTTGTTTCTCTACCTATCTACAAATCTGCCAAGATTAAGCTGTTTGGCCTACCCTTAACTGAAAACTGATCAAAATGGATTACTTATCAAAACTGGAACAAAGCAGTAGCATTAAAACTGGCACACCTTCATGGATACTTCTCTGGTCATCTGTAGCAAATATGGAGCATTGTAGCATGCATAGTACGACATATTTGGCATGTAAAAAAGTCGATCATGAAAGATGATTAACCTGCTGCAGCAGGAGGCTAACACTCTCAATGTACATGAGTTGTGGATGTTGAAGAGTGTGGTTGTTGATGTTGTTAGATCATGGAGTATGTAAGCAAAGGAACTTGGATCTGCTTCTTTGTTCTCTTTGTTGATGATGACAAGGCTTGAATATTTATTGCTGTTATGACAAATTGATCTACTGCAAACTTCTGAAATGATGTAGTCTTCAATAATTACAGCACCCGATGGTACAATTCTATTCATGCGAATAACTGTGTTGATGTCGAGCATGAAGAGAAGTCATTGGATTACCGACCATTGATGAATGTAGTTAACTAAAGCGAGGAAACTCACCATTAATGTCAATGAGTGCCAAGGTACCGAAGTACATCTTGCGAAGGGCGAATAGATGAGTTGATGTTGAGCCACCTGCAAGAGCCAACGATCAAGGGACATTGGTGTATTCCCATGACTCTAGCCTTGAACCTAGATAATGTGCTGATGTCGATATGCCAAGACTTGTTAGAATGGAGGCCTTAAGGAATCCTCCATCATCTAACTCGAGCATGAAACAATAATTTTGAAGGATTATGGATGAGAAATTTTGTTGTGGATCAAGGTTTATTTGGAAAAATGAAAAGGAAATGGAATGAATCAGCTTTGTAAAGGAGATGAATGTTTTTATTGATGGGTTACAGGTTAGTGAAAGTGAGGCAGGAAAAAGGCTGTGAAGGAAAATTTATTGACTAAAAAAGTGAGAATGCAATGAAGGTTTTATTTACTAAAAAATGAGGAATACAGTGATGAGTATAAAGGGAAATGAGTCGAATGTTTTATTGACTGAAGAAGCATGGATTCAATGGAGACACTGGCATCTGAAAGACTTGCAAGTAATGGATCTGATCTAACATCATTTGCTCATGCATTGATGTTTCATCTCTGTTGTCGATTTGATCATTTTCTTGTGAAATAAATGTGGTCTTTGAGAGATTTTTCAATGATTTAATAGATATGATGACATTCTCCCCCTTGGCTTACCTAAAAGCATGTCCACATGCTTGAAATAGGGTCTTTAAAAGACAATGTTTGCTTGTGGTCATTTGTTTATCTTCCTAGAACATGCAAAAACTTAGTACTTTTTTCTGCAATGAGATGTAAGTTTATCATAAGAGAGAGGTGATAAATCTCTCTATTTATGACATTTACAAAAAAAACTGAGAATTGGTACTAATAAAAAAAATTCATGAAAGAAAAACCGAAATAATTTATACCTGTGTCGAAATTAGTGCCTTATTTTACCGCTTATATCTTGTCAGCGGTTTCTTCATTCTTTAAATGTTTCAAATTCTGATGATATATTTCTCATTATTTAGATTTCATCGATATATTTCCAACGATGCTTGAATCGTCGAAATCCAATGTCCTATGAGAAAGTTGTGCTTATTTGGAATTTGGGTGAAATAGTGAAGATTGTCATAAGGTTTCTCAGTTGTAGGATTGCGGCCTTCCTGCATCTAAAAATCTTGTCTATCTTCTTTGGCTGAGCCATGACATAAAATTTTCCAGTTTGTGATGTCGTTGGCTTCTGTACCTGCAAAACTCAAAGAAACATGATCATATAAAAATACTTTATGAAATGAAAATGCATGTCTCCAAGATTTAATCTTCTATCTACAGGATTCTCTTCAAGACATTTTGCAAAACAATAATCTTGTAGATGAAGCACCCTTATCGTTATTCTTCTTGATCCATTTTCAGTGCTGAAAAATGAGTTGGCAAATGGAGAGTGACTGTGTAATAGTGATGTGGCAGTGGGTGACATGGAAAATGGATGATGTGACATTTTCACTGATGATGGGGTGATGAATGTGCAGTTGTGCTACCATGTGGTGGCAAAATTGTTGTTTAATTAATGTTGTGTAAAAATTGTAAAATAATTAACAAATTCCAATCTCCACAAAATTTGAACTCATGACCTCCATTATGCAATTTGAATGACTTATCAATAGATCGCAAGTCACATTTATGAATTTAATGGAATTTTGGAAATTAGTTATTCTAAAATGAAAATTGAAACAACAATTTTACAAGTGACCAATCTAAATCCAAGATTTTTAGGAAAATTTGATTCCAAAATATTTTCCAAATCATTTTTCATATCTTTTAAATTCATCATTTCCAAGATTTTTAGAAAATGGGATTCCAAAATATTTGCCAAATCATTTTTCATATATTTTGAACTCATCAATTTTTCCTAAAAAGTGGATTTTTTAACCAATTTGTATTCTATAAAAGCTTGGGAAATGTTTATGACTTTTTTATATATTTTTTGTTGTAGATTGTAAGCATGGAGAAAATATCACTTCTAAAAATTTCTACTGTAAGATTTTTTTCTAATAATTAATATTTTTTTTGTTATTTAATTATTAATTATTTTTGTTTATCAATTTTTTTTTTTAATTTATTGATTGATTTTTTTTTATGTAGCTTGGCAACATTGCTAGGTGGCTTCCCATGGCTCTATGTCTGGGCCGTTGGATGGCCGTGGCGTTGGATGTTGGCTGCATTTAATTGAAAACCATTCTTTTTTCACGCAACCTAGCAAATAAGGCTCCAGAAGACCCCTAAAATATCTCATACTATTATGCATTTTGAGGAGATTTCTTACACTAAACATAATTCACCCTGTTATGAGAAAAACCCATGTTTTATATTTTTGAGATTCATTTTCATTTGGTCACAAAATGCATTTTGAAAATGACATTTTTAACCTCTACAAATTTGGCGTCTACTCAGATAACTGCCGGATGAATTTTTTTTTTTATTTTTTTTTGAAATCAGAAAAATGCGCAACTATCTTTCATTTTTTCAAAATAACACATAAAATTTAAAGCAATTTGTTTCCTTGGCTTGCATGCATTTTTTTATTTCTTTACTTTATTCTCATTTTCATTTTTGCGTTTTTATTTACTTTTATTATTTCTTTGTTTTTTTAATGTTGTTTTGTTCTTTTTTTTTTCAAATTTGTTTAAATAAGCAAATATCTTTTTTTTTTAAAGAAACAAATAATGAAAGAGAATTTTTTTTTTTAACAAAATATATACTAACATGAAAATTCTTTTTCTGATCCTCGAGGTCACACAAAGCGCATGAGGAGAACATACTCAAGTTTTTATTAGTTGATTCCTCTCTTAAAATTTGGATGCAAAAAAAAAATGAAAAAAATTGATCTCTTACTTGAAACTATCATTCTTCCACCTTCGCTTGTGCTATTTGTCCACAATCGTTTGTTTTATTGCAAATTTTTCTTGCTAAGGGTTAGTAAATCGGTGGTTCTTACTGCACCACAAAATCACAAATTTATCCTAAAAATCACAAAAACTTGTTTTTTATTTGTTAGTCCTATTTTATTGAAAAATATAATTAAGACAATTTATATCTAAAATTGTAGAAATAAAACTTTATCCTATTCCATCGTAAGTTAGGATACATGCTCCAAGAGTCCTCCCTTTGGAATGGAGGAGGTACTCCTATTTATACAAAAACATAAGAAACTAACTCATTAATGGAGATCCACTAATCCCTCCTAGATCCACAAATCCTTCATATGGTTACAACCAATATGAGACACATATTTCTTTATCCATGATTTTTCTCCATGAGATATGCTTGACCCTTATCCCAAATCTCCTTCAAATCTTCAAGATAATTCGAATTTGAGTCTTGGAGGCCACATAAGAGTGTCTTGGAACCTTCCAAATCACCTACACGTCACCAAACTCATTCCACCTTTAGGTATAAGAAAATACATGTTATTTTTCTAAATTTTAATCATAAATTCACTTTAAATACATAAAATAAATAACTTTGGAAAATGAAAATATGAACCCATATAGTAATGGAAATAGAATGATAATGTGATGAAATGAGGTGACAAAATGAGGATAAAGGTGAAAATGGGGTGAAAGTGTATGCTAATTTGGTGGCCCAAGAATTATGTATGTACTAGGGAAAGCACCTATTATGAGGATGCTCCCCTATATTTTTTTGACTTATTTACCCTGGTCATGGGCCAGTGGACTATGTGGCTATTTTTGTACTCATACATATTTTTTGATGTATATACAAGATTATTTTTTGGTGGCTCTCATGATGTGATATGCATCTATACTTTTTGATGTATTTATACATTTTGTTTGAGATGTTTCTTATGTTGATGTTTTATGTATCTTGATGGTTATATATATGTGATGCATGCTACTATAGGATTTGATTATTGATGCGATTAGCAATGTGATTTTGATCCCTTGTCCTATGTGTAAATTTGATATGATAAAAATGTCGAGCTAACCTTTGTGCATGTAGATACTTCTAGAAAGGGTGTGTATCACGGACTTGAAAGGTCCTGATTAACTGCGACACAATTAGTTGGGAATCAAGGAATACATGCAGGTGATGGATACCTAGGTGGTGGGCATCGGCCAAGAGGCCTATGACGACATTGTATTCTACTAGATTTGTTGGTGGTTTCCTTGATACAAAGTCCATTAAAGAGACGAGGTGTTCGGTCAAGAGAGTATATGGCCCAAGCTGCAACAATGAGGTTTTGCGACCATCGAGATGCATCATCAACAAACCTATGATGATAAGTTAGTGGAGGATCCATCCACTGACACATGATGAGAGAATGATATTTAGAGTGAATCCATGATGAGGTGATCATCATAAAAAATAAGTCATGGTGCATACATGTTTATTATATCGTTTTATGGGTGAAATTTTTTAAGGTAGAGACCATTGACGAGATTTTTTAGGCAAGTCCCATTGGGCTCTGACAATATGTATGCCCCCTTGACGAGGTAGTTTTTGATGATGTATGGGTCCTTCCATAGTGTTTCAAACTTTCCAGGTCCTACCGCTTCTTGGGAAACATTGTAGTGGAGGACTAACTCCCCCTTGGTAAATGTCTGAGGGGTGGTGTTGCGAATGAGTGAGGATTTGAACCTCTTCTTGTGTGCTTCATTATTATGGAGGCATTGTCATGCCAAAAATGTGTGTGACATTAGATCCACTTCAGTGCTATGAGAGTTTTTGGTACAAATTCCACATATTGGTCTGGAACTAATCGAGTAGATTGTATGGGAGGCAGTACTGCTCATAGTATGGGATGTTGATGTCTCATTAACGTTACGATGTAATATCCTGCGGCGGTATCCATCTCTAATTCATAGTATTGGGTGACGTAGCTTCCTTGTATGGGTTGGCCTTAGCGCTACTCTTGCTGCGCGAAAATGTGGAAGACACTAACAATTCCTTGTATGGTGGAATTGAGAGAAGATGCGACAATAACAATGTGTGATTTTCTCTTGGTTGGAGAGATGCTTGTGTGGAATTTGGACCACTAAGCTAAAGATTTCATTGAAATTACTCAGTTCATGGAATTTATTTACCAAATGGTTGGGTTTATCACATAGGGCGCATGTGATGGGTTATTTTATTTTCCAGGTGGCTTTAGATCATTTTTTGTTCGATCTGGATTGATGGTGGTGATGGGAGATGAAATGATAGGGGCTCTGCTTTGTTGCTAGCTATCGTTTCTCCTCAAACACACATAATATGTCTAGGGGTCTATATTCCCCTGGTGGAGGGGTGGTTTCTGTGGACTCAGTATCAGAGCCTAGTAGATAAGAGTTTTTATTCATGAATGGACGTACAAAGCTCAACGATTCGCAAAACCTGGGAATATGGGGGCACTTTCTCTTATGATGGTTTCCTATGCAGATATTCCATGTATAGTGCTAATGTCTATGTTTGATTCTATGAGAAACATGGGTGATTGGGTAGTTTTGGTTAAATTTCCATAATTTGGGGTAGAGGTTAACCAAATGAGTTGGGTCATCGCATAGAGAACATGGCAATGCGGGGGAGGGGCTTTGTTATTCGCACTGCCTTCGTGCGTTGTGGGAGGGGGTTTTAGAGCTTGAAGTTGGTTCCTCTTGAATGTAGAAGATGTTTTTGCATCCATCGTCCACTTGGGGTTTGGTTGGTGCTATTGGTTCATTAATGCTAGCTTGAACGAGTGTGCTTAATGTCTCTCGGTATCGAGGGATATCAAGACAGTGATGAGTGTAGCACCCATGTTTTTTGCATATAGAACATGCATGATTGGTGTGTAATTGTTTATTACGTAAAGGAATAAACTTTTATCCTTTTGGTGGAGTTGAGGTTATTGATGTACTAGAAGCATGCATAAGGGTTTTCAACTCATCTAACTTGGGGCATATGTGAGTTGGGTGCCCAAATTCTTCACATAACGCACATGGTTGTAGGGCCCTAGAGGAGTTTGAGGTTTACCCTCTTTTACCATTTTGTTTGGCCTTCTTGTCAACCCCGACTGATGTCGGTGCAAGAAATTTTTGAGTAGGGATGGTTTCCTAAGATGGAGGCAGAGGGATACTACCTACCGGGATATGTCCTCGATCAGTCAACATGGTCATTGGGACCAGATACTAGACCTGTATTGTGAGAGCCATATTTGGTAAAGTGAGGGTTGCCATGACTTGGTGTGAGACAAATCCAAGTGGGGCTACAAAAAGGGTGTCTACGTATTGGTGTGAGGTAGGGACATGGAATCAATAGTTGCAGAGTGCGTGGTGTCTGGAACTAGTTCATGAGTTTGGGTGGTTTTTAATGAGGTCATCACGCACACTAGTGCTCTATTAGGTCCCTATAATACTAGTGATTACCCCATTACTATTGTAGTTGTATCCATTATTAATATTGTTGTGCCCCTATTGTCCCCATATTGTTATTACTGTGCCCCATAGAATCCCTCTATTGTTATTTTTGTGCCTTTATATTATTATTGTTAGGTTGGATGGGTTATATTGTGACTCCTTAGACTCTTATATATAGAAAGGAGGTTTTGTCATTTGAATCAAAAAAGAATCATTCATTTGTGTAATGTA
Source organism: Pinus tabuliformis (assembly GCA_031772625.1). Taxonomy (NCBI): domain Eukaryota; kingdom Viridiplantae; phylum Streptophyta; class Pinopsida; order Pinales; family Pinaceae; genus Pinus; species Pinus tabuliformis. Next base: position 292,420,614 of record CM062817.1, read on the forward strand.
AATGAGGTTGCCCCCTCGAAGAGGCTGAATTCTAAGGCTTTGATCTATCTTTTCTATCTTTTTGTGAGCTGGTTTCATAACATTTGGTATCGGAGCTTTGGATTCTAGGGTTTCGCTGCTCCAAATAGGTCATCATGGCATTTTTGCTATAACCTTTTTTCTACGATGTTTCACAAGTGAAAAACAAACAAAAACAAAAACAAAACAAAAAAAAAACAACCCATTTGAGACGAAATCGCACTGAACCTCGGGTCTGAATTTCAGAGCTTTTTAGCTATATTTGCGGAGATATGAACTGAGGAAGTTGGTCTTTTTGCAGACTCCTGAATTACATTCCAAACAGGTGACCTGGGGAAAATCGTCATAAATTTCTCTCTAAGCATCGGATTCAAATTTCGTAAGAAGCTACAGAAAGAGGACGGACTGTAGTTTCTTCTATATATTTTCAGAGCCAAAGGTCGAAACAGGGACACTAGCACGTCGTACAAGTTTGCTCTACTGAACTAGCCTATAATCAGGTCACTGTGGGAGATTTTGCATAACTCTTCCTTGGAGAATCCAATTTGGATCAGACTGGTGGCATTGGAAACAGGACACAGAGGGCTACTGCAGGTCACAATTTCAGAACTGGATGATCTGAAATTACAGAAATACATCAGAGGCAATATCGAGCTCCTACAAAGTGAAAAAGGGTGTGTAGATTTTTTTAAATTTTTGCTTAAGCTTGGTTTGAAAAATTATTTTGAAGGAATTCAAAGGGCATAGTAAAGCATTATTATTGGTAACTGATTCCCTGAGGAAAGAAAATGCAAACACCCAGTAAGCAACCTGAAAGCTCTAGCATGACTTATGAAGAAGAGGAAAAAATGCAACATGATATATCGAAATTGCGAGACCAAGTGCAACAAATGTCACTCGCACAAAAAGTAACAGAACCGAAGATGGATGGTTTAAATAAAGATGTAGAAGCTAAGATGAATGATGTGGAAGCTAAGATGGACGATTTGAAGATAGATTTGATGTTGGGTCCCTATAATACTAGTGATTACCCCATTACTATTGTAGTTATACCCCTTATTTATATTGTTGTGCCCCTATTACCCCCATATTGTTATTTCTGTGCCCCATAGAATCCCTCTATTGTTATTTTTGTGGCTTTATATTATTATTGTTAGGTCGGCTGGATTATATTGTGACTCCTTAGACTCCTATATATAGAAAGGAGGTTTTGTCATTTGAATCATCCAAGAATTGTTCATTTATGTAATGTAAAGGAGGTTTCCCCTCGAAGAGGCTGAATTCTAAGGCGTTGATCTATCTTTTCTATCTTTTCTTGAGCTGGTTTCATAACATTTGGTATCAGAGCTTTGGATTCTAGGGTTTCGCTGCTCCAAACAGGTCATCGTGGCATTTTCGCTATAAATTTTTTTCTGTGACGTTTCAGAAGTCGCAAAAAAAACCCATTTGAGAAGAAATCGCGCTGAACCTTGGGTCCGAATTTCAGAGCTTTTCGCACGATATTTTCGGAGATATGATCTGAGGAAGTTGGTCTTTTTGCAGACTCCTGAATTACATTCAAAACAGGTGACCTGGGAAAAATCGTCATAACTTTCTCTCTGGGAATCAGATTGAAATTTCGTAAGAAGGTACAGAAAGAGGACGGACTGTAGTTTCTTGTATATCTTTTTCAGAACCAAAGGTTGAAAAGTGACTCGTGGCACTTCGTACAAGTTCGCTCTACTGAAAGTCTATAATCAGGTCACTTGGGAGATTGTGCATAACTCTTTCTTGGAGAATCCAATTTGGATCAGACTTGTGGCATTGGAAAGAGGACATAGAGAGCTACTACAGGTCACAAATTCAGAACTAGATGATTGGAAAATACAGAGATACATCAGAGGCAATATCGAGCTCCTACAAAGTGAAAAAAGGTGTGTAGATTTTTTTAAATTTTTGCTTAAGCTTGGTTTGAAAATTTATTTTGAAGGAATTCAAAGGGCATAGTAGAGCATTATTATCGGTAACTGATGCCCCGAGGAAAGAAAATGCAAACACCTAGTAAGGAACCTGAAAGCTCTAGCATGACTCATGAAGAAGAGGAAGAAATGCTACATGATATATCAAAATTACAAGAACAAGTGCAACAAATGTCACGCTCACAAAAGTTAACAGATGCTAAGATAAATGGCGTGGAAGCTAAGATAAATGGCGTGAAAGATAAGATGAATGGCATGGAAGCTAATATGGACAATTTGAAGATAGATTTGAACACAAATTTGAAGACAGGCATGGCAGATTTGAAGACAGATTTGACAAATTTTCTACAAGAAATACTTACTAATGGTGAAAAGGTAGTAAAGGAAACTCATGATGAGAACAAAAGAAATGTTAATCATGATTCCATAGACTCTAATGTTGGATCGAAGAATCACCATATTCCAAAAATCGATATGAGGAAGTTTGATGGCAAGGATCCCGCCACATGGATATTACAGATGGAGCAATTCTTCGATCTCAATAATGTGCAAAACACACAAAAGGTACGTATGGCAACTTTATATTTGGAACCAAATCAGTTTGTATGGTATCAATGGCTTTGTTCTCGTAAACAATTTATCACTTGGGCAATTTTTACGGAAGAATTGATAGCACATTATGAGGATACAAAAAGCAACACTTTTTTTAGCCAATTGATAAGTCTCAAACAAAAGGGTTCAATAATGGAGCACATTGAGGAGTTCCAAAAATTGAACATAAGGGTAAAAGATATTCCAGAGGAGCATAGGATTGATGTGTTCATAGGGTCTTTAAAGGATAATATCCAACATGATGTTCGCCTTTGGGAACCTGATTCATTAGAGAAGGCATTCAGGTTAGCAAGAAAAATGGAAAGCAAAATTATGGCAACTAGGAAGCATACCACTCACAACTATAAAGACGGAAGTGTTGTTGCCCCTAGTCTTCCACAACCTACAAGGTTGACACCACAACAATTGGAAGAAAAAAGAGCAAAAGGGCTTTGTTACAATTGTGATAGCAAATACACAAAAGGTCATAAGTGTGCTGAGAAGAAATTATTCTACATAGATTGTGAAGAGGAAGAAGAAAAGGAGCAAGAAAGGTCAAAAGAAGAGGATATATTCCAGGAACAAAGCCTAGATGAAGAACAAATAAATCCGACCATATCTTGTAATGCATTGGCGGGAATTACCACTCCTCAAACCATCAAGATAGAAGGACAAATCAAGAAGAAAAAGGTAATAGTGTTGATTGATTCAGGAAGCACCCACAATTTTATTCATTGTAGGGTAGCAAAAGAATTGAATTGCTTCCTATATCCAGCACCAGAGTGTCAAGTGATGATTGCAAATGGAGGAACAATAAATTGCTCTGGAAAGTGCCATAATATCAAGCTATCCATGGGAGAATATGTATTGACTAGCCCAATGCTTTCCATTCCAATGGGAGGTGCTGATGTTGTACTAGGAGTCCAATGGCTACAATCCTTGGGTACAATAGCTTTTAATTTTCAAGAACTTTTCATCAAATTTTCTACGGAAGGAAAGGAAGTTGAATTAAGGGGTATTGCAGGGAAACCAGGAAAGATAATCAGCTCTAATGGCATGACAAAGCTTCTAAAAAAGGAGCAAAGAGGTGTAATTGCACAATTATGTTCGCTAGATGTTTCCACATTGGAATCATCTATTTCTCCAGATCTCCAAAAAGTCCTGGACAATCATTCCAAGGTATTTGAGACTCCCAAAGGTCTCCCACCTATGCGTGATCATGATCATGCTATTCATCTGATTCCAGGAAGTGTTCCTCCAAACATCAGGCCGTACAGATATCCCTATGTCCAAAAAAGTGAAATTGAACGTATGGTTGCAGAAATGCTAGAGGCTGGTATAATTCAACCGAGTCAAAGTTCTTTCTCAGCTCCAGTAGTATTGGTGCACAAGAAGGATGGATCATGGCGCATGTGTCCGGATTATAGGGAGCTCAACAAGCTCACTATTAAAGATAAGTTCCCCATTCCTGTCATTGATGAATTACTGGATGAATTGCATGGATCAATTTACTTCACCAAGTTGGATCTTCGTTCGGGATATCATCAAATCAGAATGAAGATTGAAGACATTCCGAAAACAGCATTTAGAACTCATGAGGGTCATTATGAATTTTTGGTCATGCCTTTTGGCCTTACCAATGCACCTTCAACATTTCAAGGTTTGATGAATTCAATTTTCAAACCATTCCTTAGAAAATTTGTGTTAGTATTTTTTGATGATATACTAATCTACAGCAAGTCTTGGAAGGATCATGTTGAACATGTTGACAGGGTGCTACAACTATTGGAGGAGAAACAATTATATGCAAAAAGATCCAAATGTTTCTTTGGAGTCCAGGAGGTGGAATATTTGGGTCATATTGTATCTCATGAAGGAGTTAAGGTAGACCCTAGCAAAATTAAAGCCATTAAGGAATGGAAAATCCCCACATCCATAAAGCATCTGCGAGGATTTCTTGGGTTGACAGGGTATTATCGCAAGTTTGTTAAGAATTATGGGAGAATAGCAGCACCTCTAACAACATTATTGAAGAAAGATTCATTTTCATGGACTCCGGAAGCAACAAAGGCCTTTGAACATCTTAAAGAGGCAATGTGCCAAGCACCGGTCTTAGCTACACCGGACTTCACAAAAACCTTTATTGTGGAATGTGATGCTTCAGGAAATGGAATTGGTGCTGTTCTAATGCAAGATGAAAGACCCATTGCTTTTGAAAGTCGTCCAATCAAGGGAAAGTTTTTAAGCAAAGCTATTTATGAGAAGGAAATGTTGGCAATACTCCATGCACTTAAGAAATGGCGACCCTACCTAATGGGAAGACACTTCAAGGTAAAAACGGATCATGATAGCCTTAAATACTTTTTAGAACAAAGATTATCCTCTGAAGAGCAACAAAAGTGGGTCACAAAGATGTTGGGTTATGACTTTGAAATCATCTACAAAAAAGGGAAGCAAAATGTGGTGGCAGATGCACTCTCAAGAAAGGATGAGGATGTGGAAGCATTGTTGTGTGCCATTTCTATTATCCAACCAGATTGGATAAACGAAGCAAGGGAGGAATGGAAGAATGACGAAGAAGTGTGGGCACTTATTCGAAAGCTACAACAAGATTCCAGTACTTCTGATACATTTAGCTGGCAAAATGATTCGTTATGGTACAAAGATCGCTTATACCTCTGTAAGAATTCCCAGCTAAAACAAAAGATTCTTATGGAATTGCACACTTCTCCCTTAGGAGGGCACTCAGGATTTTTAAAAACTTACCACAGGGTTAAGAAGGAATTTTTTTGGGATGGCCTTAAATCAGATATTCAAAAGTTTGTGGCGGAATGTTTGGTTTGCCAACAAAATAAAGTTGAAACAATTAAGACACCGGGTCTATTACAACCTTTATCCATTCCAAGCCAACGTTGGGAGGAGGTTTCAATGGATTTTATCACAGGTTTACCCAAGTCTGAGGGAAAGAGTGTCATCATGGTGGTAGTTGACAGACTTACCAAGTATGCACACTTTTGTGCATTATCACATCCATTTAAAGCCAGTACAGTTTCTACTGCATTTATGGAAACAGTTCAAAAGCTACATGGAAACCCAAAGATTATTGTAAGTGACAGAGATCCCATTTTCACTGGAAATTTTTGGACAGAATTATTTTCTTGTCTTGGTACTCAGTTAGCTCATAGCTCATCTTATCATCCTCAATCTGATGGGCAAACTGAGATAGTAAACAAATGTTTGGAAGGATATCTTCGTTGCTTTGTATCTGATAAACAGACACAATGGGTCAAATGGTTGCCTCTGGCTGAATGGTGGTATAACACTTCCTTCCATACAGCAACAAAAATGACCCCATTTATGGCACTTTATGGGTATCAACCACCATCCATCACATCATATTTAAGAGAAAATTCTAAGGTTCAGGCAGTGGAACATCACATCGAACATCAACAACAAGTCCTCCAACTCTTAAAGGATAACCTCGTGTTGGCACAAAATAGAATGAAACAACAGGCAGATCAACATCGCAGTGAAAGAAGTTTTGATGTAGGTGATTGGGTATTCCTACGGCTACAACCATATAAGCAAATGTCCCTAAAGCAAGCTAAGAAGGATAATAAATTATCACCAAAGTATTATGGTCCGTACAAGGTGTTGCAAAAGATTGGTACTATGGCATACAAATTGGAGCTTCCTGCAGCTTCTCGATTGCACCCAGTTTTCCATGTTTCATGTTTAAAGAAGGTTATAGGCGACAAGCTCCCAATTCAAACAATATTGCCAGAACTTGACGAGCTACGAAATCGATCAATTTCAGAGTATCTTATCAAGTGGAAGAACTTATCCGCTGAAGATTCCACATGGGAGGATGAGAATTTTATGCAGAAGTATCCAGAACTACTCAAGCGTTGAGGACAACACTTTTTTGAAGGAGAGGGGCATGTTGGGTCCCTATAATACTAGTGATTACCCCATTACTATTGTAGTTATACCCCTTATTTATATTGTTGTGCCCCTATTACCCCCATATTGTTATTTCTGTGCCCCATAGAATCCCTCTATTGTTATTTTTGTGGCTTTATATTATTATTGTTAGGTCGGCTGGATTATATTGTGACTCCTTAGACTCCTATATATAGAAAGGAGGTTTTGTCATTTGAATCATCAAAGAATTGTTCATTTATGTAATGTAAAGGAGGTTGCCCCCTCTAAGAGGCTGAATTCTAAGGCGTTGATCTATCTTTTCTATCTTTTCTTGAGCTGGTTTCATAACATTTGAAGACAAATTTGAAAACATGCATGGCAGATTTGAAGACAGATTTGACAAATTTTCTACAAGAAATATTTACTGATGGTGAAAGGGTAGTAAACAAAACTCATGATGCGAACAAAAGAAAGGTTAATCATGATTTCATAGACTCTAATGTTGGATCGAAGACCCACCATATTCCAAAAATCAATATGAGGATGTTTGATGGCAAGGATCCCGCAACATGGATATTACGGCTGGAGCAATTTTTCGATCTCAATAATGTGCAAAACACACAAAAGGTACATATTGCAACTTTAAATTTGGAACCAAATCAGTTTGTATGGTATCAATGGCTTTGCTCTCATAAAAAAATTATCACTTGGACAATTTTTATGGAAGAATTGACAACACATTATGAGCATACAAAAAGCAACACTATTTTTAACCAATTGATAAGTCTCAAACAAAAGGGTTCAATAATGGAGCACATGGAGGAGTTCCAAAAATTGAACATAAGGGTAAAAAACATTCTAGAGGAGCATAGGATTAATATATTCATAGGGAATTTAAACGATAATATCCAACATGATGTTCGCCTTTGGGAACCTGATACATTAGAGAAGGCATTCAGGTTAGCAAGAAAAATCGAAAGCAAAATTATGGCAACCAATAAGCATACCACTCACAACTATAAAGATGGAAGTGTTGTTGCCCCTTGTCTTCCACAACCTATAAGGTTGACACCACAACAATTGGAAGAAAAAAGAGCAAAAGGGCTTTGTTACAATTGGGATAGGAAACACACTAAAGGTCATAAGTGTGCTGAGAAGAAATTATTCTACATAGATTGTGAAGAGGAAGAAGAAAAGGAGCAAAAAAGGTCAAAAGAAGAGGACATACTCCAGGAACAAAGCCTAGATAAAGAAGAAATGAATCCGACCATATCTTGTAATGCATCCGCTGGAATTACCACTCCTCAAACCATCAAGATAGAAGGACAAATCAAGAAGAAAAAGGTAATAGTGTTGATTGATTTAGGAAGTACCCACAATTTTATTCATTGTAAGATAGCAAAAGAATTGAATTGCTTCCTATATCTAGCACCAAAGTGTCAAGTGATGGTTGCAAATGGAGGAATGATAAATTGCTCTGGAAATTGCCATAATATCAAGCTATCCTGGGATAATATGTATTGACTATCCCAATGCTTTCCATTCCAATGGGAGGTGTTGATGTTGTACTAGGAGTCCAATGGCTACAATCCTTGGGCACAATAGCTTTTAATTTTCAAGAACTTTTCATGAAATTTTCTACGGAAGAAAGGAAGTTGAATTAAGGGGTATTGCAGGGAAACCGAGAAAGATAATCAGCTTTAACGGTATGACAAAGTTTCTAAAAAAGGAACAAAGAGGTGTAATTGCACAATCAAGTTCGCTAGATGTTTCCACATTGCAATCATCTATTTCTCTAGATCTCTAAAAAGTCTTGGACAATCATTCCAAGGTATTTGAGACTACCAAAGGTCTCCCAACTATTCATGATCATGATCATGCTATTCATCTGATTCCAGGAAGTGTTCCTCCAAACATTAAGCCAAACAGATATCCCTATGCCCAAAAGAGTGAAATTGAACATATGGTTGCAGAAATGCTAAAGGCTAGTATAATTCAACCTAGTCAAAGTTCTTTCTCTGCTCCAGTAGTATTGGTGCACAATAAGGAAGGATCATGGTGCATGCGTCCGGATTATATGGAGCTCAACAAGCTCACTATTAAAGATAAGTTTCCCATTCCTGTCATTGATGAATTACTAGATGAATTGCACGGATCAATTTACTTCACCAAGTTGGATATTTGTTCAGGATATCATCAAATCAAAATGAAGACTGAAGGCATTCCGAAAACAACATTTTGAACTCATGAGGGTCATTATCAATTATGAATTTTTGGTCATGCCTTTTGGCCTTACCAATGCACCTTCTACATTTCAAGGTTTAATGAATTCCATTTTCAAACCCTTCCTTAGAAAGTTTGTGTTAGTATTTTTTGATGATATACTAATCTACAACAAGTCTTGGAAGGATCATGTTGAACATGTTGACAGGGTGCTAAAACTATTGGAGGAAAAACAATTATATGCAAAAAGGTCCAAATGTTTCTTGGAGTACAAGAGTTGGAATATCTGGGTCATATTGTATCTCATGAAGGAGTTAAGGTAGACCCTAGCGAAATTAAAGTAATTAAGGAATGGAAAATCCCCACATCCATAAAGACTCTACGAGGATTTCTCGAGTTGACAGGGTATTATCACAAGTTTGTTAATAATTATGGGAGAATAGCAGCACCTCTAACAACATTATTAAAGAAAGATGCATTTTCATGGACTCTAGAAGCAACAAAGGTCTTCGAACATCTTAAAGAGGCAATGTGCCAAGCACCGGTCTTAGCTACACCGGACTTCACAAAAACCTTTATTGTGGAATGTGATGCTTCAGGAAATGGAATTGGTGCTATTTTAATGCAAGATGAAAGACCCATTGCTTTTGAAAGTCGTCCAATCAAGAGAAAGTTTTTAAACAAAGCTATTTATGAGAAGGAAATGTTGGCAATACTACATGCACTTAAGAAATGGCGACACTACCTAATGGGAAGACACTTCAAGGTAAAAACGGATCATGGTAGCCTTAAATACCTTTTAGAAAAAAGGTTATCTTCTGAAGAGAAACAAAATTGGGTCACAAAGATGTTGGGTTATGACTTTGAAATCATCTACAAAAAAGGGAAGCAAAATGTGTTGGTAGATGCACTCTCAAGAAAGGATGAGGATGTGGAAGCATTTCTTTGCACCATTTCTATTATCCAACCACATCCTCCTTGGCCTTATGCTCCTCCATATCCTCCTCAACCTATCAACCATCCTTTTCAACCATATCGACCCCAATCTTATCAATGGGGAAACACATCACAAGGGCAGAGGCCTCAAGTCAACCAACCTCTTGCTTTACTGCCTCTACCCCAACCTCAACCAGAAATGTTATACAAAAAAATGACCTCCTCGTTAGCTAAGAGGAGAAATACACATTGGTTGAAGAAAATACCTCTGTTACAATGACCAAGCCACCAATTTATAGATGGAGAGAGACTCATCCTTGCCAATTCTTTCATGAGTTCCAATGAGGCAGAATCTTGGATTTTTCCTTGCTTTATTGCTCTTTCCCTTCCTGTGAGACTCCGTTAGGAATAGCAAGGTCCATAGTTAGGCCTGAGGCGGATGTTTCCAGCTTTTCAAGCTGACATTTGAGTGAAAAGCAGAGTGTCAACTAATGTGTCTTTCTCCTCTGAGTTGATGAGGAGGTCATTTTGTTGTATAACAATATTATTATATTACGGTTATTTCAACACACCCTAACTGGGCATGCAGCGAAATGGTACGTTGACCATCCTTTTGTGTCACACAAAAACTTTAGCTCTCTAGCTACAGCTTTCCTCACCTTCTTCTAGCTCCTGGTTCGCCATGATTCGGGTCTAGAACTCTTCACCCACTTCAAACAAACACCCACTACCCACATCTTGGATCACATACATGAATGGTGAAAATGACATAGCATGTGTAAAACCTAGTTTGAAGATAAAATCCTCTTGGACTTATTATTGAGATCCCTCACATCTGAAATCTCCAAGGACATGGAAAATTCATCCCCACAGACCGAGGGTAAAGCTCAACAGTTGGGGCTTATTTACATCCTATCTGGGTACATATATCATGTGCTTCCAGAAGCCCCACACTTGCAATTTATAAAGAGATCCCAGGCGCATCCAATGTTGTTGATGGATTGATTGGGTCCGTCACGCTACAATAACTTTTATCCAAACACTAGATCCAATCAATCCATCAACAACATTGGATGCGCTTGGGATCTCTTTATAAATTTATCCCAGGCGCATCCAATGTTGTTTCATTTTCTTTCCTCGAGCCATCAGTTACCGATAATAATGCTCTACTATGCCCTTTGAATTCCTTCAAAATAATTTTTCAAACCAAGCTTAAGCAAAAATTTAAAAAAATCTACACACCTTTTTTCACTTTGTAGGAGCTCAATATTGCCTCTGATCTATCTTTGTAATTTCGGATCATCTAGTTCTGAAATCTCCAAGGACATGGAAAATTCATCCCCATAGACCGAGGAAGAAGCCATTAGTAAAGCTCAACAGTAGGGGCTTATTTACATCCTGTCCGGGTACATATATCATGTGCTTCCAGAAGCATAAGCCCCGCACTTTCAAATTTATAAAGAGATCCCAAGCACATCCAATGTTGTTGATGGATTGATTGGGTCTGTCACGCTACAATAACTTGTATCCAAACACTAGAGCCAATCAATCCATCAACAACATTGGATGCACTGGGATCTCTTTATAAATTTATCCCAGGTGCATCTAATGTTGTTGCATTTTCTTTCCTCGAGGCATTAGTTACCGATAATAATGCTCTACTATGCCCTTTGAATTCCTTCAAAATAATTTTTCAAACCAAGCTTAAGCAAAAATTTAAAAAGATCTACACACCTTGTTTCACTTTGTAGGAGCTCGATATTGCCTCTAATGTATCTCTGTAATTTCAGATCATCTAGTTCTGAAATTGTGATCTGTAGCAGCCCTTTGTGTCCTATTTCCAATGCCACCAGTCTAATCCAAATTGGATTCTCCAAGAAAGAGTTATGCCAAATCTCCCACAGTGACCTGATTATAGGCTAGTTCAGTAGAGCAAACTTGTACGACGTGCCACGTGTCCCTGTTTTGACCTTTGGCTCTGAAAAATATATTCAAGAAACTACAGTCCGTCCTATTTCTGTATCTTCTTACGAAATTTCAATCCGATGCTCAGAGAGAAATTTATGACGATTTTCCCCAGGTCACCTATTTGGAATGTAATTCAGGAGTTTTCAAAAAGACCAAATTCCTCAGATCATATCTCCGCAAATATAGCACGAAAATCTTTGAAATTCGGACTCGAGGTTTAGTGCGATTTCGTCTCAAATGGGTATTTTTTTCACTTCTGAAACATCGCAGAAACAAAAACAAAAAAAACAAAAAAAAAAAAATTATAGCAAAAATGCCACAATGACCTATTTGGAGCAGCGAAACCGTAGAATCCAAGGCTCTGATACCAAATGTTATGAAACCAGCTCACAAAAAGATAGAAAAGATAGATCAATGCCTTAGAATTCAGCCTCTTCGAGGGGGAAACCTCCTTTCTATATATAGGAGTCTAAGGAGTCACAATATAACCCAGCCGACCTAACAATAATAATATAAAGGAACAAAAATAACAATAGAGGGATTTTATGGGGCACACTAATAACAATATGGGGATAATAACGGCACAAAAATATTAATAAGGGATACAACTACAAAATTAATGGGGTAATCACTAGTATTATAGGGACCTAACAGAGCACCAGTGTGCGTGATGACCTCATTAAAAACCACCCAAACTCATGAACTAGTTCTAGACACCACACACTCTGCAACTATTGATTCCATGTCCCTACCTCACACCAATACATAGACACCCTTTTTGTAGCCCCCACCTGGATTTGTCTCTCACCAAGTCATGACAACCGTTACATTACCAAATATGGCTCTCACGATACAGGTCTAGTATTTGGTCCCAATGACCATGTCGACTGATCGAGGACATATCCCGATGGTAGTATCCCTTTGCCTCCATCTCAGGAAACCATCCTACTCAAAAATTTCTTGCACCGACATCGGTCGGGGCCGACAAGAAGGCCAAAAAAAATGGTAAAAGAGGGTGAACCTCAAACTCTTCCAAGGCCCTACAACCATGTGTGTTATGTGAAGAATTTGGGCACCCAATTCACATATGCCCCAAGTTAGATGAGTTGAAAACCCTTATGCATGTTTCTAGCACATCAATAACCTCAAATCCACCATAAGGATAAAAGTTTATTCCTTTACGTAATAAACAATTACACACCAATCATGCATGTTCTATATGCAAAAAACATGGGTGCTACACTCATCACTATCCTGATATCCCTCGATACCGAGAGACATTAAGCACACTCGTTCAAGCCAGCATTAATGAACCAATAGCACCAGCCAAACCCCAAGTGGACGATGGATGCAAAAACATCTTCTACATTCAAGAGGAACCAACTTCAAGCTCTAAAACCCCCTCCGACAACGCACGAAGGCAGTGCGAATAACAAAGCCCCTCCTGCACATTGCCATATTCTCTATGCAATGACCCAACACATCTGGTTAACCTCTACCCTAAATTATGGAAATTTAACCAAAACTACCCAATCACCCATGTTTCTCATAGAATCAAACATAGACATCAGCACTATACATGGACTATCTGCGTAGGAAACCATCATAAGAGAAAGTGCCCCCATCTTCCCAGGTTTCGCGAATCGTTGAGTTTTGTACGTCCATTCATGAATAAAATATCTTATCTACTAGACTCTGATACCGAGTCCACAAAAACCACCCCCCCACCAGGGGAATATAGACCCCTAGAGATCTTATGTGTATTTGAGGAGAAACGACAGCTAGCAACAAAGCAGAGCCCCTGTCATTTCATCTCCCATCACCACCATCAATCTAGATCTAACAAAAAATGATCTAAAGCCACCTGGAAAATAAAATCACCCATCACATGCGCCCTATGTGATAAACCTAACCATTTGGTAAATAAATTCCATGAACTGAGTAATTTCAATGAAATCTTTCACTCAGTGGTCCAAATTCCACACAAGCATCTCTCCAACCAAGAGAAAATCACACATTGTTATTGTCGCATCTTGTCTCAATTCCACCATACAAGGAATTGTCAGTGTCTTCCACATTTTCGCGCAGCAAGAGTAGCGCTAAGGCCAACCCATACAAGGAAGTTATGTCACCCAATACTACGACCTAGAGATGGATACCACCGCGGGATATTACATCGTAACATTAATGAGACATCAACATCCCATACTATGAGCAGTACCGCCTCCCATACAATCTACTCGATTAGTTCCGTACCAATATGTGGAATTTGTACCAAAACCTCTCATAGCATTGAAGCGGATCTAATGTCACACACATTTTTGGCATGACAATGCCTCCATAATAATGAAGCACACAAGAAGAGGTTCAAATCCTCACTCGTTCGCAACACCACCCCTCAGACATTTACCAAGGGGGAGTTAGTCCTCCACTACAATGTTTCCTAAGAACCGGTAGGACCTAGAAAGTTTGAAACACTGTGGAAGGACCCATACATCATCAAAAACTACCTCCTCAAGGGGGCATACATATTGTCAGAGCCCGATGGGACTTGCCTAAAAAATCTCGTCAATGGTCTCTACCTTAAACAATTTCACCCATAAAACGATAGAATAAACATGTATGCACCATGACTTATTTTTTATGATGTTACCTCATCACGGATTCACTCTAAATATCATTCTCTCATCATGTGTCAGTGAATGGATCCTCCACTAACTTATAATCACAGGTTTGTTGATGGTGCATCTCGATTGTCGTAAAACCTCATTGTTACAGCTTGGGCCATATACTCTCCCAACCGGACACCTCGTCTCTTTAATGGACTTTGTATCAGGGAAACCACCAACAAATCTAGTAGAATACGATGTCATCATAGGCCTCTTGGCCGATGCCCACCACCTAGGTATCCATCACCTGCATGTATTCCTTGAGTCCCATCTAATTGTGTCGCAGTTAAAAAGGACCTTTCAAGTCCGTGATACACGCATTTTCTGGAAGTATCTACATGCACAAAGGTTAGCTCGACATTTTAATCATATCACATTTGCACATATACCAAGGGATCAAAACCACATTGCTAATCGCATCAATAATCAAATCCTATAGTAGCATGCATCACATATATATAACCATCAAGATACATAAAACATCAACATAAGAAACATCTCAAACAAAATGTATAAATACATCAAAAAGTATAGATGCATATCACATCATGAGAGCCACCAAAAAATAATCTTGTATATACATCAAAAAATATGTATGAGTACAAAAATATCCACATAGTCCACTGGCCCATGACTAGGATAAATAAGTCAAAAAAATATAGGGGAGCATCCTCATAATAGGTGCTTTCCCTAATACATACATAATTCTTGGGCCACCAATTTAGCATACACTTTCACTCCATTTTCACCTTTATCCTCATTTTGTCACCTCATTTGATCACATTATCATTCTATTTCCATTACTATATGGGTTCATATTTTCATTTTCCAAAGTTATTTATTTTATGTATTTAAAGTGAATTTATGATTAAAATTTAAAAAAATAACATGTATTTTCTTATACCTAAAGTTGGAATGTGTTTGGTGACATGTGTAGGTGATTTGTAATGTTCCAAGACACTCTTATGTGGCCTCCAAGACTCAAATTCGAATTATCTTGAAGATTTGAAGGAGATATTGGATAAGGGTCAAGCATATCTCATGGAGAAAAATCATGGATAAAAAAATATGTGTCTCATATTGGTTGTAACCATATGAAGGATTTGTGGATCTAGGAGGGATTAGTGGATCTCCATTAATGAGTTAGTTTCTTATGTTTTTGTATAAATAGGAGTACCTCCTCCATTCCAAAGGGAGGACTCTTGGAGCATGTATCCTAACTTATGATGGAATAGAATAAAGTTTTCTTTCTACAATTTTGGATATAAATTGTCTTAATTGTGTTTTTCAATAAAATAGGACTAACAAATAAAAAACAAGTTTTTGTGATTTTTAGGATAAATTTGCGATTTTGTGGTATAGTAAGAACCACTGATTTTATAACCCTTAGCAAGAAAAATTTGCAATAAAACAAACGATTGTGAACAAAGAGCACAAGCGAATGTGGAAGAATGATAGTTTCAAGTAAGAGATTGATTCTTTTCATTTTTTTTTTGCATCCAAATTTTAAGAGAGGAATCAACTAATAAAAACTTGAGTATGCTCTCCTCATGCACTTTGTGTGACCTCGAGGATCAGAAAAAAAAAAAATAAATAAATAAATAAAATAAAAATAAAAAATAAAAAATAAAAATAAAAAATTTCATGTTAGCATATCTTTTGTTAAAAAAAATCTCTTTCATTATTTGTTTCTTAAAAAAAAAAATATTTGCTTATTTAAACAAATTTGAAAAAAAAAAAACAAAACAACATTAAAAAAACAAAGAAATAATAAAAATAAATAAAAATGCAAAAGTGAAAATGAGAATAAAGTAAAGAAATAAAAAAAATCATGCAAGCCAAGGAAACAAATTGCTGCAAATTTTATGTGTGATTTTGAAAAAATGAAAGATAGTTGTGCATTTTCCTAATTAAAAAAAAAAAAAAAAAAGACAAAACAACAAAAAACAAAACAAATTTCACCCGGCAGTTATCTGAGTAGACGCCAAGTTCGCAGAGGTTAAAAACATCATTTTTAAAATTCATTTTGTGACCAAATGAAAATGAATCTCAAAAATATAAAACATGGGTTTTTCTCATAACAGGGTGAATTATGTTTAGTATAAGAGATCTCCTCAAAATGCATAACCATTTGAGATATTTTAGGGGTTCTTTGGAGCCTTATTTGCTAGGTTGCGTGAAAAAAATGGTTTTCAATTAAATGCAGCCAGCATCCAAGGCCACGGCCATCCAACGGCCCAGCCACAAAGCCATGGGCAGCCACCCAGCAGCGTTGCCAAGTTGCAGAGAAAAAAAATCAATCAATAAATTTTAAAAAAAAAATCGATAAACAAAACTAATTAATAATTAAATAACAAAAAAAATACTAATTATTAAAAAAAAAATCTTATTGCAGAAATTTTCAGAAGTGATATTTCCTCCATGCTTACAACCTGCCACAAAAAATATATAAAAAAATCATAAACATTTCCCAAGCTTTTATAGAATATAAATTGGTTAAAAAATCCACTTTCTAGGCAAAATTGATAAGTTCAAAAGATATGAAAAATGATTGGCAAATATTTTGGAATCCCATTTTCTAAAAATCTTGGAAATGATGAATTCAAAATATATGAAAAATGATTTGGAAAATATTTTGGAATCATATTTTCCTAAAAATCTTGGATTTAGATTGGTCACCTGTAAATTTGTTGTTTCAATTTTCATTTTAGAATAACTAAAATTTCCAAAATTCCATTAAATTCATAAATTTGACTTGCGATTTATTGATAAGTCATTCAAATTGCATAATGGAGGTCATGAGTTCAAATTTTGTGGGGATTGGAATTTGTTAATTATTTTATAATTTTTACACAACATTAATTAAACAACAATTTTGCCACCACATGGTAGCACAACATTGGCCAATATTGCACATTTATCACCCTATCATCAGTCAAAATGTCACATCATCCATTTTCCATGTCACCCAATGCCACATCACTATTACATAGTCACTCTCCATTTGCCAGCTCATTTTTCAACACTGAAAATGGATCAAGAAGAAGAACAATAAGGGTGCTTCATCTACAAGATTATTTTTTTGCAAAATGTCTTGAAGAGAATCCTGTAGATAGAAGATTGAATCATGGAGATATGCGTTTTCATTTCATAAAGTATTTTTATATGATCATGTTTCTTTGAGTCTTGCAGGTACAGAAGCCAACGACATCACAAACTGGAAAATTTTATGTCATGGCTCAGCCAAAAAAGATAAACAAGATTTTTAGATGTAGGAAGGGTGCAATCCTGCAACAGAGAAACCTTATGACAATCTTCACTGTTCTGCCCAAATTTCTTTCTCATAGGACATTGGATTTTGACGATTGAAGCGTCGTTGGAAATATATTGACGAGATCTAAATAATGAGAAATATATCATCAGAATTTGAAACATTTAAAGAATGAAGAAATCGTTGACAAGATATACCAGGTAAAATAAGGCACTAATTTCGACACAAGTATAAATTATTTCGGTTTTTCTTTCATGAATTTTTTTTATTAGTACCAAGTCTCAGTTTTTTTTGTAAATGTCATAAATAGAGAGATTGATCACCTCTCTCTTATGATAAACTTACATTTCATTGCAGAAAAAAGTACTAAGTTTTTGCATGTTCTAGGAAGATAAACAAATGACCACAAGCAAACATTGTCTTTTAAAAACCCTATTTCAAGCATTAGGACATGCTTTTAGGTAGGCCAAGGGGGAGAATGTCATCATATCTATAAAATCATTGAAAAGTCTCTCAAAGACCACATTTATTTCATAAGAAAATGATCAAATCGACAACAAAGATGAAATATCAATGCATTAGCACATGATGTCAGATCAGATCCATCACTTGCAAGCCTTTCAGATGCCAGTGTCTCCATTACATCCATGCTTCTTCAATCAATAAAACATTCGACTCGTTCCCTTTGTATTCACCATTGTATTCCTCATTTTTCAGTAAATAAAACCTTCATTGCATTCTCACATTTTCAGTCAATAAATTTTCCTTCACAGCCATTTTCTTGCCTCACTTTCACTAACCTGTAACCCATCAATAAAAACATTCATCTCCTCTATAAAGTTGATTCATTCCATTTCCTTTTCATTTTTCCAAATAAACCTTGATCCAAAGAAAAATTTCTCATCCATAATCCTTCAAAATTATTGTTTCATGCTCGAGTTAGATGATAGAGAATTCCTTAAGGCCTCCCTTCTAACAAGTCTTGGCCTATCGACATCAGCACATTATATAAGTTCAATGCTAGAGTCATTAGCAGTACCTTGAGGCTTGTATGCGTTAATGATAGGCTCTCTCGCCAACAATCATGGGAATACACCAATGTCCCTTGATCGTTGGCTCTTGCAAGTGGCTCGACATCAACTCATCTACTCACCCTTTGCAAGATGTACTTCGGTACCTTGGCACTCATTGACATAATGGTGAGTTTCCTCGCATTGGTTAACTACATGCATCAATGGTCGGTAATCCAATGACTTCTCTTCATGCTCGACATCGACACATTTATTCGCATGAAAAGAATTGTACCATCGGGTGTTGTAATGATTGAAGACTACATCATTTCAGAAGTTTGTAGTAGATCAATTTGTCATAATAGCAATAAAGATTCAAACCTTGTCATCAACAAAGAGAAAAAAGAAGCAGATCCAAGTTCCTTTTCTTACATACTCCATGATCCAACAACATCAACAACCACACTCTTCAGCATCCACAACTCATGTACATTGAGAGTAAGTGAAGGTATGTGGTTTTCTAATTTTTATTCACGCAATTCCTTAAAATGCTTAAAATTGTGACTTTGGAAAGTTCCTCATTTCCTTTTTCACATTGTCATATCTCTAGTTGGAGGGGGAATTCATGTTCATACCTCATATTTACATTTAGCGATATATATCACATTCATATTCCATTATCACCTTTCATATTCCATATATGTCCTTTCTACACATGTCATCCTAACCAACATACTTTTCCAAACAACTACTATTACATTATGATACAAAACGTTACATGTTTTTTGAATGATGATCATAGAATGAATGGCTGATTAAATGTTTTCAAAGTCTTTTAATGCAACACAAAAATAACACAAGAATTGTTACACAAGAACCAATACTAATAAAATTTGGTTGCCACACGACCCAACCAAAGTAATATGTTGCAATCAAATATTTTTCAAGAGGACACTTTGCAAAAGGAACAAAGTTATCAAATGATTATGCGAAGATGAAAGAAGAATTAACATCAGCCAAAGTTCATATAAAAGAAAGACAATTCAAAAGATCAAATCATGATTAAAGTAAATCAGTGCAATAGATTGCATGAGGATATGAAATAACTCAAGTTGTGGGGTATGTTGGGCTACCAAATTAGTATACACTTTCACTCCATTTTCACCTTTATCCTCATTTTGTCACCTAATTTCATCACATTATTATTCTATTTCCATTATTATATGGGTTCATATTTTGAATTTCCAAAGTTATTTATTTTATCTATTTAAAGTGAATTTAGGATTAAATGTTAGAAAAATAACATGTATCTGCTTATACCTAAAGGTGGAATGAGTTTGGTGACATGTGTAGGTGATTTGGAATGTTCCAAGGCACTCTTATGTGGCCTCCAAGACTCAAATTGGAATTCTCTTGAAGATTTGAAGGAGATTTGGGATAGGGGTCAAGCATATCTCATGGAGAAAAATCACGGATAAAAAAATATGTGTCTCATATTTATTGTAACCATATGAAGGACTTGTGGGTCTAGGAGGGATTAATGGATCTCCATTAATGAGTTAGTTTCTTATGTTTTGTATAAATAGGAGTACCTCCTCCATTCCAAAGGGAGGACTCTTGGAGCATGTATCCTAACTTATGATGGAATAGAATAAAGTTTTCTTTCTACAATTTTAGATATAAATTGTCTCAATGTAGTATATGAATTTATGGAATAGTTTGTCACTTTGTTCTTAAGAGAATTGAGCTCACTCTAAAAGGATCAAAGAAACATTTTATTTCATCATAGATTTTATTTTCATTTAATTACTTAGATGTTTGAATATTTTTCATTATTAATGAATGAATTTTAGTTTAAATCTTATTAGCATATGAAAGGACAAACAAGGGTCTAAGTTAGGCTCTCTTCCATTTGATATGAGTAATAATTGAAATTCATTCCCTTTTTCTAGTTTCAAGTTATTTATGAATTCTTGATTTTTGATGCTTATGAATGAATTTTAGTTGAGTTCTAATTAGCATATGAGGGGACAACCAAGAGTCTAAGTTAGGCTCTCCTTCTATTTGGTCTAAACAATAATTAAAGTTCATTTCATTTTCTTTATTTCAAGTTATTTTTGAGTTTATGCAATGGTAATGTTGTTGGAATAGAACTATGAGGAAGGACAACCAGGACCTCTTAAGTTAGGAGCCTCTTCTCTTTCTTTCTATACATCACATATTATTTCTCTTTAGTTTCTCTTCTTGAGGACAGTACTGTGGGGAAGGACAACCATGACCTCCCAAATTGGGAGCCTCTTCCTTTGCTTGCTGCATCTTGAACTATAAACTTTCTAGTTTTAGAAGTTATTTGTAATATGCATTTCCATTCTTTATTTCCATTCTAAACAAACCTCCTACAACAGTCTCATCTGAGGTCCCATATATTTTGGTTTGCTTCTAAGTTTACGAAACCCCCGGGTTGACAAATTAAATGACAGGGATTTAACAGACAATTGAATCACCCAAAAGGTGCTTGCCCTGGTACATACATAATCTCATCCAAAAATGAGACCACCAAGTCTATCTAGGGCCCCGACGGCCCAATTTATTCATTTAGATCCAAAAGTGGACCAATCGTAGCCATCACCATGGATATATGGCACAAAACTGGTTGGTGCACTCGCTCTAGTGGCATTTTCGTCTCTACGACAACCTCCGCCAGCCTTGCCCATCCATCAATAGGAAAACCTCTAGTCAAGGCCTTCGCTCTGCCCCAGGTGTCTTGGTAGTTCTACAACTCAGCCTCTGTAGCTACCAAATGTGCCTCTATAGCCTCAAAATGCTCATGCCATCGCTTTGCATCCCCGCCCACTACTGCACTGCTACCCTCTCCCAAGGGTCCACCAATCTCTAACCAGCGTCAGTGTGTCGGTCACTCAAGCCCATCTAGTGGCCTCACCACACCCAGTCTCTATGGTACAGGTGCAACCCCTATGACACCCATATGTCTAGGTTTTTGGCCTACCATATATGTCAGTGGTCGCCCCAGCGGCCCCGCATTTGCAAGTAAACAAATATGGTATCAGCACCATCATAAGTAAAACATCATATCAATACATGCAAACAAATATATGTATACAAATGTGAAAAGAAAAATATACCTTCTGGTAACCAGACATTACCCGGAGGAAGCCCCATGTTTGGATCTCCCCAGAAGTCCACACCATGATAGGGATACTCCATAATCACTGAGGATTGGAGCTAAACCAATCCTCTACAATGGAGTTCCAATAACGCCCTGTTGCACCACCCCCATCTCGCAGCATCACAGGTGCCTAGTGACGTATACTTGGGTCCCTCGCAGGCCCTGCCAGCATTTCTAAAATCGGATGCAGCATAACCACATGCTCATACATAATACTGCAACCTATAACAAAAAATCATGAGTGTACCATGTTGCACCTACGTTAACTGAGATAACATCCCCTGATACAATAACCGATCCTAATAAAAATAGTGGCCCACTTGCAGTTGCTAAAGGACCACTAGATGTGGCCCCGATTCTCGTTTGGGGGATGTTGATCACACCAACCTCACAATCATCACCAGCGCCACTCGCTTAGCAAGATTCAACATAGTCACAATCTTGATGTAGCCCTCCTCATACGAGTCACGCCCACAGTGAGCGTCACCCTTAGCCTCTTCCTACTGATGGATATCTACGTGCCCAACTGGCAGTGGATACGGCAAAGCCTCCCCATGAGGCACTAGACTGGTAACAAAATAAATATATGTATGAACTGATATAGACAGATCTTTCAAACGGATAACCGTAACCTGTAGTTCCACATCCTAGCATTGAATCAAAAAGCATAGGAACTTGTCCTACAACCTCAAAAGAGGGTTTTTAAGAAACTTCAGAAGACCCACTACATAAGAAACTGGCTAGCAGTTGGATCCCCCGCCACATCTGTATGAAGGCGCTCCCATCCTCTCTCCCTCCAAATCACCCTACCAGCCAAAATACTATGTGTCAACTATATAGCCCCCTAACTTATCAAGAAAAAAAAAAGACAAAGAGAAAACCCCCTTTCTCATAGTCACGTGCCTATGAGCCTGACAGACATGATGTCACGTTCTTGTTTTCCCAACAGACGCACATACGTGCATTTGTCATGCCCCTAAGTCACGGTGTCCAAGGCGTCAAATACTGTGCACCTATTTTTCAAACAGGCGCACGGTTTGCATGTTTGTGTTTCACATAGACGCGCGGCCATCGCACACTCCACTGGCCAAGCCACGGTGGCCCCCGCAGGATTTCACCATGGCTTTTCTCACCTTAGCTGCATGGAACGTGCGTCTAAGGATGATTTTTGCACAAAGTCTCCATGCAAAACCCTTAGTTTTGCGTGGCCACCACGCAACTCCAGAAGAGTCGCTCGCGCGGCCAAGAAAAATCAAACTTAATAAGTTGTACAGGGAACCCTTGTATGGCCTGTCTGTTAGAAAATTATATATTACAGAGCAATGGAACACATAAAATATATTGCAAAAATATAAACACAGAAAACAAATAAAACAAGAGAGACACAGATATAAGTGGTTCACCCAGTTTGGGCTAAGTCCACAAAGAAATAGCTAGTCCTTCCTTTTATATTATCTAGCAAACTGAAGAGATACAACCTACAGCAAATTTGATGTAATTCCCTCTGCGCTCTCACACAATCTCCTCTGTCTTTCTCACTTAGAATATAGATCTACATAGACACAATACAATTCCCTCATATATAGCGAGGGGTTGCCTTTGAGGGCAAAAAAGCCTAAATTAAACATAACTTCTACCATTAGATCTCTGTCTAATGAATGACTTGGATTTACTATGAAATTACAACATTTTACAAGGAAATTTTACATCTATTTTTAGCTTCAGGGGTGCTGCCCCCGATCCCCCGCCAAGGGGGTCTCCAAATAATCTTCTTCGCCCCCCCTTAACCCCCTTGGCAGCGCACATTTTATGGGTGGTATTGCTGCCACATTACGAATTGGTGTCCAATGCTGCGATACCTCTGAATAAAAAAGATAATCAGGCTCCACACCCAAAAATCTCCCACTTGGAGACTAATTATAGCAACTCCATCATTGCTTCATTTATTGGACAATGGCTCCACTTTGGACCTGGTTTTTTCTCATCTTCTTCATCATACTTGAAGACCAATTGAAACTAAGCATAATCTCAGTTTCTCCCTGGTTACAACTTTTTTTAACATATCTGCAGGATTCTGGCTAGTGTGTATCTATTCCAACTTCAATTGTCCATATTCCAACACTAACTGTATGAAATGGTACTTGAGTTGTATAAGTTTAGTCTTGGAATGAAATGTAGAGTTATTTGCAAGATGTATGGCACTCTGGATGTCACTGTATAACCTGCCCAACTCCTGCTTCTTACCCAATTCATCCAGAAACCTTAGTAACCAAATCATTTCTTTACTAGCCTTTGTAGTAGCAACATACTTTGTTTCCATTGTTGATAGTGCAACAACACTTTGCAGTTTTGAAACCCAATTGATAGTTGTTCCACCTACATTAAACACATACCCTGTGGTGCTCCTCCTGTTATCTCTATCACCCACCATATTTGCATCAACATATCCTTGTAGAGCAATGTTTGAACCACCAAAGCATAATTCTTGATTTTTGGTACTTCTCCAATACCTGAGAATCCACTTCACCACCATCCAATGTTCTTTTCCTGGATTGTTCATGTACCTTCTTACAACTCCCACTGCATGTGAAATATCAGGCCTTGTGCAGACCATTGCATACATTAAGCTTCCAACTGCTGATGCATATGGAACTTTAGACATATAGGCCATTTCTTCCTGAGTATTGGGAAACACCTCCTTACTTATTTTAAAATGGCTAGCCAAAGGTATACTAATTGGATTTTCATTTTGCATATTAAATCTTTTCAACACCTTTTCTATGTACTCACTCTGAGACAATGTTAATTTTTTATTCTTCCTATCTCTAGTTATTCTTATACCAAGGATTTTTTTTGCAGCACCCAAATCCTTCATTGCAAATGTGTTCGCCAATTTTCTTTTGAGCACATTTATTTCCTGCATGTTATAACCTACAACAAGCATGTCATGTACATATAATAACAATATAATATAGTTGTCGTCATTTTGCCTTTTGTGATAAACATAATGATCAGAGTGACATCTAGTATAACCTTGTTGAGACATAAACGTGTCAAATTTTAGATACCACTGCCTTGGAGCCTATTTTAAGCCATACAAGATCTTCTTCAACCTACACACTAGTTTCTCCTTCCCTTTTACCTCATATCCTTGTGGTTGTTGCATATATATCTCTTCCTCCAAATCCCCATGGAGAAAGGTTTTATTTACATCTAACAGCTCAAGATGAAAATATTCAGCTGCTACTAGACTTAAAATAGTTCTGATTGAAGTCATCTTAACAACTGGAGAAAATATTTCATCAAAGTCTATACCCTTTTTCTGTACAAAGCCCTTCACCACAAGTCTAGCTTTATACCTTTTTTTACCTCCATCTTCTTCCTTGTTTTACCGACAGGCAACCTGACTAAGTCTCAAGTCTGGTTATGTGCTAAGGAGTCCATCTCTTCTTTCATGGCTTGCTCTCACTTCTTCCTGGTATCTACCTACACTGCTTCTTCATAACATTCTGATTCACCAAAATCAGTCAACAATAGATAATATAGTGAAGGAGAGTATCGTTCAGGGGTTCTACTTATCCTGGTAGATCTTCTAACACCACTTTCAGGTGTTTGAGGTGCTTGTTTTTGTTGTGGTTTTTGTTGTTGTTCTGGTTGTTGATCATTATGATTTTCAAGCACCTTCACTTTTTCTATGATCTCATCAAGCACTATATATTCTCTGTTTTCATTTTCCTATTTTTTTTCCTACATCTGATCCTTATACGAAACCTTTTCATTGAATATGACATCTTTTCTCCTAATGATTTTGTGTTTTTCATAATCATAAAAGCAATAGCCAAAATCATTAACACCATATCCAATAAAGATACATCTCTTTGATTTTGCCTCAAGCTTTCTTCTCTTTTCTTTATTAATGTGGACAAAGGCTTCAAAACCAAAAGTCTTTAAAAATGAGTAGTTCACCTTTTTACTTGTCCATGCGTCCTTTGGAATACCACCATCCAAGGAACTTGAAGGCCCTCTGTTTATTAGATAAACAAAAATATTTACACCATCTGCCCAAAATTGTAAAGGAAGTCCTGCATGCAATCTCATGCACCTTACACGCTCAATGACTGTCCTGTTCATTCTTTCTGACACACTATTTTCTTGTGGTGTTCCTGGAACTGTCTTCTCCCTGTGAATTCCATTCTTTGAACAGTACCTATCAAACTCTTTGCTACAATATTCACCTCCATTATCTAATCTGAGACACTTCAACCTTTTTCCTGTCTCATTTTCAACCAAAGCTTTCCATTTCTTGAAAGTATCAAATACATTAGATTTATTTTCAATACAATAAATCCATTTTTTTCTGGTTGCATAATTAATAAAGGTAACATAATAACAAGAGCCACTGAGAGATAATACCTGAGCAGGTCCCCATACATCTGTATGCACAAGCTCTAATTTTTTTCTCTTCTTTTCTTTCCCAACTTTGAGAAATTTGACTCTCTTCTGTTTTCCATAAACACAATTCTCACAAAATTTTAAATCAACATGCTTCAAACCTGGCAACAAATTTCTTGAGTGAAGAATCTGCATCCCCTTCTCACTCATGTGCCCAAGCCTATGATGCCACAATGTTGTATCTTCTCCTATAGAGGTTAAAGCATTAACAAAATTAGAAATACCATTGCATAAATACAATGTACCAACCTTTTCTCCTTTTGCTATTACCAGGGCTCCTTTAGTGACCTTCCAGGTTTTATCTGTAAAAGTAGTCACACAGCCTTCACCTCCAAACTTCCCTGTTTAAATTAGATTTTTCTTCAAATCTGGAACATGTCTTACCTCCTTCAACAACCATTGATTTCCATTCTGCTTTATGAAAATTGTACCCATTCCAATGGTTTTACAGGGTTTATCAACGCCCAATCAAACCTATCCAAAATCTCCTTGAACATAATCATGAAAACGTTTCCTATCAAGTGTGGCATGGAATGAGGCCCTTGAATGTACCACCCAAACATCAATAATATTTTCTAATAAAAGAATCAAAGCATCTTGCAACACATCACATATCACATTCGCTTCATGATTGTTTTCATATTGTGCATCTCCTTCTTTTCCCTTTCAAGACTTGCAGTCTTTTTCAGGTGTCCTTTCTTCCCGCATTTCTAGCACACTATCCCCGATCTGGACTTGGATCTGCCCTTCCTTGACTTACTATGATATCCTAGGCTCTTTCCTCTTTCCACTTTGCTTCCCCTAGTCTCTACTGTCAAAGCATTACTTGATGTCTCACCGGAGCTTTTCCGTCGCATTTCCTCGCTAAGGATTGCACCGACAACATCATCAAACTTTAAAGTACTAGATCTAGAGACAGAGTTACTAATGGACATAACTAAACCATTCCAACTTTCTAGTAATGAACACAGAAATAACAGAGCCCTAACTTCATCATCAAAAGTTACCCCTACAGGACTTAATTGACTGGTAATTGTACTAAATTCATTTAAATGATCAGCAACAGATCCACCTTCTAACATCTTCATATTAAATAAATACTTCAAAAGAAATACTTTATTTAAGGCCAATGGTTTTTCATATAGTTTGGCCAATGCCGACATTAAACCCTCTATTGTCGTTTCCTTTGAAATATTAAAGTCTATCGATGCTGCTAGGCATAGCCGTATTGTTCCAAGTGACTTTCTGTCGAGAATATTCCATTTTGTGTCTATCATACTCATCGGATTCTTTATCTTTTCACTCAATGGTAGGTACAGATCTTTCTGATACAAATAATATTCCATCTACATCTTCCACAGTTTGTAATTTTGGTCATTGAATGTTTCAACCCTAAGCCTACCATCTTCCACAATTGCTCCCACTTGAACCAAGAACCCTTCTCTCCTACGAGTTTATCAGCCAAATAGACCTTCAGCTCTGATACCAATTGTTAGAAAATTATATATTACAGAGCAATGGAACACATAAAATATATTACACAAATATAAACACATAAAACAAGAGAGACACAGATATATGTGGTTCACCCAATTTGGGCTACATCCACAGAGAAACAGCCAGTCCTTCCTTTTATATTATCCAGCAAACTAAAGAGATACAACCTACAACAGATCCATTGTAATTCCCTATTCGCTCTCACACAATCTCCTCTCTCTTTCTCACTCAGAATACAAATCTACATAAACGCGATACATTTCCCTCATATATAGCAAGGGGTTGCCTTCTAGGGAAAAACCCCCTAAATTAAACCTAACTTCTACCATCAGATCTCTGCCTAATGAATAGCCCAGATTGACTATGAAATCACAACATTTTACAAGCCAATTTTACATATATTTTTAGCTTCAGGGGGGCTCCAACTAATTCTCATCGCCCCTTCTGGACCCCCCTAGCGGCACACATTTTACGGGCGACGTTTCCACCACATTACAAATAGGGGTCCAATGCGGTGATACCTATGAATAAAGAAGATAATCAGGCTCCACACCCAACACTCTCTACCATAAGACTACCAAAATTACAAAGAGTAAGGTACAATCCCTTACCTGGCTGTCCCTGCGTGCATCGTTGGTGGTTTGGATCACTACAACGACAAGAAATGCTCCAAAACCTTGCTTTTACCTCTACATCTCAGAAATGAAAATGAGGTGATATCTGGGCCTCTCAGCCATATCTCACCCTTTTCACTATTTTTTAGAGTCAAATACAGACACCTAGGACAACCATTGACAAAACCGGAAGATACACAAGGATCAGTACCACACCATCTTCATCATGGAACTCTCCGTTCTGATAAATGCCAAAACTCATTTTTTGGACCCGTCGCCCACTCAGAAATTCATGCTAGGTACTCCTCTAATTTTTTAATTCATAACATTCAATCAATCACAGATTATATATGTTTTAAATAGATTTTTTCACTTAGGGTAGTGGTCATCTATACTTTAGGTACATCGCACATGATCCGCTTCGGCCAACACCCCGACAGGAAAATAACAGAGCATGTATCATTCTCCACTTAGCATGATAGGCTTCCTCCTAAGATTTTCATATCCTAACATCATTTCTCCAAAATGCACCATAGGGTCCCTCATCTCGACCATTTTTATCACCATCTCTCCTTCACATATGATAAACATCTGCGTTAGTTGATAGATCCCTCCCACTCATGGTTCTCTTCATGTTTATAGACCACTCTTCACTAATAAGAGCCATGACCACTTACTCTGGCCTAAGAACCACTCCACTTACATACCTTTAAGTTCAGCCTCATTATTCTACACTCATCGCACATGCACCCCATTTCTCGAGCCATCCTTGGTATTTTATGACAGATCAAGATGGATGCACCTTCATGTCCTACATTTGGCCTATCATTCACCCATATTTCATAAGCCCATCTGTGCTAGTTCATCTGCCTCACCAACCCAACATGAAGACCAACCAATGGGACCCCCGCCCTTAGTAAAAGGCACCACATCTCCATAAATGTCACCATCATTATGGGGCACCCGTCTCGATGGTTGTACATCTAAATCACCTTCATATTCTTTTGGAAAGTGTACAAAGATTTCTTTTAGGAAAGGGACTCCCACCCACTTTTTTGGTATTCATGTCTTTTACCCAGTGATAGTTTCTAGTCACCCTTCATTAGAGCTTGGACTTCACCAACAATCATTTTCCATTTTCACGCCAGTCAGAACATACTCACACCCCCCCGAGAAATCCTACCGACTCCAGGGCCATCACCATCAGTAAACATGTTTTGTTCGTCGTCATTTACACAAAAGTTTTTACCTCATGCGAGTTGTCCATATCCTCTTATATCGTCAACTCTTACTATCATGACTTATCTAACCCAAATTATTACAGTTTGTTTACATATCATATTGATTCCCCAACACATCATGTCAGGCAGTTAACGCTCCTTTCCTATCAACTTCAACATTTGTATTCCAGGATAGGGGCAGTACCTTGGATATTCCCCCCTTATAGGGATATCCTCTGGTGGCACAATGGGAATAACTATTTCCCACTAATGTCATCGGTCCCCTTGACATTCAACACCAACATAAGATTTCATGTCAATATGGTGTCATACTTATCTACCCTTTGTAATATTTCACTTAGTTGAAGACCCATGCATCACTAAGCATGTCATCCAACAGTGCTTACACCATGATACGGGGGAGGTACCCAAATTCGAAGACCCATGCATACTGCAACACCTCATTCAGTAGTGCTTCAACTCTGTAATGAATGGGGGAACCAAATTCAGTCTATTTGACTAGGAAGCCCCCATGAGGGCATCAGTAGTTATCATCATTAGCTATCAGCATGTCAACCACCATAACGTTTGACTAGACAAGACCATTCTTTGTCTGACTGTAATAATTTAATATTAGTAATCATAATGAGCATGGGACATGCCCGCCTCGTATAGACACATTTTTTTTCACTCTTTGGCTTTTCATCAGAGCATGGTTACCATTTATACTCAGTCTATGTGTTTCTTTACTCATCTCCATAAAAATTTATCCTCTCTCTCTTGAAAAGTTGATCAGAATCTCCATCAAAAAAGAAAATGTGATTTATTTTGGTTATACGTTTTCTCCTAACCTCATACATCAAGGGGAAAATGTTAACACCAGAAAACCATACACATGTTGGCACAATCTAGTAGACACTAAAAGGTGTCCAGAAAAATGCACAAGTGAAGCTTTTCCAACTAAAAACATAATGAAGTTTAAAGAATTAAATTTATCCTAAGGTCCAAAGTTTATAAAGATAAAAACACTTCATGTCACGTGTCTATTTCTTCAATAAATGTGCACGCGCATAGTATCGTTCAAAATCTACATGGTTGCAAAAATGGATGACTCAGTGATTCAGGACCACTCCACACACTTGTTGGGTTGTGTTATATTCTTTCCACGACTAGCCCACATAGTTAACCAAGGGGTTAGAGGGGGGGCGGAGCCCCCCCTTCGTTGCGTTGATTGCGTAGCGGGGGGGTCATGGGGGGTTTGATGGATGCTGGTAACCCCACTCTATGGGGTCCAGGGCAGTGCCCCGGAAAATTTTGGTTTTGGAACCTATGTTAGGTTGGGCGAACCCACCTATGATTTTGTGCATGATTTTCGCACATGTTTTTGGACAGGATGGTTTTCGGTCCATGGTTTTGGACGCAATGGTTTTCGGTCCATGGTATTGGATGCTTCGGCATGTATAAATATGAATTATAACATTGAAAGGAACATAATGAAAAATCAAGCTGGTAGTCCCAGTTTTGGGATCCATGGAAACTATCTATGTATATGTGTTTTATGTGTTATGCTCTCGCATTGTTTATTTTATGTGTTTTAGAATTCATACGCAGGTAATTTCTATACAGGGTTAAAACCTACATTTGGTATCAGAGCAGATTTGGCTTCAAGGGGGTGCCTTTGTTTCTGAGGGGTTTCGCTCAGGCCTGTGGTAGACCCTATTCAGTGGAAGTTCTGCGAGATCGATTCTGGTGGTGAAAGAAGATGGTGAGCAGTGGAAAGATAGAGACCGAGAAATTTAGTGGTCAAATTTTTGAGTTGTGGAAACTCAAGATGGAGGATCTATTGGTGGTTAAAGATCAGTGGATTGCAGTAGATCCGGGAACTAAACCAACGAGAGTGTTCGATGAAGAATGGAAGAAGTTGGATCAGAAGGCAAAGAGCACAATATGATTGTGTGTCTCAGATTCAGTGTTGTTGAATGTATCAGGGGAAGCTACGACGAAGGATTTGTGGGACAAGTTAGGGAGTTTGTACTAATCTGAGTCTCTGGTGAATAAATTGTTCCTGCAGAAAAAGCTGTATAACCTAAGGATGAAAGATGGAGACTCGGTCACAGAGCATCTGAATGCATTTAATACTGTGGTAAGTCAGTTACCATCAGTTGATATTAAAATTTCAGATGAAGATAAGTGCATCAATTTGTTGTGTTATCTACCAAAATCGTGGGATAGTCTGGTTAATGCAATAGGTAGCAATGTAACTGCCTTACAGTTTGATGAAATAGTCTCGTCCTTGCTCATGGAGGAGATGAGACAGAAAAATATGGAGAGCTAGAATGGTGATGCCTTGTTTGTACGAGGATGGTCCCAGAACAGAAACAAAAATAAGTTATCGAGTGGGAGATATAAATCTAGAGGGAGATTTAAATCTCCAGGAAAACCTGTAAAGGTGGTGTGTTGGAAATGCGGAAAGGAAGGGCACTAAAAAAGGGACCGTAAATCTAAAGATCCTAATAAAGGAAAAGGATATGATGATGCTCCTTCTGCAGAGGCGAAAACCACCTCAGATGAAGGTGGGGATGTGTACTTGGCTTCTTCAAGTACACATGTAGATCATGAGGCATGGTTGGTTGACTCAGGTGCATCCTTTCACTTCACTCCCCATAGAGAGTGGTTCTATGAGTATGATAAATATGATGGTGGTGATGTCTTCTTGGGGGATGACAAGAAGGCTAGAATCATTGGTCGCGGAAAAGTAAAGTTGAAGTTGCAAGGTGGAAGGGTTAGAACACTTTCAGCTGTTCTGCATATTCCTGCATTAGCCAGAAATCTGATTTCTATAAGCAAGTTGAATGATGCAGGTGTAAAAATAGTGTTCGAGAAGGATACCTGCAAAATGGTTTGGGGAGCATTGGTATTGATGCGAGGAGTTCGGATTGGAACTATGTACAAGTTGCAAGGTAGCACTATTATTGATGGGTGCAATAGTTATGTGGTTCCTGAAGGTGGAGCATAAAATCTAGTGGTCTCTGGAGAGAAGAACATGTTGTGGCATCAAAGGCTTGGACATATTGGAGAAAAGGGCCTTCGAATACTTCATGGTAATGGTATGGTAGAAGGTATGAATAATAACTCTCTGGATTTTGATTTCTGTGAAAATTGTGTATATGGGAAGCAGAATCGGGTGAGTTTCCCCTCTGGTGGTAAAAGGGTGAAACAGATATTAGAAATTGTGCATAGTGATGTGTTTAGACCTGTGAAGGTTCCATCATTGGGTAAGTCTGTGTACTATGTATCATTTATAGATGACTTCTCAAGGAATACATGGATATATTTCCTTAAGAAGAAATCTGAATTCTTTGACAGGTTTAAAGAATTTAAGGATCTGGTGGAAAACTAGACAGAGAAGAAGATAAAGGTGCTGAGGACAGATAACGGTGAAGAGTTTTGCAGTAAGGAATTTGAAGAATTCTGTAAGAAGTGTGGTATAGCATGGTAGAAGACTACTCCATATACACCTCAGCGAAATGGAGTTGCAGAAAGAATGAACAAGACGTTGATGGAAAGGGAAAGAAGCATGCTCAGTGGTGCTGGGTTAGGACAAGAATTCTGGGAGGAGGCGGTGGAGACTGCATGTTACCTAGTCAACAGATCACTTTCATCAGCGTTTGAGGATAAAACTCCACAAGAGGTGTGGACTGGTAAGAAACCCTCTCTTTCACATCTGAGGGTATTTGGATGTGATGCATATGTACATGTTCCAAAGGAGAAATGAACCAAGTTGGATATTAAATCTGAAAAGTGCATCTTTATTGGGTATAAGGATGGTTTAAAGGGTTATAAGCTTTGGAACCCAGTAACAAGGTGTTATGAAACCAGCTCAAGAAAAGATAGAAAATATAGATCATTGGCTTAGAATTCAGCCTCTTCGAGGGTGCAACCTCCCTTACATTACATAAATGAACAATTCTTGGATGATTCAAATGACAAAACCTCCTTTCTATATATAGGAGTCTAAGGAGTCACAATATAACCTAGCCGACCTAACAATAATAATATAAAGCCACAAAAATAACAATAGAGGGATTTTATGGGCAACAGTAATAACAATATGGGGACAATAGGGGCACAACAATATTAATAAGGGATGCAACTAAAATAGTAATGGGGTAATTACTAGTATTATAGGGACCCCAACATGCCCCTCTCCTTCAAAAAAAGTGTTGTCCTCAACGCTTGAGTAGTTCTGGATGCTTATGTATAAAATTCTCATCCTCCCATGTGGAATCTTCAGTGGATAAGTTCTTCCACTTGATAAGATACTCCGAAATTGATCGATTTCGTAGCTGTCGAGTTCTTTTTTCTGTGATTGCTTTTGGTTCCAATATAATTTTTCCTTCCTCGTCAAGTTCTGGCAATATTGTTTGAACTGGGAGCTTGTCACTTATAACCTTCTTTAAACATGAAACATGGAAAACTGGGTGCAATCGAGAAGCTACAGGAAGCTCCAATTTGTATGCCATAGTACCAATCTTTTGCAACACCTTGTACGGACCATAATACTTCGGTGATAATTTATTATCCTTCTTAGGTTGCTTGAGGGACATTTGCTTATATGCTTGTAGCCGTAGGAATACCCAATCACCTACATCAAAACTTCTTTCGCTGCAATGTTGATTTGCTACTTGTTTCATTCTATTTTGTGCCAACACGAGGTTATCCTTTAAGAGTTAGGACTTGTTGTTG
This sequence comes from Pinus tabuliformis, assembly GCA_031772625.1. NCBI lineage: Eukaryota > Viridiplantae > Streptophyta > Pinopsida > Pinales > Pinaceae > Pinus > Pinus tabuliformis. The sequence goes on from CM062817.1 coordinate 292,454,898, forward strand.
ATGTTCGATGTGATGTTCCACTGCTTGAACCATAGAATTTTCTCTTAAATATGATGTGATGGATGGTGGCTGATATCCATAAAGTGCCATAAATGGGGTCATTTTTGTTGTTGTATGGAAGGAAGTGTTATACCACCATTCAGCCAGAGGCAACCATTTGACGCATTGCGTCTGTTTATCAGATACAAAGCAACGAAGATATCCTTCCAAACATTTGTTTATTATCTCAGTTTGCCCATCAGATTGAGGATGATAAGATGAGCTATGAGCTAACTGAGTACCAAGACAAGAAAATAATTCTGTCCAAAAATTCCCAGTGAAAATGGGATCTCTTTAACTTACAATAATCTTTGGGTTTCCATGTAGCTTTTGAATTGTTTCCATAAATGCAGTAGAAATTGTACTGGCTTTAAATGGATGTGATAATGCACAAAAGTGTGCATACTTGGTAAGTCTGTCAACTACCACCATGATGACACTCTTTCCCTCAGACTTGGGTAAATCTGTGATAAAATCCATTGAAACCTCCTCCCAATGTTGGCTTGGAATGGATAAAGGTTGTAATAGACCCGGTGTCTTAATTGTTTCAACTTTATTTTGTTGGCAAACCAAACATTCTGCCACAAATTTTTGAATATCCAATTTAAGGCCATCCCAAAAAAAGTCCTTCTTAACCCTGTGGTAAGTTTTTAAAAATCCTGAGTGCCCTCCTAAGGGAGAAGTGTGCAATTCCATAAGAATGTTTTGTTTTAGTTGGGAATTCTTACAAAGGTATAAGCGATCTTTGTACCATAAAGAATCATTTTTCCAGCTAAATGTATCAGACGTACTGGAATCTTGTTGTAACTTTCGAATAAGTGCCCACACTTCTTCGTCATTCTTCCATTCCTCCCTTGCTTCGTTTATCCAATCTGGTTGGATAATAGAAATGGTGCACAAAAATGCTTCCACATCCTCATCCTTTCTTCAGAGTGCATCTGCCACCACATTCTGCTTCCCTTTTTTGTAGATGATTTCAAATTCATAACCCAACATCTTTGTGACCCACTTTTGTTGCTCTTCAGAGGATAATCTTTGTTGTAAAAAGTATTTAGGGCTATCATGATCCGTTTTTACCTTGAAGTGTCTTCCCATTAGATAGGGTCGCCATTTCTTAAGTGCATGGAGTATTGCCAACATTTCCTTCTCATAAATAGCTTTGTGTAAAAACTTTCCCTTGATTGGACGAATTTCAAAAGAAATGGGTCTTTCATCTTGCATTAAAACAACACCAATTCCATTTCCTGAAGCATCACATTCCACAATAAAGGTTTTTGTGAAGTCCAGTGTAGCTAAGACCAGTGCTTGGCACATTGCCTCTTTAAGATGTTCGAAGGCCTTTGTTGCTTCTAGAGTCCATGAAAATGCATCTTTCTTCAATAATGTTGTTAGAGGTGCTACTATTCTCCCATAATTCTTAACGAACTTGCGATAATACCCTGTCAACCCGAGAAATCCTCGCAGATGTTTTATGGATGTGGGGATTTTCCATTCCTTAATGGCTTTAATTTTTGCTAGAGTCGGTCTGGTCAGGCCTCCGTCAGAGATCAAAGCTCTTTCTGCATTTCAATGTTAGGTGTCCCGCTCTATCCACTCAGCTGCATTTCGCTAGGGACATGTCATGATCTGACAAAGGAAGTCATGCTACTCATTTTCCCTCATCTCTGGCCCCTGTTGGTTCAGGTCTTGGTCCATAATCACTGAAGGTCATGATAGTCAAGGTCTGATTATATTACAGGACAAAGTCATTTTTATTGTTGGGTCTAGGAAATCATCAATGTGGTCCTTGAAAAACATGTCCAGAACAAACCATGCAGGCCAGAAGGAGACCTTATATAGCTACATTTCAGAAAGCATCATCATCACCTAAAGAGACATCGACTCTTCTTCAAAACTCCGTTTTGAAGAAAAGTCAAACAAGGTCAACTATGACAAATTTTCCAAAAAATCGACAATTGACATTTTCAGACGCAGTCATGGATTTCAAAGCCAGAGGTCCAGTCACATAGTCCCCGCAAATAAATGCCGAAAATTTTATCATGAGAACCAAAATTCAAAGAAAAAGGAAAAAAGCAGAGTGTTTTAAAGTCAACAAAAAGTGCAAAACATAAACATTATAAATTGGATTTGCAAGGAAGAAAAAATTAAACTCACCTCTCCCTAGCCTATATATACATGTTATGGCCCAAAACAAAAATCATTTGTGCTTTGGCAAGCTTGGAGAGAAATTAGAAAAGTGAGAGAGCAAATTCATGAGGGTTTGAGTGAAGGAGAGCCGGTTTCCACAGGGCGCAACGCACACACCAGGGCGCGCGACGCACACGGAGGGCGCAACGCATCGGCAGCCAACCCACAGTGCAAAATCCACAAGGGCACGACGCACTCAGGGCGCGCGGCGCACTGGGCTTGGCGCGCGACGCACACAGCCAGGGGCATAAAAACAATGCCAAACCGTTTCAAATCTTTGTGAAAGCTATCAAATCACGAGGTAGGCCTTATGACACCTCTTCTCCATCAATTTGGTCAATGTTTAGCTGTTTGTAAGATGTTTGAAAGGTATCCAAAAGCACAATGGCCTTCCATGGAAAAAGCAACAAGAAAAACGGTTGATGGGGTTGCCAGATGGTAATGATTAGCACCAAGGTCACTTTCCTCCCCTTGTCCCCTCACCCCTCATCATTTTCACATCCATTCCTCCTTGTCTCCCAAGCAAACCCCCTAGAAAACTCCACAAAACTCCCTCCCCTGTTTTTCAAACAAAAATTGTGTCATTTGACCGCGCGCGGCACACACACAATGTGGCGCGGCGCACTTAGGGCGCGCGGCGCACTCAAGGCGTGCAACGCACTCAGGGCGCGCGGCGCACTGGGAGCCTGGCTACAGTGTTAACATTACACTGGCGCGACGCATACCCAACGCGCGGCGCATAGGCCTGTGAGCCTAAAAAAGCACCGAATCACCCAAAATTTTTGAATTTGGCTCTTAAAATTGAAAAGGTGGCCCTAGATACCTTCACCACTGATCCTAGACTCAAAGAAAAATATGATGTTGGTGCCCATGAGATCAAAAACAAATTTTTATTAAGCAAACACAAAAGCGACACAAAGAAGGGCAAAAAAGCTAGGGTTTTGCTACAGTAGCATGATTGCTAAATATGCTCCTATCCTACCTCTATTAGCTAAATCCCCTGGAGCAGTTTCTCTTGATAGTTACCCTAGCTACATTGCAATCATATCCCTTTTTTCCCCTTTATTCCTATAACTCAGAATATCCCAAACCCTACCCCATCAAAACCATACCCCAAACACTCCCAAATCCCTGATAAATTTCCCCTTTAAACCCCTATTCCCCTTTTCATCATCCCCCTCCTAACACTCCCCTGTTTTATTGTCCCCTTGGTAACAGATTTTCAGAGCATTCATCAATGTCATTGGATTCAAAGGGCAACATTAAACTCAGGGTACAAGCAGCAGTGATGGCATCAGAAAATTCATCAGATTATGAGGGGGGTACACACAGTGACACATCTTCAAGAGAGAGGGCCCATAGGAAACATCACCGGAGTGGCATACATCTCAGAGACGAGCCCAACACCCTCACAGAGCTACAGGCATGCCCACTTGCATGTCTTGTTTCCAGCACTTGGCATGTTATGAATTTTGCCAAAGGGTGGCAAATGTCAGAATACATCATGAGTTGGCTGCCTTTTTGCACTTCATCTATAGGGAGGCCAATCTTTCCTAGCTGGGGTCACTTTCACCTTGACACCAGAAGCTATATCAGTGGCAACGGGGATACCTAATGTTGGGGAGCAGTGGCATAAGAAAAAGAAGGTGGAGAGGCATCACTATGAGCCTTACATCAAGAACAGCTGCTTGAGCCAGCTCACCAGGGTTTTTCCATTCAGATTTTTGAGGGATGAGTATGCCCCACTCATGAGATTGATCATGAAATATTTCAGTTGCGAGGGGAGATTTTCTCGCCTTTATGCCTATCACATCCGCGTGCTCATGCACTTCACCAGGGTGAAGATGATGAGCCTCCCATTTTTCATCTGCAACAACATTGAGAAGATGAAGAACTTCATGCAGCGCAAGACCCCACGACAGCAGCTAAACAGTGTCTATCATTTTGCTCTCATCCGGATTTTGGTGGACCATCAGTTGGGATTGTAGGGTATTGCTTGCGAGGACTTCATCTCCCGTGATTTCTTTAGTGCTCCACCAGTGATATCAGAGGCGGAACATGAGGTGGGAGGTCCTTCACATCAGTCTGAGCATGAGTTGGGAGGTCCTTCATATCAGTTTGAGCCTGAGATGGGAAGCCCTTCACATCAGTTTGATAGCCATGAGACTGCCACCATGCCAGTATACATCACATATCAGAGAGGCTATCCGAAAGGCACCAGACCTTTGTTTGCAGCAGCAAAGTGAGCGTTATCTCCACCCGGGGTGGAAGGGGCCTCGCTTCCTACATCGACGACACAGGTACAGGACAAGGGCAAGAAGCCCAAGCATGAGGAGGGGCCTTCAGGTGTGCCATCAGGTGAGCAAGAGACTGAGTTTTTTCTCCTCCAGGATGATGAGACAGATGCAGAACCCACCAATGAGGAGCTTATAGAGATCATCAAGGAGCAGCAATCAGAGATTGAAGACTTGACCATTGATCTAGAAAGGGCCAAGTGGAACATGAACTACCTAGAGCGGAGAAACAAACAGCTTGAAGACCAGCAGACGATCATGGAGCTGCAGAGCATCCGTGAGCAGCGCCAAGCTGCTCAAAGAAGAAGGGTTCCGCTCACATCTTTGGAGCAAGAAATCAATGAAGACCGGGAGTCCTACCTTGAGAGGGTCAACATGCACTTGGAGCAGCGGTTGGACAAAGAAAACAGGGAGAAAGACATGCTGAGGCGCATGACTCATCACTACCAGGCCCGAAACATGAGTTCCAAGGCAAGAATCAGGAGCCTAAAGGCAAAATTGAGCAAAGCGAGAAAAGAGGAAAAGGAGGCAAAGGAGGCAAAGGAGCAAGATCAATTTCAAATCTTGGCTGAGGCTTCCTTGGCATAGCAAAGCACTTCATAGGGAACCTCCAGCCCAAATTCCAAAAAATTTGGGCAAATTTTGGTCACAGGCAAAATTTTTGGGTACAAAACAGGAAATTTCTCCCTGCTAAAATTCTAGCACTCTAATCGAGGAATGGCTTGCATATTCGGATTCAGCATCGAAAAATACATCTACTGGTGTCTGGGCTAGAAATTTTGACAAGTTTTGGGTCTCCTAAAGGTAAAAAAAACACCCAAAAATGGCCTCTCTACCACTTTTTGGACACACAGAAAGCAGTCTTGGGAGAATGAAGTTTTGGAGGGGAAAATGAGCTTCAAATTTAGAAATTCTAGTTGGTTTGGAAGTAGACAGGACAGGATTTCCAACAAGCCCACTTGGGCATATTTTGGACACCTGCAAGTGCCCTAAAACAGGCTCCAAATTGGCGCGACGCACAGGGAATTTGGCGCGGCGCACAGGGGAAAAAACTGCCAAATTGCTCCCGTTTCGCGAAATTTCGGGTTGCGACTTCTCCAAGTGGGCCCGGTCATTTACTCTTTGGTTTTTTGGCACCAAGGGCACCTTTTAAAGAATTTTCTCTCCAAGTGGGCATCTATCCAAGTGGCAAAATAATGCAAAGGGTCACCCCAGCCAAATGTCATGCTTGAGAGAGCTGCACCTGTAGCTGATGGTTGGCTCTCCATCTCCTTTTCGAAATGATTTGAGTAACTTCCCAACCCCTGGGCATTCCATCTCTTCTATACACTTTCTATATATTGTAAGCAAGTTATTTCCAAAGGGTTGGCTGGCTTGTAACTTCTGGGAGACTGTGGGAAAGAAACTCTGTTTCTGCACTGTGTATTTTTGACAGAGAGTTAATGAAAGGCAGTGGCTCTGTTTCATGAGATTCTTGTGGTTGTGAGTGTAGCAAATGTGTTCTTATGTTCCATATGTATCTTGTTATGTTTCATAATTCATTTCATGTTTCATTTCAGTGAAATTTTCTAAGTGAGATTAGGTAGAATTCAATTTATATTGCTCTGCGTATGGGAAAATTTCATGTGCAGTGTTATTCTTCTGTTGAAAAGGATTCATGCGACCATGCCCTTTTCACTATCTTCGGCAATCTTTCCATTCCGCGTCACCTTAAGTTGAAATTGCTGCGCTCCCCGCCTACCTTGCCTCACGGAATAATCTGTGCCTTCATTCTCAATTCTCCGTTCTTTGCTAAGCGCCAGTCCCATATATATCCCAGAAGTTCAGTCACTTCGAAAATCTTTTCCAAAATCCCTATCCACTTACTAGCCTAAGGTAAGCAGTGTATTGTAAGTCATCTCAGACCATTTTCAATCATATATTCATTGAGCGTGACTCGGAGAGAGCCCTCTCCTGTTCTGGTAGGGCTAGCTACCAGATTGAGTGTGGTTTGTGGTTACCCTAATTTTTGCCTTCCTTCAGCCTAAGGCAGATTTAGGTGCTAACATCAGGGATTATGTTACTACTGTGATGAAAAATACTCCCCCAGTCATAAATTCAAGGAGCCCAAATTCTTTCAAATTGATGCTACTGATCACAGCTCATCAGAGGAAGCCTCTCCACTTAAGGAACCAGAGGAGGAAGAAGAGGACAACCAGAAGGACCATGTCCCTGAAGAACCAATTATTTCGCTGCATGCTTTGGCAGGGATTTCTTCGCCTCAAACTCTCAAAATCAGAGGCTTTATTAAGCATCGCCCAGTGGTAGTCTTGATTGATAGTGGAAGTACACATAATTTTATCCATCAAAGAGTCACGGAAGCAGTGCATTGTTTTGTACGAGTAGTTTCTAACTTCCCAGTCCAAATTGCGGATGGGGAACAATGAAATCTGACGGCCATTGTGAAAATGTCAAACTTCAAATGGGGGATTCTCAGTTAAAGACCCACATGTTTGCCATCCACATGGGAGGGTGCGACATTGTCCTTGGTGCTGAATGGCTTCGCACACTAGGCCCAATCACGATGGATTTCCAAGAGTTATATATGAGCTTTAAGCAGAACAACCACACACATACCCTTTGCGGACTCCAGGCGGGGGCTCCCTCTATCATTAGCTCACATAGGATGGAAAAATTGTTTAAAAAGGGCCATCATGGATTTATAGCTCAACTTAATGCCATCCAGGCTGTCAAACCCAATTCTCTTTCGATTCATCCTGAGATGCAACGGATCTTAAATAACCATCTGCTAGTCTTTGACAAGTCTCATGAGCTTCCACCCTCGAGAGGGGAACATGATCATAGCATCACTTTGGTCCCAGGGTCCCAACCACCAAATGTGTGGCCATATAGATATCCATTTGCCCAAAAGAATGAAATAGAAAAAATCATCAAGGAACTTTTGGAAGCAGGCGTCATTCGTCCCAGCATTAGTCCTTATTCATCACCAGTGGTCATGGTGCTTAAGAAAGATGGGGAATGGCGTATGTGTCCAGACTTAAGGGCCCTCAATAAGTTGACAGTCAAAGATAAATTTCCCATCCCGGTTGTTGATGATTTGGTGGATGAACTAAATGGGGCTGAATTCTTCACTAAGCTTGATCTTTGTTCAGGCTACCACCAAATTCGCATGAAAGAAGTCAACATTCCAAAGACTGCCTTCCGAACTCATGAAGGCCATTATGAGTTTCTGGTCATGCCATTCGGTCTTTGCAATGCCCCATCTAATTTTCAAAGCCTTACGAACCACCTGCTCAAACCATATCTCAAAAAAATTGTCCTTGTTTTCTTCGATGACATCCTCATTTACAGTCGCACTTGGGCCGCACATCTTCAACATGTAGATCAGCTCTTGCACCTGCTCCACGAGCATAAATTACTTGTTAATATGTCCAAGTGTTCTTTTGGCATGGAAGAAGTTGAGTATTTGGGCCACATTGTGGGGCGTGAAGGTGTCAGGCTGGACCCCAAAAATATCCAGGCAATGTAGGAGTGGCCTCAACCTCAGGCCTTGAAGAGCCTGAGAGGATTTTTGGGTCTCACGAGCTACTATCGCAAATTTGTCCGCAACTATGGTCACATTGCGAGGCCCCTCACTCAACTCCTCAAGAAAAATTCATTCTTCTGGAATGATGAAGCACAACAAACCTTTACAGCTCTAAAAAATTCCATGTGTTCCACTCCAATCTTAGCACTACCAGACTTCACCAAATCTTTTGTCATTGACTGTGATGCTTCGGGTATGGGTATTGGGGCAGTCATAGTACAGGAAGGTCGACCCTTGGCCTTCACAAGCCAACAACTAAGTGGGAAGAATTTGGAACAATCTACCTATGAGAAGGAGATGATGGCAATCTTACATGTAGTAGATACCTGGCGACCTTACTTGTTGGGGCGATGCTTCCAAATCTGCACAGACCATAAAAGTCTTAAACATATTTTGGAGCAATGCCTATCCTCACCACAAAAAAATAAATGGCTCGGCAAAATGTTGGGATATGATTAGGTCATGACAATATTGTAGCAGATGCATTATCTCGCCAATTTGAGGACGAAAGTACCCTGCTCGTAATTTCCCTTCCCATTCCAGAATGGATTGAAGAGGCTCGCAGGGAATGGTTTTCACATCCCTGGCTCTCCCAACTCATTACTCAATTGCAGGCGGATCCAAATTCCACCAAGGGCTACTCGTGGCAGGATGAGATTCTGCGCTACAAGGACAGAGTCGTACTATCACCAACGTCCACCCTCAAAAGCAACATTTTGGCGGAGTTGCACTCATCCCCCACTGCAGGACATTCAGGCTTTCAGAAGACGTATGCTCGCACTCGAAGATCATTTTTTTGGACAGGAATGAAAAAGGACATTCTTACTTTTGTAGCGGAATGCGACGTCTCTCAATGCCACAAAGGAGAGACTGTCAAAGCACCAGGCACATTACAACCATTTCCCATTCTGACATCAATATGGACGGAGGTTTCTATGGATTTCATTACAGGCCTTCCAAAGTCAGGAAATAAGTCAGTCATCATGGTGGTGGTGGATAGACTTTCTAAGTATGCTAATTTTTACGCCCTGCCCACCCTTTTACACCAACTTTGGTTGCTCAATCTTTCATGGATCAGATCTTCAAATTGCATGGCATGCCCACTTCCATTGTGTCTGATCGTGACCCGGTCTTCACCAGTAATTTTTGGCAGGAACTCTTCAGGCTACAAGGTACCCAACTAAAGCTCATTACTTCCTATCATCCACAAACTGATGGTCAAACTGAAGCAGTCAACAAATGTCTGGAAACCTACCTTAGGTGTTTCACTTCAGAAAAGCAACATCTCTGGGTACAATGGTTACCTTTAGCTGAATGGCGGTATAACACCAACTATCATGCCACCACTAAAATGACTCCATATGAAGCAATTTATGGTCAACTCCCTCCTTCCCCTACTTCTTATATCAAGGGGTGCTCAAGGTACAAGTAGTGGATCAACTCCTACAGAACTACACAAGCATGCTCGCCCATCTTAGAGAGAATCTTCAGCAAGCTCAAAACCGCATGAAGCAACAGGTAGATCAACATCAATCAGAACGCCAATTTCAAGAAGGAGATCAGGTATTTTTGAGGCTGCAACCATATAAGAAAACATCACTCAAAGACAAGGGGTGTCAGAAACTATCTCCAAAATTCTACAGACCATATCAAATACTTCAGCGCATTGGAGAAGTGGCCTACAAGCTAGCCTTGCCACCCACTGCAAAAATCCATCCAGTTTTCCATGTCTCATGCCTCAAGAAAGTGATTGGGAACAATTGCAGAATTCAAACCAGTCTACCTGAACTGGATGAAGAAGGGTCAATCTGGTTCCAACCTGAACAGTTCCTGGACACACGAGAACGGCACCTGCGTGGCCGCATGATTAAGGAAGTCCTCTTCGAGTGGAAAGACACGTCTTCGGAAGATGCAACCTGGGAACCAGCCACTATTCTTCAGCAATTTCTGCAGCTTCAGCCTTGAGGACAAGGCTATTCTTATGGGGGAGGGCATGTTAGGGTCCCATCCTAACCCCCTTATTTATGTAGTAGGATCGAGTCATAAGTATAGTTAAGTAAAGAGTCAATAAAGCCCATATTAATAATTGTAAGTGGTTAACCCGCATTTAATGATGGGACCACAGTTAGTTGCAAATGGGTCATGGTATTAGATAGGTGGTATTAATAAGAACCATGGTATTGCATGTACGAATCATATATAAAGGATAGAGACTCCCTACGAGGAGCATCGTGTCTTATTTTGTAATCGAGCTCGGCTCTATTGGAGGTTGCCCCCTCGAAGAGGCAAGTGAACATTGCTTTCTAAATAATAAAATACTTGTTGTTGTTTCTCAATGTCTATGTTCTGGGTATATTGCTTCACATATTTGGTATTCTGGTATCGTCTTGCAGGTTAAGAGCATAACACACTAAAGGTCATAAGTGTGCTGAGAAGAAATTATTTTAAATTGATTGTGAAGAGGAGGAAAAAAATGATCAAGAAACGTCAAAAGAAGAGGATATACACCAGGAAACAACCCTAGAGAAAGAAGAAATGAATCTGATCGTATCTTGTAATGCATTGGCAAGAATTACCACTCCTCAAACTCTCAAGATAGAAGGAAATATCAAGAAGAAAAATGATAACCTCAATTTTGCACAGAATCGAATGAAACAACAGGAAGATCAACATCGCAGCAAAATAAGTTTTGACATAGGCGATTGGGTATTTTTATGACAACAACCATACAAACAAATTTCCCTCAAGCAAGCTAAGAAGGATAATAATTATCACCAAAGTACTATGGTCCTTATAAAGTGTGGCAAAAGATTGGTACTATGGCATACAAATTGGAACTTCTTGCATCTTCTTGAGTGCCCCGAGTTTTCCATGTTTCATGCTTAAAGAAGGTCATAGGTGACAAGGTCCCAGTTCAAACAATATTGTTGAAACTTGAAGAGGAAGTAAAAATCATATTTAAACCTAAAGCAGTCATGGAAATAAGAACCCGACAGCTACGAAATCAATCAATTTCAGAGTATCTCATCAAGTGGAAGAACTTACCCACTCAAGATTCCACATGGGAGGAAGAGAATTTTATACGGAAGCATCCAAAACTACTCAAGCATTGAGGACAACACATTTTGAAGGAGAGGGGCATGTTAGGTCCCTATACTACTAGTGTAACCCCTTATTGTTATTAGTGTAACCCGCTTATTATATTTTTGTGCACATGTAGTCCCCATATTATTATTATTGTGCCCCATAAAATCTCACTATTGTTAATTTTGTGCCCTTACATTATTATTTATTATGTCGGCTCTGATTATATTATAACCCCTTAGACTCCTATATATATAAAGGAGGTATTGTCATTTTTATCATCCAATAATTGTTCATTTGTGTAATGTAAAGGAGGTTTCCCCCTCAAAGAGGTTGATTTTTAAGTCGTTGATATATCTTTTCTATCTTTTTGTGAGTTGGTTTTGTAACATTATTGATTGATGACTTTACAAGAATGCATTGGGTAGGTTTGCTAAAGTATAAATATGATGCATTTGAAAATTTTAAAATATTCAAGGCTATGGTAGATAATGAATTAGACTTAATAGACCTAAAAATCAAATGTCTTAGATCTGATAGAGGGGAGAGTTTATATCAAATTAATTTTTCATTTTTTGTGAGCAGCATGGCATCAAAAAAAAAACCATAACTAATAATCCTTAAAAAAATGGAGTGGTAGAAAGAATGAAAAAAATAATTCAACAAATGGCGTTTGCCATGCTTGATGAGTCATGAAAACCTCACACCTTCTGGGGAGAAGTAGTACATACAGTCATGGATATACTTAACAAATCCCATGTTCAAGTAAACAGTGATAAAACTCCATAAGAACTCTAGTATGGTAAGCCTGCAACTGTCAAACACTTTAGAATCTTTGGAAGCAAATGTTTCATAAAGAAAAATGATGATAAGCTTGGAAATCTTGAATCTAGAATTGATGAAGGAATCATTTTTGGATACTCTTCCGAAAGTAAAGGATATAAATGTTATAATAAAAGGCTCCAAAATATTGTTGAAAGTATAGATGTTGTGATTGACGAAGCATCCACATGTACCAAAAAGTAAGCACAATTAGATGACGAACTACTCTATACTAAAATCCAACAACTTGTAGGAGAAAAAGAAAGAGAAGCATCAGAAGAAGGAAATGAAAATATAAGTATGTCATAAAAGACTCCATCAAGGTATGTTCAGAAAAATCTTCCTGAACCTCAAATTCTAGGTGATAAGGAAGCAATGAATACAAACTAGAAGAACTTTTGTTGGATCATATAGCCACTTAGCCTTACTATCCACAATTGAACCTCAAATTGTGAATCAAGAAGGAAAATCTTAATGTTGGGTTGAGGCAATGCATGAAGAAATTGATACCATACATGGGAACCTATGCCAAGGACTCATAATAAAAATATAATTGGGACAAAGTGGGTATTTAATAACAAATTGAATGAAAATAGATAAGTAATTTGAAACAAAACAAGGCTTGTATGCAAAGGCTATGCTCAATGGGAAGGTATAGACTTTGAAGAGACATTTCCACTTATAGCTAGACTTGAAGCCATGAGAATGTTTCTTTCATTTTCTAGCTTTCGTAACTTTAATGTGTTAGTGTCCTATGTTATAGTATTCAAAGCCAAGCTTAGTATTTTTTATTATTTTTGTCAATTTGTAAAGTGTTCCTATGATCTCTGTTGGGCTAATTTATAGAGTAAATTAACACAAGTATTTCATTATCAATCCAGGTTTGTAGAACTTAGAAGCATTCCAAAATGTATGTATAACAACTATAATCAGCTTTAGAAGATAAGTTATGGAAAGTGAAGGAAATGCAATTATAAACTAATTAGAAGTGCATGTTACAAATATAAAATTCAACTAAGTAATTTCTAATTCATTATGTAATAAATAGGAGAAGTGGCTCCTAACTTAGGAGAACCAGATTTGTCCTTTTAGAATACTACTTTATGAACAAAAATAAAAAAACCACTAATGGACACTAGCTTAAGATGCATAAAAAAATAATAGAAGAGGCTCCTGACTAAGGAGGTCCTTGCTATTCTTTATCACAAATTCATTCATCATTAATGTCATTGTTAAAAAATTACAAGTTCATAAAACTACTTGAAAGCAAGAAGATGAATTTTAGTTTCTATTCATTAATCTAATAGGAGGGTTCAGCTTGAACACTAGGTTGTCTCTTCATATAAATATTATAAATAAAACAAGATTCATCAGCAGACATAATAAATCATCATACATCAAATCAAGTAAACAAATCTGAAGCAAAATTAGTTTATGAAAATCAAACTAGATTAACCATGAAGTGTACTTAGCTTGGAGTGGGGGGCCTCCACCCTTGCCTTACACACTTGAAGAGACTATCAGCTACTGCAAACTCAGTCAATCATCCACACCATTGAACATAAAAATGAAGATAGAACATGTTCCTCAAACCAACTCAAAGTATTTATAAGTCTCAATATGAAATTATACAAATTCTACATACCATAAGCCTTCAATATTTTGGCTTAAATAGAAAAATATAAAAAATTGACCTAAAATGTCTCTAATAGCTATATCTATCCATATCACAACTATCCAAGTCGAACTCATCCGTCCTATCGCTAAATATGGAAAATTTCATGAAATCATAAAACTGCCCTATTCCTTAGGGGTTTCTTGAATGACTGATCATGTTTGACTAGCTTTGACCGGGCATATTTAATCTTGTTTTGACCGAACCAATAGGAGTTATTTCAATCCTAGTTCCCAATATTTCTAGAAATGTCCTCAACTCATGCCCAAGTGTCCTACAAATATGATATCCATGAATCCATTACGAGAATTTCTGATTTGGTCCAAAAATTGCACTTAAAATTCAATTTTCATAAAAACATCTAAAAATTGCAAAACTAAAATTGTATACCTGAATATGCACAAATACATAAAAATGTGGTGTATATGATGGCAAATGGATGGATAATATAGAATTTAAGTGTGTTTTCTTAAGCACAATTGGATCGAAAACGAGGGCCAATATCTCCCCCTTGCTAATTCACAAGCATGATGACCCTTACTAATTCACAAGCATGTCCTCATGCTTGCTTCCTCCTCTTGGATCTTCTGACTTCTACTATAAACCCTATGCCTGATCCTGATTCTTCCTGTTGTGCTTCTTTTTGGATCTAGTTCTTGGATAGAGTGGTGAATCATTATGCTTTTGGTTTCCGGAACTGTTTTAGACTGGTCTTTTATGGCCCGTTCTTCATTCTGATTTTGGACCAAAAATTCTTTCCACACTATACCCTTCACTCTCACTTGATATTATACAAGAATTTTTATCAGTCCTTGGTGATAAATTTGAGCTTCTCTTGGTTTAGTTTCATTTTTCACTATCTCTATCATCTTAATCAGATTCCTGGAGAAGAAATATGGCAAGTTAATTTTTACTTCTCCTTTGATGTGTTGGAGCAGTCTGACATGGTAAAGATGTGCCACGCTATGGCCTCTATCACATGTGAAAAACTTATGAATGACTAAAGTTAATTCTCCACAAGGCTCAGTAAACCATTCCCTAGGTATGCCTATGGTTCTATCAAAGGTTCCCTTCATGTTCTTCTCTAAGAAGAAAGTCCATGCTTTTTCTTCGAAGTGTAGACCTTTATGATAGTGTTCTCTTGTTAATGGTAGATCTAATGCTTGAGAGATGAATTATAGAATCAATGGAATGGCTAAGTTTCCTACTATAGTTTGGTCTTGGGCGTAGTTGTTTATGAACTCCCTAGTTATGCTTTCATTGTGCCCATTAAACTTCTAAGGAAAACCTATAAGTCTATCTTGATAAAGTTTTTCTATTGTTTCCTTCTCCCACTGCTCAATCTGGAATTTTGGTTCTATTCTTGTCGCCATGTGTTCTGAAAACCAATTGATATAACCCTCTGTTGTCATCATTTTCATTTTGAAATTGAAAATAAAAAATATGCATGCATATAGATCTTTCTTGATTCATTCATGTAGGGATTACCTCCTCTCTGATACTCTTTTAAAAACAATGATGCCAACCTTGTTCAATCTCTATTTTGCTACAAAAATGAGTCACTGTTCTTTAAAACATTACTCTTTGTAGATGAAAATCATAAAAAAACATCCTGCCATGATTTTTTCTTGTTATCTAATTCACAAACCAATCTTTGTTTTGTTCCAATTCATCAAAATCCTGCTTTGTGCATGTGAATGAAATGATCTTCTCATACATATCATTCATTGAATTATATTCATTGTTTATAGGAAAAGAAATCTTGTTTCTAAAATGAAAATCGAAACTCTGTTTTGATATTGAATTTTTTTTTAAAAGAAATTCATGCCATAGTTCCTCCTGCCTTTCGATTTCCATTTATGACTCTTTCCCTATTTTTAACAAATGCATTGTATGACAAACTGAAGTGGTTTTTAAGCTCACTGTTTGTGCAATAAAACAACAAATAGTTCACTGTTTTTTTATTATACAACACTTTGTTTCATCAACCAAAACTCGGTGATTTCATGGATAAACTTAGAAGATTTGATTTGATTTACTGGCTTGTGGTGAAATGTCATGATTTCCTCTAAGTCGTGGCCTTATCTCCCTATGTTTCATAATGTTTCTACCGTTAAACTCTACTAAAAAAAAATCTTATGTATTTATTGATGGCAAAGTCTAGATGAACGACGGCAGTGACGCATTTCAAACAGTGGCAAAAGCACTAATTTATATCTTGGAGTTAAACTAGTGTTCACATCAAAATCTTGGGATTTACTCATCGAAATATTTGTTGCTTTTATGAAAACAAATCGGGTTTTTCTCTTACCTTCTTGCTTCATGAGATCTCTTGCATTTAACTCTCAATCAACTCCGCTTGCTCTTACACGACTGCCAAATCTCTTGGCTTAACTCTCAGTCAACTCTGCTTTCTCTTTTTATCTCTCTGATGCTCCACTTCTATATTTCATGCTTCCCTTTTCTCAGTTTCATTTCCTCCGTTCTTGTGTTTTTCTCTGTTAATTCATTCTTCACTGGATATTTTGAATGCATACCAATAGCTTGCACGACATTCAACTTCCTCCCTCAGCCTGCAACGGCTATGATGGTGAAAGAAATGCGATTTTACAGAGGTCTGTAGATTTGAAAATGGTGGAGGCACACAGAGTTTGTTTTGTTGAATGCGGAGGCTCACAAAGTTTGTTTGGTTGAATGCGGAGGCTCACGAAGTTTGTTTGGTTGAAATGTTGTATCACTGTGTTTTCAAATTTGTTTGACCGTTTCTGCATGCTTCATCCTCTGATTGTGATGCCCTCGTGGCTTAGTCCTGTGTACTTGCCCATGATGTATACCTCCATGTTTCGGCTTTTCTCATTACCATAACCCATGCTTGATGTCTTCTTATGTCACCATATACTCATACCGCCATACCTTTGTATGTCCACCGGAACACATTATGGCTCCATCTCATACCTATTCAAAATGCATTATGGTTTGATTGTTGTGCCCATTGAAATACATCATGGTCTCATTGCATGGCCTCGTGCCCATTGAACTCATCATGACTCCATCTCATATCCATTCAAACACATTATGCCAACGAAACACATCATAATACCATTTCATAATGTTTGTTTCATTGCATTATTTTCATGTCATCGCATCATTTTTCTTGACATTTCATTGTATCATTGTAACCTTACACTCCATTGTATCATTTTGTATTATGCGCTTTGGTTATGTCTTATTGAAATTGGCATATAGTCTACACATTTTGATCCATATGGGATATAGTCTACACTTCATGGCATGGGTTATGGCTTACATATAATTGGTAAACTTCGTAGTACTAATCAATATATTGGTGTCACATTTCTTCAATTATGAAAAATAAATACAAAAGGGATGGCTTCTCTCCCCTTTACTCTTCCTCCCGATATCATAAGGTTTTAGTAAGGTGATTAACAAAACTATAACAAATGGCTTCTTTAAAGGTATTTTATCTAGAAATTATTTGTATGTTTAACACCTACTTTAATGTGGATGACATCCTAATTTCTTGTGACATCTCAAAACATATGGTGGAAAAACCCAAATAAATCCTAAACCTATTACGCATAGCCATAGGAATGATAATAAACTCCTTCAAGTATTTAGTAATAAGCTAGGGTCTCTCTGAGAATGAAAATAACTTCTTATCTCAAATTTCCTCCTTTATGACCTTAATGTTTGATGACAATCTCAAGTAGTTGGGTTTCAACTTAAAGAAAACACCAACATGAAGGGAGATTGACAATTGTTGAAAGCAAATATTGAAAGAAAATTAAACACTTGGTGCCACAAATGGCTATCTCAGGTTGGTCATATCATTCTTATAAAATTTGTTCCTGGGGCCATCCTAGTCCACCAGATGTTTCCGGCTTGGATATTGAAAGGGACCCTAAAAAGAAATTCCAACTATGTTACCAAGAAACTCATCTAAATCAGATAAATCAAAAGCTTATGTTCATGTTCTAGATATGTCATCTTATAACATCTATTTTCTGCGTGAAAAATAAAGAAAAGAAATGCTTTCACTACATGCTTATCAATATGGTTTATAATAACTCAAACCAAGAGGGTAGTCCCACAAGAAAGGGGGGATGATTGGTATATAGGTATGATAAACAATGATGATTACATTAATGATTGTATCATTTGTTTATGAATCTGATACACTTACATGCAATGTATACACTAAACGGAAGGTAGATATATATGTAAAGATCAATTGTATTCAGTCTCAGGAGCATACACAAATATGATTTTCATTTCTTTCATATCGGTAGTACTGAAAAAATATTTAGAAGGGCTTCACAATTATTCATGCTAAAGAAAAATTGGGCTTTACCCATATGTAAGCATGGTATATTCTATTATTCAAACAAAGCTTTATGGATAGAGCACCCAACCAAAGACATTTCTATACATTTTTTTACAAAGAGGGCATTTGATTAATATATCAATTATATGGCAGAGGAAGGAGAAATCTTGCATGCAAAATGCACAATCTTTCCCTTTTCAAAATTTTTCTTTAAACGAAGCTTTTTTTGTTGAATTCCCTGTGACATTCCATATGCATGTAGGTTCGAGCTCTGGTTTTTATATGATTAGATAGGGATAACCATGAACATAAAAATAATAATTATTTTCCATAATTTCAAAACCAACTACTGTGGAGGTTGACAATAAGGGTTTTGAGATGTATGCAATCAAACCTAGTTCATATTCAACTTAAAAGCCATCAATGATTTCATTCAAACCTGCGATGGAGGCATATAGAGTATGGGTTGTATGGTTTACATGCCAATCATGTAATCCAATTTTTAAGACATGATATATAGTGCTAAATGTTAACTCTACATTTTAAAATCATAAAAGCCTAGAAAACATAAACTAAGTAGACTATACAACATGGGAATTAATAATGAGACACTTACAATATAACAAGGGATCCATGAGTTGATGGTACTCAAGTAGAGTAAAAAAACCACTCAAATATTAAACACACAACATACTAATACAATTTCATAAATTCATTCGTAGTAATACATTACATATCTTGTCCTAGTCCCATATTTTCCTCAAGTTGCTAGCAACCTCATTCTCTTAAAAGTCTTGAAAATTAGTTGCAACAACAAGCTAGTACCAAAATCCTTAGACATCTAGCTCAAGAACAAGTTATACATAAGCACCACTACTCCCCAAAGCATCAATGACAATCATCCCAAACTTGTCATATTTACCACTTTGAGACCTGCCATCCCGTCACCATTAATGATGGTTCATCAAACTTCATGTTGATTAGTTGCCACCTTACATGCCATTTGAATCTCGATACTTTGCTATCCAAATTTTAGCTTATTCAAATGTTGTGTAACCTTATATGTTATGGCTTCAAACGAAACAACACTTTAAACCTTGCTCATGTAAACTCATATTTTCGATTATAATGTATGCCACAACTTCAATGCACATGGTATTGATAACTATTAATGACCCATGAATGTAAGTTATTATATTGAAACATTCAATGCCATATACCATACTACACTTTAAACCATTTTAACTCATATACCAACAAACTCTTTCATATGACTTGTCAATCAAAGATGTGTCATACGTGTGGGGTCTCATTAAAACATGTTACCCTTAAGACCAAATTTCACCATCATGTTGATTCTAGTAATACAATGTTGCTTATTACCAAATACATTGAACATGTTGTAATATCTCTTAGTGGGGACCCTTGTCTATCATTATGTTACTTGTATTTAAATTTTCTAAGTAAAGTGAAGAGAATAATGATCTTTTCAGGGAGATTCCAACTTTTTAGCAAGCTTTCAAAATTAGCTTGGGTCATATATGCGTCAACAATTTCCAAAAGGAAGGCATGGGACTTTTTGAAATATTGGCTCATTGTTATTCCATTCAACCAAATTTGGTTCACTTTTAGATCTCTTGATTTCTCACATTTAACTCCTTGGGATGCTAAAAATACCCTAGGATATATTATGTTCAGATAATTTCCTTAATTTCCAATAAATTACTCATTTTTTAAGTAAAAAAATGAATTATTTATTAATATAATGATAATAGTTTTATTTTACTGCATTTCACAATCTATTTAAATAGAAATTATGTTGTCATGTATGATCATTTGCAATTTTATTTTTATTACAATTTAAGTAGGATTTATAATATGTAAATTTGTAATGTTAATAAATAAAAATACAAAAAATAATATCAGATTATAATAATAAAATAAATACACAAATAAACCACCACACATTATTTTAATCATAAAACCTTGTT